>JAUPFN010000012.1:3385000-4716250 GCA_036924255.1 Apodemia mormo | reverse complement strand
GTATTAACGGAATCTCCGAGGTCTCATTAGTTACCAAAGTGAAGTGAGCGGGTAGGGGTTTTTATATCATAAGATAGCGGTTCAATCGGTTAAGCGAAGATCGGTTCACCGTGAAAGCGTAAGATACAGACAAACAGATTTAAGCATTTATAATATTAGTATAGATTGTAGTTTACCGAAGAATATACCTATACATTTTACAAAAAACAATTTTGTATACAGGCGTTTTTATTACATGAGTATATTACATGTACTCAATAATATTCGTGTTAACGAAATTTTTCAAGTAATCACATTTTGATTTTCTACAATATTTTATACTTAAAAAACTACATCGAATACCGTTTTAAGAATTTAAATCGAATTAAATTCTTAACAGTTACAGCTTTTCAAATATTTTTTAAAAAATTTGCATCATTGATAAATCCCGAACGGATAAAACGAATTTGATGCAATGCATGTATTGGGCGCAGTTTTTTGGGAAATACAGCTAATTAGATTTCGTACTCAAATGGTACATTAATTTCCAAGTGATATTAAAAAATCTGTTTCGCCAAAATGTTTTTTAAGGTTTTTCAATATTTCTCAAAATCTCTTGTACCAAATGAGAAAGGATCAAAAACATATTTGGCGAAACAGTATTTTTAATATAACTCCTAGCTTTATGTACCGATTGAGAAAAAACTAATCAGTTCTATTCCTCAAAAAACTATTCTAATACATAAATTGCATTAAAATCGGTTTATTCGTTTGGGAATAATCGTTGACGAAAATTTAAAAAAAAATGTTTTTTCAACATAGCTTTGAAATTTTTCAACCAATCGTTTATTGGTATTCTACAATATTTTAGTACTAAAAAAACTATGTCAAATGCAGTTTCAAAAATCAAAATCGAATTTAATTCTCAAACCATATAGCTTTTCAAATATTAAAATTACGTTGTTTTTAGCAAACTAACTTAATTGTTTTTAAATAACTTTCAAGTTAATTCACCAATTGACTTAAAAATCTTATCGCTTTTCTGCTTAAAACACTGCGTTAAATACCGTTAAATATCGCTTTTCTGCTTTCAACACTGCGTTAATTTAATCAAAACCGGTCAATTTGTTGGGGATTTATCAATGAAGAAAACTAAAAATAAAATGCTTTTTGACATTTCACAGAAATTTTTTATCCTATCGATTATTTAGCTAAAGCAATATTTTAGATCTCAAAAATTGAGTTGAATGCCATCATCATTTTCAAAATTATACTGAATTGAAAAACTTATGCTTATATTTTTTACTCTTAAAGAGTAAATTTAGTGGGAAGTTTCAGGGATGGCCGGTAGAGTCAACTGTTTACACATTATTTTGATCTATTTTATGAACTTATTAGTAATGTACAGGAAGATTTTACACCACAAAGTATATTACAAAGTTTCATTTTTTGTATAATCAAAATATTTACAATTTACAAACTTATTTTACCATTTAAAAAAAATATTATATTTAAATATTAAGGCGACTTAAACAAACTTATATTTATTAACATTTAATTTTATCGGCTAAATATTTTTAATACATATTATGTTTAAAATGTATTAATAGGTAATGATTCAAGACTATCAGGAACATGATCGTATATATTAATAGACATACAGTACCCGGACGATACGTTTCAGAATTCTGGCACCAAGTAGACACGATGCTAGTTACAGTTATAGCCAAGCAGTCGCCTTTTACAGCAGGTCGTAAAACTGGCAAAACGGCAGTTGGTCTATTCTTCAAAGGATCTCAAATTAACACGGGGGAAGATTTAATTCTTCATGAGAATAAAGTTTCTTAAATCAAATTATTATTTTCTTCAAAGTTCATAATTTTTAATTAATTTTATAAAAATCAAATTATTATTTTCTTCAAATTTCATAATTTTTAATTAATTTCATAATGTACTCTTAGAGACATCAAGCATGCCCCTATTCATTGCGCGCTGAGATACAGAAACAATAAATTAAGAATAAAATATCATACATTGCATTATTATACATAGCTGTATCAGTAATACGTATTATTTATTAAACAATTTTGTCTTAAGCTACTGTAATATCACGTTATATAATTCTATATAAGGATATTGTTCGCTTCACATACCAGTTTTGTTTTATTTATGACGTGCTGTTAGTAACAATTCTATTTTATTGCGATACTTGCGAGAAGTCTATTGTGCCTCGTTTATGACGAGCGGAATAAAAGGATACGTTTCTAGAATTCAAGTTTTTTAATCAAGTTCTTGTTTATCTTGTAAAAAAATATATGTGACTAGCTGACCCGGCAAACGTTGTTCTGCCCTTTAGTAGTATAAGAGTAGTTACTCTTATTTTTTATATCTTCTCACCTTTTAAACCTTCCCTGGACTTTAAGAATTAATTCAAAACCAAAATTAGCTAAATCAGTTCGGCCTTTTTCGAGTTTTAGCGAGACTAACGAACGGCAATTAATTTTTATATATACGAGTATAGACTAGTTGACCCGGCAAACGTTGTTTTGCCTTTTTAACTATTCTTATTTTTTCTATATTTTCTCACCTTTTAAACCTTCCCTGGAATTCAACAATTAATTCAAAACCAAAATTAGCCAAATTAATTTAGCCGTTCTCGAGTTTTAGCGAGACTAACGAACAGCAATTGATTTTTATATATAGATACATATGTAATTCAGTACAGACTTCGGTATTTTTTTTAATATCATAAAGCTTCCGGAAACCATATTGCTTCCGGAGCGGCTTGGAAAAGTTACATACAAATCCCTACAAAGCGGTGCGGCGGTGGAAACATTCAAATTCAAATCAATGTCAACAAAAAACAAAATCAAAAAAACATATCAAAGATGTTAATGATGCGTTGCTATCTTGTGGCAAGATCTAATGTCACATGTATAAGTTTACTGGCTAACTTACCCTCCAAACGGAACACGACAGTTACAAACACTGACGCTATTGCAGCAGGAATAGGTAAGGCGGTGGTACCAGACCCGGGCGAGACAATGCAGAACTTTACCACTAGTAGCCATGATGGTAATTATTCGCATAGCCAATCGGTCGCCTTTTACGACCTGCCTAGCAGAACGACAGTTAGTCCATTCTTCTAAGGAGTCCGAAGTAATACGGGGAAATGTTTGAAATTCATACCTTACTAAAATATCTGCTATCTAAAGGCTATGGTTGTCTCTTCCCATTAGGAAAACTATCTGCTTGTTTGCTACTTGATGACATAAAGAAGTCTATTGATCTTAGTTATCTTTTAACTTGTAAATACATTATCTATTTTTATACTATAAAGGGAAAACATTGGTATTTTTGTATGTTTGTAAGGAATAAACTCAAAAGCACTGGAATCGGTTCAATAATTATTTTTTTTGCCATTAAATAGTTACAAAAGGCGGCTCTTTGGATGTGAAACTCCGACTCTTTACATCCAAAGAGCCGGATTTACATTTATACTATTTATAAATTAAATAGTATACTTAAATACTATTTAATTTATAAAAAAACTTCAAAAGAAATCTACTTACAAAACCTAAGTAAAAATAGAAAATGAAAAACACTACTTACATGTGATCAAATAGATATGTTTGTTATAAATAAATAGATTAGTTTTTTATCAAAAAAAATTTTTTATGCAATTACTATTTATTGTTGACAAGAAAATTTATCGTGACTTTTAAAAACTTTGAAATTTTATAAATTGTAATTTTTGACACTTTCACTTAAAAGATTGCCGACCCTTACCATAGGCTATGTTTTATCCCACACATGCCCTGAGATGAAGCGATGTACTGAAGTGTTCCAGGACAACGCTAAGAGTGATGCTTGTAAATAGAGAAGACTCGCCTGTAGCGACATCTGTCAGCGGAGGTCTTGGCAGAATGGTTCACCGATTCCACTGTCTCCGTAACATAATATGACAGAGTGATGAACACCATGGGGTTTTAGTTGGTAGGTTATCCTTCTGAGAAAGTCCATCATAACCCGCCCAAAGTCCCCGAGTGGGCGGGTATCCATGAGGATTTCCCCATGTAAAAAAAACCATGTTTTATCCGACTGTCCAAAAGGTTTAATGATTTTGGGTCGCGTGAACAAAATGCGAGTAACATTTAGTATAATATGTATTATAAGAAAAGTCCCATCCATAGTGAAGTTATTACAACAATCTTTAGCCATTTACGGAGTTATAACGTCTGATGGGGAATGTTATCTAATGAAATGGATATTACGATTAAGAAGACAACTTTTAAAGAATTTAATTAAAGCGTCATCCTTAGTGACGTAAAAAATTCAATTTACAGTAAAAAGCCTGAGTAATTATTTAGCCCGCTCACAATCATTAGCCCCCACGTACTATAGCGCTACCGACTCGTTAAAATGGCCGTTTCAAGTAGATTTCCATCGTTAACTTTTATAAAGTAGATTAATTTGAATACATATTGGCTTTTTTAACCTAACTATTAATATTTTTTATATTATATCGTAAAAAATGTGAATATGCCATGTTGTACTATTTTATCATGCCGAATTCGAAGCCAAGGCTTAAAAATACTCCTGGAGTCATTTTATTTAATCGTTAAATACTCATACTTAGTGGCTTGGTAATTAGGTAGTTTCCAGTTACACCCAGAAATACACAGTTATATATTTATTGGCCCCGTGTTGGTACGGACTTCTCTGAAGAATAGAACAACTGCTGTTATGCCAAGCAGGTCGTAAGAGACGACCGATGGGCTATACATGTCACTTCAATCGTGGCTAACTAGGTGCTAGAGTTTCGCAACTTTTCGCCCGGGTATTTGGTACCACCGCCTTAAATATTCCTGCCGCAATAATATCAATGCTTGTCATTGTCGTGTTCCAATTTGGAGGGTAAGATAGCCGGTAGACCTATGCATGTGGCATTGCCATACTGACACAAGATAGCAAAGCACTATTACCATCTTTGGTGTCTATATGCGATGTATTCTCTTTCCATTACGAGACACATCTGCTTGTTCACTATTTAATAAATTAAAAAAAAATTAAACTATTCACCAGTTTATTTCTAAGATGGAGCTATTGGGTTTCATGCTGGTATAAATATATTTTTTCCTCTAAACTAGCGACTACACTAACGTTATAAATAAAAGAAATCAAACGTCTTGTTCCCTAGGTATCAATATTACGCATGTCTCCTCTAGAAATACATAAATACCCATATTTCAAAAACCGCTGAACCAATTTTGAGGAAACTTAAATTGACAATCTCGATAGACTTTTAGTTTCTGAGCAACTCGTGCACAAGTATCTACACACGTACGTAAATCAAAAAGAAATATCCACGTGACTTCCCGAGAAAATTTGTGAACAAATAGACATACACCTACGAAATTTACTGCACGTACTTGGACCCCTAAATAGATCATCATACTCAAATATTATCCAATCTTAACAATATAACATACATACAAGTCAAACTGAGTGGCCTCCCTTTTTTAAAGTAGATTAAAAAAGAATTGATTGTTTGTATGCGTGTAACGAATAAACTCGAAAACTACGAAATTGATTTTAATAATTTTTCCACCTGTGAAAATATACATCATTCCAGGGTAATATTAGCTACTTTTTTACCCGACCGAGCAAAAGAAAGTAATGTTTTTTAGGTCACACGAACAATGTTGCGGATAACAGCTAGATTGGAATAAAAATAAAAAAAATATTGCCAAACCCATATCCTCTACAGGGTAAAAAGAGGAGAAACTCAGTGTAACCACGGTAATTCCATGATCTAAAATGTCACCATAAACAAGTAGGTGCAGAAGTCAATCTACATATAAAGGGCGCTCGAGTAACAGACACCTTTCACGGACACGATATCCCGGTATGGCTGGGAATAGCGCGAAATAAATATTTAGTTATATTGGCTTACATTTCCATTCTTCCTGTTTCATTCTCAACAATAAATCAAACACCCAGATATTACGAGTGCCACTACCAGTTTTTTATGCATAAGCCAAAGTTGATAGCCCTAGCGCGACCGCCGAGAGCATACATGAGATTGACTTCTGTACCTATTTGTGTTATGGTGTCATTATGTGACCGGGCGACTATATTAACCTCAAAACCAATTTGCTCGAACTTACGATTTTAGCCGAGCTAATCCTTAGACCACGGAGTAGTATACGAATCTTGCAATTTATTAATTTTATCAAGAATAAAAAATATATAAAAGTAAAAAAGTATCTTCACGCCCGTATCCCCGAAGAGGAAGGCAGAGATACAACAAGTGCACCCACGATTAGCCGGGGATACTTAGTCCCACAATATGATAAGTGGCTAGCCTTTCGCTAACCAAGCACTTTTACCAATACCATGCAACGTTGTTTTTATCAAAAAATTAATTTAAAAAAAAGACGTGTGGCACTCGGAGACTGCCTGACTGCCTGACTGAAAGCTATTGCATAGCATTTTTTATCAACTTCTGCAATTACAATTATATATTTATTTTATTTATGCAGTATTTCTTTTCTTTGTTTATTCATATTTAAAACACTTTGTACACAAATTATACGAGTACAGATATTCACTGTTGTACGTAGATGATAAATAACTATACACCTATATACTTTCTCACAAACAGCTGATTACGGTAGTTTTCCAATACAACCAATGCCACCTAAAGGCGGGTTGCTGAACTAAAGAGACAAGCGTGATATTTCAAAAAGTCAAAAGTTCTGGTATTTATCGATAGATGGAAAAACTAAAAAGTATCACCGCTGTGCCGGTCGGGGGTGTTAGGTTTTTTTCGTTACGGAATTTCTGGATTCGGTCTCCACGCTCAAGACCCGCGATAGAAGCTATGCAATAGCTTAACACATTTTTATATTTGCCTGACCCGGGAATTGAAACCGCAATTTCGTGTGGTCAACGCCGACACCAGACCACTGAATATTATTATATATCCATATCTTTTTAATGGAATTATAATTCAATGGATGTTTATGGAGGACGTGTACGACTAGTCGCCATTTTGTTTGTTCATTCGATATTTGACGTTAATCGTGACTGAATTAGCTTTTCTAGACTAGACCACAGAGGCGACAAAAAATATATAAGTATATATATTTTTTGGTAATCGCAGATGATATTTTAAATTATTCACCCATTTATTGTTTAAAATGTGTTTTCGAGAAAAACGATAATCGCCACATAAAAATAATTAAATTGTTCTGTAAATAAACAGCGCGTTGTTTCTGTAAGAAAAGGTGATTGAGCAACAAATGTATTGGATATGATTAACGATGACTTCGCCGGATAGGGAGTGATACATGAATGATATACTTGCTAATGTAACACACACAAACGAGAAAGACACCCGTGTATGACTGAATAGGGTTGATCTTTTTAAAGGAAAAAATATATGTGAAAGAAAAGGACAGTAAATATTAGAAGAATTATTTCTTGTGATGCATGAGCAAAAACGAAACATCAATTAATTATCATTAGATAGGCAGTGTTGTAGGTGATAGCGATTTTATCAGTCGTAACAAAATATAATTTTTGCTACATACATATTTCTTCGCTAAAATACCTTTTACACTATACGATTGCTCGAGCCCGTCCTCTCGGGAGACTTGTCTTCTAGTTAGGATGCCACTTATACACTACGTTAGATACTGTCCCCTGTTAGACTCATAAATAATTTTAGTTCAACGAAATCGGAAATGTAATTCGAGAGATCAAAAATGTAATCAATGGTGCAACCAATGTAAAGTAACAGCAGTGTGTTTGTGGTTTGTCAAAAAGTATTAAAATATCTTCAAAAATGTGTATTAAATGTATATATATATATATATATATATATATATATATATATATATATATATATATATATATATATATATATATCTCGCTCGGGTTTGGTACCACTGTCTTACCTATTTCTGCCGCAACAGCGTCAGTGCTTGTCACTGTCGTGTTTCAGTATGGAGCGTAAGGTAGCTAATAAACTTATGGGTGACATTAGACATCGCCACAGAACAAACAACATGCCACGTAATTTATATATATTACGATACTAGCTGTTGCCTGCGACTTCGTTTACTCCGCACTGCTCCTCCCCCGTAGGTGATAGCGTGGATAATATGTAGCCTATATGTTGACCCGACTTGTTAGTAATATTCATGCAAAATTTGAAGTAAATCCATGCAGTACTTTTTAAGTTTACCTCGGACATACATATAGACAAACAGACAAAAATTCTAAAAACTATATTTTTGGCTTCGATATCGATTGTAGATCACGCCTCAAGTATTCTTTTAAAAAAATATTCAATGTATAGTTTTGACTTTCCTACGATTTTATTATAATATGTATAGATAACAGGCTAATTTTTATCCGACTGAGTAATGTATGTGTCATGCAAACGAAGTCGTCGGGAACAATTAGTATTATGTAAATGAAGTTACTTTTATTGCTGCCAGTACAATTGTTTGAGTGACGCCATTAGCTATGTCCACACTATGCAATATTTTGTTCATCAACGGCATGCGTCATAACGCAGACAACAGCGCACGCGAGGCATGCCTCAGACGCATGCGCTGTGACAACTAAAAGCCTAGCGCGCGCTATGGTACTGGTATTTCTGCGTCAGGTGGATATCTGTGCAAAAACATTCTACACGTCATGTCCCACCAAGTACAATGTTCTTTTTGTACATGTTTCAACGAGCTATGTTAGCGTTTCGTTGACTCACAGTGTAACACATTCCAAAAATTACGAATGCCTCCTTATGGCTATGTTCACACTGTGCTATTTTATCTTCAACTTTCATCGTTATCGTTCAATTTGCAAAGTAGCATCAGCAAAATTTGACGCATTCACTCATTGAATGCGTCAAGGAACGCAACGCCAAAATAGTTATATGAGTTTTCGTAAGCTCGTTGAAACATGTCTTTAAAGAATTTTGGTATTACCTAGAAAACCACCTATGTACCTATAAAAGAAATTAAAAAATTTAAACCGACTTCAAATATTTGCTACTATACCCATATCTCAAAACCTTCTGAAAAAATTTTGATACAACTTAAATTATTCCCTAACTTTGAATATACCAGATTTAAGTCAGAATTAATTATCTCGATAGGGCTTTTGGTTTTTGAGAAATTTTGCACCCGTGCTTGGACTTCACTGAAATCTATATAATTTTTTTATTAATATTATAAGTGCGAAAGTTTGGATGTTTAGATATTGGGATAGATGGATGTTTGGATGGACGGGTGTTTGTAACTCACTAACGCAAAAACTACTGAACGGATTTGTATGAAACTTGGCACCCAGGTGGATGATGACCTGGAATAGCATATAGGCTACTGCTTATCTCGGAAAACTTTGGTGATCCCGCAGGATTTGCCAAAAACTTTTATAATGCAGTGGTCTGCACGATACAGCTAGTATTGTCTAATTCCAAAACATTACATACGTGCATGTCAAACTGATAACTTTCGTGTTTTCGTCGGTTCAAAACTCAAAACTCTTACCTTCATGTACTGGGAAGAAAAAACAAAACTTGGAAGAACGAAAACAATGTTTCATCATTAAACTATTTCTAGAGATTAATTGGGGTTTTAGCTCCTATGGCGTTCAAGTGGATGTTTGCGTATCGGCTCTACGAATCCTACAGTTCGATCTCATTCATCATCCTATTTTCCTCATAAAAACAATAATATCTTTGGGCGGACCCCAGCTGTTACCGTGATTAACGGCGGAATGGAACTTTCATTATTACTATTACATTTTATTATTTTATAATGGAGTTAAATGAATTAAATAAATAATGTGGTATATTTAAATGAGCTATTCTTGCGTATATCGCCCTGTTGGTTAGCGATCTTAATTACGCAACCGATAGCGGTCGTTTATTGACAGGGTTAAGCATATTCTGTGTGATGAGCATGAATATTTTATTTCTGCCTTCTGGGTTTAGGTGTTTGTTAAACATGTTTTAGTATATACATATTTGTACCGTTGACTAACACAAGCAAAATAGGTTAACGCCTACTTTGCTTGTGTTATGGATGTAAGGAATGTAATGATTCTTATGTTTGATCTATTTCGTGTGTGTAAAATTAGATTAAGTTGCGAAAAATGGCAACAATAAGGCGTCATCTTCCTATTGGCTAAAGCGGTGAAAGCAAAATGGCGGAAATAAAGCGGGAAGTTGACGCGTGGTGGGGTTTACGATTCGGCGACAGACGGTTCTGAGCCATTGACTCGCAAACATGTCGACACTTATAATGTGAAAATAGTCTGTAAGATGAAGGTAAATTTAATAATTATCAAGCTTGTATTATATTTTAGTATCGAAAGGAAGTAATTTGAGAATAGGGATTGACTAAATTTATTTCACATTAAAATATTACAAGTAGTGTTGCCAAACTATCGATAGTTCCGCCATCGATAGTTTTACTCTAAAAAAGCTTATACCATCGATACAACCATCGATTGTATCGATTTTATAGATACTATCGATTCAATCGATAATTTAGAAGAATACAATACAATCTGCTAAGTGCAATACTATCGATACTGTCTATAGTATCGTGTTACCTAATTAAAAAAATAATCAATACTATCGATAGCATCGATACTATTGAATGTCTAGGAAACAAAAGTAGCGATAGAATTTATAGTATTGATACCATCGATTGTTAGAACTATCGATTGTATGCTAATTTACGATAGTATCGATAGTGCCAATACTGTCGATACTATCGTTTCCTTGAAATTCAATAGTATCGATACTATCGATAAGATCGATACTTTTCTAACTGGGAGATACGATACGATCGATAGTATTAATAGTATTTTATTTTGCCAATAGTATTGTAACCTTTTGAACAATCGATAGTATCGATACTATCGATTTAATCGATACTATCGGACTACTATCGATAGAATATCGATATCCTATCGATAATCCACAATCGATCGGCAACACTAATTACAAGCTAATATTGACAGTGATCATTTGTACCACTATCACAACATTCCCTCTCTGTGTTTAAATGCTGTTATAGTTTGTCTTCAAAGGTAAAATTTTGTTTTGTAAACTCACTGCACTTTTCCGCCCAGCTATATTATTAGCTCCACTATTCACCTACAATACTCGATCACACAAATCCAATTATATTTGATAAACAAAAGAGATATACAAAATATAATAACTATTATTAGGCGCTAGTACCGTCTCGATGCGAAATAAGCCTACCTACTACGTCTAATACCTACCCTCAAATTATATGTTTAGTGAAGAAAATATTTATTCTTCTTCGTCTTTTTGATGTGAAACATTTATTGGCGCAGGTGTAAACCGAATCGTTGGCGTGGCGACGCGGTATCCGTGGCGACGGGTCGCCACGCTATAATATTATGTACTAAGGTAGGGTATACAGCGAAGTATATAGTCCATATTTAGTAGCGTGTACGATTCAGGAGTCCTGTGACTGTGTGTGACTTTTTATATACAGGAATAATTATTTATTTTTCAATTTAGTGTTTTATTACAATATACATGAGTAAAATTTAAAAAATTTACTTATAACCTGTAATAAAAAACAATTGCTACCGTTTGAAGAAATCTACCCCCATATAGAGTGAGCAAAATAAACTCTTAGAAATTCATCGCTAGCTTTATTTTTCCTTCCACTTCTACTGTATCAATGTAATGAATTTAATTAATAAAAGTATGTAAATGATTGGAACTGGTGTAGAACTAATCGCCCAGATAGATTTTATTGTTTTAAAAAATCCTATTTTAAGAGACCATCACTGGCTATTATAGCTGAAGTAAATTTTCATGAAAATAAAAACGGAACCAATTACATATTACATATATTTCTATGAATCAAATATAGAACTTATTATTTAATGTATTCGTTAATTTGCACGCCATTATCAATCGCCATCTACAACGACACGTCAAGTTTCATCGATATCGGATCAATGGTTTCGTCGTGAAAGAATATCAGACAGACTTTCAGATTTATAATATTGTAGTATATATTATAATAGTATAAAAGTATTGACAAATTAATTAAAAACGAATTGAAAAAAATAGCCCATGTTCATCCCCAGACTAAAGTATCGTTATGAATTTTCATCACAATCGGCCTAGTGGTTTGGCCGTGATAACGTCACATATAGACAGACAGATTTACTTTCGAATTAATAATATTATTATTGATTATATATTATGTAGGATTATTGTAGTATATTTCAAGTTTATTGGAAATGGCTGAAATAAAGTGCATGAAGTTTTATATTTAGAAAAGTTTTACTTTTTTATTTACCCCTATAAACGTATTTTTTTGTAAAAACGCAATTCCATACAAATACTGGGTTTATTTGGCTTCTTTAAAGAATAAATCAGTTGCCATTCTGCCAGGCAATTCGTAAGAGGTGAATCATTGGCTATGAGAGGCACTACCATCGTGACTACTAGATAGTAGAGTTCTGCATTTTTTTTAATCATACGATAACAAAAAAACAGATGACTCTCCAGATGTCTATAGACACCAAAGGTGTTAATGGCGCATTGCTATTCGTGTAGCGGGATGGCAATGCCAAATATTCTGGAAATCTCCTTGATAAAATTGCTCCAAATATTCATGAAGTCTAAAAAGAGCGGAATCCAATCAAATGCCATCAACCACGTATCTATCGGTCAAGCCGTTCAAAAGTTATGAGATGTTTACTCACACACACACACATACTGTGTGTGTATATGTGTCGAAATGAGAGTACCTACTGTCCTTTACAAAAAATACACACATACACACACACGCACACACACACAAACACACACACACACACACACACATATACCATCATCGTGAAAAATATTGGAAAAGGTTTCTAGGACCTCATAACGTAGAGATCTGGTAAAAACTCGATTTTCGAAAATCGAGCCAAACCAATAACTTCCTTATCTATAGGTAGCGGAAAATTAAATAGGTATCAGTCTATTACGCTTTCACAGCTTAACCGTTTAGTCGATGTTAGTCAATGAGATGTTAATTAAATAAAATAAAACAAAATTATTTCAAGTCTCGAGGAAGTAGATGTAAATCTCATTATCACAGACTCGAAGGAAATAAATCGGAATCGGAAGAAAAATCAACATTCAAACGTTAAGCCCTAAGTACGCGAAATGAAATGTCGAAATGTCCAGTCGATTTTCAGGAGCTTTCACACAAATGGAAAATTTATTACCAGCGAAATGTAAATTTTATTACCATCGTTCCTTGACACACATCCGCTAACACTATGACACATAGCCGCTAGGTTAATTAATGTTAGATATTGTAAAAATTTTGTTATTTAAATTGTAAAACTTAGCTATTGCATAACGAAATAATATCAGTATTTCGCAAAATTCATGGTGTTACTATATTTTGATTTCCAAAACCATTAAATGAAGTCAAATCCAACAACCGATTCGTTGATCTTGACTAGAGTGCTAAGTGTGAATTTTTCTTTTCGCATTCGATCGTGAGCGCGTTTCGAGTTTACTAGGAATTTGTATGTGATTTGTACAGCGCCACCTAGTGGTAAACTGGTTTCTCACGTTTACCACTAGGTGGCGCTGTACAAATCACATACAAATTCCTAGTAAACTCCAAACGCGCTCACGATCGAATGCGAAAAGAAAAACTCACACTTAGCACTCAGAACGTGACTGGCTACGAAATTATGTTTCCAGAATTTGCACGTAAAATGGATTGCTCTGAAGAACTAGGATTATTGTCTCTCTAAAGAAAATTCTTTTCGATTTCAAATCTTTAGGATTTCTCCGTAATATATGACTATTTTTGTGTAATATTAGTATGCTAATGAGTTTTTAATTGAGTTTAAATTGAGTCGTACGAGAAGATGACAATAAATCTGCAAGAAATTCCTAACAACCATTGAAATCAGTATATTAAAACATTGTGTCCATTCTTTTTTATTTCCCTTTGTTGTGAAAACACTACACACTCAAAAAAAATTTATATCAAAAGAACGCAGGCTTACTCCAATCAGCTTTGCATATTTAGAACTATATTACGTCCGCAGTTATGAAATTTATCAGTTTATGCAATATTTAACTTCATATCATACAGGCTCTGACTCTTCTACTTGAATGCTTAGTTTCATTATTCTAGAAGTAAGCTGATTCAGCGGTGATCTTAAATACCCTGGTTTTTTTAGATATCGTAATATATATTATTCATATCTTAAAAATCTATTCAAACATGCAGAATGATGTAAGAAATCCTGCAAATCTCTCAAAGATTCAAATTTATAAGATTTGAAAGGGTTAGACCACATTTATTAACGATGATAAAAAAGGCGAGCTTGATATTTTTCCCCGCTGGCTATTCGCGTTCTGATCCGGTAGTAATTGAAAATATTAACTCATGAAAAGGTTAATTTGAATTAAGTATTTATTGATAGACTGCCATGCTCAAATATTTTTTACGCTTAATCTAAACAGATCCTAAGAGGCCAGAGAGATTAAAGTACTAGTGCGTTAGAAAATAAAAATCTTTGTAAGAGTCCAAGAAATACATGTCCTTATATACTTAAAATATTCAATAATTCAATAACTTTAAGTCTGAATGAGAAGACCTCAAAAGATTTGTTTATTAGCAGTTCCAGTATATAAATATTTTTTTAGAATGGAATAAATAGTTCTAATACATAGAATTTGTTTTTAGGAATATTTGAATTGTACCTGTACAATAAGTAAGTTATTTTAGAAGTATAATAACAAGTAAAGAATAATTTTAACCGACTTAGTTGGTTTTAATTGTTATTATTACTATAATTACATACAACAAATACATTATCCCAAGCAGCGAATTCGATAGAGTTTGCTGATGCCGAGACATTAACAAAAATGAATATGACGCTCTAATATCTAAATATGTGCGCCGTTTTAATGAGAAAAGTAGTATACAAAGTTCTTAATATATATTTTTTTCAGTCTAACTAACACTATTAACATTGTAAGCTAACACTATTTGAAAGGATATGAATTAGGGCTTAAGTACATTTTGAACGATCCAACGTCCAATAGGATGATCTGTCGTTCCTTATATAAAGTCTGTGTTCTATACTTCCGACTGACACAAGAATATAAGTACAACGTGACATGCGATATCATACCTTAATCCTTAAGCATAAGGCGACTAAAACTGTAAATCCTCATGTGTAAAGAAAATCCGCTTAGGAAGGTGTGCTAGTTCCAATTTTGAAATAGTTTGGCAGGAACGCAAGGAGATTAACAGAAAAAATCTCAATTTATAGAAGTTCGAAAATGAGATAACCGTAAAAAATCACTTAAAAACGTACATTTGTAACCATGATGTAAAAAAGTATAGATGCGTTGTTTGAATTCCAAATTGGCATTATAAAAGCAAGGCATTGCCTGACTTTTGTTTAGTCTCGCACGTCACATTTCAAAATATAAGTACCTGTAATTACATATTTTTTATATCATATGATTACAAACAAGCAGATGGGTCTCCTAATGGAAAGAGGCAACCATCGCCTATAGACATCAAACATGTTAATGGTGCGTTGCTATCTTGTAGCGAGGTCTAATGCCACATGCATAAGTTTACCGGCTATCTTACCCTCTAAACCGGAACGTGACAATGAATAGCACTGACGCTATTGCGGCAGAAATAGGTAAGGCAGTGCTACCAGACCCGGGCGAGACAATGTAGAATTCTCCCACCTAGTAGCCACGATAGTAGTGACTCGTATAGCCAGTTGGTCGCCTTTTACGACCTGCCTGGCAAAATGGCAGTTGGCCTATTCTTCAAAGGAGCCCGGATCGGGTATATTTTATATAATAACAATTTATTATGTCTTGGTTATGTTATCAGACAACTAGCTATAAATAATTAGGTGATATGAGATTGCGTGATAGTTGAAATATAACAGACTTTATTGAAATTGGAATTTTAAATTTCGCGCCTTTACTAAACATGCTGCAATGCAATGCGAGTCACTACCATCGTGGTAACTGGTAGTGGTGTTGGTACAGTTCTGCATTGTCTCGCCCGCGTCTGGTACCACCGCCTGCACTATTCCTGCCGCAATAGCGTTAGTGCTTGTCACTGTCGTGTTCCAGTTTGGAGTACCCTACCAGGTAGCCGGTAAACTTATGCATGTGGCATTAGATCTCGCCACAAGATAGCAATGCACCATTAACACCTTTAGTGTCTATAGGCGATGGTTGACTCTTTCCATGGGGAGGCCCATCTGCTTGTGTGCTAATTTATGTTTTAAAAAAAATGTTTATAACACGTTTGGGTCTCCAAAATGTTCAAATCTTTATCCCATCAATTCATAAAATATTAAAAGATAACAATTTAATAATCAGGGATACTTTCAGAACGACCTTTGGGATGATCCCATAATTTTGGCCCCATATGCCTGAAGTTTGTGTTTTAATAGACGATTTTACTAAAAAGGTCTGTTGAATATCTCAGTTGATAGCTTTTTGTAGTGGCCTAATTTGTAAACGGAACAACCAAGCAAATATTTATTTATTAATATATTCCACGAATACCGAAAACGTCGTAAGCCACAACAGTTATATTTTATATGCAGAAGAGCCAAAAACTAATAATTAAATTATGTACTAGCTGACCCGGCAATCGTTGTTCTGCCTTTTCAACTACTCTATATTTTCTCATCTTTTAAACCTTCCCTGGAATTAAACAATTAATTCAAAACCAAAATTAGCCAAATCGGTTTAGCCGTTCTCGAGTTAGCGAGACTAACGAACAGCAATCGATTTTTATATATATATATATATATATATATATATATATATATATATATATATATATATATATATATATATATATAAATTTAAACCCCCGTCCACGTCACCACCCACGCTTTGTTGCCGAAATTCGATTACAGATTAAATAATAAAATCTCTTCTAATTTTGACAACAGAGTTTATACATAAACATTAATCTATATTATTATAAATTTTATTAATATTATAAATGCGAAAGTTTGTATGTTTGGATGGATGTTTGTCACATAATCACGCAAAAACAACTGAACGGATTTACATGAAATTTGGCACACAGGTCGATATGACTTGGAATAGCACATGGACTTCTTTTTATCCCGGAAAAGTTAGGTAATCCGGAGGGATTTGCCAAAAACTCTTATAATGCAGCGGGCTGCATGCTGCAGCTAGTAGCATATAAAACAAAGTCGTATCAGTTAAGCCACTTATGACTCAAGTACGGCTGTAACAATCTTTATTTTTAGGTTTTTAGATTTGCCATCGTCCGGAATCTACATTATCTATATTAATATTATAAATGCGAAAGTTTGGATGTGTGGATGGATGTTTGGATGAATGTTTGTTACTCAATCACGCAAAAACTACCGAACGGATTTGAATGAAATTTGGCACACATAGATGATGACCTGGAATAGCACATAGGCTACATTTTATCCCGGAAAAACTAGGTGATCCCGCGGGATTCACCAAAAACTTTTATATTGCAGCGGGCTGCACGCTGCAGCTAGTAATATTATAAATGCGAAAGTTTGTATGTTTGGATGGATGGATGTTTGTTACTCAATCACGCAAAAACTACTGAACGGATTTGAATGAAATTTGGCACATAGGGAGATGATATCATGGAATAGCACAAGGGCTATCCCAAAAATTTAGTTATTATCCCGAAAATTTAGATGATCCCGTGTGATTCAGCAAAAACTTTTACAATGCAGTGGCTGTACGCTGCAGCTAGACAGGCTAACCGACACTCTAAACTTTTCTTTTTTATTTATCTTTATTAGTTACCTGATTAAGATTTCTGTCTGTCCAACCGACAAACCGGTGAACCGGAGAGTATTTAGACTTTCAGTTTACTTTGATTATCCTGCAAAAGAACCGGGCATGACGAAGTCACTTTTAAACTACTACTATTTTTAATTAGTTAGACGTTCAGTCAAAAAGTATCGTTACTGGATGATTTGTTTATGGTTTAAATTAAATTCAAATTTTGTTGTTAAATCGACACAGCTGTCAACCATTTTTAATCTGTTATTTAATTCTAAAACAGCACTGTATTAGTGCTGTTTTAGTTCAATCATAATCTTGTGTACTGCAAATTTCATAATGGACAAAAACATCGAACAAAAAATTTGTAATAAATTTGGCATTACTAGTAAAATTTCGTGTTTGCCTGCAAAAGTTACAAAAGCCTTACAGTGAATTGAATTTATCAAAAACACGTGCTTATGAGTTGTATAAAGTGTTTAAAACTAGTCAGATATGATAGATGATTTATCTCGTTCTGGTAGGCCATCAAAGTCATCAATTGATGTTAACATCGCAAAGGTGATGGAAATAGTGACTGAAAATCCTCATTTAAGTTTAAAAGAGATAGCTGCTGAACTTTCTGTGCCTCAAAAATTAATCCGTACCATTTTAAATAATCATTTGGGCATGAAATGTGTTGTCGCTTGGATAGATGACGAGACGTGTATTTACGAGTTCGACATATGCAAACTAGTCAATAAACTTTGGAGTGACGTCTTCTAACTGAACCCAAACCGATAAAACCATACCAAAGCCGAGCAAAAGTCAAGGTCATATTGACTCTTTTCTTTGACTATTGACATAAAAAAAACTGTTTTTGAAGAAAAAGCGTACAAGTTTTATTGGTTTCATGACATTCCAAGTATGTTTCTTTTTAAAATGCACTTGCTATTAAAAATTATCCGTTGAAATCTAAATTGGGCTTATTATATAAAATAGTTAAATGTTCATTACATGTATGTGATGATACAAATATCTTTTAAATAATAACCGTATACCAAAAAATGTTAAATCGTGAATGATATCGCTTTCGCCTATACTTTGAGGCAAACGTTAAAACAGCACATGTGAGCTAAGGGGTCACTAAGTTTCACGACTTTCTTACATGATTTTATATTTTCACGATCTGTTGATCAGGATAGTCCTTTTTGTAGCACAGCTTTCGATTAAGTTATCATCAGGGATCAACGGCGCAGAACGACATTTTGGAAAAGTTTATGTTATGTTTTGATAAAGTTAGAAGGAAACTGGATTAAGCCACGATATACCATTAAGACAAGATTTATTTTATATAACATTTATAGAGGTCGACTGGTAAAAACCTATACATACTAAAGGAGAGTATTCAGAACTCCGGAATCTAATATATAAAAAAGATACTTATATTTTTACCTAATTATCTAGTAAAAAGCATAGTACGGACTGTAATGGACAAGCATAGCAGGTAACCATACTTTCTAAATATTTATAAACTCGTTTCATTGATGTTTACTATGTATGAAGGTAATATTCTCTTCTTATTTTACACTAACTGTTGCCACGACTTCGTTCACTTGACCCAAAATCATAATTATTATTTATTTATTTTATTAAATATTTTATTAATAAAGTAAAACTACTAAAGTAAAGTAGAGAAAAAATATAGTTAAAAACGTACAAAATGCAGACTTATCTCTAAGGTAAAAAAGACTTCTAGCCTACCCAGCTTATTAAGCGATTACAAAGAAACAGCAGATATTGTGCACAGTCGACTTTAATGTTTTAATGCACATGATATAGACAAAAAAATTGGAAATTACTTACGAAACTACGAAAAATAACAAAAAATATACACACAGAAATAACTAAATTTTAGGACAATGACAGATAGTGATTTCTTAAGCGTTATTTTCAAAAATTGGCAGGGATGGGCTATCACGAACGTGAAATGGGAGTGAATTCCATAACTTAACGCCCTGAACACAAACAGAGCGAGATAAGCTTAAGAATGAGATTCATGAAACTTCAATAACGAATGCACTGAATTGCGACAAGGAAAATCAGGGAAATGTAAAAAGGAGAAACACTTACTAAGATATTGAAGAGCTGTTGGGTTAAACAGTACGTTAAAAAGTAGACACAAAATATGAGTATTCTGCGAAGACGAACAGGAAGTAACTTAAGCTGGGCTCTGAAGTTCGAGATATGGTCGTACTTGCGCAAGCCAAAGACAAAACGGATACATAGGTTTTGGAGCATCTCAAGTTTATTAATGAGTTCTTAAGTAGCATCTAGAAAAACAAGAATCGGCATAATCTAGTATAGGTAAAATTAAAGTATGTATTAGAAAAAAATTAGTTTTAAAGGGGAAAACGTTATTTTTTAATATATAAAAATTGAAAGCAAAATAAACTTTTTTACATATATTGTTAATATGGGATTCCCAAGATAAACCTTCTCTTCAAGAAAAATCTTAATTCTCAGTCGGGTACAAAATACCCTATGTCACTTCTGGGCAGTATAACTTTCTAAAGGTGAAAGAATTTTTTCAGCATACCACGACCGGAAGTTTGAATTTCTTCGTTTTTTTTTAATATTTAAAAATGAAAAACAAAATAAACTTTTTTACATATATTGTTAATATGGGATTCCCAAGATAAATCTTCTCTTCAGAAAAATCTTAATTCTCAGTCGGGTAAAAAATAGCCTATGTCACTTCTAGGTAGTATAACTTTCTAAAGGTGAAAGAATTTTTTCAGAATAGTTTGAATTTCTTCTTTTGTTTGCGGGAAGAAAGATGCATATTTCAGACTGCTTACAATTAGTGACAGTTTAAAATTTTCTTCCCTTTACCAATTTGAAATAACTAACAAATAACTAATAAATAACAACCATGGTAACCGTTGCATAAAAGAAGTGGCATAAAGAAATCTACTCTATAGTAGGCACAATGGCAATAATTGGCAAGGTGATGGTACCAAAACCCAGGCGAAACGTTACAGAAATAGAGGTCACGATGGCAATGGAAGAAATAGATAAGTCAGTGGAACCAAACCCAGAAACGCTGAAATTTACCGTATAGAAGTCGCGATGTCAGTGAAAGAAATAGGTAAAGCGGAGGAACTAAAACCTAAGCGAGACGTTACAGAAATCTACCACATAGTTACATATCATACTTATATTTATATCGTATTAAAAGCACTTGTACTGTTTTACTTGACTTTTTATAAAACATACATAATCTACCACGATGGCAGTTACATATCATGTCAATCGTTTGCCTTTTATGGACTGCCTGGCAGTATAGCTGTACGATACGACTGTTTCAATAATATCAAAGAAATACTAATATACAACTGGTAAGACTTTTATTTTTCTTAGTATCGTTATATATTTAAGTACCTCTTTGTAATTTTTTGCTTTATGATGTGTGTTATTCTTATTGAAGTGCTTTTTATTCTCTCAGTATTGTAAATAAAATGGATATACCTAGAAAGCTTTTTCTTGTAAACGAAGATTGTCTATAAAAGGTCGACTTTTTTCAATATTTGGCGTAACAACTCCTTTGTAGACATAAAAACTTTGCATGAACCCAAATTCGCCGGGAGAAATCTCCTACAGAGAAGCTGACGAGTTGTTTTAGTCCATGGCCCCAGGGACATTTTTATTTTTGATTAGAAACAAGCTCAATTTTCGTAAACAACTTCATTTTGACCAGACGCCCATCTTTTCTCTCTTCAGAAATTCACAACTCAGGTAACTTTTAGTTACCTTCTATTGAAGTTAGAAGGTTATTAATCAATATTTTTCCTTCACCAATTTGGTGAAAGAAAAATATTGATTAATAACAACTACTTTTCCCCGTGTTGGTTCCGAGCTCCTTTAAAGAATAGGCCAAATGCCGTTCTGCCAGGCAGGTCGCAAAAGGCGACCGATTAGCTATGAAAGTCACTACCATCGTGGCTACTAGGAGGTAGAGTTCTGCATTGTCTCGCCCGGGTCTGGTACAACCGCCTTACTTATTTCTGCCGCAATAGCGTCAGTGCTTGTCACTATCGTGTTCCGGTTTGGAGGGTAACTTATGCATGTGGCATTAGACATCGCCACAAGATAACAACGCACCATTAACACCTTTGGTGTCTATAGGCGATGGTTGACTCTTTCCATCAGGGGACCCATCTGCTTGTTTGCTATCTTATGATATAAAAAAACCTACTTTTTTACTTTAATCTTTTTTTATGAAAAACATGAAAAAACTCCTACGAGTTCGATGGTTTTTCTGACGAGTCTCGCACTCTAAAGACATCAGAATTGAAAGATTTTTAAATTAATTAAAAATAACTTAATTTTCTTACAACAGCTTGGTAATTATTATTATGATTTAAAGATAACTTGGTCCTACACGACAAATAGAAACTTTTCTTAGTCGAACACTCTAAAGTTATAGTTTTAACGGCTACAATTTTCTTTACCCTACCTTTATTAGTTACCCGATTCGACATTTTTCAAAGATAGAAAAGATGCAGCTCACAAAAATTCAGCTTGTTATTAATCAAAAATAAAAATGTCGCCGGAACTACGGTCTATTTTATTTATATTAATCACTTGAAGGGTACAAAAAAGTAGGAGCTCATTGACAATGTAACACATTTGAAACCAATCATGTCATTGAATGCATTATATGCCCAAACCTACAGGGATTATTACTAAAACGAGTTAAGAAAAACTAATATACAACAAAATAAACTTTGAATTTATACAAAATTGAATCCAAAATCCACCCGTTTTCTTATTTACCTACTTTATTCTCGTAAAGTCACTTCAACAAAAAAACATTCCAATCAAGCATAAAAAGTACAAATGACCCATGACTAAGCTAAAACGGGTGGATTTCAATATTTGTATCAAAAAACAATTGAAATTTGTTTTCAATTTTCAATTGTTTATTTCGTTGTATATTAAGGCTTTACAGTTTAATGCGTTGGTTACTCAAAACAATCAAAATGTCAATGAGCTCCTTTGTTCCCCGACGCAACTGTCTGTCTGACGTCGTATTCCGTCGTAACAAAAGTCGTATTCCATTTCGTTAGCAATCGCTGCAGCGCTGAAATTATAGTAATAAGTCATCCAACCAAAGTCAAAATTAAGCAGCACTGCAGTGTATAACAGAGTATAATATATATTCGCAATTAAAAGGTCGTAGGCGCCATGAATTTCTTGACGCTTATGTGTTTCATTCAACGAGCTCCGACGTAGATGCAGTTCATGGACTGCATTTACGTGGAACACAAGTGACTTGGCGCACGCCTTGTCATGTAAGTACGAAGAAATATTTGTTTGTATATGACCTTTATTTGTACATTAAAGGATTTAAGAATATCCTGGTATCCTGGTCCGGTGTATCTCTTTTATTATTTTTTTATAGAAGAGGGTACTCATGGACAGAAGGTTCACTTGATGGTAAATGATTACCGCTGCCCATAAACAACTATACTACCATAGATCTAGCGGTTGCGTTACCGGCCTTTTGAGAATGAGTAAGATCTTTACTTGAAGGTCCCTAGTTCGTATATTGTAAGTGAGCGTATGGCGCTGAATAAACGCATACGCTACGACGCCCTCAAATGAAAAAAGGTTAACGAAACAAGTTTGAAACGGAACAGTGATTATAGAGCCGTCGCGCGCTTGCTTACGGCGTCCGCTTCGCTCGTGCGAGCAGTGGACTGTAGATCCAAATAACCTCCTCCGTGAATTGTCTTCCTTTTATTATTCTTCTTATATACAAATCTTCTTACACACTAGCTCTAAAACTATTCTTCTAACTATTATACACTACAATTTACACAATTATTCTTCAGCGGCAATCTTCAGGCACTGTAGAGGACCGTTTCGTCAGATTTCTTCTTCTTCTAATTGTTGCTTATCGACCTCTGATTTGCTTGCTTGCACGAAAATCGTCCGATTTATATACGGTTTGAGCGATCGCGTCCCGCCCACACATTGTGGCACACACATACCGCTAGCGCTTTCGCTCAGCAGTTAGTGGAACTAAGGGTAGTTCCACATTTACCTATGATTTCCGTGGAACTCCTTTATTTCATGTTTTCTACCTAGGGGGCGTCCACAAATTACGTGAGATGTTAAAGGCGGAGAGGGGGTCGAGTCAAATCTCATCTAATACGTTGGAGAGAGGGGGGGATCTCGGCAAATATCACGCAATTTCTTTTTCTGATTTAAACAAAAAAAATACTATTTTGGTCCATTATCCAGATTGTAGGTACATGCTTAAGATTTAAACTTAAGCGTAATCGTAATACGATTAAGATCAGTCACTAATTCGTACGAAAGAAAATAATTTCGTTCGTACTTCGATGTTATACAGTCTTAATTAGTCGTAAATAAAAGCACGAAGCAAATTTCTTTTTCTTTTTAAAATAAAAATCCATCGCGTTTACATTTTTAAGAAACCCACATTTTGAAAAATCTTACGTGAGATTGGGGGATGGGGGAGGGGATTGAATAAAATCTCACGACATCTCACCAGGGGGGAGGGAGGGACAGAAAATTTTAAAAAAACACCTCACGTAATTTATGGACGCCCCCCTACCTATATGTATGGTAGGTTGAAAAATGATGCACATCATTTTTCAAATCCCAACTATGTGAGAGAGACTGAGAAAATGGGCAGAGAACATGGAATAAAGGAGTTCTACAGAAATCATAGGTAAATGTAAAAAAGGATATTTCCACTAACTACTGAACGAAGGCGCTAGCGATATGTGTGTGCTACAATTGATGGACGGGACACGATCGCTCAGAATTACCTAGTACTAGTGCCACCTGATACTAAGTAGTGGACGTCGCCAACGAACATAAATAACTTTAACTGGACCTGGCGCATATAACTCGTTTATGTGTTGCCTATCCTGAGACATAAGGTGTAAGTCGCGGTGCCAGTAATTACACTGTCTGTTTACCCTTCTCTCCGAAACACAGCAAAACTGTTTCACGGGAGAAATAAGCAAGATGGTGGTACTCATGCAGCCGGCAGCGCGGCACAGTGCATCCCTCCCACCTGTATCTTTTCCTGCTGCAGTAACGTCAATGCTTATCATTGTCATGTTCCGGTTTGCAGGGTAACGTAGTTACCAAACGAATAGCAAAACAAAGCTATATTTTATTAATAAGCGATGGTTATCTTTTTTCAACAGGATAACGATCTGCCTGATTGCCATCCTATGGACTAAATAAAATAAGTAATAAAAAAACAATGATAAGATTTCACATAGACTTCAACTGAGAATTTAAATTAAAAGGCTGTTTAAGCGCGAAAGAATGAAGCTTTTGTGAATCATAATACAAAAATACCAACCTATCGATATATTCATTAATGAATCAATTTTTAATTTTAATGTAAATGACTCTTCCGATAGCGATAACCATAGTCTATAGACATCAAAAGTAATAAACACTGGCACTATAGTAATAAGTAAAGGCTTGGCAAATGTAGGTGAAACATATACAATAATAATACATTTAGTCAAGCTTTTGCCAGTTACGAACTGCCTAATAAAAAGACAGATGATCTATTCTACAAAAGAATCTAAGAAAAAAAATAAGAGCTAGCAAATCGATGTTTATGATTGTATAGATAAATGCGTGCTTTGCGATTCTCCTAAGTAATGAGATGCCACGACAAAGAAAACATAGCGTTCAAGAGTAATAACTTAAGATGGTAGTGACGGCTGGAGGGCGCTCTGAAGATGTTAGCATATCTACACAAAGACATTATAAGACTTTTCTTTATTTCAGATTATAATGAAGTTTCCTAAAGATAAACACTAAAGCTCAAACGTTCAGGAACAAAAGCCTCGAAAAATAAAGTCAGAAAATATTTCAGAAGTGTAATGAAATTTCGCCAAATTTTAAAATTATTAAAATATACGTTAGAGATAGATAAATACTTTAACAGGAAATATTATTATTTCACATTACTCTTTTTATATATAAAAATCAATTGCTGTTCGTTAGTCTCGCTAAAACTCGAGAACGGCTGAACCGATTTGGCTAATTTTGGTTTTGAATTAATTGTCGAAGTCCAGGGAAGGTTTAAAAGGTGAGAAAATATAGAAAAAAATAAAAATAGTTAAAAAGTCAGAACAACGTTTACCGGGTCAGCTATATCTTATAAAATATAAAATTCTCGTGTGACAGTATAAGTTACTATACTCCTCCGAAACGGCTTGACCGAAAATTTATATGTATTTGTATATGTATGTATTCAGTATATCTGAGAATAGGTTATCTATTTTTTATACCTCTAAGTGATAAGCGTGGTCTACTTCAAATTTATTTTTTCTTTTTTGGAGAAATCATTTTTATTTTGTTTATGATGTACATACATATCTTCACGCCAGATACCTTACGGGGTAGACAGAGAAAACCGAGTGCCATATATCAGGATCCTTGCAGGCTTGTCACGCTTCTTCCCCATTCATCACTCTCTTCATGCACACACGCCGTTTGCGAAGACTCTTGACACCACCTTCGGACAGTAATGATGCTGTGTTAAAAAAATGCATAAAACTCTAATATTTCACCCTTCTACCATAAATCCAGATTTTTTTATAGCGATATTAGAAATTCAATAATTTATATGGCAAAACAACGTTTGCCGAGTCAGTTAGTCTATATTATTATTATAAATGCGAAAGTTTGAATGTATGGATGGATGGATGGATGTTTGTTAGTTAATCATGCAAAAATTACTGAATGGGTTTGAATGATATTTGACACACATGTAGATGACAACCTGACATAGCACAGAGGAAAATTTATTACGGAAAAATAAGTTGTTCTCGCAGGATTCTTTGATAATGCAGCGGGCTGCACGCTGCATTAGTAATTTACGAAAGGAAAATCATTTGAACTGTTACGTTTTTACTTTTCGGAATGTAAATATATCTTTAACGTGAAATTTAAATAATAATATTTGAATTTCACATTAAATCATTACAATATATATTTGATATCTGGAAACTTATACTTAGGTCACACTATAAGTTTTGTGTAACTTAAAAAAACAACATGTTATAACCAAAATATTATATTTATTGCTTTTCAATATAATCTCTTTTACATTTTAAACATTTTCTCATGCGACCGAACCATTTTTTAAAAAACGAGGACCACGGAACTGAAGGCATGTTTTCTACGTGCGGATTGAATGCTATCACTGCCTCTTCGGAGTCGAAATCTTTGATTTTGGGGAAAACACAGAAATCGCAGGGTGCTCTAAGTCGGGGCCATGCGCAGAATGAGTGATGAGATGTACTTTTTCGGAAGCTAAAAATGACTTTGTTTTGTTGGCTGTGTGTGAAAAAGCGTTATCATGGTGTAGGAGAATGCGGTTTTGGGTCGTCTTTCGCGAACTTTTTCTAACACCCTGGGTAAACAAATGGTAGAATACTACTCCGCATTAACACTCTTTTAATATTTAAGTGGAATTGTACAGATGGGATTCGTAGTTGAGAAAAAAAACGCGATCATTTTTTAATCAACGTTTCTCGCCTATCTCACTTTTGTTGGCCTGTTCTCATTTTCAAACCCATTCACAAGATTGCTGTTTTTTTTTTCAGGTTCAAAACAATAAGTCCATGTTTCGTCTCCTGTGAAAATGTCATAAACAGCATTACAATGTCCATGGTCGTACTTCAGTAGCATCTGTGAGCACCATTCCACGCGAGCCCGCTTCTGCTCCGCTGTCAGTTCATGAGGGATCCAACGACAACAAAGTTTCCGAACTTTCAATTCTTCGTATAAAATTTTCTGAATCTGGCTCATACCAATCCCGAATAGTCCTCAAATTGTCTCATAGGTAATCCGGGGGTTTTTTTAATTAACCGCTTAACAGTAGCCACATTATTTTCGTTGACGGCAGTTGAAGGCCGCCCCTCACGAAATTCGTCATGTAAAGAAACTCGACCTCTCTCAAATTTATCAAACTATGGCCTCACGGTACTCAATCAAGGTGCTTCTCTCCCAAAAGCATTCTGAAGACGAGCGGCACAGTCTTGCAGTGAAAGAGAACTTTTAAAATCATAAAAAAAACATCGTTTTAAAATCTTTTCGACTTTATTCCATTTTCGTTGCGTACGTAGAATTTTAATGTGTGTTAAAAAAACAATTGACAAATCATTTCCCGCCAATTGTTTTTTTTATTACTAAGAAGGTTGCAACGTTTTAAAAATATAACATTCGAAATTCAAATAGTTCCGATTAGCTAGAAGTGCAAAACTTTTAGTGTGCCCCATATATCTTCAAAGCTTTTATGTCTAAAGAGGTAGGCAATGTAAACAAGTTTTTTTAACGTTATTGATATGACACAGAAAAAAATGATATGTTTTCAAGATTAAAAAAAAGATCATTAATTCGAGCTTATGGTTCCTGTGGTATGTGAAAAAGTCAAACTTGTTAGTGAACATGATCAAGAGATATCACTATTTATGTCGCATATTTTACGATGATTTTGCGATTTTTGTTGCGATTTTTTGGAATTTTTTTTTGCAGCTCCAAAAAGGAATTAAAACCTATAGAAACCCGTTGTCTTATAATTATGAAAATAGACAAGAAGCAATGCCTTACAGCACATGCAAAGGAAACAATTCGAAAATCGTAAATATGTCGCATATTTTAGGATTTCACATGGGAATTAAAACCTGCAAAGTAGGTACGTCCCGTTGACCCAGAATGTGTAGTAAAGATTACCTAGAAGTTTGTGCGGAACCCTCGGTATGCGAGTCCAATTCAAACTTGACCGGTTTTATTCTTATTTTGCGTCATTTTGCGCACTATCATTTTGAGCGTGCGAGTGATTAATGCGGGTGCTTAAAAATACGTGAAGAGACCCGTTTAGTGCGAGTAAATTACTAATCAGCGTCTATTCACTATAATACACTGGTATTACTAATCACTCGCGCTAATCAACACTTGTCCACATGTGTTTTTGCTTAATACTAAGCACCTGCATTAAATACTCGTACTCACACTAATCAAAGTGTAGCCGGGGCCTAAGAAATACTTTACGATTTAGTGCAGGCAAAATTTCTCAAGAAAAATTAACAGGCACGCAAGATAAATAAATAATAAATAAATAAATATTCACGGGACAAATCACGCTCACTGATCTAACCCCAAAGTAAGCAAATTATTTGCTTGTGCTGTGGATGTTAGTCAACGATATTGATACATTGAAAAACATATGTAAATACTTTTATACATTTAGTAAACACCCAAACGCAGAAACACAAACATTTATGCTCATTAAACAAATGCTTGTACCCGTCGGGAATCGAACCGGAGCTCCATCGATTGCGTCGTCAGGGTCGCTAACCACCATTTTTTTGTAATTAAAATTATTAAGATTTGTAGAAATATACAAAATAAGCAATGCGTATTATGCGCAATATGTGACCACGCATACTAAACGGCTGGTTTGAGAGTTTCGCGGGAGCAACGAGTAGGAGCAACGTACGCTTTACATTGCGGGGCGTGTATGTAAGAAAAAATCATAAAACGGAAATATTGCATTTACCACAACAAAATGGAACTGCCATCATGACTAGAACGTAACACTTAAATGTTTTTAGGGTTCCGTATCTAAAAGTAAAACGGGACCAATAGGGTCCCGCTAAGCCTTCGCTGTCTGTCTATCTGTCTGTCTGTCTGTCACCAAGCTGTATCTCATAAACTGTGATAGCTAGAAAGCCTAAATTTTCACAAATTATGTATTTCCGTTGCCGCTATAACAATAAATACTAAAAAAAAAAAAATGAAAATATTAAGGGGGGTCCCCATACACTAAACCTGTTTATGATAGTACGGAAACCTACGTGCGCGAGTCTGACTCACACTTGGACGGTTTTATATTATTATTTGGTACAGCGTTCCTCAGACGCTATATATTTATTTTCTAAAATTTTTATTTTGGTATTATGAAAATCTAAGAAATATATTTTATTGTATTTAAACAAGTAGGTGTATTTCTTCTTGTAAAATTATATAACAATGACCTTAAATTATTGAAAATGTAAATAGGGTAATGTTATTATTATAATTATAATTTTATATCATAAGATAGCAAACATTAAGATAGCTCTCCTGATGGAAAGAGAAACCATTGCCTATAGACAATCTAGATTTAAATGGTGCGTTGTTATCTGAGAGGCGGGATAACCATGCCAGCTTATTTTCTAAACCAGAACAACAATGACAAGCATTGACTATTATAGCTATTGCGGCAGGAATAGGCAAGGCGGTGGTACCACATAACTCTACCACAAAAGAAAAAAGTATTTTTCTTTTGTGACTATACCAACTAATTACTTATATTATTATTATATCACTGATAAAAAATATTATTGTCACACTCGATTTGGTAAAGTATGTGGTAAATTATTTACATTTATTACTAATTTACCACTTAGTTCATGGTAACATGCCTGGGTTTGATACCATCACTTTGCATCACGTCAGTTACTGTCGTTTCAGCTACAAATATAAATATATTGGGTACAGACTGCTAAAGACATCATTGTTTAATTGATTCAACGTCTAGGGAATATTTTTTTAAGACCGTTCGTCAAAAAATCGTCCAAGAAACTCAATAGTTTAGATATTGGATAATCTTTTCGATTTCATATTTTTTACACTTTATATTCTGGTCACTAAATGCTGCTCATCAACGAAATCTAATACCTTTAAACGAGCAGTTCTTGTATATATATAATTAGAATCTCGGAATCGGCTCCAACAATTTTCATGACATTTAGTATATAGGCGGTTTCGGGGGCGATAAATCGATCTAGCTAGGAATCATTTTTAGAAAATGTCATTTTATTTGTGTTTTATCGATAATCAACTTAAAAGTCCCAATTAAAACTGAAAAATATGACTCTTCCTGACATCTATTGGCGAATAATAATACTATTTTTTGTATTTTTAATATTTTTTTAATAATAATACTATTTTATTCCAGCAGATGGCGTTGTTAAGTAACATGAATCAATGAGTGTTTGCTATATATAATTGGAATCTCGAAATCGGCTCCAACGATTTTCATGAAAGTCACAAATTAGGGGTTTTTCGGGTCAAGAAATCGATTTCTCAAGGTTCCAGGTCCAAGAAAAGCTCGATTCCCAAGATATGGGTATGTGAAAAACCAGATATTGAATAATTAATGCACCAACAATCAAGTATTTCGCTAGGCCAGGCAATGAAGTTGTAATTACGCCACTTACAATTTTTATTTCTAGCCTAGCGTATTAGTATTATATACTGGGTTTAAAGATACCGCCAAATTTTAAAATTAGGAACTGAATATTGAATTGAAAGTGCGTGTTAATTTTTATTGTAAAATTGTTACAAGATACAAAAATATCCCACTAAATTCATGAATTGGATGCAGCACCGAGTCTTATGAATGAACTTTGTAATACTGCCAGTGTGTCATTTTATATTTACCTATAATTACGATAGTAACTTTTATGTAATCTGTCGATCTAAGTACATTTTTCTCGATCACTTTTAATTTGATCGAAGGAAATATACTACATGGTTCGAATTTTGCGTAATTGAAATTACATCCATGCGTTTTGTTTTTTACATCGGATAAGAATGAAATTAAATTATTTTTAATTCGAACCTTTAAAAGTAATCCTGTATAGCATATACTCAGACAATGGTATCGTAAAATATAACGGATCATGCGGGATGATAGTGCATTTATTGTTAGTAAGCAAATTTTGCAGAGTAAGTAATTAAAATTTTGTATGATATAACAACAAATTAATCAGTGTTATTTTTTTTAAGCAATAACAATTATTTTATTATTATACAGAATTTATATGAACTTGTGATTTTTTTATAAATACTAGCTGACCCGGCAAACGTTGTTCTGCCAGGAGTCTATATTTAGTAGCATAACAATTTTTGTACTATTTTAAGTAGGCAGCACGTTTTTACAACTAATGATAATTTACCATAACAACTAAACGCATAACTATTTTCGCATAATTTTTACTAGCATAACCCTATGTAGCATAAAGATAACATAGCATAATGTTTAAAGGCACACATTGAGGAAAGCATAACAATACATAAACAAAATGATCAACGCACAAAAAGCATACACTTAAAAGTCCTAATTAAAATGCAAGAAATAGGTGGATAGCAGACTGTAGCAGCATTGCATAAATAGCAAGACCAAATAGCAGACTGTATTGTAGCAGCATACTGTTCCCGTAACAAGTGGGGTTAGACCAAGTGGACGGAGCCCCGCTACGCGGGGCTCCTATTTCTGGGTGTGGGATCTAAAGAGAACCTAACTAACCTACTTCAACTTTAGCATTGGATAGCTTTGTTTCTTTGTGGCGGGGGGCTTATGCCATGTGTTTTTATGGTAAGATAACATTAGGAAAAATAAAAAAAATGTCTAAAGACTATTCTGCGTATCATCAATAGTCGAATTAAATGTAGTACAATAGATTGTTATGCTTAAAACACATTTCGCAAAAAAAAGATTATGCTTAAATTATATAATGACACTACATATTATGCTATATTCATTATGACAAAGTTAATTAGGAAAAAAAATTATGCGTTTTAAACGTATCCCTTCTGCCAGCTTTATGTCTACCTTTTCGTTATTTTTTTTATTTTTCAGCTTTTAAACCTAACCTGAACCGCCATGAATATTTTAAAACCAAAATTAGCCAAATCGGCCCAGCCGTTCTCGAGTTTTAGCGAGACTAACGAACAGCAACTGATTTTTATGCATGGGGCACACTAAAAGTTTTGCACTTCTAACTAATCGGAACTATTTGAATTTCGAATGTTATATTTTTAAAACGTTGCAACCTTCTTAATAATAAAAAAAACAATTGCCGGGAAATGATTTGTCAATTGTTTTTTTATCACACATCAGAGTTCTACGTACGCAACGAAAATGGAATTAAGTCGAAAAGATTTTAGAGCGATGATTTTTTGTGATTTTAAAAGTTCTCTTTCTCCGCAAGACTGTATCGCTCGTCTTCAAAATGCTTTTGGGAGAGAAGCACCTTATTTGAGCACTGTGAGGCGATGGTTTGCTGAATTTGAGAGAGGTCGAGTTTCTTTTGTTGTTGAGTTGAGAAAAAAAATTATGCGTTTTAAACGTATCCCTTCTGCCAGCTTTATGTCTACCTTTTCGTTATTTTTTTTATTTTTCAGCTTTTAAACCTAACCTGAACCGCCATGAATATTTTAAAACCAAAATTAGCCAAATCGGCCCAGCCGTTCTCGAGTTTTAGCGAGACTAACGAACAGCAACTGATTTTTATGCATGGGGCACACTAAAAGTTTTGCACTTCTAACTAATCGGAACTATTTGAATTTCGAATGTTATATTTTTAAAACGTTGCAACCTTCTTAATAATAAAAAAAACAATTGTCGGGAAATGATTTGTCAATTGTTTTTTTATCACACATCAGAGTTCTACGTACGCAACGAAAATGGAATTAAGTCGAAAAGATTTTAGAGCGATGATTTTTTGTGATTTTAAAAGTTCTCTTTCTCCGCAAGACTGTATCGCTCGTCTTCAAAATGCTTTTGGGAGAGAAGCACCTTATTTGAGCACTGTGAGGCGATGGTTTGCTGAATTTGAGAGAGGTCGAGTTTCTTTACATGACGAATTTCGTGAAGGGCGGCCTTCAACTGCCGTCAACGAAAATAATGTGGCTACTGTTAGCGGTTAATTGAAGAAAACGCCCGGATTACCAATGAGACAATTTGAGGACTATTCGGGATTGGTATGAGCCAAATTCAGGAAATTTTACACGAAGAATTGAAAGTTCGGAAACTTTGCTGTCGTTGAATCCCTCATGAACTGACAGCGGAGCAGAAGCGGGCTCGCGTGGAATGGTGTTCACAGTTGCTACTGAAGTACGACTACGGACATTCTAATGCTGTTTATGACATTGTCACAGGAGATGAAACGTGGATTTATTGTTTTGAACCCGAAAAAAACAGCAATCTTGTGAATGGGTGTTTGAAAATGAGAACAGGCCAACAAAAGTAAGACAGGCGAGAAACGTTGGTGAAAAATGATCGCGTTTTTTTTTTCAGCTACGGGTCCTCTCTGTACAATTCTACTTGAAGATCAAAAAAGTGTTAATGCTGAGTGGTATTCTACCATTTGTTTACCCAGGGTGTTAGAAAAAATTCGCGAAAGACGACCCAAAAGCCGCATTCTCCTACACCATGATAACGCTTCTTCACACACGCCCAACATAACAAAATCATTTTTAGCTTCCAAAAAAGTACATCTCGTTACTTATCCTGCTCATAAACCCGACCTAGCACCCTGTGATTTCTGTATTTTCCCCAAAATCAAAGATTTGATGAGAGGTTTTACTTTTACCAACTCCGAAGAGGCAGTAATAGCGTTCAATCAGCACGTAGAAAACATGCCTTCAGATCTGTGGTTCTCCTGTTTTAAAAAACGGTTCGGTCGCATAAAAAAATGTTTAAAGTGTAAAGGAGATTATTTTGAAATACAATAAACATAACATTTTGATTATAACATGTTGTTTTTTTCAAGTTACGCAAAACTTATAGTGTGATCTACGTATATATAGATTAATTGATAGTGTCAATGGCACTTTGAATATCTGTCAAATAAATAACAAAGCAACATTATCATCTCAGGCGTCTTTGTTTACATAATTTTTATATTGTCTTCCCATCGAGATAGCTATTTGCTTAATTGCAATTCCATAACATAAATAATAATAAACCTAATAATAGCGTCTTCCTTCTGGTATACTTCGACTGGTGTAGTCCGTAATAAACTAATCTATAACTAGCTGTATTAGAAAATATTTTGGTGTTTTTTTATTATTTGAAACAACTTAATTTTTGGAGCAAATGTATGTGCTCATATGTGCTCTTCCAAGTCTACACGTTTAACAAACTTCATCCAAGTCGATTTATATCCATACATCAGAACATTCAAATTTTCGCATTTATAATAGTAATATAGATTCCTAAGGCTACTTGTAGACATTGTGAATGCGAATAAAGAATTTAGATAGTCTCTGCCAGTTTTATAGGTATGTGTACAATAAGGTATGTGCATGTCACAGTCGCATTTTTACATGTAAAATAGACAAACTGATTCACCGTTGCTTGTTGTCATAAGTTAGCATAAATAGGTACAAACGGAAGACTTCAAATTTGAAAATTGAATTAGACCTTTTTTGTGTGATAATGTGCTTGTCTTAGAAAATACCAAAAACGTGTCTTCGAATCTCAATGTAGGGTTTAGCCCTGTATCTTCAACAATCCAATCATTGGATCTTCACAGTCAATTTAATTTTCGGGCTAAACAAACCGGGGCTGTTAGGAAAATAAGATTTTCATGCGAATGAGGCTAAAGGTATTCTTGGAAATTCACTAAACGAAATCCTTATTTCAAATGGAAATGGCAGACGATCGTAGGCGGGACATTTTACACATATTTGCTTTAAGTATTTTATATTTGACCCAATAATGATTCAAGTGTTATATTCCGTTGTTTTTTTATCTAATTATAGCAAACAATCACATGGTTTTTCTGATGGGAAGTGAAATAAAGATTAGTGTCACCAAAGTTAATAATGCGTGTTATCAGCGAGGCAGGTTAATATCAAACACGCATTATGACAAGCATCGATGCTATTGCGGCAGAAATAGGTAATGGTGCGTCCACAATTACGTGAGATGTTTAAGGGAGAGAGGCGGTCGAGTCAAATCTCATCTAATCTTACGTTGGAGAAAGGAGGGGTCTCGGCAAATATCGTGCAATTTTTTTCTGATTCTAACAAAAAAATATACTAATTTGGTCCATTATCCAGATTGTACATGCTTAACATTTAATCTTAAGCGTAATCGTAATACGATTAAGATCATTCACTAATTCGTTCGAAAGAAAATAATTTCATTCATACTTGGACGTTATACAGTACTACTGAATGTCAAACCACCACACATTGCACCAGCCAAGCAAGCGCGTATGTTCCGCAAAGTGCGAACGGCTCTCATGGATTGTCTCGCGCCAACGGCTTAGAGTGACTAGATCAGAACAAAGTTGAAGGAGCGGATGATTTTATTGAAAATAATATGGACATGGTTGGTTTTTTAAAACGCATTCGTTACGATTTAAGCGCCTATTCTGTTGTTAAATTTTTATTACCTACACTTATAACTCTCAGCAATATTGATTACTAGTCTTAACTAGTTGTAGAAACAATTTTTTTTTCTTTTTACAACAATCCAAAGCGTTTACATATTTAAGAAACGCACATTTTGAAAAATCTCACGTGAGATTGGGGGATGGGGGAGGGGTTGAATAAAATCTCACGATATCTCACCAGGAGGGAGGGAGGTACAGAGAGTTTAAAAAAACACCTCACGGAATTTATAGACGCCCCCCAAGGCAGTGCCACTATATGGGAATATGCGAGGATACGAGGCGTTTCACAACTCTACCACCTAGTACTTAAAATGGTAGTGACGCGTAAATTTCATCGTTCGCCTTTTACTGTCTGCCTGGAAGAATGGTCTTTCTTTTTTCTCTTTCTCTATGCTTTTGAAGATCTAGCGATTAGTACAATCGACAGAATCAATCACAAAAAAGGAATTTCATCACAATTAACCCTTTAACATGTGGGTCAATTTGATAAACCGGTCAGAGGTAACGTCGCCGGTCCATCAGGTCATGTTAATTTTTTTGTTAAATTTTCTAATTTTTTAAAGCACAAAATAAGTGCTGAAGCACATATATAGTTGGCAACATGAAAGTTTTGATAAATACTATAATCAACTAGCTGTCCTGCGACTTCATCCGGGTTGAACAATTTCTAAAATAAAAGTCACGGGGTTTTACCCACATAGTTGCTCTTCCCATGAGATTACCAGGATAGAAGCTATCCTGTCTTCTGTCTCGTATCTCAAACTATTTTTGTACTAAATTTAAAAAAAAACAATGATAAAATATATCCAAATCAGTTCAGTGGTTTAGACGTAAAGAAGAGACAGATAGAAAGACAGAGTTACTTTCGCATTTATAATATTAGTATAAATAAATAAATAAATATTAACGGGACTAATAATTACACTTACTGATCTAACCCCAAAGTAAGCAAACTATTTGCTTGTGTTATGGGTGTTAGTCAACGATACTAATACATAGAAATATATATATATAAATACTGGCATATATTTAATAAACACCCAAACCCGGAAATACAAACATTTATGCTCATCACACAAATGCTTGTCCTCTTCGGGGATTCTCCGTGTTGGTCCCGGCCTCCTTTGAAGAATAGGCCAACTGCCGACCAATTGGTAATCGAGTCACTACCATCGTGGCTACTAGGTGGTAGAGTTCTGCATTGTCTCGCCCGGGTCTGGTACCACCGCTTTACCTATTCCTGCCGCAATAGCGTCAGTGCTTGTCGCTGTCGTGTTCCGGTTTGGAGGGTATGGTAGACGGTAAACTTATGCACGTGGCATTAGCCCTCGCCACAAGATAACAACGCAGCATTAACATCTTTGGTTTCTATAGGCGATGGTTGACTCTTTCCACCAGGAGACCCATCTGCTTGTTTACTATCTTATAATATAAAAAAATTAACTTTTTAAACATTCTCGAAAAAAAATCTGGACTCGAGTTCACAATCCCGAATCACAAAAAAATCGGTCAATTTGTTTGCGATTTATCAATAACGAATATTTTTGAAATAAAATGTATTTTGGCACTGCTTCTAAATTGTTGAACCTGTCGTTTATTTAGCTAAATCAATATTTTAGATCTTAAAAATTGAATTGAATGCCATTCGAAAGATCAAAATCGATTATCGTTTCAAAAATATACTACAGCATACAGCATTTCAAAAATCAATATGATTTTTAACAAAACAGATTTGTACTGAATAAAATCTATGCTTATAATTTTTAGTCTTCTGAGCTTAGAATACCTTAATTTAGCGGGAAGTTTCAGGGATGGCCCGCAGGGTCAACCATTTACAGATTTTTGTACAAAGCGTGTACAGTAATCAATTCTGATACCGAATATGTAAAAAATAGGTTATTAAAAAAGTGTCTTCACGCCCGAATCTCGGAAGCAGTAGGCAGAGGTACAAGAAATGCACCCACGATTAGCCGAAGATACTAAGCCCAACAATTTGAGATGTGACCAGCCTATCACCAACCTATGTCCAAATTCCGAACAGTATTATTTTTATCAGAAAACTGAAAAACCACATTTTTGATTTGCCCGATCCGGGAACCGAACCTCATGTGGTAAACACCGACAGAGGACCATTAAACCACAGAGGCGACATTATTAAATAATAACATAATTTTCCAACAAAAATGTTTAATATGGACCCATACGGATGGCGCATAAAAGTTCATTGTTTTGCAAACAATGAACTGAGTGAAAAATTCCATATTATGCAGAGTCCGAAAACCGCTATTTACTGAACTTGCGACTAAACTCGTTAGGACACTCGGGTGTTTCCGAACGGATACGACTTAGGGACCTTCAAGAAACGAGCTTCAGCTACAAGACCTATGGTGCCATTGCTGTCCATGGGCGGTGGTAATCACTTACCATCAGATGAGCCTCGTTTGCCCCTTTTTTCTATAAAAAGGTACTTCAGTCAATACAAAAATATTTGATCAATCACTATCTCTCTATGTCTGATAATCACCTGCATAATATATTCATCTCATTCTCTTGAAAATTTACCAGATTACATAATTTCACTTCTACTGCATGTGAACTCCACTCGGTTTTTTTTATCAGTGCCACCTACACATTTTTATACCTGGTATTTTGTAATACAATTTATGTCTTAGAGACATTATTGCAATGGAATTTATTAAGAAAGATAATGTAATATTATTTAAATTTTAATTATAAATTTGTCCTCTCTTAATAAAGCAGCGCTGCAATTTCTAGACACAATCCACTCCGTGCAACGGTGAGCAATTTTGATGAAACAATACAGAGAAAATTGAGTTTGTTCCGCTAAACTTGAAACCCCATTTTAATTGAGTTTTGTCGTCTAATAATTATATTTTTACAAAAGATGTTATTCATATATCTAAAAAAATATTATTCATTTTATTATTCACTAGCTGAGCGAACGAGTTTTCCTTGTAAGGTATTTTTTCATGTGAAGACATGGAGATCATGGAGATGGCACTGTTGCGAATAATCTAGAAACGTAAAGAGTTGGAGCACTGGAGAGATCTAGAAATAAAAGAAAGAGATAGCTACTTCTATTGATAAACAAATAGCCGACATGAATAGTTATGCCATAATTGACCTTATCGCCTAAGGCATAAGAGTGAAAATAGCTTGTAATAGGACTTGATTACATTAAAACAACTTGTTTAAGATTTGCCTGGCTTACGCGTAGATGATTCGGGAATAATGTCGAACTTTATCCTGGTTATAAATAGAGATGTGTTGGCAAATAGAGGGCAGTTTTTATACAGCGATCGGAAGCAATAGTTCGGGCAACCGGTGTGAGTGAATAAGACAAGTGTTTTCGTTCGGCCTAGTTGGTTAAGTTTAGTGTTAGTACAGTGAGTGTGACTAGCGTGTATAGTAGATTACATTGTAGTATTCTATACAGTGTGACCCGCGTTAAAGTGCAATACCAAAAATCGGTGAAATTAGACCGAAAACTATCGACGAAAATGGGTCTAAAAAAATTCTAAAAAAAACTAACTTTTTTATACGCCGCTGAACATTTCTTTCCCGAATTTCGACCTCTATGTACAAATAAATTTATTCCTCCCAAACTAGCTGGCTGATTTTGATGAAATAAAGGACACATCAATTCCAAGTATGTAGCAATGTGGATAAAATAAAAATAAACGACAAAAATGGCCTTAAATACTTCATTTTTTTAAATACTTTTGAAAAAAAAATCTTTTTTTTATTGTTTTTTTTTTTCAATCAACTCAAATTTCTATGAAATAAACCCCTACATCTTGATTTGTTTTATAATTTATTATTATTCTTGACTGTATAAACTTTCAAAAAAAAAAATCAAACATTGTATCTCTAAAAATACAGGAGTTACGAATTTTTGAAGTTCACTACTCAGAATGGGCAAATCCAGGTAGAGACCCTTTTTTATTCCTTTGTTATACCGGTAGTCGGCTGCTATTGTGTTCAATGCTTGGGGCAAAGGAACAGGCAAAAGGAAGGTCATGCAGTCGCAACTCGCCAGTCCGCTTCGATCACATTGCTGCTGCTGACGTATTGTTCTCGCATTAAAATTACAGTTTTTCGTTGAGTTTTCGTTACTGACTACTTGTTACGTTTTTGTTATTGACTGTTACGTTTTTGTTATTGACTGTTACGTTTTTGTTATTGACTGTTACGGTACTCGACTGTTTTCGTGGTTGTGCTGGGTTGAGATGCCGCGATTAAATGCATTCTCCCCGCGAGAAATCGCTGACATCCATTATTATTATGGAATGTATGGTGGACGCACAACTGTCGCTCAATCGGCATACATAAATGCATTTCCGAACAGACTTGCACCGTCGGCAAGGAACTTCCAGGAAGTTCATCGGAAGCTCTCCGACATCGGACTTGGATTACAACATACAAGACGTGAACAAGAATCCATTATAATCGACACAGAGATGGAAGAAGCGGTTTTAAGTATCGTTTTTGCCACTCCTACTATTAGTACGAGGCGTTTAGCTTTACTTCACGGTATATCACAAACCTCAGTGTGAAGAATTTTGAAGAAAGAAGGTATCCATATATCCATATCATCCATATCATTACCAAAGAGTCCAGGATTTGCACGGGGATATGGATTTCCAATCAAGGTGCGTTATGTCGATCTGGCTACAACGACAAATTCGTCGCAATCCACTATTTTTAAAAAAGATTTTATGGATGGATGAGTCGAAGTTCACCAGAAATGGCATCACGAACGCTAGGAATATGCACGAGTGGTCACATGATAATCCACATCTGAAGAGGACTCGTCATTCCAGGTGCAATTTTCAGTAAATGTTTGGGCAGGTCTACTCGACGACATGTTGATTAGGACCAGTAATTTTACCAGCGACACTAAATTCGGAACGATTCCTAACTTTATTAAGGGATGAGCTTCCCCGTCTGTTAGAGGATGTACCGCTGGCATCCAGACAGGGCATGTACTTGCAAATGGACGGCTGCCCTGCTCACTATGGCCGCAATGTCCGTGAATTTTTAAATAATAATTATGCCAATCGCTGGATTGGACGCGAAGGCCCAGTGGGCTGGCCAGCACGCTCTCCTGATCTGACACCGCTCGACTACTTTTTATGGGGCCACTTGAAGCAAAAGGTGTACAGTGAACCCGTGAATTCAGAGGTTGAGCTTCATGACCGCATCATGAGGTGCGCTGAAGTATTGAAAAATGAACCGCAACTTATACGAAGGGCCACACAACACATTTCAGTACGCGTGGCAATGTGTTTGCAACAACGCGGAGCACATTTCGAAAACCTAATACATTATAATGTAAGTCAACAATAATTAATAATAAACAATAAATCATTGTTTTTGATTATTTTTTGTTTTATTTAATCTGTCATCTAAAACGGAATAAGCTCATTGGAAGTTTATTTCGTTTCGTTACACACCCCAAGGATTAAATACAATAGCAGCCGGCCACAGGTATAACAAAGGAATAAAAAATGGGCCTCTACCTGGATTTGCCCACTCTGAGTAGTGAACTTTAAAAATTCGTAACTCCTGTATGTTTAGAGATACAATGTTTGATTATTTTTTTCTCGAAAGCTAATATAGTCAAAAATAATAATAAATTATAAAACAAATCAAAATGTAGTTTATTTCATAGAAATTTGAGTTGATTGAAAAAAACAGTGGAAAAAAGTTATTTTGTTCACGAGTATTTAAAAAAATGAAGTATTTAAAGCCATTTTTTGTCATTTTTTTTATTTTATCCTCATCACTACATACTTGGCATTGATTGGTCGTTTATTTCATCAAAATCGGCCAGCTAGTTTGGGAGGAATAAATTTATTTGTACATAGAGGTCAAAATTCGGGAAACAAATGTTCAGCGGCGTATAAAAAATTTAGTCTTTTTTAGAACTTTTTTAGACCCATTTTCGTCGATAGTTTTCGGTCTTATTTTACCCATTTTCGAGGTTGCACTTTAATACGGGTCACACTGTATATTTGTATTGTAAATACACGGTTTTAATATAAGTGGTGATTTTTTGAACAAAACGAACCCGAAGCACGTAACAATACTTACCTAGATCAATTTTAATAGTAAAATGTTATCTTAATACAAAATCAGACTACTTCCTGGTCTAGCGGATAGCTTATCCGGTTCAGATATGAAGTCCCAGGTTCGATCACCGGGTCGTACAAAAGTGTTATTGATGTTTTTTCGAAGTTTTTCTCGAAAATTCAAAGCCTTTTCTAGCAGCTCGTAGTCTGACGGGTAGTTTAAACACTCTCGCGCCACGGATGAACACGTTAAGCTGTCGGTCCCGGCAATCACTAGAAATATTCGATAATCGTTATCAGGTAAGTAAAATGCGTCGATGTGATCACCACTCATCTCGCCAACTGACCAACCGGTGAATTGTGGTAAACTGGAAAGTCTACAGACGTTCAGTTTACACTGCTTACCCCACAAGGGAACCGAGCGTGATGATACTAAGTTAAAATTTTCTTACTATCTTTGGGAACACTTTAACTTTTTTTATAGTTTCGACGCGAATTGTCGTGCTCAATTACGTGGAACTTTTGACAATACGCTACGAATTCTTCCATATTCTACAGTAATTATTTTACTATTAACTTTGTCAAACTGTAGAATTCAATTCATTCTTATTTATGAGTCAGTCAGCCATTAGCAAACCTTAGAGTAATTTTGTTTATCAATTTAGATTTTAGTCAGGATAAAAAGAAATTGTAATGTATTAGTAATAAGTTAATTAAAATTCGTTTTTTCTTGTGTATTATATATTTCTAAACTAATAATGTATTCTACATTTCTTTCACGTATTCTCATCCTTTTGGGTTTGCTCGAAGAAATCTCTTACGGAGATAAGTTCACTTTTTGTGGAGTTTTTTGTGTGCAACAATGAAACAAATATTTAATATTCCATTCTACATTCACTTTTCGAACAATTTTACTGATTAGTTAATTGAGGGCTAGTTCATATTTCACAAAATCTTGTAATAAATATTCAAAATAGAAGGCAGTAAAATTATCGTAATGTATCCCTCTCATGTAATATCAGTTCCTACGTCTCACTGATGGAATAAAAATGAGCTATGAATAATTCAGTAACACCCTAAATGTGACATAAAAGAAATATTTGAGGTATAATCCGACACGACCGTTCTATCAAAATTATTGATAAACCTTTTTCTATGAATAGTCTAAACGGTAGAATTTTGTTTCGCTAACACAGTATTTCAGGCTACAATGTATGCGAAAAAAATCCAGAAGCAAATTTTAACGCTTCGCAAATTTCGTTGGATCTTTTTTAACTTCCCGCTGCGTATGTAATTAAGAAAATTACTGATTTTGTTTTCGAAAATCGAGTTTTTACCAGATCTCAACGTTTTGATCCTATGAACCTTTTCCGACTATTTTCACGATGGCGTCAGTATGTCCGTATTAATGTATGTGTTGGTGTGTGTCAATTTGTGTGTGTGTGTAAACATCTCATAACTTTTGAACGGCTTGACCGATCTAAACGAGATTGATGGAATTCGGTTGAGTTTCGCTTAACTTAAGCTTTCTGAAAATCTGGATCGATTCGACCCAATAGATTTTGAAAAATTTTCAAAAATCTTCATTTTTTTTAAATTACTTCCAAATTAAGGTAGGTATCGACTAAGTGCAAAATCTAATCAGCTTTATTCCTTAAAACTTTGCATCCAATACCGTAAATTGTTTGACAACGGGTTATCCTTTCGGAAGTTATGGATGACGAAAAATGTTGAAAAAAGTGTTTTTTATACATAACTTCGAAATTTTTCAAGCAATCATTTTTTTTAAATTATTTTTGTGCTATAGCACTCACTCCGTGCTTGGTAATACTTGAAAAACTTAAAAAAAAAACAAAGAAAAATATCGACACGCATAGATTGAACCTGCGACCATTTCTCGAAATCCGGGAAGCGTTCCTATATTTTTTTTTATTTTTTTTCTTCGTTGCTTTTAAAAGTTTTTCAAATCATTTTTTCATTTTCTTCGATATTTTAGTCCTAAAAGAATTATTTCAAGTGGCGTTTTCAAAATTAAAATCTAAACAAATTTTTAAAAGTTACAGCTTTTCAAATATTAAAATTACGTTCTTTACGGCAAACTAAATTCATATTTTATAAAATCAACTGATTTTAATCCAATTTACAGTATACTGTATTTATACTGTAAATTGGATTATATTAAGATTTTAATCCAATTTACAGTATACTGTATACTGTACAGTATACTGTAAATTCGATTAAAATCAGTTGACAAACATTTTTGAAAAAAGATTATTTTTACATTTCTTTGACGTTTTTTATCCCATCGGCTTTGTAGCTACTAAAACAATTAAGACATCAAAAATGGCGTTGAATACCATCCGAAATATTAAAATCGATCATTATTTTGATTTTTCGAACATCAAATTATTAAGTATCATTTTTACAAATAGGTATTAGATTTTTGAAATCTTCGAACTTCGTTTTTGCTTCTTTGAGCTTAAAATACCTCAATTTACCGGGAAATTCCAGGTATGGCCTGCAAGGTCAACCGGCCTATAGTTTTGACTCATATATGGCGTTATCAATTTTGGCGAGATGTTAAGGTGGTAAAAGCTGTGAAGGTGGGAAAAAAAGGTAAAAAAGGTGGTAAAAAAATGGCTAAAATTATGAGTTTTACGTGATCAACGACGACTTAATCATATATTCTATACTTTTCATCGTCGGCACTTGGTGAAATTCCATTGTTATTAGACACTTTTATTATTGCACTTGTACATAAATTTCACTTTTACACATATATTTTTAACTAGCTGTTGCCAGCGACTTCGTCCACGCGGACTTCGTTTACTTCGCACTGCTCCTCCCCTGTAGGTGATAGCGTGATAATATGTAGCCTATGTATTGACTCGACCTGTTAGTAATATTCATGCAAAATTTGAAGTAAATCCATCCAGTACTTTTTGAGTTTACCCCAGACATACATACAGACAGACAGATAAACAGACAAACAGACAAAAATTCTAAAAACTATATTTTTGGCTTCGATATCGATTGTAGATCACGCCCCATTCTTTAAAAAAATATTCAATGTACAGCTTTGACTTTCCTACGATTTTATTATATGTATAAATATATTACTCGACCGGTTTCATATTTAAGCAACTTCAGGATGTAATATACTTAACTAATAGTAGTTTGTTCACTAAGGCGAGAAAATGACCGATACCTTACTAGAGTGTAGTTTGAGTACTCAATACACTCAGGTATCGCATTTTCTCCCGAGTGATGCATACTGCTTTATACTACACCAATGAGGAAAATAAAAACATTTTAGTTAAAATTTATATTAAAATTATTACAATTATTGAAACTCCATAAATTCTTCATATGTTTTGTTGTACTTATGCTTGGACTTTTCTGGCAAAAGGTTTAAAATGACTGTTTGAGCAGCTTCTTTTAATTCAGGCGGCGTAAATAAATCTTCATTCTCGCTACTAGACATAGACATCAGAACAGAATGTAAGAAGATACAATAAAAAAGAAAATTTGCGCGAACAATCGTTTTTTTTAATATTGAGGAGGCAAATGAAATAAAGCACATACTGCCAAGTTTCCTTAGTAAATGCTAGTGGCCAGTAACATTTTGATGTGCTTCGAGATACAAACTTATGAATTTTAAAAAGTTAAAGGAGGGGAGAAAATTATTTTCTCCCCAAGGGGAGAAACTAAATCCCATACATTTTTGCCGCCCGCCTATTGGTTCGCTTGGAATTAGGTACTTTCTTCTCATTTTTCATGTAAGAACTAATGTGCTTTCCGAATATGTGTAGTATAAAGTATATTGCATCCTGAAGTTGCTTTAAAAAGTTCAACCGGTCGAGTAATATATTAAAAATATATGACGTGTAAAAGTGAATTTTATGTACAAATGCAATAATAACTACTTAATCAGAAACAGCTTGCAAAAAATGGTACTCCACGTATAAACTATGCAAAATTTCCCTATTAAAATTCCCTATTAACTAAAATCCTCAACATTAAAAACATAATATATTCGTTTCTAGGTGGTAACGTTCTGCATTATCTCGTCTGGGTCTGTCCTACCTATTCCTATCGCAACAGCATCAATGACCACCCCGTTAGTCAAGTGGTTAGCGAACATAACTACATATCGACGGAGCTCGGGCAAGGAAAAAACATTTGTATGATGAGCATAGACGTTTGAATTTATGGGTTTGGGTGTTCATTAAGTATGTAGCAGTTTTATTCTATGTATTAGTTTCGCTGACTAACACCCATAACACAAGCAAATAATTTGCTTATTTTGGAGTTAGATCAATTTGTGTAGGTAATTTGTCCAGAATTATTTTTATTTTTTTACTGTCGATAGGGAATCGCTTGACCACGATCTCGCCTGATGGTAAGCTAAGGTGCGGCCTAAGATGGAATGCGCTTCCCTAAAAAGTACCTGTTCACTCTTCTCTTGAAGATCCCCAGGTTGAACCCGTCGGGGAACACAGACTCAGGTAGCAGTTCCAGTCCCTTGCGGTTCGGATCAAGAATGTCGAGTCGAACCGCTTTGTTCGGGTACGTGGAACGTCCACCATATGGCGATGCTTAGTATCTGTGCGTATTTATTTATTTATTTATCACTGCTTGTCACAGTCATGTTCCAGTTTGAAAGGTAAGGTAGCTGACAATTCTATGCATGTGACATTAAAATCCCGCCACAAGGATAGCAACGCATCATTTACATCCGCAATGTCTATAGGCAATGGTAGACTTTCCATCAGGAGTTTCATCCGCATGTATGCTATTTTATAATATAAAAAAATCTTACCTTTTGACTTAATGAGGATTTTAGCGATACACATTCGTATCGCAAAAGACAAAAAATTTAAGCACTATCTCAATTCATTTCCCCCGTATTGGTCCCGCGCTCTTTTGAAGAATAGGTCAACTGCCGTTCTGTCAGGCAGGTCGTAAAAAGCGACTGATTGGCTATACCAATCACTACCATCGTAACTACTAGGTGGTAGAAGTTCTGCATTATCTCGCCCGGGTCTGGTACCATCGCCTTACCTATTCCTACAGTAATAGCATTAGTCCTTGTCACTGTCGTGTTCCGGTTTGGAGGGTAAGGTAGCCGGTAAACTTATGCATGTGGCATTAGACCTCGCCACAAGATAGCAACGCACCATTAACAGCTTTGGTGTCTATAGCTGATGGTTGATTATTTCCATTAGGAGACCCATCTGCTATCTTAAAATATAATATTTAAAAAATACATATTTAGCGTTCTCACGCCTTTTTTTACAAGATGCCTAGCAGTAGTTCAGTGATGCATTATATATTTATTGTGTTTATAGATTATGTTTATCTCTTACAACCAGTAAAAGTATTATAACTACTGGTTAATTGGTTTGGTTCCGTATACTAAAAAGGTTTCAAATCGTGGGGTGTAAATAATAAAACAAAGTAGGTAATCAGCAGTAATATTTTAAATTGCTTTAAATCACAATTTTGTAGTGTTTATAGATTATAATAATTACAAAGGAAGATTATTTGTCCCAAGTACGCAACACTATCGCATCTGACTCGATGTCCAACCTCCTGTTCATTGTACAATATTCAAGGAAATCCACTTTATTATTCTCGGTTTTACGTTCGATCAGATGATTAATAAAAAAAATTAATGATAAAAATCTTGTTTTACAATTTTGTTGCAGGACACGATATTTTTATCGTTTCCTAAAGCTTATGTAATATAAATTGCGGTTTTGTCTTTTAAACTAATCGCAGTTATGTCAGATGGATACATTTAATTAATAAAGGATAATATAATGTTATTATGAATGCAAACATAGTTGTATGAAAAAATCCTATCAATAATATTTATAAACCTGCAGCGTGCAGCCCGTTGCGTTATAAAAGTTTTTAGATAATCCCTCAAAATCATATATTTTTTCCGGAATAAAAAGTAACTTGTGTGCCTTTTCAGGTCATCATCTACCTGTATGTCGAATTTCATTTAAATCAATTCAGTAGTTTTTGCGTTATTGAGTAACTAACATCTATCCATCCATTCATCCATCCAAACATCCAAACATCCAAACTTTCGCATTTATAATGTTAATATAGATTATTTGTTTGAACTCCAACGACGGGGACAAGCATTGTGTGATAAGCATAAATGTTTGTATTTCGGAGTTCGGGTGTTTCTTAAATATATGCTAGTATTTATATATGTATTTCTATGTATTAGTATCTTTGACTAACACCCATAACACAAGCAAATAATTTGCTTTGGAGTTAGATCAGTATGTGTGATTCATTTATTATTAATCAAGCCTTAAGAAAGCGGAACCCTATTCCAAAATATAATATGTATTTATTATAACTGTTTGGCAACAGTGAATCCATTTGTTTTGATAAATTATTAAATATGTATTCATTTTATTTATTTTATATTTTACTGAATTTTATAACCAACTTACAACTAAGTACATTTTTACAATACTTTAAAAAAATTAAATTATATTTCTATAAATAATAAAAATATCGCTGAAAAAATTATACGAATTAATCTAACCCCAAAGTAAGCAAATTATTTTCTTGTATTATGGGTGATAGTTAACGATTCTTATACATAGAAATACATATATAAATACTGTTACATACATGATAAACACCCAAATCCAGAAATACGAACAAAATAAATGCTCATCACACAAATGTTTGTCCCAGTCGGGAATTAAGCCCATGCCTCATTAATTTGTAGTTAAGATCGCTAATGACTCGACCAATGGGGTGAATAAATATATTACATTAATCAATTAAAAAAATAATAAAATATGTATTATGAAAACGTAATATGATTTAAAGTGAGACAAAAAATATTTAAAAATAAAAAAAATCGAAAAATGACTGGAATTTTAACCAGTGACCTCCGTCCTAAGCGCTTACGATGTCATCCGTTTTACACCACCCAAACCAACCAATGGTTTAAACCAATAATGGTTAACCTTAGGAAATTTTTCTTCGATACAGATTAAGTCGATTGTAACGTCCTCTCGTTAGAGTATACGCAAACTAGTTAAAATAAGTTCACAGTTGCAGATTAAGTTCATTATTAATTATTTATTAAGCATTACTTTTCCCATTTAATAATGTAACAGATTGATCCGTAAAAGACTGAATATACTGAAAGAGAGTTTTAGAACTCAATTCTGATAACAAATATGTAAAAAACAGTTATTTTAATTTTGATCTAATTTTCCAACAAAAATGTTAAGTACGAATACCCGCGCAGAGATATTGAAGTTCATTGTTCACAAGCAGTGATTTTCCGCAACGGTCCATGTCAACATTAGTCAAAACGCGCCATCTATCGCCTACCCGATTTTCATATTTTTTTCTATACTAATTTCGTCAAATTTTACTATTAAGTTAAGCAATAATTTAATTTTATAATATTTTTATTGATTATGTCAAAAAATTTTCCTTTTTTTTAAATATTTTATATATATTTAAAACCCTGCCTGAATTGAAAAGGCATAAAAGTAGATCTATGAAATCATAAAAAAATAACAATTAAATTATTCTATTTATAAAAATTATAAATAGAATAATTTAATTGTTATTTTTAAAAAATAACAAATTTGTAAAAAACAATTAAATTTGTAAAAAATTATTAAATTTGTAAAAAAACAATTAAATTTGTTAAAATTGTAAAAAAATAACAATTATTCTATTTATAAAAATTATAAATAGAATAATTTATTTATTATTTTTTTATGATTTCATAGATCTACCTTTCAATGTATTTTTTTTTCAATTCAAACAAGTGTATTTTAAAATACTCGTAATTACCCTTCAATTTCGCTAAAACTGAGCGATTTTTTGTAAATTGAACCTCACCACGCTAGTGGCGGCATGAGTTTAATGTCGTTGCAGCTTAGATTTGGAGGCGGCTACGACTTCTACGAAGCCGCTTTTAACACATACTCACATAATTCCCATTTTGTGTTGCCATATTATGTAATGTTTCAAAATAGTATGTTAAATATCGATCAGGAAAATGTATCTATCAATATTCAAAAACTGATTACACATGTACGATCGTATTAAGCTACCAAATAATGCCTTTGACGTTCGGACAGTGGTTAAGAAATTTTATATTTATTTGGGAAACAAATGTTCAATAGCGAATTTTATTCGCTTGAAATTAAATATAATTTAAGGTGATATGGAAAAGATGTTTATGTTTTTATATTTATTTTAAAAGTAAATTAATGTCAAGATTTTTATCGATCCAATTTTTTTCTTTAATCATCTGAACGTGTTTGATAAATAACAATAGTTAGAACAAAATTAGGAATCATGCATGAACAATTTAAAAATATAAAAGGTATATTAGACGTATATACGTACGTATTTAATCGAGAGCATTAAAGATTCATTGAGAAAATAGCTCTGTGAATCCCAGTGTATCCGCGAAAGACCTTTTGCCTTTATTATAATACAATATATACGCATATACATATAATATTAGCCTTTTACTTATTTTTTATTTTCGACAAAATTACTATATAAGAAATCTTTGATTTATTAGCGTTTAAGATATCTAACAATTTCTGATGTAGTGTTTTATATATCTTCTTTAAGAGATTAAACTCCAAGAGTCAAGAATATTAAACGAAGTTTTAAGAATTCATACATTTATATTTTAGAAAAAAAAATCTTTGTCGGGTCTAATTCATAAAAATAGCAATCACGTTAAAGTTGTTGATACCACTAGTTGAAGTCCAACCTGCGTTTTATAAATGTCGTTAATACAACGTTTTAATAATTGTCTGTCTCAATTATTAAAACGTTTTATTAACGACATTTTAAATTAATTTCTCGTAATACAAATAAACTCATGCATGACTCTTATTATCAAATAAATGAATTTAAAGCTTAAAATCAACTGTAATTATTTTTAACAGCATCCAAATTGGGTCAAATCATCAAATTAGATAAACTTAAAGCGTATGTGTAACAGCATCACTCGATTTTGTTATTTTCTAGCTGACATATATTATTTATTATTGACATTTATTTATTTACTTGTAATTAAAATAGTATTAAATTACAAAAAAGCAATTGGATATATTACAGTCTTGAAAGTAAAAAATATAATAAAAAGTTAAGAATTAATAAAAAGTTAAAACTTATTAAAAAATCAAATCTGGAAGACTTGATTTTTTTGATATCACAAAATTAAGGTTTTGAAAATTAGTTTAATAATCTATTCTTTTTTTCATGAAATATTTGTTATTTACCTATACGATAAAATCATATCAAGTATCGTTAAACCTGTCAGTAGAAATAGTATTTATAATATTAGGGTCAAAAATAATTTTAAACCGAATTCGATATGTTATTTAGTTAAAATCATACATACTTTTTAATTTAAAAATCCAACAGAATAGGCTTTTTTCAAAGTTTTGAAATGCAACTTAACATGATTGGATGATTGGATTGGAACTTTATCGTAAGTTCGAACGCTTTTTACGTTATTTTTTAACAGTGTTAGTGTACTGTTCTTCAATTTGATAGTAAAAATTTGTCTTAAACCCAAATTGGTTGCTGTTTTTCAAATCTTAAAGATTGTTCTCGTAAATTGAAAATATTTTTTATTTACGATTTTATTAATAAATACTGAATAATATGGCTTATTTTTATTTTACTCTGAATTTTTAAATTTAAATGTAAAGTGTTTGAAGATTTAAGCGACAAATCGTTATCATTTTCAAATTTTAATACTTACTATGAATTTATTAATAAGATGCGTTTACTATAAATTTAAAATAAAATTATAAACTTAAAGATACTGATCAATTAAATCTTGATGTTATTGTAGTATTTGTAGAAGCCTAATTGTTTTATTTATATAATAACATTAAAAACGATGAATTCAACGATTGAAATAAAATCGATGAAGAGTAATAATAACACTATCAATTCGATAATTATAATTTCGATAAAGACATCGACATATAAAACATCCCTGGACTTAGTACAAACGTTTCCTACATTCATAATCTAACTTGGTGTTAGTGACCTCGAAACTGGCAGTTCGTAACAAATAGTTAATATTATCATAAAGACAAACTAACGATTACAATGGCATACAAATGAATTTTATTTATTAAAAAAATAACTTCATAAAAATTTACTATCAAATACTTTATGCTAGAATATAAAACTTTTCAAGCAACAATACTAGTTATACTATAAAAACGTAGGTGATACATGCAGTAAGTTATCGATATAAATTATGTTAAATCATTTATCGACAAAACAAACTCAAAAATTATCAAGTGATAATTTTTATAAATTCAAAAGTATAAAAATAATAAGCGTAATATTAATAAAATATTAAGCTTATATAAACAAGTGTTGAAATATTTATACGAGTAATATTTACGTATTTTAAGTAAACTTTAAACTATATTACAGAAATCAAACATGATTTTTCTATAAATTATTTACAATTCGGCATCTATAGAATAATCAACAAACATTTGAAACAATATTGCATCGCGATGAGAAATTTACAATATCTAAATGATATGCAATATTATAGTTAGGCAGGCTTTTGAATAAAATCAATTAACAGGTTGATATTTTGTTTGTATGATAGCTTTTTGTAATTAAACCCATGCAAACATATTTCTACGACACTAAAAATTGTGAAAAATGCATGCATAAGATATGATTCGTTAAATTATCGGAAGTGATAATAACGATTTACGTCGGTATCGATAAATATGCAATCAATTTCGCACACAGCATTCACCTATAAAACTTGGCATCTAACTGAAAAATTGTTACCAATTCAAACAATATAACTACCACTACAATACGAGTACTGATTTTCAAAATCGTGTCATTTAATCGCTTATTTTGAAAAATAATATATATATATATATATATATATATATATATATATATATATATATATATATATATATATATATATATATATATATATATATATATATATATATATATATATATATATATATATATATATATATATATATATATATATATATATATATATATATATATATATATATATATTAAAATTAAATTGCACAAAATATCAACCTGAATAATTTACACATGCAAGCTACCGCAAATATAGTAAGCCCTAAGGCTAAACCATCGTCGCCTAGACTAATCTTAATGAAAATAAACGTTTAAATGAAATTCTTTGCCTTGATTATCACATTTTTAAATAAATCGCCTTTGGCATAACATTGTTAATAAGATATAATACATAAATATTATAAATGTACAAGTTTTCTGAATTTTGACATGATTTTTATTAATAATTTATTACTGATAATATAAGTACCTCAAGAAAATTATTATGCTTAAATGAATCTTAATATTTCGTTTTCTCAGGTAACAAAAACAAAAAATATCAATAACAATAATGTAAATATATTGTAAATATAAATATATTTAATTGTAGATATATTAAAATTTTACATACAAAACTAATTTTATTTAAATTTAATATTACAGGAATTCGTGAATACAATATGAGATTTTTGCGAGTATCGTTATAAATTTCAAATTTTTTAACTGAATTAAATTTCAAAGAAGTGCAAAAAATAACAAAAAAAGTTACACTAAAAATAAAAAAAACAATTATAATAAAATAACTCAATAGAGTATTATTTAGAAATTATATTACTCAGATTTTTTATAGGTATAGTAATCAATACATTACGGATAAAACGTATTAAGAATAATGTAATAGTGTTTTGAAACAAAACACATATATAAACAATCATATGTCAAAACTCAGAATTTTGTAATATTGCCCATCCAAAGCGAAATATTCCATTCTTAGTCCTACTAGTCATGTCGCTCTGTTTCCACAATAATCACTTCAATCACTTAACTGTACTTCCTAAATACGATTTTAAAATGTGTGAACAAGCTTCTTATTAATATAATAATAAAAAGTATTAGTTAAACTTTTAATTTTAAAATCTATGTATAGATTTCAAAGAATTCTTCTTTATTTCATTTATATAGTAGTAATTTATCTAACTAGATCTACTTCTAGTGCTCTATCTTTTAGCAGTGGTCAGTTACTAACGCGTCCGTCAAATGAGCTCCACGAAATAATTGTCTAATTTGATGGCTATATAGCAATGTTATCGAAATTAAATTCAGCTTTGTTACCTCACTATCGTAAATTAATGGACTACTGAAATTCTAATCGTTAAACATTATTTTCTTTTAAAACTCTATGAAAATAATACTTCAAAGGATTTAATTGATATTGGAGCACATTTTACGGTATCTCTAAAAAGCGTTCTATTACTTAGGTTTGTGACGATTGCGTGGATAATAAAATACTCTTTTTCTATAAATCGGAGTAATTTTCACCACAAAAATATTATTGCTTTCGGAGGTTTCACGTTATCGTTAAAAATATTACTGAATTCATTTTCAATCATACCAATATAGTCTTAGAATTCCAAAAGCAATCGTGCACGCTATCCAAAAATATATACATGACCACTAGCTAAACGAACTATTCATTTGAAAACGAAAACGAGAGAATTTATTGGAAAATTAATACATCAAAACTTTTTGGCGCAATACATCTCGAAATACTGGTTTCGTACCCGCCATCACTACGTATACATATATAAATATAACATCTTAAAGTTAGCAATCCAAAAATATAAAATGTACATGTTGCATTCGTGCGCCCTCAGGTGCCCCGTGCCTTGCAAGCTAATCCCGTCTCTATAGTCATAGTCATTTGTGTCACTTGTTTGTAACTGCAATGCGACTTTTGCCTAAACGCCACCAGAGGGTGCAAAAGCCGCCACAACTGGACGGTTATTTTCGAACTGCGTCGCGTTACATTCATATACTTCTATCAATCACTGGTATATTATTAACGATTTCCAATCGAAATTTGTAAAACTATTTTTATATATTTGTCGTGAATGTTTTAACTAAAACTGTATGTAATTTTTGCAACTATTGAAAGTCTAATAATTCATTTAATACAGTTGAATATTGTTAATAATATACAAACATTAGTTTACAACTCCGGGCCTTTTTAAATCTCGTTACAGAAATTACAAACTTAAAAGTGTATGAATAATATTAATTTAACATTTAGGAATGAGATCACTAAAAGTAATAATTACTTTTTAATTATAAACAGAAGTAAGATAAAATAAATAATAAGTGTGGTGTGTAAAGTAAGTAAGGGATCTGTTCCACGGCCCTGCACAAGCAAAGCAATCATATTCATTCGTAACTTTTGCTTTATAAAAATACGAATCGAAAATATCTCGACGACAGCACGTCATCTTATGGTTAAGCTATGATTACTTCTATCTTAATCTATGATCTATGACTACGTTAAAATATCAGAGAATTCAGAAAAGGGAATATTTAGGTAGTTATTTCTATATATAAGTGGTGCACAACCTTATTTTTTTCATGAACGCTAGATTAGTATGGCATTTAGCTTTATCGAGGATCTAAAACAAAAGTTATCTACCTAACAAACTAATTTTAAGTTTTATCGATAATTTGTTAAATACTTTAATAGCTATTGAAGTAGGAACTAGGGGTGGGGAAATTGAAGTATTTAAAACTACAAAACATTAATAAAAATCAATTAAAACTATAAATATCGAAATAGTAAAAGGAAAATCAATTCTCATATTTAGTAATAAACTCACCCTGAAAACAGTTTATCAAGAATTCTATCCAGATCAAATTATGACGATATTAATTTAAACGCACAGCTTTGTATTACTTAATTGGAAATATATAATTTAATTACGAATACATAATTATAAAAATTAAAATTAGGTACTTTTTATCTTTTCATAATTTAAGGCAATAAGATTAAATAATAAGGAATAGTTTAAATAATTATAGAATCAAGAATAATTAAAAAAAATATTCTTATAATGTTTAAATAACTAAGTGACTGCATTAAATATATAAAAAGGCTGAACTATATCCGGTAACTAATCCTCAACAGAGTACTTTCTTCTTATACTTTTAGTAGATAACATAATGTATTTTTATTAAAAGAAATAAATTAATTGTAACACTGTTTTTGTCACAGCAAATACTAAGAAGATATTAAACCTATTTAGGCTGGAATGGAACCTATATGGTAAACTTTAGACCAATAGTAAAACTAAGTATTCTTCTTAAATACGATAAAATCTCAAAATACTCACAGCTCATCGGGTTTATTGTATTATACGCTAGGTGCATCTACTTTATAAGAACAGTGGCTTTTTAATAATTTGAATTTGTACTTAACCTACTTACTTTTAACTCCACCGTGAAAATTATGAACATAACTAAGAATATTAAGTATTGAACATCACAAATATTATGAAAGCGGGAGAAACATAATTTATTCTGTATCTTATTTTCCTTACATGCACAATATTGTAATTTTTTCTAAATGTCCAGTAGTGCCGTCAATGAATTAAAAATTCTCATAAAACGTTGCAACATTACAGATGTTTTAAGAAAATTACACATTTAATTTAGAGATTTTAAAAAATATAATTCCGATAAACGCCGTAAACAAATCTCTCAAAAATACGTTATGAAAATATAATACAAATACGATAAAATTTATACTAAATATAACCCTGTCTATGACCTGAAGAGTTGAACTTAAAAATGAAATGAAGGTCAAAATTCGAACAAGGTTTTTAAAAGAATTTAATAAAATAACTTGCATAGTGGTTGCAATTCACTAAAGAATTGCTAAAAATAAACAGCTTAACTAATCTAATAACTACATAAAATGGATTGATGAGGCTTTAAAATTAATCATATCTTCAAGGCCTGTGTAAAATTATATTGGCTATACAAAGTATATTAACTAATGATAAAATCAACGAAGGCAGTACGTTCTAATTACTAATATTAAATGCATTTTCGTAACTTTTATATTTGTTGAAAAGTATCATGTTTCTGACTCATTATGTCGAGCTGTCAATTTGTAAGGGAACAGTTTTACCGAAACAGATGCAAAAAGCTTGATGGATAACAAAGAGTTGTAAATCAGGTCACATCTTGAACAAAAGCTCGATCAATAAATCGTCATCAGCATTCATCGGTGATTCGGGTGCTAGGTAATCAATAATCCTAGAAATAATATATTTCATTAGTGACATATAAGTATTATGTTAAAACCTTTCAAATAAAAAGATGGCTTAAATATTCAAATATCCAGTAATTTTGAAACCCTTTGTAATCGGCAAAACTCAATTTTCATTAAGCTATTTTATAGAAACTAGTATATGATTTTATTGTGAAATCGCACGGTTTCACAATAAAGTCATATACAAATTATATTATAATCAAACTGGTTTCGATTTAACAAGCATCATCAGGGTACAATAAAAATTACTCGTATAACTAAATACTATACATTTGGTGGTTGAAAAGCATAGCTTTAATCCTATAGAATGCTTGATATAATCAAAAAGAAAATTCAGACAGTATGTTCGTGAAACCGCAGTTATACAGTGAGTGCGTTTTGTCGAGTGAGTTTTGTGCGAGTTTTGATAGTTTGAGCAAGTGAATGACGTATTGAGTTTACATATTTATCAGCGCATAATATTCTTACTATTTACGAGAACATAGCTCCTTTAGCAGTGCCAAAATATTATTATATATTAATACGCTAAGGATATGATATTTGCATCCCATTTTAGAGAAAACCTCACAATTACTCTAAATAAATTCTATATCATTTTATAGATAATTGCTTGCTCTACCGGCATCAACAACTAAAAAAAATATTACTGCTTTTGTTTTTATAAATTATTAAAATTAAAATTATATACATATATTAAGACATAATACAGCAATGCTGCCATCTGACAGCTTTAATTTTGAAACAACGTCAACATGATTGACGGTCGGTAATTTTTTTGTTCAATTTCAAATCAACTAAGAAGTATTTAATAAAATTACTTAGTGCGAATTATTCGCACGGGTATTGCTAGTTATTTCCTAATAGTGCTAAAATATTAGGAAATAATTTACCAGCTAAAGTAAATTTTTGGAACCCCATAAATATTATAACGACGAAATCTGCGCAAGATCGAAATGTTAGGTATATACAACATACATAATATTTCGTTTAACTTCAATATAAATATAATAGAGTAGAGAAGTAGCTGTGTCATAAAAAATGCTTAAAAGAGAAAAGACATAGTATTTAAATATGTGGACAGTCGCATAAGTGAAACCACGTGTTTTAAGAATTTGCCATTAAATTAAATTAATAAGAAGCTTATTTATATGCTAAGTATCTCATGTAATGAACCAAAATAAAAGATGATTAGTAATTCAAATCGAATATCTAGGAATCACGCTGGAATATACAAATAAAGAAAATTAGACTCAGGAAATAAAATAACTTATTTGAATTATAATTCATTACAATTGACAAGCCTTTTTACAGCTGTTTCACTAGAAATGCGACAAAGTATTAGAGTACTGGAAACACTGACACAATAATGTCAAAAGGGCATTAAGTTGATTGGGTTGACTTATGTCGGGTTCCTACTCGTATAATCAACGATCCGTCATTCACAGCAGTAACCATTACCAACCAATTTAATAATAACGAGGCGTTCCACAATTTGTTTGAGCGTTTTACATTTATAGGCAATTTTAACTTACGTCTCGTAGAAAATGTTATAATGTTACAATGTTACAATAATAACGAAAAAGAGTCGTTTTACAAATATAAGAACTGGGCATTAATCGAGAAAGATTCCGTGATAAATGAGGTTTAAGTCTAGCTGTGCAAACGGTGTATTTTAAATACAATCACGTAATCGTGGCAATGCGATAACTTTAATAGCTTACCTATTAGGCATGGGTAGTGTATTGGTGGTGAGCTGCGACGAGCTTCGGCGGACAGCCGGGGATTGCCGGACCCCCCTCGCGTTTTCGGCTCGTGCGCTCTGCAACCTAATTAATGCAAGGCAATTTACTTGACAAAATTTAAAAGATATTGAATTTTTTATACTCTTAAGGGGCCATTGATGACTGGAAGTGCACCTGAAGATAAGTAGTCATCACCTACTATGTATATACTAGTCCAGTAGTACAGTAATGCCAGTATCTTGCTGTATTTATAAACATTTTGTAGCATATTTATGATGCGCTAAAAAAAACAATAGGAAACGAAAAATACCTATTTTTCACAAGTGGGACACTAAGGTATTCTATGGTTTTAACATTTTTTCATTAAACTACACTGATTTGTAATAAATAGGGTAAAAGTACAGGTTGTGGCAACTGACACCACTTGTGGCCATATAATATTAAATAAATTAAAAAATATATAATATTACACCATATCCTTATGAATTTAATTCATTATAGAGCAAAAGTTTAAAAATTTAATAAAAATATTATTTAACACACACATTTATATACATCGATCCAAACATCAAGTGGCCAAAAAGGGTACTAAGATGACCAGAATTGGTACTTCTGCTATACTCAATGTTATACAGGTTGTCTGGCAAATGACTGTACGTACTGATGAATGACGTTTAGTAGTCGATTTTCATACCGAATATGTAAAAAAAGGTATTCTCATTTTGACCTAATTAACCAACAAAAATGTTTGTGTATGAATAAAAATGTTTGTGTACGAATACCTGCGCACAGAAATGCAAATTTATTGCATACAAACAGGAATTTGCCGAATTCGTGACTAAACTCCTTGGCGGGCCTCTATCACCCACGTTATCACAATTTTGGAATGGTACTACACTGATTTCGCTGACATTTACTGTGTACTTTTTTTAAAGTCGAGGGGGCAAACGAGCAGGGGGTGCACCTGATGGTAAGTGATTACTGCCGCTCATGAACATCTGCAAACCTGGGGGTCTCACAGCTGCGTTGCTGGCCTTTTAAGAATGAATAAGTTTCTTGAAGGTCCCCAAGTCGTATCCGTTCGGAAATATTCCCGTGGATAATTGATTCCACAAAGGAGTAGTGCGAGGCAAATAGTGCCGACAAAGGCGCACGGTTGTGGATTTCCAGATATCGAGGTGGGAAGGATACGAGGAGGATATAGTGAGAATGGAACTTTGAATTTTAACGCGATGTAGATGTTTAATGCAGGAATTAATCTGAACGATTCGTCGGAACACTGCTTATGATAAATGCGGTAAAAGATGCAGAGCGAACCTACATCTCTGCGTAACGTCTAAGAGTGGTCCTAGATGGTTACTCTTCCGACCAAATGGCAATTAATGCCGGGGTACCTCAGGGATCTGTTCTCTCTGCAACCTTGTTCCTGTTGCACATTAATGATCTTTTAACACCTGACATTATTGGCTACGCCGATGACTGCACCGAAGTAAAGTGATATATGTCCAACTCGTGAGCAAGTTCTGGTAAAGTACACTCCTTGAGAGAGTCCATGATTGAGCGGGTTAATTTAACATTGCAACGGGTGTCCGAGTGGAGTGACGCCAATCTTGTAAATTTTAACCCTTCCAAGACACAGGCCTGTCTCTTCTCTGCAAAAAAGAGTAACTTCGATATAGCACCCAAGTTCCGAGGTGTATTCATACCGCTTACTGAAAATTTAGGGCTTTTGGGCATTAACGTCACGTCCAATCTCAACTTCGGCCAACAAATTGAGTCTATGGCACACATCGCTTCCAAAAAGTTAGGAATCATTTCGAAGGTCCGGCAGTACTTCAGCTGTGAGCAGTTACTAAACCTGTACACGGCTCAAGTTCGATCATGCATGGAGTACTGCAGTCACCTTTTGGATGGTTTAGCCAAGTATCAACCAGAAGATTTAGACTCTGTAGACCGAAGATCCCGTAGGCTAATAAACGACGACAAGCTCACAAACAGAAAATTACAAGCACTTGAGCATCGTCGTAAGGTCGCTAGCCTATCAGTTTTTTATAGGATGCACTTTGGCGAGTGTGCGAAAGCTCTTTTTGAACTTATTGGGCCCTCACCATTCCTTTATAGGACTACTAGACGCAGGCAAAAGTTCCATCCGTATGTTGTTGATATACCAAAAAATCAAAAAAACGGTTTGACAATTCTTTTTTGGTTCGAGTCGCCAAGGCTTGGAACGAACTGCCTGCGTCTATTTTTCCAGACAAATATAGTCCTGGAACCTTTAAGAGTAGAGTGAATAGGTTTCTTTTGGATGGGCGTGTACTACCTACGTCTTCATTGACACTTTTCACCAGGTGCAATGGAAGACAAACGCCTATTCCAATTAAATCTAAAAAAAAGGAGTCAAGCCGATTAAAAATAGCCTGGCCATCGATGATTCGATCTGCTCTCCGTTGAATACGATCAAGAGGAAGAAGCTAGTACTGAGGAGCTCCAGCCCAGAGGTGAGAACATTACTCCATCTGAAGACAAATTTAGGACTTCTAAAGTTGGAAGCGATGGGCTGACATAAAGTACTGCTTTGATCTGCTAAGTACACCAAGCTTTTTGGAGGCTAGTTTACCCTTTCCTTCCAATTGACCGTGGAACTGAACGTTGTTCTATATGTTGACTCCCAGAATTCCCATACTGGCTAAGGTGACATGACAAAGGGCGTCTATTTTGCGGTGAACGCACAAAGCTGCGTCTTTCTGGGGTTAAATATAACAAGGTTTTGATGACTTCATTCCGAGATATCGGTTAGTCGATTCTCAATTTCAGGCACGAGCTTGTTCCGGCCCTCTTCCACGTATTCCCGAGAAATATCGCTACGGCCGGAGTATGTAGCATCACCAGTACTGTCATCTGCATAGTAATGTATGTTGCTAATTCGCAACATATCACTGATATGTAGAAGAAACAGTGTCAGTGATAGCACGCAGCCTTGCGGAACAACAGCAATGACAGGTTTGAGTTCGTAGCATGCACCGTCGACTACGAACTTTATGCTCCGCTTAGCCAAAAAAACTGGTGATCCACTTGCATAATTTCTCGGCAATAGGAAGGCAGCTTTGTGAGAAGCGCTTTACGGCATACCCGATTGAAGGACTTCGCTATGTCGAAACTAACTGCCAATGCCTCCCCCTTGGATTTAACTGCGTCCGCCCAACAATGTGTCAGGTATACTAGAAGATCACCAACTGAGCGGCCACGGCGGAAACCGTACTGACGGTCACTAATCAGTTGGTGCTCTTCTAGATACTTCAGGAGCTGACAGTTTATAAGTGTCTTCATGATTTTGGAGAACAAGGAGGTTATGGCTATTGGCCGATAATTTGACGGATTAGAGCGATTTTTTTAGGAATGGTATGCACTAAAGCTATTTTCCATGAATCAGCGTGGTAGCTGAGTTAATAGGAAAGTCGGAATAGGTGTGCCAATACTGGCGCCAACTCTGGAGCACATACTTTAAGCACAATCGGAGGAATGCCATCAGGCCCACTCGACTTCTGGATGTCTAAGGAAAGTAACGCTTTACGCACAGATAACTGCCGAAATTGTGTGTATCAAGCGACATTCTCTTTTCTATTTATTTTTATTAGATACGAATATGACAATTATTTATCATATAATCCTTTAATATCTACAGTATTTTACCAGTCAACGTGTATGTTTTAAGGTGTATTTCCTAATTACATAAAAATTAAATTCAAAAATAATAATCACATTAATTTAGGTTTAAACTTACGTTTATTGTAAACTCCTCCCAAGTACTAGTAGCGTGAAATAAAACACGTAAAAATACAGATAAATTTGATACAATTTTTTTTTTAATGTCATTATTTTATAAAGATATAATATGAATCCATACTAATCTATATTTATATTAATATTATAAATGCGAAATTTTGGATGTTTGAATGTTTAGATGGATGGATAGATGGATGGATGGGATGGATAACAAACATCCATCCAACACAATTACGCCAAAACTGCTGAATGGATTTGGATGAAGTTTGGCACACAGGTAGATGATGACTTGGAATAGCAAAAACGTTACTTTTTATCCCGGAAAAATGAGTTGTTCCCGCGGGATTCACCAAAAACTTTTACAATGCAGCGGGCTACACGCTGCAACTAGTATTATAAATGCGCATATAACTGTCTGTTTATTTGTCTGTATGTTTTCTCTTCTTCACGCCTAAGCCACTGAACCGATTTCGACGAAATTTTATACGAAGATAGTTTGAGACACCACAAAAGGTTAAAGGATAATTCTTAATTCCGAAATTCCTACACTAACGGGAACTATGCGGATAAAACCCCAAGACTTTTATTTTAGAATTTTTTCGACGCGAACGAAGTCGCAGGCACAGCTAGTGTAAATATAAAATACAGACATACCTGTAAACCTACATAACTAGCGAATGACTACCGTTTGGAGACAGTTATTCCAATTCATTTAACCTGTATGAGTTTTTTGACCGCCCCGTTGATCGACCCTGACTACGCAATCAACGGGGCTCGGGTTCGATTCCCGACAGGGGCGACAGGGACAAGCATTTGTGTGATGAGCATAAATGTTTTTATTTCTGGGTTTGAGTGTTTATTATGTTCCAATATATATGTATTAGTATCATTAACTAACACCCATAATACAAGCATAACATATTTTTTAGCTTGGAGTTAGATCAATTTGTGTAATTTGTCCAGTGACATTTAAAAAAAATTATTACGCAAACTTTTGTGATATATTTTTTTTTAATATTTGAGTCCTTTTTTATGTATACAACATACTTCTTAAGTATTTTTATTGCAAGACATAAATGTAAATTGACAAAATGTCAGTTTTTCATTATTTTACAAATTAAGTAGAGCTTAAGTAAAGTTTTTAATTACTTTAAGAGTTAATGGTAAACATTACCAGTGCTACAGTTAAACATATTTGGCTCAGATAATGAGGTTCTGGATTCAATCCCCGGGTCAGGCAAAAGTGTTACTTAGGATTTTTCGAGGCTTTTCTCAAAAACCTTAACCTCAGTGGCAGCTGGATATCTGACGGAGTGGTGTATTACCACTTCCTCGCCTCGGATGAGCACTTAAAGCTGTCGGGCCCGGTTATCGCTAGTAATAGTCGATAATCGTTAACACGTCTGTATATTGCGGCGATGAGGATCACCACTTATCTCGCCAACTGGTGCATCATGTCATGAAAAATCTATAATCTATCGGTTTTCGGTATACTCTGCCTACCCCGCAACCGAACCGGGCGTGACACTCTCATATAGTGATATTTTTAATTTTCATAATTTAGATAATATTTGGAAATTATGTCTTAATTTAATGGCAACACTACCTAAAATATATTACTAGCTGACCGGCAAACGTTGTTCTGCCTTTTAAACTACTCTTTTTTTCTATATTTTCTCACCTTTTAAACTTTCCCTGGACTTCAACAATCAATTCAAAACCAAAATTAGCCAAATCGGTTCAGCTGTTCTCGAGTTTTAGCGAAACTAACGAACAATAATTGATTTATATATATATATATATATATATATATATATATATATATATATATATATATATATATATATATATATATATATATATATATATATATATAGATAAGATCTCCTCTACCCAGCCTCTACCTAAAGGTTGTCTGGCAGAGACCGCTCTTTAGCGATAAGACCGCCTTTTGACCCTCTATATACATAATTATTAGCTATAATATTGTATATAATCTGTCTTGTTAAATTTGGTGCGCAATATAGTGTATTCATTCATTCATTCACTCATTTATAAATACAAAGAGAAATATAGTTTTATCAAGTGTCAATGATATTAGACGTTAAAAGTTTAACCTTAACTTGGTTGTGAGTTACCTAAGGATTATAGAACGCATAGTAACTGAAAAAACAATAGTCATCGTATATGCCATCTACCAGGTGTCAACTTATCGTAAGCACCAAAGCGGATCAGTTAACGCGGGTACGTCAACTTGGCAATGACTAGGCGATGGCATGCTTATTCTCATATGTATATATGTTCGGTAATAGAAGTGGTCTATAAGCTCTGGTACGGAGAGACGTAAACTCATAGACGGCGAGTCGTTTCTTTTTATACCATAATATAGCAAACAAGCAGATGGCTCTCCTGATGGAAAGAGAATGCATCGCCTTTGGACACCAAAGATGTTAATAGCGCGTTGCTAATGTGCTAATGGCCGTATGATGGGATGGTAATGTCACACGCATAAGTTTACTGGCTTCTTTACCCTCCAAACCGGAACACGACAACGACAAGCATTAACGCTATTGCGGCAAGAGGTAAGGCGGTGGTACCATTTACTCGGACAAGACGTCGCGAAACTCTACCATTTAGTAATCACGATGGTAGTAACACGTCAATCGATCGCTTTTTATAATTTGTCTGGGCAGAACGGCAGTTGGTTTATTCTTTAAAGGAGCCTGGACCAAAACGGAGGAAAAAACTGCAAGTTTACCTAAACGAGCTATAATTCTTAAATTTTTCCCGGCGCAAGATAATAAAATACCGATTTAAATTAGTATGTGAAAAAGGTGAGAGTTTCATGTAAAGATAATTGAATGACTCGAGTTAATACGGCGACAACTGACCATCCCTTTCCAAGTTGGTGCGAGTACCTATGCTATATCTCTAAAAGAAAGTTTAAGGAAGGCGAAAGAAACATTCTTACAAACGATAAGAATTGCCGCCTTAATTATATCTTCTGGAAACAAAAACCATTATGACAGAAATTGGATAAAATTCGATATTGGATTCCAAAAACTCCTGATGAAAAGACGTTAGGGGCCAATACAATTTCAACCGCCGCTCGTTCAACTATGCAAACTTGGGATAATCCCCAACTTTTTATTAAGATTTACGCAACTTCCAGGGGACGTTTTGATCCTGATAAAATCAGATTAAACTTTGGGGATAATATTACAGAATAGCTTTAAAATAATAATTAATTTGGCATTGAAATAAAAATAATTAAATGTTTCTCTAATTTATAATTTCCATCTTCGACACTTCCTGAAGCTGCAACCTGATTTCCTTAAATTAAACTCTCTAACAGTTAGAACGTCATCAAAGCTTTTATTTTACATCATAAGATAGCACAGCAAATGTCTCTCATGACAAGAGACAGCCATCGCCTATAGACGCTAAAGATGTCAGTGGTACGTTACTATCTTGTGCGTTTTAATGCTACAATGAATGCTGCATGTTTCGGTTTGCTGGCTACCTTATTCTCCAAACCGGAACACGACATTGATAAACACTGACGCTATTGAGGTAGGAATATGTAAAGCGGTGGTACCAGACTCGGGCGAAACAATGCAAAAACTTTACATTGTTTCGCCAGCCAATTGGTTGCCTCTTATGAACTGCCGGACTAAATGACACATGGCCTATTCTTCAAAGGAAGCCCGGAATAACACAGAGAATATAATATGATTAAAAATAACAAAAACACACGTAAAGACAACAATCAAAATACCAAATGGAAGGTAGACTAATAATTATTATTTGGTAATTACTGTAGCAAAGTGAAACCGTTTACCTTGAAACAAATGACACTTTAGCCATGCTTTTCCGTGAAAAAATATCAAGCCGTTCAAATGTTGAGCCGTTTACATACATACACACACACATACAGACATACTGACGTCATCGTGATAATAATTGGAAAAGGTTCCTAGCACCTCAAAACGCAAAGATCTGTTCAAAATTCGATTTTTGAAAATTGGGTCAAAATCAGTAACTTTCTTGTCTACATACGTAGCGGGAAGTTAAAAATAAAAATATTGTATTTATATAATGTTATAAACACTTGAACCCCTTGGTACCATGAAACAGTAAAAGTGCTTATAACGTAATATAATTACAAGTTTACATGGAGTTTTACCATGTGCCGACGAAATTCAGTGTTTAAAGAATATTGACTGTACTTACAACCTCTAGACTCGACTTTATATTAGACAGATATCCCTCATTAAAAAAAAAAACAAATTGAATATCTACGTAAATTTCTTACTAGGTCTAAGAATAACCTAGAATTACCATGTTCAATTACATGCTTTATATTATAAATATAAGCTCAGCTCCATCGGAGCTTCAAACCCTGGTCAGAGTTATGAATGATGATTGTAAGGGTATGGGCTTACATTTGAATGTGAAGAAAACTAAAGTTCCAGTATTTGAAAGAGAAGCAACCAGAATGGATGTAAGCGGACCGGGATCGTAATGTAGTAGTGAGAGAGAGGTTAGGCTTAAAAAAAAAGCTATTTTATTTAGTATCATTACTGCGCAGCATACCTCGACAGATAAGAACTTTGAATTTTAAAACATTTTAGAATGTTTTTTTCTTTACTATTTAATTTTGTCCACTATTAGGAACAATTAATTTTCTTTTGTATAACATTTCGCGGAAACTTGCAAAATAATACCATAATTTTGTGTTATTAACAGACACTTTCGCGATTAATAATTATGTGCCAGATGCTATTTTATAAAAATAAAAATAAATACATTTTAAACCATTTTAGAATGGCTGTAATTTTAATATTTAAATAAATACAAAATAAATTTACCAGACATCTATTCGGTTAGTTTATTGATTCAAGCGTTACATTTCGGAAATCCATTATTAAAAAGATAAAATTAATTAAATTTGCTATAATCCGCGAACTATTCTATGTGTTTTTCGCGAAGGCACCAAAAAGAAAGACGTCGACTTAATCAATATATAAGACTCTTCGATGGTCCGTATAAAAAGAAGACCCCACGGCACCATTATCCACCCACATCCACTTTTACAACCACGTCCCATCGTTGCATCTTCAGGAGAAACGAATACTACTTCACTCTACGCGAGCGTAAGTAATACGCTAAAATGCTTCGGTTTCGAAGTGAAACGTGCATTGAGTACGTACATAAATTGTGTGCTTGTACTTGGGGACGGACGGCGTGGGAAGTGGTTGTAAAAGTGTGGTGGATGTGGGTGGATAATTGTGCCGCTGGGGTTTTCTTTTTGTCCGGACCATCGGTCAGTCTTATCCATTTATTAAACTGACGTCTTTCTTTTTGATGCCATCGCGAAAAATACATAGAATAGTTCGCGGATCATAGCAAATTTAATTAATTTAGTATTTTTATCTATTCGGTTGTTTAGTTAACAACCTCATCGATTTAATGTTGTAGAGTGCGATACAACGAAATTATGTCATATATCAATCATATAAGTATAGCTCCCCTGTAGTGTAGTGGTCCGGTGTCGGTATTGACCACATGAGGTCCCGGGTTTGATTCCTGTGTCGGGCGATTCAAAAAATGTGTTTCTTCAGTGTTCTGATAAAAATCTCGTTGCCCGATATTGGAAAGCGGCCGGTTAGCGATTGACTTACCATCTATTACATTGTGGGACTAAGTATCTTCGGCTACTCATGGGTGCACTAGTTGTACCTCTGCCTACCCCTTCGGGGATACGGGCGTAAAGATACTTTTCTTTATTGGTTACTATGTTTAAGTATTTCGTGTACCACAATATATAGTCGTTTAAGAGTCAACTCATAAAAACCAAAGTACATTCGTTTTATAAGAATGTGAACCAAAACTTGGTAAATACAGTCAACATTGGAGCTCATTCAGATATTGTGTAACAAATGTTTTGGAGCTTTGAAAAGGGTTTCAGTCTTATGTACCTGCCTTGTTGTTTCACACAGACGCTACAGACAGCATTTTAAATTACCTTTCGTTATTTAAAATTCTGTGTGACCCTTTTTAGTGCCTTGTTAAAAGTTTGCTTATTTTTACCTTCTCTGAAATATTTGTTTCATAACCAGCGCCTTTAAGAATAAATGGGCTTTTAAGTATCTGGGATGTAAATAGTATCTTAAAATCTGCCTATCCGGTGTAAAGTACTTTAAAAAGGGTCCAACGAACATGAAAATATTAATAAATGAATGAAATTGTGGCGCCGCTGGTCCGTACCGCCGAAGGGTCATAGTGATGGAACCAGCGGGCCAGCTTCTTGTCAGGTGACGCCATAACTGTGGAGGTTGATGACGTCACACAAGGACAAGGAAGGGGAAAAGGAAGATCTTCCTAGCTAGGTAAGGTGTACTGCCTGGGGGCCGAAGTCCATTTGGGAAGCGTTGAAACTTGTATATAGTGTGTACAAGATAAACAATTGTGATATTGCGATTCAGATTATTTTTTTTAATATAATTTTTTTTCATTTTTTATTATTTTTTCTGGTAGCGTTTATAGATTGCTTGAACCGCTACAAAATAATACTAATAATGTGTTTTACATTAATAAAATTGATGAATTTTAAAGTTCCTAGTTTACTTCGGAACCCTAATAATATTTTTATTATGATTCTGTAGTAAAATAGGAACCCTTATAGTAACGCAATGTTCGTTCGTCCGTCCGCACTATTAATAGCTCAGAGATCATTAGTAATAGAAAGTCATGGTTTCTGGTTCCCCATATGATGGGGATAGGTTTTTAAAAAAGTAAAGTAGGTTTGTGAGAACAATGTTTCGATTAAGAGACTCATTTGTGAAATATTGAGCCTTAAAGTGCAAGCGCCTCTCTTCCAGCTAAACAGTTGGTTTCAGAAGTGGTAAAAAATTCGTGGTAGTTCTAAATACAATGACATTTAAAGGAAAACTATCACGACTCACAAGGTTTTACAAGTTTTTGCAACTTATAAAATGCATTTCGAGAAGTTTTCACAGGCGGTAAACCTGTGGTGCGAATATAACCGTCATTGACTTTAAATATGTTAAATGTTTATAGTATGAAACCTTAAAAGCCATCTTCTTAGTTCGCATTATCGTGATTGGCAACTTCGGAAACCTACGCCGCGCGTGGCCCGACACGCACTTCACCAATTTTATTTCTGTTGAAAACGGCAGCCATTACAAATAAAATAAAATTATCGATACCAATTCCTTGCTTTACCGCCAAAATTATTAATTTTTTAACGTCTGTTACAACTTGTTTAAATAAATAATAATTAATAAATACCATTTGTTGCTCGAAACAGGTTTACATTTTAGGGTTGTTACAATATGTAACAAATTCAGTTCAGGAGTTTTTGAGAAATTAAAAACAAATCTTAAATACATTTTAGCGGAACAGTATTTTTTTATTATAACTTTTTTTTTCGCCGTGTTGCTCCCGGCCTCCTTTGAAGAATAGGCCAACTGCCGTTCTGCCAGGCAGGTCGTAAAAGGCGACCGATTGTCTATCGAGTCACTACCATTGTGGCTACTAGGTGGTAGAGTTCTGCATTGTCTCGCCCGGGTCTGGTACCACCGCCTTACCTATTCCTGCCGCAATAGCTTCAGTGCTTGTCGCTGTCGTGTTCCGATTTGGAGGGTAAGGTAGCCGGTAAACTTATGCATGTGACATTAGACCTTGCCAGAAGATAGCAACGCACCATTAACATCTTTGGTGTCTATAGGCGATGGTTGACTCTTTCCATCATGAGACCCATCTGCTTGTTTGCTATATATATATATATATATATATATATATATATATATATATATATATATATATATATATATATATATATATATATATATATATATATATATATATATATATATATATATATATATATATAGCTTCAATTTTATTCAACGTGAAAAGAAGAGGTGGTAAGTATAACGAAGTGAATAATGCGATTTCAAAAATAGTACACTGGTTCAGCACAAATACATTTTTTTAATGACAACCAAATCAAGAGTGTTAAAATCTCATTGCCTTATATAATGACACGTAATACAACATAGCTAACCACTGGACTAACGGAGCGGTAAATTTAAGTTACATTTCCTGTAAAACTTCAAGTTCCAAATCGTATAATAATTTATAATAGGTATTTAAATTAAATAAGGATGTTTAATATTTACTTTAACCTTCACTTTTTATATTGAAAACAGGGATAACAAAAATTAAGGTTGGGCACACCAACTACGTTAGTGTGCGTGGTTTGATTACTGTAAGTACACATTTTTTTTCGAAATGAACTTAAGCAGTTGGTCCAAATGACCGTTACTGCGAAACCGGGCTTTTTACAAGTGACAGTCGTTGACATTTCACACAAGCAGATTTTTCTAAGGACATTTTATTTGTCATTTGCTTAGAAATACTCTCTCCGGAGGTATATACTCAAAGTTATGACACTATTATTTTCATACAATAGGGAGTAGAAACTAATATCGTGGTAACAGTCATTGATATGAGTTCAAATTTTTATTTTCAATTAAGTTTTTTTTCAATAGCAACGAAAAATAATTTTGTTATGAAACATAGATATCAAGATTTTTATTAAAAAAACTCAATTAAAAAGTTTGTCATATAACTATACCATTAACATTAATCTTATGTATATAAAAATCAATCCCTATTTTCCTTGGTCACGACATCACGCCTGAATGGCTGGACCAATTTCGGTATTTTTTTTGTTGTGTTTTCAATTTTAAGGAGAAGGTCCTTATAAAAGAACATAATAAGAAAATTGCGCGAAAAATTAGAAAATTAAAGAATACTTAACCACCATATAAAGTTAATCCCGAAGACTTAAATAAATTAAGTGTCACGTTGTTTGTCCGCTATGGATTCCTAATACGTAAGGCAAAACCTGCCTTACGTATTAGGTATCGAAGCCTGTTTATAAAATTATTGATTTTAGACTAACGGAGCAACAGTTTATGAAATTTAAAAATACTTACTTTATTTTTGTTTGCCTCATGAACTGCTGAATTTTTCTAGCTGCTTGATTCTGACGTCGTTGGGAGTATGTCCTTCTAAACACATTTCAAAATTAGTAGATTCCAAAACTATACAGAAACAAGTTCATACTAATTTTATATTAATTATTAAGTACGCACGTAGGCAGATACATGTTACATGGTAAGTAGTTTTTGCATATTATGTAAGATGACATTACAAGCTGATGTCTCTCCTGATGGAAAGAGACAGTTATTGCCTATAGACACCAAAGATTTTAATGTTGTGTTGATTTCTGTATGGCGGGGTCTTAATGGTACATTCATAAGTTTACCGGTTACCTCGCCCTGTAAGCTGAAACACGACAGTGACAAGCACTGACGCTATTGCGGCAGGCATAGGCAAGACGGCAGTATCGAATACCCGGACGAGGTAGTATCTCTATGACCTAGGAGTCAAGATGGTAGTAACACATATAGACATTCATTCGTTTTCGATGAAATGATTATAATTGTATATATACATATATAATAGCTATAATGCAACATAAACCATTCCTAAGTCCTCAAAACACGGAAATTTAGTGAACACTTGTTTTTAGAAAATCAATAATGTCCCAATTTTAAAAAATCTGTAAATGGTTGACCTTGCAGGACATCTCTGAAACTTAAATTAAGATATTTTAAGCTCAAAGGCGTAAAAACTATAAGCATAGATTTTTTCAGTTCAAGTATCTATTTTTTTTAAATAGCTGTATATTGATTTTTAAATCTGTATACTTTGGAAACGATGATCGATTTTGATCTTTCGATTGGCATTCCACTCAATTTTTGAGATCTAAAAAATCATTAGCTAAAAAATCGATAAGTTGAAAATTTTCAAAGCAATGTCAAAAAACATTTACGGTATTTAACGCAATTTTAAAAGGAGAAAAGTTCATTAGATTTTTAAGTCAATCAGTGTATTACCATGAAAGTTATTTCAAAAATATTAAGTAAGTTTGCTAAAAACAACGTAATTTTAATATTTTTGAAAATTAGATTCGATTTTGATTTTTCATTTTTTCAAAATTTTTCGTCGATTACTCCCAAACAGATGAACCGATTTTGATGTAATTTATGCATTAGACGTAGTTTTTTGACGAATAGAGCTGATTAGTTTTTGTACCCAATCGGTACATAAATCTGGAAGTTATTTAAAAAAAAATACTGTTTGGCCAAAAATGTTTTTGGGTTTTTTCAAAACTGCTCAAAATCTTTTAGGCTGAATTGGTTCAAATTTTCAGGAAGGAAATTAAGAATTCCCCAAGCGAAATCCATCAACCGCGTTTCGATCGAGGAAGCCGTTCAAAAGTTATGAGATGTTTATATACACACATACACACACACACTCTCCGCCGACGGCGACAGTGACACTTATGTAGGTGTGTAGTATTTTCGTGTGAACCATTGGCCAGAGGTATCGGGTCATCGGGATCGGTGAGAATTAAAATTAGCTTACTTAGAAGTTGCTGAAGCAAGTCGACGCTCACGAAGAGACCGGAATCCTCGCTGAATTACTGTCGCTGCTGCGTGCATTTGTTTTAGATACGCGAACTGCAAACAATGCAAGAGCTGAAGAGGAATCTGGGTTTGGTCGATACTGTAAATCAAAGATGGCGCTAACATAGCTAAATCCCTTTTAAATGTCAGTAGTCATTTCAATTGAAGTTTGAAGTGTTTTCAAATCTCAATATTTTTTCACATGCATATTCTTTGCTGGAAAAATTTTTTACAAATATAATATATTATGTGATCTAGTATATTAAAGATAAGTTAGAATTGAAAACTTAAAGGAATGGTTTTGACACAATCTCAAATTATTTATTTTCTTAATTTTTTTACCGGCATTTTGCTTTTAGCGAAACGCTCTTTTTATTTTTTATCATCTTTTAAAGTATTTTGGAACACAACAACGCGTCAATATTTCAAATTTCCAAGAACGAAGTGAATTCCATAAAAATTTTGTTTGTTATGGGTACTAGCTATATTGGCGCTACTTCGACAGTTGTTAAGCCATTTTATACCTTAATACAAAGTATAAAGAAAACAATTTTTTGTAATGCTGGAGCCGCATTTGCGCCTGCCGTCCCGAAATAATATGCGCCAAAGCTTTGTACGATTTGACACTAAAATTATTTTATTTTATTTATTTTATTTTATTAGGAAAACAGTACAGTAATTATATAACTTAAGAATATAACTTATTATCGCAATATAAGCCGTGGTCATATTAGCGGCAACGACATATTGCAAGTGCAATAATCCAAGATGGCTGCAATCATTTTTATGTGTGCTACCATTTCATTAATAATTTTTCTTGCTGATTTATATTTTTTGGATCCCGTATGATGGGCTCAGCCTCATAATTATGCAGGAAATCTAGTACCATTATATTGTTCTACTCCATTTTTCACAACCACCCGCATACCTACGTCTGAACTAATCGCAAACAACGATTGAAATCTGTGGCTGTAATAAATAATACTAGTCGAATCACGCAGCGCGATATGTTAGCGCACCAAACCCATTGATATAAGAAAGGTAGAGGATAAGAAATACGGCCACCTGACCTGAAGCTAAATATTTCTCAAATATAGCTTAGCAACACTTTGTCATGTTGGTTTTTGCTCAATTAACTAATCAAACACAACCAAAAATGTACACACACTTCACTGTAAAACTAAAAACAAACTCCGAACAACAGCTATTTTACAGACGAACTACTTTATGAAAGTGAAATCCTAAAATGGTGTCGTGTGAAAAATGTGTTTCAAAGCGTAGCTTCTTGAACTCACGCAAAGTATCAATCAAAAAATTGAAATCAATAACTTGTACCTTATATTTTTTACTTATTTAACTAATGAGGTGTTAAAATGAGACAGATATGTTTTTGTTACTGAGGTACATATTTGCATAATAATTCTATAACGAAAAAATATATAGGTATGCAATTTAGTGCTTAGCCTTTACGTTATAGGAGTGGCTAAAACTCTTTGACGTAGGTACCGCCAACGTCATAAAGCTCCGGGCAAACAATGAGAATCTTCTTTAAGATAGAAAAAATCCATAACATGTTGCTTCCCTAGTAAATTGATCCCGATATCTCGATATCGAGAATTCAAGTTTGAAATATTTTTTTGTTAAAATTAACATATTTTATTTAGTTTTAACCACTCGAATCTTGTAGAGGCAAATATTAGACATTATGTATGACAATTGCGTGTACTATCACTCTGAAGGCAAAATTTTACGCCGCTTGATTTTTTGAATTTTTGAATTTAAACTTTAAATTTCTAATTATAAAGACTAATGTTGTATGAAAACATCTTTGACGTTTATTCTATGATAAAATATCTGTCATGTCAAATTCGTAAACTGACATCTGCTATTGTCGTTTATTATACTTCAGCCACTTTTGTTCGTTCGACCGGACCGCGTGTGTGTTATCGATTTTTTGTGGTATAAAACTGAATTTTGTGTTGTTTTACGGTGCATTTCTCTCATGTAAGTATTGTTTTTATTAGAAAGGCCGTTTAATTATTCTATTTGGACAATTCATTGTAAGAAATATATCGTGATAGCCAAAAATAAAGTCATTTAGAAATTCATTATTTTTCACGTGATTTTTGTAATATTTGTTTGTAAATATAAAAACTACTTTGTCGATTACTTTATTTTGATCCTTAATAGACAGAAAATATATCAATTGATACACAGTCTTTTACAGAATGATAAAATATGGCTTAGTTGTAGAAAAAAAAGTTTTTTTTTCCAACGAGTCGACCGAGTCACCATTCCCGCCAAAAGGCGAGTGATGAGACCTGGCGCTTTAATTCGCTCTTGCGTGTCAAAGTTTCGAGAGGTTAAATATAACCTACTTGTGACATTCAACACTGTAAAATAAAAACACTTGTGTATGGTGGGCGATGTACTTCAGACAAGTGCCTGTTACACATATACCCCATATGAGTACCTATTAGGCACTTGTCTGTTCTGTATGGAGAGCACGACACTGATGTGCGTGTGTGGTGTGCGTGTGCGTGTGCGTGTGCGTGTGCGTGTGCGTGTGCGTGTGCGTGTGCGTATGCGCGTGCGTATGCGCGTGCGCATGCGTGTGCGTGTGCCTGTGCCTGTGCGTGTGCGTGTGCGCGTGCGCGTGCCCGTGCACGTGCGTGTGCGTGTGCGTGTGCTTGTGCGTGTTCGTGTGCGTGTCCGTGTGCATGTGCGCGTGTGCGTGTCCGTGTGCATGTGCGCGTGTGCGTGTATGTGTACGCACCTGTCTGTACCGGCGGTAGCAGTTCTGTATGGTGAGCGCGGCAGCGGCGGCACGTCGCTGCAGCTGTCGGCCGCGGTACTGCCGGTATGCTTTCTGAATTGTAATCGCCGCCGAGTACAACTCGCGTTGTTCACGGTCTGTTGAGGAAACATCTCACTTTACAAACTATTCCAAACTATTTACTTAAACCGTAGTTACATCCTGTTTTAAAATCCATAGATGATTTTGTTTTAGTGATGATAAATAGAGTTTTTTAACTTGCCGCTACGTTAGAAGTAGAAGTTACTGATTTTACCCTAATTTACGAAAATCGAGATTGCACCAGATTTTCACGATGTATTCAGGATGTATGTGTGTGTATGTATGTAAGTAATATTCTTCTTGTACAATAATATGGTATATACGCATCCAATCTTATTTTGTTTTAATAAATATACCTACATTAGAATCTATGTCTTATAACTTGAGACAAATGTGTGTGTTTGTTTAAATATACATATGTATAGGTATGTATTTTATGTCTAAGTTAGTATATGTATATATTTACGTATGTATATTTAGGCATTTATTTATGTATATGTATGTATGTATATAAGTATTATAATATGGACGTATGTGTAGGTATTATAATATAAATATATTTCATGTAATCTAAGTTGCTCAGTGGCACTTTCATAGCTACATTCTGTTGGCCCGAAGGATGACTAGTGGATGACTAATGGATGGCAACAGACATTAAGTTCGCCTTTTGTACGAAAATGTATATTTTTTGTGTTTAATAAAGTTTAAATAAATAAATACGTAAACTAGTCACAACTGTTAAGCGGTTTGACCAATTGAAACGCGGTTGATGGCATTCGATTGGGTTCTACTAAACTTAAGTTTTCTATAAATTTTAACTTATGTGGTCTAGGATAATTTGAGAAATTTCCAAAAATAAAAATGTTAATAAAAATAAAAAATAAAAACGGCATAACAAGTTTTTCCTAAAATAACTTCCAGATTAATGCACCAACAAAATCAAATTAGTTAAAAAACTGCGGTCAGTACGGCCAACTGCAACAAAATTGGTTTGGCGTTCTGGAGTAATTAAAAAAAATTGAAATAACTTTGAGAGTTTTATCGACATAACTTTGAGAGATTGAAGTGCGAAAACTTGTTATTATTTCTCAAATCATATTAACAATTATGCATAGTGGTGATCATGAAGATATATTTTTTGTGAAAATTTGAGCGATTATTTTTTACTACACTCTTATAGAAAAGAGGAAAAGCAATCAGGAAGCCTACTATGTTTATCCTCCTGTTGAGAATCATATCAATATAACAATAATATCGTTTTGATCAAGAGCCAAGGCCGCCGTTGAAAAATAGACAACCTGCCATTCTGCCAGGCAGTTCGTAAAAGGCGAATGGCTTTACTTGTCACTACCATCGGGACTAGTAGATGGTAGAGATATGCTGTCATAAAGCTAACTTCAAAGAAACTGGGAGTGATATTCTGTACCTACTTCCGTCTGTAATTAGAATCTTAAGTACTTTATTAAATAAAACATTTTACGTTATTTTGACACATCACGTATATCTACAGGCTTATACTCATGTTGAGCATGTAATCTAAAAATATGTATTTTATGGACTAATAAATAAAAGTCTTTAATAAAGTATCTGTTATTTAATTGATCGAGGTGTCGTCTAGTTACATACTGTCATACCTTCATAAGATTTAACATTACAAGCGTGGAGGAATGCTATAAACATGACACCGTTACATCACTCCTCGAAAAATTGAAAATTTTTCCTAAATTATATGGTTCAAAACATATGATTATAATTATTAAACAAATGTTCAGATAATACAATCATACGTATACATAATGCGCATTTGTGAGAAAGTGATTAATACCTGCATGGTGTCTGATTACATTCACTGCGGGACGAGACAGTATGTGACATTATTTTACGATGTAATTTATTAAGTAACATATACAAAATATTATAACAATATATTAACTGTCTCAATATATTGCTATATGCTAATTTGTGAAGTGTGCAACATCCACACAAATCTACAACGAGGTTTAAGGATGTTGAAAAATTGTAACCTTACGTTGTTTTATCTTTATGTATGATAAATTAAATAAATAAATAAATAATTTAAATAGTACAATACATTAACATTTACATCGTACTTACATACTACAACATCAGATTAAAATTTACATAATACTCATATCTGTTTGCAATATCAAATCCTCCAAATTGATAATTCTACAGCGAATTGCGCATTACCGACATGCCAGTTCTTACATAAAAGCTCCTTTTTCTCTGAAGTGATGTACGATGCCTGTGTGTTTTCTATCGTATATTCGATGAGGAGGGCTCTGAAGAATTGTTTAATTTATTTCCTCCTGAAGTATTTCGCAATCAAACTAGTTGCCCTAGTGAATGTTTCTGTATACACAATGTATATTCACGGTAAACGCCTTTTTGTACCATCGCCTCACCCATTCCTATCACAGTAGCGTTAATTTTTGTTATTATCGTGTTTTGGTTTGGAAGGTAAGGTTAAGTACGTTAGATGTAAACATATTATGTATGTGGTATTAACACCCCGTTATATAGATAGCAACGCATCATTAATATATTTAGTGTTTACAGGCAATGCCAGTCTCATTCCATTAAAAGAGACATTTGCTTGTTTGCTATCTTATGATAATATATCATAAGACATAAACAAAAATATAATAAATAATGGTAAATAATAATAATAGACAAATTACATGAAAGGATCGTCTCTATGGTCTAGTAATTCGGTGTAGGAGTTGACCACACGAGGTTCTGGGTTTGGCAAATAAAAAAAGGGTTTTTTCAGTTTTTTTATAAAAACAAGACAAGTAAATTATTTTCTTGTGATACGGGTATTAGTTGACTATATTAATATGTAGAAATATAAGTCTACCGGCTACCTTATTCTCCAGTCCAAACCCCCACGATAATGACGAAAAATTCAAAGAAATCAATATTTTAACTGTAATTTCTCAGTATATGTTTGAAAACTTGATGTATGCATGTAAAAATATTTGCTTAGGTATTTAAAAAAATTGTGTTATTCACTCCCTAAATATAAGGAACAAAACAATCTTTCTGTACATGTATCTCATCTCCTCAGAATAAGCAACTCTTTGCTTGCCTGCTGCCATTGGAGATTTACCAGTCAACAAATTCAAAAAATGTGATAAAACAAAACTGTGTAAAAAAGTTACTATAAAATATCTGTATATCTAGATGACAAGAAAACATGGGATTAACTGCTCCTCATATCGGCAATCTTTATAATTACTGTAACAATTAGATACTTACGTATTAAACATTATGTAATATGTTATTAAAAAACTAGATACGAAAAAAGACAAGTCTGCTGAGTTTCTTCCGCCGGATCTTCTCAGTGTGTGGCCGCGTTTTCGATCCGGTAGTTGTTTAAAAAAAACTGTTGATGCGTCAAAATAACTTGTGACAAGTTTTATTGAGTAAAGTATTTCAGATTTCTGACTGACCATTAAGCGTGAGGCTTGAGAAGTGTGTGGTGGTGTTGAGGAACTCCTGGAGTGTGGCGGAGGAGGTGCAGGGCAGCGCCGAGCGCGGCGACGCCGGCGGCGGCGACAGCGCCGAGCCCGGCGACACCGAGCCCGACGAGCACGGCGTCGAGCCGCCGCCGTATCTGCAGACAAACGGCACGCCATACATGTACACCATATTACCCAGGTGCGGAGACACCGCTGAGGCACAGAATACTGGAGACTAACAGAAGTCAATGTTCCAAACAAGTAATATTCGAGGATAGCACACACAGACACCTCTCACGGACGCGATATCTCGGACTTGTGCGGAACTAACTGTACCGAACCATTCCGAGATATCGCGCCCGTGAGAGGTGTCTATGTGTGCGTTGCTCGAATATTTCTGTATGTAGATTGACTGCTGTTAGTCTCCAGTATTCTGTGGTTGATGGGCATGCCCACAACCCAAATAGACTTCTGAACACTTTTAGGGTTTACGTTTTCATATTTATTTAGATATCGATAATAATAATATTATAATAATATCAACAATATAGATTAGATCTATAATGCTTTAATAAGAAAAACAATAAATCGCGCGAAATTCGGAATGCAGCACAGTAATTAGTTTTGCTGCGTTCCAAAACCCTTACTTATTAATAACTGACTAGTGTTTGCCCCACAGCTTTGCCTACGTTAAATACTAGCTTAATTAATAGGTACAGCAGTACAATATCTTCGTCAGCGCGTCATAATAAGAATAAGAATAGTTTTATTTACTACACATACTATACATACACAATTTAAAAAAATAAGCATACAAATAAGACAAGAAAAGCCACAAATACAGTAAACAAAGAAAAAGAAAAAACATACACATGCAACACTTTTTAACACATAACTAGATAATCAGATGAAGAAAAAAAACAAATAACATAAAATTAATTAATGTTTATGTATAGCAACATAGGAATATTATACATATGTAAATATCAGGAACGCACAATATCGATTACGAACTAGTCAATACGTCGACTTGCACTTGGCTGATTTTTGGGTGGCTGTGCCCACCTTTCTTTTTGAAGTGCCCATCTTTTTTTATGAGAAATACTGGGCCAATCGTACATTGGTACATCAGATAAGGCGTGAGGGGTATGAACTATTGCATACTACGTCAGGGTGCAGCAGGAAGAATTTTTGGAAGGCAAATTTTGGTGAATGCGATGCGGTTCGGCCCGCCGCCTCCAGGAACTCCGTCTTTTGAGTATTAATTTATAAAATCATGCAGTATTATCATTTATAAATCATTATGGAAGAGAAACTATTAATAATTTTATTTCAAGGCTACAAAGAACTACATGTAAGATTTGCAAGGTCTACGTTATGATGCCAACGAAGGAAAGGTGAGATTTACAAGGAACATACAAAGAAATACAAAAATGTGTGTGCAACGATGCGGCCCATCCTTGTGTGTTCGATCCTTAAATTGGTAGTTAATTTAGAACTCTAGCTGACTTTTTACGAATAGATTTGCTAGGTTAGGTTAGTGAGGTTAGGAAAATTATTCGTATTACACTAAAGAAGTGTGATATATTTTTATTGACAATGTGCATACGCTTAATGAAACTTTTATGCTGTAAAACTTACAGTTTTTTTATAGTGATTCCTTCGACCAAAGCAAAATAAATATTTAACTTTGGTCGAAGAGTAATTCTATAAATTTTCTGAAAATTATCAAACCATTGGACACACCAACTTGAATACTATCAAATGCTTCACCAGTTAATGAACTGATAAATGGTAATGTTTATCACAGCATTTGTCATATTTTAACAATTATTACTAGTTACTTGCTATAATTGGGGCTACCTTTTCCTAAAACAAAAAAAAAATAGCATAATAGCAATTATTGGGACTTAAACGTCCTTTTTACAATACAAACATACCAATAGTGAATTTTAGACTATTAGGTTTTTCTAGATAGAACAAAAATATTTTGCCTAAACCTGAAAGCTTTTGAAACATGCAGTAGAAGATGAAATATTTACCTATACGTGTTATCACAAAATTCGAAACTAAACTCGCTGCTAAAAGTCGATGTATCGTCTAGTAACGGAGCCATTAGTGTATCTTCAGAACCACCAGTTCCACTATCCAAGTCACAGGAATTTAATAGAGACGAGCTCTCGTTCTGCAAAAAAACAATTTTTAAACTTTAACGGTTTTCACCATTGACATGTTATTACTATGGATGTTGGGCCCGCGGTAAAAAATGTCGTAGGCAAATAAGCTACAAAACGAAAAAGAGCTACAATTCCGCGTTAGTCGAAATTAAACCTTGATAGAATGATTGATGGCCAATTGCACTAACAATGTCTTACCTTAGGACAATCCTAGATACTATGCTGTTACTTCTTGTCTTAAATGAAAAGAATGTGACAGCATACTATTTAGGATTGTTCTAAGACAATGTTAGTGCAATTGGCCATTAGTATTTAAATTACCTTGTTGACATATCTGTTCTACTGATGTGTAACCGGGATATTTTTAACGCGATTTTAGTATGAGACCATGAAGCTATATTATATCTGGAGGCAGCACTTCTAATACCTACTTGAAACACAATTTTACATACTGCTGCCATCTTCTGAGGTCTTACCCTCTCTTTCTAACAAATCTGTATAAAAAGAGGCGGGGAGACCTCATAGACAGAGATATAATGTAAATATTTGTTTCAATTGATTAACACGAGTGCTAGCTCCACCTAAACCTAATACTTCATGTATGAGACCCGATGACTGATGATGATCTTACGTATTTTTCACTAGATATCACTAGATAGGAAACAAGCTGATAGCTTCCCTGATGGAAAGAGAAACCATCGCCTATAGACATCAATGGTGCGTTGCTACCTTTTGTAGCAGGGTCTTAATGCCAATACATAAGTTTACCGGCTACCTGTCCCTCGAGACAATGACAAGCATTGAGGTTTGCAACAAGAATAGAGATGGCAGTGGTATCAAATACTCGGGCAAGATTTTGCGGAACTCTAGTACCCAGTAGTCACAATGGTAATGACACGTATAGCCTGCCTGCCTAGCAGAATGCTAGTTGGTCTATTCTTCAAAGGAGCTCTAACCAATACGGGAGAAAACGTATTGCTACGTCGTAGTCAATGCAACACAATGAGCACAAATCTACACCCATGCTCAAATAGGTTTATAAATTGCACCAACAATCATTCGACATAGCTTTATTAAATTATAGATTCTAATTCAAACGTTCGGAAATTCTTAATCTTCTATATTAATATTATAAATGAAGATTTTTTTTCTTAAATAAAAGTTTTTGGCAAAAAGAGATATGCCAAAAACTTTTATAACGCAGCGGGCTGCATGCTGCAGCTTATTTTAAATATAAATTAAATTAGAACTCTCCATGGATAAAAAATCCTTTTCGACTCCAGTTATGCTCATTTTTTTAATATATTAAAAAACTAAGATTATATCTGTACTAAATCCAGTTACAACACTTGGTTTTACTCATTAGCAGGGAAAAATAAATGTGTTAAATTAAGGATAAGTCAGACTTGTCCGAAACATATTGCATTTTTCTACCTGTTTGGAATTTACGCGGAAAAATACTCGCAGGTATCACGCCGTGGTGTCGTCAAAAATAAAAAAAAACAAGCTTCACAGCGTTGCTCATTTAAGCGTGATACCATATTATTTAACATTGTCGATTCGAATTATATTTACGTATACTTTATTGAAAATCTTATCGATTTCAATGTTAATGTTGAAACTGACTCACAGTTTTAACATTAACATTAAAATTAATAACGGTTTTTAATTTTTAAATTAATTATCTTTGCAACATGCTTTTTTCCTTAAAGTCATATTTAGTAAAATCATAATGCTTAGTATCTTTATGTATGTATTCATACTAATATTTTTATTTTCTGTCTGTTTATTACACTTTCACAGCGAAACTGATATTGACGAAATTTGGCAAGCAGATAGTTAAAGATCAAGGGGCAAACACTACTACTTTTGTTTCAAAGATTAACCCCAAGGGGCCGAAATAGGCGACGAAAATTTATATTAAAGATGATATTGATAATATGTTTATCTACCCGTGGGCGAAGCTTCGCGGAGCTAATGCCAGCTGGAGGCGATAGAGAGGCGAGGCTCACAAACGACGATGATCTAGTAGCCAAAAAACTCCAGAGCCTCGCTCTGGCTACTATCTTGAATACTATCAATTGGCGCCGCAAAGTGGCTAGTTTATCGGTTTTTTATCGGATACACTTTGGAGAGGGCACTGCAGAATTGCACGACTTGATTTCACCATCCCCGTTTTTCTATCGATCTTCGAGGCGCACAAATTCTAGGCATCGCCATATGGTGGACGTTCCGCGTACCCTGAATCTATGTTCCCCGACGAGTACAATCTAGGGATCTTCAAGAGAAGAGTGAACAGGTATCTTCTAGGGAAACGCGTTCCATCTTAGGCCGCATCTTAGCTTATCATCAGGCGAGATCGTGTTCAAGCGCTTCCCTATCGATAACAATAATAAAAAAACCGGAATCTTAAAGCAAATCATTGCCAAAATTTATGTCTAAACTACTGTCTATGATTGAATGTTAATACTAAATTAATTTTACCTTTATTCTGTCCGGCATTGCCGCTATTATTTGTTCTGCCAACGTGAACACACGGTCATCCTGCTCCCCTGAAATGTTTTTGTAAAGTGGAATCTTGGTACTGAAAATGTCAGAAATGCAACTTTTGTGTAGTCACTCAATAGCAAATGTGATAGTTGGAATTTCTACTGTTTTATAAAACATTTCTAGCACATTGATACAACAACATATACTACTTGGAACACGTACGTGAAGCAACTTATGATGTAAAATTTTTAATAACGATCCATATATAATGTTTGAAGAAGCTTATTCAAAATTTTAATTTGGCTAAATTTTGAAATTTTTATTTCTCTTAACTTTAATAAATATATTTTAAGTTAAATATTCATATGGGAATTTTGTTAGTTACCAAAGTTATTATAGTAGACGTTGAATTATACAAACTAGATGGTTATACCTTAAATATTCTTAGTATGAGCTCCCGTAGGAACTGATCATGAAATTGTCCTTATAAGAGAAGATTGGTCTGTTTAAGGATGATTTCATTATTTGTTGTATAATGTATCAAAAACATGCCATATTAAAAGTTATTTCCAGGAAACGTTTAAATAATTATATTATCTACATCACTACACATAAAAAGCAAATACATAAATATCAATTCATGCAAGCCATATAGCATCATGCTGTTTTGTATTGTTAACTGGTGAAAGTCTCTTGTAAGTTCCAGTTGTTGCTAATGTGAAAACTGATGTTTTGCATTCGAAGATACCTTTGAGAACAGTTATGTCTGAGAGCATTGTGATTGTGGAAAGACCAATAGAAACCATTGAAAGCCACATCGATGGACAACATTGAAATCAGTTGTAACAATTAACCAAATTAAACTAGTAATACAAACAACACCTTTTAATAAATACAATAATTTTTATATAGATTCAACTGAAGGTATATCTTTATTTTAAAAAATATAAAGTAAATCATCTAAAGTGTAGTAAATAAAAAAATAACTATATCTTGTTCAAATTATTAAAATAACTTGTTTAATAAAATATATGATGTTTTCTTTAACTAATTAATATATTATTTGATTAAAACTTAAAAAATGACATGCTTTATAAAGCATATTATTTTTTATGTAACATTTATTATAAGATAGGTAATACAGCTCCGATTGTATACAAATAAATTAATTTGTCATAAATTGTAACATACTCGAACCGAAACTCGAAAAATTTTCTGACCACTTAATTCACTGCTTAATTAAATAGTACAATTTGGTTAAATTGTAACAACAACGATAATCTAAATACAACACCGGGACATCTCCGCTCAAAAGTGGGAAAGACACAGAAGAAACTACAAGTGGTCTACCAATAGCAATTATATAGGACTACACTGACAACAAAGAAGGGCAAAGATAAGATGGTATTGTAGAAGAAGAATGGGCCGGAGTGGCCATGCAGCTACGACACATACAACATCGACAGACAAACGAGCGGAGGGGAAGCTGCGATTTGAAATGGTATAGGTTCACTTTATTTTGAAATTATTATTTTTTTATATTACTGTTTATAAAAATTATAAAATATAAAAATATGAATCAGATTGTTTTAGCATAAGATAGCAAACAAGCAGACGACTCAAGCGATGGTAAAAATAATCCATAAAATTTAAATATGTAATTTATGCAATAATATCCGCGTGGCAAGTATGTAAGCCAATTTATACCCTCCAAATCGGAATACGAAAGTGACAAGCACTGACGTTGTGACGATAAAATTACAAGATGAAGAGACCGAGTTAGACAAGTCACTTCATTGACACTACATGATACATATATTGTTAATGTGAAAATTGGACAAAATTTCAAAAACATTTGCTTTGATTTTATAACATTATTTCTGTCGTTATTAGTATTCTAAGAAGCTATATTAGCTTCATTTTGATTTCTAAATATAAAAAAATAGAAGGCTCACCTGATGATAGATGATCACTACCCTCTACAATTATGAAAACATTTAAGACATTTTAGTTAGAATTACTAAATTTAACGCGTAATAAACACTTTAAAATTACGAATTTAATAAAATCAGCTATGTTTAAGTTTTTGATGCCTAAGTGCTTCACTTTCTTTGTTTTTATAGTACTAAATTTGAGACTTTATTTAAATGCCAGTTTTTATAACGATGCAGAATTAGCAGCGAATCAGCTGAATTATTGGAGTGAAGAAAATTTCCAAATCTTTGGCAAATATGCTATTCGTTAGTAAAAAGACAAATATGTCAATTATGAAATTATGTAATTTTTTCTTGTTATTTGGGACAAAACCTTTTGAGAATATTTTGTAAATCCTGTCAATAAGATCAACACGTTATTATATGGACGATCTGAGTTTCCGTTGGACATAGTAAAAGCACAGAATACTAGAGACTAACCGAAGTGTTACATACAAATAAAATTCGAGCATAGCACACATAGACACCTCTCATGGATGCGATATCTCAGCTTGGTCCAGAACAAACTGTCCCGAACCATTCCGAGATATCGTGTCCGTGAGAGGTGTCTATATGTGTCTAATATATCGAATATTACTTGTATGTTTTTCCCCATGTTATTCCCGAGCTCCTTTGAAGAATAGGCCACCTGCCGTTCTGCCAGGCAGGTTTTAAAAGGCGAGCGATTGGCTATGCCAGTCACTACCACCGTGGCTACTAGGTGGTAGAGTTTTGCATTGGGTCCACTGATTCTCGTACCACCGCCTTAGCGTCCTGCCGTGTTCCGGTTTGGAGGGCATGGTAGCCAGTAAACTTATGCAAGTGGCATTAGACCTGGCCACAAGATAGCAACGCACCATTAACACGATTGGTGTCTACAGGCGATAGTTGTCTCTTTCCATCAGGAGACCCATCTGCTTGTTTAGTATCTTATGATATAAAAAAATGTACATTGACTTCTGTTAGTCTTCAGTATTCTATGGTAAAAGGTTGCGACATCGCCATTTCCGTAGTAAAGTGAGATTCCCGCAGCAGGGTCAGGGTAAGCTATACCGTTTCTGTCGCGCAGCGAACTGACCTGATGGTGCGGGCGCGGGCGCGGGCGCGGGCGCGGGGGCGGGCGCGGGCGACAGCGCCTCCACGTCTATGAGCGGGGACGCCGCGCGCCGCGCCGCCGTCTCGCCTGAACACCGCGCCACAGTCAGCGACCGACTCAACTTGCCGCTCATATTTATAACGGTTTTTACCATGCAACTTCCTTTTGACACTCTCTCTCCCACTCACTTCATCATGAAAAATATATTTTTGTCTTTGTCACTGACAAGCAGCATATATATTATGCATATTCATTTGTATTTATATATTACTGCAAATACTTGAATCCTTTTTTAACAACCATGTACTGTAGGTTTCCGAAGTAAACTAGGAACCCTTATAGTTTCGATATGTCTGTCCGTCCGTCCATTCGTCCGTCCGCACGATTGCTCAGAGATCTTAAGTATTAGAATGAATAAAATTTGGCATGAATATGCGTATTAGTCACGGCAACAAAGTAATGTAAAATCTCGAAAGATATATTTTAGGGTAGCTCCCCTACATGTAAAGAGGGGATGTTAATTTTTTTCTCGTATACCTCATAGTGTGGGGTATTGTTAGACAGATTTTTAAAAAAATATGATAGGTTTGTTTTTTTTACAACCTTTCTATTAACATGTAAAATCCCATTCGGCCATATATGACCACTTCGTATTTTTTAAGTTTCTACCGGCGACCAATGGGTAAAATATTACCTCACCTAATTTAAATTTGAATTTTATTATAATATATGTAAAATGTTTTCTGAATAACTTTATTTTGAATTCTATTAGACAAAATATATCTATCAATACGTAATCGTTTACAGAATGATAAAATATGGTTTAATTATAGAGAAATCATATTATTTGTAGAACGCGGTATCAGCGTTGGCGCGGGTCAATTATTAACGAATGCCTCTGCTAAATTCCACACGTGCGATGATGGAACTCGAGTGGTAAATATTAGGCTTTAAATTCGTTTTTTTAGAGTCAAGTGTCTCCCCCTCTACCAGCTAAATGGTTGGATTTGGGAGTGAAAAAAATTCACGGTAATAGTAAATATTAAAAGGAAAACATTAAAAGGTTTTTTTATGTAAGCATATTATTCTTTTGTACACCAAGTCTACTCATTTGATTTTTTTTTTAATCTCCTTTTACGGGTTGGCTGGAAGAAATCTCTTTAAGTAGAGATAAGCTCGCCCATTGTACTTATGTTACGTTTATTTTTTTTTTCCTAATTGTGCTGTTCTCTGTGTACAATAAAGAATTAAATAAATAAATAAATAAATAAATAACTAAATAAATAAATAAATAAAAGGTATAATTATACATTAAAAGGAAAACTATTACGGCTCTAAAGACTTCAGCTTTTCATTAATAGGCGACCAACTTATAAAATGTACTACGAGAAGTTTTAATAGGCGGTGAACGTGTGGTGGGGATATATCCATCATTGACGTTAAATAGGTTAAATGTTCATAGAAGGAAACAATAAAATCCCTCATTTTGTGATGTTTTTATTGTGTGGACGACTTCGGAACCCTCATTGCGCGCAGCCCAGCACGCACTTTACCAATTTTAAATAATATACCTATTACATGAAACGGATTTTTTTTCGAAATAAACTTAAGCAGTTGGCCCAAATGACCGTTACTGTGAAACCAAGCTTTTTGGGCAAGCAAAATACTCAGCCAAAGTTAAAACTAAATTGGCTTAGAACCTCAGCCAGAGTTTAAGTTAAGTGGGCTTAAAAGTTGTCTTCTGTGAGATCAAATCTCAGCTAAGGACATAATCTTGATGGTTTACGTGTCTATGAACTGTTAAATGTTCGCTATAAGATCATGAAAATCGGATAGATAAGGATTGGAGTTTTACTAAGTGCCGACAATATGCTGTCTTGAAATTCACACTGTATTGAAGCTAAAACATTAATGCTGTGTCCGTACTGGACAACGTCACTTAAGAACACACGTATTTTGGTTAGAAAACGAAGATTTATTGATATTTTCCCTGCTTCCTTTTATTCAGATTTTGCTATTAAAATTTTAGTTTCGTACTCTCAAATATTATTCACCCAAGAATAGGCGTGTATGTATTTATATTAGCACAAACATTCGCGTTTTCTAATCTACCATTCATTTTAAACTCTCATATGTTTTACATATTTCTTACAACCTTTCTTACATTTCATTTAAACATAATATTTAAAATATTATTATTTTGTATTAAATTATTACTTTATTTTAAATGAAAATGACGCCCGGTATTTAAATATTATTATTATGTAATTTATTATGTAATGGGACCCTGCAAAACACACAATCACACATATTTTATTTAGGGTTATTTATTTAATTTACTCAACTTAATTTTGGGAGCGAAAGTCACGGCAATTAAAAAATTAAGTTTTTTGTATCAAGCAATTTTTAAGTAGGTACCTACATACAGGATCAAATACAGATCAGACTTTGAATAGATTGACTTATGTGTGTCTTATGTGACACTAGGCTTTTTATTTGAATCTGTCACCAATAATTTAATTATACAAAACATACAAAATTCTTAACAAAAGTACCAATCAAAATAACGTTACCAAAAGTCTCAAACTACAAACCAGGAAGTTCATTTTAAAAACCGTTATAAAAGTCCCTAATACATATCTCAAAACCCTGACTAGAAATTAAGTTAAATATTCTAGAAATTCATAAAAATTAGGCGCTGTGCCGATGAAAACAAATAATCTTTTGCAAATTAAAATTGAATTATCTATGAAAAATAAAAATCAACGCATCTGTAACTCACAAAGTGCCAAATCCATACGGCGACCAATTTTAGAATCACCGAGGCTGTCTTCAGATGTATCAGAATCTAATGGCAGAGACATGCTCCTTTCCCATCTGTAATCATACAAAATTGAGAGTGATAATGAATGAAGAAATTATTTGCTTGTAAACATTGTATGCTGTTTTTTTTTTGTTTTATAGAATCTTTTCTCTCTTGATGGAAAGTGATAACCATCGTCTATGATTAATTACGTAAATAAATTACTATGCTATGATTAAGGCGAGGCATCGCGACAAATGGGAAAAAACTGGTTTGCTAAATCACGTTTTTTTGTATTGATTGTTATATAAAAATTTTACAAAAATTACACGATATACCTGAAGATATTATCTAAAGAATGTGCTAACTTATTACATGATAGAATGTACTTTACTCGATCATATAAAATTCCGAAAACAGGCTAAAAAATCTCTAAAACAAATAGTTTGTTAATAATATTTCTAATCTTCCACATGATTTTTATATGGTAATATTTAGTTGTAAATACAAAAAAGAACGTGCTAAGTTTTAGTTTTCAGCTGATGTCCTATATTTATTTATCCGAAAATTAACACGTTTCCCAGCAGTTTCAGAACATACCGCGCCGCCCATTTTCTATAGAATTGACGAGCATCGAAATACCTCGCCTTAAGTATACTTGCTATCTTACTCGTTCAAAACAGAAACAGTGAAAATTACTGCATGAGTAATTTTCATTAGTAATTAGTATTTCAACTGGAATAGGTAAAGTTATGATACCAAATATCTCTACAACTGAGTAGTCACGATGATAAAACAAGTATTCTTTGTTAAGTCTATATGTTTGGCAATAAATGAAAAAAATATTAAATAAAATAATATTCCCTTATTTCTAGATACATCACGAGATTTTATCTTCAAAATAGTAAATTATTATTTACGCTTTTAATACTTATTTTAACTCTTTTATTTTAAATCTTTTGTTAATAATATCGAAATAAAAGATGAGTAAGAATACTTCCCTAATGTCACAAATTTACATCATTGGTCGTTTTCAATGCTGTTGTTTTATAGTGCAAAAATAATCTTAGTATTTCGCATTGAATTGTTACTAATACTTTTACAAAAACCCTTTAGAAAAGCTGTATATGTACTGTAAAAGAAATATTACAAAAATGTTAAAACATAAGCATGTTTAATTAAAATAATGTGATATCGCTTACCTTGCCGAAGAACTTCCATCGCTTTTATCGATGGCTGAACTAGATCGAAAGGCATCTGCCATGTTAATTCCACTATCAATCGATGGCCGTTTCACAAGGTTGCTTTCTAAACTTCCTGACCGACTTTTTTGAGAAAGCCTGAAATATTAAAAAATGTAATGAGATTCAGAAATAAAAAATCTCATTGTAATGATGCAATGCTGGTAGTTTGAGTGAGTTTTAGTCGGACAGATGTAAAATTAAAATACTCACTGCAGTTGAGTATCTAATATTATATCTTACAAAATATAATTTGTATGATAAATCGATAACACGAAACTTAAAGGACCAAATGAAAGGACTAATTCAAAGCAGTTCTAAATCCTAATTAACTCTACCTGTTGAAATTACAGCTCACATGTTGCGCACGTGAAGTATTTGTTGATTTCGACTAATATCTTTTTTATCCGAATACACTTCACGACAAACAATTTCCTGCCAAACAGTTTATCTCTTTGATGGGGTCTTTGTCAAATCGACAAATAAATATCGAAAATTTTGTAAGAACACACATTATCATAATATTTTTTTTAATTGATTTAGGATATTTATATGAAAAGCGTATTTATTGCCTCATAAATAAGATACATATATTGTGGAGACGAGATGAAGGAACATGAAATTTATTTTAGTTGTACATTTTAAATATAAAAAGATTGTAAATGTACACATTGTACCCGATCCAGGATGGTGAGTATATCAACGTTATGTGTGATACTCATACGTCACGGTCTTCGAAACACGTTCTCGCATGGTCCTGCGAGTGGCAGGTGTATTAAAAGTATATGTGACACAAATGTGTGTGTACAACACTCTCGGCCCGACAGATGGCAGGTGTATTAGGTGTCTATACAGTACTCACGTGTGCGATTTAAGATCTCCGTCACATGTTATCAGTCAGCCCGCGTGTGTCATGTGTCACAGTACTCACGTGTGCGGTCTCCGGAACACCTTGTCCCTGGGCCCGGCGGGCGGCGCGTGTGTCATGTGTCACAATACTCACGTGTGCGGTCTCCGGAACACGTTGTCCCTGGGCCCGGCGGGCGGCGCGTGTGTCATGTGTCACAGTACTCACGTGTGCGGTCTCCGGAACACGTTGTCCCTGGGCCCGGCGGGCGGCACGTGTCATGTGTCACAGTACTCACGTGTGCGGTCTCCGGAACACGTTGTCCCTGGGCCCGGCGGGCGGCGCGTGTGTCATGTGTCACAGTACTCACGTGTGCGGTCTCCGGAACACGTTGTCCCTGGGCCCGGCGGGCGGCGCGTGTGTCATGTGTCACAGTACTCACGTGTGCGGTCTCCGGAACACGTTGTCCCTGGGCCCGGCGGGCGGCACGTGTCATGTGTCACAGTACTCACGTGTGCGGTCTCCGGAACACGTTGTCCCTGGGCCCGGCGGGCAGCGCGTGTGTCATGTGTCACAGTACTCACGTGTGCGGTCTCCGGAACACGTTGTCCCTGGGCCCGGCGGGCGGCACGTGTCATGTGTCACAGTACTCACGTGTGCGGTCTCCGGAACACGTTGTCCCTGGGCCCGGCGGGCGGCGCGTGTGTCATGTGTCACAGTACTCACGTGTGCGGTCTCCGGAACACGTTGTCCCTAGGCCCGGCGGGCGGCACGTGTCATGTGTCACAGTACTCACGTGTGCGGTCTCCGGAACACGTTGTCCCTGGGCCCGGCGGGCGGCGCGTGTGTCATGTGTCACAGTACTCACGTGTGCGGTCTCCGGAACACGTTGTCCCTGGGCCCGGCGGGCGGCACGTGTCATGTGTCACAGTACTCACGTGTGCGGTCTCCGGAACACGTTGTCCCTGGGCCCGGCGGGCAGCGCGTGTGTCATGTGTCACAGTACTCACGTGTGCGGTCTCCGGAACACGTTGTCCCTGGGCCCGGCGGGCGGCACGTGTCATGTGTCACAGTACTCACGTGTGCGGTCTCCGGAACACGTTGTCCCTGGGCCCGGCGGGCGGCGCGTGTGTCATGTGTCACAGTACTCACGTGTGCGGTCTCCGGAACACGTTGTCCCTAGGCCCGGCGGGCGGCACGTGTCATGTGTCACAGTACTCACGTGTGCGGTCTCCGGAACACGTTGTCCCTGGGCCCGGCGGGCGGCGCGTGTGTCATGTGTCACAGTACTCACGTGTGCGGTCTCCGGAACACGTTGTCCCTGGGCCCGGCGGGCGGCACGTGTCATGTGTCACAGTACTCACGTGTGCGGTCTCCGGAACACGTTGTCCCTGGGCCCGGCGGGCGGCGCGTGTGTCATGTGTCACAGTACTCACGTGTGCGGTCTCCGGAACACGTTGTCCCTGGGCCCGGCGGGCGGCACGTGTCATGTGTCACAGTACTCACGTGTGCGGTCTCCGGAACACGTTGTCCCTGGGCCCGGCGGGCGGCGCGTGTGTCATGTGTCACAGTACTCACGTGTGCGGTCTCCGGAACACGTTGTCCCTGGGCCCGGCGGGCGGCACGTGTCATGTGTCACAGTACTCACGTGTGCGGTCTCCGGAACACGTTGTCCCTGGGCCCGGCGGGCGGCGCGTGTGTCATGTGTCACAGTACTCACGTGTGCGGTCTCCGGAACACGTTGTCCCTGAGCCCGGCGGGCGGCACGTGTCATGTGTCACAGTACTCACGTGTGCGGTCTCCGGAACACGTTGTCCCTGGGCCCGGCGGGCGGCGCGTGTGTCATGTGTCACAGTACTCACGTGTGCGGTCTCCGGAACACGTTGTCCCTGGGCCCGGCGGGCGGCGCGTGTGTCATGTGTCACAGTACTCACGTGTGCGGTCTCCGGAACACGTTGTCCCTGGGCCCGGCGGGCGGCACGTGTCATGTGTCACAGTACTCACGTGTGCGGTCTCCGGAACACGTTGTCCCTGGGCCCGGCGGGCGGCGCGTGTGTCATGTGTCACAGTACTCACGTGTGCGGTCTCCGGAACACGTTGTCCCTGGGCCCGGCGGGCGGCACGTGTCATGTGTCACAGTACTCACGTGTGCGGTCTCCGGAACACGTTGTCCCTGGGCCCGGCGGGCAGCGCGTGTGTCATGTGTCACAGTACTCACGTGTGCGGTCTCCGGAACACGTTGTCCCTGGGCCCGGCGGGCGGCACGTGTCATGTGTCACAGTACTCACGTGTGCGGTCTCCGGAACACGTTGTCCCTGGGCCCGGCGGGCGGCGCGTGTGTCATGTGTCACAGTACTCACGTGTGCGGTCTCCGGAACACGTTGTCCCTAGGCCCGGCGGGCGGCACGTGTCATGTGTCACAGTACTCACGTGTGCGGTCTCCGGAACACGTTGTCCCTGGGCCCGGCGGGCGGCGCGTGTGTCATGTGTCACAGTACTCACGTGTGCGGTCTCCGGAACACGTTGTCCCTGGGCCCGGCGGGCGGCACGTGTCATGTGTCACAGTACTCACGTGTGCGGTCTCCGGAACACGTTGTCCCTGGGCCCGGCGGGCGGCACGTGTCATGTGTCACAGTACTCACGTGTGCGGTCTCCGGAACACGTTGTCCCTGGGCCCGGCGGGCGGCGCGTGTGTCATGTGTCACAGTACTCACGTGTGCGGTCTCCGGAACACGTTGTCCCTGGGCCCGGCGGGCGGCACGTGTCATGTGTCACAGTACTCACGTGTGAGGTCTCCGGAACACGTTGTCCCTGGGCCCGGCGGGCGGCACGTGTCATGTGTCACAGTACTCACGTGTGCGGTCTCCGGAACACGTTGTCCCTGGGCCCGGCGGGCGGCGCGTGTGTCATGTGTCACAGTACTCACGTGTGCGGTCTCCGGAACACGTTGTCCCTGGGCCCGGCGGGCGGCACGTGTCATGTGTCACAGTACTCACGTGTGCGGTCTCCGGAACACGTTGTCCCTGGGCCCGGCGGGCGGCACGTGTCATGTGTCACAGTACTCACGTGTGCGGTCTCCGGAACACGTTGTCCCTGGGCCCGGCGGGCGGCGCGTGTGTCATGTGTCACAGTACTCACGTGTGCGGTCTCCGGAACACGTTGTCCCTGGGCCCGGCGGGCGGCACGTGTCATGTGTCACAGTACTCACGTGTGCGGTCTCCGGAACACGTTGTCCCTGGGCCCGGCGGGCGGCACGTGTCATGTGTCACAGTACTCACGTGTGCGGTCTCCGGAACACGTTGTCCCTGGGCCCGGCGGGCGGCGCGTGTGTCATGTGTCACAGTACTCACGTGTGCGGTCTCCGGAACACGTTGTCCCTGGGCCCGGCGGGCGGCGGGTGTATCCGCTCGAGCAGCGCGGCGAGGCGCGGGTGTCCGGCCCGGCGCGCCGCCGCCGCGGCCGCACGCGCGCCCGCCTCGCTCCGCGTGCCCGCACTCCACCGCGCCAGCACCACCGCCGTCTCCGTGTGTCCCGCCGCGCTTGCTACCATCTGGAACACCACGCAATTTTACTTTAAAACAAGCATTTATAAAATTTTGTTTTTTTACGATTTTGTTAATCTATATGATAATACCTATAGCTGCTGATGGCTCCCTGGAAGTCGATGGCCATCGTCTATAGACACCAAAGGTATTAATGGTACGTTAGTTGGGATAGTAAAGCCACATGCATAAGTTCTCCGGCTACCTAATCCTCCAAACCAAAACAAGACAAAACCAAGTATTGACGCTATTTAAAATATTGCTACTCTAAAAGCAGAATAGGTTATGTACATTCTAATTTAGTTACAGCTAAAAAGCTTTAATGCTTTTTAAACAATAATGGTTTTAATACAAATAGAAAACCTATGGCTTTAATTTTCACGAACTCCTCCTTTAGCACGTATCACCGACCACACAGCCCATAGACACCTAATAATAGGCGAATGACTTGTGTCAACACATCTGACTTATAGTTCCGATGTAAATATCCACGCGCCAATGAGTAGTGATTGGGTAATCAGTGTCGACCAATCAGATGCTCTGTACATTACTATCTTTCACTGTGGCCTTGAGTTAGCCAATTACGGCATTGCAACCCCACTTTGTCTTACCATTCAATACGGAAAATCAAACATTAGCCGTCTATAGTCTGTGTGGTCGGTGGCACGTATATATTATCTTGTCTAATACCATCATTTTACATACACTATTACGCAACAATCACAAAGTATATAGACAGAGTGTTACAAAAGTAACATTGTCTAAAGTACCTATAAATTAAGTATCACAAATTATTTTTTTAAGCTATTGTAAGCTGTACATGTAACGCAATAAAGTTTTTCGAATCCCATCATTTCAAACTGTTTAAATTTAGTACAAATTAATATCTATCAATCTTAAATTCCTGTTAAAAATGTTTACGCACCTGAATTGATGTTTTACTTTTCTATATTACTTATTGGTAAGTAAGATTGTCGTATAGTACAAGTACAGGGAAAAATCTAAAAACTATACATTTGTTATTAAATCATAAAATATAGTCTTCCTTTAAAGTACACAGGGAAAGTGAATTTTAGGAAAAGCTAAGAAAAACTGCGATATTCAATTTCTGAACATTTTATAATATATGCCTACAAATTTCTAGGGAACCCTCGGTGAGCGAGTCTGAATTGCACTGGTCTGGTTTTTTAACAAGAAGAGTTATTAGAGAAATAAGAAAACCTAAATAGTATTGAAAACTTACCAATGGAGTACAATTATCAAGGTCCCGAGCTCCTAAATTAACTTCTTTCTCTAAAGCTATACTGTTGTCGTCTTGCTTCCACCGCAACAGTGCTGTTGTAAGCTTCGTGTATCCCAACGCGGCGGTTAAATGAAGAATAGTAGAGCTATCTTCTCCAGGCTCTGTTGTAAATCCTTCAGAGTTTCCAAACGAACGCATACTCAACGATTGACAAAATGTCACTAGACGGTCTTCAAATTTCGGATTTGAATAGAGTTGTACATCTTCAATCTGAAAATGAATCATTTACATTTATAAATGGGGTAGATGACAACGTGCGGTATAAAATAGGGTCCCAAACTGCTTTTATATCTTAAGAGAGAGAGAGAGGTATATAGGAGAAGCTCCGTGGGACCTTAAGAAGTATATCTATACTTTGCTTTGCTCTCTCGGTTTACTTTGCTTACCTCGTAATAGATTGGATTTAAAGCTGCATGTGTATTAATAACATATTCATCAGTTACATATATACATATATCCAGATACATATTATACTAGCGCTTCGTACTCGAGATTAGTATATTAATTAGATACTAATCTCTTCGTACGTTCGTTCGTACTCTTCCAATAATTATGATAGAACTTCACTTAAAGATTCGTTTAATCATTAATTTATGAACATAAACATAAAATAATAAATATATATTATATTCTATAATACAGAGAAACATACTCGCACTGATTGACGTATAAACTTACCTTCAATCGAATTTGCAGAAGGAGAAGGTTATCAATTCGGTTGTATGTTTTTTTTTTTTGTATTTGTTACCTCAGAACTCGGCCATTTATTTTAATTTGGTGTAGATCTGGTGTAGAGTTTCGGAGATACAGGAAACGGAAAGTTGATTGCTGCAGTTTCACTGCGTTAAAAATTTATTTGGTTTTGTTTTCATCAAACTACTATTCATATCAAAATCTATAATACTTTTGAGCTATTTGTCAGTGATTATAAAAATGTATATAATAACAATGCACAAAAAGAACCTTCGTATTCGTCATAGCACAATCTTTAGTTTATTAGATACTGAAATATTTATTCTAATAACTAAATATTTTAATATTTAATATTCTGAAAATTGTGCTATGAAATAAAAATATTAGATTTATTGTGCTATATATTAGAATACATAGCATAATATTTAGCTTATACCTAGTAAGGCCATAAATACTAACTTTATTTATTTAAAGTTTATTGCACACTTAAATAACAATTTACAAAAAGGTGGACTTAGTGCTAGATGCATTCTCCTACTTTCGGGTAACTTTCGGGTTTCGGGTCAACTTTCGGGTTAATAGAAATCCAAGTAGATACGACAATGTATATAAAAAAAATGTAAACGGTTGACCCTTCAGGCCATGCCTGAAAGTTCCCACTAAATTAAGGTAGGTATTTTAAGCTCAAAGGAGTAAAACTATAAGTATAGATTTTTTCAGTTCAAACATCTATTTTGTTAAAAATAGCAGTATATTGATTTTTGAAAGATGTATATTTTGGAACTGATGATCGCTTTTGATCTTTTGAATTGCATTCAACTCAATTTTTGAGATCTAAAATATTGCTTTAGCTAAATAATAGATAGGTTGAAAATGTTCGAAGCAGTGTCAAAAAACATTATTCAAAAAATTTTCGTCATTGATAAATCCATCCATATTTTGATCCAACTAACGCATTTGCCGCAGATTTTAAAGGAGAATAGCTGATAAGACTTTTAAATCAATCGGTGTATGAGCCTGAAAGTTATTTCAAAAATATTAAGTAAGTTTGCTAAGAACAACGTAATTTTAATACTTGAAAAGCTGTAGCTTTTGAAAATTAGATTCGATTTTGATTTTTGAAACAGCATTCGACTTAGTTTTTTTATTACTAAACTATCGTAGAATAACAAAAAATGATTGGTTGAAAAATTTCGAAGCTATGTCGAAAAAACCCTTTTTTCAAAATGTTTCGTCAACGATTACTCCCGAACAGATAAACCGATTTTGGTGCAACATAGACATAATTTTTTGAGGAATAGAGCTGATTAGTTTTTATACCCAGTTGGTACATAAATCTGGAAGTTATATTTAAAAAAATGCTGTTTCACCAAAAAATTTTTGGGTTTTTTCAAAATTTCTCAAAATCGCCTCGGCCGACTTGGTTCAAAATTTCAGGAAGTCTAAGTTGAATGCCATCAACCGCGTTTCAATCGGTCGAGGCGTTTAAAAGTTATGAGATGTTTACATATACACATACACACACACACACACACACATACATACATATAGACATACTGAAGTCGTGAAAATAGTCGGAAAAGTTCCCTTTCAAAACGTGGAGATCTAATGACAATTCGATTTTTAAAAATCGGGGCAAAATCAGTAACTTTTTATCAACATACGAAGCGGGGAGTTAATAATTACATAGTAAATAATAATGTATAAATAATTGCATATACCACATAAACAAAATTATAATAAAATACCTGGTTATTGTCATCCAATGGTTCAGTTTTCAGTTGCAATCTACCATGCAGCCGTTGAAATCGTTGTAAGAGCGTGAATCGTCTGTAATCTAGTGAGGGTAACGGGGCTGAAGCGGGAGAAGATGGCACAAGGACAGGCCCCGCTTTGTACTCGAAGACAACTGTGTCTGAAACTACACGACCTCCTCGCGCTACTTGCAGTGCGGCTAATCCTGCTTCGTGAGCTGAAAGTATCATTTATGGGATGTTATGGAATTTTTATTTAGTATTTGTTCTGTCACTGTGCAATATTTATAATTTTAATTTTATTATGAAACTTAAATTCTATTAAGAATTATGAGAATTTATTTAATTGTTTTCGGCAGTTGTATCCTTAAATTAATTTTATTTTCTTTCTCTATTTTAAACTAGATCGTGGACAATTATTTACCCATAAGTTTGTTATGTAGTTTTGGATTATAATACGACTTATTTTATCTATATCACTATATAGTAATAATAATAATAATGGATAAATTTCACGAATTTATCTAACCTTAAAATTTGCAAATGATTTGCTTGTGTTATGGGTATTAATTATACTAATACATAAAAATACACGTAAATATAATTAATACTATAACGTACATAATAAACACCCAAAGAGTAAAGAAAATAATATACACACATATTGTATGTTATTTTCTATACGGCTCAAACCAGATGTCAAACTTAAAAAAGATTTTATTGTTTAGTCTATGGTCGAATTTCGGCCACAGTCGACCGCTAGTACATCTTCATTTATGTGTTGAAATCTTTAACAAGAGAAAGATAAGTTTCTTTTGTCTAAAGTTGAAATAGAGCAAATGAAACGCCATCAATAATAGTTTATATTATTATTTTTCCCATATAACAAAGGCAAAAGTTTGCACGTACATAGTTCTTGATTTTTTATGTTGAAACGGTTGGCAATGAAACATGGTATAGAGTTTAAACCTTTTAGGATATAGGTTTGTATTGCAGATAAATGCATTGCTCCTCTGCTGTAATCTTAATATATATAAGGATAATATGAAAGATACTTATTCACTGCTAATATATTATAACAAACTTGAATTATGTAATAAGTTATATGGCGAGTTGTTAGTGAAAGTATAATTCCTGCGTAATTAATAATTAATTTTTACATTTTAAACAACATTCACATTAATAGATTAGAGATAAACCAAAGGTTGTTCTTACCTAACTTTTATGTGGTGGTTCTAACTGGGTATGAAGCGTAGGTTGCCAACATAATTATGGCTCTAAACTAGGTACTTTGGAATGGAAACATTGCATTCTAGATGATCAACTCAAGATCTATCAATACTGTAAAGGCTTGTTAATGAACAATAAGATGTTATGACAGGTTTGAACTATTTGTCACATATTTGTCAAAACTATCGGTAAGCAATATTTATTGAAGTTCAGTTTTATTGTGAAACTTAAATTCTGTTAATAATTATAAGAATTTATTTAATTGTTTTCTGCAGTTGTATCTTTAAATTAATTTTATTTTCTTTGTTATTTAAGACCAGTTCCAGAACAATTATTTATAAAAATAATACCAAGATCAAATCATTCAATTATAAATTAAATTTTGATGACGTATATGTACTTACTGACCTGGACAATAACATCTCAAAAGCCCATTTTGAACTAAAATTGATGGCACAGGAAAATTATCGAATAAAATTGTGTATTGATCAGAAGTATCTGTCCAAGGTCCAGCTACCAATACTTTTACCCCTCCTTCAGGGTACGCCCACTCTGGAGAATAATCAGTTATATTCAATGCGCCCTCATTGGGACAATCAGTTTGCATTTTTTCATTTCCATCTTCCACGGGTGGGGAATGACCACAAAGCGTCTAAAAATAAGAAAATAGTGTTAATACCAATACTAAGAGAAAAACTTAACGAATCAATTCAACTCACAGGATGAGTAGATATAGTGCTTGGATCCAAAACTTCTAGCTCCGGAAAATCACCAAGCATATCAAATGCATCTAAATTTACAAATACATTGTCGTCAACTACGTGAGTCGGAGACGCTACAGCTTCACAGCTTTCAATAAAATCCATTGTATCTATACCTGATACCATAACATTAGCTGTTTCTGTCGATCTTACTACACTTCGATCTAGTTCACATGTTGGCATATTTGCAGATAAAGTTTTTTGTATATCTTCGTGCGACAATTCTAATGTTTCATCAAAAAATCCACTTGAAGTTTCTAAATGTCCATCTGATCCTAATAATACTAACGTTTCATCACAATGCTCAGTATGAATTTTACTTTCTAATCGTTCTACTAAATCTGGATACCTAGATGGAGTTGCCGGTGCACTAGCTATAACATGGTTCCGACTTCTAGGTTCCATTTTTATTTTTCTATCAAAATTATCAACTTCTACTTTCTCTACTTCAACTTTTGTTTCAACTTCGAAATTTGATTCGGAATTATTAAGACATGAGTTTTGTTGACTATCTGGTATTTCCCTTTTTAAAACAAATGTCGGCTTATATTGTTGTCGATACCTATCTCTAGGCTCCTCACAAACAAAAGACGTAACAGACAATGGTGATACTAAAGAAGAATGTTGTTGATTAGTATTGCTTGTTCCGTTTAAAATTAATAGTCCACCACCCCCTTGTATTTGTCCTAAGGAAAGAAGTAAAGGTGAAGATTGTGTGGAAGGCCTATGGTCACGAGTATATTGCCTAGGTGGATGTGCCATTGGTCTGGGTGATGGACCGGTAGTAGAGGAAACATGATGATCAGAAGGCGGTGGTTTTGCAGTCTGTATACGTCGTAGAGGGTGAGCACAGGTTCTTGAGTCTTGACATGTAGAATCAGGACATCCACATTCAAGTTGTCTTGCTAAAGCTGCAGCTCTTGCAGCCCGTTGTTTTTCCATTAACTGTCCAACAATAGCTTCTACGGTTTCTGCCGTCTGAAACATTTTCCCCTAAATTTTAAATAGTATACAGCTCAAACCTTAAAAATTAAAGTTTTTTATTACTAATATTTACCGATATTTCCAAATCACTGTTAAGATCTGGTTCATCTTCGCTGAAAACTGTAAATTGAAAAATATTTTATTACAGCCTTAACCATAACATTATAAAATTTAAAAGCCAGAAACTTGGAATTTTTTAACATAAACTTTTAAATACCAAAAAGTACTATTAATTAAAAGTGAAGTTATTTTATCGCGTTTCTTTCTCATAAATATTCAATAGGAAACGAACTTTGCTTGCATTTTAATTTTGAATTCTAGTTAGTATTTACGAGGGAGAAGACTAAGCAACTATTTCATGGCAATTTTGTCATTGGAAAAAGCCAATATTTATTAAATCTATTTCAAATTCCTAAAAGTTGCTGCTTTCGACAAATTTTAAAGTTTTATTTGGTTCTGCATAATTTAATTATTTAAACGAAGCTCGTAATAGAACTAGCGTTTTATGAAACGTGGCGCAAAATTAGGGTGTGCATATTTACCTAATTATTACAACTAAACGCAAAGCTGCGTAAACATAGCGTGCAACTTTTAGTCAGAAAGAAAGGCGTCTACACACATTGTTGAGAAAAATACGTATTTGCATTTCTAAACTTAGGAAGCTCATTTTCTTATCATGTCAACGTTAATCATTATTATCTCAGCACGATGATGTCAGCTGAGTGCTATTTATAGCCGCCTCAATCTATTATAATTTTTTCGTCCACGGTACCTCAACCCACCGGCATTTAATTGCTTCGAACAAATTTTCAGACTATTTAAAAAGGGACAATCTACACTCACTATACACACTATACATCTACTATATACGATTACGTATACATATCGTACGACTATCAGCTCTTCTAACCATATAGTAAGGAAAATCCTGTCCGATCGTCTAAGGCAGTGTTTCCCAACCTTTTTGTGCCATGCCCCACTGTAACATTTCTAAAAAACAGCGTTGTTTAGGAAGTTTTAAAATGTCCAGGGCTCCCCGCGGCGGCTAATCACACAGTTGATATTTTGGTAACTACTAACAAAATTATATCTAATAATTATTATTTACAACATTTTTAGATATTTTTTTGTTAAATTTGGTAACGTTATCTAGCATTACATTTAAATAGCCCAGAACGAAAAATTTAAAGTCGCGACAAGTCCATTTTTTAAATTTCCCCCTTGTGAAGCGTGAGCTCTACTTTGGGAAACACCGGTCTAAGGCATAACTTATTACGATCACATATTAAATGTAATTATTTTGTAGTTATTTATAGATTTTTTTTACATACATACATATCTTCACACTGGATCCCTTACGGGGTAGCCAGAGAAAACCGAGTGACATACATCACGATCAGTGATTACTATTACTATTTCTTTCAAACGAACTTTTACGATACTTACACATTGGTTTCAGTTGGCTCACAAGTTCATCTTTCGTCCATTCCTTCTTATCCGCCCAAAGAGCGAGACTCGGTGCTACAGTGGCCAGTTTGTTGTCGTCAGGGTATGGTACGTTCAAATAGTGCACCAAAACTATGTCAGGATTCTGAAAATTGCAATATTTATTCGAATTAATAAATACCATCACTCTCAAACCCCTAAAAAAGTTGTAGTTGTTCACATAATGCCACAAAACAAATTCATCAGCTACCTTCTTCTTCCCCGTGTTGGTTCCGGGCTCCTTTGAAGAATAGACCAACTGCCTTTCTGCCAGGCAGGTCGTAAAAGGCGACCGATTGGCTATGCGAGTGACTACCATCGTGGCCACTAGGTGGTAGAGTTCTGCATTGTCTCGTCCGGGTCAGGTACCACCGCCTTACCTATTCCTGCCGCAATTGCGTCAGTGCTTGTCGCTGTCGTGTTCCGGTTTGGAGGATAAGGTAGCCGGTAAACTTATGCATGTGGCATTAGACCTCGTCACAAGATAGCCACGCACCATTAACATCTTTGGTGTCTATAGGTGATGGTTGACTTTCCATCAGGAGACCCATCTGCTTGTTTGCTATCTTATGATATAAAAAAAACTTAAACCTTGTAGCCGGTACAAAAGACTAATTCTAAATATTCTTTTTTATTATTCTATTATTCTTTTTCTTCCGTGTTGGTCTGGGCTTCTTTGAAGAAGAACTCCAACTGTTTTTTTCGGCAGACAGGTAGAGTAAGACGCCACCTATTACCTACACGAATCACTATTATCGTGACTACTAGATGATAGTTTCGCAACGTTTCACCCAGGTATTTGGTACCACCGGCTATTCCAGCCGCAACATTGTCAATGCTTGTCATTGTCGTGTTCCGGTTAGGAAAGCAAGGTATCCAGTAGACTTATGCATCTGACATTGCCATACCGCCACACGGATAGCAACGCACCATTAACATATTTGGTGTCTTTAGGCGATGGTTTATCTTTCCATTAAGAAAGCCATCCGCTTGTTTGCTATTTTATGATATAAAAAAAAACTCTTATCTTTCGTCCAACTTTTTCGGTATTTATAACCTGTAATTATTTAAAGCATTTATTTATCTGAAGATTATACAAACAGTACTCACACTACGTATACTTATATTATCGCCCTGCCGTCTGAATGTCGCATAGATCTGTTGTTATTTATTAAATATACTCCTACTAGCGACCTGCCCGCGGTTTCACCCGCGTAGCGTTTGTTCCCGTGGGAATATCGGAAAGGTTTTTAAAACTAAAACCTTCCTCAAGAATCAACCTATCTACTACAAAAAACCGCATCAAAATCCGTTGCGTAATTTTAAAGATTTAAGCATACATAGGGACATAGGGACAGACACAGAAAGTGACTGTTTTATAATATGTAATGATTAAGTTAAATCATCCATATATTACTCCGTGCTACTGGCCCCTTTTTGAAGAACAAATCATCTGTATATCTTCCAAGCAGTTCGTAAAAGGTAAACGACTGTAGTGTTTCGGCTTGGAGAGTAAGGTAGCCATTAAACTTGCGTATACGGATATACGTATACGTATAACAATGCACTACAACTTTGGTGTCTATAGGCGATGGTTGTCTCTTTCTATTAGGAGTTGTTTGCCGTTATAAAAACAGTACAAACTTGGACAAATATACTTTTACTGTCGCACTGATGTCGGAACCTCATTTAGATTGAATCTATACATATAATAAAATCGTAGGAAAGTCAAAACTGTACATTGAATATTTTTTTAAAGAATACTTGGGGCGTGATCTACAATCGATATCGAAGCCAAAAATATAGTTTTTAGAATTTTTGTCTGTTTGTCTGATGTCGCACTGATGTCGGAACCTCATTTAGATTGAATCTATACATATAATAAAATCGTAGGAAAGTCAAAACTGTACATTGAATATTTTTTTTAAAGAATACTTGGGGCGTGATCTACAATCGATATCGAAGCCAAAAATATAGCTTTTAGAATTTTTGTCTATGTCTGTATGTATGTCCGGGGTAAATTCAAAAAGTACTGCATGGATTTACTTCAAATTTTGCATGAATATTACTAACAGGTCGGGTCAACATATAGGCTACATATTATCACGCTATCACCTACAGGGGAGGGGCAATGCGGAGTAAACGAAGTCCGCGCGGACTAAGTCGCAGGCAACAGCTAGTTTATAATAAAATATTCTTATATTAAATCTAACCGTCTATATACCTGAATATCAAAAAACTTTACCCGAGCTATCATCCAACAAATATACGAATATTAGCTGTCTACTACACTACACTACACTACTGTCTAAACCTCGCTTACATTTGTTAATATTTATAAAAATGTGCTCAATTCTCAATACTACGAGGGCTTTATTTAAACGACGAGGGGGCCTGTTTGATAGAGAAATTAAGAAAGTCTAACAAAAAAAACACAATTTGATCATTTCCACAAACCCAAGTAATTGAATTTTTTCTACTACCCTAGATGGCTTGCTATAGAGCAATATAATAATAATAAGCTTTATATAGATAAAAGGCTTATATTCAATGAAAAGCCTTAACAGTATACAAAATATCTCCATTATGTTCTAGTAAATCCTAAAATCCCCTCTTGGGGACTATAAATAATCGATGACACTAAAGCTAGGAATGTTTCAAGAAATTGCTACATGTATCTAGAATTATTATTCTAATATTATTATAAACTTGGAGATCACTAAGGAATAAAGGTTTAATTTCATCAATGTACCCGAACTTTGTTCGTAGATTTAGCTAAACTATGATTTTTTTTAAACATGTACAATATGATGGAAATTGATTGTTGATAATAATTGTTGATAATAATTTCCCATAGAAACTAAAGATATTAGTAATGCGTTGTCATCCGTGTGACTGTCACAAATTTAGCTACGTCAGCAGATTTTTTATATCATAGAATAGCAAACAAGTATTTTTTTATATCATAAGATAGCAAACAAGCAGACGGCTCTACTAATGGAAAGAGACAATCGCCTACAGATACCAAAGATGATAACGGTGCGTTGCTATCTTTGTGACGGGGTCTTAAAGTCACATGTATAAGTTCACCGGCTACCCAACCTTCCAAACGGTACATGGCAGTATGTAAACAGATAAAATACTTTGTGAATTGAATAGGAAGTGTTTGTAACGTGTAACGATAGAACACGCTCACACTTGTCTTATCGCGCTATCGTTATCACATTTCATCACGCAGCATATACGTGAGTCTCTATCGTTATCACATTTCATCACGCAGCATATACGTGAGTCTCTAGTATAGTATAGTAGTGAAGTCGGAAAGCTGCGACAATGAATATTTGTCCGGTACGGTTATCTTGTTGAGCATTCCCCCGTTTTTCTTCCTGACCATGTATAGAGGGCTGGCCCAACTGCTCGAAGATGGGCGACATATATTCAAATCCATCATAGTTTGAAATTCCTTTTTTTGCGATTTTTAATTTTTCCGGTGGTAGGGGACATGCTCCGGCCATTACCGGCGATCCCGTAGTTATGATGTGATGTTGAACATTATGCCGCGGCTGCTCTCTCAGGGATGATGGTCCAGTAATATCAATATATTTTTCTAATAAAGCCTTAATTTTACCCTTATGGTGTATAGTGCTAATGGACGGTTGCCCTGTGCTATATGTGCCTCATGGCAGTGGCAGGAGTAGCAGACCTCAGGACGATACGATGCAGAGCTCAACCACCTAGTAGCAACGAGGATAGCAACTCGTATAGGGTCAAACAATTGGGGTCAAATATAGGCTATTTTTTTTCAAAAATCAAAAACAAAGTGACTCTAATAGGGAATGAAGTATGTATGAAAAACTACATACACATACATACTATAATGTAGTCATATAAAAACAAAAGCAGTAACATCCTTTTTTTGACTTTTTGAATGTAGTTTGATAGTTTTTTTTATAGTATAAGACAGTAAAAAATCAGATGGCTCTTCTGATCGCCTATAGACACCAAAGATGTTAATGGTGCAGCAACATCGCACCTTCCATGTGACGGGATGGTAATACCATATGCATAATTTACCGGCTACCTTATCCTCCAAATCTCGTATAGCTAATGGGTCACCCCTTACGACCTGCCTGGCAGAACGGCAGTTGGCCTATTCTTCAAAGGAGCCCGGACCAACACGGGGGATAGACTATCAAACAAAGACTCTCACATGGTGAGATTCTCTCTCAAAGATTAGTGACCCAGAAGTTTAACTTCTACCGTGTGTGTACGACACAAACTCTTATTTTTATATCTACTATATGGTTTATAGGAGGGGCTGTTTACTAAAAATAAGTGGTCTGGAAATTTTTCTTCTACTCTCATTATTCAATACTAGTGCAGATCACCCTTAATTTTTGATGTTACAAAATTAGATAGTTTGTCGGTTAAACTATTAAACTGTAGGCATATAGTTGCCTAAAAGTGGACTCATCCTATGATATTTAAAATTATGGATAATGGAAATAAATAAATTGTAACACAATTGACTAATCACTTGTACTTTAATTTCATATCAAAGCTTTATTTTTGCATATCACTCGACCGGTTTCACTTTTTCACATCCTGAGTGCTAAGTGAGTTTTACTTTTCGTATTCGATCGTGAGCGCGTTTCGAGTTTACTAGGAATTTGTATGTGATTTGTACAGCGCCACCTAGTGGTAAACGTGAGAAACCAGTTTACCACTAGATGGCGCTGTACAAATCACATACAAATTCCTAGTAAACTCGAAACGCGCTCACGATCGAATGCGAAAAGAAAAACTCACACTTCAATCTCAATCTCACACTTAGCACTCTGAGGATGCTTATAAATCGAAACCGGTCGAGTGATGTACAAAAATAAATTTTTGATGTGAAATTAAAGTATAAGTGATTAGTCAATTGTGTTACAATAATGGAATTTCACAAAGTGACGAAGATGGAAAGTGTCGAATATAGAAATAAATATTATTTATTTTTATATTAGTTATTCATATTTACCATTAAAATATGGATGTTGCTGCTTTTGCTTTTATATGACTCAATCTGTCATGTTAATCTCTTGTGAACAAAGCTGCGCGTATCAGCTAGTATTATATAAACTAGAAACTATAAAGGAAAACAAACACATACATAAGTGTACAACTGTGACTAATACAAATAAGTTATTCTGTAATGTAAAACAAAAGTACACCAAGTATTTCTTGAGTGTGAGAGCTAAGGAAGAATATTATCATCTTATGTAGACAAATTCTTTCCAACAGCAATACTAACGACTGCTAAAATTACAGCTAGGATTTTTTTCGAGCGAATTGATAAACATATGTATACAGAGTATAACTAACTTTTTTATATTATAAAGTAGTAAACAAGAAGAGGAAAGAAAAACCTTTGCCTATAAATATTGTATATAGACCAAATGCATAAAATGATCACAAAAAAAACAAATTACATACTTACATATGTTGTTATAAATAAAATAGTAATGATTTCTCACAAGATTAAATTGTGATTTCACTGATTAATGTTAAAAGGAAGAATATAACGAAAATAAGATAATAATCAAAATATAATAACGTAAGAATGTTAAGCGGGAAATATAAGGAACAATAAGTAAAGGAGTAGAGGTAATAAACGAATGTAAATGCTATGAAATCCCCAAGTAATTAAGACAACGTCAAGAAAACAAAAGATATCAAACACGTTATTATATCTTCAAAATGTTTTAACTAAAACTTATGTCTTAACTAGCTGACCCGCGCAGCTTCGCCCGCGAGTAGATTAACATGTCGTCCAGATAGCCTTTCATGCAAATTTCATTCCCTATTTCAACCCTTTAAGGACTGATTTTTGTAAAAAAAATTAGCCTATGTTTATGACCTCGGCTTTTCAACTACTTCCATGCTAAATTTCATTAAAGTCGGTCATGCGGTTTAGCTGTGAAAGCGTAACAGACAGACAGACAGACAGACTTTCGCATTTATAATATTAGTATGGAAGTATGGATGGTGCGTTGCTATCCGGTATATATGACGGTGGATGGTTATGGTGGATGCTAATGCCATACTGTGAATAAGTTTACTAGCTTCTGACCCTAAACTCCAAACCTAGCCATGACAGAAACTAGCATTGATGCTATTGCAGCTGGTATAAGTAAGGCAATGGTACCGAGCACGAGCAATACGTTGCAGAACACTAACACTGAAGTAATCACAATAGTAGTGACATAATTGAACATATTCTAGTAAAATATTCTTAGAACCTTTTTGAATGAGTAGTCAAAATTACTAAAAACTTCCACAAACAAGTTAATAGCTTAAGATAATCATAATTTATATCTGACAGATATTAACCTAAGGAATGCTTATTCAGTGAAGCCAGTACTTAAAATGATAAAAATCCACCACCCTAAAGAGCATAAAGCCGACACTTATAACTGCCGCTAAATCGACTCACACGCAGTTAAACTACAAAATAAAATAAGTAATACACAATATTTTAATTTTCAACGCGAAGAGCGAATGTAAAACGGAGTGCGCCGTAATAACTATCCATTTGTCTTCAAAATGGCGGCAATAAACATGGCGGAATTATTTATGTAATGGCCACTGGACAGGGCTGCCACTCGGCACGTGTGCTTTATTGTAGTTATTGTGGTTTTTCATTAACTCTCCATTTAAGTGATAATTTGTTGTAAACAATGGCTGAATACCGAGGTTTTGTTACGAGGGTCAATCTAAAATTAGTTAAATACATATTTTCTAGTAATTAAGACTGATTTTAGTTTATTTAAATGAAACCGATGATAGTTATGGTTATGACAATTCGGATTGGTTAGAAATAATTTGTGGATGGCGTATATTTGTAAATAAACGCAGTGGCTGTACTTAATTATGAGTTGAATGCTCTGTGGTTGACTGAGTCGGTCGAATATGATTTTAACGGAAACTGCTAATACATATTTAGTGGGAAAAACAAGTTGATATAGTTATTAGTGTAGTAATAATGAATTTAGTCTAGCCGCCAGTTAGTAACTGTTTCTCAATTTTTGTCGATAACATAATAATTAGACAAATAAATATTAGGCTAGGAAATTTGAATAATTTACACAGTCGTCACAGTTACATAGTCCGTTCAGGCAGGTTCGAGAAAACCGTGAATATACATAAAAAAAATGTGTAAATGGTTGACCCTACGAGCCATCCCTGAAACTTCCCACTAAATTAAAGTATTTTAAGCTCAAAAGAGTAAAAAATATATAAGCATAGATTTTTCAGTTCAAACGTCTATCTTGTTAAAAATGGCATCATATTATTTTTAACTCAATTTTTGAGATCTAAAATATTGCTCTAGCTAAATAATCGATAGGTTGAAAAATTTCGATGCAATGTCAAAAAACATTTTATTTCTAAATTTCTCCATTGATAAATCCCAAAGAAACTGACCGATTTTGATTAAATTAACGGTAATTAACGTTTTTATAGGAGAAAATCTGATAAGATTTTTAAGTCAATCAGTGAACTTACTTGATTTTTTTAAATAACTTTCAAGTTATGAAAGTTATTTAAAAAAAAATCAAGTAAGTTTGCTAAAACCAACGTAATTGTAATATTTGAAATCTATAAGTTTTGAGAATTAGATTCGATTTCGATTTTTGAAACGGCATTTGACGTAGATTGTTTAGTAAAATATCGAGCAACACCAAAAAATGATTGGTTGAAAAATTTCGAAGCTATGTTGAAAAAATCCTTTTTTAAAAATTTTTCGTCAACGATTACTCCCAAACGGATAAACTGATTTTGATGCAATTTATGTATTAGACGTAGTTTTGTTGAGGAATAGAGTTGATTTGTTTTTGTATTCAATCGCTACATAGATCTGGAAGTTATATTAAAAAAATATTGTTTCGCCAAAATTTTTTTTGCTGTTTTTTCAAAATTTCTCAAAATCTTCTGAACTGAATCAGTTCAAATTTTCGGGATGTCTAAGTTGAGCAGAATCCAATCGAATGCCATCAACCGCGTTTCGATCGGTCCAGCCGTTCAAAAGTTATGAGATGTTTACATACACACATACACACATACACACACACACACACACACACATACACACACACACATACACACACAGACATACTGACGTCTACGTGAAAATAGTCCGAAAATGTTCCTAAGACCTCAAAACGTGGACATCTGGTGAAAACTCGATTTTCGGAAATCGGGGTAAAATCAGTAACTTCCTTATCTACATACTTAGTGGGAAGTTAAAAAAGATGCCGACGAATTGAGAACCCCCTCAGTTTTGGGGAAGTTGGTTGATTACAAAGGAATTAGATATTAAATATTATAGAATTTAAAGGGACATTAATGAAAAAATGAATTCTGATCTTTGTTCAAGCAGTTAATCATTTCTTCTAAAGGATAAAATTAATATTATAATACAAAAAATAAAGTAATTTTTCTTTCGCTGGTCAGTTAGAGTCTAACACAAATAACTTCTCAGAATAATCCGAGACGGATAAATTATGCGTGAGTAAATTCTTACAAGCTCCAAATTACTTATCAACAATAGTTACTTTATCTTCTATAGGTTCGCAAACAAAGCGCGCTTACACAAGCTTCCATCCAAGTTCCTAAAGACAATACATTTAATATTGTTATATCATTATACATAATATGTTTAGCATTAGATCGTTGAATTTTATTAAGCCTTTGACTTTATTCGTGGACTTATAAGAGGAATAAAGCTTTTGGTTGATAAAATGTTTTAGTGTATTTACTATAGAATCAATTACCTATGCCATAAGAATTATAATATTTAGAGATTTGATAACCCAAGGATATGCGCTTGTTTAGTTTGGACATGTAAAAATAGCAGACAAACCAATGATTGATAAAATAGAGATACAATACTGTAATGATTTAACTTGTTTTTTTTAGTAGAAGTGTATAAGCTATAGAACGAAGGGCGCAAATGGAATACACCGCATCAATCTAGATCTGTCATTAAATGTTCTTTATTATATTTTTAATTTGAATGATTTTCTGAATTTATTGCGTAGTATACGCAAGTTTGTATTTATTCACATCGTGTTTTTTAGTGTTGTATATAATATGTGTGTGCATAGATGTACATAAATCACGTATGTGCATATTCATCTATGCATACCCATTCGTATTACTATATTGTAATTATACTAGTATAACATTACAGATTATTTAATAACGCACACATGTATATGCATACTTAACATAAATTTAGGTAAATATAATTATAATTATGATTTTTGTTTTCTTTTTTATGTGTTTTGTTATTTTTTTATATATTTTTATATTATTTTCTTATATCTAATACAATAAGTTACATAAGACTATTTTTGCATACACATGTGTTGTTAGTAATTTTTTTTGTTGTATAAATATTATGATATAAAATAGCTAACAAGTATACGGCTTTATTGATGAAAAGTAATAACCATCATAGCATCTTGTAGCATGTTTGTGTAAGACCAGCAGAACCATCTTCCTGTTTGTTTGTAATGATTTTGTTCATCAAAAGAATATGTTTCAATTGTGTTATATTAGAATAAGTGACAAAATATGGCAACACTCTGCGTCATCTTCCTATTCGTTAAAGTTGTAAAAGCTAAACGGCGGCACAGAACGCGGCAAGATGGCGCGCAGTGGGGCTTACGATATGAGAGACCTCATTTTCAGCGACAGAGGGTTCTCTTACGTAGTATTGTATACTCTTTGGACGGTTCTGAGCCATGAGCTCAACTTGTGAACACCCAAGTCTTTACTTGTAATGTTAAAATAGTCTGCAAGAAGTACGTTAAAGAAATATCAAGCTTGTAATAAATTTTATTCACGAAAATACGAATCTGGACAGGAACAAATAAGGCTGATGTCGGGCAGGGTTTTTTACACACAGTATAATATATTCTGTGAAGTGAAATATAATTATAAGTACATTTTAATTCCCGTACAGTTAAAACTTACACAATTTAATACTAACGATTACGCTAGAATAATATTACATTTCACATGTAAAATGAAAATATTAATGCATTTCCTTAAAAAATACTAGGCTATAATTTTCTTTTCAAACACGAAGACCAAGGAAGCGACCTTTAATACATTTCTAAACGTCAACTTCACCTGTCCCAATTTTATTGATGGTGCCCTAACGACCGACTGATATCGAAGTCGGCAATGTAAATGAATCCGAAATACCACAGCTAAGGTTTGACACACATTCTCCAAACTTACTACCGATTTGTTCTGACTCTGGAGTATTTTTATTTAAATATCAACGTATATTTAAAAAAAGTTTAAGCAGCAACTTAATATATTTAGATTTTTTAATCGCCTCTGTGGTGTAGTGGTCCGGTGTCGGAGTTCACCACATGAGGTCCCGGGTTCGATTCCTGGGTCGGGCAATTTAAAAATGTGTTTTTTCAGTTTTTTGATAAAAACAACATTGCATGGGATTGGAAAATGCCCGGTGGGCGATAGGCTTGCCACCTGTCACATTGTGGGACCAAGTATCTTCGGCTAATCGTGGGTGCACTTGTACCACTGCCTGTCCTTTCGGGGATACGAGCTTGAAGATACTTTTCTTTTTTTCATATCATAAGATTTTCCTTGTGTTGGTCCGGGGCATCTTAGAAGAAAAAACCATTTAACAATGAAGATCGTAAAATACGTGTAGAAGATACCATTGTGAATACTAAGTGATAGCGTTCGCATCGTTTTGCCCGGATTTGGTACCACCACCTTACCTATTATCTCCGTAATAGCATCATTTTTTTACTGTCTTGTTCCGGTTTAGAGGGTAAGCTAGCAGGTAAAGTAATGCATGTGGCACTATAATGCCGCTACACTGATAACAACGTACCAATAATATTAATTTATATCTGCTTATTTGCTATCTTATGATATAAAATAGCTAACAAATATACGGCTCTGTTGATGAAAAGTAATAACCATCATAGCATCTTGTAGCATGTTTGTGTAAGACCAGTAGAACCATCTTCCTGTTTGTTACCTTATTTAACGTAACAATTTAAAATATATATCAAATATACCCATATCTTAAAATGTATTGAACTGATTTTTATGAAAATTTACTTACGGAAAGTTAGAATATACCTAATTCAAATTAAAAAGAATTCTCTAGCCGTGGTTTTTAGTTGCCTAGAAATTCGTAGACAGTATACAAACATATAAATATACAAATGTACGTAAACTTACAAAAAGTACACGTGCTTGGATATCTAATAACATAAGTATCTGGATAATTTTTGAATGTGATTATCCCATATATATTATTCTCAAATATTGTCCAATTCCAAAAACATTACGTGCATACATGTCAGACGATAACCTCCATTTTTTCGTCAGTTGAAAACTAGTATAGAGATTTCAGATATAGAAATATATAGAAACAATTAGATAAAAAAAATGAATGACGAGCACTGACGCTATTGCGGCAGGAATAGGCGGTGGTACCAGACCCGGGCGAGACAATGCGGAAATCTATCACCTAGTAGTCACGATGGTAGTGACTTGCATAGCCAATCAGTCGCCTTTTACGACCTGCCTGGCAGAACAGCAATTGGTCTATTCTTCAAAGAAGCCCGGAACCAACACGGGGGAAATTTAAAAAGGTAATAAAAAAGGAAACAAAAAACATAAAAACTTGCAACTGACATCCCTTATCTTTTATTATTTTTATCGTACTTAAAATTGAGAGTTAGTCGCAGTGCTCTAGGCTTAGACGGGGATAGCACTTGAACTGATTTATGGTTTAAAACAAACAAGCTATAAAAGTGTTCAAACAGTTGTTTATGACGGCGGAAAATTATATTTTTATAATCTTATGCATTACAAATTAAGTAAACAAAAGTTTATACTGCCATGAATAATAAGGTTATAGGTACTACTGTTTCTTTTTAGGGCACTTAATTTATAAACTACTAGCTGTTGCCCGCGACTTCGTCCGCGCGGACTTCGTTTACGCCGCACCGCTCCTCCCCCGTAGGTGTTAGCTAGCGTAATAATATGTAGCCTATATGTTGACCTGACCTGTTAGTAATATTCATGCAAAATTTTAAGTAAATCCATGCAGTACTTTTTGAGTTTAGCCCGGACATACATACAGACAAACAGACAAACAGACAAAAATTCTAAAAACTATATTTTTGGCTTCGATATCGATTGTAGATCACGCCCCAAGTATTCTTTTAAAAAAATATTCAATGTACAGTTTTGACCTTCCTACGATTTTATTATATGTATATAGAATAGATAAGTCCAAGCAAGATATTTCATGTACTTTTTTTGGCTTCCTAACGTGGCTTTACAAGGCAATCCTTATTGATTCCTATTTTCTATACAATTCTTTATTTATTTTTTCTCACAAACCTTCGACCGCAGGACAAGAGTCACGACTTTATAAAACTGTATATAAATATTACACTCTGACATCCAACAATAAAATTGAGTGCTCTGACTATTGCATCCCTCAAATGTATCTTTTCAATGATTTCATGCTTTCTTTTATTTATTTTCTTCTTTATATTATGCTAAACATCAATTTCTGTATGTTTTATTTATAAAAAAAGTATGAAAATATGATTTTGAATCCTTTTTTTATATTATTAGATAGCAAACAAGCAAATGGCTCTCCTGATGGAAAGAGACAACCATCGCATATAGACACCAAGGATGTTAATGGTGCGTTGATATCCGCGTGGCGGATGACAATGCCACATGTAAAAAGTCCCCCACATTTTTTTATATTATAATACAAAGAAATTTCTGGGGGGACTTTTATACAATACAACAAGACGTAGATAGTTCTCTGGATGAAAAGAGATAGTTATCGCCTATAAACACCAAAAAAAGTTAATGTTGTATTGCTATTTATATGGTAATGCTACATTATTTGACCTGATAACTGCCCTCCAAACTATAGCACCGCAGTGACAATCATTGATGCCATTACGGTAGGAACAGTTAAGACGGTAGCACTAAATCCTAATGAAACAACAACTCAACCTTATAAATTACGAATAAAACAAAAAAGAATCACCTAATGAGATGTGGCCGCTTTAAAGTGATGCACGGACCATAGACCACATGAATACTAATAGACACGCCATTGGGAATGAAACGTGTCGCCACGAATATGAGCAAACGCTTCTATCACTGTCAAAAATGTCATAAACATTTTGTGAAATAGAAATAAGCCATTGGTATTGTTTTATCGTACCCAATCTGATGATAAGGTTTCAAAATTACCCTTGAAAATATTTTATTTCATCGCTAAGTAGTAAGTACAACTATATATTTCTGTGTGTAATTGTAAGCTACACTGACAAACTAAGAAATTATCTTGAACGGCGTATCTATTTAATCCATGTTAATGACCTATCCTTTATAATACTTGACCTATTCTCCAAAAGGGGCCCAAGACCCTCATATTTCTACTTACGCATCACTTAAAGTACACATACATATTTTCCGTGTTGGTCCAGGCTTCTTTAAAGAATAGGCCAACTCCGTTCTGCCGCAGTATATTGAAGACTAACAGAAGTCAATCTACATACAAGTAATATTCGAGCAACGCACATACAGACACCTCTCACAAACGCGATATCTCGGAATGGTTCGAGACAGTTCGTTCCGCACCTGAGTGCTGTGAGTTTTTCTTTTCGCATTCGATCGTGAGCGCGTTTCGAGTTTACTAGGAATTTGTATGTGATTTGTACAGCGCCACCTAGTGGTAAACTGGTTTCTCACGTTTACCACTAGTTGGCGCTGTACAAATCACATACAAATTCCTAGTAAACTCCAAACGCGTTCACGATCGAATGCGAAAAGAAAAACTCACACTTAGCACTCAGTTCGAGATATTGCGCCCGTGAAACTTGTCTATGTGTGCTATGCTCGAATATTACTTGTATGTAACATTGACTTCTGTTAGTCTCTAAGAATTTTTTGTGGTTCTGTCATGCAGGCCGTAAAAGGTGATCGATTGGTTATACATGTCACAACCATTGTGACTACTAGGCGATAGAGTTCCGCAACTCCTCGCGCGGATATTTTGTACCACCACCTTACCTATTCCTGAGGCAATATCGACAATGCTTGTCGTTGTCGCATTCCGCTATGGCCGGCTTACTTAATTAGTCGGTAGATTTATGCATCTGGCATTGCCATTCCGCCACATGGATAGTAACGCATTAATAACATATTTGTTGTTTTTAGGCGATAGTTTCTCTTTCCATCAGGAGAGTCATCTGTTTGTTTGCTATTTAATGATATAAAAAAAAGGATACAAAATCGTATTTTCATACTTTTTTTATAAATAAAACATACAGAAATTGATGTTTATCATAATATAAAGCAGAAAATATATAAAAGAAAGCATGAAATCATTGAAAAGTTACATTTGGGGTTTGCAAAAGTCAGAGTACGCAATTTTATTGTTGGATGTCAAAGTGTAATCTATACATATAATAAAATCGTAGGAAAGTCAAAACTGTACATTGAATATTTTTTTAAAAGAATACTTGAGGCGTGATCTAGAATCGATATCCAAGCCAAAAATATAGTTTTTAGATTTTTTGTCTGTTTGTCTGTATGTATGTCCGGGGTAAACTCAAAAAGTACTGCATGGATTTACTTCAAATTTTGCATGAATATTACTAACAGGTCGGTTCAACATATAGGCTACATATTATCACGCTATCACCTACAGGGGAGGAGCAGTGCGGAGTAAATGAAGTCCACGCAGATGAAGTCGCAGGCAACAGCTAGTATTTAAATACAGCGACTCTTCTGCGGCCGAAGGTTTGTGAGCAAAAATAAATAACGAATTGTATAGAAAATAGGAATCAATAAAGATTGCCGTGTAAAGCCACGTTAGAAAGCCAGAAAAAGTACATGAAATGCTTGGACTTCTAGTTTATAAATTAAAAGAAAGAGTAGTACCTATAGCTTTATTATTCATGGCAGTATATATCTATATACACGGTAGGTACATTGGTCTTAGTATACTCGTAAGTCGTAACTAATGGTGTGACTGATATATTAGTATTCGCTAAGATATTAGTAATATTGAAAGGATTCGTGGATTAGTAATCCGGCGAACTGTAATATGCTAATATTTCATATTCGCCTAATATCTGTAACGGCTATCCAAAATGAATCGGATAATATCATTCGGTCTTCGGAATAGTTCGGATTCACTAGATTGGCGCCCGTTCGGATTCGTGAAAATATTAAAATATTTTCACGATACGCCGCGTCGTACGTACGAATGAGACAGACGTATTTCCTACAGTATGCTGTTGTTTTAAGGTCCAAATTACAGTGAAATATTAGTTAATACTGATATATTAATTAAGATATTTTCCTGTCGTATGAGTATAAGATCTTATTACTGTTGCTTTAAGGTCCAAATTACAGTGAAATATTAGTTAAGATATTTTCCTGCCGTATCAGTATCAGATCTTATTACTGTTACTTTAAGGTCCAAATTACAGTGAAATATTAGTTAATACTGACATATTAGTAAAGACATTATAATATTTGAAAGTGAATATATTAGTATCACCTAATCTTGAGAAATATCGGTATTAACCTACTACTCGTAACCCTATTACATCCACGTTCGCATTGTAAATACGTTTTGTTAATTATTATTAATCTCATAGTCTTTCAACATGTCCAAACGAACTGGGGCGTTCCCTATCTCGTACTCATTACGAATATTAATTAATATAATTAAATATGTTAATACGTGATGTGAAAAGTTTCGATCCCTTTTTACGAAAATTGCACGAACAGAGAAGTTTGAGATTTGATATAATTAAACTTTCGTTGTGATCGCTCTCAGGTCGAAACTCTACCGTAATTTCATTATTTATTTTTTGTTTTAAAGGTTTGGAACCATCTATATACATATAGCCAGGCATATTTTTTCTGACAAATTCAGTTCTGGAACCTTCAAGAATTTTTTTTTTTGACAAATTACACTTACTGATCTAACCCCAAAGTAAGCAAATTGTTTGCTTGTGTTATGGGTGTCAGTCAGCGACACTAATACACCGAAATACATATATAAATACTTTTACATACATAATAAACACTCAAACCCGGAAATACAAACATTTATGCTCATCACACAAATGCTTGTCCCCGTCGGGGTCGAACTCGAGCCCCGTTGATTGCGTAGTCAGGGTCTCTAACCACTCGACCAACGGGGCGGTCGTTCACCTTTAAGAATTGAGTGAAAAGGTTTCTTTTGGATGGGCGCGTACCACCTTCGTCTTCATCGACACTTTCGATTAGGTGACATGGAAAATAAACGTCAACCAAATTACAATTTTTAAAAAATTGTCAAAACACCAATTTATTTTATTAGATTTTAATTATTTTATTAGACAAATTATAGGATTTGTATGATTTATTTCAGACTTCAATTGCGTCACCCAAAATCATTACTTCTTTTTGATTAGTCGATTAACCTCTTTGATAAAGAAGTAGCCTAAGTGTTTCAAAATTAAAAGCAAGCTGAATTGATTGTAAAAAGTTTTAGTTTTCTTGGTGTACGGGAAGTGCCTCAAAAATCACTACAAAAAGATATTGTTTTAAGCTATTGCATAGCTTCTATCACGGGCCTTGAGCGTGGAGATCGAAGCCAGAAATTCCGTAACGAAAAAACCTAACACGCCCCACTCCGACCGACACAGGGGTGATACTTTTTAGTTTTTCCATCTATCGATAAATACCAGAACTTTTAATGACTTTTTGAAATATCACGCTTGTCTCTTTAGTTCAGCAACCCGCCTTTAGGTGGCATTGGTTGTATTGGAAAACTACCGTAATCATATATATAATTATAATTGCATAATTTGATAAAAAATGCTATGCAATAGCTTTACCGCGGCAGTCTCCGACTGCCACACGTCTTTTTTAATGTCGTTTTTCATTGTTACACATTTTTCGGTGTAGCATGTAACGTGTGACAAGGAACTCGGTTATACAACTACAAAAAAAAATATATTTTAGTCTTTTATTACGATTAAATTTCGAATGTAACTTGATTGCTAATATAACAAAATATTTGTATGATAAATAAGATCGTGGGACACTCATTTTTTATTTTTAGCCTGTCTATAGCCTGTGTAGTTTAGTGTTCTGCTGTCGGTTTGGCCACATGAGGTTCCAAGTTCGATTCTCGGGTCGGGCAATTTAAATGTGTTTAATCAGTTTTCTGATAAAAATAACACTGTACGGGATTGGATAAGTGCCCGTAAGGCGATAGGCAAACCCGTCACATTATGGGACACAGTATATTCGACTAATCGTAGGTGTACTATTGTATTTCTACCTATTTCTTCGGCAATACGGGCATGAAGATACTTTGTGGAGCTCTTAACCTAGTGGAGTTTGCCTCTATCACACTTTTGATTCCTTAAAAAATTCGTCAAAGGACACTCTAGCTGAATTGTAAGTTTTCCTATTATCGTATGTATTTTTTTCTTATATAATCATTAATATATTTATTTAGTTTAGTTATATTACCATAATATATATTTTTTGTACACCTAGACTACTCATTTGATCTATTTTTATCTCTTTATACGGATTGGCTGGAAGAAATCTTTTTTAGTAGAGATAAGCTCGTCAATTGTAATCATAAGAAAACAAACAAGCAGATGGCTCTTCTGGTGGAAAAAGAATCCATCGCTTATAGACACCAAAGATGTTAATGGTGCGTTGCTATCCGTGTGGCGTGATGGCAACACTGCATTCATAAGTCTACGAGCTACCTTACCCTCCAAACCGGAACACAACAATGACAGGCATTGACGCTATTGCGGAAATAATGTATAATAAAGTAATAATAATAAAATATTTAAAATTAGGAGCAACCAAAGTTATTTCCACTAAACTATCTCACAACGTAGTTACATTTTACGGATACGTTACAAACACCTGTTACATTGCACGCGGGGGTGCTCGCCGCAATCAGAAATTCAATTACACCCCGACATATTGGCGTGGTATCTAAACCTACTATTTATTTAATGTTCACACTTGTCAATTTTTAAATATACTCTACAGTTGTTGAGTTTATTTTTTAGCATACGTTTTATGATATTACATGTGCTCACAATATTGACAAATACAATGTGATAGTATATTTTTTAGTTTTTGACATCGGAAAATGATAAAACTCAATTTTGTAATTAAAATACAATTGTTAATCATGGTAATATTTACCCAATTTTGGTTCGCACTCCCATTGAAGAGATCTATGATTGCTAGATAGTTCTTAAAAGGTGAGTGATTGGTTATAGATGTCGCTATTATCGTGATTAGAATACGATAGAATTTAATCATGACAATATTTACCCAATTTTGTTTCGGATTTCCTTTGCAGACTAGACCAACTACCATATTGCTGGATACACTAACCACACAGCCCAGTCGGTGGCTGGATAGTTCTTAAATGGCGAATGATTGACTATACATATCACTTTCATCGAGATTACTTTGCGATAGAGTTCTGCAATGTCTCACCTGGGTATGGTATCACTGCCTTATTTATTCCTGCCGAAGTAGCGCCAGTACATTGTCGTATTCCGATTTGGGAGATAAGGTGACCAATAAACCGGCTATGTCACCCTCTAAACCGGAACACAATAATGACGATTGATGCTATTTCGGCAGGAATAGGTAAGATGGTGGTAACTTACCGTTGCGAAACTCTCTTGCCTAGTGGTCACGATGGTAGTGACATGTATAGCTAATCGTTCGTCTTTTACGAAATGCCTAACAGAACGGCAGATGGTCTAGTCTTTAAAGATGACCTGGATCTACACGGGAAAATCCACTTATTTAAACACGAAAAATTATAGCATTTTTTGTAATTTTAATGGTCGCGTAGTGGACGTCATCTCTTTTCCAGAGAACAAATCTTGAAGCATTTTGACCACTTATGTCTTTATACAACGCAAATGCAAACGCAACGCAAACAGGTTTATGTTGTGAAAAATAATAATGGATATTTGTTATGCAAATACATATTAAAACACTGGAAAAAATAGTAGCATTATATGTAATTTTAACGATACCCGCCCTACAAAGCGCACAGTAGTCTCGATTCTGGAGGAATTTTTATAACATTTTTCGACCTTTTATCTCCTTATAAAACGCGTGTGAAACCAGATGTGGCAACTAGTATATTTATTTGTGTTACAAATACATATTAAAACACCATTGTACGTGGTTCTAACGATACTCCACGAAGCGCACAGTGAGCTTCAGCTCAGTTCCGATGGAAAAAATTTGATAGATTTTTTAACCATTTATCCTCTTTTAAAAGGAAAGTAAATCCATGTGTGACAATAGTAATGTATATTTTTTATACAAAATGACTCATTGAAACATCACAAAAACGTAGTATTATGCTTATTTAGCTCACTAGACTTTTGTTAGTTAAGCTAACATAATATTGTGTTTCCTGTGATTTATGTTCAGTAATATAAATCGACGACCCACTATGTAGCTACGTATTTAAGTGGCTATAACATTTAACTGCTAAATAATTAGCTCGTTATGAAACTGGTAGAATTTGGTGATTGTTTTAACAAAACTAACTGGGCGACCGAGCTTAACTCGGATGATGTTTTTTTATGTGAAAACGGATAGACCGTAGTCCCAGGAACCAACTTCTTTTTTTAATTTTATTAGAATTTATTATTTAGAACCGAAAATAAGCTGAGTTTTTGTAAACATATTCGTTTTGACGAGACGCAAATCTTTTCTATTTTCGAAAAATCTCAAATTGGGTAACTAATAAAATTAAAGGGATTCAGAATTCTAATTCGGAGAAGTAAAAATATTTTATTAACACTAATATTTTGCTTTAATCGCTTGATTATTTTACGAAAAACACGAAAACACTTTGTCTTATATATTCGATGGTTAATTTAATGATGAAAAATTAATAAACTACCGTATTTACGTTCTAGTCATAATGGCAATTCTTTTTACTGTGAGAAATGCGAAATTTGCGTTTTATGATTATTTTTTTTATTTTCGCACCACACAATATAAAGCGTACGTTGCTCCGAAACGCCGCGCCGTGGAACTTTTCAACCAGCTATTTATTTTACGTGGTGTGTGGTGCATAGTATTTTTTATTTTTTCTTCAACAAAATCAAAAATTTCCTATACACAATTCCATCGGTTTTTATCTCAGAATCATGGTCCAAGTATGTGGTTTCAACTATTGTTAGACCGTCTTTTACACACTGAATAACGCTGTAGAAAAATTAAGGTGTTTTTATTTCTTTATTTGCAATCTTTTCAATTTCTCTTAATAAAAACCTTTCTAGGACTTCAATAAATATTTTTTAAAAAGTAGCTGGATAAGTCCAGCCGTTCCCGAGTTTCACACTTAGCAAGACATTAACAAAATCTGGACGTTTTAAAGTTTATTCCTGTCGTAATAATGTCAGTGCTTGTCACTTGTTCTAAATTGAAAGGTAAGATAAACCTATACAAAGTGCAAGTGTATACAAATAATTTAAATCTAAACACGGATTTCTACTTATTTTCAGTCCATATAAATACTACAACATAGCGAAATAATTATTTTTAAATAAAATAAAAAAGAAACTAATTCGTCGTAACATATTATAGGAAACTTGAAAATTTTTTTACTTTACTTTATACATTTTGCTATTTTCAAGATAGCAACGCACCATTAACACCTTTGGTGTTTATAGGCGATGGTTGACTCTTTCCATCAGGAGACCCATCTGCTTGTTTGCTATCTTATGATATAAAAAAATACTTGTTTCCTTACCTCAAGTGCCACTACATCACGGACAACACGTTATTATTTACAATAGTGGCCGCGTTCCGATCCGGTACTATTTGTAAAAATATCGACTCACGACATTTTTAATTTCTTAATATATGATTATATTTTAAAATTATTGCACACCTTATCATTGTAGAATATGTCAGTAACTTAATTAAATTTTAATAACTTGTAACTCCCATATTCTGGCAAACAAATAACTTTATTTCATTTCATAGCATTGTTTGGGCTGGAGTTGTACTTGATTGCTATTGAATGTATTACAACAAACGAATTTCTAGTTCTTTTGAGTACATATAAGTACTACGTTATAGCGAGATAATTATTCTTACATAAAATAAAATAAGAAATAAAAAAAGTAATTCTTTATTACGTCATATAAAACTTGAAACATCTTTTGCAATACTTGTTTCCTTGCCTCAAGTGCCACTACATCACTGATGTCACGTTACCATTTACAATATCATTGATTGGGCTGTAGTATTACTACCTATTTGCATGTATTACAGCAAAAATGACAATGTTTATTAAATAGAATACACAGCTTGCGTACAAATTATAAAAACGAAAACTCACCCTGAGTCGAAATTATTGAAATTCTTGTGTTAGTTAATAGTCTAATAAAATTATTTCCAAGACGCCGTATCAACTAAGTGGATACCGTTTCCAGCAGTCTGTATTGTACATATATAGCATTGCTCTCTCCGGTGTCTATGTGCCATGGTTGCCTCTTTCCATCCGGAGAAACATCAACTTGTTTGCTATCCTATGATATAAAAACTGGTAGATTGCGGTATTGTCCATTTTTTATGTCATAAGATAGCAAACAAGCAGATGTCCCCCCTTTCTACTTTAACTTTTTCAACTTTCGTCTATAAACACTACAGATTAATCATGCGTTGCTATTCTTGTGGTGGGGTCTTAATAACACATGCATAAGTTTACCGACTACTTTACCCTCTAAAGCGGAACAAGATAATTACAAGCACTGACGCTACTGCGGCAGGAATATACAAGGTGATGGTAATAGACCCGGGCGAGATAATACAGAACTCTACCACCTAGTAGACACGATGTTAGTGACTCAATCAATCAATCAATCAATCAAATAATATTTATTCGACGTAGGTACATTTAAGAACACTTGTCGACGTCAAAAAAAACATATCACAACAAAATATAAAAGACAATTTATACAATTTTTGTAAAACACAATTCATAAAAATCACGTCAACCTGAGAGAATTTTGTTTTGCTTACAGAAATGACCAATTATTTAAAAATATATATATATATATATATATATATATATATATATATATATATATATATATATATATATATATATATATATATATATATATATACATTTTAAAATTATAATTTTAAGCAAACATGAAGACGGACATTTATAAAATTAATAAAAATATGTCAATTAAATGTCATAATTACAAAAATTAGATCTAGTGATGTCAACATTAAATTACTATTAATTTATAAATAAAATTGGCAATAAATAATTGTAATCAGATTCAATTAAAAATGTCAAAATGAAATAAAAAAATTAAATATAAAAGTTAAATACCTGTAAATAATTGCACGCATAGCTAATCGTTCGAGTCTTATGGTGGGCCCACATTTGCGTCCATCGTCGCAAAACAGTATGCGCCGAAGGTTCGTACGATTCGACGCTAAAAAATTATCGCGATAAAAGTCGTGGTCATATTAGCGGCAATGATATTTTGCGAACACTATCCTACGACAATCCAAGATGGTTGAAATTATTTTCATACATGTAACTATGGACTAAGACTATCTTTACTTCTAACTATTAAATACTGTGTGCTAACAATTGATTACTAAAATGTTTTTTTGTGATTCACATTTTCGTGTTTGACTTCCGTATGATGAGACAGGATTCCGTATAATGGGCTCAGCTTACCATTTCATCGTTCTAATTCATTTTACATATCCACCTGCATACGTCTGAATTGATCGAAAACAACCACCAACCACGCAACGCAATGTGTTAGCGCGGTAAAACTATTCGAGGTAGCAACATCCCGCGATAACGTATACACAGTCCGAATATTTGCGACGACGGCCGATAATAGCCGGTCGCATCTGCATTTATCGTGTCATGGCACGAAGCTTTGTGACGATAAATGCAAGTGCAGCCGAGCCATTACTAACTGCCTAACAGAACGGCAGACAGTATATTCTTCAACGGGAGCTGGGAACAACACAGGGTAAAAATATGTAGAAACAAAGAGATATAACAAAATCTGTTTATCAGGTCCGTTTTTAGTTTATGACTAGTAACGAACATTAGGTTTACTCCACCTAACCATTAATGGACACGGTGTGAAGATATTTAGAATAATAGAATAGAACATGAGAACAGAAACGTTTTAAACATTTTTAACAGGTGTTTGGCAAAATTGTATTTCTTATTTTATCTAACAGCCCACAGACATAATCGTGTTAAAAAACACAATTTTTCTTTTAAATTGTTTGTGTTTGCTTAAGCAATTTATATCTTCCAATTGCGATTTCTTTCAAAGAAATTTCGTGTGTAACCTACGCACTAATTTTGAACATAGAAACGAGTTTTTAACCGTCTTCCGAAAAAGGAGAAATTTCTCAGTTCTTTAGAAATATTTTTTATGTCATAGTATGTTCAGTGATTATTATTCAAAGACGCCTAACCGATGTGGAAAATGTTTTGTTTGTTTTAAAGGGTTTTATTGTTCTTTTATACTTCCCACGTGGTCTTATCTTTTATAATCTAAAATCTTTTATATTTTTGTGTTGAATCCAAGGTGTCTAATGAAAACAGATTTGGGTGTGTTAAAAAGAACAATAACACTGTCAAAATGAAAGTATTATGGAAAACATGTGGTATGAAATTCACAAATCGTGATTTAAAAAAATGTAGAGAAGAGAGTTTTGGTTTGAAAGGAAGTATTGGTGAATAAATGTAAAACGCTCGCACTGATGGGGAGAGAAAATCACTTAGTGTAACAAGAAGTGACACAACCAGGGGACAGGATCAAAGAAAACGTAACGGTCTCCGTTAATCGAATACCTTTACTTAGCTTTTACTTGATCGTTTTTTTTTAATTTGACATGTCTTTTCTTATGAAAACTTATCATAACAGATATAAAGGATTATAAAAGAGATAATGTATTGTATAAGGGAAGCAGCTCGGGATAAATCTAACTTTTGTGACGTAATACATCCAGGGATCGCCTATAATGTGGCGACGATGGGGTAGGAACGGGTTTATAAAGGAGAAAGATATGCATGCTGCGAATGGGACGGGTGTAAGTTGTGAAATTTAAATTTTACCTAATTGAAAAATACAGTGTTTGTCAAAAATGTACATTGTACATAATATTTGAAAATTTATTATATATTATAAAAAATTACATAAAAAATATTATAATATATATATATATATATATATATATATATATATATATATATATATATATATATATATATATATATATATATATATATATATATATATATATATAACAAAAAAAATATTATAAAAAATTATAAAGAGTTATTTTTTTATCATCAAGCAAGCAGATGGCTCTTGGTGAAGATATTACCTAATTATCTATTAAAATAAGTATCACAAATGATAATGCTGTAATTAGCGAAACCGGTTAGGTTTATAAAACTAGCAAAAAGCAGAGCTTTGTAGGGGCACGCAAAGTTATACTACCTAGTAATATTGTTAAGAAAGTATTTTTATGAGAATTACATCTTTTAATGTATGGACTTCATTTATAATTATCTAACCTAAAAAAGCCAGCGTATTTTTATCCAAACATTATATTCCCATCAAAGGCGTCATCAGGCTTTGGTCTAGAAGGGCGCAGGAAAATAAAACCAAAAAAAAAAACATGTTTCTAAGACAATTTTTTTAAACTTACAAGAAAAATTTCTTTAAAATTTTCTTGATTTATTAAAAACACGATTTTTATTATTATCAGTGTTATCTACATAAAACAAATATAAAGATTATCTACTAAAATTTTACACCATATTTTCTGGTCTACCTATAATTAGTTCGGCCTACCTATAATATGTAGCAACTCAAGATCCATCCCGCGCCACCAAATCATCGCTGCTCTTAAAACCTAATATTGATAGAAATCAATTTTCATTTATGATACTTTCTTGCAAAAGAGTTTTCAAGGAAAATGGGTATTAAAAATGAAAGTTAATCTTATAAAGAAAAACACATTTTTAACATTTCGCTAAGATAAGATCGATTTTCAAAATAATTTTTTTTTTAATTTAATTAACCTTCAAACCCTACCTTTATTACCCTTATTACCCTCGGGCTAAGATTGAAAATTGATCTCAATACAATATTAATCAATTAATACACTTCTACTGTTTCACAATAATCATATTGTGAAAAATCTGTAAACGGTTGACCTTGCAGGCCATCCCTGAAACTTCCCGCTAAATTAAGGTATTTTAAGCTCAAAAGAGTAAAAATTATAAGCATAGATTTTTTTTTTCAGTTCTAAGAAATACTGAAATATCTAAATTGCTAAGTCACAAAAAACAGCAAGAAAACACGAATGAACCAACGAAACAATCATACATGTAGTTTATTTTGATAAAAATGGCAGTACATTGATTTTTGAAAAACTGTATATTTTGGAAACGATGATCAAATTTCAAATGGTCAATTTCAAATGGCATTCAAGTCAATTTAACTATTGCTTTAGCTAAATAATCGGTAGATTCAAAAATTTCGAAGCAATGTCAAAAAACATTTTCCAAAAATTTTCTTATAAATATAGATAGATACCAAACAAAGTGACTGATTTTTATCCAATCAACGGTACTTGACGCAGTTTTTAAAGGAGAAAAGCTGATAAGATTTTGAGGTCAATCGGTATTTTAGCCTGAAAGTTATTTCAAAAACATTAAGTAAGTTTGCTAAAAACAACGTAATGTTAATATTTGAAAAGCTGTAACTTTTGAAAATAAGATTCGATTTTAATTTTTAAAACGGCATTTGACGTAATTTTTTTAGTACTAAAATATTGTAGAATACTAAAAAATGATTGGTTGAAATATTTCGAAGTTAGATCGAAAAAAGACTTTTTTCAAAATTTTCGTCAACGATTTCTTCCAAACCAATTTGATGCAATTTATGTATCAGACTTATTTTTTTTGAGAATATAACTGATTAGTTTTTGTACTCATCAGTACATTAATCTGGAAGTTATATTTAAAAAAATCTTTCACCAAAATTTCTTTTTGAGTTTTTTCAAAATTTTATCAAAATCCCTTGGGCCCATTTGGTTCAAATTTTCAGGAAGTCTAAGTTGAGTCGAATCCATTCGAATGCCATCAACCGCATTTCGTCCAGCCGTTCAAAAGTTATGAGATGTTTACATACATACACACACATGAACACACACACACACACATACATACATACAGACATACTGACGTCATCGCGAAAATAGTCGAAAAAGGTTCCTAGGACCTCAAAACGCGGACATCTGGTGAAAATTCGATTGTTGAAAATCGGAGCCAAATCAGTAACTTCACATATGTAGCAGGAAGTTAAAAAGTACAAGTGTATTAATAGATTAATATTGTATTAAAATGGAGTGAATGAAAATGAATTAAATCTACCACGCCAAAGTAACGTTTTAACTCGTTAGCGTTTTAACTCGCTAGTTTCATAATAGATGGCGTTAGTAGTAATAAAATTCTAATACATATATTTTTTAATTTTTTTTCTTAGTGTTTATAAAATGGTACTTTAATGGTAGATCATATTTAGACATGAATTTAAACTACCACGTCAAAGCTCAAACCTCGAAGTGCGCTATTTTTTCAGTAAAATGTACCACAAAAGTGCATACAAAGTGGCCTAGTGTAGGGCTCGCTTCGCTCGCCCTGATAATAAAAAAAGTCTGTATACGGTTAACCCTGCCGGCCTCTGTGAAATTTCCCGCCAAATCAAAGTATTTTAAGCTCAAAAGAGTAACTATAAGCATCTACTTTGTTAAAAATAGCAGTGATTTTTGAAAAGTTGTATATTTTGGAAACTTTGTTAAAAATAGCAGTGATTTTTGAAAAGTTGTATATTTTGGAAACGATTTCAACTCAGTTTCTGAGACCTAAAATATTGCTTTAGCTAAATAATCGATAGGTTGAAAAATTTCGAATCAATGACAAAACCAAAGCAATTAACCGATTTTGATACGATTAACGATATTTGACACAGTTTTTAAATTAGAAAAGCTGATAAGATTATTTAGTCAATTCGTCTATTAGCATGAAAGTTATTTCAAAAATATTAAATAGATATAACAAATAAACTCACTTGTAGTTCCAGTTCACGTGAATTTTATATAATTTTATACACCCAACCGGTTTCGCTTATCACAGTATCATCAGCCTAATAAGTGAAACTGGTTGGGTGTATAAAATTATATAAAATTCATGTGAATTGGAAGTACAAGTGAGTTTATTTATATTTATTTATCTATCTAATATATATCAAAATATATAATATATATATCAAAATAAAATAATATCTATATCAAAATGCAATTTCACTAAGTGCCGACGATGAAAAGTATCCAATTCAAAAATAATAAGTAAGTTTTCTAAAAACAACGTAATTTTAATATAAATAATACAAATACACGAAAAAATGGCAAGTTTTTAGTTCCAAATCTTACATTTTCCAAGCAAGTACAGTCTACTTTTTTTTCGGAAATTATTTCAATAATTAGAGAATGATAATTTAATACAAACACACGAAAACATGGCAAGTTGTTAGTTCCAAATATTACGTTTGTCAAGTACAGTCTATTGTTTTTAGGAAATTATCTCAATATTTACAAAATGATAATCTATATTAATATTATAAATGCGAAAGTTTGGCTGTTTGGATGGATGGATGTTTGTTACTCAATCACGCAAAAACTTGAATGACATTTGGTACACAGGTAGAAGATGATCTGAAACAGCACATAGGTTACTTTTAATCCCGGAAAAATTAGGTGATCCCGCGGGATTAGCCAATAATTTTTATTTTATAATGCAACGGAATGCGTGCTGCACCTAGTTTAATATAAATATACGAAAAAATGGCAAGTTGTTAGTTCCAAATCCTACATTTGCTAAATACAGTCTATTGTTTTAAGAAAATTATTTTTACTAAAACTGCAAAAACTGACTTCGAAATTCGTGTAATTCTAAAATCCTGAATCAGACCTTTGTCAAATTTACATGTGACCGACTGAAAAGAAAACTCTTTCAATTAAAATAAGAATTTTCCAAATCGTTCAAAGGGTCTTAAGTAATCAGGGAATAACAGTTAAAAAAGATTCAAACGAATTGAGAACCTCCTCCTTTTTTGGAAGTCGTTTGAAAATAAAGTTAAAAATGATAAGGTAAAATAAATAAATAAAATCAAATTGAGTCGGAGTAAAAGTTATTGAATTGAAAAACAATCTAATACCAGTCTTTAAGCGAATTGATGGAACCGCAGATTGGAGTTTTCAGTTCAATATTTGTGATATATTTTCACTTCAATCGCTGAAATATTAATGTTATATCTCAAACTTTGCGGATTAAATGCGACTCTAAGCTTTCACCCCACCCCATGTTCGAATCATTTATTTTATTATTTGTATGAAGTTGAATAGATTAGGGTTGAAATACCTTATGAAATATACATATATATATATATATATATATATATATATATATATATATATATATATATATATATATATATATATATATATATATATATATATATATATATATATATATATATATATATATATATATATATATATAGACATATGTCTTATGATACTTGTACTGTTTCACAAACATAATTTTCATTTATATCACAACCAACTATGAACATAATACATAAAAATATATTCCGATGGATTGAGAACCACCTTTTTTTTCCAAAAGTCGGTTGTAAACTTATTTCATTGTCGATGCTGGAAAGATCTATCAAGGTCAAAAGTATAAGTTTCAATAATAAATAGTTTTAAATATTTACCTGTAGTAACCAGTAGCATCTTCGATGGAATGTCGGTAAGATGGCGGAGTGTACGTAGCAGCCATATATGCACTGAAACAAAGTTTTTTTTTTAAGTTTTGTGTTTTTCTCACAATGCGATATACGCAAAAAGCAAAACGATAATGATGATGATGTAAAAATTTTGTTATGAATGAATGAAATGAGTTTACAATATAGTACATTGTTGTTTGCGCCTTTAAATTGTTGCACTATTAACCTGTCCTTTTCACTAATGTCAGCGACACTCCTGTTTTATCATGTCATGATATGCATGGAGCAAGTGTATTAAAATAAACGCGCTAATCAAATCAAAATCGAAGGATAGAAAACAAGCAGTGGACTCTCTTGATGATAAGAGATTACTCTCGTCGAATAAATATCGAAAATATTCTATTCATATGATGGTATTTTATCTACCAATCTAGAATACAACAAAGACAATGCTATTGCGGTAGGAAATAATGGTGATGATAAAAAGGTAGTGGTATGAATGGTTCCTCCCCGTGTCGGTTCCGAGCTCCTTTGAAGAATAGACCAACTGCTGTTCTGCTAGGCAGGTCGTAAAAGGCAACCGATTGGCTATACGAGTCACTACCATCGTGACTACTAGGTGGTAGAGTTCTGCATTGTCTCGCCTGGGTCAGGTACTACCGCCTTACCTATTCCTGTCACAAAAGCGTCAGTACTTGTCACTGTCGTGTTCCATTTTGAACGATAAGGTAGCCGGTAAACTTATGCATGTAGCAGTAGACCTTGCCACAGGATAGCAACGCACCATTAACATTTTTGGTTTCTATAGGCGATGGTTGACTATTTCCATCAGAAGACCCATCTGCTTGTTTGCTATCTGATAATACATAAAAAAATAACGGCGGTGATAGAAAGGTGGTGGTATGAAGTATTATTTACGAATACAATGACATATTTGGCCTAAACTTCGCCTTTTGCCAACTGCTTAGCTTCGTCTTTCGCAGAAAGGTAATCTGATCTTTATCATAAGGCATAGTCATAGAGGACCTTAACCATTTTATATATTTTTTAAAATAACGCCTATTCTGGCTTCGTCATATAACACACTATTACCAAAAAAACTGTTGATCCAATCTTTCTAAATTCACGTATGAACGATCGGGCTAATCCAACGATTTCCTGAAAAATTGATCAGGTTCCTCTAGATGTTTTAGAATGCATAGAGAACATATGCATATACCGATTTTTATATACATACTAGCTGCAGCGTGCAGCCCGCTGCATTATAAAAGTTTTTGGCGAATCCCGCGGGATTACCTCATTTTTCCGGGATAAAAAGTAGCCTATGTGCTATTCCAGGTTATCATCTACGTATGTGCCAAATTTCATTCAAATCCGTTCAGTAGTTTTTGCGTGATTGAGTAACAAACATCCATCCAAACATTCATCCAAACATCCAAACTTTCGCATTTATAATATTAATATAGATAATATAGAAAACAATAAGATTATAATCATGAAAATAGTAGACCCATTGGTCCAATTTGTGGTATGGATAGTATTATATTCTATAGATGTAATTACTTAAATATACTAATCAGAAACTTGTGTTTTTGCTACAATTTCAAAAAAGTAAGATGAATTATTGTTATCTAATACATAGAGTATTCATTACACTATTCCATTTATTTCAATTTAATATGAAGTTAATTAATAAAATTATATTAAACTGTAATTATAAAACTTTACACTTTGAAAAATAGGCCGTAAAATTAAAGGAAGTAAGGTCAGGAAGTAATTTACAATCAATTTATATCAAAGTGTCACTTTGTTAAAAACTTAAAGGAACCAAATTATGATTCAAAGTTTAATAATAATTAGTTAATGTTCAAATGGTTCGAAGAATTTGAGTCTAAACTTTGAATAGCTATAAACAAGGCCAATCTACAATAATTGACGCTTGAACTAATTTCGCTGCCGACAAAGCCTCTGTACAAACAATGGTGCAAATATAAAATAGAAGCGAGTTGCTAGCGGAAGTATACTGCCATCGACTACCTTGTCGTAAATTATGATTAGATTAGTACATGGATCGAGCAAAGTTTTATGTCAATCGCTAACCAACTTATTGCATTAGTAAGAAGTTGGTTTGTTAGTTTTCGTTAAGGTCTCACACTTAGAAAAAGAGCTTCTTTCTGCACGTAGGACTTTACCTGACTTATGACATATAAAGGGGTAAGGAAAGCAATGTCGTTTCAGCTCATTATGTATCTCGAAGGTATGCCAGAATTATTTTAAGGTTATTGTGGCTTGTCCTTTTATTTATTTTAAATTATAAGATAGTAAACAAGCAGATAGGTCTGCTGGTGGAAAGAGTCAACTATCGCCTATAGACACCAAAGATGGTAATGGTGCGTTGCCAACCTGTGGCGACGTCTATGCCACATGTACCAGACTCAGGCGAGCCAATGCAGAACTCTAGCATCTAGTGTAAACTACTTAGTACTTTAAGTAATTAGTACTTTTAAATAACTATTTTTTTTTTTGCGATTTGGGCTAAAATGGGCAGTTAAATATAAAATGAACATATTTGGCATATCCCCATAATCAGCCGAAGTGAACAAAGCTAACTGATCTATCACAAGCAATACTTATTGTTTCAACGGTACCATACAGAACGGTTTTTTGATCGTTTGATTAGTTGAGACAAATAATGGATCCTATATAAAAATCCAAAACGTAAAAAGCAATAACTCTCTCCAAACGAATCACCACGAAGTATTGCGAAGCCCGGTTTACTTAAAAAGAGCTTCTGGTGTTTGGTGAAGTATTCGCGAAATCGTTATCTTTAAAATGCTGAAACCTGAATGAACTGCAGACCTTCCTTATAAAAAATTGGCCCGAATGAACTAGTTTTTAATCGAAAAGTATCTCGTGATTGTTAACAATAAGGCGTCATTCTGCAACACGACAATGTAAGACCGCACTGTACAAAGCGAACCTTGGAAAAAATTTGTGAATTGGGGTGAGAGGTACTACCTTACCCACGATATTTGCCTGATATCGCACCTACGGAAGTTTCATTTATTCCGATACATCATTTTCTTATTGGCAAAAAATTTGAAAATTCAGATGACGTCCAAAATGCCATTTCCAGATATTTTACTCAAAAAGTAGTTGATTTTTAACGGCCCAGGATTGAAAATTTTCACATTAGATGACAAAAGGTGTTTGATAATGAGGGTACAAAAAGTATGCTATATGGTGTTTCTGGTCATCATGTACCTGTATGCTAAATTTCATCCGCACCGGTTAATCCGTTCCAGTGTTTATATATGTATTTCTATGTATTATAGAACGCCTGTGGCCAAAATTCGACCATAGACTAAACAATAAAATCTTTTTTAAGTTTGACAACTGTTTTTTCTTTGACAACTGAAAATTTTAGACATGTGTGTATTATCACGTATGTCACATGAAAGTAGTGTGGCTAATGTTCATTGGAACGAAGTTTTGGAACGAAGTTCCTTACGGCAGGCTTGGAGGGGATAGGGCGGATTTGAGATTAAAGTACGTATTAAGTATTTAACGCGGATTTTGCTACGCGGCCGGACTGAAAAAAAATGTGATAGTAAAACCGTAAGAAAAAATCCGTGGAAAAAAGTGCGTGGAATAAAACCGTTAAATGAGACGTGCGCAGGCACGACAGTCGCATACACAAGCGAGTAGTGCCGTTTAGCCGAAGGAACTTCGTTCCTACCTGGTGTCCCACGACACCACATCATTTTTATTATTTTAATGTACTTCTTACGCATTTTATTTAAAAATATTAGTTCTGCAGTCCTAATCTAAAAAAAAGTCAAATTAATATTAGGTTTTGCAGTCCTCCGCAATGTAAACTTTAACTGTGCCAAATTTAATACTTCACCGTTCGCGCAATTGTCTTAAAAGGGGGTCCAAAGTTTTTACTTCACGTATTAATATGTATAGTTGAATAACAGTCATTTTACAAATAATTTGCTTATTTTGGGGTTAGATTAATTCAAGTAATTAATCCAGAAATATTTATTTATTTTGACCGCTCTGTTGGTCGAGTGGTTAGCGACCCTGACTACACAATCGACAGGGCTCGGGTTCGATCCCCGACGGGGACAAGCGTTTGTGTGATGAGCATAAATGTTTGTAATTCCGGGTTTGGGTGTTTATTAAATATATTTTAGTATTTACATATATATTTCTATGTACCTATTAGTATCGTTGACTAGCACCTATAACACAAGCAAATAATTTGCTTACTTTAGGGTTAGATCTGTAAGTGTAATTTGTCCCGGGAATATTCGTGTATTTATTTTATTTATTTATTATCACTAGCTCGATCATGCAGCTCGTTGCGCTATAAACGTATTTAGTGAATCCCGCAGGAACAACAATTGTTTTCGGGATAGAAACTAGCCTATATGTTATTCTTGGTCATCAACTACCTGTGTGATAAATTTCATTCAAATCCATTAGACAGTTTTGGTGTGATTGAGTAACAGTTACATCCGTCATTATCCAAACATCCAAACTTTCGCATTTATAAGAAAGAAAAAGATATAGATTTAAACTAACTGACGCGTGTATTATAAAAGTTTTTGATGAATCCCATGAGAACAACTCATTTCAAGAATAAAAAGTAGCTTATGTGTTATTACAGGTCGTCTACTTGTATATCAAATTTCATCCAAAATCCGTTTAGTAGTTTTGGTGTGATTGAGTAACAAACATACATATATCCATCTATTCATCCAAATATCTAAACTTTCGTATTTATAATATTAATATAGATTAATTAATATCAATATAGATATTATATGTTGCTAATAATTTATAATACGTCAAATTTTTAACTTCCCGCTACGTATGTAGATGAAGAAGTTACTAACAAGATAAAGAAGTTACTACATCTAAGCTTTCGTATTTATAAATGCGAAAGTCAGTCTGTCTGTCTGTCTGTCTATTACGCTTTCACGGCTAAACTGCTGGATCGATTTTCGTTAAATTTGGCATGGATATATTTGAAGATCCGGGGTCAAATATAGGCTAATTTTTTTTAATAGGGGATGAAATTTTTATTAAAACCTGTTTAGACGACTTATTAATATACTCGCAGGCGAAGCTGCGCGGGTCAGCTAGTTTATAATATTAATATAATGGATGGAGTTCAAAACTCGGCAAGAATAAATACCTACAATCGCGTGTAACTTGGACCAACTACGATTCGCAACGGTTACAGTTGATAATAATGTATTATTCAACGTACGTATACGTAGGCGTCTACGTGTTGAGCCACGTATAAGTGTGGCCAGCACCGTACGTGAGAAACTTGCAACTACCAAATTTATTATACTTCCAAATTCGCATTCCGGTTGATCACATGATATTGTAAAAGCCTGGAACATTTTACGTACCGATGTGCGTGATTTGTGATCGTGATGACAGGACTTATAATCTGTCTCACTAAATAGACTTTAAAAGTCAAAAAGATCCAATCTCAATTTATCATAGTAGTCATAAGATGTTTCAGATGAAAACAATCAGTTATGAGACGTCAGAAATAAAATAAATAATATCCTACACTACGCTACCTAAAATTGTATAAGTAAAAATACAACTAAAAATAACCGACTTCATATTTTCTGTATATCCGGAACAGATATTTACCAAAAAAATGGAAACTGTACCCTTTAAAACAAAAAATATTGTTCTAAATCGATTTAGCCGTTTTCGAGTAATCGGTGAATATACATAAAATAATCTGCAAACCGGTTGATCCTGCAGACCATCCCTGAAACTTCCCGCTAAATTGAGATATTTTAAATCAAAGGAGTAAAAACTATAAACATAAATGTTTTAGTTCACACATCTAATTTATTAAAAATAAAAGTATGTGATTGATTTTCGAAAAGTTGTATATTTTTAAAAGACGATTGATTTTGATGTTTTGAATGGCATTAAACGCTATTTTTGAAATCTAAAATATTATGGTTAAAAATATGTAGAAAAAAAAGTAACTTCAAAAAATATTTCTTTAAAAATTTTCATTAACGACAAATCTCAAATAAATTGACCCATTTAATCCAATTTAGGGTATTTTGACGCTGTTTTTTACCAGCGTTAGTATGAAGCGTCAATGCTTGCGATCGTCGTATTCCGGTTTGGAGTATGGGGTAGCCGGTGGACTTAATATGCTTGTGGCATTGCCATCCTGCCACATGGATAGCAATGCACCTTTAACGCCTTTGGTATCTTTAGGCGATAGTTTCTCCTTCCATTAGAAGAGTAATTTGCTTGTTTATTATCTAGTGTCATACAAAAAAGTTTGTTGTAAAAAACGTAATTTTGATATTTGAAAAGCTCTAATTTAAGACATGTTTTTAAGTTCTAAAATATGGTAAAAATTTGAAAATTGATTAGTTGAAACATCTTGAAGTTATGTCAAAAAAACACTTTTTACAAACAAAAACAAAATTAATCGTCAACGATAACGCTCAAACGGATAAACCAATTTTGATGCAATTTGCGTCATTCAACGCAAATTTTTAAGAAACAGAGCTGATTGGATTTTGTTATTAAACTATACATTAATTTAGAAGCTATTATTAAAACATTAGATTTCCCGTAAAAAATAGTTTTTCCAATATTTCTCATAACCTCCTGGGTTCAAATCGTTTCAGATATTTAGAAAGCCAAAAGTTTGGCGGAATTCAATCGTCATCAACCACGTTTCGATCTGTCAAGCCGTTCATAAGTTATGAGATGCTTACATACAGACAGACCCAGACACACATTCATACATACACTAGAAATACTGATATCATCGCGAAAATAGCCGAAAAAGTTCGACCTCAAAATGTGGATATCTAGTGAATACTCGATTTTCGAAAATTGGGGTAAAATGAGTAACTTCCCTATCTATATATTATTGATATACATTTTTTTTATAAAAGATCACACAAATTGAGAATATACTCCTTTTTGGGAAGTTGGTTTGAAATATAGTAGACATCCAAATTTATACAATCGCAAGAGGTTAGCAGCCAAACTTAAAAGTAAAATAGCTTCTTACCATTTAATTACTTTGAAAGTAACGATAAATTGTTGATAAGTGGGAAATTAGAAATGTCAGTAATTAGGAGAGCAGTAGAATCTATACATATAATAAAAACGTAGGAAAGTCAAAACTGTACATTGAATATTTTTTTAAAAGTATACTTGGGGCGTGATCTACAACCTATATCGTAACCAAAAATATAGTTTTTAGAATTTTTGTCTGTTTGTCTGTATGTATGTCCGGGGTAAACTCAAAAAGTACTGCATGGATTTACTTCAAATTTTGCATGAATATTACTAACAGGTCGGGTCAACATATAGGCTACATATTATCACGCTATTACCTACGGGGGAGGAGCAGTGCGGAGTAAACGAAGTCCGCGCGGACGAAGTCGCAGGCAACAGCTAGTATTTAAATACAGCGACTCTTCTGCGGCCGAAGGTTTGTGAGCAAAAATAAATAACGAATTGTATAGAAAATAGGAATCAATAAGGATTGCCGTGTAAAACCACGTTAGGAAGCCAGAAAAAGTATATGAAATATCTTGCTTGAACTTCTAATTTATAAATTAAAAGGAACAGTAGTACCTATAGCTTTATTATTCATGGCAGTATATATCTATATACACGGTAGGTACATTGGTCTTAAAGAAGTAGGTCTGAGTAAACGAAGTCCGCGCGGACGAAGTCGCTGGCAACAGCTAGTAAATAAATATCGATGGACAAATTACACGAATTGAGAAAAATTAGGAATAAAAGAATTAAAAATACATGATCGAATGTATTTACATATTATATATTATACATCATAAATTCTTTTCTTATTATTCACTTTGAAAAAATAATAAAATATTAATGGGCGGTAACTTAGAAATGTCCTTAATTAGGAAAGCAGCAGAATGAATGAATAAAAAATACGAGATCGAATGTATATATATATATATATATATATATATATATATATATATATATATATATATATATATATATATATATATATATATATATATATATATATATATATATATATACTATGGTTCCCACAAAAACAAATATATGAAAATTGTTTACACCATTGTTGTGAAAACTACGATAAGCCATTGTACGTATATTCTTACCTAATTGCTTTGAAAGAATTGATAAAAAAATTCTTGGTAGTAGTAAATATAACGAAGTTAAAAGAAAAACTATCACGGCTTAGAAGGCTTCTCAAGTTTTTGAGTAATATTTGATCAACTTATAAAATGTAGTGAATGGATAGAATGGATATATCCATCATTTAATGAAACAATAAAAGCCCTCTTCTTAGTCCACAGTATTGTGATGGGCAATTTCGGGACTCTACATTCGCCGTAGCATTATTAGATAGCCATTTGACACCCCTTTCAAACGGTATATATTTTTTGTATTTTAATTTGACTTTTTAAAGATTTTTTTGACTGATTACAATTTCTTTCTAAATTTTTCACTTAAGTACCATACATATTTATTTTAAGCATTTAATTTTTTTTTTTTTAATTATACAATCAATAAATCTTTACAAGAGCTTTCCCCCGTGTTGGTTCCGGGCTCTTTTGAAGAGTAGACCAACTGCCGTTTTTCCAGGCAGGTGGTGAGGCTATACAAGTCACTGACATCGTGACTACTAGGTGGTAGAGTTCCGCGTTGTCTCGCCCGGGTCTGGTACCACCGCCTTACCTATTCCTGCCGGAATAGCGTCAGTGCTTGTTTCGGTTTGGAGGGTAAAGTAGCCGGTAAACTTATGCATGTGGCATTAGACCTCGCCACAAGATAGCAACGCACATAAACATATTTGGTGTCTATAGGCGATGGTTGACTCTTTCCATCGGGAGACCCATCTGCTTGTTTGCTATCGTATGACATATAAAAAAAGCTTTCGAATAAAATTTAATCGAACTTTCTAGATGCTGTGGATCAAAAGATATACTATATGAAAAATATGTAAGCAAAGCAAAGTTATCTAAAACTGGCGGCACTTTCTACTCCACTCACCGCAAAGCATTGTGATTCGCGCTTTTTGTATGTGATTTTGGATGTTGATGAAAGTTATGGAGCTATATATATATATATATATATATATATATATATATATATATATATATATGTGTGTGTGTTTTCTGTGACAAACTCTATACCCCAATTTTGTAATCATCAGTTTTTTTAAACTTAGGGGGGACTATGAAGGTAAATTTAAAGACGTATTCACGTCAGAACTAAGTTATCCCATTTCTATACGTATAAATGTATATACGTACATAATGGAGGTTTCAACCCGAAAATATAAGTAGAAGTTATTCAGACCGTATCTTTATATTAATACGAAAAGCAAACATCTGTACCCCTTCGACAAATATCTGAAAGAAAGACTATAACTAAGTGTTAAATAAATTATAAATAAATACTGTTACTATAATGATTATTTTCAAATATCAAAACAGGAAGAAATCTCAATATGTGACAAACTCGCCTTTAGTTTTAATATACCTACATTATTCTAATGTTTACTGTGAATGCTTTGTGTGCAATAAAGTGCTAAATAAATTATACACTACAAAGGAAGACTATAGTATTACAGAGCACAGTTAAACTTCATATTTCTTTAAAGTGCAGAAAGGTAATATTTTAAGGTAACACATTAAATTAATAAAAATAAACATTACATACACTATTAGTAATTTGACACACATCGTAATATACACATATGTATACTATTTTGTTTATAGTATGTATGTGTGTGTATATATGTATGTTTCAATATCTAATTTACTCTGATCAAACAGAGTCATTGAATTATGATCAAATTTTGACCAGAGGACTATTGTTAGTATGTACATATTAACTTGATATTACCCCGAAAACACATGGCAAAGTCACTTTTATCATAGCTATAAAAACCTTAGAAAATTTCCTATAATATGTAGGTATAAATGTTTATACATAATTTGGTCATAACCCGAAAACATGTGCGATGTTAATTTATAATTATTACACGTTAAGTGCTGCTTGTTCGCAAATACTGTTCTCAGCACAAACACGCACTTTACATTGTTAAATGGCGTGATTTGCTCTTTATATGAGTGCATTTGCATACTAATTGTTTTTTCGTAATAAATTTAATCACGTAATTAACAAATATTTAAAATGATAGCATTGTAGCTATCATGTTACGTTAAAAAAGCGACCCGTATGTAAAATAGCCCCATTTGTAAAATTGATCATCTCTTTTGCCAGCAGTTTAGCAAATATGACACTACCATCGTGATTTTAGGTGGTAGATATTTTTCTACTAATGTTTTATCTTTACCTGATCCAAAAATGTCAGTGCTTGTATCTGTCGTTTTCTAATTTTAAGAGTAAGTTAACTAGTACACTTATGCATGCGTCATAAAATCCCAATACGCGATAATAAATGCTCAATTAACACCTTTTGTGTATATAGACTTGAGTTGTCTCTTTCCATCAGAAGATTCGTGTGTTTGTTTACTCTCCTTTAATATAAAAAACGTGAGATCACTAACGGAGTAGACAGAGACATCTGACTGTCAAACATTACAATCGATGGAAAGTTGTCTTTCATACTCCGTAATCATACTCTCTATAAAGTCAACTTATTTACGGAGACTTTTGTCACCACTTTAGGACGGCATCTGTTCAGTCTAATCGCAGTATGTTAGTTTTGCTCTTCTTTAGATCTTTATTATTTCATATTCACTTAATATATCTATTATATCAACCTTTTATCAGCCATTATATCAGCAGTTTAACATATAATGATATAAATATATTTGATATATTTGTAATAAATAATATAAAATAATATAATAATCAATTTATTTCAGATTTAAATCCATATTGCGTTCATAATCACTTATGCTAGTTAGTTTATGTCATTTACATTAAAAATTAACAAATATTATTAAAAAAATGCGGTTATATAAAATTCAATTTAAAATTCGGTAAAAGGAAGAAATAAAATAGAATTATTAAATGATGTCAGATTAAAAATTAAAATTAGAATTTGAGATTAATTTATCAATAAAAAAATCAATAGTAAATGCTTGTATATATACATCTTTTTTATATAGATAATTACAATATACCAGTAGCCATAGCTGCCCAAGAATGTTGTAAGGGACAATCTAGACGTGATGCGATCATATTGAGGATGCTATTGGAACTGGTTTAAAGTATAAAATTCTAAAGAGTAAATGTTTCAAAATATTTATATTTGTCCTCCTGTAAAACATATAGCAAGAGCAAGTCGTATAACAATAGCGGGCCTATAAATTAGGGGAGTTTAGTAGAAGGATGTCTGCAATCTATCAACTTTCCGAATCAAAGCATTCCTTTTATGAAGCTCAGACAAAGGACGATGTCATATTGGTCCGCTATACTAAAACCTATTAGCCCGGTTGTCCGATGTCTGGCCAAAGGGTCACTCCATTATGAAATTACAAACAAAACAATGATTACAAAATGTTCAACGTGTTTTACCTTAATATAAATCACCTACACTTAGAAATTCATGTTATAAAATGCACCACCCAGATCGGCTCATTTGGGGTCCGATCCAATCGAATAACCGATAAAGCTGGCAAATAGAAGGCGAATCTAAATCGATTGAACTGACGAATTGTATTTTGTGAGACCGTTCAGCCAATAACCATTTCCAAAGGTTTTTCGAGGGGATTTTCGGCAATTGGTATCTTGTGGGCCAAGTGATAAATGTTAAACGATTACTATTTACATATGAAATTTCTTTGCTAATGACTACTTTCTTCATTCCCCGAATAGTGCTTGTCGTGATAATGTCAGTTCTCTATTACGCTACCCTTCCTTTAAATTTAATTGTTTCTCTAATTCCTTTTCTGTTCATGCAGTCAGGCTGTGGAATTCACTTCTATTTAACATTCGTACCAGCGAATCGTTATCAATCTTTAAAACACGATTAAATGATTATTATTTGCCGTGAAAGTATTTAATAGGTTATTTTGTTATTTTTGTATTATTTATATTTTATTTTCTTGTATCAATTCCGCAGCGCACTCTCCAAAGTGTATCCGACAAAAGACCGATAAACTAATAATTGACTAATTGCTAATAATTGTCTTAAACTCCTATAACTCTGGAACCCTGAATTAAACCTATACCAAATTAATGCGGATAAATGTAATCCTTTTAAACAAAAGAAGAAACTTACACATTAAGATTAAGATGTGTAAGTTTTTTCTTTCTCTTCTTTATGGCTTTTTTTTGTTAACAGTTTTAAAGCCACATTTATTTTTTGTAAATTTTATAATGATTGCGCGAATATATGTGCACAAATGTCTGTTTATTTACCGTCTTCTACGCCCGGGTTAACTGGAAGAAATCTCAATATGAGACAAACTCGTCTTTAGTTTTAATATACCTACATTATTCTAATGTTTACTGTAAATGCTTTGTGTACAATGAAGTGTTAAATAAATTATAAATAAATACTGTTAATATAATGATTATTTTCAAGTATCAAAACTGGAAGAAATCTCAATATGTGACAAACTCGCCTTTAGTTTTAATATACCTACATTATTCTAATGTTTACTGTAAATGCTTTGTGTACAATGAAGTGTTAAATAAATTATAAATAAATACTGTTAATATAATGATTATTTTCAAATATCAAAACTGGAAGAAATCTCAATATGTGACAAACTCGCCTTTAGTTTTAATATACCTACATTATTCTAATGTTTACTGTAAATGCTTTGTGTACAATAAAGTGTTAAATAAATTATAAATAAATACTGTTAATATAATGATTATTTTCAAGTATCAAAACTGGAAGAAATCTCAATATGTGACAAACTCGCCTTTAGTTTTAATATACCTACATTATTCTAATGTTTACTGTAAATGCTTTGTGTACAATGAAGTGTTAAATAAATTATAAATAAATACTGTTAATATAATGATTATTTTCAAATATCAAAACTGGAAGAAATCTCAATATGTGACAAACTCGCCTTTAGTTTTAATATACCTACATTATTCTAATGTTTACTGTAAATGCTTTGTGTACAATAAAGTGTTAAATAAATTATAAATAAACACTGTTAATATAGTGATTATTTTCAAATATCAAAACTGGAAGAAATCTCAATATGAGACAAACTCGCCTTTAGTTTTAATATACCTACATTATTCTAATGTTTACTGTAAATGCTTTGTGTACAATAAAGTGTTAAATAAATTATAAATAAACACTGTTAATATAGTGATTATTTTCAAATATCAAAACTGGAAGAAATCTCAATATGAGACAAACTCGCCTTTAGTTTTAATATACCTACATTATTCTAATGTTTACTGTAAATGCTTTGTGTACAATAAAGTGTTAAATAAATTATAAATAAACACTGTTAATATAGCGATTATTTTCAAATAACAAAACTGGAAGAAATCTCAATACGAGACAAACTCGCCTTTAGTTTTAATACACCTACATTATTCTAATCAATTCTAATAAAAAACTCAACCGAGGCGGTAAATATTTTTTTTACTGTCGATAGAGAAGCGCTTGACCAAGATCTCACCTAATGGTAAGCTAAGATACGGTCTAAAATGGAACGCGCTTCCCTAGGTTTGCTTCTTAGAAACTGCCTAGCAGAATGAAAGATGGTCTACTCTTCAGTGACATGAAATCTCAGTCAGATCAATATACGCGTCTGTTTTATAATATTGGTTCTACACATATATCGATAACGCAAAATCGAAATCGCCATTGTCAGTATATACGTTATCGCCCTGTGATAGAAATTCGACCATAGACTAAATTATGATGATGATAATACGATGATCTATTAGGCAAAAAACTCCAGAGCCCCGCTCATCGCCGCAGAGTGGCTAGTTTATCGGTCTTTTATCGGATACATTTTGGAGAGTGCGCTGCGGAATTACACGACTTAATTCCGCCATCCCCGTTTTTCTATCGATCGTCGAGGCGCACAGATACTACGCATTACCATATGGTGGACATTCTATGTACCCGAACAAAGCGGTTTGACTCGACATTCTTGATCCGAACCGCATGGGACTGGAATATGCTTCCTGAGTCTGTGTTCCCCGACGGGTACAACCTGGGGATCTTCAAGAGAAGAGTGAACCTTCTATGGAAGCGCGTTCCATCTCAGGCCGCATTTTAGCTTACCATCAGGCGAGATCGTGGTCAAGCGCTTCCCTATCGACAGTTAAAAAAAAATAATAAATTCTTTTTTAAGTTTGACGACAGAATTTAGTAGTAGTTTAAATATATAATATAGTATAGTATAGTATTTAAATATATAATAGTGTATGTCGTGTCTATTTTAATTAATTTAAAAATATCAGCTTACTGCATTTCTACTCAGTGAAACTTTAACTGTGCAAAATTTCATACTCCATACTTTGCGTAATCTTCTTTAATATATATATATATATATATATATATATATATATATATATATATATATATATATATATATATATATATATATTTAAAAGAAACGGATATATAAATAAATATTTATTATTATATTATTATCATACATATAATAAAATCGTAGGAAAGTCAAAACTGTACATTGAATATTTTTTAAAAGAATACTTGGGGCGTGATCTACAATCGATATCGAAGTCAAAAATATAGTTTTTAGAATTTTTGTCTGTTTGTTTGTTTGTCTGTTTGTCTGTATGTATGTCCGGGGTAAACTCAAAAAGTACTGCATGGATTTACTTTAAATTTTGCATGAATATTACTAATAGGTCGGGTCAATATATAGGCTACATATTATCACGCTATCACCTACGGGTGAGGGGCAGTGCGGAGTAAACGAAGTCCGCGCGGACGAAGTCACTAGCGACAGCTAGTTATAAATATTCACGGGATAAATTACACTTACTGATCTAACCCCAAAGTAAATAAATATTTGCTTGTGTTATGAGTGTTAGTCAACGATACTAATACATAGAAATACATATATAAATACCAGAATATATATAATAAACACCCAAACCCGGAATTACAAACATTTATGCTTATCACACAAATGCTTGTTCCCGCCGGGGATGCAAACCGATCCCCGTTAATTGCGTAGTCAGGGCCGCTAGCCACTCGACCAATAAAGTGGTGAAAATTTTGCTCATAAGCTTACGTTTTGGACCAATTGTATTCGGTGGAAAACCAACTCTTTTTCGAATTAGAATTTTATGTCTTAAACTGTTTTTGCTATGAAATCTGAATTAGAGTTAATTACATCTTTAGAGCAGGCATCACCTCTTATGATTTTAAAATTAGCATAATTAAGGAGTTGTAAAACAAAATATGAAATTGAAACTACAAATATTTTATTGACTAATATTTCTAAGTAAAGATTTACCCCTATTTTACCCTATGTTGGTTCGAGACCCCTTTTAAAGAATAGATAATTGCCGTTCTGCCAGGCAGGTCGTAAAAAGCGACCGATTGTGTATACGTATCACTACTGTTGTGACTACTACTACTAAATACATACTACTAGTTAACAAGAACCTGTATATTATTAAGTGGTCCTTCGAATTAAAACCTGTACACACATGGAGTCCCGGGATTAAATCCCAATGGCTCAAAAAAAGCTACATACTTATATTGGATATGTGTCTAATTTACATATTGGATTTGATATTGTTGGCTAGTGAAAATTCACTTGTAGCAACTTTGCCTTTGAGGTAAGTTTTGCGAATAAGTTTGTATAAAAATTTATGCATGAGGAGGAAGGAACAGGACGCATGTGTGTATGTATTTATGTATGTACGTATGTATATACAGAGAGTAACAAAAACCCTGTCAAACCCGAAAGGGGTACATAAGCGAGTCGCTCACAACAAAAATACAGTAAGCCGGTTGAACCTGCAGGCTGAAAATTCAAACCACCAACCTGAAACATCCCGTTTAATGGAGGTATTTTAAATCCCAAGAAACTAAAATCTATTTATTTATTTATTTATTTATTTAATACTTTATTGTACATAGAACAATTAGAATGAAAATATATAAACACAACATAAGTACAATGGGCGAGCTTATCTCTACTTAAAGAGATTTCTTCCAGCCAACCCGATAAAGGAGATAAAAAAGAAATCAAATAAAGTAGACTTGATGTACAAAAAAAAAATAGATATTACGGTTACATAACTAAACTAAATATATATATATTAATGAAAATACAAGAAAAAAAAATACATACGGTATAAGGAAAAATTACAATTCTGTTAGAAAGTGTTCTTTGACGCGTTTTTTAAAAGAATCAAAAGTCTGGCAGAGGCGAATCTCACTAGGCAGAGAGTTCCACAAACTTACTGCATGTACCGCAAAGGAATGCGAGTAGGCAGCAGAGTTACTAGGAGGAAAGCGCAACAAGGTTCTAACGTTAGAGCGACACGGGGTATCAGGAGAGTGCAAAAAACTACAGTAAAAATTCAGAGTTCTAAAATCTAAATTTTATAAAAAATTACAGTAATTTGATTTTTGTAAAGCTATATTATACGCGAGTATTTTGGGAACGATGATTGATTTTGATCTTTCAGATGGCATTCAACTTTGAGCTGTTAAATGTTTCCTTAGCCCCATAATCGATATTATCCAATTTACTGAAAAGCTGATTAGATTTTTAAATCAATCGGTATATTAGTCTGAAAGTTATTTTAAAAATGTTTGTAAACAACAAAAATATTAATATTTAAAAAGCTGTAACTTTTGAAAACTTGATTTGATCTCGATTTTTGACGCTGCATATTTTGACGTAGTTTATAAAGAACTGAAACATTGCAGAAATTCAAAAAATAATCGGTTTTGAACCAGTTCAACCAATGATTTTTAACCAAACTTCGAACTTATGTAAAAAAATACTTTTTTTCAAAATGTTTCGTCAACGATTTCTCCTAAACGGATAAACCGATTTTGATGCCATTTTCACATTCGACGTAGTTTTTTGAAGAAAAGACCTAAATCTTAAACTTAATCTGTACTGTTTAACATAATTTGGAAGTTATACAAAAAAAATTGTTTTGCAAAAATTTTTATGAAGTTTTTTAAAATTACACAAAAGACTTTCAGAAAGTTAAAAGTAATAAAAGTAAAAATCTTCAAATTTTCAAAAAGTTTAAGTTGAGTAGAATCCAATCGAATGTGTTCAACCGCGTCTCGATCGGTCTAGCCGTTCATAAGTTATGAGATGTTTATATACACACATACACACATACACACACACACACACACACACACACACACACACACACACACATACTGATAGGATCCTAGGACCTCAAAACGTTGAGATCTGGTGAAAACTCCATTTTCGAAAATCGGAGCAAAATCACTAAGTTCCTTATCTACATACGTAGCATAAAGTTAAAAATTATAAAACGATTATATTTCTAAAAATTTAAAAAAAAAATATGCTATTTAAAAATGCTTGTATTTACCTTTAAATTTCGTTAAAATTAAGGAAATATTTTTTGTGACCGTACATCACAACGTTGAGGATCGTCACATCAAAGGAAACCGCCCTTGATGGCGCGGTCGTGGGCAGTCGACCTCTGTGTCTGTTTACATTTTCCGGTCAACATTTTGTGTTGTCATGTCAATATATATACATGTTATTCTTTTTTTCCTAAATGTAAAGGAACCTGTTCGATCGTATTATTATAAAATTTTCCCAGGTAGTTACGTCAATGTATTTTCATTTACAAATAAAAATGTAACATGTGATGACATGTTAATCTAGTATGTCTTTACATGTTACGATACAGCGAATACTCTCATGGAGTATGAAATATGACACAATTAAAGTTTACATTGCCGAGAACTGCACAACCCTAATATTATAAATAAAATGCATTAAAAATACATACAAATAATAAAAATAAACATTACACATACGAAATTCATACAACACACGTGTATACAATTTTCTTTACGGCTAAATCAGTTGTCAAACTACGAGTAAATACTCGGATGAATTATAGTAAATAGGGATTTTGTTGTCTATGGATGAATTTCGGCTACAGGCGATTGCTGGTAATATTAAATTAGAGGTGTGTTTGATTATTCAAATAAACTATATTATGATAGCGCGTTATAGACTATAAACTATGTTTTTCTTCGTTTTACGTTGAATATGCATAGCGCGCTATTATATAACGCTATGCGTTATATTATCCATCACAACTCTATATTAAATGTATAAAAATCAATGAAATATATGCCTAACCCGAGATTAAAAACCAAAGTAACGTATTCCATTTTACAAAACCCACCGATATAAAGGGAAACTAAATAAAACAAATTGATTCCGTGAAGCGTTCTTCAGAATACTTTTAAGTCACGTACAAGGCACTTCCAGTTAGTACTTTTCTCAATTTATCACAACTTCTATAGCGCGATCAATCAATGTTACTAATCCAATTTATAACATCTTGTTTGTAACACTTACAATTATTACTTTAAGCGTCTCATTTAAAAAACGTATTATTATACCGGTTAGCTTTCAGGATAGGTAGAGCGATTCGACTCATTGGCTTCTTAGAAATCATTTTATTGGCTGATCAATACATACTTGAGGATTTTTGAGTGGCTTCAGTTTGGCGAATCTACTAAAATACATATGACTTTTTCGAAAGTGCTGTTAAACATAAACCCAGTGATTTCGTCCAAAATAACATAGCAAGTAATTTGTCAGACAATAATATGATCACTTCATGCTATTAAAAATAAATAAGAGGTTTGACAAAATACAACTATGTATAGTATTGATTCCTGTCGTAAAAAAATTCTTAAATATGACTTAGCGGTAGCAGACAAGCTTTTTGGTGCATTATTTTTATAGAACAACACATTTTTCGTATTACATAATACATAATATTGTAAATATGTTAAAGTTAAGAATGTGTCCATTAAGAAATAAAATCTTATGAATTTGGCATTTTTTGATCATGATATTTGAAAAAGTACAGGACTTTCGACAAATGTTAATACTTTAAGAAAGTAAGTTCATTAAACTCACCTAAAGAAAACCACTTACGAAGGTTTTAAGTATATCATAATTTAATACCGCGTAGTGTATCCCGCGAACTAATTGAAGATATGGGTGGTTATCCCCATCGCATTTTACCTACTTGTAAAAACTGTTGCTATCTCTAACGGTGTTAACGTTAACAGACAATTTATTTTTTAGCCCGTGTTGGTCCAGACTTCATTGAAGAATAGATCAGCTATCGTTTTGTCAGGCAGGTCGTAAAAGGCGATCGACTGACTATACGTGTCACTACTAGGTGGTAGAGTTACGCAATGACTCGCCTGGTTATTTGGTACCACTGCCTTACCTATTCCTGCCGCAATAGCGTCAACGCTTTCCACTTTTGTTTTCCGGTTTGGAGGGTAAGGTACTCGGTAGACTCACGCATGTGACATTGCTATCCCACCACACGGATAACTACGCACCATTAACATCCTTGGTGTCTATAGTACTGACGCTACTGCGGAAGGAATAGATAAGGCGTTGGTACCAAATACACGGGCGAGTCGTTGCAGAACGCTACCACTAGTCACGATGGTAGTGACACGTATATCCAATCGGTCGCATTTACCACCTGTTTGGCAGAATGGCAGTGGATTTATTCTTCAAAGGAGCCCGGACCAATCAGGGTAAAACGTAGCATTAGTTTCGAAATTGTTATGTATTTTAATAAAGGCTACCTTTGTTTTCATTACTGAATTTACTTAACTTAGTCTCTGTGAGGAGTGGCTCTTTTAATTACAAATATTAATAAACTTTATTAAATATGTTACATGTTTTACCTGGTATAATATTGACTGTAAATTTTATAATAAGGTAATGTTATTAGGTATACTGTTGCAATTTATGCATGCAATCTCAAATCGTAATTTATGTCTTTGAGATTGTATGCGTCTATTCATCTATCTTTTTCTGTGCGTATTTAATAATAGCTGTTGCCCACGACTTCGTCCGCGTGGACTTCGTTTACTCCGCACAGCTCCTCCCTTGTAGGTGATAGCGTGATAGTATGTAGCCTATATGTTAACCCGACCTATTAGTAATATTCATGCAAAACAGACAAAAATTCTAAAAACTATATTTTTGGCTTCGATATCGATTGTAGGTCACGCCCCAAGTATTCTTTTAAAAAAATATTCAATGTACAGTTTTGACTTTCCTACGATTTTACTATATGTATAGATGTAGGTATGTTAATCACAATAAGAGGTCCTGCCGACAAAATTATTTATAGAACAAGATAATAGTCTAACTATTAGATAGATTTCGATTTTTTTTAGACTATTAGATAGATTTAAATTATTTTAAACACATCTTTAGACTGTAATACCGCAAATAATCAAAGTTTATTATTGTGTTCTCCTATTTCATTTCGATCGACTTCGAGCTACAAAACTTGTGGCATATTCATTTTAATAACAATGGCAACAACAATAAAGTCAACGGTATGGGATTGCTTTATCAAACAGATAAAGGTGTACAGAGTAATTTATTTCATATGTTTGTAAAAACTAAAAGTAATACTACTAATTTACAAACTCATTTAAATAATGTCTCATCATAAAAGTACGTTGGATGATACCCCTTTATAATTATTTAGGTACACTTATATATTGAAAAGCATGCGTATATACTGTTACGATGTGATATATCTATGTATACAAAGGGAAGCGATAATATCGCGTATCGATAGAAACAAACTCCATACATTTACGATGAGATATATCGATACAATACAGTTTTTTGGGCATCCCTATTTTCAAACGACTTCCCAAAAAGAGGAGGTTATCAATTCACCTGTATGTTTTGTTTATGTTTGTTACTTCAGAACTCGACCATTTATGAACCGATATTGAACATTCTTTTTATGTTTAAGAGCGTATACTTCCTGTGTGGTTCCATTTTAATTAGGTCAAAATCTGATGCAGGTTCCTGATGATTTTATGACAGAAAAAATCATATGGATTTTCCGAAGAAAAAGGATTATCAACGCCAACGAAATAAAGATGTTAATGGTGCGTGGCTAGCCGTGTGGCGGATGTAAAATTACATGACTAAATTTACCGGCTACCTGACGCTCTAAACTAAAATACGTCAGTGATAAGCACTGACGTAGTTGTGAAATGTAATACTGAGTGCAATGTTGCAGAACTGCCAACTAGAGATCAAGACGGTAATGATACAGAATACTTAGAGACTACCAGAAGTCAATGTTACATACAAGTACAGTACCCGGCGATAAATATTGCACATCGACCTTTGGAAAGAGACAATCGGCTAATTTCGGCTTCGTAGAGCGTTATCTCTGTCGCACAAAATACAAACAGTCCGGTACCTATTAGGAGCTGTTAAAACAAGTATGATTTGCTTCTTTTGATATTTTTATTCTTTGTATAAAATACACTAATTTTTCTATAAGTGATGGCTTTAGGTTGGGGTAAAATAAAATAAAAAAACATTTTTACATTATGTTTACGTATTTAATTATTTTGGAACATTACAGCTTTAGTGTACATAATAAACACCATTATACCTATTGCTAAAATGAGACATTGCAATAAAAATAATAATAATTCTAATTCTCAATTACTTCCATTTCACTATCTGTGCTCTCAAAGAGGTCAATATCACTGTCACTATCAGCCGTATTTATTACTAATCTATCAGTGTAATTGTCTAAACTGTGTTGAATGCTTCTATATTCATTCTCACATTTGATTGCATGATCGCAAACCTGTTTCCACTCTTCAGCGCCGATCATGTTTACTTTTTCAGTCAATAATGTTTTTACTGTAGTTAAGTTCATACCCACATTTCTAGAGGCTACATAGCCTTTCAGTTGAGACCATATATTTTCAATTGGATTAAAATCCGGATGATATGGTGGCAATCGCAACACAGTGTGCCCATGTTCGGCAAGTATTTTGTCCACAGAAAACTCTGTATACCTCTCCTTGTGCTGACATATAATAGCGTAAATCTGGGTTTTTGTTAATTTTGGATCAACTGGAATTTCATGTCTGTTTAACCAGTTGATCATTTCCCGTTTAATGGTGTTTGAGTTGGGGGGTCTCTCAACATACTTGTTGTGATAGGGTGCGTTGTCGATAACTAGAACAGAATCACTGGGTATATTTGGGATTAATTGGTTAACCAGCCATTTCTCATAGTTATCGTTATTCATTTCATTGTGATAGTCACCTGTAGTGTCCGTGGATTTATACGTTAAAAAAGCACCGGGTACAAAGCCTTTTTCATTTCCCGCATGAACTATTATCAAACGTTGACCTTTTGAAATTGGCTTTTTTACTCCTTTTTTCTTATCGTCACTCCAAGATTTCCCTTTAGTGTGGGATGCATGTATATATGACTCATCCATGTAGACGATATTTTTTCCTGTTTCGCGAAATTTGCGTATTTTATCAAGGTATTCCATTCCTTTGAGACTAACGTCGTGCTTTTCCATTAGAATTTTTCGATTATCTTCCATTTTAGTGAACTGAAATCCCATGTCATGAAGTATTTTTCTCAATGTTTTTTCAGACCCATTGTAATTAATAGCTTCAGATAACTTAGCTTTTAATGATTTTATTGTTGGCAGTTCATTAAATCGTAAGTGAAAATCATACACCATTCTTCGAACAACATCGTAATCAAAATCGTCCATATCCAAACGAAATTGCTTTTTTGGTCTCCCTTTTTTTGGAGTGCTGAACTTAATTTCAGTCGAATGTGTTTCAGTACTGACTTCGTTTAATATATTGTTCAAAGTTCTTCTTGAAATTCCAGTGGCATTTGCAACTCGCTCTTGAATCTTCTTAAAATAACAACTTACATTTTCATCTACTTTTTTTTTAAATCTATCAGCTTCGCTTACAAAGTATTTATAAACATTGTAGATAATTTCACGTGACTGACCTCGTAAAGGTTTCCCTCTTTTTCCGAAAGATGCCATATTACAACTTTAAATTATTTAAATTTCCCACAATTGTTATCAACTCTAAATATATATTTTTTTCGGGACGCGACTGCACTCTATCGTATTTGAACAACGACTGACTAAACTCACATAGGTAGTGTGGGACAGAGATAACGCTTTACGAAGCCGAAATTATCCGATTGTCTCTTTCCAAAGTTCGATGTGCAATATTTATCGCCGGGTACTGTATTATTCGAGCATCCTCTCACGGACGCGATATCTCCGACTGGTGCGGAACAAACTGTACCGAACCATTCCGAGATATCGCGTCCGTGAAAGATGTCTATGTATGCGTTGCTCGAATATCACATGTATGTAGATTGACTACTGAGTCTCCAGTATACTGTGGTAATGAGTAATGTCAGGTTTCACATGCTATTACGAAACGTAATTTTCGAGGTGCATGTCCTAAATCGAAGCACCGCGCCGTACAATTATCTGTTTTGTACTATGCGTTCCAACTAAGAATAAGAACGCGTTTGTTATCAACTTCATACCACGTATTGTTAAAGTTACACCAAGTGTTAAATTAGTAATGTCAGCAAAAAAATATTTGTTCAAAAAATTTTGCTGATTAATTGAAATATAAATCAGCAAAATTTTTTGAACAAATAACGTTTTAGTAATATTATTTTCATCAATAAAAAATTAGTAAAAAACATCAGTCTAACTGTTCATCTATATATTATATAAAAAAGTCGTGTTATTTACACCACTTATAAGTCAAAAACGACGGGGGCAATTTTGTTGTGGGTTTGGGTCGTTTTTGTCCAGAATAGGCTAAAAAGTATTAAAATATAATATTCGTCACTAAAAAACATTAAAATATATCAGTCTAGCCGTTCATCTATATATATGTATATATAAAAGTCGTGTTAGTCATTTTACACCTTATTTTAATACATGGTAACATGATATGATGGGAATCTGAATAAAAAATATACCAATTAGAATGAAAATAAATATTTTTTAAGTATTTCTTTGTTAGAATTTTTTTGCACACCTTACTCATCACTTATGAAGTTTTTGCAAAATGCGGAGCATTATGTCATCCTGACAGTCCTATTCTCAGTTGAAATGCATAGTATTTAGTTGTATAGTAATGTTGTGATTTAACAGTAACATAATAAAAAGAGAGATAAGTTTATAATTATTTTCAAATTCTACTCAATTAGATATCCATAATATTGTCAATATTTTACGCAAACACATTTAAAATGAGTATATGCGGCCAGCATATAATTTCTAAATTGTCATGTCAAAATAAAGATGTATAAATAATAAGATATAAAAAAGTCGTGTTAGTCATTTTACACCTTATTTTAATACATGGTAACATAATATGATGGGAATCTGAATAAAAAATATACCAATTAGAATGAAAATAAATATTTTTTAAGTATTTCTTTGTTAGAAATTTTTTGAACACCTTACTCATCACTTATGAAGTTTTTGCAAAATGCGGAGCATTATGTCATCCTGACAGTCCTATTCTCAGTTGAAATGCATAGTATTTAGTTGTATAGTAATGTTGTGATTTAAAAGTAACATAATAAAAAGAGAGGTAAGTTTATAATTATTTTCAAATTCTGCTCAATTAGATATCCATAATATTGTCAATATTTTACACAAACACATTTAAAATGAGTATATGCGGCCAGCATATAATTTCTAAATTGTTATGTCAAGATAAAGATGAAGTGTTAATTTTTACTTATTATTAAAAAACCTAATGAAATATTAAGAATTGTTAATTATTTAACATATTTAAAATTAATATGATTTTTGAGCTGAAATAAAGTCAACTATTTGATTAAGGTAATAATTAAATAAATAAACTATTAGAATAAAATATTATAAAAGGCCTGACAGATATGTTTCCAGGCATTCGTGTTTGCGAAACTGAGAAGTGAAGTGTCATAACATACAATATTTTTTTTTTTTAATATCATAAGATAGCAAACAAGCAGATGGGTCTCCTGATGGAAAGAGTAAACCATCGCCTATAGACACCAAAGATGTTAATGGTGCGTTGCTATCTTGTGGCGAGGTCTAATGCCACATGCATAAGTTTACCGCCTACCTTACCCTCCAAACCGGAACACGACAGCGACAAGCACTGACGCTATTGCGGCAGGAATAGGTAAGGCGGTGGTACCAGACCCGGGCGAGACAATGCAGAACTCTACCACCTAGTAGCCACGATGGTAGTGACTCGATAGCCAATCGGTCGCCTTTTACGACCTGCCTGGAAGAACGGCAGTTGGCCTATTCTACAAAGGAGGCCGGGACCAACACGGCAACACGGTCTTGTATTTCGTATTTAATATTTAATGTAATTCGATATTCCGTCAGTTGTTGTTTAAATTAATAAATCTTTTACCCTTTTACCAAATGGAGCGAACAATCATAAAAGTGAAAGTTTCCTTGCCTGTCTATTTATTTTGCTTTCAATACCATACTGCAGAACTAATTTTGATTAAATTTGGCAAGGACATGATTGAAGACTTAAAGTCAAACGTAAGCTAATGTTTTTGAAAATTAAAAGGGGCTGAAGTAGTGATTTTTATAACAGATTCGTATGGATTACTAGCAATACCCGTGCGAAAAATTCGCACTAATTTCAAAATTAAAACCGTCAAATGTCAGTATTGTTGTATTGCGTCTTAATCATGGAACTATTACTACGTCTTAATTTATATCTGTATTATTAGAATATCATTGATGCCTGTATAAATAATTAATTAATTTACAAAAACAAAAGCAGTAATAAAATTTTGAGTTGTAAATGCCCACAGAGCAAGTAATTATCTATAAAATGATATAAAATTTATGCAGTGTAATTGGATGATTTTCTCTAAAAAGGGAGGCAAACATCTCAACCTTAGCGTATTATATAATAATAATAATAATATATTGAACGTTTCCACGATATGTTGAAGCGGAATTGCACGGGAAAGCCAGTTGAATAAAACGAGTTAGTATATTTACATTTTTAAAAGTTAAAAATAAAATATGTTTAACTTTTAAAAATGCACACAATATTTTAACCATTCGGTACACCTGTTCAAAAAGCTACAGAACGTTAGTCAGGCGTGAGATGGTGTCATCTTAAGAAAGGGGTTGTGTTGGATCTTAGCCAATTATCTGTTTATCTGTCCCAACTAACTTAGACACTAAAGTGTCACAGATACGCGCAAAATATGAAATTCATATTTCAAATTATATTGTATTATTTTTAAGGGTTAAAACGCTGACACAAGTTAAAATTATAACCACGATAATATTTTAACTAAAATGGATCGGAAAATTTTAACAGTGATGATTTTCCTACGTGTTATTTTGGGCCCCTTTTTAAAAATAGATCAACTGTCTCACTGCGGGGCATCTCATGAAAGGGCGAGGCTATAACGTATTACCAAAATTTTCATTCTACATGCAGTTTGAAAGAGGCGAATGATTACACACACACATATATGTATGTATATGTATATATATATGTGTGTGTGTATGTATATGTATATGTAATATGTATATGTATATATATATATATATATATATATATATATATATATATATATATATATATGTGTGTGTGTATATATATATATATAGTAGCATTTATCCCACCACAAGAATAGCAACGCACCATTGGCATGCCTGGTGTCAATAGGCGATGGTTGTCTCTTTTCATACTATATACTATATTTACTATTATACGATATACTCACTAGGTAATAGAATTCTACAACGTCTCGACAGGTTTTTACCGCCTTACCGATTCCTGCCGCAATAGCGTTAATGCTTTTTAGAAGAATAAGTAGTGCGTAAACTTATGGCTGTGACAAGCCCCTCTACATGGATAGTAACGCGCCATTAACATGTTAGATGTCTATAGGCAATGGTTATCACTTTCCACCAGAAGAACCATCGCTATCGTATAAATAATAAAAAAAACAACTTTTCATCAAATCAGATAAAGGCAAAACACTTGGTATTGCAGTCTCCCAATCATATTTTCCCCACAACAATATCCATACAACCATGTATACGTGAAGATCCACTAAATTCCACCCCTCGTTAAACTTTTAATGAACACCCTTGACGCTTCGTCCCGGTGCCGGAACAAATAGTGATTTTTGTGCTTTGTAAGGTTTTAATTGCTCTCAAATGCACCCTTTATGTTAAATAGGTCGAGTGCTCAAATTGTCACTTTTATATTATTAAAAGCCTTAGGTGCGCCCGACCTACTTCGTGTAGCTAATCTACTTTTGATTAATATATCTTTGTACGGAAAACTATATTTTCTAATGTATACTAGCTGCTCGGACCCGTCTTCCCACGAGTTAGAACTCTCCCTTACTCTCCCTCTCTTTAAATACTTTTATATACAAACATTGTTCTGACAATAACACTAAACAAAAATAATTCAATTTGGTGCATTATAATCATGCGCGTATAAAAATTTTGGCGTACAAAATGACGTACGAAAATCATTTGAATAGTAGTAGCTATCCGACATTTTATTTTAAGGAATAAACAAATAAAAATATTGTAGATGCAAGCTATTTGTTTTATAATCCATCCATCCATTCATAAACCATCGGACATCGCGTCAAAATTTGAAGTTCCATCCTTACCATCTCGATGTCTGGAAATCCACAACTGTGCGTTTCTCCCGACACTTTTTGCCGCGCACTACACTGTTGTGGAATCAATTACCGGTAGGGGTGTTTCCGAACGGATACGACTTGGAGGCCTTCAGAAAAGAGCTTACTCATTCTTAAAAGGTCGGCAACACAACTGCAAGACCTCTGGTATTGCAGATGTCCATGGGCGGCGGTGATAACTTACCATAAGGGGCTCCTTTGCCCCCTCTTCTATAAAAAAAACTTTTGTTAAAAAAACTGATCATATTTCGAAGCTGATAATAGGATTGCAATATTTTTTTATTGGATTTCATTTAATTTAACATAGGGAACAGTGAAAGTATTACTAAAATCAGTTCAGTAGTTTTCAGTCTTTTTTAATGTTACAAACAGGTAGTAGAGTTCTGCATTGGCTCACCCGGGGCTGGTACCACCGCCTTACCTATTCCTGCCGCAATAACGTCAGTGCTAGTTACTGACGTGTTCCAGTTTGGAGGTTAAGGTAGCCGGTAAACTTATGCGTGTGGCATAAACCTCGCTACAAGATAGCAACGCACCATTAACTATTAAATGTTTGACTCTTTCCACCGGGAGACCCATCTGCTTGTTTGCTATCTTATGATATAAAAAATAGGTTTTAATAATTTATTGTTTTTGCTTAAACATTACCAAGCACATTTAAAACGCTCTCAATTTGAGGTTCGCTAAACAGCTGAAGGGCTGCGTGGAGCGAGCATCTCACGCATAAGTCCCTTTGAATGGAATTTGTTCACAAACGAACGGGAACGCTCTTTCGTGATCGTCGAGGAATGTGATTGAATTTCACGTAAAATCTGCCATTTGTATATCCCAAACTTCTTTTATAAACAAACAATAAAGTTTATTTATACATATATACTTTAAATCGCGTAAGATTGCAAATCCATACTTAACTAATATGATAAATGGGTAAGTGTGTTTGTTTGTCCATCTTTCATAGCAAAACGGATCGACGTCTTGACGATTTTTTAAGTGGAGGCAGTTGAAAGGATGGAGAGTGACATAGACTAGTTTTTGTCTCTTTCTAACCCGCATTTCTCTAAAATGAATTTAAAGCGAGTAGAGCCGGGGGCAAAAGCAAGTGGTACATAACGATATAGTACGTATGATTTAAGTTGTCTCGTATCGCACGGCGTGAAGTTATGATCCGGATGCAGTGAGGTCTAAGTGCTAAGCGTCCTGATAACAGATTTAACAGATTACTCTTGTTAAATTACAAGTACGTAGATTTATAAAATTGTATATTAAGAAATGTAATTTATTGTACATGTATGGTGGAACATGATGGATATACATCAAATTGTACAACTTGTAACACCCAACTAAATTTTAATTAAACAAATAATCAACTTTGTAAATTATAAAAATTAGTGTTGTGATGTGAAATAAGTGTGTAATTTGTATCATGTAACTATAATTGAAAAAAAAAGACAAGCCCGCTGAGTTTCTTCCGCCGGATCTTCTCAATGTGTGGCCACGTTCCGATCCGATAGTAATTATAAAAAAAATCAACTCACAGCATTTTAATTTAACAATAAATAACTATAATTTTTAAAAAAATGCACACCCTATCACGTTAGAATATGTTAGTAACTTAATAAAATTTTAATAACTCGTAACTCCCATATTCTGGCAAATATTTAATTTCTTTCTTTCTTTCTTTCTTTCAGACAAATCGTTAATTTTTTAATAACTTTATTTAATAGCCTACACTGACACGTTAGTCATGCTTTACAAAAATAATACTTAGGTCGTGGAAAAGCATATATAGCTAAAATGGTTAAGATCAAAGTTGTATAAAAATATATTTCTCCCACGTTGGTTCGGGCTCCTTTGAAAAAAAATCCAACTGCTGTTCTTCCAGGCAGGTCGTAAGAGGCGACCGATTGGCTAGGCGAGTCAATACTATTGTGGCTACTAGTTGGAAAAAGTTCTATTTTGTCCCGCCCTGGTCTAGTACCCTCGCCTTTCTTAATCCTGCCGCAATAGCATCAATGCTTGTCGATAGTGACTTGTAGTTGTCCTGTTTCTGTTCGGAGGGTATTATAGCCGGTAAAATTATGAATGTGGCGTTAGACCTCGCCACAAGATAGCAACACACCATCAACATATATAGTCTATAGGCGATGGTTGACTTTTTTCCATCAGAAGACAAATCTGATTGTTTGCTATGATATAAAAAAATCATAAACATTATTTCAATAATATAAAAGTAGTCTATCGAGTTTTAGCGAGACTATCGAACAGCAATTGATTTATATATATATATATATATATATATATATATATATATATATATATATATATATATATATATATATATATATATATATACACGGCTACATATTATCACGCTATCACCTACGGGGGAGAAGCGGTACGGAAAAAACGAATTCCGCGCGAAAGAAGTCGCTGGCAACAGCTAATATTCAATAATATCCAAAAAAGTTAATTATTCAATCAATCTAAAGACTATAATGAATATTTTAAATTTAACACTTGTTTTAAAGACTATAAGAAACATGCATATACAAGCTACCTGTTGTGATAAAAAAGAGATTGATCGACTTTAGTTCATGTTTACTATGGATCTTCGGTGAACATACATACGAAAAAACAAAGAACTCCTCCATGAAACTACTCCTCTTTTTACTATCTTCACGCCCGTATTCCCGAAGAAGTAGGGTGAGGTACAAGTGCACCCAGAATTAGCTGAAGATACTTTAGTCCTACATATGATAGGTAGCCAGCCTATCGCCAACCACGCAATTTTTGCAATCCCGGCCAACGTTTTTATATCCGAAAAAGCTGATAAACCACACTCTTGAATTGCCCGACCCAGGAATAGAACTCCGGACATCATGTGGTCAAGTCTGACACCGGACCACAAGAACTTTTTTGTTATCAAATTGTAAGATTCAAAATTATAAAATTGGCGTTAATTATTCATGAATTTCATTTAACATGAAATTTAACAAACAATTTATATGTACAGACAGACGCTATAAATTTATATTAGTAATATAGATAATTAATGATAATTTTGTAAATTATATGTATTTGAATTTCGGCAACTATACTTGAACTGTGAATTATTAGTATATGAGTAAATATATTCTGTTTTTACTTTTAAAAATGATAATAAATGTACCTTATTTTTCAATATCTAAATGTCTTATGACTATAAACAATTCTGCTAGAACTATTCTTTCAGCCATATTGCCGGAAATTTTAATAAAAGCGTGTTCTGGAAACCCTGAACTGGTGGTGATTAAGTTACGATATGCTTAGGTAACTTCAGGTTAGCTGGCATATCGCCAGAGCTAACAGGTATTGAGCTGAAAATAAATGCCGGGATCCTCTTGACCGATTCTGACAATTGTTTTGGAAGGCATCATATCAATTTAAGTACCCTATCGTAAATCTGCGGTACCAGCAACACCACAAGCAAAATTGACACTTATTGCTTAAATAATAGTATTTTATTTATCATGAACGAAAAAACCAGGGAGCACAAACCATTAAACACATTTATTACAAAGTTGGTTTGTTTGAAGTAAAAATTGAATATTAAGTTACGAAATTTATGAAAGGATTGGCTTTATGTGGTTTTTATTGCACTGATCTGCAATAAATAATACTTAGGTTATTTAAATACTAACAATAAAAACTTCGACACGTCATTAAATATCAGTTGACGTGCTTATAAAACAGGTATGCTTGTCTGTCTGCAGCACGAAATAAAGAAAACAAGGGGAAGTGAAGAGTGGGCGTGCCGCGTGCGCCACTATTATGCGCTTTTACTCTAAATTGCCTTAGTGATACTTACCATATCATTAGGAGATAGTCGTCGTGCGAAAATCTAGTATACACTGAATTATGCCGTATTGTGCCATCCTTGAATGCAGAAATGATAGTAGAATACAGATGATTAAAAATGGAGATATTTCATATCATTCGAAAGTACAATTTTCATTTTATTTTAATTAAATTCCTGATTTAATATAATCTCTAATGATATAGTAGAAAGTCAAACTAAAATCAGCCGTACACCTTACATATAAAGTTCATTTTAGGTTGACCTAATTTTTCTAGAAAGATATACGTAATGACAGTTATTACGTTATCGTTCTAGAAAGTTCTCTACTCAAATATGATCAACTGATAACCACGGAAAATCAATGCTGCCATCTATTGTAGAATAGCGAAACTATTACGATCTTAAGTTTCACTATTGTACAAATAGATGAGTCTATTTTGAATAGACTACAAAAGGACGTAAATACTCTTTTTTTTGTAGCAAAATAAAATTAATTGTAACGCAGTTTGGTATATTTTTAAATGTTCTGTTTGTGTGTTTCGGATTATTGCTGTTTAAAATGAAAACGACCAATGAAACAATATTTGTATTAGTAGTTTATATGCAATAATGCTTATTTTATGTGTGAGTGTGGCGATCGCGGTTCTGATACAAATGTTTGTACTTGCCATTTCCGCTTGTTTTCTTTATTTCGTGGTCTGCAGTATTTCATACGAATCAGCGAGTTAGAGGTCGTAAAAGGCGACCGTCTTAATAATCGTTAACGCTTGTTATTGTCATGTTCCCGTTTGGAGGGTAAGGTAGATATAGTGAACTTCTATATTTGGCATAAGTATTAACATCTTTGTTGTCTATATGTGATGATTCATCTTTCCATGAGAAGAACCATCTGCTATCATATTTTATATGTACTCTGTTGACCTGATATAGTATGCATTTAAGCGTGATATGGCATCAGACAAATGTGGAGCTTTAGATTTTAGGTTGTTTACACGCCTTACAGCACATATTATGTATAGTTAATTAAAAAATTATGTTTTAAATAATATATTATTACTTATTGTACAGATCATAAATCATAAAATCATGTTTTGTTAAACGCAGTGAATGAGATAATGCGATGTCCGCCAGCGACGACGGGATTAAAATGTTACTAGCATATTATGATATTTTAAGACTTATGACACGGTAATGTTTGCTTATGATTATCATCGTAAAGTACTATTAAATAATATTTTAATAATTACGCCGTGTATCATTCATAGATGTTTATTCCTGTATGACTTACAGTAGAATGGAGCCCGAGTAGGCATTTACAAGGTAATTAATAGTTTCAGTTTTACAATTAAATAAAAGAGTAGGGTAGATTGAAAAACGTCAATTTCTAAATCTTTATGCATTTAGCCAGGTGGCACCGCTTCCATCTTTATAATTTGGTTCACTATAGTGTCACCATTTATAGATTATAAATTAATATTTATAAATTGAAACTCTTAAAGTCTGTTATGAAAGTGGCGCCACTAGAGACTATATTGTTAACATTTTGATAACAATAAATTCTAATATCTATCATAAACGAACATTAATATTCATATTAATATTGCAATCAAATATTACTTACAATATTATTCTTATAACGACTAAATGTTTTTTTTTATATATATTATATAGCAAACAAGCAGATGGGTCTCCTGATGGAAAGAGTCAACCATCGCCTATAGAAACCAAAGATGTTAATGGTGCGCTGCTATCTTGTGGCGAGGTCTAATGCCACATGCATAAGTTTACCGGCTACCTTACCCTCCAAACCGGAACACGACAGTGACAAGCACTGACGCTATTGCGGCAAGAATGGGTAAGGCGGTAGCACCAGAACCGGGCGAGATATTGCAGAACTTAGTCACGATGGTAGTGACTCGTATAGGCAATCGGTCGCCTTTTACGACCTGCCTGGCGGAACGGCAGTTGGCCTATTCTTCAAAGGAGCCCGGGTCCAACATGCATCCATCAGTACATATTACACGTGTGTTGTGTTAAAATTATTGTAAACTGTATATTATGACTTGTTGGTGCTCAAAAAAATTAAGAGAGTTTTTGTAGCACCTTTATATTTTATGCTTGTATATGTTTTTAATAAAATAAAATAAAAAATATAATCTGTACAATGGTGTAAATTTATTTCGATACCTTACCCACCCAATAAGAACACGGCAGTGGCAAGTACTAATGCTATTGTGGCCGGAGTAGTTAAGGCGAGGCATCGCGACAAACGGGAAAAAACTGGTTTGCTAAATCACGTTTTTATGTATTGATTGCTAAAGAATGTGCTAATTTATTACATGATAGAATGTTCTTTACTCGATCATATAAAATTCCGAAAACAGGCTAAAAAATCTCTAAAACAAATGATTTGTTAATATTATTTCTAATCTTCCACATGATTTTTATATGATGATATTTAGTTGTAAATACAAAAAAGAATGTGCTAAATTTTAGTTTTCAGCTGATATCCTATATTTATTTATCCGAAAATTAACACGTTTCCCAGCGGTTTCAGAACATACCGCGCCACCCATTTTCTATACAATTGATGCGCGTCGAAATACCTCGCCTTAAGGCGGTGATAACAAACTCAGACGAGATGTTGCAGAGCTCTACCATCTACCTCTTTTAGTTACGATGTTGTTGCCACATCTGGCCAAACGTTCTCTTTTTACAAACCATCTGTAAGAAATATAGTTGGTCTATTCTGTAAAATAAGCTCCGTTTAACCAGCTTTAATTTATGGGTTAGAGGACACCACGCTTTTAGAGCGAATCTATATTTTAGCCTTCTACAGGATAGGGGGTAAACGTGATGGTTCTTACTAGGATGGGCAATACGTGTGCGGATTTCGATATTTCCTTTTTATCATTAAAATTTTTACATATTTCAAAAATATAAAGGGTATAAAATATATAAAGCATGTTGTTTTGCTATTATTTAAAAACTGATTACCTTCCGTACTATGCCATACTAAGGGTTTTCCTTTTTGTTCAGAGGAAACTACAAGTTATTATGTTTTTAAGTTGTATAATTTATGGCCTCGCTAAAACTCGAGAACGGCTGAACCAATTTGGCTAATTTTGGTTTTGAATTAATTTTTGAAAATATATAAACGGGTCAATAACGCGTACGTACGCGTTATTGACCCGTTTATATATTTTTAAAAATGATAGTAGAACGCGTTAGTTTAAAAGTTAATTTTTGAAGTCCAGGTTTAAAAGGTGAGACAATATAAAAAAAAATAAGAGTAGTTAAAAAAGGAGAACAACGTTTGCCGGGTCAGCTAGTCTATATATATAAAAATCATTTGCTGTTCGTTAGCCTCGCTAAAACTCGAGAACGGCTGAACTAATTTGGCTAATTTTGGTTTTGAATTAATTGATGAAGTCCAGGGAAGGCTTAAAAGGTGAGAAAATATAGAAAAAAAAGAATAATTAAAAAGGCAGAACAACGTTTACCGGGTATTTAATAATAATGATATACCAAGAGATCTACCGAAAGAATTCATTTCGAAAGTAGCTCGGCGAAGACTTAAAACAAATAAAACTAAATAGTAAAAATAGTTTTACAACTCCGCTGTCCAATGAGTGCATATTATAGGCGTATTTAACGGAGCTCTGCAGCTAAAAGCTCAGTCATTTTGAAGCCTTAATTATAGCTGCCACAAAATCACACGATCGTATAATATGAGAACATTTTATCGAAAACTCATCATACAAAAGATGTGGATAAAATTTTAAAAAGGCACTTGTAGTCTTTCACATTTCGTTAATTTATTACACTTATATCAGCTAGCAATAAAATCTAGAATTAATAGAAATATTACTTCTCATAATTGATACTTGATTATTTTACCTACTAACTACCATGTTAGTAAGTTTAATTCCGAGTAAAGTTCCATGTCATGAAAATATTCTTACATACGAATATTCATCTCCTATTTTAGGCATTTAGTGGTTATTTTTTTTAATTAGCATAACCTCGATCTTGAACAATTTTGTTTAATAGCAGTTAAACTGTAAATTCATAATAAACAAACATAATATACTTCCACATTTATATTATTACTAGCTGAACCAGTGAACTTCATATCTAATTAGAATAGACTTAAAATTGTTAAATATTTGGCACTACGGATTAAATGGATACGCCTTTCGAGACAATGTCTTAATTTGTCAGTGTAGCTTGCATTTACACACAAAAATACAGAGTTATCCTATTTACCGATGAAATAAAATCATTTCAGGGGTAATTTTTAAGCCTTGTCATCTCATTTGGTACGATAAAACATAACATGTAGTTTATTTCTATTTTTCCATAGTATAATATAACCTACAAGCATATGAGATTTTTGACAGTGATAGGAGCATTTGCTCATAGGTGCGGCGACACGTTTCTTTCCCAATAGCGTGTCTATTAGTATTCATGTGGTCTGTATTTGGCAGCTATAAACTCTTTCTATAGGAAAATAAAAATATGGCTTTTATCATTTTTCTCGGAATTTTTCCATTTTCTTTGCCATAAAAATCTTCTTTGGACTATATATGGCTAAGAAACGAATATTTAAATTTAATTATTAAGTATATATGTATGAATTAGCCGGTTATGGCCGATTATCTATTGAAATTTTGAAATTTTTTTTTTGTCATATTTCCGTACGATTTTTTAAACATTTAAAAATGCTGCAAAAAATAATTAACCAAATAGGTTTTTAGCATTAGCATTGAAATGATGCGCGAAAAAACTCATTTGATATTTTATTTCTATTTAATTATAAATAGGCAGTGCCACATTTCATGATATTGCCTTTTTGTTTAAATTTATCTAAGCTGACGAGAAAAAAGAAACAATGTAAAATGAATTGGAAATTGTATTGTTGCGGTGTGGTGGTATTTCTGTGAGATTCAAAAAATAATGTTAATGACATACCCTATAATAAACGAACTATTTCAAACATTATTTCATATAAAAAATATTCATTTGTACCTTGCAGAACAAAATATGGTAATTACATTGCATGCTGCATTTGTACTAATTTTGAAGTCTAATTATTCCATAATCATTTCTAACACTTGCTTATAGCATTCGTTGAATGCAATTAAAAAGTTTGAATGAACGAAACGCGAATAAAATTGGATAAAATATGACAATCAACTGTTGTTCCATAATGCAAAACAAAGAACAGTTACTTATTAACTTGTCTTAATTAAATTATATTGTTTGAAATTTTTTGGTTGACTTGTTAATTAATATGGTAATAAAAATGCATTAAAAATAAGTTTATTTCATTTTTTGTTTTGTTAACGATAAGTAAATATTATTACGCTCGTTCTCTTACGGATTAAGCGTAGTGAATCGAGCGTTTGAAGACACTTTTGGGTACCTGGGTAAATTCTTATAAGTTTGTCGTCAAATAGCTGAACGCTAATTCCCTTAGCAGCTAGCTGCGTTTACTAATTTCACCAAATATTCTAGTCCTTTTAAAAATAAGGTAACCTGGGGTTCTAGATTTTTAGTATTCAGTTGTTTCTATATCCCAAGAGAAGTTTCCGCCGTGTTGGTCCCGGCCTCCTTTGTAGAATAGGCCAACTGCTGTTCTGCCAGGCAGGTCGTAAAAGGCGACCGATTGGCTATCGAGTCACTACCATCGTGGCTACTAGGTGGTAGAGTTCTGCATTGTCTCGCCCGGGTCTGGTACCACCGCTTTACCTATTCCTGCCGCAATAGCTTCAGTGCTTGTCGCTGTCGTGTTCCGGTTTGGAGGGTAAGGTAGCCGGTAAACTTATGCATGTGGCATTAGACCTCGCCACAAGATAGCAACGCACCATTAACATCTTTGGTGTCTATAGGCGATGGTTGACTCTTTCCATCAGGAGACCCACCTGCTTGTTTGCTATCTTATGATATAAAAAAAAAGAAGACCAGGACATGTATTTGTGATTGGTAAAGATGTTTGTATTTCTGTTTGCTTGTTTATTAAACATATATTTTAGTGTTTAATGTATTTCTATATACTTTTGTGCTTATTTCAGCTCTATTGCATGTATCTAAGTGAAAGTTAAATTTGCCAAAATTGAAATGAGAGAGATTGTTGATGTAAAAATGAAAAAGGGCAAGCTTCGTTGATGGTAGATGAAAGGTTAACAATACAGATGTACAATGTAAATTTGAAAAGATATAGCTATTGGGAAGATCAAGACTGACATGATCAGATTTATCAAGTACTATAAGAAGTTGATATCAAGATTTATCGTAACTGGTGTGTTGCTATAAATAAACAATAAATAAATATTCACGGGACAAATTACACTTACCATAACCCTAAATCATAACCCCAAAGCAAGCAAATATTTTTGGGAATTATTTTGGGTTATGGGAGTTAGTTAACGATACTAATACATAGAAATAGATGTATAAATACTGGTATATATTTAATAAACACCCAAACTCGGAAATACAAATATTTATGCTCATCACACAAATGCCTGTCCCCGTCGGGGATCGAACCCGAGCCCCGTCGACTGCGTAGTCAGGGTCGCTAAAAAGAGTAATGAATGTGGAGGAAGCAAAACAAATTTGCGTAATCGTGACCTATGACACTCGGTTCTCACTGCCTAACCCGTATAGGATCTGGCTTAAATATATGTATCCATATCGCGATGAAATGACTTGCTTACTGCGGAGTTAATTCAATTCGTAATTTGCCCAGAAATATTAATCATTTACTAGCTGTCCCGCGCAGCTTAGACCTCAAGGAGATGTCGTCGTCGATATAGTTTTACATACAATTTTTCATCCCTTATTTCTACCCTTTACGGGTTGAGTTTTGAAAAAGTAAGCCTATGTTTGATCCCGGATTTTTAACTATGTTCATGTTAAATTTATTCAAAATTGATTCAACGGTTTAGCCGTGATAGCGTAGCAGACAAATAGACAGACAGACTTTGGTATTTATAAAATTAATATAAATTAAAACTGAATATTGTCCCCCGGTATTGGTCCGGGCTCCTTTGAAGAATAAACCAACTGCCGTTCTGCCAGGCAGATTGGCGACTGATTGGCTATTCCTAGTACTACCATCATGACTATTAGGTGGCAGAACTCCGCAACGTCTTGCCCAGAAGTTTGTTACCGACGCCCTTCCTATTCCTGCCGTAATAGATTCTGTGGTAATAGCGTCAACGCTCGTCATTCTCGTGTTGCGATTTGGAATATAAGGCAGCCGATAGACTTATGCATGTGGCAATACCATCCCGCGATTCGCCAAATCCATATCCCAGAGCCATTTGCTTGTTTACTATCAAATGATTTAAAAAATACATAATTTGGCCACTTGGTAAAACTCCATCTTAATGTATATTTACATTCACATTATCAACTTATATACTTACTAGCGACCAGCCCGCGGTTTCACCCGCGCAGCTTTTGTTCCCGTGAAAATATCGGAAAGGTTTATACACTTAAACCTTCCTCAAGAATCACTCTATTTATTAAAATAAACCGCATCAAAATCCGTTGCGTAGTTTTAAAGATTTAAGCATACATAGGGACATAAGGACATAGGGACAGACAGAGAAAGCGACTTTGTTTTATACTATGTAATGATTTACTTACGTAGCAATATTTATAAACAAAATGATATAATCCAAAGTTAAATTAACTTGTCCTAGAAAATTGCATGTGAAAATAGAAGTAACATTATACGCCGCGTTTACATTTCACTCTCACCCGATGCTATCTCCGAAGATATTGCTCAAGCGACACAAGCCGCTTACTGCTACGTGAGGCCTTTTGCCTATAAACTACTGACAGTGTTGCGTGCCCGAGAAATGTATTCCAAGATAAAGGGGACGGAGATAAAGCTTAGGAAACAGAAACGTCTGTTTGCATAACGTATGACTTTCGCATGGATTGTTAGATCCACTACTCTTCATTCTGTATTATACATAGAACCTAACTTACTCGCAACTTCGTTCGCCTGACCAATAATTTCATCATTTTATTTTGGATAATCTGATAAAAGTAGTCTATATTTCTGTAACGGCTAAACTCTACAAGAAAAAAATATTGCAATTCAAATATAAAATCCTAAATCGCAATGTCACAATTATTTATCTTGTACACACTATATACAAGTTTCAACGCTTCCCTAATGGACTTCGGTCTCCAGGCAGTTCACCTTGCTTGGCTGGGAAGATCTTTCTTTTACAGATTCTTGTCACGGGTGTGACATCATCAACCTCCACAGTTACAAAGTCACTCTCACAATATTTGGCCCGCCGGTTCCACCACCAAGACTCTTCAGTGGTATTAAGCTGCGGCGCATTATTATTACTATAGAATATAAACTATAGGATAGTGTAGCTTCCTAATAATAAAACAGAAACTGGCATTGTTGCGTGCCCAAAAAAATGTATTCTAAGATAAACGAAATTGAGATAAAGCTTAGGCAACAAAAACTTCTGTTAGTTTATCCTACGGTTTTCGCAAGGTGTGTTGTTAGAACCATTACTTTTCATTCTTATTACATAGTAACTTGTTACTTGCGACTTCGTTTAAGTAACCCAAAATTATAATTTACTTTAGCAGTCTTCTAGAATTAGCCAATATTACTTCTGGGTAGAGCAACTTTTTAATAACGAAGCAGAAACTGGCACTATTGCGTACCTGAGAAATATATTCCAAGATAAAAGGGACGGAGATAAAGCTTAGGAAACAGAAACGTCTGTTTGTATAACCTATGACTTTCGCATGGATTGTTGTTAGATCCACTACTTTTCATTCTGTAACTTGCTCACGACTTCGTTCGCATGACCAAGAAATCATTTGCTTTTGTATAGTCTGGTAAAATTAATCTATACTACAACAGGATATATACTGTAGGATAGCGTAGCTTTCTAACAAAAAAAACAGAAACTCGTATTGTTGCGTATCTGAAAAATTTATTCGAAGATAAAAGAAACGGAGATATACATTAGACAACAGAAACCTCTATTTGTATAACCAAATATAGTTTTCGCATGGATTGTTGTTGTAGCCACTACTCTCCGTTCTTATTATACATAGTAACGTGTTGTTATTTGTGACTTTGTTTGAGTAACTCAAAATTATAGTTTACTTTAGCAGTCTGGTAAAATTTGCCTATATTACTTCTGGGTAGAGCAACTTTCTAATAATGAAGCAGAAATTGCGTGCCTGAGAAATGTATTCCTAGATAAAGGGGACAGAGACAAAGCTTAGGGAAGAGAAACGCCTGTTTGCACAATCTATGGCTTTCGCATGGATTGTTAAATCAACTACTCTTAACTATATAATAAACTAAGTAAATAACTTTTAATTAAAAATTTCGTTCGCGTGACCCAAAATTGTTACTTCTTTTATATAATCTAGTCAAGGTCATGTTCCCGTTTTTCTTGAATAGTGTAGCTTTGTAATGGTAAAATAGTTATTAATTGAGTTTATTCATCACAAAATACAATTGTTCTCCTTATAATATTAGTGTAAAGAGTTTCTTTAAATGTCTCATTTAAAAACTGTACAGAATAATGAATTATTATACTTATATAGATTCAGATGTTACTTTGCGGAAATCCATAATTCAAAGACGAAAGTAAGATATTTAATTTGCAAAATTCCGCAATTTCCGCGAAATTTTATAATAATAATAATAATAATTCACGGGACAAATTACACTTACTGATCTAACCCCAAAGTAAGCAAATTATTTGCTTGTGTTATGGGTGTTAGTCAATGATACTAATAATAGAAATACATATATAAATACTAGAATATATATAATAAACACTCAAACCCGGAAATACAAACATTTATGCTCATCACACAAATGCTTGTCCCCGTCGGGGATCGAACCCGAGCCTCGTTGATCGCGTAGTCAAGGTCTTTAACCACTCGACCAACGGGGCGGTCAGATAATAATAATAATATTAATAATAATATTATTAATAATATTAATAATATATAACAAATGCTTGTCCCTGTCGGGGATCGAACCCGAGCCCCGTTGCTCAAGTAGTCAGGGTCGCTAACCACTCGACCAACGGGGCGGTATATGTAACTACTGTGATAAACTACTGTGATATAACAACAAAAGGTTGTGTTAGAAATAGTACAAACTAACCCAAAGTTTAAAAAATTAAGATACCCCAGTTGCACAACAGTCTACTCACTACACCAATTAAAACTCATTAATGCTTCACCTTATATGGTGTGAAGTGCTATTCGACTTACCTGATGATCGCTTCGTTTTTTTAATACGCTTTTTCGCGTTTTTCGCTTACGAAGTGAAACGTGTGTTGAGTGCATAATTTGTATACTACCTTTGCTACTGACGTGAAAAAAAATGTGGTGGACGTGGGCGAACTATTGTGCCGCTGGAGTTTCCATCAATTTTAAGACCTAAGATAAGTTTGTTCCATTTTACTGCAGTTACAAATAAAATTTCATGGAAAAATTTGCAAATTAAATGTCAATTTCGTCTTTTATTACGCTTTATTGTGCACTAAAATAGCACATAAAATATAAGCCGTGCTTTTGTTAAGCATACTGATTAATTATACGAAATCACTCTTTCTAAATCAAGCTCTCCTTAAGCTTGTGTACACTACCGGTGTCATGTAGAGAAAATCTAACATATAAAATCTTCACATTTCCTTGTGATTATTAATGAGCACAGTAAAAAATCAAAGACTGGCACTCATCTGCATATTGCAGTTGGATGTGCTCAAGTAGATATTGTTCTCTTCATTCGCCTGAATCACGTCACCCCACGGTTGAGATCAACACAGTCTTGTCAGTATTAATCGGATTGAGAGATAATTAATCATCTTTCTTCATAGTTCATAGGATAAACTACACTCACTGCCCTAAGCCCAAAGTAAGCAAATTAGTTGCTTTTGTTATGGGTTAGTATGGGTAGTTTAGTCAACGATACTAATACATAGAAATACATATATAAATACTAGAATATATTAAATAAACACCCAAACCCGGAAATACAAACATTGATGCTCGTCACACAAATGCGTGTCCCCGTCGGGGATCGAACCTGAGCCCTGTCGATCGCGTAGTCAGGGTCGCTAACCACTCGACCAACGTAGCGGTTGTGTTTGAATCTAATCAGGTATGTACTTCACTAATATACATTGTGATACAATACTGCTATGGACTACATGGATAACATAAGTATTTTATGTAATTCTATCTTAAGTCTTAATCTTTTTGCATTTTGATGCGTAAAAATCTCCAAACTGTGACATATACAATAAAAATTGAGAATGTGCACCACCTATTGCTGCAATGTGTCTGAACAGAGCCTAAAAGAAAGAATATAATTACATAATTACTTTAAAATACACCAGTATCAAATAAATATATTTATGATACTGGTGTATTTCAAAGTACCTTGGCTGAACTACTATCGGATTCGGCAAAAATGCTTTATGATTTTTTATAAGTTGTTAGTATTTTTAAGTGTTGCGTAAAAATAAAATTAAAGTAAGATGAAGTTGTTATTGCCATATCGGTGTCCCCAATCCCCTTAAATATAGATTTAAAAAAAGTCTTAATTTTTTATCAGGCAATTCGTAAAAGGCGAACGACTTATTAAGTAACTACGATAGTGATTGGTGGACTAGGTGGTAGAATTCTGCAACGCTTCAACAAGGTTTTGGTACCGCCGCCTTATCTAAGCCGGTAAACGTATACATGGCATCACCAAATCGCCGCATGGATAGAAAAGCACCATTTAACATCTTTGGTGTCTATATCGCACCTCCACTCAAACAGTGTCACAAGTCAAAAAAACCATTCTCCAGTAAAAGGGGTTTAAAGTTCCTCCTGTCTATTTTTTCGTTTTTTCGGACAACTTCACTAACGTCACTAGCGCCGTTATAGTATCAAATCATTGAAAACAGTACTTAGATCACCATTCGAGATAAAACTATTTTTTTTTTATATCATAAGATAGCAAACAAGCAGATGGGTCTCCTGATGGAAAGAGTCAATCATCGCCTATAGACACCAAAGATGTTAATGGTGCGTTGCTATTTTGTGGCAAGGTCTAATGCCACATGCATAAGTTTACCGGCTACCTTACCCTCCAAACCGGAACACGACAGCGACAAGCACTGACGCTATTGCGGCAGGAATAGGTAAGGCGGTGGTACCAGACCCGGGCGAGACAATGCAGAACTCTACCACCTAATAGTCATGATGTTAGTGACTCGATAGCCAATCGGCCGGGACCAACACGGCGAAACTATGGCATAATACGATACGAATGGTACAAAAAGTGATTTTTACATATTTTTGAATTGTTACACTATTTGAGTGCAGGTGCGATATGATGGATGTCTTCAAAGTAAGGGCCATATTCACGGACTCTCTGGACTTCCTGCATATTCAACTCTATAAAAGCATGCGGGTTTTAAATACTTTTAACCACTTTCGAACAGCAGTCAGTTTTGATCTCCCCTGATATCTAAAAACACCGACTTCAATTTTTTATTGCAAATATATTTAGAAAATATAATACACTATAAATTTCATATATTTCCTCGTGTTGGTCCCGGGCTCCTTTGAAGAATAGACCAACTGCCGTTCTGCTAGGCAAGTCGTAAAAGGTGACTGAGTGGCTATTTGCGTCACTACCATCGTGACTACTAGGTGGTAGAGTTCTGCATCGGCTCGACCGGGTCTGGTACCACCGCCTTACCTATTCCTGCCGCAATAGCGTCCGTGTTGGTCACTGTCGTGTTCCGGTTTGGAGGGTAAGGTAGTCGGTAAATTTATGCATGTGGCATAAGACCTCGCCACAAAATAGCAACGCACCATTAACATCTTTGCTGTCTATAGGCAATGGTTGACTCTTTCCATCAGGAGACCCATCTGCTTGTTTGCAATCTTATGATATAAAAAAAAAAACTAATTTTCGTTCCCAAATAGTACTGTTTTAAATAACAACTTGGATTCAGGAAAGTTAATTTAAGGGTCATAAATCAGTTTCGGACAAGGTTACTAGGTGTATATTTCATCAACAAGGCAGGTACACGCTTAAACTTCCATCTTTCCTTAATTGGCATCAGTCCAATGCAGGAACAGAACAATGGCGTGCCTTTGATACCAGAGAAAGCCCAGTGCCCCGTGAATTAGTGTTTAAATGTTTATATTGGATTTTAAAACGCCACGGTATATTACGGCTTAAGTGTTATGAATTGTATACAAAAGAGGATTGTTTCGTATTTTTACGTTATTTTTAAATTGTTGTGAACCATTCACAGTTTTAAAGCCTTTTGAAAGTACTGCTCCAGCATTATGGTACAATTTGTTTGCACTCCAAACTCACCTGACTTATTTTACGAATGGATTGTTGTTTAATTTTTCGACCTGAAATAGTTTTGAATGAAAACCATTTGAATGGTATCATTTTTTGTATTATTGCTCTTTTATGAAATGAATGTATGAATGTATTAAGTAATTGGTATATTCTTTATTTAAGTAGAATGTATTTCATTACATATGTAGTAGCTTTCCGAGATTTTGTTTTAAGGAATAAAGAAATAAATTACAGCATTATAGATGCAAGCTATTTGTTCTATAACTTTTATAAAAAAGTAGTCAATTACGAGTTGGTCTTGCATACCGACGGTTCCGCATAAATTTGTAGGTAACCATAGCCACATATAGAAGTAATCTATAGATTTTGAATCCCTGGTGAAATGGCAAAATTTGCGACATAAACTTTTTTCGGATTATTTCTTTTACATATGCTGTAAGATATTATGCTTTTTCCTCAATTATATAATTTATGTCAACGAGAAAGTACCCTATAGGTTTTGATTGCTTTTTGATATTGTGGAATATCTCGAAATATGCGACATAAATGGTCATATATATTGATCGCGTTGACTCACAAGTTCGAGTTTTTCACAGCTGAGAGGGACTTTAAATCCAAGTACTTGATGTAAATTTCAACTTGATTCATTTATGTGTTCCTGAAAAAAGGGGTTTTCACAGACGGACAGACGGACAACGAAATGATCTTATAAGGAAAATATAAAGAAGAATTTCGCCGCCTCGAGCCTGTCGACACAGTGGAAGAGCGTCCCGGCTTTAGGGAGATGGTCGCAGGTTCAAATCTCACGTGTCGATATTTTTCTTTGTTGTTTTTAAGGTTTTTCCAGTTTCCCAAGCACGGGGTGAGTGCTTTAATATAAAAATAATTAGAAATACATCATCGCCTCTGTGGTCTAGTGGTCCAGCGTTGGCGTCGACCACATGAGGTCCCGGGTTCGATTCCCGGGTCGGGCACATAAGAAACGTGTTTTTTCAGTTTTCTAAGAAACACAAAGTTGCCCGGGATTGGAAAGTGCCCGATTGGCGATAGGCTTGTCACCTATCACATTTGTGGGACCAAGTATCTTCGGCTAATCGTGGGTGCACTTGTTGTACCTCTCCCTACCCCTTCGGGGATATGGGCGTGAAGATACTTTATAATTAGAAATACGAAAGTACTGATCAAAGTTATAAATGTGAATTTCATCTGTAACGATGAACTCATTTAACTAGTTATACGTATGTATAGCTGGCGATCAGTACAATTGACGTAATCGATCATATAGCAAAGAAGAATTTCGCCGCCTCGAGCCTGTCGACACTAGCTCAGTGGAAGAGCGTCCCGGCTTTAGGGAGATGGTCGCAGGATCAAAACCCGCGTGTCGATATTTTTCTTTGTTATTTTTAAGGTTGATCCTATAAGGAACCCGATTTTCCTATTCAGGTACGGAACTCTAAAAATGATTGATTGAGGGAATGTCACCGCTCGCGCTGTGGAGGTTATTGATGTCAAAAATGGACGGAAAAGGTGAAATTATTCTAATCTATAATATTCATTTATTTTAGAATTCCGTTTAAAGAGCATTACAACATGTATATAGTGTTACAAGATAAACGATTGTTAAAGCATGGTTTAGTATTTACTTGAATATATGTATCGTAGCGTTGAAGATTACCAGTTCAACATGTTTCTTACTTATGCGAAGATGTTTATTTGTAAATTTTTATTTTCAAATTGAAACCTCGAAATATGTTTCTTTTTATTTTACAATTTTTGTTCACAGAAAATGGCACAAATAAGAATATATAAACGTAACATAAATACAATCTGGGAGCTTATCTTTATTTAAAGAGTTTTCCTTCCACCAACCCATTAGATCAATAAAAAATAAAAAAAACAAGTAGATCTGGTATACAAAAAAAAAATTAATTATATACGTAACTAAACTAAATATACAATAATTATAAAACACTTAAAAAGTGTAAAAAAATACATACAATGTATATTTTATAATTTTCGTTAAGTTTTAGCATGTTATTTTAAGTTTTTAACATTTTCTTATTAGCAACAAAATATTTTTAGTATTATTATGTAAGGAAAATTTACAATTCAAGTATCTTTAACGGGCTTTTTAAAGGAATCAAAAGTCTAACAGAGGTAAATTTCATTAGAAATAAAATTTGTTTATTTCTAACTCCTTATTTTAAAATATAGCAATTTTCAATAAAACAACAAGAGCTGCTTCAAGAAGCTTAGCTGTGGTTAAATGGAGCTCATAAGGTACTCGTGACCGTCGCTTGCGTATTTCAACGCCCAAGATACCGTCGTTTTCTCAGCTTCGTATTATTTATCTCGTGTTTGTTTTCTTATCTTCTTCTATAGTTAAACTAACTGGCCCGCGCAGCTTCACCCGCGAGTTGAGTTATCAGTATAATCTTTCATACAAATTTTCATTCCTGATATAGAGTTTAGGGCTTACATTTTGAAAACCGTAAGTTAGCTTTTATTTAGTTCCGTGTTTACAACTATTTCGATGCCAAATTTCATTATAATTGATTCAGAACCCAAAGTTAATCTGGGTTTCCATTGAAGAATAGACCATCTGACTGTTTGCTAGGCAGATTGTAAAAGGCGAAATATTGAATATATGCGTTACTATCATCGTGGCTATTAGGTCGTATAATTCAGCATTGTCTCGCTCGGTTATTTTGTTTCAACGCTTTACCTAGTCCTGCTTCAATAGTGTCAGCGATTGTCATTGGCGTGTTCCGGTTTTGAAGATAAGGTAGGCGAAAAACTTATGCAAGTGACATTGACATCTCGCCACACGGATAGCAACCATCATTTACATCTTTGATATTTATAGGCGATTGTTGTCTCTTTTAATCAGGAGACAATCTGCTTTTTTGCTATATTCTAATATAAAAATAACCCTAATATGGAAATATTGCCAAAATAAATATATATGATAACACAGTTAAGGTGCTTCAAATATACCACCTAAGTTTATTGAAGACACTTTTTTATACCGACGAGACGATCGATTTTGATCTTTCGAATGGCAATGGCAGTTATGCAGTTTTTTAAGGTCTAAAAATATCGTCTTGATTTTAAAATTGATTAGTTAAAAAGTCTCGAAGTTAAGTCCAAAAGCACTTTTTCAAACTCCCGAAAAAGTCAACCGATTTTGATACGATTAACGGTGCAGTTTTTAATAGGAAGAGTTGATTAGATTTTGAAACCAGTGAGCATATTAATCTGGAAGGTATCCAGACTAATCTGGAAGGTATTTTAAAGAAACATTGTGTCGGAAACTCTTTTTTGAGATTTTTTCAATTTTCGAATCTACATGCCGATTTTTCAGGAAATTTTAAGTCTGATAAAACACAATGCCGTTACATTTCTATTTGGCTAAGTTTAACTTTTAAACACAAAATTTACAAAAAACTACTAACACATACATAAAGACATACTGAATCATCGTAAAACTAGTCATTAGAGCAAATTCAAAACGACTGAAATCGAAACGATGGATATAGTGATCTAATCGAAATCTTGTGAAATCAGAAACTTCCTTAAGCGGAAAGTTTAAAACTTTCATTAAAGTAAATATTAAAAATAAAAAACACCACCATCTTTTTCACCGGAAACCAACAGACGTTGCCAAAAATAATTACCAAAATAACTGACACCTATCCGAGATAATGAATTCAATAACCGCGTCGGTATAAAAAAATATAAGTGCGCTTACCGCGTTATCGAGTCCAATTAGTGGTTCCCGCGCCGTACTTAATTGGTACAGATTCATTTGGTTATTCATTAAAACGTTTCGGAAGGGTACTGGTCAACTATTTGCTTGTATGAATACGGTTTTTAATGGATTTTTAACCGACGCGGCGTCCCAAAAATTAAGCAGTTTAGTTCAAATGGTGGACAACCCTAACTACACAGTCGGTGGGGACTTTTGCCTGATTTTTACCCCTGTCAGGATTCACGTTTGATTTCCGATATGGGCAAACAATATTGGGAGCATATATGTTTACGTTTCTGGATTGATTTTTATTACATTTAAGTATTTAAATAATATGTGTTTCCATGTTTTAATACACGATGCTAAACATATTTAAATAAACGATCACAAACAAATATAACTTGTTTACTTGTTTTATAAATTCATATATTTTTTCTAGTCATTTTTTGTGAAATGTATAAAGCGCGCCTCGGTAGTAAAATTGACTCGCATTCTGTGTCGGTTACCGGCATGACGCTTCATATTTTTTAATTTTATGATGATGTCTGTAGTTTACTGCATTTAATTACACAAAGCTGAGATAAAATAATTTTTTACAGGCAAATTAGCAAAATAATGCTAACGATATTGGTTTATTTTCCTGCAGAACATAAACTAGTAGGCCATGTCAGGAACGAACTATGTTATACCCTCAGTTGTACGCAAGGAGTAAACTTCCTGTTTAATATTATTTATTTATTAATTTATTTTTGTTATACTTCATGTCTGAACTGATTTTATTTATTATCTATATTATATGTGCCCCGTAGTCCACTGACAGCCTAATTTTCTTATGATACAGGATAGTAAGGAAATGGGTTATCCTGATAAAAAATAAAAGTTTTGTCAGCAGCACCAAATATCGTTTTTTTTATGTCATAGCAGATAAAAATAAATGTTAATAATATTAAAGACTTCCTTTTTGTTAATACATTAATAAAATTATTGTAAATATGTATATTAAATACTTAATAGCTAATTGATTTTAATACAATCTGTTTTTTTTTGAAAATGTGTTTGGTAAATATATGTAAAAAAATTGTATAAATAAAATTATCTATATCTATACAAATAAATAAAATTGGAGTTTCTGTTTGTAATATTAAAATAACCGTATTCTACTAAATGCATACACGGTACATATACCAAAATAACACGTTTTTAAATTTTTGTCTGTCTGTTCCGGCTAATCTCTTGAACGGCTGGACCGATTTTGACGGGACTTTCACTGGAAGATAGCTGATGTGATAGGAAGTATCTTAGGCTACTTTTTCGAAATTTTCCCACGCGGACGACGTCGCGGGTTCAGCTAGTAATAAATAAAATAAAAAAAATACAAGACCACTAAGTCACTTCTGCCGGACCTTCTCAATATGTGTGCGATTCTGATCTGGTAATAATCTATACATATATTAACACGTGAAGGAAAACTTTTGGTCCCTTTTTACGAGTATTGGCACCTTTTTCAATTACTTTAAAGTATCATTAAAAATTATTTGTATCTTTAGAACCTTACTGTAAAAAAAGTGTATTACAAAAAAGTGAACTTGTATTAAAAAAACTTGCCTATAATAATACCAACTATCACCCTGTCTCGTTTGATCCACGATTTTTTGCCCAACCTGTATAAGAAGTCTCATCTACCATATACATATAAAGATAGGTCGTTTATCACTTTACCGAGTCATTTTAAACTGGTCTATCTCAAGATAAATGTGACGTCAAACTAACGATATGATAAGCCGTCCACTTCAGGCTTTAAACAAAGTGCGGGAAGCATTAATCAATTCACAAGGCGGCGCAAAAATAACGCCAGCACCATAATCGAATCTGCACGCTGCTGGAGTCACGCGAGCTCACCTGTCACCGCCAAATGAGATTTCCTACGGAAAATCTCTTATATTCAATGAGTTATGCTTGGTTTGTTACTTGCTGATCCACGCTACTTTAACCGCGACAAGAAGTAACATGTCATGCACATAATATTACTAGCTGCAGCGTACAGCCCGCTGCATTGTAAAAGTTTTTGGTGAACCCCCGGGATTACCTAATTTTCCAGGATACAAAGTAGCCTATAAGTTATTCCAGGTCATCGTCTACCTGTGTGCCAAATTTCATTTAAATCCGTTCTGTGGTTTTTGCGTGATTGAGTAACAAGCATCCATCCAAACTCATCCATCCAAACTTTCGGATTTATAATATTAAAATTGATATACTAACTTTCCGGGTCTTCAAATATGTATATTTAACTATCCGGGTCTTCAACTATTCAATTGCCAAATTTTATCATATTCGAATTAGCAGTTTAGCCGCAAAACAAACAGATAGACAATATAACAGACAAACAGATTTACTAGCTGCGCCCTGCAGCCCACTTCATTATAAAATATTTTTGTGTATTCCACAAGAAAAACTTATTTTCCGGGACAAAAAGTATCCTATGTGCTATTCCAGGCCATCATCTACATGTTTGCTAAATTTTATCCAAGTCGACTTTGCAATTTTTGCATGAAAGGGTAACAAACATCCATCCATGCATTAAACTTTTTAAACTTTCCCATTAATTTTTAAAAATTTCAAAAACAATATAAAAATATATGTCAGTATTTATATATGTATTTCTATGTATTAGTATCGTTGACTAACACCCATAACACAAGCAAATATTTGCTTAGTTTGGGGTTAGATCAGTGAGTGTAATTTGTCCCGTGAATATAAGTTACAATATTAATATTAACTTAAATCATGCTGCTGCTGCGATTTGCAGTTAGTATTTAATAAACACCGGAATCACGGTTAGTATTCATTTGGTCTGTAACCGGAACCCAGGAATACAAACATCTATGCTCATCACATTTCACAAATACAAGTACAATGCTACAGGCACAAATGTGCCTGTCGAGCATTGAACTCGAGTCAACTTATACTTAAAAATGAATTACATAATAATAACAGTTATTTTAAGTCGAATTTAATCTGAATTCGCTTCTTCATTTATTACCATGAATGGATCCTAAATCTTATTCATGAATTCATTAATATTACGTCCGCATTCATAAGCCACGCCCAATGTCTTTGCCATGAAAATTTTAGTGCCCTTATTGAATTTAATTAAATTAGATCCTTTTTTGGTATACATACATACAGATTGACAAGACTTTGCAGAATTCTACCACCAAGTAGTCACTTTTTAGTGGTCACAGTGGTAGTGACAAGTTAATTTAATCTTTGGGTTGGAAAGCATATGGTTTTTGTTGAAAAGAAGCCCAAACAAGTATGATGAAATTAAATTGAATAAGCTTATATATTTTTGATAAAATGAAAATAAAATCACTTTTGGACTAACAGTCTTAAAAAATCGATTGTGTTATAGTAGGAATGTAGACAATTTTACAGGAACATCAACAATTTTTTTTTCACAGTGGTAGTAACAAGTTAATTTAATCTTTGGGCTAGAAAACATATGGTTTTTTATTGAAAAGGAGCCCAGACCAGTATGATGAAATTAAATTAAATAAGCTTATAAATTTTGGATAAAGTGAAAATACTAGTGAAATCATTAATGGACTAACGATTGTGTTATAGCAGGAATGTAGACAATTTTACAGGAAGATAAACAACTTTTTTAGTGGTCACAGTGGTACATAGTGAGAAGTTAATTTAATCTTTGGGCTGGAAAACATATGTTTTTTATTGAAAAGGAGCCCAGACCAGTATGATGATATTAAATTAAATAAGCTTGTACATTTTTGATAAAGTGAAAATACTCGTAAAATCATTTTTGGACTAACAGTCTTGAAAAAATCAATCGTGTTATAGCAGGAATGTAGACAATTTTACAGGAATATAAATAACTTTTTAAGTGGCCACAGTGATAGTGACAAGTTAAGTTTAATCTTTGGGCTGGAAGGCATATGGTTTTTTATTGAAAAGGATCCCAGGCTAGTATAATGAAAGTAAATTAAATAAGCTTATAAATTTTTGATAAAATGAAAAAAAAACATTTTTGGACCAACAGTTTTGAAAAAATCGATTCTGTTATAGCAGGAATGTAGACAATTTTACCGGAATATAAACAACACTAATACAATAATATGATAATTTCTGCGAAGTTTTAGTTCTCTGTTGAGCCTTCTTCAGGCATCTAAAATGTATTTGACTGACTGGCTCGTATTGTGTGTGCTTTAGATGAATGCTATATATAAAAATAGTCTTGAAAATACTTCACTATCTATTAAATAAATGCCTTGTTCAACTATAAGTGAACCTAAAAAATTTCGTTGCCTTTATATGAATTGCCTATTTATTTGTAAATAGCCCAAAAATAACTTCATTATCTATAAACAAGATTATCTGTTTAATTAATCGACATTAGATTTTAAAATTTCGGGTTTGAAAACTACAGTAACCAGCACTGACGCTATTACGGCAGGAAAAAGTAATAAGGTGTTAGTAAAACCGGGCGAAAAGTTGCAGAACCCACCTCCTACCACAGTTGATACTGACATGTTTAGTCCAGGAAGCTGTATTATATCTGGAGGCCACACTTCTAATACCTACTTGAAACCAAATTTCAAATACTGCAGTCGTCTTCTGAGGTCTAACCGTCTCTTTCTAACACAGCTGCATCAATAGAGATGAGGAGACCTCATAGACAGAGATGTAACGTAAATATTTGTTTCAGTTGATTAAGACGAGTGCTAGCTATCCATGGTTTAGCCAATCGTTTGTCATTTAGGAACTGTCCGACAGAAAAGAGGTTTTTTTTTCTTCAAGAAATGAGCCCGGCAATACAACGGTAAAACTTAGAAATATAATTAAAAGATATTGATAGATATTTATCTAGTAGTTTTGTATGAAACAAGAAAAATACAAATTTTTGAATTTATACTTATTTTATATTATTTTCTGTGTAGAAAGCTGAAGTAGATAACTGGATTAAACGTTTTTTTTTTATCATAAGATAGCAAACAAGCAGATGGGTCTCCTGATGGAAAGAGTCAACCATCGCCTATAGACCCCAAAGGTGTTAATGGTGCGTTGCTATCTTATGATAGATAATTTAGATGAATTTATTTTTTTTGTTTTGTTATTCCTGATTTAAATAACAAGAGATTTCAAAGAGACGAAATTACGATTTTTCTATTAAATTTCGAGACATTGGACAAGACATTCGAGATATTTTTCTGCATAAACGAAAGTATTGTATGAAACTTGAAAATATATTTATAAATAATAAAAATTTATTTACTTGACTGCCTCATGGTCTAGAGTCTAGAGGATAGCCTATTCGGCTTATATTATGAAATCCCGGGTGCGATCTGCGGATCGATCAAAAATGTTATTGAAGTTTTTTCAAGGTTGTTATTGAATACCCCCAATCTCAGGAGCAGCTCGGATTCTGGTGGGTCTGGCGAAGTGTATTACCACTCCCGTACTTTGGGTGAACATGTGAAACCATTGTTCATGGTTATCACTAGAAATAGTCGTTATCGTTATCAGGTTGCGATGGTGGTTACCAATTAGCTCGCCAACCAAGAAGCCAGTGAATCGTGGTAAACTGGAAAATTTATAAAGGTTCGGTTTTCCCTACCTAGGAGCCGGACGTGATGATTACTTACTTTTAAACATTAAAAAGTTAACTGTAATTTGTAACTGGCAACACCCATATTGGGAAGCAAACAGTATAAGTTCTTGTAGCGTCAGTTGAGTGAGTTGGATGAAGGTGGTCTAGAATTATAATGGGTTCATCACTCACCTCAGTTCCCTGCACCTTGAGTTTCATATGGTCTTCCCTGGTCGTTTTCCCATCCTTCCGCTTCTTCCAGCAGTATCCGTCACGTCGGTAACGAACTTTCTTTCGGCTGTATAGAAGCATTGATCCACTTTTTGGTCTGCAAAAAGAAATATAACTTTGTATATTTTGTAAGTAAACATTTTTGAATACTAAAGATTAATTGTTCTCAAAATTATATATTTCTACTAGAAGTTGCCCACGACTTCGTCCGCGCGGACTTCGTTTACTCCGCACCGCTTCTTCCCCGTAGGTGATAGCGTGATAACATGTAGCCTATATGTTGTCCCGACCTGTTAGTGATATTCATGCAAAATTTGAAGTAAATCCATGCAATACTTTTTGAGTTTACCCCGGACATACATACAGACAAACAGACAAATATTCTAAAAACTATATTTTTGGCTTCGTTATCGATTGTAGATCACGCCCCAAGTATTAGTTTAAACAAACATTCAATGTACAGTTTTGACTTTCCTACGATTTTATTATATGTATAGATAAGTACCTATGTACCTATGTATATATATTATATTTGTTCCTTTTAAACATCATAAAATAGTAAACAATAAGATGGCTCTCGTGACGGAAAGAGACAGCTATCATCTATAGACATCACAGATGTTAATGGTAAATGGTGGGTTGTTATCCACATTGCGGGATGATAATACTATATGATAGAGATCGCTCTTTAGCGATAAGACCGCCTTTGTGTATTACGAAGCCTCAACTTGTTTGTTTAGTACAAAGCATGTATTTTTTACTGCAAGTTTGTGCACAAAAAATAGTTATCATTCATTCAAGACAATATTTGCTAACTGATAACACTTGTACTGTTTCACAATAAGATAATTATATTTAATTTCCGACCGGTTTCGCTTACACAAGCATCCTCAGGGTATTTACAATAATTATTAACTAACAGCGAAATCTAAATGTCACAAATAACAGATTTGAAGGCAAATGTACATAATGTTCATGTTCACGCGGACCGGGCTCGTAATGTTGAGGTGAGAGAGAAGTTATGCTTGAAAGAAAATGTTGGTGTAAAGATGAGAAAGGGCATGCTCCGTTGGTTCGGACATGTAGAAAGAATGGTAGGGGAAAGATTAACAAAACAGATATACAATGCGAGAGATGAAATACTTTATTATTTATACTACACCTATTCGGAAAGCACATTAGTTCTTACTTGAAAAACGAGAAGAAAGTACCTAATTCCAAGCGTAGCAATATGCGGGCAGCATAAATGTATGGGATTTCTCCCCTCCTTTAACTTTTTTAAATTCATAACTTTGTATCTCGAAACACATCAAAATGTTACTGGCCACTAGCATTTACTAAGGAAACTTGGCAGTATGTGCTTTATTTCATTTGCCTCCTCACTATTAAAAAAAAAACGATTGTACGCACGAATTTTCTTTTTTATTGTATCTTCTCCTTACATTCTGTTCTGATGTCTATGTCTAGTAGCGAGAATGAAGATTTATTTACGCCGCCTGAATAAAAAGAAGCTGCTCAAACAGTCATTTTAAACCTTTTGCCACAAAAGTCCAAACATAAGTACAACAAAACATATGAAGAATTTATGGAGTTTCAATAATTGTAATAATTTTAATATAAATTTTAACTAAAATGTTTTTATTTTCCTCATTGGTGTAGTATAAAGCAGTATGTATCACTCGGAAGAAAATGCGATACCTAACTTGAGTGTATTGAAACTACACTCTCGTAAGGTATCGGTCATTTTCTCACCTTGGTGAACAAACTACTATTATTTTTCTATACATTAAAAGACTTATAGACTTTATTATTATAAATAAAGTCTATACATTAAAAGATATAATTCTCATAAAAATACTTTTCTAACAATATTACTAGATAGTATAACTTTGCGAGCCCCTACAAAGCTCTGCTTTTTGCTAGTTTATATAAAGGCTATATTTTTTATGATTCGATTACAAATCTATAGTTTTTATCTTTTTACTATACTATATTTGTAGAATAAGACGATATTTTAAGTCCATGGGAGGAACCTATAAAAGTTTGATTCTTTTGACAGTCTTGATATATACGTTTTTTGCGAGAAAAATGGTCGTATCTTTTTTCACATTATCTTAAAAGTTTGTTTTTAACTTAAAGGAACTCTAAGGTACTGAAACTAATAAGGTTTTAATTACAACATGATACCTCCACATGTTCATGAGATAAAGGGTCTTGACTGAACAGGGGACAGACAGACAGACGGACATAAAGTGATCTTGTAAGGGTTCCGTTTTTTCCTTTTGAGGTACGGAATCCTAAAAATTAGCATATTTGATACTTACAGACTTTCATTGTTTTTTGGTACTCAAAAAGCATATTCTGTTCATATATTTCATAATATAATATGATACGTGTGGATTGTCGTCTATTACCGCATGGTGTGAAGCTGGCACTCGGGCGTAGCGAGGTTGCTAAGCGCTACGTTAAAAGCCAACTTCAGTCTTACATATGGTTATTTTTTATAGCTCTTATGGGACAAACATTGATATAAAAATCCCAAGATACACAATCACTCACTGACTCAAAAACGTCCTCTAAAAATGAGCGCAAAATTTTAATTTGTGCGCTCATTTCAAATAGAATCGCGACACTGTTAATTTTATTACTTTTTGTACATTGCTTTGTAAAATCAACTATAAATCTTGCGCTTAAGGTTGGATATGCAAAAATTTTTGCCATATCTATAACTACTTGCGCGAAACTAGCAACAGTTTTGAGTGTCAGTTTTGTTCAGGACTGTGCATCTTGGATTTTTTATATCAGCATCTTGTATTTTTTATATCAATGGTCATTAATCCCAATTTTTACCATGCTTTTCGGTATATAACTATTAGGTCATGGAAAAGCGTGGCTAAAAAGCAAGTCTACGTCACACAGTCCTATAAAAATCTTTCTGACACCTGAACAGGCAAATTAAAATCTTGGCAGTAAACACTTTACTGATGGATACACGTCAGTACAGTGAAATGGTTTTGGCATCAGATTTGGCAAGAGAGAAACATATAACACGCTCAAACTCCACATTTAATCAAATCAACTGAACCAGCGCCAAAATTAAAACATGGAGTTATCTATACCGCCATTATGACAACAGCTCATTTATTTGTAGACGATAAAAGCTCGTTCTCGAGGCGCCGAAGAAATGTAGTTGTTTATTTACATTGTTCTCTACAATATTATAATTTATTATATTATAGATTAGCAAACAAGCAGGTGGTTCTTCAGATTGAAAGAGATACCAGTCATCTCTTTCCATCAAGAAAATCGTGGTTCACTATATGTTGCATTTGAATACCAGGCACCGTTTGAAGATGTGAACATTTCCGTTTAGCCAGACAGTTCGCAAGAGGCAAACAATTGGCTATGCGAGTCGTGGCATTGTCTCTCACGCATATATGGTACTTATACCGCTAACTATTCCTGCCGCAATAGCGTCAGTGCTTGTCACTGTCGTGTTCCGGTTTGGAGACTAAAGTAGCCGGTAAACTTATGCATGTGGTATTGAGATACCGCCGCAAGGATGGCAACGCACCATTAACATCGTTTATATGCGATGGTTCATCTTTTCATCAGGAGAGAGACCTGCTTGTTTGCTACCTAATGATAAGAAAATAAGATCTGTGCTTATCACATAAATGATTGTTCCTGACAGGAATTAATCGATGGGGATTGGGTAGTTAATTATTGTTTTAAATTTTACACTTGTACTGTTTCACAATTCACTAATTATGTATAATATACACTTTTTTATTTAAATAGTCAACCGGTTTCGCATTTTACTGCATCATCAGGACTAAAACTTAAATTGTCAACAAATACGTTGTGTTAGGAATTGTTAATAATGGTCGGTAGATGTGAAATATTGAGTTTGATAGAAAATATTAATGTTGCCAACCATTATTTCCAAATCTCCACAGTACGAAGATACAAAATGAGGCAAACTACCAAATAAAAATTATACAAAATTACAAATGAAATCCAAAACTAATAACGGATCTAAAGTAATAATAAAATCAAATGTCACTTAAATTACTAATTTAAAATTATCCAAAATTAAGATATGTCATTGGGTTCAAAATGTCAAAATGTTCAGTAAATACTATATATAATATGTCAAACATAAAATTAATATTATTAAATTGAATTAAATTATATAAATAATGTTAACTTAAATTATATAAATTGAAATTAATTAGTAAAAATATTTAATAAGGGGGAAGAATTTAAATCCCTATGATCATTTAATAATTTCGGATTATTTTTCTGTTTATTAATTTCTAAGGCTTCAAGGGCATTCAGCCTTTCACCCTTGTTACAAAAATGCAAGGCGTTGAAGTTCTTGGCGAGGTCAAAATTGTGCCCTTCCGTTCTGAGGTGTTGGCCAAACGCAGACATCCCTTGTCCGGACTTCCAAGTCCTGACATGTTCCTCTATTCTCTTTGTAAAGGATCTTCCTGTTTGACCGATGTACTCCGCCTTACATTCCTGGCACTCTAATCTGTATACCCCACTATGCATCATTTTTGGTATTGTATCCTTGTTGTTAAAAAGTAAACATCTTAGAGATTTGGTAGTGTAAAACGCTGGGTTGCTATCCTTTAGTAGTCTTGCTGACTTGTATGAAATATTCCCTAAGAATGGTAACCGAGCATATCTTATTTTCTCAATAGGTGTTCTGTATGGAGTCCCAGCGTACAATATTTTCCGTACCAAATTCTTTTGTTTTCTTTTTAACAACAAGTCAATTAGCTTAGGGTCGTAGCCATTATTTTCAGCTATTGTTTTTATAGTGTTGAGCTCTTCCCTGTAATCTTTCTCGTCTAGGGGTAATGATACTAACCTATGTAACATTGAGTGAAAGGCTGCATGTTTGTGACTAGTCGGGTGGTTTGAATTAGCCGGAATTAAATTGTCGCAAAATGTATCTTTTCTGTATACCTTGAAACAATGTCTATTATTTGCAATACTTATGGTCAGATCCAGAAAATTAATTGTTTTGTGGCCTATTTCCATTGTGAATTGGATATTTGTGTTCAAGGTATTCATATATGTTAAAAACTTATCTAGTAGTTCTAACGGGCCAGTCCACAAACACAAGACATCATCAACATACCTGTACCAATACATAATGTTTTCTTTGAAAGTTTTACAGGTATTGATTTGTTTTTCAATTTTGTTCATAAAGATGTCTGCGCATAACGGTGATATGGGGCTTCCCATTGCTAGACCATCTGACTGCTGATATATAGTGTCGTTGTAAATGAAGTAATTCTGTTTTAGACACACATTAAAAACATGATTGAGGTCGACAATTTTCTGTGCTTCTAGTTTTGATTCTTCCATAATATTATTAATTTCTTCTTGTAATTCCTTTACCGGCACACTGGGAAACAAATTTTGGACATCGAATGAGACCAAAATACACTCATCTGGTATTTAGATATCTTTAATTTTGTCAACTAACTCTAAACTATCTTTAATTGAATGTAGAGGACGAAATTTAGTAATATCTTTAAAAACTCTATTGGTCTCTGCGGCCAAACGGTAAGTAGGAGCATTCATATATGACACTACAGGCCTTATGGGTGATCCTTGTTTGTGGAGCTTATAATAACCATGAAGCCGGGGTATTATTGGATTCATTACTACCAGTTTATAGACATCTTTTGAGCTGAAGATACTATTACATGTCATCAAGGTATTTCTTACTTGCGTATGAAATTTCTTGGTTGGATCACTCTTTAAAATCTTAAATATCCCTGTTTCTAAAAATGCCTCAATTTTCTCCTCGTATTCGTTTTTTGTAGTCACAACAATCGTATTCCCCTTATCCGCCTTTGTAATAATCAAATTATTTTGCTGGACCTTTTGTTTTATTGATTTTATTACCTTCCATTCATTGTTTTTTACTTTCATTTTATCTAAATGCTCATTAGTCAATAATTCATTTTTTATCAATTTTTTCAAATTATGTTTTGTTGCCATATCATTCGTAGCTACCTCTAAATCAACCCCCAAATTTTCTAAATCTTTCTTCTTATTATCTGATTTCGGACAGTATTTTGGACCCTTTTCTAATAACATGGTTTCCTCCCTACTGAATATAATATTTGTCGTATTATAGAGTCTCTCATAAAAAACAGCTCTATGCGTCTTATTATGGGAAGTGTCAAACCGAGACTCTTTTTCATTAATTAAATATTGCAATTTCTTTAAGTGTCTACTATGTATTTTTGATGAAATGTACTTTGAAATTTCGTAAACTCGTTGTAACAATATATCTATTTCTATATTATGCAATCTTAAATGAAGTTCAGAATGAATAAATTTAAGATGGGAGCCTATGTTATTACGTTGGCAATACAAAGATTTTTGTTCCTGTTGTAACCACCTTCTTTTTGTATCTTCAATAAGATATTTTACGTGTAATTTATTATTATTCGTTTTTAAATTATTATCTATATATTTTGGTAGTACATTATTTCTTTTGCATGCACTATTAAACCACAAATGTTCATTAATTTTCGTAAACTTCAATTTAAGTTTTTTATATAAGACGATTAGGCTAGTCGTATTTACTGACTTGATATAATTTATACTTTCCATCGTCGGCACTTGGTGAAACTCCGTCATAATTATTGTTTTAAATTTTACACTTGTACTGTTTCACAATTCACTAATTATGTATAATATACACTTTTTTATTTAAATAGTCAACCGGTTTCGCATTTTACTGCATCATCAGGACTAAAACTTAAATTGTCAACAAATACGTTGTGTTAGGAATTGTTAATAATGGTCGGTAGATGTGAAATATTGAGTTTGATAGAAAATATTAATGTTGCCAACCATTATTTCCAAATCTCCACAGTACGAAGATACAAAATGAGGCAAACTACCAAATAAAAATTATACAAAATTACAAATGAAATCCAAAACTAATAACGGATCTAAAGTAATAATAAAATCAAATGTCACTTAAATTACTAATTTAAAATTATCCAAAATTAAGATATGTCATTGGGTTCAAAATGTCAAAATGTTCAGTAAATACTATATATAATATGTCAAACATAAAATTAATATTATTAAATTGAATTAAATTATATAAATAATGTTAACTTAAATTATATAAATTGAATGCCCTTGAAGCCTTAGAAATTAATAAACAGAAAAATAATCCGAAATTATTAAATGATCATAGGGATTTAAATTCTTCCCCCTTATTAAATATTTTTACTAATTAATTTCAATTTATATAATTTAAGTTAACATTATTTATATAATTTAATTCAATTTAATAATATTAATTTTATGTTTGACATATTATATATAGTATTTACTGAACATTTTGACATTTTGAACCCAATGACATATCTTAATTTTGGATAATTTTAAATTAGTAATTTAAGTGACATTTGATTTTATTATTACTTTAGATCCGTTATTAGTTTTGGATTTCATTTGTAATTTTGTATAATTTTTATTTGGTAGTTTGCCTCATTTTGTATCTTCGTACTGTGGAGATTTGGAAATAATGGTTGGCAACATTAATATTTTCTATCAAACTCAATATTTCACATCTACCGACCATTATTAACAATTCCTAACACAACGTATTTGTTGACAATTTAAGTTTTAGTCCTGATGATGCAGTAAAATGCGAAACCGGTTGACTATTTAAATAAAAAAGTGTATATTATACATAATTAGTGAATTGTGAAACAGTACAAGTGTAAAATTTAAAACAATAATTATGACGGAGTTTCACCAAGTGCCGACGATGGAAAGTATAAATTATATCAAGTCAGTAAATACGACTAGCCTAATCGTCTTATATAAAAAACTTAAATTGAAGTTTACGAAAATTAATGAACATTTGTGGTTTAATAGTGCATGCAAAAGAAATAATGTACTACCAAAATATATAGATAATAATTTAAAAACGAATAATAATAAATTACACGTAAAATATCTTATTGAAGATACAAAAAGAAGGTGGTTACAACAGGAACAAAAATCTTTGTATTGCCAACGTAATAACATAGGCTCCCATCTTAAATTTATTCATTCTGAACTTCATTTAAGATTGCATAATATAGAAATAGATATATTGTTACAACGAGTTTACGAAATTTCAAAGTACATTTCATCAAAAATACATAGTAGACACTTAAAGAAATTGCAATATTTAATTAATGAAAAAGAGTCTCGGTTTGACACTTCCCATAATAAGACGCATAGAGCTGTTTTTTATGAGAGACTCTATAATACGACAAATATTATATTCAGTAGGGAGGAAACCATGTTATTAGAAAAGGGTCCAAAATACTGTCCGAAATCAGATAATAAGAAGAAAGATTTAGAAAATTTGGGGGTTGATTTAGAGGTAGCTACGAATGATATGGCAACAAAACATAATTTGAAAAAATTGATAAAAAATGAATTATTGACTAATGAGCATTTAGATAAAATGAAAGTAAAAAACAATGAATGGAAGGTAATAAAATCAATAAAACAAAAGGTCCAGCAAAATAATTTGATTATTACAAAGGCGGATAAGGGGAATACGATTGTTGTGACTACAAAAAACGAATACGAGGAGAAAATTGAGGCATTTTTAGAAACAGGGATATTTAAGATTTTAAAGAGTGATCCAACCAAGAAATTTCATACGCAAGTAAGAAATACCTTGATGACATGTAATAGTATCTTCAGCTCAAAAGATGTCTATAAACTGGTAGTAATGAATCCAATAATACCCCGGCTTCATGGTTATTATAAGCTCCACAAACAAGGATCACCCATAAGGCCTGTAGTGTCATATATGAATGCTCCTACTTACCGTTTGGCCGCAGAGACCAATAGAGTTTTTAAAGATATTACTAAATTTCGTCCTCTACATTCAATTAAAGATAGTTTAGAGTTAGTTGACAAAATTAAAGATATCTAAATACCAGATGAGTGTATTTTGGTCTCATTCGATGTCCAAAATTTGTTTCCCAGTGTGCCGGTAAAGGAATTACAAGAAGAAATTAATAATATTATGGAAGAATCAAAACTAGAAGCACAGAAAATTGTCGACCTCAATCATGTTTTTAATGTGTGTCTAAAACAGAATTACTTCATTTACAACGACACTATATATCAGCAGTCAGATGGTCTAGCAATGGGAAGCCCCATATCACCGTTATGCGCAGACATCTTTATGAACAAAATTGAAAAACAAATCAATACCTGTAAAACTTTCAAAGAAAACATTATGTATTGGTACAGGTATGTTGATGATGTCTTGTGTTTGTGGACTGGCCCGTTAGAACTACTAGATAAGTTTTTAACATATATGAATACCTTGAACACAAATATCCAATTCACAATGGAAATAGGCCACAAAACAATTAATTTTCTGGATCTGACCATAAGTATTGCAAATAATAGACATTGTTTCAAGGTATACAGAAAAGATACATTTTGCGACAATTTAATTCCGGCTAATTCAAACCACCCGACTAGTCACAAACATGCAGCCTTTCACTCAATGTTACATAGGTTAGTATCATTACCCCTAGACGAGAAAGATTACAGGGAAGAGCTCAACACTATAAAAACAATAGCTGAAAATAATGGCTACGACCCTAAGCTAATTGACTTGTTGTTAAAAAGAAAACAAAAGAATTTGGTACGGAAAATATTGTACGCTGGGACTCCATACAGAACACCTATTGAGAAAATAAGATATGCTCGGTTACCATTCTTAGGGAATATTTCATACAAGTCAGCAAGACTACTAAAGGATAGCAACCCAGCGTTTTACACTACCAAATCTCTAAGATGTTTACTTTTTAACAACAAGGATACAATACCAAAAATGATGCATAGTGGGGTATACAGATTAGAGTGCCAGGAATGTAAGGCGGAGTACATCGGTCAAACAGGAAGATCCTTTACAAAGAGAATAGAGGAACATGTCAGGACTTGGAAGTCCGGACAAGGGATGTCTGCGTTTGGCCAACACCTCAGAACGGAAGGGCACAATTTTGACCTCGCCAAGAACTTCAACGCCTTGCATTTTTGTAACAAGGGTGAAAGGCTGAATGCCCTTGAAGCCTTAGAAATTAATAAACAGAAAAATAATCCGAAATTATTAAATGATCATAGGGATTTAAATTCTTCCCCCTTATTAAATATTTTTACTAATTAATTTCAATTTATATAATTTAAGTTAACATTATTTATATAATTTAATTCAATTTAATAATATTAATTTTATGTTTGACATATTATATATAGTATTTACTGAACATTTTGACATTTTGAACCCAATGACATATCTTAATTTTGGATAATTTTAAATTAGTAATTTAAGTGACATTTGATTTTATTATTACTTTAGATCCGTTATTAGTTTTGGATTTCATTTGTAATTTTGTATAATTTTTATTTGGTAGTTTGCCTCATTTTGTATCTTCGTACTGTGGAGATTTGGAAATAATGGTTGGCAACATTAATATTTTCTATCAAACTCAATATTTCACATCTACCGACCATTATTAACAATTCCTAACACAACGTATTTGTTGACAATTTAAGTTTTAGTCCTGATGATGCAGTAAAATGCGAAACCGGTTGACTATTTAAATAAAAAAGTGTATATTATACATAATTAGTGAATTGTGAAACAGTACAAGTGTAAAATTTAAAACAATAATTATGACGGAGTTTCACCAAGTGCCGACGATGGAAAGTATAAATTATATTGGGTAGTTAAGGTTACTAATCTCTCGCCTAACGAAATACCAAAGGTGTTGTTATACAGGTACCTATAAGTTTATGGCTACTGTACATTCCAAACCCAAACACGACATCGACAAGCAATTATTGTGGCAGGAATTGGTAAAGTGGTGATACCAAACCCGGGCGAGACGTTGCAGAACTGTATCACCTGGTTTTTATAATTTATAATTTCTAGTGTCCGCATATGTGAAAACTGAATCATATTGACTTTCATAAAATAAACTCTTGTACTGTTTCACAACTGCAATAAAATTATTTAATCAACCGGTTTCACTGATTAGTGCTTATCGTGTGCACAGTTATGGTAAATCCTATCTATATAAATAAAAATGAATCCTCAAATGTTTCTACGCACATAACTTTTGAAAAATATATTAAGTTGGATATTTTTTGTATATATTCGGTATTGTCAGGACAAGATTTGTATGAAAGAAAATATTTAAAAATCGTGCGGAAAAATCTTAAAACTCTTATAACATGGAAAGTGACCGAGTGAGTGAGACAAAATATATTGAGGTAGTAATATATTAATATATTAGAATAAAGAAAATGGTCGAATTATTTAATTTTTATTTTATTCAATCAATGCAGTTGTACTGTAAATAGTTGATTTTGTCTAATTGTTTATAAGTAAGTAGTACTCGTATAAATATAAAATAAGGGAAACCTTTGTATTTCTAACTACTATATTATTAAACTTGTGAAACAGTACCAGAGTTTATACTAAGGACATTTTTGTTTCGAAAAGCGATCTTGGGAACTCGTAATTTTTATTTTTGCTTGTTAAGTAAAGTGCAACAACTTTTATTAGAAATTAGTACTGGCCAAGAGATAGTAATCTAAACAATTTCAACGATTTATTTTTAAAGTTCAGCTGTCGAGTTCCAATTTAGAATAGAGGATAGCGAAAATATAAATAATGCTTAAAATTACAACTACAAAAATAGTTCAGTACAGATCAGGAAGTCCTGGGTTTGATCCTTGGATCGGACAAAAGTGTGATTAAGGTTTTTTCAAAGTTTTTGTCGAAAATCAAAAATCTCAGCGGCTCGGAGTCTGGTAGGTGGTTTGTTATTACTTTCGTGCCTTGGATAAACACGTAAAGCCGCCGGTCTCAGTTATCGCTAAAAATATTTGATAATCAGTTCGGTAAAATGCGGCAATTGAGCTAACCGACAACTCTATAGACGTTTAGTTTACTCTGCCTAGCCAGTAAGGAAACCGGGCGTGATGACTTTTTTTTTCAACATTAGTATAGTATTATTTGTTAGAGTATTTTATCGTTGTTTGGTTTTTCTTCTAGGGTAGCAAACTTATTGTTTACCATCTTTATAGAAAAGTCATTTAAAGTAAATATTGAATTGGAAATATTTACTCACCAATCCAAAATTAACATTAATCAACGAATAATTAAAATTCATATTTCTGAAAAAATAATGGTCGTCAATAACACTCGGAATATTGCAAATATAGTTTCTCAAATATTTTTATTACGAGTATAATTCTTCATGGGTCGCGATAATTTCAGCACTACCTTTTCTAGGGTTGTCAACTTAAGAAAAGATTATTTTTAATATAAAATGATTACTTGGATTTTTTAATGTTCTGTGGTCTATCGCCTCAATGGTCGATTCTCGGGTCGAGCTAATCAAAAATGTATACAGGTGTGTATATCAAAAATGTATACAGGTATACAGGTACAAATCAAAAATGTATACAGGTGAGTATGTATTGGACAAATGCCCGGTGGACGATAGGCTTGCCACCTATCACATCGTGGTACTAAGTATCTTCGGATAGTCTTTTGGCATACAGGCGTATAAATACTATTTTTTTAATACAGAAAATATTCAAAGACAATTGAACAAGCTGGCCAAATTGCAATGAAATGTGATCGATTATGATCATAAAATCTGTCTAGATTTTTGAACATATGAATAAAATAGGAATCAGTATATAATGTGTAGGTACTACTTGTAAATGTATGTGTGTAGTGTATTCTAATGCCTCACACTTATGTACATGTCAAAAATGGTACGATATTCTTAACTTTTGCATGCCAATTATTTTTGTGCCAGGTTTTACTTATTGTTGGCATAAATAGTTTCATATCTGTGTCAATCGTAATTGATATAAACATGAACAATCCAGTGATTGACGATTCTGGATAAAGTGCGGTCGTACCAAGACCAATACAATTCGAAAAGCACATCAAACTTCACAAGTAATTGTCTATACTAGTACTACCTATAAGTTTTAACCAAATTGTATTTTTGAGTTGAGAATAAGATATGTGTGCTTATATCATATAATCAACGGGACAATGGTTGCCGGTTTACCTATTTGAATAAAATATAAAATTACCTATTTGAATAAAAATAAAATATAAATAATTTAACTTTTAACTCCATAATTGTTACGTCATATATCAATATTATATTCATTTAAATTTAAAACAAGAATCGACAGCCCCAGCGATGTAGACCAATTTCCCGCACGTGATTTATCGTTTAACTGTTATTACAGAGAGATAAGATAAATATATTACCAATGGTGTGTTAATAATTCATTATGAACTTGCCACTGAAAACAAAAGTAATAATATCAACTAAGTATTATTGAGAATTACACATAATTTATTAGTTCTGGATTTTTTATTGTTGTATTGATAAATAAAGTATTGATAAATTGGATATTTTCCATCCCCAGCATTTGTTGAAACTGCATCTTAAAATGTTTGAAACAAATTTACTTATTATGTATGTAAAAGTATTTATATATGTATTTCTATGTATTAATGTCGTTATAATTTGCTTAAAAAAACTTACTTCTACTTCTAGATTACGTCTATAACACACTTATATTTGTACTCGACCAGATTAACTAATTACAGTCTTATCGGCGATGATTAATTTAAATAATTATATCAATATATCAAATTGTTATATAAACATATATAACAATTTGACACATAAACTCAATATAAAAATTTATAAATATATTACACCTCTATACTCAAAGTAAACAGGGTTACCCGCAGAATCAATGTATAAGTCTTAATATGTGCGTACATAAGTACACTCACATACGTTTTTTTTTTTTATAAAGCCTTTTATAATTACACACATATGTATACAGGTGTGTATGTATATGTTCTTATACTTTATAATGCTAATTCTACAAAAATTGTAAAAATACTCAAAATATGCAATACCAGTCGGTTATATGCGCCACAGACCACGCAAAATAACCGACTGATTCAAGAGTACCGCGGCACGGGAGCTACGAGTCTGAGCAATGTACGCTTACAGTTGCGTGTCGTGAAAATAGGAAAAAATTATAAAACGTATGCTCTACATTTCCCACAAAAAAAGGAGTTGCCATCATGAATACAATGTAAAAATGGCATGTTTCCTTAATTATTCGGCAAACTCTTAAAATCCGTATAGGTTGGTCGATGAAATTGGCAGAAAAATATTTTTTTTATAAAATGAACACAACATCAACAGTATTCTAGTATTTTAAAAGGCTCGTATTTAACATTCACTTTAAAAAAAATTGCAAATATTTAAAAGTGTACCTACATTACCACGTCTCGTCAGCGGTGGTGCTGTGTTTGTACCTATCGGTTTTGTTACTAAGACTACATGTGTGTGGTGTTGATATTTGAATTTTTTTTTTGTTCTGGAAAATATATCCATCTACATAATACCTTTGGCGATCGGACGGGGTTTTTTTGTTGTATATATGTACGTATTTTTCATGTGTTAGTATTGTAGCACCCCATATCGCAAGCAAATGTTATATAAGTCATTGGTCGACCCACGCAGCTTTACTGGTATGAAATTTTAAAATTTTACAGAATAAATTTGAAAAATCCTTTTTATTGGTTGTCTACATCGTAAGAATTACCCCTGTGAAAAATTTCAGCCTTCTTAATCCTTTTTGGTTTAGATTAAACGTCGTTATGCCAGTCAAGGAGCCAGGACTTATTTATTTATATATACATAGAAAAAGTAAGAAATTATTCATATAAGACATAAGACTATTTATATAAATATTAAATTGAAAAATAATGAAATATTTTTTATTTAATGTACCTTGTACATTTACACACAGACAAACAACTTAGTAATAATTAAAACAATGCAAAAAGAGTGAACTTATCTCAAAAAACAAAGGTTTTCCCAGCTAACCCAGAAAGTGAAGCTGGGTAAAAAAGTGGAAAACAAATGTCATAAAAATTCAGGTCTAAAAGCAACAACTTCTCTGCTTTTAACCTAAATACCTATCCCAGTCAGGAATCAAATCCGCGCCTTGTCTCAATCGGCGTCGCTAACAACACGATCAACTACGGGATATATATTATATCCTACGAAAAAATTATCCTAAAACTTTCTTACCGTATTTCTAAAACAAAGTTTTTCATCATATAACTTTTAACTTTAAGTTAGAAATGAAGTTAAAAGTCCCTGAAACTATAAAAAATGTCGTCGTTTCAAGTCTTATCTGAAAGTTTTTTAATACGATTAGCAAACTTCGTATATAAGCGCTTATTCGAATACGTTGAACATTCGATTACCAGTGGCCACGACGTGAGACTACTAATAATAAATTTAATTAGTATTGCAAACTCGATTGTGCCGCATCGCTTAAGCTGAACTGGTTACTTTACAAATTATAAATTCGCTTAGCATGCTTGCTATTGGAAAAGCTTAATTACTCTTAAAAAATTATATATTTTGTAAACTTGACTGTTAGTTTAAATGAGATTTTTATTCCGGCTCGTAAATAAAAATACTTCATTTATCTGATGATGTGTTCCTCCGTGTTTTGTATATTACTTTATAAAACCAAGTAATTATGGATGAAAAATGAATAATAAATTTTAGCTCAAAGCAACAAAGAGCTATATGATTTGCAAGATCCATGTTATAATGATCAAAAAAGGAGAATAACATTTAGATAGAAATACGGAAATGCGTTGCGTTGCGATTCGTCCCGCTCTGGCTAGCATTTTCGTTATGATGCTGATGACGGGCCAGAACGAGCTGGGGCATGCTAGTGTGCTGAATCCATTAAGAATAGAGCAATCGTGACTTCATCTTTATCTCGCAGATATTAAAGTGCTATTAAAATATATTTGGTACCTTCAAGTGATGCTTGTCTCTTAATATTAGAACCGTGTGACTGTATTGCCATACTATCTTATAAAATCTTCAACTAGAATTAGTCACATTGGTAATTGCATAGAATTTATTTTAGTCAAACTCAACTAAAATTTAGTCAAAGTTCATTCAGTCATTATTCAATGTAAAGTGCTCGTTCCAACTATATCATTAGATAGCCTTTGTCCTGTCGAGAGCCATTAATAGGCTATTAATTTTATGTTTCATTCAAGCGTTTATATTTATTCACGCCATAAAACCTCAACAGCGCAATATTTTGGTCCGCGTCGCGATCACGCGTTGTATCAGAACAAAAACGTCCCCCAGATTCATGAGTTTTCGTCGACTAATAAATCGCGTATTGAACGCATAAATCACGACAATGTTAGTTGCGAATTTTTTTGTGAGCCAACGCGATGTATCAGAGCGATTAACGGGTCTGTCAACGCGAAAGTTCCAATTTCATCATCACGTCACTTCTACAATTTGACCGCGTCGTTGGTCGCGTGGTTAGCGAACCTAACTACGAATCGAGGGACTTGGGTTCGATTCCCGACAGGAACAAAAATTTGTGTGATGTTCATAGATACTTGTATTTCTGGGTTTGGGTGTTTATTACGTATGTCACTTTCGTTGAATAGCATCCATAACACAAGCAAATACCGAATACTTTGAGGTTAGATCAATTCGTGTGATTTGTCCAGCAATATTAAAAAAAATATTTGTTTTGTCTTTCCCAGCCTAGTCAAGATGTGCGTTGCACGAAGGGTTTTTTATATCATAAGATAACAAGCAGATTGGTCTCCTGATGGAAAGAGTCAACCATCGCCTATAGACACCAAAGATGTTAATGGTGCGTTGCTATCTTGTGGCGAGGTCTAATGCCACATGCATAAGTTTACCAGCTACCTTACCCTCCAAACCGCAACACGACAGTGACAAGCACTGACGCTTTTGCAGCAGGTATAGGTCAGGCGGTGGTACCAGACCCGGGCGAGACAATGCAGAACTCTACCACCTAGTAGCCACGATGGTAGTGACTCGATAGCCAATCGGTCGCCTTTTACGACCTGCCTGGCAGAACGGCAGTTGGCCTATTCTTCAAAGGAGACCTGGACTAACACGGCGAAGAAGGTAATATCAACTCGCTGTTGTCTTGACATAATTTAATAAAAATAATAAATTTTATCAATAAATGTATTATATTACTACCGTGAAATTTCACACGCACCCGAAATCAATCGAAAAAAAACAGGAAAAAACTACTTGACTTTAACAAAAATTAGCAGTTTAAAGCATAATATTTCAAAAACGGATCCTTTTGTTTTCACTGTTCCCACAATATATTTTAAAAACCTATCCAAATATGGGGTATATTTGGATACTTTGGGAATGCGAAAAAATAAACATTCCCACTTATGGTGTAGAAGGTAACCTAAAAATATATTTTAAAGATTTTATTTTCTTTATTGGCGTGACTTATATGTATATTCAAACCAAATTACAGCTTTCTAGTGCGAATATCTCAAAGCTAGGCTGCAGGTGGTCGGAGTGACAGATGGATGGATGGATATGGTGACAGTGTAAGAGTTCCTAGTTGACTTCGCAACCCTAAAAATATTGCATTTTATAGTATTAATTAATAAATATTTACAATAACACACACACACATGTCATTCCCACCTCTCGAATAGCAACACCATTACCGTTTTTAATACCTAATGGTTGTTTTCTTGTATCAGGACCACCATCTGCTTTTTTATTATCCCATTATATAAAACAGTCTCATCAAAGATGTATACTTATTCTGTATTTACTTATCTAATATCTGTATCTACTGGTTTAATATTCTATTATATATAAAATATAAATTCAAGGTTCATTTAAAGAATGTTTGATACGTAAACAAATAATAATTATAATCAACATCTCCATATAAACTCGAAGTCGCAAATCCGAAAACATCAGCACAAAAATCGTGAAGTCGAAAGACAAAGCGAATATCACCCACAAAAACGACGCTCATAAAGAATTAGCGGGGAATTATTCGAAAAAAATCAGAGCGTCGGCTCGTTTACTTGACAAATTGTTGGGGGATCCCTCTTTATGGCAGACTGTTTGTTTGCCGTGCACAGATTAAAAAGTTTCTAGTGAGAGTTACAAAAAACACGGGTTGAAAAAATTGATAAAATGTATCTGTTCGCACTAACTGCACGACATTATCTTTGTGAATCGGATGATTGAAATGTTTTGTTAGCTCTTTCTTTTTAGTAAGATTACTTGTTGATTAATGATTATTTACTACGAACGATTAGTCGGAAGCTTCACTGGTAATTTATTATGTCGAATGATATAGATTTTACTTTTAGAGTATATATTAAAATAAACTTACATGTCAACAAAATTGTGCTTGAAATTATACTAATCATATCATACTAGTCATAGTTACACTATATCATACAAATATCCAAATTGGTTGTAGATCGAAGAATAACATCCATCTATTCTTACAATTTTTCGCATTTATGATATTGTATTCGTATAAGCCTTATACTAATATAATATCATAATAAATGGACAGATGGATGTTATTTTTCGATTTATAATCGATTTGGATAAAATTTGGCATACACATAGATGATGATTTGGAACAGCACACAGAATACTTTTTATTCCGGAAATTTCGACAGTAACTTTTGTAATGCAACGGGCTGTAGGGCACATCTAATTTGTTTATAAACTACTAGCAACCAGCTCCGGCTTCACACAGGTATTTAATGGCATGCTGTATAAATCTCAGAATTTCTCGACTTTTCTGTACTATTTTAAGCGTGTATAATACATGTAAATCTTCCTCTTAAACCTCTCTGTCTATTGATGAAAACTGCATTAAAATCCGTCGATTTAGCAGAACCAGATGTATCTGCATACTAATATTATAAATATATAAGTCGATCTGATATGCTTTTACGGCTAAACCACTGAATCGATTATAACGAAATTTGGTAAAGAGATAATTTGAAGACCCGGTGTCAAACATAGACCACATTTTTTTCAATAATCAATCCCAATCGACCCGTATGGAGTCGAAATAGCTCAAATCGCTAGCGTTAAATTAATTTTAGGGAAGTGGGGGTTTAGAAAGAGGCAAAAAGTAGTCGATGGAGTGACAAAAAATAAGTGATGGAGTAGCCTACTCCATCACTTATTTTTTTTAAAGATCTAAAGGAAAACAGGAATTAAAATACACGGATCTTCAATACGTATATTGTATCTGTGGGTGTCGTTTCCTCTTTTTTTAATTCTTTTGCTTTTTAACCAGCATATGTTTAAAAAAATTAACTACTATTTCCGAAAAGCAGTTTGGCCAAATAAAACACTTGAATCACTGTTACATGCACTTTATAATTTTGGGTAGAGTAACGCCCTCAAGAAGCGATAGAATTACAATGAATCGAAAACATGTTATCCCCACCTATTTATAACATTCTTCTTTATATACTTTGTCCGTTGTTGTTATGACGTCATTATCTCACAATAACAGGTGCATAACACAGGTGCGCCGTACATCTGGTCGGCTAGGACTTGTCGTCAAGCGGGGTTGCTAACACTATCGTAAAATTGCAAAAACTAATTTCTATCCTCTTGTATCTTTTAAGCTCTGAATCGGCTCTTTGCCAAATTTCAATGGCACTAAAAAGGAAATATTAAGAATCAGCAGAAGAAATTTTAAAATATCTGTAATAAGCTAGCTGACTAAATTTAAAAACGGTTTAATAAATTGCCTTATATTTTTATAATTTCTAAATGTTTAAATTTTTCATTCTTTCGATATTATAATTAATCATTTAAAACTACAATATACCCGATTCATAGAACACGGTCCTATAGACTAGTTTCCACTAAGTCTATTGGACCGTGTTCTATGGTAAATTGGGAACATCTTTCTTTTTGGAAAAGCGGGTGGAAAAAATATTTTATATAACACCATAACACCTAACTTTTTACAATTCAGTACAAATAAACGTAAAATCAAAGGCAAACAACTAAACGGGCCCAGCTGAAATAAATTCGGCCGTTCCATAAATGTCAGTCAGTTAATGTGTGTGTGGCGAGCGAAATCGTGTGCTAAATCCACTCCATTAACAAGTCTAAATGCAAATCCGGCACCAACTAATGAGGCCATAGAAAACATTAACAAAAACTTGGCGAAGTGGCATGCAAGCCATGCGCCATAATCGCATGATCAAATGCCTATAAATCTTCGATTCCTAACAATTTCCCTTTTCGGGTCACTATTTATCGGTGAAAAACGTTGAAATTACTGCTACAGGCGTTCGGTAAACTGTAGAACTTGTGAAATAGCAAATAAATATCTCAATCGAATCGAGTAAATTATGGGTACGCCACACGAAACACGCTGATATATATTTGTCCGATTTGCGACTATTACCACGGAACTCCTATCTGTAAATTAAAATGGCCTCCAAACATTTCTTTGAAGTTTATTTAATCAGTTAATTCTATCAGTAATAAATGAAAGAAAAAGGTTAGATATCTAAATAATGCATTATCTGTCATTCTGCTGTGTGTCAAGTGACTACTAGGTGGTAAAATTCTGCTACATCTAGTCTAAATATCGTATATCGCATCACCGCCGTAATATCATCAATACTTTAACTGCTACGTTCCGGTTTATAGATTAAATAGCTGGTAAACTTATAAGGCATTGCTATCCAGCCACACCCATAACATCTTTGGTGTATTCAGTATATGGTTGTCTCTTTCCATCTACGTGTTTGCTATCCTATGATATAAAAAAACCTGGTGTAATAATGTAAATAGAAACAACGACCTACGGACACATAAATTCGATATAATACGTGCATTGCTGACTTTTAAAATGGTTAAATAAATAGCGTTTTCAGAGGCTCTTGGACAAATAAAAAAAAATATTGGGAGTTAACATTTTAGATACAATCGCTACACCACACAAATTTCATTACTGGGAGCGCAATTTAGCATTAATAATAGCACCTTGCTAAAACCTCTCCTGCATATTCATTAAATATACCTAAATTTTCGTAATGTTGTGTGAAAATGTCGCATCAAATTAAAAACACTTGTATTACTTGCTGTCATTGATAACACTCACTGCTGAATATAAAAAAATAAGGCACTTAGCCCACCACTGTAAATCTACATAAAATATTCTGTAAGTCAAAATCAAAATGCCATCCTCTTAACGCTTAAACTTTGAACAAATGGAATGCCATCAACTGCGTTTCAAGCAGTCAAGCCGTTCAAAAGTTATGAAAAGTTTACACACACACATACACACACACACACACGCGTATATACAGACATACTGACCGCATCACGAAAATAATCGGAAAAGGTTTATAGGACTTGACCTCAAAATATCAAAACCTTAAAACGTGGAGATGTGGCAAAAACTCGATTTTCGAAAATCGGGGCAAAATCAGTATGTTCCTTATCTATATACGTAACGGGAAGTTAAAAAGATTCCAAGAAATTGAGAACCTTATCCTTTTCAGAAAATCGCTTGAAAAAGCAATATCACCACCAGTCTGGATTTGTTCACCAGAATTATTGCTGCATTATAAATGAATTATTTTATATTTTACTAGTTGTTGTTCGCTCGCATTGAATTCAATTTTGCACCTTAGTAGTTGTATTTTCTATGTATTTTAACGGAAGCCTTCAAAAATTAGAAAATTAAACTACCAAGGATTGTCAGTAATAATCTAAATGTGTAACATGTTAACCCGTTTCATTAACTCGTTTAATGTGTGCAGTCAGTCAGGACATACGATTTTAAACATAGATTAGATAGTAGCTAGTTTTTCTATTTCAAATTGTAAATAAATTAACCATGGTTATAAACTTCTTTTAAACCTACAATAAAAAAAATATATCATAACGAACCATCAAAATTTCATGCCTATTTTCACCTACTTCGCGGCAAATCTTGTTTGTGTTGAAAGTTAGTAAATAAATTATGCAAATGTTTTTTCAACTCCACAGAATGTGAAGAACATAACAGTTTAGTTAAGTATTTATAGCGAACATAAAACACCGGTTAGACCTGTTAAAACTGACAGTTAAAAAAAGCAAATTAGTAAAACGGAATAGACCTTCAAAATCCAGGTCGGTAAGTTTCTAACAATAGTAATTTTTGCCTCAACCAATAAACTTTTCATATATTTTTTTCCATTTTCGTTTCATTGCTCGCCACATCGCATGATGGCTGATTGCAATTAATGAACTCTATATCTCCGTGGTGTCAGGCCATTGCCGATTTCAACGTTTTGTATTGTTCTATTTCGCGTGCAGTGTGAGAAATATTGCCAAAATTTATGAAGTTATACACTTATGCCGTAACTTTGTTTTATATAAATTAAGGACAGCATACGTCAAGTAGATTCATTATCCAAATAAGGGGAAGTAAAAAGTAGGGTTATGATTTTGACCAGTACTTATGTATATATTATGTTCATCTGTTCATCCACAATTTCGTAATTAATACGTATTCCAATTTGACAAATGAGATATTGCTAGAAGCATCTTGTTTGACTAAATTGATTGATATTGCATAAAATTGACATTGCTAAAATTTCATACGCATCATCTCCATTGTGATCTTCATACTACTACTAAATAAGTATTAGTAGTAGACTTTCACTATATCGTGAACAATTTTATGCTGACAAAATTATATTGTAATCTAGCGACTGTTGTAAAATTTATAAAAGTCGTCCCAAGTGTAAAATTTAATATTTTTGTGGTAGTTAATAATACTATATCTCACTTCTACTTGAAGATCCGTGGTCAAATGGCTATTTTTTTCAAAAATCACTAATGTTAATAGACAAATTTTACAAATACGTGAATAATTTTTTTGCTGACAAAATTAAATTGTAGTTAATCTAATGAATATTGTATTGTAAAATTTATAAAAATCACCCGAGTACAAAAAATATCCTTCTAATTTAACGTCAAAAAAATACAACCGTTTATTTCCCAAAAATATATATTTCTATACACTCAAAAAATCAAAATGTATGCTAATACTTTGACTTGTAACTATGAACTATTTGGCAATAAGTATACAAGTACATGGAAAATTTTGGAGAACTATAAATTTGTCTTTATTTAAAACTAGCCGTTTTCCGCGCGACTGCGTTCGCGGGACACCAATATTTAACTCACTTTTACTCAGTCGGGTAAATAAATCTAGCCTATAGCCTTTCTCATAAATATGGCTATATCAAAGACGATATTTTTTATTAAATCTGAATGATACATCCAGAGATTAGCGTGCTCAATCAAACAAAATCTTTAGCTTTATAATATTAAATACTAGCTGACCCGCGCGGCTTCGCCCGCGAGTATATTAATAAGTCGTCCAATAGCTTTTAATAAAAATTTCATCCCCTATTTCAGCCCGCCAGGGACTGGTTTTTGAAAAAAAAAATAGCCTATGTTTGACCCCGGATCTTCAACTATATCCATGCCAAATTTCATGAAAATCGGTCTAGCGGTTTAGCCGTGAAAGCGTAACAGACAAACAGACAGACAGACAGACTTTCGCATTTATAATATTAGTATGGAAGTATGGATTATATAGTATAATAAAACAGAAGTATAGATATAGATTATATAGATACCTACATAGGTTTTACAAACTGAATTTCGGAAAAAGCTTGGAAAAACCTGCGAAACTCGATTCCTGAACTTTTTACAATATGTATCTCTAAATTTATACGGAACTCTCGGCGGGGGAGTTCGACTCGCAATTGTTTTTTTTTTAAATAGTGTATACAGATTTATAAAACAAAGCAAAGCTTTTATACCAGCTGGATTTTAACCATATACTTGGTTGAAATCCAGCTAGTATTTTTTTTTGACCTGTCAAAAAAAACGTCAAAAAAATACGTATTTTATAAATTCTTTCTACTTTAAAACCCTTCCTTGTATTTTCAAATAGATCCAAAATGTCAACGTTTCCTTTCCAGTATAATAACATGTATCTTGTTAAATTAAAAATAAAAATTGAACTCATAATTTCAGGCCATAACATAACTGGCAAATGGTGTGATGCCAAACGGGAACTCGACTCAGCATGTGTTCCATAAAATTACAAAAGAATATTAATTTTAATATCTTTGTAGAGATACATTTCCGTAATTTATTTAATGTTGCTAGGAAAATTGAGAGAAAAATTTCATCGTTATCAGTATTATAGATTTGGTAATTTATACTAAATTATGTTGGCTATAACGTTTTTATATAAGCATGAGTCTTTTGCTCATTTTCTTTCAATAGTATTTAATAAATATGTATCTTCACACCCATATCCCCGAAGGGGTAGGCAGAGGTACAACAAGTACACCCACGATTAGCCGAAGATACTTGGTCCCACAAATGTGATAGGTGGCAAGCCTATCGCCAACCGGGCACTTTACAATTCCGGGCAAATTTGTGTTTCTTAGAAAACTGAAAAACACTTTTTTTTTAAAGTGCCCGACCCGGGAATCGAACCCGGGACCTCATGTGGTCAACGCCAACGCTACAGAGGTGATTTATTTAAGAAATAAATGCAGAGAACCAAAGCTTTAGCGTAAGCAGTAAAATCAAAATTTAAAAAGATTATATTAAAATGAACCTTTACGACGACCTACACTTTTGACGAGTCGACATTTTAAAAATTACTACCGGATCCGAACGCGGCCACAAGGAACCTGTAAGAATGATATCTACACTAATATTCTAAAGAGCAAATACCTTGTTTGTCTAACGATTGATTTCATTGACCGGAATTTCGTAAAAGACGAGCGATTAGATATACGTGTCACAACAATCATGAGGACTAGATTGTAGAGTTCCGTAACGTCTCGCGCGAGTATATGGTACCACCGCCTTACCTATTCATGTTCACGCTTGGTATTGTCGTGTTTCGGTGTAGAAGGTAAGGTAGCTGGTATACTTATGCATGTGCTATGCCATCCCGCTACATGAATAGCAACAAACCATAACAACTATAGGCGATGGCTTTCTTTCCATCAAGAGAGATTTACGCTTACTCGCTATATAATGATACTAATAATTTTTTTTCTATTAAAAAAGCTATCAGTTTGTTTGATATTTAATATATAAAAGTAAGTATCATCATTGATTTGAGCTGTATTACCATATTAGTGGCTTTCAAATGTAAGCGACAGAACGTACAATTAGTTTTAACGTGAACAGAAACGTATACTAGTAAAGAGCTTAGTGTAAAAGCTGTAGGTTGTCGGAAATGCTAATTTATAATCGATTATTATTAAGTACAAATCACAATAAACCTAAGCTTACCAAACTTACTTAGACTTACACGTAAATCTTGTTATACATCACATATGACTCAATTAAGCGCAACACTAATTAGCTAATCACCTTAACGAGACTGCATGTAAGTAATGGGGTATTAGCATGCTTCCATACATGCCGTGACTAGTGGGAAGAATGATTTGTTTTATAATGGGGATTAAAGGAACAGATTCTTAATAGAACACTGTGAGAGTAACAAACAAATTGATATATTTTTATGGAAAAAAACTGGTTAAGTGCGGGTTGAACTTGCATTTTATTTATGTCATAAGATAGCAAACAAGCAGATGGGTTTCCTGATGGAAAGAGTCAACCATCGCCTATAGACACCAAAGGCGTTAATGGCGCGTTGCTATCTTGTGGCGAGGTCTAATGCCACATGCTACTTTACCCTCCAAACTGGAACACGACAGTGAAAATAACTGACGCTATTGTGGCAGGAATAGGTAAAGCGCCACCTAGTAAAAACAGCAATGTATTAAATTTGTTACTACACTTGCATACCGAAGGTTCCGTGCAAACTTGTAGATAACCTTAACTACACAAAACTTTCATGATACTAGGTCAATAGGAAGTACCCCGTAGATTTTGATTCCCTTGTGAAATCGCAAAATATGCCACATACGACATATCTTTTGATCACGTTTTTTTGTAATGTAACTATAAATTTACGGTTTTCAAATTTTTTCCTTTACAAGTGCTGTAAGATATTGCTTCTAGCCAAATTTTACAATTGTAAGTCAACGGGAAGTACCGTTGGTTTTAATTCCCTCATGAAATCGTAAAAATGGCAAATTTTTTGATCGCGTTGACTTACAAGTTTGATTTTTTACAGCTGAGAGTGACTGTAGATCAGAGTATTTGATATAAATTTTAATTGATAGCTCTACGTGTTCATAAGAAAAAGGGACAGACGGCCGTACGGACAGACGGACAGTGATGTGATCCAACAGGGATTGGAGGCGTTTTCTCCTTATGAAGTACAGAACCCTAGGTCCGTCCCTGAATCATTGAATTATAGTTTTTCAAATTCAACCATAATTCTATGAATCCGTTTGAACATAGACTAAACAATAAAATCTATTAGTGACAACAGACTTTATAGTAGGAGAGCCGAAGATGCTAAATGGTTAGTTACTCGAGCGTCGTAGGGACCTATTGGATTTTGTAGATTAAATTATAGGAGAAATAAAAGGTTATATGGTGTTTTTCATTTCAATGGTGGAGAAAAAAATTAAAAAGTAACTGTGACATGGAAAAACACTAAATCGTGTCAGATTAAGCTATGGTGGGTTAATTGCCACCTAAAATTTAGAAAATCTGACGATTCATGTGTTTTGTAAGGCAGTGGGAGGGTCAAGAAGTTGCAAAGAAAATGTTATTTTGACATTCTCGAGCGCGTCTGAATTTTCTTTTATTATATAGGAAATGATGTAAGAAAAACGAAAAAAATCTGACAGTTTCCACAAGCCCAAGTTATTGGAATTTTGTTTTTTCTGCCCTAATAACCCGCCTCTATGTAAAGGGCTTATATTTGGTGGAGAACCTCAACAGTATGTGAGACAACCCCCCATATTAATCTGACGCGCTTGAATAAATTCAAAAATCCCCTCTTGGGCTCCCCTACTATTAGCTTAGTCTATTATCAAAGTTCGATACTCGAGGTAATATTAAGTAGTGGCATTTTTTAACAGAAGAGGGGGTAAACGAGCAGGAGGTGCACCCAATGGTAAATGATCAACGCCGACCATGGACATCCGCAATACCAAAGGTCTTGCAGGCTATTAAGTATTGTACTACATAGTAAACCTCAACGAAATTAGTGTAGTCATGATATTTAAAAGGTATAATCACCGCGCTTACAAGTGTAGTGACAAGTCTGATACCTGTGCACAGAAGCCAGTATTAAATATTGTTATTTGATAATTAGGTCAAAATCTAAGTTTCTATTTTTTTCTAGTTTATATATATATATATATATATATATATATATATATATATATATATATATATATAAAACCCGTCTATAACTTACTATATATGTAATATAAAATCCGTCTATAACTTTGCTATCGTTTGGCGTATACTTGTACCTAACCATCAGAATAGGTTGTAATTTTTTTTGCACTTAGGCATATTATGTAAGTTACAACATATTAAAATTGTAGCCTTATGCGAAAAGGTTATGAATTTTTTTTTATATTTTTAAAATTTTAAAAGATGGCGACGCTTCCGCAAGACGCCTGTCAGACCGGCATTTTCATAATTGCCAGGTAGTAAAATAATATTCAAGAATGTGCTAGTTCTGTGCAAAGCGGGTTCGTCGTAGGGTTGAGTAGCTCTTCTACTAGTAGTTTTATTACGTTGGGCCCAATTGTTCCCCTTTTACGAACTCATGGCAGAATACCGCAGTGTTGGTCCCGGCCTCCTTTGTAGAATAGGCCAACTGCCGTTCTGCCAGGCAGGTCGTAAAAGGCGACCGATTGGCTATCGAGTCACTACCATCGTGGCTACTAGGTGGTAGAGTTCTGCATTGTCTCGCCCGGGTCTGGTACCACCGCCTTACCTATTCCTGCCGCAATAGCGCCAGTGCTTGTCGCTGTTGTGTTCCGGTTTGGAGGGTAAGGTAGCCGGTAAACTTATGCATGTGGCATTAGACCTCGCCACAAGATAGCAACGCACCATTAACATCTTTGGTGTCTATAGGCGATGGTTGAATCTTTCCATCAGGAAACCCATCTGCTTGTTTGCTATCTTATGACATTAAAAAAAAAATTGTAGCCTTATGCGAAAAGGTTATGAATTTTTTTTACATTTTTAAAATTTTAAAAGATGGTGACGCAACCGCAAGACGCCTGTCAGACCGGCATTTTCATAATTGCCAGGTAGTAAAATAATATTCAAGAATGTGCTAGTTCTGTGCAAAGCGGGTTCGTCGTAGGGTTGAGTAGCTCTTCCACTAGTAGTTTTATTACGTTGGGCTCAATTGTTCCCCTTTTACGAACTCATGGCAGAATAGCAGATGGTTTATCATTCCAATGGGACTAGGGGCTAAACCTAAGAATGCGCTATTAACGTCTTTAGTTTCCCTATTCTGATGAATAGACATCTCCTTGTTTGTTTATTTAACATTCAATTCTCCAAATTTCAATACGAAATGTTTTTTTTATATAAAGCAATCCTAATGTAAAGTGACATTTAAAAAGCATGTTTCAGATTATTTTTATACCATATACAGGTTGACTGATAAAAAACGATAGTAAATGATCATAATTGTGGTCAATAAAAATATAACAAAAAGAGAATATGTCGTCACTACATAATCAAGAGTTGAAAAAGTAAATTAGTTTAGTAATATTCGAAAAAATGGTCACCGCGCGTTTTAAAGACGCGAGTTTTGGCCGACATATTATATCGCAACGGTAGCTCGCTATTTGTGAATAATGAGCTTAGATATGTATGCGCGGATGTCCGCGCAACATTTTTATTATATAACTAGCTTTGCCCGCGACTTCGTCCGCGTTGGAAAAATTCTAAACTAAAAGTAGCCTGAGTTATGAGATAAGTAACGTAAGCCTATTATATCAGCCATCTGCCGGTGAAAGTCCCATCAAAATCGGTCCAGCCGTTTCAGAGATTAGCCGGAACAAACAGACGGATAAAAATTGTAAAAAAAAAAAATGTTATTTTGGTATATGTACCATGTAAACATCCATATAAAATTAGTTAAAAGCGGTTATTTTAATATTACAGACAGACGCTTCAATTTTATTTCCTTGTATAGAAGATTATGTAAAAAATCGAATACCAATTTTTATAGGTATCTTTGTCTCCTGTGCAAAGTTTCTGTTCTTCTGTTCAATTCTTTAACACCACATTATTTAAAAGAACACTCTTTATTCATCTACCCACCAGTAGAGAGAGAGAGAGAGTTCTCTATGCTGCAGCCAGCAACATGGAAAACTCTCTTTCTCTTTATTGTCTATTCTCAACGTATGCCAGACGTAAACCTGGCGCTGGTTTTAAATTATGATCACCAACGTGAATCCATAATAAACTAGAGCTTAATATGTAAACATTGCCTTTTTTTCTATGTTACGGTTTCATTGTTAAACAGCTAAACCGATTTTGAAATGAAATTTAATAAGCAGTTAAAAATACAGTAGACAGGCTTGTTTTATTTCAAAAGCAATGACGTGTATATTATACACGTCATTGTTCAAAAGGCAACTCCTAAGGGCTTAACTCATTGACCTCTAAATATATTTCTATGGCTAAACTAGAGGCAAAACTTTGTATGAAAAATTATATTGATGACATGTTAGTTTACTCACGGATAAAGCTGCGCGGGTCAGCTATTCTTATAAAATTACAAACCCAACTTAGTCTTAGTTTTTAATTTTTAAGCCATCAGTAAGCTACTAAATATATAAATAATCGTATTTCAAAACAGCATTTTTCCCTGTGTTGGTTTGGGCTTTGAAGAATAGACCAACTGCCGTTCTACCAGACAGGTCGTAAAAGGCGACCAATTGGCTATGCGAGTTACTAAGATCGTGGCTACTAGGTGGTAGAGTTCTGCATTGTCTCGTCCGGGTCTGATGTCACCGCCTTACCTATTCCTGCCGCAAAAGCGTCAGTGCTTATCAATGTCGTGTTCCAATTTGGAGGGTAAGGTAGCCGGTTAACTTATGCATGTGGCATTAGACCTCGCCAAAAGATAGCAACCCACCATTAACATATTTGGTGTCTATATGCGATGGTTGACTCTTTCCATCAGGAGACCTATCTGCTTGTTTGCTGTCTTATGTTATAAAAAAATCTAAGACAACAGCGCGCTGGTTGTCAGCTAGTTAAATATAAAGACAAAAACAGCATTTTCACTTAAATCAATCTTCAAATTATTCCACAATCACTTTGCGCTGAGCTCCTAATAAAAATATCAAAGTTAAAATTTCTCACATTTAATTATAAATTAGAACCCGCTCCGTTGAATAATTACAAAGCTTGAATGAAATGCGATTGCAGTGACAAATGGCTTTTCCTTGATAAATGACCTTATTTTTATGTTATTACCGTAAGTTTTATTTATGTGACATTTGTTTTAGAATCCTAATTTTATATATGTGAAATTGAATTTATTTTTACGCTTTATTTCTTAACAAATAACCACGCAATACGGTTACCCGTTTTTAGAGGTATGAAAAACGGACTTGGGTTATATTTAAACCAAAAAATATTACTACTACTGAAGAAAGAATAATACGTTTAAACACGATCCAAGCGCGAGCTGGAAGCTAGCTTAATATATGTTTGAAATGCTTAACATTTTTTAAGGCAGTATAACTGCAACACCCGACCCATTTCCTATAACTTCGGGACCCAAAATCTTCAGTAAATTAAAATGGTACCATGTGGGGAGTTATACCCCCTTCAACGAAATAAGAAGCATTAAAATTGGTTCATAAACAAAGAACTTATCCGCAAATACATATAAAAACAGCAGATTTATGGTTTTGTTGATAATATTATGAGCTAAAGGTGGGCCGCAGAAAATAAAAACAACTGAATAAAGAAACAAATATCGCGATTCGCAGTATAGGTATTGAAATTTTTCATAATTTTGCTAGATTTATTAAGTTGCTGGCGGGCCACACGTACATTGACAGAGGGCCGCATGTGGCCCGCGGGCCGCGCTTGTGCATGGTTGACGTAAAGTGACGAAGTTTATAACGATAACCTTCATTTTTAACGCAAGTAATTATATTTCTGTTTGTTATAAATAAAAATCCCTCTTCTCGGTATAGCAACGTATCTCCATATATATTTGTATGTGAAAGGAAAACTTTGTACCCCTTTTTAAGACAATCACGCGATCGGTAGAGTGAAATTTGGCACAGTTAAAGTTTATATTGCGGAGGAGAAATTTAATATTTTTAAGGAATATGCTTTAGAAATACATTAATTATAATGAAAATAAATATCAGAAATGTTACTTTCATCTGATATACATGATACTATACACACATGTCTACTATTTTTTTTTACGAATCGCGGCTATTGCCAAACTTAAAAGAGATATAATTATTTAGCGTATGGTCGAATTTCGACCACAAGCGATCGCTAGTATTAATAAATACCTATTTAATTTAAGTTATTCAGGATTTAATAAATTAAAAACAGCTACAACTTAGCCTACATACCGCCTACGAAGAACAGTACGGACTCACGTAGCAGTGCACTACGTCGTAGCATACAAAACGTAAAGTAGCGAAGTTTATATATTATCATGAGCATCAATGTTTAACTATTAATAAAGATATTTCTGTTATTATAAAGGAATAAAATATTTTATTCACTGTATAGTTAACGAAAAATATATTTTTATAAAGCAGTTTTAGCTTATTCCAATTTGACAGAGCAATCCATATCATCTATTCAAGTAACAGGACTCATGTAACAACATGAATTGATCGAATGGAAGTGAAAACACTATAGAATATAGGAAATGTAGTTGAATTACAGAATGTGTACAAAATTTTAGGTAAGTATTTTTATTATATGAATAGAACAAATAAACAAATAGCGCACATGATAGACATGTATTAACTATCACTTATAATATACATCATAGATTCTAATTTTGCATTGTTATTATTGAGAGATGGATGATGTCGCAAGTAGGAGCTGACTATTTCCAGATAACGACCTGTCATTCGTAACAGTAACCATTGGCAACCAATTTAATAGCAACAGATGTTCCACAAGTTGTCTTGACATTTGGTAGTTTAACATTTTTAGGAACAGTTCAAGTTTATGCCTCGTAGAAAATGCTACTACTCATAACTGAAACGAGTCGTTTTACTAATAAAGGAATTAGTCATTAGACATTATAAAACTTTATCAAATAATAGGCACAATAATGAAGCATTTAGCTTTTACTTCTTTACTATAAGGTGTGTGACAGAAAAGTGGATATTTTAAATCTTAAGGTCTTTGTGTATGTCGAGATTTATAAAACTAGACACTTTTACTATTCCACTTGTACATCAATTTCACTTTACACAATTTTAATTATATTACTTGACCGGTTTCACTTTTTAAAGCATCTTCAGAATTGTAGTTAAGTATACTACATCCTGAAGATGTTTTAAAAAGTGAAACCGGTCGAGTAATATAATTAAAATTGTGTAAAGTGAAATTGATGTACAAGTGGAATAGTAAAAGTGTCTAGTAACAATGGAATTTCACCAAGTGCCGACGATGGAAAGTATAGAATAGATTTATAAAATCCGAACCTATACGAAGATCTTAACATAGTGATCCATAAATTTAATTCTCAACAAGTGATAATAAAATAAAAGGAAAAACAATCTGGACCAAACGATTCTCAACACTATAGGAAAAAATATACAATGTTCAATTCATCAAGAATTTAAATAATCATTGACGAAGGATAAAAAGTCATAAGTTCCACATCGTACACATTAAGACGCGACGAGAAAATTAATTTTCATTACCTTTAATTCTCGTGTCACCATTTTTTCTAATAACTGCTTCGTGGTTTAGGGGTAGCATATTCGACTCATGAAGTCGACCATGAAGTCTCGGGTTTGATCCTCGGGTCGGGCAAAGTGTTATTGAGGTTTTTTCGAGGTTTTCTCGAAAATCTAATCCTCAGTAGCAGCTCAGATTCTGGCGGAGTAGTGTATTACCACTTTCGTGCCTCGGACGAGCACGTTAAACTGTCGGTCGCGGATATCGCCAGAAATAGACGATAATCGTTAACATGTCGGTAAATGCGGCGATAAGGATCATCACTTATCTCGCCAACCGACAAACCGGTAAATCGCGGTGAACTGAAAAGTCTATAGACGTTCGACTTACTCTGCCTACCCCGCAAGGAAACCGGACGAGATTATACTTTACTTTTTTACTATTTTTTCTAAGCAATAATGTTTTCTAATTTTTTAAGACCTGACTGACAATATTAATTTCGTAATCAAAATCTTCGAATATACAGGAGTAAAGAAATTTTAAATATTTAACACAAAAAACTTGGTATAAAAAAGATAGCATTTACCGTCGAGATAAAATAAATACCGAGCTGCAGTTTTGTACAACTTTTAATCTCACAAACAATGTCAAAATTTAATGTCAATCGGTTGAGCATAAAATAAGTTTACCCTAAAAACCTCCACATCATGAGGTCCACATTAGTCCGATCATACATTATCACAGCTCCATTTTGATATACCGATCTGCTTGAATGAAGAATAATCTAAGAAAAATTGCTAACAGCTGCCAAAACTTTTCTCATAATCATCATTCAGGTTGGCCTCTATATATATCATATTATGCATATGAATTATATCTACGTACCTCTTTTTAAAATTTGATTTAACGTAACTAGAGGCTAAATTTAATTATATTAAGACTGTTCACTTAAGCAATCATTTAGAATCTTTTCATTTCTATCAATTAGAGCCCACCGAACGAGCCAAAGAATCGCGGAATGCATACAGATGATATTGATCCAAAGTGCAATTTGTCTGAGCGGATTTCACCGTGAAACTATAAAAGAAATGTACAAAACGTAGTTGTACATTTAAGTTAAAGTATGGAGTTTTAAAGCTATGTTAAAAACAGACCCAATATTTACATTTTTTTTTATAACATAAGATAGCAAACAAGCTTGGATTATATATTATATATATAAGATGGGTCTCATGATGGAAAGAGTCAACCATCGCCAATAGACACTAAAAATGTTAATGGTAAGTGGTTGCTATCTTGTGGCGAGATCTAATGCCACGTGCATAAGTTTACCGGCTACCTTACCCTCCAAACCGGAACTCGACAGTGACAAGCACTGACGCTATTGCGGCAGGAATAGGTAAGACGATGGTATCAGACCCGTGCCAGACAATGCAGAACTCTACCACCTAATAGCCACGATTTAAAGACTCGTAAAGCCAATCGGTCGCCTTTTACGACCTGCCTGGCAGAACGGCAGTTGGCCTATTCTTCAAAAAAGCCCGGGACCAACACGGGGGAAAAACACACACAAAAATGCATAGTTATAGTTTTTAGACTATTTCATGTAAAAATAACTTTTTAAAGTTAAAAACTATTAATAGGTTATTTTTTATTATTCCTACCAATATCCTATATTTAAATATGCTGCTATGATCCCTCATTATTCGAGATAACATTATCTGCTTATTACCACAATATTAACAACACCAGGACAAACATATATTACTAAATATTATACGTGCTATTAGAAAATAATAATCGATCCTTAAAAAAATATATAAAATACAGAAACTGGAAACATTCATCACAATTTTTATAGTGAAAATGACAGGAGTCTGATGTTAGGGAAACGACACTCACAGTTGTTTTTCATTTTTTTAATGATAGGAAGCATAGGTTGCAGTTAAATTTATTCGGAAACACCACTGAAAATTAGTTTTTCTCAGGACATCTTTCAGAGGATTCCCAAAACATCCCTTACGTGACTTGTAAAGATTAATTCAAAAGCAATAACTTTCATGGGGATCCCTAGCGATTTTTATATCAAACATATCTTAATAATTTCTACACATCAGTTTGGGGTCAGATAGTGCATGCGTGTGAAAGTAATTTCAATATCACGCTATAGTGTTTACGCAATTCTTTACTTTCATCTTTGAGATTTTTCTTGTATCCTTTTCAGTAACAAAAATGACTAGTTTATTCCATAGCTAGATTTCCATGCGTATAATAATATTTAGAGACAGGATTTTATGTAAAATTAGCCGTAACAAAAAAAAACGAGTAAGTATTCCTATAAATTTACAAATTATACATATTTCTAATCCATAGTTGATATTATAAATGTGAAAATAACTCTGTTTGTTTGTCTCTTCTTCACGCCTAAACTAATGAACCAATTTGTATGAAATTTGGTACAAAGATAGTTTGAGACCCGAGAAAGGTCATGGGATAGTTTTTATCCCGGAAATTCCACGGGACAGGATAGTTCCCGTATGTGTTAGATAGTGTGTAGGTAAAACCCCGAGACTGTAGACTTTTAAACAACGGTAATAAGGAGTGACTTAGGCTACTTTTACTTTAGAAATTTTTCCACGCGGGCGAAGTTGGCGGGCACAGCAAGTATTAGAATAAATTCATTTTTGCGCGAAAGTAGATTAGGCTGTCGTCGATATATGTAATTCTACAGACACACTTTCACCTCCTATTCAGCCCCTTAGGGGTCATTTTGGCCCGAAAGTATATTAGGTTGTCGTCGATATATGTAATTCTACAGACACACTTTCACTCCCTATTCGGCCCCTTAGGGGTCATTTTCGCCCGAAAGTATATTAGGCTGTCGTCGATATATGTAATTCTACAGACACACTTTCACCCCCTATTCAGCCCCTTAGGGATCATTTTCGCCCGAAAGTATATTAGGCTGTCGTGAATATATGTAATTCTACAGACACACTTTCACCCCCTATTCAACCCCTTAGGGGTCGTTTTAAACTTACTTCCTAAAAGAAAGAGGTTATCAATTCGGCTCTATTTTTTTTTATTACCTCGGAACTCGGTCATTTATGAAACGATTTTCAAAATTCTTCTTTTGTTTAAGAGGGTACGTATACTTCTCATGTGGTCTAATATTATTTTGGTGAATATCTGATGCAGAGTTCTGGAATATATGGGAAATGGAAAGTCGGCTGCTACACTGGACCCAGGATCTTAGAATATCTCCATGTGAATCAGACTTAGCATTCAAAATATTGCTAGCTGACCAGTGCAGCTTCACCCACAACATTCGCATGTCGTCGATATAGTTTTTATTCAAACTTTCGTCCTATTTCGGCCGTTAGTGGTGGCCGGCTGAAACAAAAATAAACCTATATTTCAACACAGATTTTCAACCATTTCCATGACCAATTTCTTCAAAATCATTTCAGCGGTTAAGCATTGAAAGCGTAACAAACAAACAAACTCACTTTCGCATTTATAATATCAGATGGTATATAAATAATATAGGATAGAAAAAGAGCTTACTTGGCAATCTCAAAAAATAACCAATGTAACCGTTATTTATGCAAATAAAAAAATTTGAATAATTTAATATTTCTTTCACGTAATCTTCGATAATGTGATTCAGATTCCACGTGTTGTCATTGTCATGTCCCAGTTTGGGGGGTAAGGTAGCAGGTAGACTTATGCATGTAGTATTTCAATTCCGCCACACGGGTAGCAACGCACCATTAACATATTTGGTGTTTATAGGCGACGGTTTCTCTTTCCATCAGGAGAGCCATTTGGTTGTTTGCTATCTAATGATATACAAAATAAATAGTCACTTACATAATTATAGCACATAAAAGTAAGGTAAGATTGTAATAAGATAAAGCGGTAATGCCAAATTGGAGCGAAATGCTGGACTTTATCATGTAATAGTTACGATAGTATTGATACATTCAGCTAATCTTTTGCCTTTTACGAAATAGCTGATAGGAGACAATGATCTCTTTCTCAAAAAGGGACCATTTTTATTTACCATTTTAGGGACCATTATAGTAAAATCTAAATTAGCTTCGAGACAAAACAAAACCGTTCTTATCTTTACCTTATAAAGGCATATGAGCCCGTAACCAAATATGGCACATCCAATTATAATGTTATAACTAAAAGATATTCCAAGCGAATCACTACGTAGTGAATCCCATTTAATCCAAATATCTAATTCAGAGAACTGTTATTGACCGAAATTTCTCAACGTAAACCTATCTCTGGATTTCCTTAACGACGAAATTCGCATGAAAATGCATATCGTGAACAGTTTGCAAGTGCAATCAAATCAACGGTTGCACTAATTGATAGTTGGGAAATTAAAAATGCAATGTTAATTGAAACCAAAGATTTTAACTTTGATGTATCGAAAATTGGAGACCGGTTCTTCAATATGCAAAAATGTTTAACGACTCCCCAACATTGTTGTAATAAGAATTGTCGTATAAATATATATGCATCAAATGAACGTTTATTGTTTAAATTTTTTGCACTATTACCTAGGTATTAAAGTTCAGCAACTTCTCGCCCGGGTAGTTAGTACCACCGCTTTACATATTCCAAAAGCGTGTTGTTCCAGACCCTCATTGAAGAGTAGACCATTTGCCGTTCTGTCAAGCAGTTCGTAAGAAGTTAACGAATAGCTATGCACGTTACTTCCATCTTGGCTACTAGGTGTAGAAATCTGTAATGTCTGGCCTGAATCTGCAACTACCGCCTTATCGATTCCTGCTGCAATAGCGTTATTGCTTGTTACTATTATGTCCCAGTTTGAAAGGTAAGCGGTAGACTTTTGCATGTGGCATTAAAACCACCTGTCACAATGATAATAACTAAGAAAAGCTATTTGTTTGCTTGCTATCTCATGATTTAAATAAAATATTCTCCATTGTAGTGTTCCAGTATGGCGTTTAAAGATTATCTGGTAAACGTATGCACTAATACCTCGATATACAGATAACAACACACCGTTAACATTTATGGTGTTTATAGGCGATAGTTTTCTCTTTCTTAATAGAATAATGCATAGCAGCTATGTTTGCTATCTTATAATAAAAAACTATAGATAACTTTACCTATCAAAGATAAAAAACTCTATAACCTTTAATCAGATAACAATCAAAATATGGAAACAAATTTTTCTGATGTTTGAAAAATTAAATCAAATTTATGAGAGAATAAATGGAGAGTATACTCTCCTAAATAAAAAAATATTCTTCCAAAGCGGTTAATAAATGACTGAGTAGCAAACAAAAAATCAGATGAAATGAGAACCTCCTCTGTTTTGGACAGAAGGTTGAAAAAATTATTTATATTCTTTCAGAAAACCTTCATCCTCAGGCAAGCCGGCAAACCGACTAAATGTCTTAATTTCTCTTTGCTTAAAAAAATTAACTTGGCGCTTGTTTTAATCTGGACCCCTTTTGCAGAGTAAATCATTTAACAATTCGTTAAAAGCAAATAATTGGACAAATATATGACTAGCATCGTTATTAATAGATGTTCGAATTCTGATAGGATTCTCCCAAGTCTTTTATCACCCTACCTTTTCCTCCTACAATATCATCAGTGCTTGTCACTGCCTTTATTGAATTTGAATATTAAGCTAACTGGTAAACGTAGGCATTACAACCTCATCATACGTATACCACAAAATGCGTCCATCTTAGGTGCCTATAGGCGATTTCATTACGAGAAATATCTGATTATTTGTTACCTTTCGACATACATGGCCCTACATGGACCCTTTTTAATTTAAGATGTCAAGATACTAAATAAGTTACTAATAACTTCTAAGACCGCTTTGTCTGTTCCAGCTAAACAGCGAAAGCACTTATCACAGTCGTCTTCCAGTTTGAAGGCTAAGGTAACTGGTTAATATATTCACGTATTAATCTTTATTATTTAACTTGTTCTATGTGACCCCTGACCTGTCTATTAGTTAATACTATTACATAGAAGCCAATTCTCCTATCCTAGTTAAAATTACTTACGAAAATAATAATAATCTTCCTGACCGATTTCGGCCACAGCGATTTGAATATGCCTATTGAAAGCATTGCTGGTGTGCTCTCATGTGACTGACATATCCAATTTTTGCAGTAAATTTTCGTCTACATTTACTGCATGTCAGCACCCCTCCTATTTGATGACCACGGATGGTCGAGCCTTACGAAAATATATTATCTGTATTCACTTCATTCTGCTAATTTCTTAGTAGTAATGCACAAGGGATGTAGCGTAAATTTATGATTTACTAGCGGTTGGTGTAGATTAACAGGTATTTTTTATCATAAGATAGTAAACAAGGAAACGGCTCTCTTGATTGAAAGAGGCAACCATTGCCTATAGCCGTCAAAGATGTTAATGGTGGAACATTACAGTGACAAGCACTAACGCTATTGCGAGAGGAATATGTAAGATAGTGGTACGAGACCCGGGCGAAACAATACAGAAATTTACAACCTAGCAGCCACGATGTTAGTGACTCTCATAGCCAATCGTTTGCCTCTTACGTTCGTCGTAATCGTTTGCTTTGACAATCATTCGCCTTTCACTAACTGCCTGGCAGAACTCTAAATGCTCTATTCCTCAAAGGGAGCCCGGACAACACGTCACCAAAGAAAAAATCACCCAATCTTTAATCACCTATTGCAACCTCTTAGTGGATGATTTTTGAAAAACAAAATAACCTGTTTTGCTCGGCTTTTAACTATATCTTTACCTAATCTATATATATAAAAATCAATTGTTGTTCGTTAGTCTCGCTAAAACTCGAGAACGGCTGAACCGATTTGGCTAATTTTGGTTTTGAATTAATTGTTGAAGTCCAGGGAAGGTTTAAAAGGTGAGAAAATATGGAAAAAAAGAGTAGTTAAAAAGACAGAACAATGTTTACCGGGTCGAGCCGGGTAGTTTTATTATAATTTTTTAAGTGGCTTAGCCATAAAAACATAATGGACAGAAGATATACTTTCGCATTTATAATATACTTTATGGATTTATAACCATGGAACATAGAACAATCGGAATTGGCAAGTACAAACATTTGTATCAGGACCGCGATCGCCATACTCACACATAAAATAAGCATTATTGCATATAAACTACTAATGCAAACATTGTTTCATAGGTCGTTTTCATTTTAAACAACAATAATCCGAAACACACAAACAGAATATTTTAAAATATACCAAACTGCGTTACAATAAATTTTATTTTGCTACAAAAAGAAAAGAGTTTTTACGTCCTTTTGTAGTCTATTCAAAATAGACTCATCTATTTGTACAATAGTGAAACTTAAGATCTTAATAGTTTCGCTATTCTACAATAGATGGCAGTATTGATTTTTCCGTAGTTTTCAGTTGATCATATTTGAGTAGAGAATTTTCTAGAACGATATACGTAATGACTGTCATTACGTACATCTTTCTAAAAAAATTAGGTCAACCTAAAATGAACTTTATATGTAAGGTGTACGGCTGATTTTAGCTTGACTTTCTATTATATCATTAGAGATTATATTAAATCAGGAATTTAATTAAAATAAAATGAAAATTGTACTTTCGAATGATATGAAATATCTCCAGTTTTAATCATCTGTATTCTACTATCATTTCTACATTCAAGGATGGCACAATACGGCATAATTCAGTGTATAATAGATTTTCGCTACGATTACGACGACTATCTCCTAATGATATGGTAAGTATCACTAAGGTAATTTAGAGTAAAAGCGCATAATAGTGACGCACGTGGCACGCCCACTCTTCACTTCCCCTTGTTCTATGTTCCATGTTTATAACTTTAAGCGTGCGTATCTCAGAAGGAATAATTTATTATGATAAACATTACATAGTTACAGTATACAACATCACAGTATAAATGTTAGGTATTACCACAATAATCGTTTATAAACACAGAATTTCAAATATTCTTTTATAAGCTTTAACCTTTTGTCTAACGAAAAATCCTTGACCTATTTGAAGAATAGCGCTCATTAGCGCTGAACACCATCTCCCTGAAGATCGACTTGTTTTAGTCACGTCACCCCGATCATATGGATTAAATCGATAACACTGTAAAAACTGCTATTTCATCGCTTTCCTACATTCTTTATTTGCGGTCGACGCGCGTCGTTGGTTAAATCGATTTGTATAATGTTATATTGTTCCACAAGCTGCTGCACGCAGATTCACTCATGCAAATTTTAATGCTTTCATCGGTTTTAGGAGTTTTTTTAGCGGATGCCAAATCAAAATAGTTCACTGCACTGTGTTATTAAATCCCTACTAATTATTAATATAATAAATACGAATGTAAGTTTGTTTGTTAAACTTTCACGCGGAAACTACTAAATCGATCATTATGAAACTTTGTACACAAACTTTTGCAGGTATTAGAAGTAAGAAAAAAAAACTTATTTAATGGCTTAAATGTGAGCGAAGCAGCGAGTAAAAGCTAGTACTCTATATATAATTAACTGACGATTATTTAGTAGCTTGTAGTGTGCGACACTTTTTAATAAACTATTTCGGTTTTTTTATATTATTAAATATATTAGTCTATGGACACTAACACTCGACGATTTTATTTTATGACATGTTCTGTATTGTGAATAAGTTTAAGTTACACAATGATTTTAATTGCAGTTTTCACAATTAGTGAAACGTGGTTAACTCAAAAGTCCAACGGCGTCCAATTTACTTCCATCGTGCAAAACCCGAGAACAGGAAATAAACAAAAAATCAACCGACGTACAAAAATTTTGTAAATTTTATTTTATAAATTTTCATATAGTTTATAGCTATAAAACACGAAGACTGCTCATAACAAAAGGCAACAGTCACGTATCATCACATCAATGCAGAGAAAACGCTGTCCTTCCTACCTGCGAATCGGATAATGCAACTTTAATTCAAAGTAGCTATTTATGGCAAACGATAGTAAAAATAAAAACATAGGCTGATAACAAATTTTTTTCAAGTTCGTTTCTTATTTATCTATACATATAATAAAATCGTAGGAAAGTCAAAACTGTACATTGAACATTTTTTTAAAAGAATACTTGGGGCGTGATCTACAACGATATCGAAGCCAAAAACATAGTTTTTAGAATTTTTGTCTGTTTGTCTGTTTATCTGTTTGTCTGTATGTATGTCCGGGGTAAACTCAAAAAGTACTGCATGGATTTACTTCAAATTTTGCATGAATATTACTCATAGGTCGGGTCAACATATAGGCTACATATTATCACGCTATCACCTACGGGGCAGAAGCGGTGCGGAGTAAACAGCTAGTTTTCAATAAGAGTGTTTTAATCGAAAATGATTAGGAAAGAAGATATTTGAATTTATATTGTATTAAAGACACTTATACTGTTTTACTTGACTTTTTATTTATTAATAAATAAAAAGTCAAGTAAAACAGTACAACTGCTTTTAATACAATATAAATCCAAGTTAAAATGGAGTTTTACCAAGTGCCGACAATATTCAGTGTTCAAAGAAGATATTGTCGAAAAACTGCTATTAGGCGCCATTTTTTCAATATTTCGGCGCAAACAGCAAAGATACAAGGTAGCAAAGTTTTTTTTTTTTTTTCTTTATTTAAGAGCTTAATCACAGTGTGATTATGCCGCTCTATAAAATCAACTTATAATTAAAACATTTTTTATAAATTATTAAATTACACATAGTTCGATATAGAATAAATAACAAGTAGCTTAACAAATGTAACTGATCCGAGATTTTTTTATGGTATAAAGGTAGCAAAGTTAAAATTCGCAAAGACCACATTAAAATCTATAATAATATTATCAATTTTCAATTTTCCCGGGAAACGTTTTAGGTAACCCCTTATTTGCGAATCAATTAACATACTATAGTACAACGAACAAGTGGGTACATAAGTCTCATGATAAAAAAGAGTATCACCTATAAAGCATAAAAATGTTAAAGTGTTTAGCCACCTGCGTACCAGGGATGAAATGACACATTAACAATAACCGGATATATCACCCTTCAAACCGGAACACTTAGCTTTTGCGACAGGAAAAGGAAATTCCCACAAAAGGTCTTAAATTCAAGCGCCATGTTTTTTAATATAATAAATAAACAATCGAGTCACTTTCATTTTTAAATTAATTTAGGATAATGGAATAGTAAAACACTGTAGCAGTGTTTAATTTTCCCCGTGTTGGTCCCGGGCTCCTTGTCCCTTGTCACTGTTCCTGTTCTATTTAACCGCCCCGTTGGTCGAGTGGTTAGCAACTCTGACTACGCAATCAATGGGGTCCGGGTTCGATTTTCGGCATTTGTGTGATGAGCACAAATGTTTGTATTTCTGGGTTTGGGTGTTTATTAAATATATTAAAGTATTTATATATGCATTTCTATGTATAGTATCGTTGACTGACATCCATACTACAAGCATACAATTTGCTTACTTTGGGGTCAGATCAATTCGTGTAATTTGTCCAGTGATACTTTTTATTATTTATTTATTTATTTATTATAGATGTTAAGGTAAATGGTAAACTCGTGCATGATATAAAAAATAAAAATAATTAAATTAAGATTGTTGCACTTGAAAGTTTTCAAAAATAGTACTAACAAAAGAGCTTCTTTGCTTTGCTTTCAAATCTTTAAAAAAAGGTTAAGATTCACTTGCTTCTCATAAGTTGTCTTGTAAGTACATGGAGGGTCTTTTCATCGAAAAGAGCGCAAACCAACAAACTATCATACTATTTCCTTTCATACACCATAATCCAGATAAGACAAAAAACTATACCAAACACACAACAAACTTAAATTTTAGCGTTTTACCATCCAGACAGCTATTGCTTCTATGTATCAGTCTATCAAACCACGAAGCTACACTGCAGACCATTTAATTCATTTTGTATTATAACTAATCCTGGCAATCTTTTTTTTTATATCATAAGATAGCAAACAAGCAGATGGGTCTCCTGATGGAAAGAGTCAACCATCGCCTATAGACACCAAAGATGTTAATGGTGCGTTGCTATCTTGTGGCGAGGTCTAATGCCACATGCATAAGTTTACCGGCTACCTTACCCTCCAAACCGGAACACGACAGCGACAAGCACTGACGCTATTGCGGCAGGAATAGGTAAGGCGGTGGTACCAGACCCGGGCGAGACAATGCAGAACTCTACCACCTAGTAGTCACGATGGTAGTGACTCAATAGCCAATCGGTCGCCTTTTACGACCTGCCTGGCAGAACGGCAGTTGGCCTATTCTACAAAGAAGGCCGGGAGCAACACGGCGAAAAGCAATCTAGCTCCTTCCAGAAGTTCAAGAGTGCATGGAGATTCTCAAACAGCACCCTATACGTAGTTTCATCCATGAAAAATCGAGCTCTGAGGTAGTTTAATCCCTCTCACACACGCACTCTGATAGCACGTGTTGCGGAGTTACAACTATTTATTGACTTTTTGTAACGACAATCGGCAAAGCTCTACATGCTATTGCTTCTAAATGTTATTTACATACAGCCGCAATACTTCAAGCTAAATAAAAATATCATACTTGTATCCGACTTACAAACCTCATGATTACTAGCCTCTACATCCTGAAGATTTGTATTAGAATTACGGCTAATATTTATTTTGTTTAACAATGTTTATTTAGATTAATCCATTACACCGATTGCTTAACGTTTACCAACAGAATAACAGAGGTGAAAATGCAAACAAATCGAAGATTAAACACCAATTAAACTGGTCTCGACTGAACCTAAAGCACCAAACACTACAGCTAATAGAAAGCAATCCAGCGAGCCACGCGACAAACCTACGATTGGTTATAAATCACGCTACACAAATAAGCCTCCACTGCGAGGATGTCGGCAAATAATGCCCCCATTCTGAGCCACCCCACAAATTATAGGCGGTGATAGTCTGAACTCAGTTCCAGTTTTGGTGACGACTTGGATTGCTTTATTTTACAGTGTTTATTTAAATTTAAAATATATTGCAGTTTTATTTTTGTTGGCTTTTGTATTTATATCAGTTTCAGTATAGTCCTGGGCTTATATCATGGCTGGGGAAATTCTGAATAAGAGTTGGGTCTTCTGATGTAAAGGAGGATCTAATGATATGAAAATCGAAAATAAAAACTTCTAAAAATCGAAAACGAAACATATAAAATGAAAATCTAAAATGAATCCAAAAAAAAATCTAAAATCAATCCAAAAAAAATCTAAAATCAAAACTCTTCTTTTAATTCTCATGTGGTAAAAATCTCAAATCTTAACTGTGCTATGTGTAATTTTGATTTTAATTCATCTATAACAGGGGTATTATACAGAGTGCTTGAAACGGTATCCACTTATTTTATTTATATTATTTATTTAAATTTTGCACACATACATTTGCACAGATAGACTTAACGCCCAAGAGCATTCTCTGCCAGTCAACCTCCAAAGAATACAAAGAAGGCGCAAGGAGTGCACAAAGAAAGAGAAAAATCAATAACTCGCTGAATTAAGTACATTAATTAAGTAAATTAAGGACACAAATTAAAACAAAACTTACACAAAGAAAAACATTAATAAAACCTGGATTTATAAATAATAAAATTGTATTAATAAATATACAGCCCGCTGAGTTTCTTCCGCCGGACCTTCTCAGTGTATGGCCGCGTTCAAATCCGGTAGTAATTCTAAAACATCGATACAGTGTTTTAAGTGTTATATTATACTATGATAATTTTTTAAATATTTGCACACCATAATATAATGGTAGAATATATTGGTAACTTAATTAATTTTTAACAACTTGTAACACCCATATTCTTATATTCTCCATATTTTTGCAAATAAATATTTTCTTTCTTTCTTTCTTTCTACATATACTTACAATATATACTTAATTAACACTTAGGAATAAATAATGATAAGACCTCATACAAAGTTAGCCTCAAAGTAACACATCTTGATAGATGCTTAACGTATTGTAATACATTATTATTAATTTACTTGAAATGTAAATTGTATCACAGACCCTTTTAACAACGCTAAAATTTAAGAAAAACCATCAAAGATTTATATTTAAATTCACAATTATTACATTATATTTCGAGCAATTCACATCGCAATATATCGCTAACATAGACATAATACGTTTTTGTATCTCTCTCCTCATGAAAATTATTTAGTTTTAAGCACATAAAAGATAAAAGACGAATAGCAGTTGGTTAAAGCAAAATATATTTTGTTACTCGTTCACAAATTAAATAGTTCACAGATAACACTTGTTTTTTTTTGTTTTTTTAGGATGATCCATAAAGTAGCTGGTTTATACAGCCTTCTTTGTTCACAACTAAGAATGCTGTATAAACAACTATAGTAATAAAATTTTATAATCTTCATACAATTGTATTTTCTATTTACTAAACGTTGCGAATTCGTTATAATTCATGCATTACCAATCTAGTATTACGCTAGCTCAGTCAATGTAATTGTTATTCATTCAATTACAATCTAGTACTACGCTGACTCATTAATGGTACCATAAATGACAACGAGTCGTAAGCGACGTGGCTTAATAAACAAATATTACAAAGAGAGTTTCAAGTTATATATGATAACAATAAGACATTTTTTAAATAAAAACATTAAGAATATTTTCATTAGTATGAAGTATTAAAATTGGAAAATGAAAGGCGTATATAAATAAAATTAAATTGATAGTTCCAACTGCTCATTGTATATTATATAGATTGACTAGTAAAATATTGTACAGGTTATTTTTATTTGTTGTTAATGGTCATAATTACCCAATAAAACTATAATAAAAAGTGAACATTGCTTAAATACAAAGTAAACAAAAAATAATACTCACCGAAAGCCAAAGCTTAAAGCAATAGGCGCGCACTTTGGCCGATATGTGTCACGCCGGAAAATTATAATGACCTTCGATATTTATGCCTAGATGTTCATACATATATATTGTTATGGATAATTAGGTCAAAATTTAAGTCGCTATTTTATTACATATTCGGTATCAAAATTGAGTACTGAACACCCTCCTTCAGTATATATAGACTTTTACAAGTCAAACTGTATATTAACAAAAAAATAACAAGTGCTTCTCCTGGTGGTAAGAAACAACTATTGCTTATAGGCGAGAAATAGTTAATGAAAACCCAGCTTGCCTTCAAAGTGAACGGAACCGTAGTACGAAAGTGACAAGCACTGAAGTTCTTGTAGCAGGTTTAGGTTAAAAATTGTGAGATATTCATCTGTTAATTACATAATTTATGTTAAAGTATAAACAACGATATACCAAGCAAAATATAGTCTTGTTTTATCCTTTAAATCTTGCAGAGAAAACCTCTTAATTTTCTTTATGACTCAAGGTGTCACGAATGTTTATGAAATTCAACGCTGTGCTTGCGAAATATATGCTTTACGATTTAAAAATGCATCGCAGTGGAAGTATTTTTGCTTCCGGTATGAACAGATACTATGTATATGTGATATGCTATACTTTTTATATACGTCTAAGTATAAACTTTTCGTTCATTTACACACATTGATACTTGCATCATAGTGCTAAGTGTGAGTTTTTCTTTTCTCATTCGATCGTGAGCGCGTTTCGAGTTTACTAGGAATTTGTATGTGATTTGTACAGCGCCACCTAGTGGTAAACTGGTTTCTCACGTTTACCACTAGGTGGCGCTGTACAAATCACATACAAATTCCTAGTAAACTCCAAACGCGCTCACGATCGAATGCGAAAAGAAAAACTCACACTTAGCACTCTGTTCTTGTTAACCAACTTAAATCAACACAAGCATATGAGGAGACTTTTGTAAATGTTTGGTTCTTCCTCAAATATACCGGTTTACTTATAGAGCAAAATTATAAGGGTTTTAATCAATAAACCGGTTTAAAGAGGTTTTTTTAAAAATATTTCTATTTTTTATATCATAAGATAGTTAACAAGCAGATGGGTCTCATGATGGAAAGAGTCACCCATCGCCTGTAGACACCAAAGATGTTAATGGTGCGTTGCTATTTTGTGGCGAGGTCTAATACCACATACATAAGTTTACCGGCTACCTTACCCTCCAAACCGGAACACGACAGGGACAAGCACTGACGCCATTGCGGCAGGAATAGGTAAGGCATTGGTACCAGACCCGGGTGAGACAATGCAGAACACTAACACCTAGTAAATGCTCCTCGCTGAGAATCATTGTCTGTACTGTACGTGACGTACGATTCCACTGGTTTGGTTTAAACTGGTTTATTTAGGTTTATGAAGTGCTTTCATCTCAGATACTTTTATAAAAACCGCACCGCGAAAGCTTTTATAAAAACCGTATAATACCTCTATTAATCGGTATTTCTAATCCGGTTTCAAGCCATGCCTAGCATACTGTGAGTTGACTACATGGTATATGATACAGTAGATATTTCACACAAGTAAAAATAAGCCCTCTAATTCATGTAATTGAATCAATGCGCTTGCGCTTGTGAGCGCAATGCGCTCACACACATAAACACTATAGAACGTGGAGACGTGCTACGAACGCAGCATAATTTATGTAAGAAAATGTGTAATGCTGCGGCCATACTTAGTCTATTGCTATACAGACTGACTTGTGAGTTACCTTCGATACTTTTGGAGAGTACTCGGTAATCGATTCTCGTTAAAATTAAATAATAAAATTAGGGGCTTAATTTTTGACCAATATTTCTCTAAAAATAAGTAAATTGTGGATATTATACTCTCTAGTAGCTAGTCGACATCAAGGACACGGCGCGCCGCCGCCACCTCCCGCTATTCCGTGTTGATAGCGCGCTACGCGACACGTGCGTATGCGCGGTGTCCAAGGATGATGCAGGTAAATATAGGATTTATCGGTGTACTGTTAACTAAGTTTACTAAGAAGTATTTTTAATGTTATTTTTTCTCATCATATATGATCGCCAACTATCACGTTCTTAAATATTGAAAGTAACTCACCAGTCAGTCTGTATAAGCTTCGCGCACTGACGCGATACATGCAGATGAGACCTGCTATTATCTGCTTTCATCGCAAACATTCCAACAGCGTGTGCCTTAGCGCGCTAATATCCTCGGAACGATACACGCAGGTGCGGTCAAACGGTGAGACTCTTACGTAGTACGAACTCTAAGTAAGGTCTTAACGCTTCGACTCGATTACTGTTTGATTACGTGAATTAGGCACAAGTTGATGAAATCGATTTCTTTGATATTTATCAAAACACGCTCATCAATTCACTATTCGTAACTATTACCTACTACAATGTTTGTTTCATTAGACCTAGATAAGTCGTCACTCGATTTTATCATCAGCATGAATTTACTTAACAGCATCTCTTTTTATATATTGTCATGAAAGTTCAAGCTTCGGGCTGCTACAGTATTTTTAAGGTTTCGTAATCTACAAGAAATCCTTATAGCTTCGCCATGTCCGTCCGTCTGTCCACAGCCGCAGAGGGTCTTAGTACTAGAAAGTTGTAATTTAGTATTAATTTTCATATAATTCATACAAGACTGGTCCCTATTTTTTTAATATTTAATATTTAAAAAAAATAGGGTTCTAAACTTGAAAAAACCGTGTTAATCCGGGCTTCTTTCAAGAATAGACCAACTGCCTTTCTGCCAGGCAGGTCATAAAAGGCGACCGTTTGGTTATATGTGTCACTACCACTGTGCCACAATCATGACTACCAGGTGGGAGAGTTCCGCAACGTCTCACCCGGGTATTTGGTACCACCGCCTTCCCTGTTCCTGCTGTAATAATGTCAATGCTTGACATCGTCGTGTTTCGGTTTGGAGGGTAAAGTAGCCTATAGGCTTATGCATGTGGCACTGCCATCCTGCCACGCACCATTAAGGCGATAGGTAATGCCAAATTACGAAATAGACACCTCTTTGAAAGCCTACTACTTCTAACCGGTTGGTCCAATAATTAAAAAAAAATATGCATTATACGTATAATATAATTAAGTTTAAATTTTAAGTTCGTTTTTTTAAATTTTATTGTTATTTATGACGGAAAAAAATAGAATATCTTTCTTATTTTTACTCAAAAATTTGCTTATAACTTCCAAACTACTGTAACGATTTTGATGATTTTTTCTTTTTATTACAGACAATTTATTGCTTTATAAAATTTAAGTTCAAAATTTTACAAAATCATTATAGTGTGCTATTAAATCAATAAAAACCTTATAATTTAATTCGCGGACAGCGCTTGCGTCGTAAGTCAGTCTCCCGATAGCGTTCATACGGGGAGGCTGTGTCGCATGTTAGCATGCACCGCTCTCCATATTCGAGTCAAAGAGTAATAGTACAGATAGAACGTTTGGCACAATAGTAAGGTTGTGCCGTTTGGAAATTGAACATTTCGTTTACGCTTGGATGTTTTTTTATATTAGATAATGAGCTTGGTCCGAGGAGGCTGTTTTTTACAGATGTTGTTCTTATGATATAGACAAGGAATAAGAAAGGGTTTTTTTAAATTCATCCCCTAAGATGGTAAAATAGGGGGTGAAAGTTTGTATGAAACTCTGTCATTTTTAGTTCTAATGAATGATATGCCGTAATTAAATTATCCTTTAACTGAAAAAAATTAAATACAAATTTAATATTTTTTTGAATTCTAGCCCATAATGAGGTAAAAAGAGGCTTTAAAGTTTGTATCAAAAATGAATTGTTTATTTATTGCATTACTATAAAATCTAAATTATTTTAATTTAGTATTTATGATTTTTAATACAATTAAGAAGTACGAATTTTCGGATTTTTTTAGTACTTATGCTCGTCAATCGAAATTGAAGAAACATGCATGTAATGTTCGAAGTTTCATCCATTAAAGGAGTAAAAGTGTGTTTACAATTTATATGAAAAATCAAACGTTTATGGGCAAAATAATTTGAAATTCGGCACTTATGTTCTTCAACACAATTTCAGAATCATATATTTGTGGATTTTTTAAATTTCATTCCTTAAAGGGTAACAAAAGCATTGATGTTTGTATAAAAATGATGTGGTGTCGCGGGACACCAGGTAGGAACGAACTTCCTTCGGCTAAACGGCACTACTCGCTTGTGTACGCGACTGTCGCGCCTGCGCACGTCTCATTTAACGCTTTTATTCCACGCATTTTTCTTACGGTTTTACTATCACATTTTTTTCAGTTCGGTCGCGCAGCAAAATCCCTATCCCCTCCAAGCCTGCCGTAAGGAACTTCGTTCCAAAAATAGATTGTTTATTGTAGAATATTGTAGAAATTATTTAAAACTTAGTATTTATAATTTTTAATACAATTAAATGAATACGAGTTTAAGGTTTTCAAATGTCATCTCTTCAAAGGATGAAAAAAGTGTTAAAGTTTGTAGAAAAAATAAAATATGTTTATTCAAAATCTCTTCAAATTTATTAGTCACGTTCTTTAATTCAATTAAATAAACGTGCATGTAAGGATGCTGCGAGTTTTATCTCTTAAAGAGGTAAAAGAGGGTATTAAAGGGGCTGAAAGCTAGTACTTTATAAATGGTTTTGTTTGCGAGTAGACGCTGAATAATATTTTTAGACTATTCATGTACTTACCTACGTTTACGCTTGAATGTTTTATAAGCTATAGATAGATAAGTATTTTGTCAATATTTTGTACAAATGTACAAAAATAAAAAAAAAACATATAAACAACGAAAATAATTCAAGCAAGCGAATAAAAAGCAAAACTCTAAAGAAAAAAAAAACTGGTACTATTTGAAGGTAGTAAGGACTTCGTAACTAAAAATAAATAAATAAAATATATTATACATACAAATGGTCTAAATAAACCAACTTATTTAGTACTTTCCTCTATAAACATTAAATTAAATTATATCTCTACTTTTCTCTTACGAGATTTTGAAACAAAAAGTAAGAAGCTAGTTAAAGTTTTAAAATATTATTCAAGAGATTACATTTTACAAAATCAAATTTTGAAAGGTTTTGTTAAATATTAATTGTTGATTGTATGTATTAAAAACAAAGTGCTACACGGGATGTATTGTATATTACAACACTTTCAAAGAAATAGGATACGTAACTGTTATTATTGTGTAAATTGTTATATGATTTTTTGTCGATTTTCGGTATATTTTTTTTCTTTAGATATTTATCGTTTTTGTAAAATGAATGTATATGTAATCGATAAATGAGCGATTACTGTTTATTGGTTTTGAGTTTTATAACATTCAGTCGATTCACGATGATAAAAGTTCATATAGGTGAACAAAAATGTTAAAATGTAGGTATCTGCATCAACTGTAAATACTCTTTGACTTTGGAGCACGCTAACGCGAGAAATAATATTTACGCCGCTCCTATTAGAAACTCAAGGTCGTTCGCAGCTGTAATCGCCTTAACACCTTTGGTGTCTATAGGCGATAGCTCATTCCATCAGGAGAGCTATCAGCTTGCTTGCTAAATATATAATGAAATAAAAAAAATGTGTAAACGGTTAACCCCATCCCTGAAACTTCCCACTAAATAAAGGTATTTTAAGCTTAAAAGAGTAAAAATATAAGCATTCATGTTTCAGTTCAAACATCTATTTTTAAATAATTTAAAAAAACTAAATGAAAAAAAACATATATTTTGAAAAGCTGTATATTTTGAAAACGATGATGGCATTCTACTCAATTTTTGAGACCTAAAATATTGTATAGGCTAAATAATCGATAAAAAATTTCGATGCTATGTCAAAAAACATTTTATTTTTAAATTTCTTCATTGATAAATTCCAAACAAATTGACCGATTTTGATAAAATTAACGGTATTTGACGCAGTTTTTAAAGGAAAAAGGCTGATAAGATTTTTAAGTCAATCGGTGAATTAACTTGAAAGTTATTTAAAAAAAAATAAGTAAATTTCCTAAAAGCAACGTAATTTTAATATTTAAAAAGCTATAAGTTTGAGAATTAGACTCGATTTTGATTTTTGAAACGGAAATTGACGTGGTTTTTTAGTACTACAATATCGTAGAATACTAGGCATGGATCATTTAACAGTTAATTTTGTACTAAATATTTTTAACAATTAACAACTGTTATTTATATAATTAATATATTAGCAAATACTGTTAAAAGTTATTTTTATGCATCACTAAAATTACCAATAACTTGATATATGATAATAATGTTATTAAAAATATTTGAGAGAGCGTTTTTTTTTTCTAGCTAACTTGACGTATGATAATATTGTTATTAAAAATATTTCGAGAGACCGTGATAATAATAACTGTTAAAAGTTATTAAAACTATTCTAGAGGACCTTTTCTTTGGTAGCTTCGTGTTTTTACTGCTTCTAATACTTATTATGTATAGGCTACTGATATTATATAACATAAATAAAGAACTGTTAAATATTAATTTACTTTAACAACATATCAGTTAATCTAATTTAACAATAATTTCCATGCCTATAGAATACCAAAAAAATATTGGTTGAAAATTTCGGAGCTATGTCGAAAAATCACTTTTTTCAAAATTTTTCGTCCATGATTACTCCGAAACGGATAAACCGTATTTTAGCAATTTATGTATTACACGTATTTTTTGAGAAATAGAGCTGATTTGTTTTTGTACTCAATCGGTACATAAATCTGGAAGTTATAAAAAAAAAGACTGTTTCACCAAAATTTTTTTTGATGTTTTTCAAAATTCCTCAAAATCTGCTGAACCGAATCGGTTCAAATTTTCAGGAAGTCTAAGTTGAGCAAAATCTAATCGAATGCCATCAACTGCGTTTCGATCACTACACACATACATACAGATATACTGACTTCATCGTGAAAATAGTCGAAAGTCTAAGAGCTCAAAACGTGGACACCTAGTGAAAACTAGATTTTTGGAAATCGGGTTAAAATCAATAACTTCCTTATCTACATACGTAGTGGGAAGTTAAAAACAAGTATAGTAGGGATGTCTACTTTTTCTTGCGTACTCCTTTTAAACAATGAGTTAGAAGAATCTTCGAAGTGCACTCTGTTATCCACAAGGGAGGATGATATTTATTTCTCTCTACTGTTTCTTGTCATTTGCTAAAAAAATCCTAGCTATTTTCATACAGAATACGAGTCCTGAAAACTCTTCATACCATCTCGGGTATGTACACACTAAATTCAGAAAAGCTGGTCATATAATATCCATAAAAGCTTTGAATTTCAAGCGCCATTTTAGTTTTAGACCCCTATAAATAAACATAAGATTACAACTTGTTTGTTCTATTTTATTTAAAGCCTTCCCTTTTCCTTGAAATGATTCTAAGCCTGGAAATTCAATCTAGAACTTTTAATAAAAATCGTAATAACTTGCAATGTCTGATATTGACTCTAACCTCATAAAAGTAAAATACACTTAAGTAAAGTCAAATACTTTTTTCTAGATAATTCGTGAAAAGTAAATCATTGAGTTCTGCACATTCATAAACTGACAAATTCAGATATAAATTCAAATAATAAATTACGAGTACCCTAAGTATTGTCTGTATTCTAGTGCAAATTAGTTTATTATTTCATTATATATATGACGGCGTCCGCGTCATCAAATGCAAGAATATTGTAAACAACAGGTGCACCGCCTAAGCCACCGAGCGCATCGTTCGATATATCTACTACTCAACTTGTTTTGCAACCTGTATAAAAGGCTCTGAGCGTCCGCCGTTAAGGCAGTCTTGGCTCTGGAGTGGCTCGGTACACTTGTTGTATCTTGCTAGTAGCTTATCCTTCACTCTTTGATAATTAATTTGGGCAAACAAATTAGTTATTATTGTCAACTATAAATTAGTGGCAGTGCAATTTATAATTGACTATCTATTGCGTAAAATTATGACTTATTTGTAATAAAGAATAATAAAGTTACTTATGGTTGGAATTGTTAACGAGAACTAGTAATTAATAAATGGAAAGCTTTAATAGTGATGTAATGTAATTTTTGATTAAAAGTTGATCAAAATATAAAGAGCTGTTATATCACCACATTCGCATTTTTATTCATTGTGTTTTACCCACTTCCTACATACATACATACACACACACACACATATATATATATATATATATATATATATATATATATATATATATATATATATATATATATATATATATATATATATATATATATATATATATATATATATATCGAACTGGCGGAAGGGCTCTCCTTGTGGTAAAATCAAACATCGTCTGTGAATACCAAAAACGTGTCGTTTTATAAACCGAATGAAATGAATAGAATACATATTAACAACCTACTTTAGTATACAACAACAACCAACACAGTAACTACTACATTAATAATATTTTATTTCTCTACCAAATTAATTCTGTCAATAATTTGACGTACGGAGAAAAGGAACACGGTGTTCCGATTTAGTGTTGCCAAACTATCGATAGTTCCGCCATTGATAGTTTTAATCTAAAAAAGCCTATACCATCGATACAACCATCGATTGTATCGATTTTATAGATACTATCGATTCAATCGATAATTTAGAAGTATACAATACAATCTGCTAATGCAATACTATCGATACTATCTATAGTATCGTGTTTCCTAATTCAAAAAATAATCAATACTATCGATAGTATCGATACTATTGAATGTATAGGAAACAATAGTAGCGATAGAATTTAGTACCGATACCATCAATTGTTTTGAACTATCGATTGTATGCTAATTTACGATAGTACCGATAGTACCGTACTGTCGATACTATCGTTTCCTAGAAATTCAATAGTATCGATACTATCGATAGGATCGATACTTTTCGGACTGGGAGATACGATACTATCGATAATATTTATAGTATTTTATTTTTCCAATAGTATTGTATCTTTTTGAACAATCGATAGTATCGATACTATCGATTTAATCGATACTATCGATTATAATATCGATAGTACTACTATCGGACTACTATCGATAGAATATCGATATCCTATCGATAATCCACAATCGATCGGCAACACTATTCCGATTGGCTTATTCAAATTCGATATTTTGTCGTGTTCACAGCTTACTGGATTTGCCGATACTAATTGTTTCGGATTATTATAAGATCTAATTATTAGATCAATTGGTCTATTGTTAGGTTTCTGGTCTGTGTAGTCAACGCTTTTTCAACAGTAATTAAGCAGTAATAATCCATACTATAATTTATAAATAGGAAAATAACTCTGTCTGTCTATATGTGACGTTATCACAGCTAAACTGCTGGGCAGATTGTGGTGAAATTTCATATAGGGATATTTTAAAGTCTTTGGAAGAACATAGGCTATTTTATTCCATTTTTTTACTTATTTTGTCTATATTTTTTACACATTTTCCATAAGTATTACTAATATTAAAAATACGAGTTTGTTTTTATGTTGCTCTTTCAAGGCTAAACCACTGAACTGGTTTTGGTGAAACTTGGCATAGAGATATTTGAAGATTCGGGCTCGAACGTTGGCTAGCTAAAAAAAGAAACAACCCTTAGTGGGGTGAATATTTGTATAAAAACTATATCGACAACTTGATAATCTACTCGCAAGCAAAGTGGCGCGGGTCGACTATAACAAATAAATAAATGAACGAAACAAATGCTGCTACCAAGTTATCACGATGTTAGTGCTGTATGATTAGTTTTTCTCAACTATTAGGGCTCTCTATCTTAAGTGTTTGATAGATATAGAGAAGATTTATTCTTCAAGAGGCCTGAGTCGTTAAGTTTGGCAAAATTATTATCAGTTGGAACACTCGTGATTAGATATCTTTAGTACACTCGTGATAATAATCAAGTGAATTATGTAATGATATTTTTCTAAAACACAGCATGCAAGAACGGTGTACAGAATTTTTTTATGTCATAAGATAGCAAACAAGCAAATGGGTCTCCTGATGGAAAGAGTCAACCATCGCCTATACGCACCAAAGGTTTTAATGGTGCGTTGCTATCTTGTGGCGAAGTCTAATGCCACATGCATAAGTTAACCGGGTACCTTACCCTCCAAACCGGAACACGACAGCGACAAGCACTGACGCTATTGCGGCAGGAATAGGTAAGCCGGTGGTACTAGACCCGGACGAGACAATGCAGAACTCTACCACCTAGTAGCCACGATGGTAGTGACTCGCATAGCCAACCGGTCGCCTTTTACAACCTGCCTGGCAGAACGGCAGTTGGTCTATTCTTCAAAGGAAGGCGGAACCAACACGAGGAAAAACTTACGAAAACTTGACATTTTTACGTTCTAAACACGATGCCAATTTCTGTTTTCGTGGGAAATGCAAAATATGAGATTTGATTTTTCTTATTTTCCCGCCACGCAATGTAAAGTGTATATTGCTCCGACTTGTCATGCCTGTGGAATTCTCGAACCAGCCGTTTATTTTCTGCGGCATATGGCGCATAATATATTGCTTATTTACTACTTTTTTAGGATAAGCACTGTATAGCATTTGCATAAATCAATTTATACAAAGTTTGAAATATAATTTTAAAAAAAATTCTCACAATTTTCAACGGTTTTTTATCTCTGGATAATGGTCCAAATCCACAGTTTTGATTTTCACGCACTGATTGACTTTAATGATTGACTTTCTTATATCACTTTCATAACAAAAAAAAACAAAAAAAACTTTGGCACTGGCTTTTTTGGATTTGAATCAGACACCGACCTGGACTTTCAGACCCAGTATCCCAGCTCTTCCGACTGAGCTATTGAGCTACTGAAATTCTCTTGTGACTTATCGATTTCCGTCGAATGTGCTAGTCGCTAGTTTTACATACGTGTTTGGTTGATGTGAATGATTTGATTCACTCTTCTTAGCTCAAAAACAAACCGTCCTGACATTAATCTCTGACATGAACTATCTACTCATATTAGTTATGTAGCAACTCTAACGACGCGATCATTCGAGTTTGAATCCAGACAGAGACAAACGTTTTCCCCCGTGTTGGTCCCGAGCTCCTTTGAAGAATAGGCCTGCCGTTCTGCCAGGCAGGTCGTAAAAGGCGACCGATTGGCTATACGAGTCACTAACATCGTGGCTACTAGTTGGTAGAGTTCTGCATTGTCTCGCCCGGGTCTGGTACCACCGCCTTACCTATTCCTGCTGCAATAGCGTCAGTGCATGTCACTGTCGTGTTCCAGTTTGGAAGGTAAGGTAGCCGGTAAACTTATGCATGTGGCATAAGACTTCGCTACAAGATAGCAACGCACCATTAACATCTTTGGTGTCTATAGGCGATGGTTGACTCTTTCCAACAGGAGACCCATCTGCTTGTTTGCTATCTTACAATATAACAAACAAACCTTTGTTTAATGAGTATTGATGAAGTTGTATACATAAATATATGTTTTTACTTTCTAGGTAGGGCAATTGAATATCTAATATAATATATATTTCAGTATCTTTATATGTGTCGTTACTAATACTCATATCACAAGTAAAATATTTGCTTTAGATTGCTTCGGTAATTTATCCAGCGATGTTTATTTATTTGCTGGCTAGCTGGCGAGCAGTTTCGCACGCGAGCTAGCCAGCGGCTAATAACAGAATTGGGAAATAAAATAGTTTTTTATCATCAAAGTGGTGATAAAATTTATAGACCGGGATCCCAGGAATAATTTTTTTTCATTAATAACAAGCTGAATTTTTGTGAACAGCTTTGTTTTGACGAGACAACCAACTTTTCTATTTTCGAAAAATCAAATAATGAAATTTGGAAATTTTGATTCGGTGAAGGAAAAATATTTATTAATAACGATAATTATTTTTCGACTTTAGTCGCTTGATTATATTATGAAAAACGCGATGAAACTTTTGTCCTACATGTTTGATGGTTTTTCTGGCGAGTCCTCCACTCTAAAGTTTCGGAATTATGAGATGTTTAAATTGATATTAATCAATTTAATAACAACCTTATTTTCTCACAACAGCTTGTTAATTATTATTGTTATTCAAGGGTAACATTGTCCGACACGTAAAGTAGAAACTTTTTTTAGTCCAACACTCTAAAATTTATTTTTTTATCTATCTTTATTAGTTATCCGATTTAAGATTTTTTGAAGATAGAAAAGATGGCTGTCTCGTCAAAACGAAGCTGTTCACAAAAACTCAGCTTGTTATTAATCAAAAAAAAGTTTGTTTCTGGGATCCCGGTCTATTAGCTAAAAAACTTTTCTAAAACTCGCTGAATAAAATAACCTTTTGTCAATTTAGTGATTATTCTTTTTATTATTTTGATTGTTTCACAATTGCTTAAGCACATGTACCTACTTTAATTTCACTTCACTACTTTATTTTTATATATCACTCAACCGGGTTCACTCAACCAGGCAGGTCGTAAAAGACGACCGATTGGCTATGCGAGTCACTAACATCGTGCCTACTAGGTGGTAAAGTTCTGCATTGTCTCGCCCGGGTCTGGTACCACCGCCTTACCTATTCCTGCCACAATAGCGTCAGTGCTTGTCGCTGTCATGTTCCGGTTTGGAGGGTAAGTTAGCCAGTAAACTTATGCCTGTGACATTAGACCTCACCATAAGACAGCAAAGCACCATTAACATCTTTGGTGTCTATAGGCGATGGTTGACGCTTTCCATCAGGAGACCCATCTGCTTGTTTGCTATCTTATGATATAAAAAAAATACTTTTTAAGAGCCTACTTTACTTCAGATTGCTTCTTATGGTCCTCTGTGAAGTCTATCCTCTGTGAAACTTTGTTATCGATATATGATATAGTTGAGGATTAGTTCTAAGTACTGTATAAGGTGAAAACACGACGTCCATATTTTTTCTCGATAGAATAAAATTCCAAAGTCTCATCAAAAGCGTATGATAAACTTCCATATCTTAAAAATATTACAAAATTCGTACTACAACATTGCAAATTATGAAAACCAATACTATAAACAGGTATTATTATATGTATTAAATTTTTAATAATTTGATTATTGCAACTACAAAATACCTAAACTATCGCACGTTTGACCTTTAATTACTCCCCGATGCAGCAACGTGGCTGACGCTGTCTCGCATCGCATCTTCAGAATGTGAAACCGGTTGAGTTGATATACTAATCTTATAGTTGTGAAGTAAAAGTAAGTTTATCTATATATATAAAAAAAAATTGTGTTAGTTACTCCACTTATAACTCAAGAACGGCTGAACCGATTCAGCTGAAAATTGGCAGGGAGGTAGTTTAGAGCCAGGAGAAGGACATAGGATATTTTAGAATTTTTTCCACGCGAACGAAGTCGCGGGCACAGCTAGTTTAAAGATAATTACTCACATTTATTCAATCGTATCGTAAGTTTGTATATAAGTTCATCATTATATCTTCACGTCAAATCTTTATCGGGGTAGGTAAAAAGAATTTAATGCCATATGATACGGTCCAGACTGCCACGTGCCTATGTGGCATTTTGTTCTCCACATTTTGCCTATTCGGGCCTGGCGTGATAGGTAGTGGTGGAAGTTGACCAAATAAATTTAAAAAAATTAGCAATTTTGCGTGATACGCCTTCAAAACACTAGCTATATTTTTATAGATATTTTTATATCAACATTTTTTTAAAGTAAACAAGCGGATGTATTTCCTGATGAAAAGAGAAACCATCGCATATAGACACGAAAGATGTTGTTAACAGCGTGTTGCAAGCCATGTGGCGGGATGACATTTCCACATGTGTAAGTCTACCTTACCCCCGAAACCGGAACGCGACAGTGACACGCACTGACGCTATGGCGGCAGGAATAGGTAGGCCAGTAGTACCAGACCCGGGCGAGACATTGCGGAATTCTACCAGTAGTCACGATTGCAGTGAAACGTATAGCCAATCAGTCGCCTTTTACGACCTGCCTGGCAGAAAGGCAGTTGGTGTTATTTTTCAAAGAAGCTCGGACCAACACGGGGGAAGAAATAAATTTATTATTTTACCACTATAATTTAATATTGTCTTTTAATCAAATTAAGCTACGCTCTTTGAGCAACTCGGAGCAACAAATCACAAAGTATCCAGAAACGCACGTACAGAAATTTGATTTGGCGTATTTCTAGATTATTCGACTTATAGTGTACGATCTACGTTCATTCCGTGCCCTTATTTATCGCTCCGATTAGCCCGATGGAGATGGAACATGGGTTTTAGATCTGATGAATCGTTGTCGTGTCGTCAAACGTTTCATTTATTCGGGATTGCTTTGGACATGAACTATTTCTTTATTTTCACTTCCTCGTAGTCTAGAGTTAGTATATTTGGCTTTGATCATGAGATTATTGTAGGTTTGATTCAATTCGTTCTGCTCAAAATAGGTGTCAGGAAGATTTATTCAAGGATTTAAATTTTGGTAGCAACTCTGTGTCTGTTGGTGGCGTTTTAACATCCCCTTACCTCAGATGGTCACGTGAAGCTGTCGGCCCCGGTTATCGCTAGAAATAAACGCTAATTGTTATCAGTGAAATTTAATTGTTGTCATCAGGTGACGAGGATTATCACCAATCTCGCCAACTAACGAAGCATAATTGTGGTGATTGAAAAGTCTATAGATGTTTAATCTGCCTGCCTTTGCAAGGTAACTGGCGTGATTATACTAGTTTTTATTCTTGGATTCACACGATTTTTGGATTTATCACATTGACATATTTTTATTATGGACGTCAGGTCCCCGCTAAAAATGTCCGGGGAAAATTCGCTACAACATGCAAAAAGAGCTACAATTCCGCGTTAGTCGAAATTAAACCTTGATAATATAATGATTTAGGATTTAAATTACCTTGTTATAATATATATTCTTGTGATGTGTAACTGGGACCTTTTTGTCGTGATATTAATATGAGACCCAATGTCGATAGTAATAATATATCAGTGATTTATCACTAAGACATGGATATTTTTTTATGTCATAAGATAGCAAACAAGCAGATGGGTCTCCTGATAGAAAGAGTCAACCATCGCCTATAGACACCAAAGGTGTTAATGGTGCGTTGCTATCTTGTGGGGAGGTATAATGCCACATGCATAAGTTTACCGGCTACCTTAGCCTCCAAACTGGAACGCGATAGCGTCAAGCACTGACGCTATTGCAGCAGGAATAGGTGATATCAGACCCGGGTGAGACAATGCAGAACTCTACCACCTAGTGAAATTTAACACATTTTAACTTTCAATATACTTAAAATTGTCAGAAAAAAAGAACGAACAAGTTATTATTATAAGAAAAAAGTAACTTCGACCTGATCCTAAAAATCATAAAACCTATGTCACTCTTACAATTAAATTCAGCGACAACTCTCAAGCTAAAATCCATATTCAGCTAGGCTACAGAGTGCGCCTAACAGGTTTGGAAACCGTTTTAAAAAATACCGGTTAATGAGGCTTTTAACGGTTTTATTTAAGTAATTCAAAGATTTATTCGAAGCGTATCTTAGATGAGAATGCTTCATACACTTAAATTAACCGGTTGAAGCCAAAAATTGGGGTCGACGAATATTAAAGGAATATTTAAAAAACATATCAAATTCGATTTACTGATTAAAACCCTTATAATTTTGCTCCATAAGATAACCGTTTTTAGAGACTCACGTTGAGCCAAACTTTGCAAAACTCTCCTTATGTAATTGCGCTTACTTAGATCTGAAAATTAACCGCTTCATAAACTCCGGTATCAAATAAATATACACATATACATACACTCGAAAAACATACTCTCCTTATAAAGCAGCTGGGTAAAACTCATAAAACTGTCAGTCTCAATTTCATTGCATTTACAAATTCATAAAACTCAAATGATTATGACTTGATCTTGATGATGACTTGGTGATTATTATTAATATATTGATTCATTATTTTATTACCTTATAAGGTTCCCGGTGTAATGATATTTACTTAAGTATATTTTTTTGTTATTATTTATTGTATGACTTCCCAGAGTATCTTCATTTTTATCAAGTACTTGTACATATCTGCCATATCGTAAAAGCTTGGAACAATTATTATTTTATATGCATTTAAAAGCAGAGTACCAAATTAGTGATGTGTAAATTTTCAAATATTGCTATAGAATTCTTTTTGATTTTGCTGTTTAAAAGGAGAAAATAATCTGCAAAATAAAACATAATGTGAAAAAATTAAACAATAAGTATCTTCATGCCCGTAACCCTGAAAAGGTTGACAGAAGTACAACCAGTGCACCCACAATAATCCGAAGACACTTAGACCCACAATGTGATAGGTAGCAAGCCTACGGTCAACCATTAAAAACTGAAAAAATACATTTTTATTTTCCTCATCCAGTAATCGAACCTGTCTTGGGTTGTGTGCTCATGTGGTCAACACTAACATTGGACAACTAGGCTACAGAGATGACTATGAAACAATAAACTGGTAATATTTATTTAGAAAATTTTGTCATGCATGTTATTATGATTATTTTTCTCCCAGACAGCTTTACCTATTTAAATGACCTTATAAAAAATGTTGCCAAAATTCAATTAATTTTTCTTCTGATCTGTAAATAATAAATTATTAAGTAATAATTTTAGTAATAAGTAAGAAAGACAAACATCTATGCTCATAATACCACAAAAATGCCTGTTATAACCAGAAAATCGAATTCGATTCTCATTTCGACTCATATACTAACCATAAGACCAACGAGGTGATCAAAGTCACGGACAAAGAAAATGGTAAATTTCAAATAAACCCTATTCTGAACCGAGACTAATAATAGAGAATCCTCAGACTTAGTCAGTCTTAGTGTATGCTAATTGTTAGGTATTAGTTGTGAAATTTATGGAACAAAATACACATTGGACTGGAATTTGGAATTTGAATTTATTAGGTCAAGGAGAGCTAGGAGTACATACTTCCAGTATACAGAGAAAGGAATTCAAATGATAATTGAATGGATTGAACAAGAAATATGGTTAGAAAGAAGAGCTGCATCAATTGACGTTAGATAGTGATGTGTGAAAGAGGAAATCATACCGGCGGGGATATCACGTATCGCAATGCGCAATTATCGTAATTGTTTAGTTATTGCAAGATATATAAGGGGCCATCCATAAATTACGTCACACGTTAAGGGGGAGGGAGGGGGTCGACGAAGTGTGACATTGTGTGACAAGGGGTAGGGAGGGGTCCCAAATTTTGTGACATCACATTTTTTCAATTTTATATCTAAGTATTACAACAGTAAATTTAAAAATTTTGATAAACCATAATCGAATGAGATTATCATTCTAATGAAATTGTAAAATATGTGACATCACACTAGGTAGGAGGGGGTCTCATATATGTGACCAGCTGTGACAAGGACGGGGGAGGGGCAAAAAATCATGAAATTCGTGTGACGTAATGTATGGATGACCCTTAACAGCCTTGTATATAATAGTGGCAGCTTTCGCCGTTTGATTATTTTTGGTGCTGTGACCTCGCAAAAAGTGCATACAGTGACTAGCAAGCAATTGGCGACGTTTTTGATGACTTTTTGTTACGTTTCAGAGTCATTTCTGATCGCTAGCGCATTGCAAATTTTAGGTGATACGCCTGCGGGCCGACTGTTATTTTGAGAAAAAACCCGAGAATTTTACGGGATAATTATTTTTTTAGATATTGTCGACATGCATGTAACCCACTTAATGAAAAATACAGCTCTGCACAGGTAAATCAAGAACAGAAGGAGCTAGCTGCCAATATAATGACAATGTCTAAAGAAATTGTTACAAATCTTCTTAAAAATGTAAAAAGAACTCATTTCAATGTTTGAGATTGGATTTTTAAATACTCTTATATGCCTGTGTTAGACCCAAACTCCTTTGAAGACTAGGCCAACTGCCATTCTGCCAGGCAGGTCATATAAGGCGACCGATTGGCTATGCTAGCCACTACCATCGTGACTCCTAGATGGTAAAGTCCTACATTGTCTCGCCCGGGTCTGATACCACCGCCTTAGCTGTTCCTGCCGCAATAGTGTCAGGCCCACCGACCACACAGCCCATAGACACCTAATAATAGGCGAATGACTTCTGTCAACACATCTGACTTATAGTTCCAATGTAAATGTCCACGCGCCAATGAGTAGTGATTGGGTAATCAGTGTCGACCAATCAGATGCTCTGTACATTACTATCTTTCACTGTGGCCTTGAGTTAGCCAATTACGGCGTTGCAACCCCACTTTGTCTTACCTCAGCTAGTTGCCAGAATGCATTCAATACGGAAAATCAAACATTAGCCGTCTATAGGCTGTGTGGTCGGTGGTCAGGCCTTATCGCTGTCGTGTTCCGGTTTAGATGGTAAGGTAGCCGGTACACATGCATTTGGCATTAGACCTCACCACAAGATAGCAACGCACTATTAACATCATTGGTGTCTATAGGTGATGGTCTCTTTCCGTCAGGAGACCCATCTGTTTGTTTGATATCTTGTAATATCAAAAAAACAAGTTAATGAGATCGTATTATATGTTATATCATTTAAACTATATATTTAATATATATGTTTTGTTTAATACTTATATACGTAAAACTATATATTCTATACCTACTATTCATCGTCGACACTTGATGTAATTTTATTGTTATTAATTGCACTTCAAAACATATATATTTTTAATATACTACTCAACCAGTTTCACTTTTTAAAAGATCTTCAAGATGTAATAAACTTAATTCTAAACATAAAGAGTTATTTCTGAAGCTAATAAAAAAAATCTCTATAAGTATGTTTATAATCGTGCAAGACTGTACACACATATTTGGACAGACTCACGTTATTTTTTCAATTAGTTTTTTTACATTAAATAAAATATTTGTCTTTAATAATATCAAATCCGTTAAAACGAGTGTTTTTCTTGAGGTGCGTGTATTTATATTATTCTATAAGTGCAATATGTATATATAGACACATTTTTACTTCAAGAAGTTGCTTGGTTTTGATCAGGCGAGAGTAGAGCACTACCTCAACCACTTCGGTGCAAAAACCACAACACGTAAAAAGTAATAAATTATTTGTTAGCATATCTATACAAATAAATAAAATTGGAGTGTCTGTTTGTAATATTAAAATAACCGGATTTAACTAAATGCGTGTGGATGTATACACGGTACATATACCAAAATAACACTTTTTACGATTTTTGTCTGTCTGTCTGTTTGTTCCGGCTAAACTCTGGAACGGGGTGGGGGGTGACGGGACTTTTACTTGTAGATAGCTGATGTAATAAGGAGTAACGTAGGCTACTTTTTTTAAAAAATCCCACGCGGACGAAGTCGCGGGCACAGCTAGTTATTAACATTTTGTGGCAAACATTCTTTTGAGTTTTCACTTCTAACGAAAGTCCTTGTGACTGTCACTTATTTTTTTAATAAAATGTTTTCATTTCTTTTATAAAATTTAGCTTTTTACAAATTTTCGACATATTATTTGCGTTAAGTACGCCAAATTACCAACTCTCCCGTGCGCGCAATTTTCTTAAAAAGGATTCAAAGTTTTCGTTTCACGTATTAATATAAAAATTCTTTAAAAAGTCCGAACCAAAGAAGCATGTATATATTTTCTCTTTTGCACCGACATTTTTTAAATTTTTGCGGTAAGATAAACCTGAGGTAAGTTAAAGAGGATTTAAATTTAATTTGTTTTAAAAATTAAATTATTTTTACTTAATTTGGTCGAGTGGTTAGTCGTTAACTGAATCTGATTCCCATCGATTGCATAGTCATAGTCGTTATGACTATGCAATCGATGGGAATCAGGTTCAGTTTCCGTCAGGGACAAACACTTTTGTGATGAGCACAGTTGTTAAGTATTTCTGGGTTTGGGGGTTTTAAAAATCTATTTGCGCAGACCACATGAATACTAATAGACACGCCATTGTGAAGGAAACGTGGGAGCAAACACTCCTATTACTGTCAAAAATTTCATACATTTGATGGTTATATTATATAGTGAAAAAATATAAATAAACCATGTTGTACTGTTTTATAATACCGAATGAGATGACAAAAAAAATGAGATTAAAAATTACCCTTGAAGTGATTTTATTTCACCGGTAAGAACTGTATTTTTATGTATAAGTGTAAGCTAAACTGACAAACTAAAAAATTGTCTTAAAAGGTATTTGAGTATTTACATATGTATTTTCTCCTGTGTTGTCCTGGGTCCCTTTTGAAGAAAAGACCATCTGCCATTTTGCCAGGCAAGCAATACGTGTCACTACCATCGTGACTATTGAGTAATAAAGTTCCTCAACATCTCGTCGGATATTTGATATATCTCGCTACATGGATGGCAACGCACAATTAACATCTTTGATGTCTATAGGAAATGGTCATTCTTTTCCATCAGGAGAGACTTCTGCTTGTTTGGTATTTTATAAATTATAATACTTTATATTATAATACCAAATTCTTGTATATATATATATATATATATATATAATTGGAATCTCGGAATCGGCTCCAACGATTTTCATGAAAGTCACAAATTAGGGGTTTTTCGGGTCAAGGAATCGATTTATCAAGATTCCAGGTCCAAGAAAAGCTTGGTTCCCAAGATATGGGTATGTGAAAAACCGAGCAAAGCTCGGTCAACCAGGTACAGAAAAAAAAATTATATATTCTATAGGAATCGATTTATCAAGGTTCCAAGTCCAAGAAAAGCTCGGTTCCCAAAATATGGGTATGTGAAAAACCGAGCAAAGCTCGGTCAACCAGGTACAGAAAAAAAAATTATATATTCTATAGGAATCGATTTATCAAGGTTCGAGGTCCAAGAAAAGATCGGTTCCAAAAATATGTGAAAAACCGAGCAAAGCTCGGTCAACCAGATATTTATAATAAAAGGAAACCGCGCCCCTGTTTTAAAATTTGAATTTAGTAGAAAATAAAATATAACCGCCTTAGTAAAGTATTAATTCGCGAATAAAATCTTTAACTGCCATGACGCTCGCGGTTATTGCGTTCCTCTTTGGCAAACTTTATTGCGTTCATAACAGTTCGATTTATTGCGATACTTTGACCTGTGGGTTCGTGGTTGACTCACATAACTTTTCATACAAACAATTCCACTTTTTAAGTTACTGTTACTTTTTAGTGCGTTTATTGAATGTTTTTGAAAGCTTTTATTTAATATTCCATGTTCAAATCAGATTATAATCGAAATAACGATACAAGTTTAAGCTTCTGCGTTTTATTTATATTTGCTAAACATTAAGGTTACTTCGGTGGTACCACTTGGGATTTAGACGTCGTACGTCTTTATTTCTGCCGTATTTCTGCCGCAATTTGTCACTGTCGTCATTGATATAAAAAGGGAAGATATGTAACGCTCTAACATCGCAATTGCTAAATCTAAGCTCGGTCAGTGGAACGTAAAGTAATGGGACGAACTTAGCAAACTACGTTTCTCTCATTTACTTTTGTATTGTACTATCTCACTCTCACAAACATGGCAAACTAAACAATAATTTAATCTTATTTTCAAACAAATTGTTTTAACCGTACTTACGAATGGGAAGTAATCCCGTGTGTCTTATTATTTTTCCTTGAGTGATTATAACACTGGCTGAATATACAAGAAGGTATTTTGATGCGTGTTTAATGGTAAAATCACTCGGAAAATATAAGTGTATGATATGAGGTCCCACGCGTGATTGATTGTCACCAATTGTCACTGTGTCCACGAACCTAGTTTTGTAGGACCAGGCGCTGTGACTAGGTAACGTATTTTCCCTTTTTATATCAATGACTGTCGTCTTTTAGTTTGAAGGGTAAGGTTACGTGCGCACAGATAGGCGGCTTGCTTAGCGCCTACAGCCTAGCGAACCACCTAGCAAGTAGTTTAGTAATACGAACGATCTAGAATGTTCGTGACCGATTGCACTGCACGCTTGACGCCTAGCTAATTAGTTAGCGAGTTATTGAAGTAAATAAACATTAAACATATTGGTTTTTTAAAAGTATCTTCACGCCCATATCCCCGAAATGGTCGGCAGAGGTACAACAAGTGCACCCACGATTAGCCGAAGATACTTGGTCCCACAATGTGATAGGTGGCAAGCCTATCGCCAACCGGGCACTTTCCAATCCCGGGCAACTTTGTGTTTCTCAGAAAACTGAAAAAACACTTTTGTATGTGCCCGACCCGGGAATCGAACCCGGGACCTCATGTGGTCAACGCCAACGCTGGACCACTAGACCACAGAGGCGATTTTTGTCACGAGGAACGAGGCAATAGACGCTAATCAAGCTGCCTGTTTGTGTGGACGTAACTTTATGTAGCGTAAATTTATTTCATTAAAATCCTGCATTATTAACATCTTTAGTGTCTAAACCCAAATTAAACAAATTGGTTGTCAGTGGTATAGATATAAGTTAACGATACAATGATATAATTTTTTTTTTACAATTTTTCACACAAGTTATTGTCTTTGTCCTCGAACGCCTCGAACCCGATGCCTATCGATTGTGTATTCAAGGTCACTAACTACTTATAAAAATTTGTTTTGTTCCTCTTAAGGTAGCTTCAACTTTTAAATTTCAAGAAAACGGTCGTGTTACAATAACGTCAAACTATTAAATTACTGCAATAATGATCTAATAATTCCTCACAAATCCCAGTTTCCGCTATTATAGCAGCTTCCGTCAAATTCTATTTATGGATCATCACTAATGATGCATATAACGCTAATCTGGCCTTCGTTGGCGAGGCTCATGTGATTAGATCCATCGTTAACTAGGTGTGACATAATCGAGTTCGCAAATGTATCGATTTCCTGCTATTTCGTATCAGATTGGATGCGGAAGCAAAAGGTTTGAATATTTGAAAACTAATTTAATGAAATGCTTTTACGTACACGATACTAATAGGATTTTTATTTATATTTGTTGGTGCTGGGGGATCAAGTTTAAAATCGAATATTGATTTTTTGGTCTGAATTCAATTCAATCAAATTTTCATTCAATCGATTATATGGATCCGATTTGTTGTACCTTTTATTTAATAAATCGATGATTTTTAATTGTTTTGCCAATATTTCCAAATGAAATGCAAAAAAAGCGGGAAACTCTCTTGTCATTGAAAAGTAATTGTCTGATAAATACATCCAAGACATTAATCTTTACTGTCTGATTGACAAGAATGAATTTATGATATTATATACAAATTCTCAAGCTACTCTTATTTCAAGTTGAAACAAAATATTGATAGATACTGCAGATATAGTAGCGACAAGATTAGGTAAGGCGGGGATTACAGTATCTACTCATCAGAGAAATCACAAAGTTACACATAAAAGTTGACCTGGCAAAGGTTTTGTGCTATATAAATTATTTATAGTGTATATTTTATTAGGGTGGAGGTTTGGAGTTGGAGAGAAAATATCTAGGGTCATAGGTATTTTTTAATGATAGATCAAAATAAAATACAAAAAATAAATGTTTGGATTAAAAATTAAAAAAAACTGTTCTACATAAAAATAATGTATTTTTAATGTAAAGTTTTTTAAATTTACAAAAAAAAATATTATCGACTCGTTTAAGAGTATTGCGACTAAAAACATTGTGACATGATATTTTTATCAAAATAAGAACGATAGTTAAGAATAAATACATACTATTAAAACATGTTCTTTAGTTTACAATTCCGCTGTCTGAATAAAAATAAATATTTATGAACTGTTTAAGGTATTATTTTTCATATGTATTATTTATACTACCACTAGCCTTAAAATAAGATTCACTACAAAAGTTCCATTTCATAAATTCGAATTTATTATATCCGTAACGACATCCCAACTATCTCCTCCTCGCACAGCGGAGATACGTATTAAATTTTAAGCTAACATCTCGATTCTGCGGGCACATCGAAATTCCAAAAGTACACTACGTCCTCATAAAGAGTTAATATTTCAACAGAGCAGACTAAGAGAGCAGTAGTCACGGCTAAAGTTTTAATTTGCTTAAAGTTGTTTCAACTTGGAACGGGTCCCTCGCTGGGCGCCAAATTAGGTACAGTCAAGCTAACAGTATAAAAGTAAGAAGACTTAAAAGCCAGGCCACGAGATGTATGCATATGCAATAAAAAGGTCAACACGCAACAGTTTTTAAATAGTTGTGAAGTTATACAACACATAAAGATAATATATTCAGACATGTCATCTGTAGAGCTACAAAGACGTAACTAATCAAAATCAAAATATTATGATTTATTCAAATAAAACTTTACAGGCACTTTTGACATGTCAACATTAAATGACTACCGGATCGTAACACGGCCACACACAAGAATTGTGCACGATAATACTTCCTATAATGTTATATATGACACGCCTATAATCTAACTGAAAAAAATGCGATTGTTGAGTTTGAATTACTTTTATGAGCATTGTACTCAATTTTCCTTATTTTAATAGGGACACAGAAAAAAGTACAACAATAAATATGACCATGTCATTAAACATGTTAATATATCTGCTTTGTATCATAATGATCTCTGGAAATATATATATATATATATATATATATATATATATATATATATATATATATATATATATATATATATATATATATATATATATATATATATATATATACATATATATATATATATATATATATATATATATATATATATTAGTTAGAGAGGGTAAGACCTCAGAAGATGACAGCAGTATTTAAAATTTCGTTTCAAATAGGTATTAGAAGTGTTGCCTCCAGTTATAATACAACTTCATGGTAAGTATTTTACAAAGGCGTTTGAATCTTTTTCAACTAATCATGCTAAAACAACAAAATTGTCAACGCAGAAACCGTCAAAAAGTGTGTTGATCCAGAATAAGAACAAAAATGGACTTGGTTGATTATACAATAATTATTGGACATTACACAAGTAAAAGATGCATCGCAATGTATGCAAATTGACGTGTAAGACAACTAAAACGTTTTAGAATTTAAAGGTTTTGGATCAGTAAAATATAAAATTTTAAGTATAGTACTGCTGTTACGCAACTGTTACTAGGCCCTCAAAATATTTATTGCAATTCTAATTTTTTTTGTTAGTTATAAGAAAAACTAACGTCAAATTTTATTTTTCATTTTCTTTTAAATGTAATTGGTCTGACACATAATAAAGAAAGGACCGAACTAAGGGACAAAAAATCTCAAAAAGAAATCGGACATTTTACAGACCACCAGAGCTCGTATCGATGGATTGTTATCTTCCCCGTATTGGTCTGGGCTTTCTTATAAAAATAGACCATATGCCAAGCCAGGTATTCGCAAAAGTTAAATGATTCGCTATACATGTTATTAACACCGTAACTACTGAGTACTTGAGTTCCACAACGTCTTGCGATGGTTTGGTACCATAATCTATATTAATATTATAAAATTGTAGAGTTTGTTTGTTTGTTTGGTAGTACGAAATAATCTCGAAAACCGCTAAACCGATTTGAATAATTATTTCTGAGTTGGATAGCCTGTTTATCGAGGAAGGTTATAGGCTATATAACATCATGCTACGACCAGTAAGTGCGAAGTAAACAAAGTCCGCGCGGACGAAGTCGCGGGCAACAGCTAGTTTTATATATTCCTGCCGCAATAGTGATAATACTTTTCACGGTCGTGTTCCAGTTTGGAAGGTAAGATAGCCGCTATACTCACGTTTGCAATAAACATTTTGAGGGTGGTCCAGTAAGGGTTGTGTCGAGAATAGCAGAGCCAGAATTTAAAAAAAAGGAACTAGTTAGTCACGATTAGTGATACGCTTAGACAATCTTTTGCCTGCCTGGCAGAATGACAGATGATTATTTTCGAAGGAAGTCCGGACTATAATTTTAACATAATTTAATACTCCCGATACATCACTTTTAAAAAGTTTGCTAAAAATAAAAATCGCTGATCACCCCGCTGGTCCAACCATTTGATTTCGTGGCCGACCGTTAATTCATTGATAGTTTTAATTCATGCCCCTGTGGGAAGGTTTCTTAACTTTTTTTACTGATTTCGCATGTACCAGTTTAACTTTTCCGCAGGATTAAGTAGATTCAGAGCGACGACATTAAAATTCATGATTGGTTGCCTTTAACGATTCTTTGGAATTTAAGAGAATGGTTTAGAGTAATTTTAATGTCTTAAACAAGAATAATTTAATGATAAATTAAATTAAAATTTTAAACTCATTCTGAAGGCGTAGTGGTTACTAACCATGAATTAAAATCAAAGATGTTCGATTACCGATATGGACGTCGACATTAGTCTGCTTTCTTTTTAAAATAAACTGAGACAGTTGGTCTGTACAACCATCACAGCGACACCGAGGTTTTGTATGTGAGCAAATTGCTCAGCCAGAGTTTAATTTTGGTGAACTTAGAGCCCGCCCTAAGGGGGATACCCTTAGGGCGGGCTCTAAGTTCACCAAAATTTGATACCAAACCTCAATCTAGGGCATTATCTTAACGACAAGTGGAAGAGTAAGTTGCATCAGGATTTTGACTCATTATTAACTTCCGTACCGTATCATCCGATTCACCTCGGTCTATCCTAATGAAGCTTCCTGTTGGTGAAAAATTTTTAAAATGGGATCTGTAGTTCCAGAGGTTACTTACTACCTATGAAAACTTACAGACTTACTTACGTTACTGCTTTATAATATTTGTATAGAACGATTTACTAAAAAGTGTAACTCACCTTATCTTGACTTCCTTGGACTGCCATTCGCTGTGTTTGTCAAAGCTGATGAGAATTGCTGCGATTTCCTAAAACAAAGAAGGTAACAGTAAATGTTTTGCTTGATAACACCGGCTCATAGTCATAATAATTTAATAGCGTAAGATAGTGACAAGCAAAGGGATTTTATGATGACAAGAAATGCTTGCCTCCCGTAAAACCTATTTATGTATCATTTAGCAATACGCTTGTGTTTATAATGAAATCGGATATATTGTAGTTTCTAATGGTTATTTATAAAATGGAGATAACTAAAAACTGAAATATTTGTTATAAAGATAAAGATTATAATACCTTTAGGATATAACACACACACACACACAAACACACATACTCTAATAGAATTGCTTTTTGTTGTATTTCTAGTTTTGTTTATTACAATATATATATATATATATATATATATATATATATATATATATATATATATATATATATATATATATATATATATATATATATATATTGATGAATATATATATATTCTCTTTAATATAAACCTATTAGCTATCCGTCAGTAACTTTGAAAATTTGAAATAAATAAATGAATTCGGCAAGAATGGATAACTAGTCATATGACAGTAAACGCAAATCTAGAAGCGTTACGTCACGCCGTGGTAATCTGACATATTATTGTTGATATTTTCATAGAAACCAAATAGTATAATATAATGTATTTCATTCAAGACACTATGACAGTCACTACGTCGGCAAAATGCACAAAACATACAATTTACGCGCTCAGCCCACGTTTTACTTCGAAACCAAAGCATCTTCAAGTAAAACGAACACTACCCTAATCAACGCGAGTACAAATAATACGCGTGAGGCAGTTTTCATTTCACTTGAAGATGCTTTGGTTTCGAAGTAAAACGTGTGTTGAGTGCGTAAATTGTATGTTTTTGTGCATTTTGCCGACGTAGATGAAAGTCTGGTGAATGTGGGTAGATAATTGTGCCGCTGGGGTCTCCTTTTTTGTCCGTACCATTGGTGAGTTCTATTCATTTATTAAACCGACATCTTTCTTTTCGGCAGCACACTGATATAAAAAAACCCAAGATGCACAGTCCCGAACAAAACTAACACTCAAAAGTGTCCCTAATTTCGTTTAAGTAGTTATAGATATGGCAAAAACATATGTCTTTGCATATCCAACCTTAAGTGCAAGACTTATAGTTGTTTTTACAAAGCAATGTACGGAAAGAAATAAAATTGACAGTGTCGCGAGCGACGCGATTCTATTTGAAATGAGCGCACAATTTAAAATTGGGCGCTCATTTTTGAAGGACGTTTTTGACACACTGATTGTGTATCTTGGGTTTTTTAAATCAATGCGGCAGCATCGCGGAGGTCACATAAAACAGTTCGCGGATAGTAACAAATTTAGTTAATTTTACTTTTTAATCATAGATTTTCGCAAAGTAACGCCGGCATCAATAGAATATGTTGATAGACCGATCAAAAACTTTGTAACAAATAAACTATGTCATTACATATAGGTACAACTAGCAACCCGCCAGCCGACTTGATGAAGTGGGCTGGTGATTCTTGTTAATCTCACTAGAACAATATATTATTTCCAAAATAAATAATGAACTTATAGCCAAATTTCATTAAATTCTGTTCAGTCGATTCAGCGTAAAGAAATAACTCATAAGCACAAACACGAAATATTCATATTTGTCATATTGGGAGGATTATATTATTACAGCTCTAGCTTGGCCCGTATTATAAAAGATTTTATTAGATTACAAAGAAAAATGTATTTCTCCCGGACAAAAAATATCACAATGTCTTCTTTCAAGTCATTATTTACCTATATGCCAAATTTGATCCTATTCGGATAGAATTTGTCACGTAAGTAAATAATGGCTGGTTGTGATTTAGTAATTATCACGTGTTCTATATGCCAAATTTGATCCTATGCGGATAAAATTTGTTACGTAAGTAAATAATGGCTGATTGTGATTTAGTATTCATCACGTATTTAAATAACATTTGTGATAAAAGCGAGACTACTTGGGTTAGTTTTGAGCTAAACATCATTCCCGCGCTAGACGAAAAATCCATACTAGTTCATTCTAATATTGTAAATGCGAAAGTAACTCTGTGTCTGCCTATTTGTCTCTTCTTCGCGCCTAAACCACTGAACCGGTTTGAATGAAATTTTGTACAAAGATAGTTTGAGACTCGAAAAAAGGACATAAGATAGTATTTTTGTTCTCATTTATTTTCCGGGATAGTTTTTATCCCGGAATTCCGATGAGACCAGGAACTATGCGCGTAAAACCCTGGAAATGTATATTTTTTTAAACCACGGTATTAAGGAGTAACTTAGACAACTTTTATTCTAGAAAATTTTCATTCTATTTATATTATCATTATCATTCTAAAAAATAAAGCAGCAGCAATAATGTTTCCCCGTGTTGGTTCTGGGCTCCTTTGAAGAATAGACCAACTGCCGTTCTGCCAGGCAGGTCTAAAAGGCGACCGATTGGTTATGACTACTAGGAGGTAGAGTTCTGCATTGTCTCGCCCGGGTCTGGTACCACCACCTTACCTATTCCTGTCGCAATAGCGTCAGTTCTTGTCGCTGTCGTGTTCCGGTTTGTCTTGACCTCACCACAAGATAGCAATGCACCATTAACACTTTTGGTGTCTATAGGCGATGGTTGATTCTTTCCATCAGGAGACCCATCTGCTTGTTTACTATCTTATAATATAAAAAATAATAATAAATAATCTCTATTCTAAACCTAGCTACTGTGCGTAATTTTTCTGTCTTTGAAAAACGTTAAATCATTAATTAATTATCTATCGCAGCAGTTACATTATTGCTTTATGAAAAAGATTCAGTTGCAATGTGTACAGTCGACAACTGTTTCAATCGTGCATAATTCGAGCTAACACGAAATGCTTTAGGATTCTGTCGGTTTTCTATCGTGACAAAGTTCATCTCGCTTTTACATTGAAAGCGAGATACACTATTGTCGACGGAGTACATGTAGTCACGTAGATCGCCGTAGCACGAACATAAAGTTTATCGTGATAACGCTCCATGAATTTTCGCGCGATAATTTGACCCCGGTGTACCAAAGCCTCCAACGCAAATACCTCATTCTGCTACAATAATGGCACTACTTTAATGAGGCCATATTCAAAACAATAGCTGTGTTAATTTGGACATCATTTGAAGAATAGACCAGGCAGTTCGTAAAATACATATTTTTAATGTCACTAGATAGCAAACTAGCAGATAGCTCAATTGATGGAAAGAGAAACCATCGTGCTAACACGTATCAATACGTGCATAAGTCTACCGGTTACTTTACCCTCCAAACTGAAACATGATAATGAAAAACATTAATGCTATTGCTATAGTCTTGTCACTACCTTGGTAGTAATAGTTACTAGGTAGTAACTATTAGTACCAAGTTACCAACTCTAGTAACTCTAGTAATAGTTACTAGAGTTCCGCAACGACTCGCCCGAGTAGTATATGGTTCCACCATCTTATCTATTCTTGCCGAAATAACGTCAATGTTAGTTATAATCGTGTTCTGGTTTGAATTCTAAGTAAGTCGGTAAACATAGACATGTGGCATCACCATTCTGTCATATGGATAACAATTACATTGACATCTTTATGTTCTTCAGGTGGTAGTTACCTCTTTTCATCAAGAGAGCCATCAGCTTGCTTTCTATCTTATGATATAAATAAATTCAATATTAATTTTTATTCAGAAAGTTCGTTATTGAATTCGTCCTGTTCGCCATCTTGTTTCATGAACGATAATTCATAAAATATATTTCGTTTCCAGAGAGGCTCTGTTTATTCAATCACTCACTACAGACGGGCCCGGTACATTTGTTAAAATTACACATAAAAATGTAGTGATAAATAATTTATGTTTCCCAAAAAACATGGCCGGAATATTCTGCAGCGGCCGAAATATTTTGTATTCATCATTTTAGTTTATTGATAATATTGATAACCGCAGCAGCCAGCGAAGTACGAGTACTGAATATAATAAAAAATATATTTCGAGACTATGCTTCTCTATTTTATATTTAGTTCCGTGTACGACGGTTATCTTTTGCATCAGGATCTATCTGCGTATATGCTCTCTTGTACATTAGAAAATATTGTTTAAAATAGCTTCATATTTATTTAGCTTTAGATAATGGTCATAATTATTGTGACCAATAAAAATACTCGTATATTAATACATAATGTTGCTTAGCTCCGTAGTAAACCTCAACGAAATTAGTGTAATGAAATTTCGAAAATATGGTCACCGCGTGGGCGATAGCGGCGTAATAACGAGTCTAGCTCCGATTGCGCTAATCTCGGTTTATAAGCAATGAACTTCGATTACTATGAGTGGGTGTTCGTGCATAAATATTTGTAATAGATAATCAGGTCAAAATTAAAGTGCCCATTTTTTACATATTCAGTATCAAAACCGAGAACTGAACACTCTCCTTCAAAGTGTATAGCCTTTTACCAATCTGTATAAAGGTATAAAAAGAACAATAAATAAATTTAAAAAATATATAGGATGAACTGAAAAAGGAAAAAAAATGTGTAAACGGTTGACCCTACGGGCCGTCCCTGAAACTTCCCACTAATATTTTATTTAAACAACAATAATCCGAAACACACAAACAAAACATTTAAAAATATACCAAACTGCGTTACAATAAATGTTATTTTCTACAAAAAAAAAGAGTATTTACGCCCTTTTGTAGTCTATTCAAAATAGACTCATCTATTTGTACAATAGTGAAACTTAAGATCTTAATAGTTTCGCTATTCTACAATAGATGGCAGTATTGATTTTTCCGTAGTTTTCAGTTGATAATATTTGAGTAGAGAACTTTCTAGAACGCTATAAGTAATGACTGTCATTACGTATATCTTTCTAGAAAAATTAGGTCAACCTAAAATGAACTTTTGTACGGCTGATTTTAGCTTGAATTTCTATTATATCATTAGAGATTATATTAAATCAGGAATTTAATTAAAATAAAATGAAAATTGTACTTTCGGATGATATGAAATATAACCATTCTTAATCATCTGTATTCTACTATCATTTTAATTTATTTTAAGCTCAAAAGAGTAAAAAATAAAAGCATAGATTTTTCAGTTCAAACATCTATTTTATTAAAAATATTAATTTTTGAAAAGCTGTATATTTTGAAAACGACGATGGAATTCAACTCAAGATTTGAGATCTAAAATATTGCGTTTGCTAAATAATCGACAGGTTGAATTTCGATACAATATCAAAAATCATTTTATTTCTATTTCTTTTATTGGTAAATCCCAAACAAATTGACCGATTTTGATGAACAGTATTTGACGCAGTTTTGAAAGGAGAAAAGCTGATAAGATTTTTAAGTCAATCGGTGAATTAACTTGAAAGTTATTTTAAAAAAAATAAGTAAGTTTGCTAAAAACAACGTAATATTAATATTTGAAAAGCTATAAGTTTTGAGGATTGGATTCGATTTTGATTTTTGAAACGGCATTTGACTTTTTAGCACTAAAATATCGCATGATTGGTTGAAAAATTTCGAAGCTATGTCGAAAAAACACTTTTTTTTTAATTTTTCGTCAACGATTACCCCCAAACGAATAAACAAATTTTGACGCAATTTGTGTATAAGATGTAGTTTTTTGAGGAATAGAACTGATTAGTTTTTGTACTCAGTCGGTACATAAATCTGGAAGTTATATAAAAAAATACTGTTTCACCAAATATTTTTTTAGTTTTTCAAAATTTCTCAAAATCTTCTGAACCGAATCAGTTAAAATTTTCAGGAAGTCTTAGTTGAGTGGAATCCAATCGAATGCCATCAACCGCGTTTCGATCGGTCCAGCCGTTCAAAAGCTATGTATGATGATGATGTATACATGATGTATACATACACACATACACACACACATACATACATACATACAGACATACTGACGTCATCATGAAAATATTCGGAAAAGGTTCCTAGGACCTCAAAACGTGGATATCTGGTGAAAACTCGATTTTCGAAAATTGGGTAAAATCAGTAACTTCCTTATCTACATACCCACTACGTATGTTAATATATTTTATTGTCAGTCTGTCTGTACTGTAAGCATGCCCCTACAAATTAGGCGCACTTGTTTTGTATATTTTTAAACATACCTACATGTTGACAAACTCAAAAGAACCAATTAAAAAATAATGTTCACTTTCAAAACAGTAGGTACATATTTTGGAAACGTCATTCGGAAAAGGAAGCGTCATTAAAACGTTCACCCTGAGGGAAGACATTTACCAAACAATAATTAATAAAGCTATGTCTACATTTACAAAGGCTACGTGCTTGGATTAAATTATCTTTGATTAAATATTCTGATCCTTGATACTGTGAAATATTGATGAGATCCAGGCTTAAGTTGATGATTAGACGCTCTTTAAACGTTATTATAATCTATATTAATATTATAAATGCGAAAGTTTGGAGGTTTGGATGGATGTTTGGATGAATGTTTGTTACTCAATTACGCCAAAACCACTGAATGAATTTGAATGAAATTTGGTACACAGGTAGATGACCTGGAATAGCACATAGGCTACTTTTTATTCCGGGAAATTTAGCTGATCCCGTGGGATTCACCATAAACTGTTATAATGCAGCCGGCTGCACGCTGCAGCTAGTAAATACATATAGTTACTAATACATTAAATGACGCCGTGTAAAATTGTTCATATATTATTTATCTATACAAATAAATAAAATTGGAGTGTCTGTTTGTAATATTAAAATAACCGTTTTTTACTAAATGCGTATGGATGTATACACTGTACATATACCAAAATAAAATTTTTTACAGTTTTTGTCTGTCGGTCTGTCTGTCTGTCTGTCTGTTCCGGCTAAACTCTGAAACGGCTGAACTGATTTTGACGGGACTTTCACTGGCAGATAGCTGATGTGATAAGGAGTAACTTTCGAAATTCGAAAAAATTAAAATTTCGAAATTTTCCACTCGGACGAAGTCGCGGGCTCAGCTAGTGATAAATAAATATCATCACGTCGCGTCGATTCCCCTGCGAGGTACGCTGAGTAAAATAAGCTTCTATTCATCATGATTAACCGATCGTTGGCTAGTGAAATTGACGTTACCAGCGCCATATTTTGCCAAATTTTCCTTTAAGTGTTTTTAGGACACGAAGTTGCTAGCAGATCGCCACAAAATGCGAGTATGGAATTACTGTAACCTGCTGAAAGGTCGACAGCATAATATAGTTCTGCTTTAAATGTTATGATTTAATTAGTTTGTTTAAATTGTTACTTACATTGATATAGTAGTATATACCATTCAAGCAGTCTGTAGTTAGGTGTGTGTCAGACTACACTGAAGAGACCAAGACACATATCAAGATCGAAACTGCTAATATTATACTCAGACAGATACCTAAATTCAACTACTAGTGTTCAAGTGCGGATGGTAAGATAGTATCTTTGATCTAAAACAATTAGTGAATATGGCATTTCCATGATACACTCAAATATCATGTCACTAGAATTTTGACCGCTTCGGTGTTACTAAAAAAATTAACAAATAATAATATTTTCCTTAAAGTTAAATTAAATAAATAAGACCTTTTCCGTAACTGTCCCAAAACTATGGTCTGTTTACTCAGTGATGAATAGCTTATGTTAGTGTAATAATTTTTAAAATCAGCCCACTAAAAAGCTAAAGCTAAGAAAACCTGTATCTTTTTGATCGTATTCGGTTGAAACTTGAATCGAAAAATTGTTATAGAAATCTATATCTATACTAATATTTTAAAGAAGTAAGATTTATTTGCTTGTAGTGGATAAACTCTTAGGTTTTGAAAATTATTTCGCCGATACAAAGCTACACTATTACTGGCAATATAGACAACTTTTTTACTCATCTAAGTAAAAATGAATAATATTCATGCATCATAAGAATTATATTAATACAGCTATTTATTAATATATTTTATGATGTAGATAGCAAGCATGCAGAACACTCATCTGAAAATACAAAATACCGACTAGTGGTATTGCCAGAGGCGGGTCGAGAAGTATCCACCTATAATCATAATCATTTAAAACCACTCGAAAAACTACGAGTTTAGCTACTAAGTTATATCATGGTAGTATCAATATAAACGTATACGATACGATACTTTCTCCGAACCTAGAATGCCTAACGTATAAAATCACAAGCTATACAAAAAATTTAGTCAAAGACGTTTTAGTGCTTTATCCAGCATATTTAATATAAAGCAAAACAAGCAGTATTTTTATAACACAGTATAGCTATTGTATACCACAATAACACGTAAATAGCTCTTTTGGTGGTAAGAGATAACTTAAGCATATAAATATAACGGTGTTAACGGTACGTGACCATCCACATAACAGGCATGTAATTCTGCATGTATACGTTTACTAAATACCGTATCATTCAAACCAAATCATGATAGTAGCAAGTACTGACGATATTGCAGCTGGAAAAGGTAAATAGTGATGTGCCGGATATCCGTATGCGTATTCGCGGATATCCAGGGCAGGAGAAAGATCCGTATCCGTATACGTTACACCTTAGGCGGATCTTGATTGGATTCTTTATATTATTAGATTTCATCACATGTGCAAAATTCTAAATAAAGAGTAAAATTCTATTGAATTCCATTTAATTCTTTTTCTTAGGATTACATTTGGCTTGCATTTGCGAAAATCAAATAACTAAACATTATTTGAATTGAGTTATCAATTCTTCCTTAAATGGTATATAAAATAAGGTACTTTAAGGCCTTTGAAATTATATCAATAACAAATCTAAATGGTATGTTTTTTTTTTTTTATATAGTAGATAGAAAAAAAAAACATCGCTTATAAACACCAAATATGAAACTGGTGTGTTTCTCTCCGTGTGGCCGGACGGCAACGCCATATGCGTAATTGTCTATAGGCTACCTTACATCCAAACCGGAACACGACAATGACAAACATTGGGGCTATTCTGGCAGGAATAGGTAAGGCGGTGGTACAATATACCCGAGCGAGATGTTGCAGAACTTTGCCACCTAGTAGTCACGATGATACTAACATGAAACTGGATGTATTTTCCTACTCCTCCTATACTCTTCTGATTAAATTCGATGCGGGTTCCAAGACAGCTTAGCTTTTCCCCCAGGGCACCCTGAGCTCGCAACTCAGAGGTTATCAGGAAGGTTGCCGCTGTTGATTCTGGTTTACAGAAGTTACAGTGGTGGGAACGAGAGGTGGGCCCATAGCCCTTTAAAGAATACTAACACGTTTTTTACGACCTGCGTGGCAGACATACGCAGCAGTATTCTTTAAAGGGGCCCGGACCAACTAGGTGGAAAGTTTTCTTCAGTGTCTCGCTAGGGTATATAAAACTACCGCCTTGTCATCGTCGTGTTAAATTTTAAGAGGTGACGTAGGTAGCCAGAAGAAATATGTATGTAATATTGCTATCCCGCCACACGGATACTAACATAACATTAACATCTTCAGTGTCTATAGACGATGCTTTCTCTTTCCATCAGGAGACCTATGTGCTTATTTCTTACCTTATAATATAAAAAGCCTATATTGCATTAGAGCGATAACAATTCCATAAAGAAACATATATCCTGTCACGTTAATTTAATTTTGCTCTCGTATGCTCGCATGTCAGTCCCTGCCTTTAGAATTTAAATGTGTATTCCATGTCTATTCCCGCTACCTTCTACCCTTAATGTCACGACTCATAATGGATACGCAACGAGACCACTTTTACTGCCATCTGAACTCCTGCATTAGTACCGCTTAATGATCACATAAAATGACGTCACGTCCGGTTGTATTGCAAGTAAATTTGTATTGTGACCTAACTGATACTACGGAATTGTCATCTAAAATATGTATGTGGTTAAGCTAAAACAGTTTGTCTATGTTAACTTCAACGTTATGGAACAAATAATAATATTAACAAAATTAAAAAGCGTTGTAGCTTAAAATACATTTAAAATATTAAATGCTAATTTATTAAATTTGGTAGAAATAAAATAAAAACTAAGCCTCAAGCTTAGTTTTTATTTTATTTCTACCAAATTATAGGGTAAACTAACCTAATATTGGCACTATTTTAACTATAACAGATTATCAGAATATAAACCCGATTTTTGCAAAAAGGCAAAAGAATTCAGTTTTATAGTCTGGCAACACAGAAACAGATATTTTTAAGGAGTAAAAAATGCTCTTTCATTTTACATCGACATTTTTCATAAATATAGATTTGACTATCTGAGCCGCGCAGCTTCGCCCGCGAGTAAAATATGTCGTCGAAACAGCTTTTAATACAAATTTCATCTCCTATTTCAGCCCTTCAGGGGTTGTTTTTTGACCCCAGATCTTCAACTTTTTCCATGCCAAATTGCATGAAAATCGGTCCAGCGGTTTAGCCGTGAAAGCGTTACAGACAGACAGACAGAATATACAGCTTTTCAAAAATGAAATTAGATGTTTATAACAAAATTTTGATTTTTGTACTCTGAAAAAAAATCTTACTTACTAAATCTATAGTTTTTGTTCCCTTAAGCATAAAATACCTCAATTTAGCGGAAAGTTTGCCTACACGGTCAACCAGTTTACAGATTTTTTTATGTATATTCGAGCCTAACTTCATCACATATGGAGAAATTTTCAAAATTATTTTTTTATTTGGAAGTACACTTCCGATTTGGTCCCATATAAATTTGGTGAAGATCTCATTCAGAATTCCAGAGGTACATGAGGTGGGAAGTCAGTTATTGCGTTTTACGGTGTTTTTAGAACAGCTTTACGGCCAATGTAATCGGTATGCTTTATTAACCTCCTCAAATAAATTTATACCTGCCTTTTTTATTATTTATTTCATAGCAGAAAGTTTACGGTATTATTAAAATACCTATAAGAGCATGCGTGTACATTGGCGCTAAAGATAATATTAGATAATTCATTTTTCGATTATTTTCGCATTTCATACAGCGTCTTTCAATCGAAATGGATTGTCTAAACACAAAACAGAGCAAGAGTGCCGAATGAATTCACTAATGATTCAATCTCACAATATTGAATATTGGCACTCGACATCATTCACTTTCATTCCGAATGAATGAAAAATGAACAGTCTGAACCCAAATTAGAACATTCACTCGCATTCGGTAATTTTGTCTCGAGTCCTGTAGCAGAGATACGCGGTGTTCAAATTTGGATCATTTTCAAAATTATCAATGCCTTAGAAGCCACTAACTAAAATTTAGAGGAATACGGATACGACTTCGGTCGACGACATGTTAAAAAGAATGAACGTTTTTGTTTGTGTCACTCCAACTTTACCTTGTGAACGTAGAATGAAAAAAAAAATAAAGCATTCACTCGAATAAATAATTTTTCTAGTGAACCATCTGATATTCCGTAATTCTATCGCATCACTATGTCGCACAAATACGTGAGAATGACGGAAACAGAATGCGCTCTAACTTAAGCGCATGATCAAATTTGCTTATCAGTAAGAATTTTAACGTTTGTGAGGTACTTCGATACCGAATGTTTCAATGTTTTTCAGTAATTCCTTGATAAGTTATTTCTGGTATTACAAATCGCTGTTAAATGCCGATATATCTCGCCATGGTAACTCACATTAGTATTCTACTACGCCAACTAAGGCACTGAAAGTAATCATCACTTTCCTGCCGGCCGCTGCCTTTAGTGTATACTCCTGTAAAATAAAATATTTAAATCAAAATATGTCACTTTTCTTTTCATTTTGAATATAATATGGTCTTAATTATGAAATATGAAAGTTTTTTGTTTAAAAACCACCGACAAGAGTCAAAAAAAATTTTTTTGAACCCTTGCCTATTCACTAATTTTACTTAGTTACGTTTTTCCCTTAAACTTAAAAACCCTCTCAGTTAATTTTCACTGGAGGAGAAAAAGTTCTACACATTTCATTTAAAACATTTTTGCTTACCGTTTTGAGTAGTTGGAAAAAGAACACTTTTTAATTATTTTTTAATTTTTTTTTTCAACTCTTGCCGATAATTGCCAACCAAAAAGCTTTTACATATCGTCTTTATATTATTAAGACTACATATTATCCAAAATGCAAAGAAGAGTGACAAAATGTTGATTTAAAACTTTATTTTACTGGAGAATAAACTGAGGCTTAGAAAAGAAAATCGACAAGTGGTGTTCGTTCTCTCTACGGATGCTGCGGTTACGAAGTGAAACGTGCGTTAAGTACGTATACTGTGTACTTTTGCTTTTAGTGCTTATGAGGTGGAAAGAGTGGTGGACGTGGGAGGAAAATATAGTGCTGCAAGGGTTTCCTTTTCTTTCAGACCTTCGGTGAGTTTTTTTTCTGTTATTATACTATATTTCCCAAGTTATCACTACTACTGAAGTGGTAAATGTGGTGTAAAAAAGATACACGAAAGGCGTCGTCGGCGACGAGTAAAAACCTCGTAAATCGTAATTTTCACCGAAATTGGTTTATTTTTATAGTAAATAAAAACGCTAATTTTGCATAACAAATTCCGAAATATTAAAACGTAATAAAATACCTACCAAATCTAATTTTAGACATAAACTAGGTCTGTACTTATCTCTATCGTCATAATATGAGATTCCACGGAAAGTAGCTAATTTCACTTCGAGTTACGGACTTTGGTAACGTAAAACATTTATACATAATGAATAACATGTTATTCCATTCTTTCATTGAAGCAATTTTTCCAACATCAGGCCAGGCCGTTAATAATCTCATAAATACTATCGTATTTTGTTACGATAAAAGTTAATTTTGCTAATGTTGACCGAACAGATGCCTCGGGGGCAAGCGTCAAGATCCCTGCGGATATTTTGTTTGCGAACAAAAGCGGTTTGTATATGTCAAGATGTATGAACGTTATATTGTTAATGGATGCTTTGTAATATTATGTTTCATTTAAATATACTGACACAGCTTGTTAAAGCCACGTAAGTTTGAGCAACGTGTAGCACTTGCACTTTTCCACTTTTTGTGATTACTCCGACCTGCTAGTAATTGAAAAAATATTGTTTTGTCAAATATTGTATTGGTACGGGCCCCTTTTGAACCCACCCATCCACCAATATGAATGTTTTCGCGATGACGTCAGTATGTTTGTATGTATGTATGTATATGTGTTTGCGTGTGTATGTGTGTATGTAAACATCTCATAACTTTTGAACGGCTGGACCGATCGAAACGCGGTTGATGGCATTCAACTGGATACCACTCAACTTGGATTTTCTGAAAATTTTAACCGATTCAGGTGAGGAGATTTTGAGAAATTTTGAAAAACCACCAAAAAAAAATGTTGACGAAACAGTATTTTTTTATTGTAACTTCCAGATATATCGGTACGATTGAGTACAAAAACTAATCAACTCTATTGCTCAAAAAAACAACGTCTAATACATAAATTGCATCAAAATCGGTTTATCCGTTTGGGAGTAATTGTTGACGAAAAATTAAAAAAAAAACTGTTTTTCGACATAGCTTCGAAATTTTTCAACCAATATTTTTTTTGTGTTCTACGATATTTTAGTAATAAAAAAACTACGGCAAATGCCGTTTCAAAAATCAAAATCGAATCTAATTCTCAAAATTTATAGCTTTTCAAATATTAAATTTACGTTGTTTTTAGCAAACTTACTTAATTTTTTTAAATAAATTTCAAGTTAATTCACCGATTGACTTAAAAATCTTATCAGCTTTTCTTCTTTAAAAACTGCGTCAAATGCGTTAGTTAATTTAATCAAAATCGGTCAATTTGTTTGGGATTTATCAATGAAGAAAATTAAAAATAAAGTGTTTTTTGACTTAGCATTGAAATTTTTCAACCTATCGATTATGTAGCTAAAACAATATTTTAGATCTCAAAAATTGAGTTGAATGCCATAATCGTTTTCAAATATACATCTTTTCAAAAATTAATACACTGCCATTTTTAACAAAATAGATGTTTGAACTGAAAAATTTATACTTATATTTTTTACTCTTTTGAGCTTAAAATACCTTAATTTAGTGAGAAGTTCCAGGAATGGCCCCTAGGATCAACCGTTTACATATTTTTTTATATCATAAGATAACAAACAAGCAGATGATGTGTCTCCTGATGGAAAGAGTCAACCATCGCCTATAGACACTAAAGATGCTAATTTTGCGTTGCTATCTTGTGGCGAGGTCTAATGCCACATGCATAAGTTTACCGGCTACCTCATGACAATGACAAGCACTGACGCTATCGCCGCAGGAATAGGTAACATGTTGGTGCCAGACCCGGGTGAGACAATGCAGAACTACCATCTAGTAGCCACGATGGTAGTGACTCACATAGTCAATCGGTCGCCTTTTACTACCTTCATGGTAGAACAACAGTTGGCCTATTCTTCAAAGGAGCCCGGAATAACACGGGGGGTAGATAGGGATGTTTATATTTATTAATTTAATGTAAATATTTCTAATGCATATTACTTAAAAATATTAGGTTTCTGCAGTCCTCCACAATGTAAATGAACTGGACCGAAACTCAGACTCACGTAATTGTCTTAAAAAGGCGTGTAAATTTTTTTCTACGTGTGTTATAACATATAAAGATCTGCCAAAAGAGATTGATGAGATCGGCCTAAAAGGGCTACAAGAATAGAGCGTCAGCCAAAATTATTTAATTAATTTAATTTACAATAACTCATTATTAGAATATAATAATAAAAACGGACACTTTTTAATAGCAAATTAATGTTAAAAGGATTTTATTTGGAAGTCATGAAACTAATCAAAATTGTACGCTTTTTCTTATTTCTTCAAATCAAGCAAATGTTTTTCTTTTCTGCCATAACGTTAACACTTTCTTTTAGTTTCGTTCAATCAAACAAATTATAAAAATATTGGATAGGTAAGACGCAATATTTTAAACAAACTATTGTACAAAATGTAACAAAAATGGAAATATTTATTATTATTGTCGAAACCTACAACATAGAAAGCTGTATAAATAAGTACTCTTAGTATCATCCGAAAAAAAAAACAAAAAAAAGTGTCATCTATTTACACTGTGGCCGAGTAATCAATATTTCAATGTAAACAAAAATTTTATCGTTTTTTAACTTTTAAGTGGTTAAAATCAAGTCGAGTGGTTAGAGACCCTGACTACGCAATCAACGAGGCTCGGGTTCGATCCCCGACGGGGACAAGCATTTGTGTGATGAGCATAAATGTTTGTATTTCCGGGTTTGGGTGTTTATTATATCTATTCTAGTATTTATATATGTATTTCTATGTATTAGTATCGTTGACTAACACCCATAACACAAGCAAATAATTTGCTTACTTTGGGGTTAGATCAGTAAGTGTAATTTGTCCCGGGAATTATTATTATTATTATTATGAGTGATACAAAAATGAATAATATTTATGTTAACGATATATTGCGATGTGGGTGGCTTAAAATAAAATGTAACAATTATTGTAAATACAAGTAATATTAATCTTTGAAGAAGTTTCGTCAACTTTAGTATTATAAAAAGTGTCCGTGATACAATTTACATTTCAGAAGAAATTAATAGTGTATTACAATACGATAAGCAGCTATCATCATGTGTTGCGTTTTAGGCCAAATTTGTATGAAGGCTCATCATTCTCCTTTACATACGAGTTTTGAGCAATGGAGACTACATATCACTCATATATGTATAACTTAGACTTATATATAGCTTGACTAGTGCAAATAATAAATCTGTATATTAATACGTAAATCAAAAACTTTTTACATCTTTTAACGAGAATCACACAAACGGTGGACTATGAAATTTGGCACAGTTTAAATTTACACTGCAGAGATCTGCAGAAAGAATATTTAAAAAAATGCATTTGAAATTCGTTAAATTTATAAAAATATACACACTATATTCATGTGATATATTCGTATATGATAATATGCACATCGCACACAAATATACTATTTTCTTTACGGCTAAAGTCTAATGTCAAAATTAATAGAGATTTTATTGTTTAGAAGAATATGGTAGAATTTCAAGCACAGGGCTATCATTAGGTTATACGAATGTATTATTATATATAAACGTTGTTCTGTCTTTTTAACTACTTTTATTTTTTTTCTATATTTTTTCACCTTTTAAACCTTCCCTGGATTTCAAGAATTAATTCAAAACCAAAATTAGCCAAATCGGTTCAGCCGTTTTCGACTTTTACCGAAACTAACGAACAGCAATTGATTTTTATATATTGATAGACTAGCTGACCCGGCAAACGTTGTTCTGCCTTTTTAACTATTATTTTTTTCTATATTCTTTTACCTTTAAAACCTTCCTTAGACTTCAACAATTAATTCATAACCAAAATTAGCCAAATCGGTTCAGCCGTTCCCGAGTTTTAGCGAGACTAACAAACAGCAATTGATTTTTATATATGTCGCCGTGAAATTGTCAACTACGTTAGATTATAATCTACCTAGAGAGCAATTCCGTTACATTACAATCTACCTAAGTGATATTATAATTTAACTGCTAACCTAACCTAACCAATTTAGGTAGATTATAATCAAACGGTATTGACAATTTCGAGATGACATATATATAGATAGATATGAAAGTTTATATATTTGGATAGATGGATGTTTGTTACTCAATCACGCAAATACTACTGAACAGATTTGGATGAAATTTGGCATATAGGTAGATGATAACCTGGAATAGCATAGCGGCTAAATTTTATAGCGGAAAAATGAGCTGTTCCTGTGTAAATCACCAAAAGCTTTTATAATGCAGTAAGCTGCACGGTTTCATAAGGACCCATATAACTTGGCTAGTGCAAATAAATTTTTTGCGAAAAAATATTTTGGTACAATTTAACCTTACTAATTTCTCTAGTGCAAGCTAAACGTTGCTTAAAGTTTTAACTAGACAATTTAAACAGGGCTTAACCGCTACAGTAAACTAACTCCGTAATAACCAACATTCGGTTAGGGAATTAACTTTAACTAAATATGTTAAATTGTTGAACGTATACAATATTACAAGGAATGTAAATGATTGGCATATAGTGTAAAGGTGGTGTTAATAAACTAATAATAAAAAATCTATACATATAATAAAATCGTTGGAAAGTCAAAACTGTACATTGAATATTTTTTTAAAAGAATACTTGGGGCGTGATCTACAATCGATATCGAAGCCAAAAATATAGTTTTTAGAATTTTTGTCTGTTTGTCTGTTTATCTGTTTGTCTGTATGTATATCCGAGGTAAACTCAAAAAGTACTGCATGGATTTACTTCAAATTTTGCATGAATATTACTAACAGGTCGGGTCAACATATAGGCTACATATTATCACGCTATCACCTAGCGGGGAGGTGCTGTGCGGAGTAAACGAAGTCCGCGCGGACGAAGTCGCTGGCAACAGCTAGTAATAAATAAAGGTAGTTGGATAAATTGCTAGTGAGTAGGAAGGAAATCCTACTATTCCACTAATATAATAAAAGCAAAAGTATGTTTGAATGTATGGATGGATATTTGTTACTCTTCACGCCAAAACAGCTACACCAATTTGAATGAAACTTGGCTAATAATATACAAAAAATTACAATAATTTATAAATAGCACAAAGCTTTTTTAAACCATAAGATAGCAAACAAGCAGATGGGTCTCATAGATGTTAATGGTGCGTTGCTATCTTGTAGGGAGGTCTAATGCCACACAAGACTTTACCGGCTACCGTACCCACCAAACCGGAACACGATATTGTTTTTGTTTTGATTGCTTTTCAAGCAACGATGATATTGCGGCAAGAATAGATAAGGTGATGGTACTAGACCCGGGCGGGAAAATGTAGAATTCTACAGCCTAACAACGAGTAGTCACGATCCTGGTGACACGTTTCGCCTATGAATCGCTTTTTAGAAACTGACCAATGGCAAAAGATGGACTAATCTTCAAAAACCTAGATCTACATGGGGTAACAACAATAAGGGTTTTTACGACATACCTTACAGTAATTCTGTTAATATCCTAGTGTATCCTAGTATCCTAGTATCCTAATTTACTAGGTAGTAGAGTTCTGCATTGTGTCGCCCGGGTCTGGTACCACCGCCTTACCTATTCCTGCTGCAATAGCGTCAGTGCTTGTCACTGTCGTGTTCCGGTTTGGAGGGTAAGGTAGCCGGTAAACTTATGCATGTGGCATTAGACCTCACCACAAGATAACAACGCACCATTAACCATTAAAGAGTCAACCATCGCCTATAGACATATTTGGTGTCTATAGACGATGGTTTACTCTTTCCATCAGGAGACCTATCTGCTTGTTTGCTATCTTATGATATAAAAAAATCCTATTCAAAAACATCCTAGATGTAATCATCAATCCCGTTTTATACAAAATTCGATCCACTCGTCAAACATATTTATGCAGGAAGTAAAAACGACTAACCTCATGGCGCTAATGAGTTGTCTTTATAACCACAATTCTGCTTAAGCTTTACGGTTTAAAAACCTTTAAATTTATATATTTTTTACTAAGAACGAAACGCTTAACTCTTAATTTCCCAAGCTGCGAATAATATTTACTTTTGCGCCTAAAACTTTTATTTTATTTTTTTCTTCGTCGTTCAAAATTAATGCAAATAACTGTGATGGTACAGCCTTACTTACTTTTATGAAATAAGAAAATGTGTTCCCTGCTGTTGATTATATACTCTGGCAAATATTCCAGAATTTAAATCGAAAATGTATATTCGACTACTACAACGGTCAATATTTCGTGGTTTTCTATGGGTATCGCAACTGAATATATGTTTTTTTTTACCTAGTAGCCATTACGGTAATGGCTCACATAGTAAACTGTTCACCTCTTACTAACTGCTTCGCAGAGTAGCAGATGGGCTCTTCAGTATAGGGAGCCCGGACCAAAAAGGGAGAAAAACAAGTAGACAATTTGTCACGCGAGGTAGTTATTATGAGATTAGAACAACAGCAAAAGAGAACGATTATCCTGAGGGTATTAGATATGGGTAAATGTTGCATGTTACCAAAAGAGTTCTTAAAAAGCTTTATAATTTTCCTGGCTGCAGCGTACAGCCTGCTACATTATAAAAGTTTTTGACGAATCCCGCGGGATCACCTAATTTTTCTGGGATAAAAAGTAGCCTATGTGCTATTCCAGTGTACCTATATGTATATGTAAATTCAAAAATCCGTTTCTTGTTTTTGCGTGATTGAGAAACAAACATCCATCCATCTAAACATCCAAACATCCATACTTTCGCATTTATAATATTAATATAGATTGTAGACGAATATTCAGAACCAGTATTCGTACCGAGAGCCTTATGTATCTGCCCTGAAGCTGATACCACTAGCTTTTTGGGACAAGAAATATAGCTTTAAGATAATAAATATCATGATGATGTATGCACACAAAACCTGAGCAAGATGTTTTTAAACCCTATCCTTTAGTAATCACGACTGTGATGATGACGGTAGTAACAAGTTTAGTCAGTATTTAGCCTCTTACGAATTGCTTGGCAGGTAGCTGATCTTCACTACATAGTATAAAACAAAGTCACTCTTTCTGTCTGTCCCTATGTCCATATATAAGCTTAAATCTTTAAAGCTACGTAACGAATTTTGATACGGTTTTTTTTTCAATAGATAGATAGATCCTTGAGAAAGGTTTTTGTATATAAACCTTTCCGATATTGTCACGGAAACAAAAGCTACGCGGATAAAATCGCGGCCAGGTTGCTAGTTTCTTATAAAGGCCGGAATAAAAAAAAAACAGATTGCAGTAACAATTTCAAGGAGCTCCGCTAATCCGGACTCAATCATAAATTCAATCAGGCGAACTCTTATAGCCGAGTCATGACTACTAGGTAATAGATTTTTGCAAAGTCTCACCCGGGTATTTCTGTCCCAGCAAGCCACAAGGCGTGTCACTGTCGTGTTCCGATTTGGAGAGTAAGTTAGCCAGTATACTTATGCATAGGGCATTAACATGTTTATAGGCCGTGGTATAGGTACCTTTAAAAGACATTCATCAAGAGAGCTATTTGCTTGATTGTTATCTTATTAAATTAACTGCCAAAAGGTTTTTAGATAGAAAAAAATTCTAAAACATTAATTGAACAACGTAAGAATCGAAATCGCATCTTCATAATCTATCTTAGGTTATCAATTAACTATCAAAACGTAATTAAAATATATATCATCACGCCGATTCCTTTGCAAAAGTAAACATAGTGAATCGAGCAATAACAGACGTTCCGGAATATTAACATTTATTTTATTTATTTAAAAATTTATGGACAATTGAGTACATACGTAAACTTAACACTACATGGCATTATCAATAAAGCAACTAAAATTGATTGAAAAGCACTATATTTGTTCATAAGTTGGTCGGTTAATGTCGATAGTTATTTCCACCGCGCCATTTTACCGACTTAATTACGACACTAGTTTCTCACGATGATTGTTATCAACAGCTTTTACATGCTTATCTAGAGCACAGGAATATTGAAATACCATCACCAGACTCCAAGCTGCTATAATTTTAGAAGGTAACTCAAGGCTACGACGAGACGCAAGACTAAGGAGAGACGAAGAGCAATGAAGGGTGCGATGAGGAGGGCTTCACACTGGTGGAGAGAAGAAGGAAGAAGAAACCCGCCGCCCGCAACCATCGCGGCACCGCGCCGTTTGTACCCAAGCTGCGTCTGCGGAGCGAGGTCCCCGCAACGCCCTTGTACATATCTCGTCTGCACGGGTGCATGGATGTCGAGGACGTTGTGGACTACATCAGTAAGAAGATGTTACTTCACTTGAGAATCGAGCGTCTACAGTCTCGCCACAAGGTCAACTTTAGTTTCTTTGTGGTGTGAGTACCGACGCATCTCCTGCCGACCTTTGAGGTGGAGAAATTTTGACCGGCTGGTGTGGTCTACCGGAGGTTCTGGGGGAGACTCCGGAATGAAGTGCGCGTCACGTTGCCGTCAACACGTGACAAAGTGTAGTTTTATGTATATTATATTAATATGTATTTTAGTCTATAAGGTATTTATAATATGGTCCAAGTTGCCTGAAATAAAATAAATAAATAAAATAAAAAAACTGAGAGAATGATATTTTTACCCAACTAAAGAATTGACTGGAATACAGGGTCCTCGGGACGTGAGCCAAATAGGTCAATAGTCACTAGACCATGATGCAGTCAAAACATTAACGAAAAGAAGTATAAAAAATATATTTTAATTTCTTAACCAAAATTTAGCATTGGTATTCCTCCGTAAATTGTAACGAGGTTTTCTTTATAAAGTTTTTTGCCACAATCCCTTCCACGCTCCGCTCACAATTAAATATTTCAATCCACCGCCATGGCAGTGTTCCAGGCATCTTTATTGCACGTTTATAGGCTATTTAAGAAACTAACTAAATCACCTGAGCGAGTATAAAGACGTTCCGATTAATGGGTTAAAAAAGCTTTTTCGTTAGTTTGAATAACATAAAATCTCCAAGATATTTTTTAAAATGTCTTTTTTAGGGTTCCGAAATAGTTTACTTCTCAAGTAGGATTCTCTTATAGTTTCGCTATGTCCGTCCATTCGTCCGCACGATAGCTTATAGCTTATTACTAGAAAAATCTAATTTGGCATAACTATACAAATCAGTCGCGTCAACAAAGTGGTAACATAGTCTTGAAAAATTTTTTTCAGGATAGATTCCCTACGTATAAAGTGGGAATGTTTTTCCCAAGTACCTAATCGTGTGGGGCATCGTTGGATAGATTTCTAATAAATATTGTAGGTTTCTGAAAACATTCTCGATTAAGGGACTCGTTTGTAAAATATTAGTAAAGTGCTAATTTTTGTTAGAGTCAAATACCCCCCTCTCCCCCCTCCGCAGGCTAAACATTTGGTTTTGGAGGTGGGAAAAAATCACAATAATATTAAATATAATATAGTTAAAAGAAAAACTATTACAGCTTAGAAGGCTTTACAAGTTTTTGAGGAATAGTCGACCAACCAATAAAATGTACTTAGAGAAGTTTAGTATACTTAGTGAAACTGTGGTGCGGATATATATTTGTCATTGACGTTGATTAGCTTAAATGTCCATAATATGAAACTATAAAAGCCGGCTTCTTAGTCCGCATTATTGTGATTCATGATGAATACGAAACTATAAAAGCCGTCTTTTTAGACGCATTATGCCAACTTTAGAACCCTACATTGCGCGCGGCCCAACACACATTTTACCAATTTTTTTATATTTAATGCCGAGAAAACGAATGTAAATAATCTCGTGATGAAAAGAGGCAAACCATCACCTATAGGTGACATTTATGTTGCACTGCTATCATTTGGCGGAATAGTGATGCCACATGCGTAAGTTTATTGGCTTTCTTACCATCTAGACTGAAACACTACGATCACAAGCTTTGACGCTATTGTAGCAGGAATAGGTCAGACGATCCAGCTTATACCCGGGCGAGACGTTGCAGAACTCTGCCACCTAGTAATCACGATGGTAGTGACAAGTATAGCCAATCATTCGCCTTTTATTTTTTAACTGCCTGGCCTATTTATCAACGGGGCCCGGAGCAACACGGGAAGGCTTGATACATTTGAATGAATACTCCTACAACCGACTTTTAGACTAGACAAAAAGTACTGCATGGATTTACTTCAAATTTTGCATGAATATTACTAACAGGTCGGGTCAACATATAGGCTACATATTATCACGCTATCACCTACGGGGGAGGGGCAGTGCGGAGTAAACGAACTCCGCGCGGACGAAGTCGCTGGCAACAGCTAGTACTTATATAAATTACGTGTCACGTTGTTTGTTCACTATGAATTCCTAATATGTATGACAAAACAACGTTTGCCGGGTCAGCAAACAAGCAGTTTTTCATTTATAAAAAAGTCATATATAGACATTCTCACTTTCGAAAAACTATCGTTAATTGATTAAAAGTTTATTATGTGACATTGATAAAAACTAACTTTCACTGACATTAGATTGTAATTTAATTTATACCTAGCCATTCTCCCCTCACAAGTTAAACAGGTAAAAAGCCGTCGTATCCGCGATAAGACAAACAAACGCCGAGCTTCCGTCTCCGAACAAAAAGCGTAGGCTTCACTGATAGCGGCCATTTTCCTGAAATCTTCATTTATTACTCGATTACTTACTTTTCAAGCCAACTTTACGGCTTCTGGATTTTTTTGCTTAGATTTGTGTAGATGCACATAGTTCTTCGTCTTTAAAAGTTTTCTAATTGTATTTTTATGAATGCAAAAGATTTTAGTTTAACTCTTCTTTACGAACGATCTTTTGCCATTTAAATAATTACTAGTGATCGTTTCCTGATCAAAAATCGACTATATTTTAGCCAAAAACACACATAGTTATTAATATATAGATAATATACACACATATAGTATATATGTGTGTATATTATCATGTATATCGAATGAATGTGGAGTGTGTAATGAGAATAAATTAATATAATAATTATATTTATTAAAATAAAAAATGTTGCATTTTAAAGTACCTCGTTTTAGTACTAAACGTGAGGAACTTCCTTTTAAATAAAGCAAATATTTTGAAAATGTATCTATCAATATCCATACAATAATGACACATATAATATGATTGTATTAAGCTACCAAATATTGCCTTTGACGAGCGGACAGGGTTTTTGTTACTTTAAATATTTGCCAACCATATAATGGTAGAATATGTTGGTAATTTAATTTATTTTTAACAACTTGTAACACCCATATTCTTGCAAATAAATATATTCTTTCTTTTTTTCTTCTTTTACTATTTATCTATTTATCGTCCCCCTCCTTGCGCGCTTTTAGTATCTCTCTACCACAAGCGTTTTTCAACTTTTCGTGTCATAATAACGCTTTATTTTATCAAAGTTTAACGTCACACCGGTGAAAATGTAGCCAAGTAACCATTATACGAGGTGTCCTGCGACGGCTTTCATTGTTATGATACTTATGTTTTCAATGCGACTTACAATTCATGGCACATTTAAAAACACACGTGGCACACCATGCCACACGATACACCATCGTGCCTCTATGATATGCACATTTAAGCAAAAGACGGACATAAAATCCTATTTTGCTCCCATCCGGCAAATACGCGATAAAAAAAAACGTTTCATAAAATACACAAAAAATATGATAACCTTAGTACTTATAACTTTCTTTCAAGGGCCATTGAACAATAGACAAACGAGATCATAACACAACATTACCTACGAGGCTACGAGTGCTACGAGTAATCAAGCAAAATGTGGGCCACGCAAAAACAAACCCTATTAACTTGATCGTAACATTTTTAATAGCGTATACTTGAAATTACTTCACGTTATGGAAATTATTAATAGCTAACTATTTTATTAACTGACTTTAAAGAGGGAAGTTTTTAATTCGACCTGTATTTATTTATTTATTTATTTATTTAGAGAATCAACAGCGTTTACGTAATATTATAATAACGACACATTTTTATATTAGTAAGGCCAATAACAGATTCCCCTAACTTATAAATATATGGGCTTATGCAGATTTTGACTTTGAATTATTTAAAAATATTGTGATTTATGTAAATAAAATTATACAAGTAAACAAAATGAAATGAAAAAGAGACAAAAAAAAAACCTAATACATTTTCTTAATAATTCGATCCCTAAATACTGGTTTGGTTAAGTGAAATATATCAATATCACCAAAATAGGTATTATATGTGCGCGCAATACGCGTAAATACGGAATTACTAGCGTAGTTTGATGAGTGAGCAGGAATGTGCAACATTGGCGTATGACGGGTGCGATATAATGGTAAATTGAACTCCACATTTTGTAATAATTCTGATGAGTCTATATGACCATTTAAAATATCATAAAGAAAACACATGTCTAACATTTTACGTCTATCATCAAGCGTGAGAAAACCGTACTTTTTACAACTATGCTCGTACGATATTTTGGTTTTACGTAGCCGAAAATTAAGATAGTTAATTAACTTTTCTTGAATTCTTTCCAGACGATTTTTGTATATAATGTACTGAGGAGACCATATTGACGAAGCATATTCCAAAATGCTACGCGTATAAGCAAAGTATACAGATTTTATAGCATCTACATTCGTGAAATCTTTACATGCCCGAAGTATAAATCCTAAGTTTTTATACGCTTTGGTGCTGACCATATCAACATGTTCTGTAAATGAAAGCTTTTCATCAAACAACACACCCAAATCACGGACCACTGAAACTTTATTTATAGTTACCCCATTAAAGTTATATGTATGTTGAATAGGTTTAACTTTACGTGTATAACTTATACTTTGGCTTTTTTTTACGTTAATGTTTATTTTATTCTGGACATAATATTGATATAACGAGTCCAAATCTTTTTGTAGCTCATAGCATTCTTCAATATAGGGAATTTTACAAAATATTTTTTTATCATCTGCGTACATTATGTGTTTAGCAAACTTGAAACATTGATCAATATCGAACAGATAAGCATTGTAAAATAGGGGCCCAAGATGTGATCCTTGGGGTACACCTGACGGTATCGTTATAAAATTGGATCTGTATCCTCCAACGACCACGGTCTGTGACCTTTTAGTCAAATAAGACTGCACCCATCTCAAAAGGTCGCCTCTAATTCCTAGTTTGAAAAGCTTGTTTAACAGTATAACATGGTCAACGCGGTCAAAAGCCTTTTCAAAGTCGGTGTAAATCACGTCAACTTGCCCCCCATTATCCATGTTACATAGAACGTAATTTGAAAAAGATGCTAGGTTAGTAATAGTCGACCGATTTTTCAAAAACCCATGTTGAGTCGGTGGAATACCAGCGCGGATGACAGGATAAATGTCCTTAAAAACGAGTTTTTCGAAAACTTTCGCAATGGTACTTAAGATGGATATTCCTCTGTAGTTCTCAGCATTATTTCGTGAGCCTTTTTTATGTATTGGTACAATATGTGCCATTTTCCAAATGCTTGGAAACTCGCCTTTTTCGAGAGAGATATTAAAGATAGTTGCAACTGGTAAAGCTAAAGTTTTAGCACAATTTTTCCAAAAAATTGGCGGAATCCCGTCACTACCTGCTCCCTTGCTGACATTTAAATTCTTAAGAGCTTTCTCCACTGCCGACACTGTAACTCGTAAATTAGAGATCGTATCGCTAGGACAATAAAAAGATTCGGTTTCGTCAAATGAAATATCCTTTACATCAGTGGGGTTACCGAACACGCTTGCAAAATATTCACTAAAACCTTCACATATTTGCTGACCATCACTAAATTTTTTGTTTTTGTAAACAATCATATTGGGGTAGTTAGAGCTCCCCTTTAGCACTTTGATGTATGTCCAAAGAGCTTTAGGGTCTTGTTTTATAGTGTTTTCAGTATTTTTTATGTACTTATCATAGCACTGTTTCTGAATTCTACGTTGTCTAGCTCGTAACATGGCAAATTCATCATAATCTAATAAGTTTCTATACTTTTTCCAACGAGAGTGAGCTTTGGTTTTTTCTTTGATAATTTTTATTAGTATTTTGCTATACCAAATTGGATATTTTCGACTCCCAGATTTGGATTTCATCGGAATGTACTTATGTACCCCTATATGAATGTTTTCATAAAAACAACTAACAGTATCATCCAATTCATCAAAATCTGTCAACAAAGACCAATCAAAACTACCAAAATAATCATTAAGGTTCTCATATTGACCTTTCCTATAGTTACGTGACGAGATAGATAATTCATTTAATGGTGATACATAAAGATCTACTACTTCCGTAGTGAATGGGGGATGGTGTGGATCTAATAATGTAAGTGGTGATGAACATTCACATATTTTAAGTTCTAAATTGGAGAACGCTAAATCTAAGGTATTACCCCTGTGATTAATCATGTCGTTAAATTGAGATAGTCCCAAAAATCCAAGTTCCTCTATCAAGCGCATTCCAGCATTTTGCACATCGATACTACCTTGCTTCAGATATATAGGACCACGTGGATTCCATTTTATAAAAGGTAAGTTAAAATCTCCTAGCAATATATAATTCGATAGCTGATTACTACATGTCATCGCTGAGGAAACATTTTGCAATATATAGTCTATATCGTCAGATATTCGACGAGGTTCTGGGGGTATGTACACTACAGTAATTATCAAATCGCGTCGTGCAGACAGCCTGCTGGCAGGTAATGTAACTGATAATATTTCTGTTGTTACGTTATGACTATTCTCGCCACGAATACCATATAATCCCCTTTTCACTAATATCATGACGCCCCCTCCAAGCGACTTACCACTAAGCGAAGTATCGCGATCGTTACGAAACACATCATACCTATCATCGCAAAATTCCCTATCAAAAATCCCGTCGTGCAGCCAAGTTTCCGTTATAATAACGATATCGTAGTTATTACACAATAAATTGTGATAGAATTCTGAGCACTTAGTGCGTAAACCACGGCAATTTTGGTAATAGATTATTAGATTGTGAGTAGCCATTGTATTTTTAAACAAAGACAAAATAGTACGTAACAAAATGCAGTTTTAAAAGTGTAATATTTTTGTACCAGAATGTAATAACCTATTAATTTAAATGGCCACGCAGATACTACAAAAAATCCCATATTGAAATGATAGAAATAGGCTATACGCGCTATCCCATTATTAAATATACATTTCCACTTAAAAACATACATCACTAAGTAAAATAATTTTTCAATCTTTAAAAAAGTAACAATAATATTGTATACATGCGGGTGATTAGAAAATTTTTGTTCGTACGTATGAGCTAGGTACAATGTTTTATGCTTTCTGCCAGCGACATAAGTTTTAAATATTACACTCCGATAGACCGAAATAGGTGCAGTCTTATATTTCACAAGTGCTAAGACTGTGAAAAAGATGCAGATATGTTTTAGACTTATTTCGTTATCCTTATTGTATTTATTTTTTAAAAAGTAAAAACAGTGATCACTATTTATTTTGTAAATTAATTTGCCATATTTATATAAAATATATGTATTTTTTATTTTTTTGTGATGTTTTTTTTCAATATTTAAGGCGGTTTTTATAATATTATTTCGGTTAAGTTTTCTATAATTAAATTGGAGATAAAAAAATATTTCATAAGTAAAAGTTTTAGGTTGCGAATGCCCCTCCAAAGTTGCACACTCTTTTATAGAATGATTAATACTCACGCGCACCGCGCGCGTCGCAAAAAATAATGTATAGAGATATAAACACTTAGACCGGACATAGACTATTTGAATATTAATCATATAATTATGTAGGTTTACACTTATCGCATAAATACATTTAAGTAATCTTTGTAAAAAAGAATAGCACAATACACTGACAAAAGATACTATACCTATATATATGTAATTATATCTAAGTAATTTTGCAAGAAAAAAATAGTACAATAAACTAACAAAGGATACTATACAATTTTCTTCAGATCCTCTTCGGACTTGATTTGTACCACTTGCGAGACATCGTCCTTTCGAATAAAGATCCTGCCATTTTTTGTCCAGGTGAACTGGTATTGTTTAAGTTTAGCGGCTTCTTTTACTTCTTTAAGCAGATTCTTATTATAGACAGTAAGGTGTTCATTTATAAATATAGGCTTGGGTTCACTACATAAATTTATGTTTTCGGTGGTGAGACGTTTTTTGCGTGCTAAAGATATTAAGTTATCTTTTATTAATCTAGCACTAAATTTGGCAACAATAACTCTAGATCTACCTGGAACTTTTTTTCTAGGCGTTATTCTACTCACGTTAATAATATCATTATGTGTAATATTCAGCTCCACTTGCTTTCCTATATTTACCACAATCTCTTTCAAATTTTCATTTTTAATTTCAGGTATTCCAATAATTTCAACGTTGAGCAGTCTTTCCATTTGGTCTTTAGAATTCATTTCAAGGGTCAACATTTTGTTATGATTTTTGAGATCAGCTACTTCTTTCTTTATTATTTGTATGTCTTTTGAGAATACATCAGTTTTCCTTACTAGTTCATCCTGTTTATCACTGTAAAATTGAAATGAATGCTTTATATCAGCCACCTCCCTCTGAGTTCCTTTGTATTTTTTTTCCAGTTCAAATAAATTATTTTTAATTTCTGAATATTCCTTTCTAATACTGCACAATTCCTGCTTGATTTCCTGGTGTGTTTCGTTTAACATAGATAAGTTATCATTTATTTTTGAAGTTTCCTTGCTAAATTCTGTCTTCCATTCCTTGAGTGTACCATTAATCTTCTCTGTAAATAGCTTGAATGAACTTTTATAATCATTATCATCACTATTCTTGAGTTTACGTTGTGTGGCGTTTGGTAAATCAGTACCAGACTGAGACTGCTTTTTCGATGAATTTGACATGTTTGTCTAGTGGTTTCTAGGTTTATGGACACTGGACACTGGGCACTCGGAACGTCAGCGATAAGCAAATACACCTTTTGTAAGATATTACTAGTCGCAAATTGAGTTCTAATTATCAGTAATAAGGACTAGGTTAAAATAACTTTACTTAATATTTTTAAATAAAATAAAATGACTGCACACAACCAGCCCGTCTTATTATGCGGTGCGAAAACGAAAACTCTCTCCGATCGCCAAGGAATTATTGGTAACTTTATTTATATCATAAATCTATATTAATATTATAAATGCGAAAGTTTGGATAGTTGGAAGGATGGATGTTTGGATGGATGGATGGATGGATGTTTATTACTCAATCACGTAAAAACTATTGAACGAATTTGAATAAAATTTGGTACCCAGGTAGATGATGATCTGAAATAGCACATAGGCTAATTTTTATCCCGGATTTTAGTATTATAATTAGCAAAGTTTGGAAATTTGGGTATTTGCATGTTTTATTACTCAATTTGCAAAAACGGCTTGGCCAATTTTCGTGAAATTCAGCATACAGGTAGATAATTCCTGGAGTTGTTGATAAATATAATTTTCCAAATAAAACATTTAATCAATTACCGGCAGGGGTGTTTCCGAACGGATAGGACTTAAGGACCTTCAAGAAAAGAGCTAACTCATTCTTAAAAGGCCGGCAACACAACTAACTGCAAGACCTCTGGTATTGCATATGTCCATATGTCCATGGGCGGTGGTGATTACTTACCAGCAGGTGCATCTCGTTATATGGTTTTTAGGGTTCCGTAGTCAATTAAGTTAAAGTCAGTTTCATACGTCCGTTCGTTCGCACACTATGACAGAGATGAGTAATACTAGAAAACTGTAATTTGGTCCGAATACACATAAGTATTAATCACTTCGAAAAATAGATAAAAAAAATCTTAAAAAATATTATTTTAGGGTACCTCCTATACACATGAAATGGGGATGTTTATTTTTTGGAAGGAAAGAAATAAAATATTTATTTGCAAGAATATGGGTGTTACAAGTTGTTAAAAATTAATTAAGTTACCAACATATTCTACCATTATATGGTGTGAAAATATCAAATAAAATATCATTATATAATATTACATTTAAAACACTGTATCGGTTTTTTAGAATTACCACCCGATCGGAATGCGGCCACATACTAAGAAGATCCGGCGGAAGAAAGTCAGCTTTTATTTTGCGTACCCCAAAGTTTGGAGTATCATTAGATTATCTATCTTACTATCATTAGATTAGATAATATATTACATTTTGAATACCTATCAAAAAATATTATGGGTTTGTTTAAACAGTTTTCCGATTAAAGGATTCGTTCGTAAAATATTAAGCCTTAAAGTGCTAATATTAGAGTTAAAGTGTTCCTGCATTCCGCCTAAACGGACGTGTTGAAAAAATCGCTATAGCAGTTTATATAATGAACTTGGAAGGAAGACTATCACTGATAAGTAGACTTTAAAAGTTTACAAATGATAGTCGATTAACTTATAAAATGAATTTAGAAAAGTTTTACAGCAGGACATACTATATGTATTAAATGTGTTAAAGTTTTATAGCATGAAACAATTAAAAAAGCCTCTTTTTATTCCGCGTTATTGTGATTGGCAACTACGGAACCCTACATGCGAGTGGCCCGATACGGACTTGGCCGGTTATTATTGTAGTGATTATTAGGCTTGGATGTTTGTTTATTATTATTTTTTATATCATTAGATATCAAACAAGCAAATGACTCTCCTGATGGAAAGAAAAACCATTGCCTATAGACACCTAAAATGTTAATAGTGCGTTTATATATTACAAAATGTGCATGAAAAGTATTGACACTATTGCGGCAGGAATAGGTAAGGCGGTGGTACCAAATACCCGGGCGGGACGTTGCGGATCTCTACCATCTAGTACACGATAATAATGACACGTATAGTAATCGTACGTACGTACGTAATCGGTCGCCTCTTACCACCTGCCTGGCAGAACGGTAGTTGATCTATTCTTCAAAGGATCCCGGACCAACACGGGGGGCAATATTAATGTATACTTAAGTAGATTATAAAACTCTATTCTAATACCAAATTACTATATAGCCACTACTTAGTATTTTCGTTAAAAACAAACTCTCCTTGAAATTTTGATAGTATGGCCAGTTGAAACCATTTGAAATAGTAGAATACACGTGAAATATCAGGACCAATTTCCCGAAGTTCTCGACGCGTCATGATCAAATCGTTTTTTGAACGACCTAAATGCAGGCAAAAATTCAGGTGGTGAATTGAAAATGGGTCGCACATCGATCGCCGATTATTTCAAGGAGCATTTATATATATATTTCATTGTTTGAAAATGAAAAAATGTATATTAAGAAAATACAAGTAAAAATGAGGCAAGTTTTGTTGCCTTGTTAAGTACGTAAAATGTTTAAATTTCTTTCAACATGGTTTATCTGTTTTTAGGCTGGCAATTTTAAGGGTAATAATTAATTAAAACAAATTTTTTAATGAGAAAAAATGTTTTTTTTTATTTATAAAAAAAATGGAATTCTTTCACTAAAAGAAAGCTACAGTAATTAGTTAATAGTATATACCTACTAGATTTAATAAAAATTAAACTGAATATCCTAAGGAAATCTCACTATTGTAATTCAATATCAAAGATGAGCTGTTACTTACGCCTTCGTTCGCGTGACCGAAAATCATTACTTTATTTTATTCAGTTGGATGTAAAAGTAATCAATGACAGTGGATAATGTAGCTTTCTAATGGAAGGAAAATTTTAAAGATCGGTTCAATAGTTTTTGAGTTTATTCGTTACAAAAATACAAATGATTTCTCTTCATAATATTAGTATAAAATATTAGCCGGCTCTTTTTGGCAAATAATGGTAAAAATGGTTGATGAATGATAGTAGTATCTTCACGCCCGTATACCCGAAAGGGTAGGCAGAGGTACAACAAGTGCACCCACGATTAGCCGAAGATACTTGGTCCCACAATGTGATAGGTGGCAAATCTATCACCAACCGGGCACTTTCCAATCCCGGGCAATGTTGTTTTTATCAGAAAACTGAAAAAACACTTTTTTTTTAAATTGCCCGACCCAGGAATCGAACCCGGGACCTCATGTGGTCAACTCCGACACCGGACCACTAGACCATAGAGACGATAATTGATGAATGATAATAGTATAAACTTTATATTTTAGGCTAAATTTATGCATTATTTATTTATTTAAAAATTTACATATAGTATATAAGTTACCTAATATTACACGGCATTCTTCACCTTGCAGCATTAAGGTAATGTTTATTTTTTTTTAATTTCATATATTTCTTATGCATGATATTTAAAAATAGTAGGTTTGCAGAAACCTACTTAGCAACGCGAACTTCAACCGTGCCAAATTTACCATAAAAGGGTTTGACCAATATTTCTCTAAAAATAAGTGAAATGTGGATATTATACTCTCTAAGTACGCCACGCTAGTCGATATCAAGGACACGCCGCCGCCACCCCTCGCCCTCAACCTCACTACCTGCGTGACACGAGCGTCCGCGCGTTGTCCAAGTATGGCGCAGGTAAATATAGGATTCTCGGTGTACTGTTTACTAAGTTTACTAAGAAGTATTTTAATATCCATTTTTAATGTTATTTTTTCTCATCATACATGATCGCTAACTATCACATCCTTAAATATTGAAGGTAATTCACCAGTCAGTCTGTATATAGATATATATTTTTTTAAGCTTGTGTCAATTCAGAGTATAATGACTAGGTTCTTACAAATAACGAAGTGCTCCTAATTTGACGAAATTAAACTATTCCATCCCTTTTTCATTTTGCTGTAAGAAAAATAGGAGTAAATTCAAAATAGTTTAAATCACGTACAACAGACTTGCGGCTGTTATCTATCATAGAATCTAATTAATATATAGTATTGTAACACCTAATACATCTCGGCATGTAATGTGGACAATGGGGCTGATTTCCCAGAACGGCAGTCCGGGCTAAACAACAGTAATTGCGGCCCACCTCACTCCCGAGCGGGCGGTCTCACGACTTTATTCAAATAGCCACTGAAACCGTTTATTTCCATATCCTGGGAATTATAAGGACTTATCTTATTCATATTACACCCGCTGATTCGCGCAGCTTCAGCTGCAAGTTGATTAACATATCGTCTATAAAGTTTTCATCCTCTAGTTTTTATCTCCTATTTCGTCCTATATTTTACCCCGAATCTTTAACTATATTTATACGAAGTTTAATCTATATATTTTCTATCGATCGTGGCGCACAGATTCTAGGCATCGTTATATGATGGACGTTCCACGAACCTGGACAAAGCGGTTTGATTTGACATTCTTCATTCGAACCGCCAGGGACTGGAACATGCTTGCTCTGAGTCTGTGTTTCTCGACGAGTACAATCTTCAAGAGATGAGTGAACAGGTATCACACACATCTTAGCTTACCATCAGGCGTGATCGTGGTCAAGCGCTTCACTATCGATATATAGATACATAAAAAAATCTATATCGCTTTAGCACTTTAGCCATAAAAGCGTAACAGATAGATACAGACAGATTTTCTCATTTATAATATTAGTATGGATATTATGTGAAATTTAAAATACTATATAATTTATTAACTATCAGTTAACAAATCTAAACCGCATATCTATTAAAAAATTTTCTTTTAAGAAAGTTTGTATGTTAAAAGATAGATTTTATAAAAGAACATCAAATATTGTAATGTTTGTACAACATATTTAGTCGAATATATTTTTGTAGGTATATATTAATTATATTGTCTTGTAACTCTCATATATTCTTGCAAACTATCTTTATTTCTTTTAAAATCTTTATTTTTATAATGTTAAATTTTCTCATTCTATAACAGCAGTGTTTATTTTAACCCTATATATACTGCTTGTTTTATCTGATTTCAGTGTTTAATATTGGTTAAAAATTCACTCCGTTTATCTCGTTAGAAAAACAGTGTAAAAATTTTTTGGTAAATATGAAATCAGTCATATGAAAAATATGAGCGAATGTTTTATACTGTTACAGAATCGATAAGTTTAGTACGTACTTAAAAAAATCAAGTGTGACTTAACACACGGTTCGCGAGTGAATGAGATGAATATACGTACTATGGAGGTAATTGACAGAGAGATGAAAATAGCAGATAATATGATCGAATGATTGGTATGTTGCGGCCGCACTTGCCTCTATCGTCACAAAGCTTCGTGTCATGACACGATAAATGCAGATGTGACCGGCTATTATCGGCTATCGTCGCATACATTACTGACTGCGTGTGACTTAGTGCGCTAATAACTTCGTGACGATAGACGCAAGTGCAGTCGCCGCAGTAGGTACAGACATATTAAGATGCGAAAACTACAAAGAAAATCGTTTTATCCCATTCTCTTAAAGCCTAAACCCTATAATATATTTATAGTTGTCTCTTTTTCGTTACACTTGTGTGCCCCATTAAATCCAATTAATTTGAAAACAATTAAAAAATAAAATAAAAAAACTTTTTATTTCTAGAAAAGATAAGTAGAGTTAAGAGTATGATTAACTTAAGATAAGCCTACCTAATATACAATTTCTAATTATAACTTATCTATATCTATGCATATAATAAAATCGTAGGAAAGTCAAAACTGTACATTGAATATTTTTTTAAAAGAATACTTGGGGCGTGATTTACAATCGATATCAAAAAAATATAGTTTTTAGAATTTTTGTCTGTTTTTCTGTTTGTATGTCCTAGGTAAACTCAAAAAGTACTGCATGGATTTACTTCAAATTTTGCATGAATATTACTAACAGGTCGGGTCAACATATAGGCTACATATTATCACACTATCACCTACGGGGGAGGAGCTGTGCGGAGTAAACGAAGTCCGCGCGGACGAAGTCGCGGGCAACAGTTAGTTTACTGATATTTATGAATTGTTAAGTTTGGTTGCAATTAGTAATATTATATTATTTTTATGGGTTTTCCAGAACCCCTCCACGGGTGAAGGCCTCCTCCAAAGATTTCCAACGCTCTCTACTCTGAGCTTTCTGTATCCAACCATGACCCGCTGTCCTAATAATCTCATCTTGCCACCTCGTAAGCGATCTTCCTCTGTCGCGCTTGCCTTGAGGCCCAGTCCACGTCGTTACCCTTTTCGTCCAGCGGCCGTCCTGCAGACGCGCTACATGACCCGCTCATTTCCACTTAAGTGTCAAGGAGTGATTTAAAACATCGGTTACTTTTGTTAAGCGTCTTATTTTAGTGTATCGTATTTTATGGAACCTCCTAATGTTGAGCATTCCACGTTCTATACTCCGTTGCCATGTAGATATTTTATTCCTTGTATTTCTGGTAAACTTCCAAGTTTGACAGGCGTATGTTAGAGATGATAAGATGCATGTCGTCATAACTTTAGTTTTAAGTTTTATAGGCATTTTGCTTTTAAATATTTCTTTCTGACTTCAATATTTCTTCCAGGCCAGTTGTACGCGTCTTTCTATTTCTAGGTTATTGCTGTATCTGTTGAAGCTCATTTGTTTACCAAGATATATGTATTTTTCAGTATAGTTGAGTGATATATTATCTACGAAAATAGTTCCTTTCTCTTTGCTGTTTGTCATCAACATAGTTTTCGATAAATTCATTTAGAAGTCTTGTTTATTATGTTCGTTTAATGATTGTAGCATGAACTGGAGTTGAGAGTATGATTCAGATAGCAAACCTATACCGTCCGCAAAGCGCAGATGATTAAGGTATTGTCTGTCAATATAGTATTATAAATAATTAATTATTTAAATAATAATTCAACATGTGCAATATTTTAAATAATTAAACATACCATATATTTAACTGATAGGTTAAATTTACTGGTTGCTGCTAATAGGTTAAAATTACCAAAAAAATAACAGCAGATATTTTTCTAAGAAAAATAAAATGTAATTACATTGTCTTTTATTTAATTAGCTGTTAGGGAACGGCGCAGGGACTTCGTTCTTCAAATACTTCCATAATGAGAGCTAATGGCCTTTCAAGAAAGCGCTTTAATTACGCATTCAAGAATTTTCCAGGGCAATGTTTGTTGAAACCTTATTCGTTATAATACCGTTACGTTTAAAGATAAATAAATGCATTTGAATGAAACGAAAGAGGACCAGGAATGTCCAATATATATATATATATATATATATATATATATATATATATATATATATATATATATATATATATATATATATTCATCTATATCAGAAGAATAGATCATTTTTCTTCCATTATCTTCACCGACTGTTCTTCTGTGTAGTCTATGATTTTCCTACAAAGCAATAGTTTAAGATCCCGCTATAAATCGATGTTCACGGAGCAGGTTAATAAATGAAAAGTATTTTATATCCAATTAAATGTATCACTAAATATATTGCAAATGGGTTGACTAAAAATTCCAACATTTGAACTAAACATTTGCATATTCTATAGGCTTCATACTTTCGATTCGTATAGGTTTTTATTATTAACCAATTAAAGAAATTATTAAAAAAAATCTGGACATTCATCTTTCCATTGCCTAAATTATCTACCTCTGATTTGTGCCCTCTTGGATACCATTTTCCATCCATGGTTGTGATCCACATTATAATGCCCCTCATAATCAATCCTGCCAATTTCCACTTTCCACAAACTGGAAATGATCGGCTATTTAATAATAAATAGTGCGTAAATAGTAAAACAGTACAAATTTAAAATTAAAATAATCAGTATGATGAAGTTGCACCAAGAGCCGATGATGGAGACTAAAATTCTTTCACAATAGCGTCTAAAACGTACGTATAATTTTTTTGTGCAAACCTATAACTGTTATATGACTAAAAGAATGTTGCAATTATTTTTATTCTACCAGTATTTTCTTCATAAAAAGTCCAATAAAAGTAAACAACGACAATCAACAACGCTTAATGTCCGTTCGCCTCGGGCAAACTTTTATACAACCATTCCGTTTTAATAACATTGAAATTGATTATCCTTTTTAAGCGTAAGGACAAAGGGTTACTAGATAAATATACGTTTTAATATGTTTTAACAAACCCATCCCTCGGATTCTTGTGATAACGCTTGAATGACAACAGACTGTATAGTAAGTTCAAACTATATCAATAAACAGGGTTTTACTTGTATAACGTTTCGCTGTTTGTGGTGTCACTTTTATTCTTGTACCTATTGACTTAAAAGAAATAGTCAAAAGTTACAAGAAAGTAAAGACTCAGAAAAAAACTATCGCGGCCGTAGATCATAAAACGTGTAACGTTTAATTAATCATATTTTATACTAGCTGTTGCCCACGACAAAATTTGAAGTAAATCCATGCAGTACTTTTTGAGTTAAGCCCCCAGCCAAGGGTCTATACGACCTAATTCAAAATAGCAGCAGTTAATCATAACTTGTTTGTGTTAAGATAGATTTGTTACGATGGGATGGACATATCCGAAAGGATAAAATCCCAAATGAAAGATTAAAAAAAAAAAGAGTTAAGCCCGGACATACATTGACATTTCTACGATTTATTATATGTATAGATAATATATTCGATATATAAAGACTGACTAGAATGCTTTTGAAAAGATTTTATCTGAACCGAATGATAAGGTCGCGACTAGAATAAACATCACGTCAATACAGGTATGTCATCTATATTATTTTTTTTATATCATAAGATAGCAAACAAGCAGATGGGTCTCCTGATTGAAAGAGTACACCTCTATACACCTCTGCCTCATGCATAACTTTACCGACTATCATGCATAAGTTTACTGGCTATCTTACCCTCAAAACTGGAACACGACATTGACTAGCACTGATGCTATTGCGGCAGGAATAGGTAAGGCGGTGGTACCAGACTCAGGCGAGACATTGCTGAACTCTACCACCTAGTAGCCACGATAATAGTGACTCGCATAGCCAATCGGTTGCCTTTACGACCTGTCTGACAGAACGGCAATTGGCCTATTTCTTCAAAGGAGCCCGGGACCAACACGCGGAAAAGTAATTAAAATTAAAAAATAATCTCAATTAAAAAATAATATTAAATTCATAAATAAATACTCAAATAGAAGAATCTGGCACCAATACCTCAAAACATCGCACACAAGTAAAGGAAATCTCCCGAAGTGGAAAAAACCTCCACAGTACCTACGTGAGCCGTTGCAGAATTCTACCAACTAGTGGCCACTACGGTAGTGACACGTATAGCTAACCGTTCGTTCTTTACAAACTACCTGGCAGGATAGCAAATGGTCTAGTTTTTAAACGGAGCCCGGTCCAACACGGGGTATGTAGGTACCCAAATTTTTAATCAAAACATTTGATTCAAATAAACCATTACAAGAACTTTTGAATACTCAATATATAATATTATTTTATATTCCTTTGAACTCTTGGGAGGCGCTTGCCAAACAGAGAAATGTATGGCGTAGTACTATAAAAATGGCTAGCACGACTTTTGAACGAAATCGTTTGGATGATCTTGATGTCAAACACTTCAATAAAAATACCCGCTCCAAACCCAGCTGTTGTTATACTTATAACAGTACAGGTCAATTGGACTGTCATCACTGCAATAAGACGTTTAAAACCAAATTTGGGTTCTCGAGTCACCTACGCTCACAACACACTAGCCAGGTTCGCTATTGACGGACAAGTCAAGGAATATATCGTCATATATTGTTTTGTATTACAGTAGCGAAACATAATCACTCACTGAGAAAATTATTACATAGCATCGTCTAAATCCTAATCAATGTTAGAAATGCGAAAGTGAGTTTATTAAGCTTTCACACCTAAACCAATAAACCGTTTTAAAAATTATTTCAAGAATAGAAAGCTAAATTAACAGTGAGTTACATAGACTGTATTTTTTTTAATTACAGCTATCTCTACGAAAATTACAATTATGTAACCCACTATATTAATAATTTGCTGTAAAAGTCATTATTTGACGTGCGCTACAATCTTATATATATAAAAATCAATCCCTATTTTCCTTGGTCACGACATTACGCCTGAATGGCTGGACCAATTTCGGTAATTTTTTTTTTGTTGTGTTTGTAATTGTAAGGAGAAGGTTCTTATAAAAGAAAATACTAAGAAAATTGCGCGGAAAATTAGAAAATTTAAGAATAGTTAACCACCATATAAGGTTTAACGCCATTTTGGCTGTGTGGAAGGACAATCCCGTAGTCTTATATAAATTACGTGACACGTTGTTTGTCCGCTATGGATTCCTAATATGTAAGGCAAAACAACGTTTGCCGGGTCAGCTAGTTTTGTTATAATTGTTAGATCCTATATGTTGCTGTGGCGATATTTTAGACACTTTATTTGATGTGAGCTACCATTTTGTTATTTGTTAGAAAATAAGTCATTAAAATTTTTGAACTTTTAAACTAACGCGTTCTACTACCATTTTTAAAAATATATAAACGGGTCAAAAACGCGTACATATATAGAACTTACTTGTAAAGCTCGACGTTTCGGCCAAGTTACATTGACCGTGGTCAAGAGCAGAGTAACAAGTAAGTTCTACATATGTACGCGTTTTTGACCCGTTTATATATTTTTAAAAATTAAAATTTTTGTTGTTAATTACTATATTAAAGTATGTTTTCAATTTTTCAACTTAACTCAATTTTAAAACTTTTAAATTTTAATGGTCACAGTAAAAAAATAATACATCATAATATTTAATTGACTTTCTAATGATAACGATTATGACTTCGACAGTTATTGAAAGAGAACAACGCAAGCGAAGACGTAGGTAAAAGCTAAAGTATAATAAACCAAAATATACTAGTCTTCCCTTAAACATTTTGGTTTTATACTAAAAAAACGAGGCTCAAAAGACTTTAATATTATTTGTAATCCTTTGTATCCGTAGCCAAACACAACCTCAAAATAAACATCAACATACTTAAAGTATCAGTTAACTTGTAAAGTAATATTTAATCTGTGTGTACACTAATCTAACATCTATAGCGTTAAATCAAAGTAGACAATCTCCTAAGTGCTTTGTTTATATCTGGCGGAGGATGCCACATTAATAAAAGATGCCTCGCAACTAAACAATACGCCATCAAAATTACATTAATCATGTTTAAGGCCTACAGTTTGGAAGTCGCTAAAACGACGCTCCACCAAACTTACAGAGATTAAGGTTGATATACATGACGGCTTTTGTTAAGTTTTAAAATATTTATTAGCTTCATAAAAACCAACATAATCAATATTAATATTTCATTGCACAGATAGCTCTCCGGATAGTAACGAAATAGACGGCAAAGATGTTATTGACAAGAATTTTTTACAACAATTTTATGGGTTATTAGTCTTTTCGTACCACGAGCGGTTCGGACCGCGATGGAGCTTCGAAACCCAGCTGCACCGAAAAAATCAACATTATTTTACTCCGATCTTGTTGAGTGAAGTAATATCTACTGATAGTTGCAAATTAAACTAACCTATTGAACTGAGTTATGGATTTCAAATCCTCTAACTATTAGGTACTATTTGAACATTTGCCTACTTCTTCGGTAATGATGGTATTTATTAAAATCGAAACTTGAAGAACAAGAATCTACAGTACTTTTAAAAATCAATCAATACATGGGCTCAGTCAAAAATATTTTTTTAATGTGTATTAAACAAGGCATAACTTGTTGCTGGTCAAAATCTGTCTTGGATAAGCTAAACCCTAAGGAACAAATTGAATAAACAATATAACGAAAAAAAATATTTTTTTAGCAATAGTCCTACCTTTTTCAACCTTTTCAGAAAAATAAGCCTGAAGGTTTTTTTTAAATTATTAACTAGCTTATATTGCTTAGCAAAAAGTTTTTAAATTTATACTTCGATACCTTGAAACGTAGTATTTGCATTTTCCAAACTTTCGCTTATCCTGCGGCCTCCAATCAAAACTTGTGTCTCAGCTCCCTAAAGCTTAAAGATAGCACTTTATTCGCATGTGAAGTTTTATCCTGAAATAGGTATATATGAAATGAAATACAAGTACACGTACATTTTTAGTGTATTTACATCTCATTAATGAAATTTCATCAACTTCCGATGGAGGAAAGTCTATATATATATATATATATATATATATATATATATATATATATATATATATATATATATATATATATATATATATATATATATATATATATATATATATATGGTGTTGCGGAGCCGGCAAAAAACGTCCGTAACGTTAAAAAAAGCTTAATATTTTTATGGTGGTAGAGTTCTGCATTGTGTCGCCCGGCTTTGGTACCACAGCCTTACCTATTCCTGCCGCAATAGCGTCAGTGCTTGTCGCTCTCATGTTCCAGTTTGAAGGGTAAGGTAGCCGGTAAACTTGTGCATGTGGCATTAGACCTCGCCACAAGATAGCAACGCACCATTAACATCTTTGGTGTCTATAGGCGATGGTTGACTCTTTCCATCAGGAGGCCCATCTGCTTGTTTGCTATCTCATGATATATAAAAAAATGTATAGTCTACGTATGATGACTATACAATGTCTAATGTATAGTCTACGTAATGACTGTTAAGTATTATTATTGGAGTTTGATATTACTGTTATTATTTATTTTCATAAATCATTGTAAATAAAAAAAGATGGTAAGATAATTTTGTAAAGTAGTTTTTTTATAGATAAAGATAATCAATCATAAAAATCGTAATAAAAATGTATAAGCGAATATTTTTTTTCTTTATACCACGAATATAACTTGAAATTAATATTTTTATAATATGTAAGAAATTTCGTTCCTATTGTATTTTTTTTTCCTTGTTACTGTAACTTTAAAGATATAATAGTAAATTATTACTAACAATATTAAAATACAGGGAAAGCTATTTTTCTAAATACGGTAAGCTCGAACAATTTTCGTTCGATATGAACAAAATCGACACGTTTTCTCAAACGCAATTACAAACATACTCGTAATATGCAAATGAGTCAGCTAACTCGCGCAGCTACGCTCGCATGTAGAGAATGATTAATATACAAAAATCATCTGATTAATTTCGCTGGCTGGCACACTGCGCTCATTGGGTGTCAGGACGGTTGCCGCTGTTGATTCTGGTTTACAGAAGTTACAGTGGTGGGAACAAGAGGTGGGCCCATTGCCCTTAAAAAATACAATTCTCCCCTATTTCATATCCTTAGGAGTTGAATTTAAAAAAGTAGCTCAAACTTTTGCTCTTATAACATACCTAAGCGTGCAGCCCGCTGCATTATAAAAGTTTTTAGCGAATCCCACGGGATCACCTAATTTTTCCGGGATAAAAAGTAACCCATGAGCTATTCCAGGCCATCATCTACCTGTGTGCCAAATCCGTTCAGTAGTTTTTGCATGATTAAGTAACAAACATCCACCCATCCATCCATCCATCCAAACATACAAACTTTCGCATTTATAATATTAATATAGATTAATATAGATGTATGGATATTGCTCTTTTGATAGTATATAAATAGAACAAATATAAATTCCACTGGAAACATGTACACTCAAGCACAAATATCACATGAAGCGTCTCGGAAATTCCAACAAGGAGCGGGACATTCGATATCCACATTAGAAGGTCGTATATCAAAGCAAATGAAATTCTCGCTCTGTTTTACATATACCTGCTTACTCCACATAATATAACTTTTGTGATTTATTACACTTGATCTTGGATGTCCACAAATTTTAACTCGTCATGACTTAGATGAATTTGCACTTACATTGCACCGAATGATTTTTTATTTTATATTATGAGATAGCAAACAAGCAGACGGTTTACGTGATGGAAAGAGACGAAAGAGACAACCACCGCCTATAGACACTAAAGATGTTAATGGTGCGTTGCTTTTCGTATAGTAAGGTGTTAATGCTATAATATAATAAGGTGTTAAATAACTTTACCGGCTACCTTACCCAACAAATCGAAACAAAACAATGACAAACATTGATAATATTGCAGCAGATATAGGTAAGGCGATGGTACCATATACCCGGACAAAGCTTCGCAGTACTCTATGCAAGTTTTTAGTCAACGTCACTTGCATTTACACAGAGAAATACTATACTAAATACTATAATAATACCTACCGATGGAATAAAATCACTCTAGAGATATTCCTTAAGCCTTAGCTTTTTAATCGACACGTTAAAATAGCACAATATACATACATTTGCTTATTTACACATTTTGCGCCCAACACCATGTCTATTAGTAAGATCTATAAGAAATCATGATGATAATGACACGCATATCCAAACGTTTGCCTTTTACTAACTTCTTGGCAGAATGGCCTGTCCTTCTAAGAGGGTCCGGACGAATATATATATATATATATATATATATATATATATATATATATATATATATATATATATATATATATATATATATATGTGTGTGTGTGTGTGTGTGTGTGTGTGTGTGTGTTGATAAGATGTGCGTGCCGTGCCGATATACGGTGTGATAGCCCTTCAGCCCCCTTCGAACAAGAAAGTTCCCGTTTTAACTTTAAGGGTGTGTTTTTAAAGATATATGGGCTTTTCCAACCCTTCAACTTGGAAATTAAGTGTAGTGGCGCCATCTGTTTTCGAGTATTTGAACTTCATTCCAATTTCAATAAAGTCTTACATTACATTTGTTATATTTTAACTACCACGTAATCTCATATCAACTCCCGAGCGAAGCCGGGTATCATAGCTAGTATATATATATATATATATATATATATATATATATATATATATATATATACCTACATACATATATTGTTGTTTGGATGTATAGATGAATAGGTAGATGTTTGTAACTTGATCACGCAAAAATGATTGAACCAATTTGGATTTTGGAAAAATGAACAAAAACATTTTTAATGCAGCGGGCTGTACTGTGCAGCTAGTATATTTCAGTGTAGCAAATAGACCGGAAGATGATGACACAACATATAAGATCATTTGTACCAGTATGGCGGTTCTTCAGGGGTCCAATTACGTAATGACAATATGGTCATAGCACTATAATGAAAATAATGGTCATAGCACTGCTACCGGCGCGGCCCAACCGCGTAGCCGTTAATCGAACGTACCGGATAAATTACGAGTACAACAAGCAGATAGCACTCCTGACGGTAAGAGATGATCATCTCCTATAAACAACAAAAAATGTTGCTGACGCAATGATGTACATTGTCGATCAAGATGTCGTTTATATGAGAGCTTCGATTTCAATGACACATAACAATGTAAAGTTACAGTTGAATACCATTACACCCATTTCCAAAAAGATTATTCTAGGAATATATTTTACTAACACATTAAAAAAATGAACAAATTAAGTAGCAACAATAAAAAATCAAAATGGAGACGCGCTATTTATTCTGCGCCAGTGGTAAGAAACATTTTTTAAGTCAGTCACGCGAATCACAATAAAATGAAATTATTTCATGAATACATGAATCTGATTTCGCAAGCAGCCGCCATGCCATGTGCGGAACAAGTGCTCTTTTGCAAATTTAAACTTTGAGACTGAAGTGTTATTATTTTTTAGAACAATGTGCAAAAGTTTTTGCTACACTTACGTATTTTTAGGTGTTGATAAAAATGTACTAGATATACTCATGTCAAGTTTTATTCATATAAGTAGATTCAAATTAAAATGTATATTCACCTCTACTTGGTATAATACCATTAAAAATTGTTGCAATGTGCTAAAAGTAAAATATGTTTATGATAAGCAGATAACAAGTCAGAGTGAAAAATAAAAGTACAAGTATTTAATATATTTGTCAAAGACTAAAATAAACCTATTTATATTCCAAATATGTGTCAAACAACTTGATATATATATTAGGATGATGTCAAGTAAAATGTCTATTAACACTATTTCTGAATGATAAACAATTTAATTTATGTTTACCAATGATATAATACCAATGATATAAATGAAATAATGAATACTTAGTGATCGAAATTCGATTACAATAAACAAATCTATATTATATCTATATTTAATATTATAAATGCGAAAGTTTGGATATTTGGGTGGATGTTTGGATAGGTGTTTGGATGGATGTTTGTTAGTCAATCACGCAAAATCTACTGAATGGATTTGAATGACATTTGGCACAAAGGTAGCTGATGACCTGGAATAGCATATAGGCTACTTTTATCCTGGAAAAATGAGGTAATCCCGCAGGATGCATCAAAAACTGTGTATAATGCAGCGGGTACACGCTGCAGCTAGTAGTATTAAAAATGCGAAAGTTTGGATGTTTGGATGGATGTTTGGATAGATGTTTGTTACTCAATTATGCAAAAACTACTGAACGGATTTGAATGAAATTAGGCTTACAGATAAATGATTACCTGGAATGGCTCATAGGCTACTGTTTATCCCGAAAAAATTTGTTGATCCCGTGAGATTCCCCAAAAACTTTTATAATGCAGCGGGATGCACACTGCAGCTAGTAATATATAAATAATTAAATATAACTGGACAAATTACGCGAATCGATATAACCTCAAATAAATAATAAATAATAAATTCAATTTATTCGCAAGAATGTGGGTACATAAGATGTTACTTTTTAACATAGTTTCCAATCACATATCGTCAAAAGTAACATGCAAAAATATAGATTAAGTACTAGGTATTTTAAAAAACATAACATTTAAAATCTATTCGTTATTAATAGATCATTTATATGATAAATTTAATATTATGTAGTAAAATCTGTTACTCATTAAAAATATAATATTGCTAAAGTGATGTTACTGTAGCTGTTTACAAAAAGCAGCTATCGTAGCAGGTGATGACGCTTTTTATTATTACGCATTGTGATTTTGTACCTACTACAATTTGTAATTGATAAATTTCTTGTTTGGCAATAAAAGTGATAAAATACCACAATTTGACTAAAGTTACATTCATGCAATGCTTTACTTTTAGAACGCTACAGTAAAATAATTAGTATTAGAATAAATAAGTTATATTATCTGTATAAATGTCACATCTATTTCTATGTTTTTTAAAGTAAGCAATTTATTTGTTTTGTAGTGTAGGAGTCATTTAACGATACTAATACATCAACATACATATATAACTACTTAAATAAATTTAATATACGTCCAAACCCAGAAATATAAACAGCTATGCTCATCACATAAATGTTTGACCCTGTCGGGAATCGAACTTGAGCCCCGTTAACGCGTAGTTAGGTTCGCTAACCATTCGATCAACAGGATGGTCAAAAACAATCTAGAAACGTGAAGAGTTGAAGCGCTGGAGAGATCTAGAAATATATCACCACACGTGTGTGTGACGTGATAAAAGAAAGAGACAGCTACTTTTGTTGATAAACAACCGCTGCCGTTACCCAAGCAGCTACGCCATAATCGGTCTTCTGTTATAGGTCATAAGAGTGAACATGTAGTGTACTTACTTGGACTTGTTTACAATTAGAATTGTTTTTTTTTATGCGATAATAATAAATAATATAAATAATAATAAATAAAAATTCACGGGACAAATTACACTTATTAATCTAACCCCAAAGTAACCAAATTATTTGCTTGTGTTATGGGTGTTAGTCAACGATGCTAATACATAGAATACTTTTACATACATATATAAATACTTTTACATACATAATAAACACCCAAACCCGGAAATACAAACATTTATGCTCATCACACAAATGCTTGTCCCCGTCGGGGATCGAAACCGAGCGACCAGTGTGTAAGTACAATGAATAAAAAAAGTGTTTTCGTTCAGCGTAGTCGGTTAAGTTTAGTGTTAGTACAGCGAGTGAGACTAGTCTGTATAGTGTATTTACGTTAGCTTATCAGTGTATTTACGTATTTCATCGTAGTGCATTGTACCTTAGTGTTGTAAATACACGGTTTTAATATAAGTGGTGTTTTCTTGTACAAAAACAACCCGAAGCACTTAACAATATGTTTAATAATCATAATCATAACAATATGTATAATATCCATATAGGCTACTAAGAGGTCCAGCGAGAAAAATATATCTATTTTTCTCGCTGGACCTCTCAGTAGCCACGGTTTCGATCCAATAATAAATTATTGACCCGTCAAATTCCAAACAAACGTTTATTTGAATAGAATACATTTGTAAACATTTCTTGTATAAATTTAGTCATCCCCTCTTTTCCTACATGTAAACGGTAACTGTACCAAATCTCAGATTACTTCAGTAGAATTTAGTAGTTACCTATTACAATAATCGGACTAAAAAGAGGACTTTTGTATTCTTTTACACGTAGCGTTTAACCTTTTCAACGCCAGTAACCAGTATAGACCAGCTTTTTCTCATCAAGTCGTTGATATAAAAAAAAACCAAGATACACTATCAGTGCCTCAAAAACGTCCTCCAAAAATGAGCGCACAAATAGAATCGCGTCGGTCGTAACGCTGTCAGTTATATTTCTTTTTGTACATTGCTTTGTCAAAACAACTATAAATCTTGCGCTTAAGGTTGGATATGCAAAGACATGTGTTTTGCCATATCTATAATTAGTTAAATGAAATTAGGGACACTTTGGGTGTCAGTTTTGTTCGGGACTGTGCATCTTGTGTTTTTCATATCAATGCATCAAGTACATTTTGTAAGTTTGTCGACTATTACTGGTCAAGTTGTATAACCTTGGTTACAGTACCTAAACTATTACAGAATAGCTGTTGGGGGAGAGACTTATCTAACAACACTCCACCATAGTGTGGGTACGCGAGGGAAATAGCCATCGCTACTTAACAATTAGAGTAGGTGCCTTAAAACTACCGGCCCAGGGCACCCTGAGCTCGCAACTCAGAGGTTATCAGGAAGGTTGCCGCTGTTGATTCTGGTTTACAGAAGTTACAGTGGTGGGAACGAGAGGTGGGCCCATTGCCCAATAAAACTACCGGCATGAAAACAATATGGGGAGTGAAATCGCGTGAAAGTGACGCTGAGCAGTGATGTTGAAAGTGACGTTTTGCTACACATATACGATAGTAGCAAAGTCTGGCGGGCATGTCTGCCGGCTTGCCCGGGGGCATGTCCGTCTAGTAAATTCCCCGCTTAATCGCTCTTAAAGGAGTAAACTTCTGTCGCAGTAGGAGCTGACACACACATTTTTTCCAATATTTTACTTTACTATATTAGTAGTTACGCCAACAAAGTATTACCTAGTAGTTACGCCAACAAAGTATTATATAATATTTTGTTGGCGTAACTACTAGGTATGTATATTCATGCCAAATTACAGCTTTCTGTACGATGGACGGTCATATGGACATTAATATAAATGAGAAAATATAAGAGTTTTTTATAGACTACGGAACCCTAAAACGGTAAGAATTTATTCTTATTTTGTAGTTACTATCGTTGACACTAACTAATAAAAAAATAAGATCTGGTTTATTTTCAAATTAACAATCTTAAAAATAAATGACAAATATTTTGTTTTCTAATGACAAAAGCCGATATTGAAGGACTTAAAAAGCGACACCAAACTAGAAAGCAAACAAAGTATTCGCGAGAGGTTAAGTTATAACTTGGGCTACTAACTTCTGTGCTAATGAATGTTTACAGCGCCTTGACTAATCGTTAAAGGAAGGCATTTCGGTTCTTGTTAGTAATTGGGGCAAAAATAGTATGTGGTCTCCGATACTGATGGTGATGATATCGTGTAGATGTTGTGGGATTGGAGTTTATTGTCGCCATTACTACATACTAATAAAATAAAATGAAAATATTTACATATAATATTTAAATTAAATTATTAAATAAATATTTATTATTTATTTTTATTTACCAATTCAAATATTTATAACCACGAAATAAAGAAAACAAGGGGAAGTGAAGAGTGGGCGTGCCGCGTGCGTCACTATTATGCGCTTTTACTCTAAATTGCCTTAGTGATACTTACCATATCATTAGGAGATAGTCGTCGTGCGAAAATCTATTATACACTGAATTATGCCGTATTGTGCCATCCTTGAATGCAAAAATGATAGTAGAATACAGATGATTAAAAATGGAGATATTTCATATCATTCGAAAGTACAATTTTCATTTTATTTTAATTAAATTCCTGATTTAATATAATCTCTAATGATATAATAGAAAGTCAAGCTAAAATCAGCCGTACACCTTACATATAAAGTTCATTTTAGGTTGACCTAATTTTTCTAGAAAGATATACATAATGACAGTCATTACGTATATCGTTCTAGAAAGTTCTCTACTCAAATATGATCAACTGAAAACTACGGAAAAATCAATGCTGCCATCTATTGTAGAATAGCGAAACTATTACGATCTTAAGTTTCACTATTGTACAAATAGATGAGTCTATTTTGAATAGAGTACAAAAGGACGTAAATACTCTCTTTTTTTGTAGCAAAATAAAATTTATTGTAACGCAGTTTGGTATATTTTTAAATGTTCTGCTTGTGTGTTTCGGATTATTGTTGTTTAAAATGAAAACGACCAATGAAACAATGTTTGCATTAGTAGTTTATATGCAATAATGCTTATTTTATGTGTGAGTGTGGCGATCGCGGTCCTGATACAAATGTTTGTACTTGCCAATTCCGTTGTTTTCTTTATTTCGTGTTTATAACATAGCTATAGCATCTTTGGGGTCGGAATGACACATTTAACCTTCGTTCCCCTATTAAGAAATATCTGTCCAGAAGTTAGATAGCGTATTCTTCAAAAAGGCCCGGATTAATACGAGATAGAGCGGTAGTACTCAGGCATGTCGTAGGATAGTGGTCATATTGATAGTTGTATAATCAGCCCCCTAACATTTTGTTTAAAATTTTGTTTGATGTGATAAGAATTACCTACGCAAGTTTAAACTGCTTGATGATTCAAAGTTTAGTGGTTAGCCTATTGGGCTCTTATGATGGGGTTCTGATATCGATCCCTAGATAAAGGAGTTATTAAGGATTTTTTCGGTGTTGTCGTCGGAAAACAAAATCTGATAGCTCGAAGTTTGTAGAATTATAACTAAGTATAGGTACTGATATAAATAAATGATAGAATTAATGTGAAGGATACTTAATCGCTAAAACAACATACTGATCAGAGTTTAAAGACATTTTTATGAAAAAAAAAATCCTGTTCTATTCGTGGTGGCTATTTATATAGCTATTTATGATAAAACAAATATATTCTAAGAAAGTCATGCCACTGGTTCCTTTGCGGGAAAATTTTTTTGTTTATTTGTAATCCATACTAATATTAGAAATGCGAAAGTCTGTCTGTCTGTCTGTCTGTCTGTTACGCTTTCACGGATAAACCGCTGGACCGATTTGGCTGAAATTTGGCATGGAAGTAGTTGAAGAGCCGAGGTCAAAAATAGGCTATTTGTTTTTTTCAATAATCGAACTTTAAAAGGTTGAAATAGGGAATGAAATTTGTATCAAAAGCTATCTTGACGACATTCTAATCTACTCGCGGGCGAAGCTGCGCGGGTCAGCTAGTAGATCATAATATCAAAACTTACTACTAGTGTAGTAATATGAAAATATTTCGCCTATACATAAATTGGCTATATTTAATTAAAAAATTTTAGAAATCCCTCTTTTGTGCCCATTTAACTATTAAAGCACGGTCTTTTGTGTTTAAACTATAACCAGTTTTTACCATTTAAATCGTACTTTAATATATTTTAATCTAAAGATACGAAATCTATGTCAGAGTCGTGTCACCCGCCGCTCGGTGCGACATCACTATCGCGATTGCAACTAGGGTTGCAACATCTGAGATTTGATCGCAAAAATTGAAGAACATAGAAAAAGGTATATTAATCGCCAATCTAATTATTGATTTCATTTGATTAAAGTAGACGTTTAGGGAAAACCATGCAGTTTTAAGAAAATCTTTATATAGTTTGTCCATAAATTTAAATTATTGAACAATTAAGCTGTATGTTATATATTATATAAGAAAAAGCTTTGTGTCCCATTTTAAGACAATGCCGTGAATGGAGAAGTATGAAATTTGAAAATTCATAAAAATAAACACTCATACTACATTAATGTGACATACATGATAATATAAACACGTATACTATTTTCTTTACGACGAACGTGTGGTGTCAAACTTAACAATTTGTATTGCTTAGTCTATGGTCGAATTTCGATCACAAGGCGATTGCTAGTTTAAATAAATGGGATCACATTAGGCAAACTGGGTTTCAGTTACCTATGTCTTACGGGTAACTAAACTAAATAGCTAAAAATAACAATATTTGTCAAGCCATTTATGCAAAGAAGAATCACGCGCCGTGTATTTATACACCGAACAATATGTATACAAATTTAATTTAAATTTTTTTGTTTGCGTAAAACAATGTATACAATAAAATCTTAAATAATAAATAGTTCCTCCTATTTTGCCGTATAAACAGCATGCAACTTAAATTTAATTTATGTAAAAATTAAAATATAAAAATAAAATTGAATAATTTGTTGTTCCCTAATCTTATTTTGCCCATTAGTGGCGTACGAAAGTATTTAACTTCCAAATTAAATCTTATAATATGTAAATTAAGTCTTAAATATAATATACTAGCTGACCCGCAAAGCTATGCAGGCAGCAGATTAACAGGTCATCAGATAACAGATAACAGGTAAGAAAATCTATATCTTCTACATTTCATGTAATTTATTATTTTTTCAACCCTATTTCAGCCCTTCAAGATCCGCTTTCCAATCCGCAGAAAATAAAATAGTCTATATTTGACCTACAACTATTTCCTCGCCAAACTTCATAAAAACCGTTTCAGCGTTTGAAAGTATAATAAACAATCGGACAGATTTTCATATTTATAACATTATTATGAATATTGAAGATCTTTCCCACCATTTTAATTTTCACTCTTTCATTCAGTTTTTATATTACGAAATTTTAAAAACTTTCCCATATGATTGTTAAGCTTTTTCATTCATGCTAACTTTGTTCTGATAATAACAAAATTAACTAAAAAAGAATTATCCAATTTGATCAATTTATTCCGAATTTTTGCACGTACAAACATTTTTCATTTTTATTTATATAGATGTATACTAAAATAGTAATTATATTTTAAAAAGTATTTATACTATAAACTCACTGAAAATGCAGAATCGGAGAAACAAGATATTACCTGAAATAGAAAAACAATAATATATTTTAATTATACTACTAAAATTCAATATCAAGTCCAGATAATTAGAATTAAAAAGACGTGTGGCACTCGGAGACTGCCGCGGTAAAGCTATTGCATAGCATTTTTTATCAACTTATGCAATTACAATTATATTTTTATTTTATTTATGCAGTATTTTTTTTCTTTGCTTATTCATATTTAAAATACTTTGTACACAAATTATACGAGTACAGATATTCACTGTTGTACGTAGATGATAAATACCTATACACCTATATACTTTCTCACAAACAGCTGATTACGGTGGTTTTCCAATGCAACCAATGCCACCTAAATGCGGGTGGCTGAACTAAAGAGACAAGCGTGATATTTCAAAAAGTCATTAAAAGTTCTGGTATTTATCGATAGATGGAAAAACTAAAAAGTATCACCGCTGTGCCGGTCGGAGTGGGGGGTGTTTCTGGATTTGGTCTCCACACATTTGATATCTCTGATGAGTTTATGAGCAAATCATCGTATATAAGATTTTTTCGTAACGTCAAGAGAACTATCATCTACTTGTTAGCTATTCTATGATTTAACAATTGACAACCCTAAAGTTACAGCTGAATTGCATGCACTTTTTGCTAACAGCCGGCAGTTAACGAAACACAATTACACTTTGATGGTTCATTGTCTGACATCGACAGCTGAAGGCAACTTTAAAAGACTGTTCATTTATATCCGGTAAATGTATCTATTCTCACGAAATTTGGGCAGTAAATTTTGTTCAAATTGGTGGACGTCTGACCTCCATATAAGTTATAATGAAATAAAATAAATTTAAAAGCAAATTTTAAAAAATATGACTGTAATAAATAAATATATAAATATTGGTGGAAAAATTACAAGAATTGATCTAACACCAAATTATTTGCTTACGAATAGATGTTAGTCAACAATGCTAATCACTACATAGCTTTGTTCTATAGCACGACTTTGTTCTATAACAAAGTCGCTTTCTCTGTCTGTCCCTATGCATGCTTAAATCTTTAAAACTACGCTACGGATTTATATGCGGTTTTTTTAAATAGATGGATTGATTCTTGAGGAAGGTTTTGTATATAAACCTTTCCGATATTCCCACGGGAACAAAAGCTACGCGGGTGCAACCGCGGGAAGGTCGCTGATACAACATTTAAATTCTGTAATGTAAACAAACACCCAAGCCCAGAAATAAAAACGTTTAGCCTTGTCGGGATTCAAATCCAAGCCCCATCAATTGAGCAGTAAAAGTTACTAAGCACTCTACTAACAAGTCAACCAACCACAATGAACGGTCAAGATACAATAAGAAAATAAGATAGATTTTTAAACCATTAAATCGACCCTCCCTACGTATACAAGGAAATGTCAAAAATGCATTTTTTTATTACATATATGGCTTTGAATTTTCCAAACGATCATATGTATATAAGATTTCTTTTTCATTTTGTATGTTTCACTATTTACACAAATTGAATAAGAGAGCAAGTGTAATAATTACAAATAGGTGTCGTAGATGTGGATATCTATACGTATCGTTCTATAAGGTGGCTTAAAATGTGCGTTTTAAAATTTAAACCCTTATATAAAGAGACATGTTTTTATTAATGTATTTTTAATATTTTTGGGTGGTGATCTTGGGTTATTTAAGTTTATGATCTTAAAAATAAAATAAATTATTGTTTTTCATAAAATATTTATATTTTATGAATACATCGAATTATGTTTTTAAATTTTATTGTTTTCAGTGTGTAAAGAGGTATCTCCGACTTATCTGATATGAACGTCAACATAAAAACAGTTACATATAACTTTTTTTGGAAAAAAATTAAAATGCTTAAGTACTGTTATGAACTTCCTAAATCTAATGACTCATTGTAGAAAAAAACTTGCTATAATTATGCATAGAATTATTTTAAGAGAGATTTGGACATTAATTATGCTCTCCTGTAAAGCTCAGTTTTTGACGTGTCACTTTAAACGTAGGGAAAGTTGAAATATAGATTTGTCGTGTGTACACCAAATCAAACAAAAAAAATAAATTATAACATTTTATATAACAAATATTAGCTGATTATAGATTTTGTTTCCTAAAGCCTTTCAATTTCAGCGTTTGCGTATGGCATAGGGAAACATTCTGTTTGATAGTTACATATTATGTGTATTTTTATTCGTCGTATGATTAAGGGTCTTATGTTTGTATATTGTATAATATGTTTGTTTAAAAAAAAACACTTATTATTAAATTTACTTTAGAAAATCGACTTTTCATCATATATACAATCATACATTGATACAGACATACTGATATAGGACATCAAAACGTCGAGATCTGATAAAAAGTTGATTTTTAATAATCTATGTACAATTAAGAACTTTAACGGTAAGTCAGAAAGTTTCAAATTACAAGTATTCTATAAATAAATAATAAACATATTCGATTATAGTAATCTAACCCCAAAGTAAGCAAATTATTTGCTTGTTTCATGGGTGTTAGTCAACGACACTAATACATAGAAATACATGCATAAATACTGGAATATATTTAATAAACTACCAAACCCGGAAACACAAACATTTATGCTCATCACACAAATGCTGGTCCTCGTCGGGGATCGAACCCGAGCCCCGTCGATTGCGTAGTCAGAGTCGCTAACCACTCGACCAACGGGCGGTCGAATTGTAACACGAATGCTATTCCCAAATGTTAATCCCCAGAAATATATATATAAAATACGGAAATATATTTAATAAACTTCCTAACTTATAAATCACACAATAGCTTGTTCTTGTCAGACATCGAACATGAGACTCATATTTTTAGATTTTAACCAAGGAAGTGGTCAATTCTTACACAGTATTAAAGACCTACACCTAAATCCTATTCCACCAGCTTCTTAGTAAATTCAAAAGAACTAGCTCAACTATATTCCATATAATTATTCTACATCCCGTTTCAGGACTTTGTGATTTACGAGCGCCACAACTTTTTCTGTACCACGCTAGCGATTCCTAGTACATCTGTCACACATATTTCCGTTTTTATTTCGCGTTGTATTTTCTGTGTATTGTTTAGCACTTTTTGTGGTAAAAGTAAGGTTTATCTTGAGGATCGATGGCTACGTTTTAAAAATGTTTTGCTACCCTGGATATCGAAAAATACTTCTAAATATTTGTTCTGTATTGTTTTTTTTATTGCACATTCTATTATATTTTTTCACTTATATTCTCTCATTCATGCTTGAGTATACATTAATTTCAATACAAATTTGGAACCCCCGTGTTTATTGCAAAAAAAAAAATCACGTGATTAATGGACGGCCCGTCCATTAATCACGTGATGTTTTTTTGGAATTTTTTAACCTCCCCTCCCCCTTGGTGATACGTGGTAATGTTTAAGACTACCTTCCCCCCACTCTCTACATCACGTGTATTTTTAATACCTACAGTACCTACTAAAAATCTTAATTTTTTAATATTTATGAAATATAGGTAGGTATGAGTATCATCTAATTTTATTAAAGAAAACTAGCTGTGTCCGCGACTTCGTCCGCATGGATTTTTTTTAAAAGTAGCTTACTTACTTACTCCGTAATCCGTAACGTAGTTACTCCTTATTACATCAGCTATCTACCAGTGAAAGTCCCATCAAAATCGGTTCAGCCGTTCCAGAGATTAGCCGGAACAAACAGACAGACAGAAATACAGACGGACAGATAGATAGACAAAAATCGTAAGTGTTATTTTGGTATGTGTAACGTGTATACATCAATATGCATTTAGTTAAAACCGATTATTTTAATATTACAAACGGACACTCTAATTTTATTTATTTGCATAGATGTATAGATATAGATTAAAGAGTACAGTAATAACGTCTAGAGGTAAACAAAATGTTGCAGGTTGTTTTTGGCTGACATTGACATAAAAATATAATAAAGTAAAAGGAATGCGAAAAAGTTTTTTGTGTTAATACGTGAACATTATTTAATGTACAGTATCTTTGGACCACGGATTAGGAAGACTTTCTTCAACACTAATTACTAGATAAGCATCTTTCAAATAAATAAATACACGTGATATATTACTACACCCGCCTCCCCCTTGTGATATTTCGTGATTTTTATGGACCCCTTTCGAGCCTCACATGATTAATGAACGGTCCTTACACTAAAAATTCCTAAAAGGTATAGCGAATATTTGCATCATAACCTGAATGCCATAGGTATTTCATTCCTATTCGTTCAGTTCAGTGCGAGGTTCATGTTAACAGACTAATCAGACGTTTTTCTATGCCCCAATTAAGCTTTAGTACAAAAAACCAAGGACTTTACATACGTCGACGAAAGACCTTAGACCTCTTTAACACGATCTCTCGCAAAATCAATACTTAATGATGTTTTATTTTACTTAACCAATTTTAATTTAATTTTTTAAATTTTTAAAATTTCGTGGTGCGTCGGTCTATTTTTCTATCTCTGAAAAAAATATATGCTTAGGTGTATACGTTTTTATTCCTTTATCCTCAATTTAACGGAAAGTTTCAGGGGTGGCCTGATGAGTCAACCGGTTTACAGATATTTTTATTATTTTTTATATCATAAGATAACAAACAAGCAGATAGATCTCTTGATGTAAAGAGAAACCATCGCCTATAAACATCAAAGATGTTAATGGTGCGTTGCTATCCGTGTGGCGGGGTGACAATGTTACATTCATAAGTCTACTAGCTCTCTCGATGTAAAAAGAAACCATCGCCTATAAACACCAAAGATGTTAATGGTGCGTTGCTATCCGTGTGGCGGGGTGACAATATTACATTCATAAGTCTACTAGCTCTCTTGATGTAAAGAGAAACCATCGCCTATAAACACCAAAGATGTTAATGGTGCGTTGCTATCCGTGTGGCGGGGTGACAATGTTATATGCATAAGTCTACTAGCTCACCAAACCAGAACACGACAGTGAGTAGTGACACGTACTGACGCTATTGCGGTAGGAACACGTAAGGCGGTTTTACCAAATAAGTTGTCACGATGATAGTGAGACACACAGCTAATCGGTCGCCTTTTAGGATCTGCCTGGCAGGACAGCAATTAGTCTATTTTTCAAAGGAGCCCGGACCACACAGTTTTTGAGTTAAATCGTAATAAACAAACAAAAAATCAAATCTTTACCCTTTGAAATTATTTAAATTAGTATAAATAAATTAACCGACAAAAAATTTTTCTTAATCACTACATAGTATAAAACAAAGTCGCTTTCTCTGTCTGTCCCTATGTACGCTTAAATCTTTAAAACTACGCAACGGATTTTGATGCGTTTTTTTTAAATAGATATATTGATTCTTGAGGAAGGTTTTAGTATATAAACCTTTCCAATATTCCCACGGGAAAAAAAGCTCCGTAGGTGAAACCGCGGGCAGGTCGCTAGTTAATAATATACAATAATAGTTTTACCAATTAAGCCTAGAAATAACGAAAACAAAACTATTTATTTTATAAAATTAATCAAGTCCTTTGATAAAATTGTTATAAATAGTCCAGAAAATTTAATATCCCAACCCATGGTCAGAAAATAAATTGCTTGTTTCAGTCTAAAGCTTATCAAAAACTAATTTGTTATTCCTTACAAATATATGCAAATAACTCTATCAAATTCCTAACGAATTAAAATATACAGCTGTATTACAATACGAGGCGACATTCTATAATGTCTTTGTATAATAGAGTGTTCATGTATAATGTATATTCATTTCATAGTTTAGAATTAATAAACACCAGCACAACTCTGACTTAGCTGTTAAGGCATTTTCACATCTTAGTTTGTTAAATGTTTTTGGGGCAACGGCTGACATTATTATTTTTCCTTTTATAATATTTAACAAGCATTTTTTTTTCTCTTTAAAACATATTAAACACATTTAGTCGCCTCTGTGGTCTAGTGGTCCAGCGTTGGCGTTGACCACATGAGGTCCCGGGTTCGATTCCCGGGTCGGGCACATAAAAGTGTTTTTTCAGTTTTCTGAGAAACACAAAGTTGCCCGGCACTGGAAAGTGCCCGGTTAGTGATAGGCTTGCCACTTATCACATTTGTGGGACCAAGTATCTTCGGCTAAACGTGGGTGCACTTGTTGTACCTCTGCCTACCCCTTCGGGGATATGGGCGTGGGGATACTTTTTTTAAAACATATCACCGCAGTGCAAAATGTAATACATTACTTTCACAAAAAAACTAATAATTACGTTGATAGTAGAAATTAATGTCATCAGTGAATTTCACAAAAGTAGTATCATCTTCACGCCCATATCCTCGAACAGGTAGACAGAGGTAAAACCAGTGCACCCACAAGTAGCCGAAGATTCTTGATCCCACTTGGTAACAGGCCTATTATCAATCGGGCAACGTTGTTTTCATTAAAAACTAAAAAAACACATTTTTTGAATTTCCCGACCCAGGAATCGAACTTGAGACCTCATGTGGTCAACACCTACACCGGACTACTAGACCACAGAGAAAGAATGAATTTTAAGCATAATCAAATAAATTAATTCTAGCTTTGAACTTCATTTATTTTTAAAAATAATGTTATCTACAAGCATCCAGAAGTCACAATATTTTGAATTCAAATTCTTTATAATTGCGTAACCGGTAAACCTTACTATCTACAACTTGAGTTTCTGAATTCTAAATATTTGTTGACAATCATTTTGACAATATATTTAAATAAAACGATATAATAAAATTAATTGAAAATAAAACCTCTAACCTAATTGTGTCACGTTATCTTCTAAATATAGCGGAGTTCTTATGGTCATGGAGCTAATTTTAATTAAGTGGTTTTATAATTTACATATTGAACCTATATAATACCAATTTATAATTTTATTATTATCTTATTTGGACAACTTCCTAATCAATTTTCAAACTTTACCACTTACCATCATTAATTAAATAAACACTTAAATAAATTATTTTTAATAATACGGAAAAAGTGATAAAAATGAGTGTTCTAATATTTTTGAGTGTCAAACATATTCTTTATTTAAATATAAAAATCTATATTGGATACAATAATAAATAAAAGTATATCCGGCTGGCCTACAGACACTTGTATTTTTAAGAATGACGACACTTGAATGAGATTGACACGAAAGAGTAAGAGAGATCAATTTATATAAGTGATATTAAAACCAATTTCAAAATTAAAACCTTAAAATTTAAAACATATTATATTAGGTTCATCAGATCAAGTCAGGTCTCACAAAGAAATAATAAAAGGTGCTTTTCTTATTTCTTTTGATGTTTAAATTAAAAGAAGGCAATTTCAAAACGTATTTGAAAATAACTGTAATAACAGGTTTAAACGTCTATGTCTAAACATTCAGATTATATGGACAAGTATGACAGTTACTGTTTTGAAGGATCTTGAAAAGCTTTAATTATTAGTTTTTTAGATATTTTAGTTAACAGACTAATTTGTGTGTGTTTTTAACAGAACTTTTAATATTTTTTTTATATTAATTATGATGTAAAAAAATCTTATAATACTTTCAACCTTTGTTTAAATCATTTTAACGTATTAACGTATGTCAGAATTTATTTACATTGCGCTCTACATATTGTTTTAAAAACATAACTTTTCCATGTTAACAATATTATACTTTCGATTTCATATTGTGCATATCCTTTATTTTAATTTTATATCGTAAAATTTCGCTTAAGGATAGCTCATCAACTTTCTTTTTTCCTACCGTTATGACATCAAATACCTATGTATATCTATCATACGTTGAACCCACCCACCACTTCCACCATGTTGTGTAAGAATAAACACATTTAACTTTCTGTTTACTAACCTCAACAGTAACATGTTAAGATTCCGATACTCTACAAGTATTCGGTTAATTTACGCATGTGATTTAAACATAACGTAATAATTATTTTATTCTTCTTTTCCTTCCTATCTACGAGAATAATTTGAATTTCTTCGTCCGGTAGACCTTCCTTATCGATCTTGTGTAAGAGGTCTCTTACGAGTTTCTGTCAATAAGACGACCTATTTCTCGTCTTCATTTACCATTCTTGCCGTTAGGCTCTGGAATTCTTTGCCTCATTCCATCAGAATAAGTTAATCCCTGGATATGTTTAAGAATCGCCTGAAAAAGCATTACTTATCGATTGCATAGTTTGTCTTGTTTGTAGATTTAATAACTAAAGTTAAATAAAAAAGTTAAGTTTATTTTGTCTTTTTTGTTTTTTTTTTTGTTGTATACACGTGTTTTTCTATCTTATTTTATTTTTCTCTTACTTTGGGCTTGCTGGAAGAAATTTCTTTAGAGATAAGCTTGCCTTTTCTACTAATTTTGTCATTATGTTTAGTTTTTGTGATTTGTGTGCAATGAATGGTTAAATAAATAATTATCTTTTTGTGTAATAAGTGCTGTCTGCTTGTTAACTTTTCTATGCTACCGAAAAACAAGTAACTTTTTAAACGGACCATACGCTGCTTAAACGTTGCTATTATTCGCTGGTGGGTAGAGACCCTCTTTATACCCGCACAATAGAACTTGGAGGTAACGGCGTTATCTCAGTTAGTTCGCGTTATCGTGTATTGTTCTACTACTCTGTGTTATGAAAGTTTCACAAGTATGAAGCTATGAAACAACTTGCCGTCGCTCGATCGATGGCTTTGATGTTGTAACTTTAATGAATTGTTTTCAATATTACGAAAGCTGGCGGCTAAGAAAGTTTCTCTGGGCTTCACTTTAAACTTTTCGATTGTTGCGATGAGTGTAGATACTTGTAACTACTATGCTGCTGGAAAGGTCGGTGATCTAAGGTTTCTTACCGACAAGATAACAAACAAGGAAATGGTTCTCCTGATTGAAAAAGATAGATAGAGTATAGATAGCAAAGATGTGAATGGTGCGTGGATATCTGTGGGAGGATAGTAATTCTACACGTTTGCCGGTTACCTTACCCTCCAAACCGGAACACGACAGTGACAAGCATTGACGCTATTACGGCAGGAATAGGTAAAGCTGGATACCATACACAGTTAAATCGTTACAGAAATTAGCTATCTAGACAGTAATCACAATAATAGCCGCATTCCTATTCGGTAAAAATTAAAAAAATATATGTCCATGTCAAGCATACGACTTATGACAGACCCTCAACATATCACGGATTGACCCGTTTAAATACTGAAATATATTAAATAAACACCCGGTAGCCTATTCGACTCAGATCATGAAGGTCCGCGTTCGATTCTTAAATCAGACAAAAGTGATATTAATGTTTTTCATAACAATCCAATATTACAGTAACGGTTTGGATTCTGCTGGGCGTTGTGTTACTACTCCCGTACTCGGATGAGCATGTAAGGCCCTCGGTCCTGGTTATGGTCGATAATCGTTATCAGGTTGGTATAATACGGCGATGGCAATCATCGCACATGTCGCCAACCGATAAACTGTTGAATCATAGTGAACCGTACCTCGGATGAGCATGTAAAGCCCTCGATCCTGGTTATGGTCGATAATCGTTATCAGGTTGCTATAATGCGGCGATGGCAATTATGCATGATCGCCAACCGATAAATTGTTGCGTCATAGTGAACTGAAAAATCTATAAAGGTTTGGGTTACTCGGCCTACCCCGCAAGAGAGCCGGGTGTGATGATAATAAAACACACGAACCTTAAAATACAAACATCTATGACCATTACACAAATGTCTGTCCCTTACGGGAATCGAACCCGAGCCCCATTAATTACGTAGTCCGGATCGCTAAACACTACACCAACGACAAATTTTACTTTTTTTCATGCACAGTGAGTGTTCAGTCCCAACATACATATTTATCTGTTCCCAAATAAGTTATAGCTCATATATCGCTATTTACTAAATATCTACACTATAAATTCAGTATTGGAGAGCGAGAGAAAGGTCTTATCAACAACCCTATCAGTTAAACACAAGGAAAAAAGGTGGAAATATTTTGGTAGACGTTGCAGTTTTGATAAAATTAAATTTCTTCATTTGCCTGAAATAAGATTACAAGTTCTTTTATCTGAAGCTAATGTACAAGTCTATTTTACTACAAAAAACATGCAAATTTTTAATTCTTACACATACCTATATTTTTATTTAAAAAATTATTATAAATTACATTGATTAATTATTGCCTTCAAACATGGGCGTATATAAACGGAATTAGGGGGTGTGCCCCACCCCCGCCCTTAGACAAATGTATATATGTACGAAATTATTATATTATTAGGGCTTTTAATTCGTTTCAGACATGGGCTATCCGTGTTTATATATAAAATTAAATTTAATGATTTATTGGCCTTTTAGAAGTTCGAATTCGAGTTCGGAGAAAATTTTGAAACCCTTAAACCCCCACATAACAAAGCTATTGCTACGCCTTCAAATATTGATTTAATATTACATTCCTTTAAATATTTAATGATTTATTGGCCTTTTAGAAGTTCAAATTTGAGTTTGAAGAACATTTTGAAACCCTTAAACCCCTACATAACAAAACTATAGCTATGCCTTCACTTTTTTTTTATTATCATCGTTATGGGAGTGCTTGACCACGGTCTCGCCTGATGGTAAGCTAAGATAAGGCCAAAGAGGGAACGCGTTTCCTTAGAAGGTACCTGTTCACTCTTCTCTTGAAGATCCCCAGGTTGTACCCGTCGGGGAACATAGACTTAGGAAGCATATTCCAGTCCCTTGCGGTTCAGATCAAGAATATCGAGTCAAACGGCTTTGTCCAGGTACATGGAACGGCCACCAAATGGCAATGCCTAATATCTGTGCGCCTCGACGATCGATACAAAAACGGGGATGGTGGAATTAAATCGTGTAATTTCGCAGCGCACTCTCCAAAATGTATCCGATAAAAGACCGATAGACTAGTCACTCCGCGGCGATGAGCGGGGCTCTGGAGTTTTTTGCCTACCAGATCATCATCGTTTATGAGCTTCTTGGTACGCCTCTCTATCGCCTCAAGCATCTCCAGCTGGTGTTTGGCAGATCCATCCCAGAGGTGAAAGCAACATTCCATCCACGAACGGACTTGTGCTTTTAATTGCACAACTTTCCCGGGCTGAAATATTTTCTCACCATCGCCAGAATACCAAGCTTTTTTGAGGCAACTTGGGCATTCGATGTATGAACCAAAGTTGAGAAAAAATATTGGCAGATAAAAACATTTTAAAATTATATTTGGCTAAGTTTGATACTTAGCCAAGCTAAAACTAAGTATTTTTTATATCATAAGATAACAAACAAGCAGATGGGTCTCCCGATGGAAAGAGTCAACCATCGCCTATAGACACCAAAGGTTTTAATGGTGCGTTGCTATCTTGTGGTGAGGTCTAATGCCACATGCATAAGTTTACCAGCTACCTTACCCTCCAAACCGGAATATGACAGTGACAAGCACTGACGCTATTGCGGCAGGAATAGGTAAGTTAGTGACTTCCATAGCCAATCGGTCGCCTTTTACGACATGCCTGGCAGAACGGCAGTTGGTCTATTCTTCAAAGGAGCCCGGAACCAAAACGGAAAAAAAAGGAACGAGAAAAGCTAGTAATTTTAAATCGGCTCGACGATTAAATGCAAAAAAAAATGCTCGTTAAGTGTAATCCAAAAGCTATCCCTTTGATCAGACGTGTTAAAGACTCTTATCGGCACCGAGTGCTCTCAAACACTTAGCTTACACAGAATAATGATGATGAGTACAACTTTGTCGGCAGAAGGGGTTAGCTGGCGTGTCATAACTATGAAACAATAGCCAAAACTTGACTCGAAAATTCAGTTATTTCAAGGAAATATTCCTAGTTTTTTCTAGCCCTCTTATGGAACGTAGACCGACATAGTTTTTACTGGTAGTCCTTAAGGCCTAGAATAGTCATAAAATAGTAATACTGTCTGTGAATACGACTTGATAGAGCTCTAAACTCTAAACAATACACTGCTAAAACGAAAACGAAGAAACTTTAAACAAGAATTTCATCTTTTTTGTGGTGGGGAGTATTGAGATATAATTATTGAAAATTCGTTCCTTTCAACATTGAAATTATAAAAAACAATCAAGCACATAGCTTCGAGCACACAATTTATGGTAAAATATGTAAAGCACGTACGGTATATTTTATTTTATCATGAACAAAGTGACTGTGACTGTGTGGTAGAAAATATTTTTAAGAGAAGAGCCGCGGACAAATGCTAGTAAAATATAATATCACTAATCACTCACATACAAATGAAACCTTAATCTGATTGACATCATAAATCAAATCTAAATAAAGACCTCAAATAAATCAAGCAATTTCAAACATTCAATTAAGTTTTCCGTACAAAAGCACAATTTCTTTAGCAATCGCATGTCCAACGTATAGAATTGTACACACAAAATGCGAATTTAAAACAGTTTACGTCCATTATTTTAACAAGCGAACAGAATGGCCGAAATCACGTTCCATTGTAGGGTACGCCCGATATTAATAATATCTAGTTATTTGCATATAATGAGTGGTTTGTTGCCCGAATGTGCTCGCGGTTTTTGCCTTTTATGACTTAGACACCACCAGTTGTTAATCGTTTTGGAACATTAAATATCCATGAAATATTGTTAGTTTTATTACATATCTTATAATTAGCTTTTTATTACGTAGTTACATAATATATATTTTCTTAATGATGGACTAATATAAACTGCTTCACTGTGAAGTTTACCTTCATGGTGTATTTGTAAAATAACTACCACAAGGCAATTTTAGGAACCTCATTATTTTTAATTTATATAAAAAAACTTCCTATTTGATAATACATCATCATTTTTATAAAGTTTAAGAATAATAATAAAAATGACTTGGTAAATGAAACAACTCTTACTCAAAATTTCAGAATAGTTAAAAATTAATAATTTAAATTTTAACGTTAACTTAAAATTTTGTTAAACCTAACAAAACATTGTTGAATTTCAGACTTTATATATATATATATATATATATATATATATATATATATATATATATATATATATATATATATATATATATATATATATATTATATATATATTTATAGAATTTTATATCGTTATCTTCTTTCTTTTGCAAGTTTATGCGTACTTAGTTCGCACCGTATCTATACGAATCCACTTACTTTCCATACAACTAATCGTTTTCCATCTACCTTAAATTGATGTTTTATATATGTAACTCTCACACACTCTCTCTTTCTCTCTCACAGACACACACACACATACACACACACGCACACACCCAACACATACACACACACACGCACGTACATAAACAAACGCTAACGTATTTCTGATGCTGGAGTGGTTTTCTTTTGTTTTTTTACTGCATTATCTTTAATTGTATAAATATGTTATTTTCTTTTATAATTTTCTCTCTTATTATTATTATTATTTTTAAATTTTAAATTCCCAGCTTTATAACTTTCCGCTTTTATTAATAATTATTTACTACCTAATTAACTACGTCATAATATGATCAGAAAACAGAGAAAAATCCGTAATTGGCTAATGTTCAATGTATATAGTACTGTAAGTATTTTCTGTAAATTAAGCTGTGGATTTTTGTTTATGTAAAATAAATATATATATATATATATATATATATATATATATATATATATATATATATATATATATCTATATATATATATATATATATATATATATATATATATATATATATATATATACGGTCAAGCGGTCACGTTTAGCCCGTCAGCAATATCTGGAGCAACGAACACCGCCGCTGCCACCCCCACCCGCCTTCCCCTCCCGGTTGCGCCGACGCCGAGTCCACAGGCGACTCAGCAAAACTTTGCGACTGTTGCTGGTCGCCCCGCACCTCCCCCGCAGGCGAATAAAAATGGGGACAATGACAGCCGCAAGGCTACGAAGAGTCGCAAGACTAAGAAGAGCCGGGAGGCCACAAAGAGTAAGGTGGAGTCGCGGCGACCTGGCAAGGATGAGAGCAGGAGGTGTGATGAGGAGGGCTTCACACTGGTGGAGAGAAGAAGAAAGAAGAAGCTCACCGCCCGCAACAATCGCGGCACCGCGCCATATGTACCCGAGCTGCGACTGCGGAGCGAGGTCCCCGCAACGCCCTTGTACATATCTCGTCTGCACTGGTCCATGAATGTCGAGGACGTCGTGGACTACATCAGTAAGAAGACGTCTCTCCACTTGAGGGTCGAGCGTCTGCAGTCTCGCCACAAGGTCAACTTTAGTTCTTTTGTGGTGAGAGTACCGACGCATCTCCTGTCGACCTTTGAGGTGGGGGAATTCTGGCCGACTGGTGTGGTCTACCGAAGGTTCCGGGGGAGACTCCGAAATGAAGTGCGTGTTACGTCGCCGGCAATACGTGACAAAGTGTAGTTTTCAAGTATATTATATTAATATGTATGTTAGTCTATAAGGTATTTATAATATGGGCCATGTTGCCTGAATTAAATGATTATTATTATTATATATATTGAAACATTACAAATATAGAAAATGTATATAATAATTATTTTCACTAAAAATATTGGCAAACATTGCAGTTGGAAAGCACTTGTATCATCTTTGTAGTAAAATTGATAGATATGTCTACGTCTTTAGAAGATTAAAAAATGTATCCTTATTTCCCTTAATCTTCTTAAGACACAAGTTTACAGCATATTGCTGAAAATTTTTGAAGAGTGTTGTATAAAAGTCTAGTAGGAAGTTTATCTTAAATAAACATAGGCTCGGTTTTACTCAACTGAGTAAAGTCGCGAATAATCCCTAATAAACAATAAAACTGAAGAATCATTTGATCATTTGTTTGAACTCGCTAATCTTTGAATGAGCCAAATAAATTTGAAAATTATTATTGTGTACTTAACGAAAAACGAAGAATGAAATATAATAACCATCCTAGAAAAATGAAAGTAATATTTTAGGGTCACATGCACAAAGTTTCATTGTATAAAAGTAACAGCTACTTTTATATAACTAAAAAAAGTGTTTTGTAATGTTATTTTAACAGACGCTTAAGAGACATAAAAATGACAATTTATTTTGGATATTTCTTTTTATTAATAGTATTGATTCTTTATTAATCCATTTAAGCATGGTCTAGTTACTGATAATATATTTTTATGTACAATCTAATATAATAGCAGATTTCAGTGGCGTAATGTGCTCGTGGTTTTTACCTTTAAATACCTAAAGCAATTGCACACTGTAACGGCACTGCCACTTTAAGTTCAATTCAGATCGAAATTAATAGCAGCCAGCAGAAGCGGGTAGAAAAGATTTGATGTGAATCTTAGACTACCGACACGCAAACTCATTCACACACAACACACACACAATATTATTGTTAATAAAATTAATATTGTCAACAGCATTGCATGTGTGCTTGCCATAGCAATATTGTACCAACATCAGAGGTAGGCAGAGATATTTTAACCGTCACGTTGTTGGTCAAAGTTGTTAGCGACACGGTGGTTAGTGTCGTTGCGTAGTCGTAATCGATGAAGCTCGTGTTCGATTGCTGACAAAAATAAGCGCTAGTGCGATGAGCACGAATGTTCGACGGTCCCTACGTATAAAAGGACATGTCAAAAACTGAGGTTTACAGGAGAGCGAAATTAATGTTCAAATCTCTCTTGGGCGCCTCTGTGGTCTAGTGGTCCAGTGTTGGCGTCAACGACATGAGGTCCCGGGTTCGATTCCCGGGTCGGGTAATTCAAAAGTTGTGTTTTTTCAGTTTTCAGATAAACACAATATTGCCTGGGATTGGAAAGTGCCCGGTTGGCGATATGCTTGCCACCTATCATATTTGTGGGACCAAGTACCTTCGGCTAATCGTTGGTGCACTTGTTGTACCTGTGCCTACCACTTCGGGGATATGGGCGTGAAGATACTTTACTCTCTCTTGAAATTATTCTATGCATAATTATAATTTTTTTCTACAATACTCACTGTAGAAAAAAAAATTATAATCAGGGAGTCCATAACAGTATATTTTTTTTATTTTTTTTATATTTTAGTAATTTTTTTTTATATTTTCCCAGAAAACTGACAGATGATTTTTTTAACATTGACATTCATATCAGACATGTCGGAGATATCTCTTTATACGCTGAAAACAAAAAAGCTAAAAACATAAATCGATAAATCATAAAATATAAATGTTTTATGAAAAACAACAACGTATTTCATTTTAAATACCATACCTTAAACGACTTAAGATCATCATCCAAAAATATTAAAAATATATTAATAAAGATATGTCTCTTTATACGGCGTTTTAAATGTTAAAACGTGCATTTTAAAACACCGTATAGAACGATAAGTATAGATATCCTCATATACGACACCTATTGTTTGTAATTATTACACTTGTTCTCTTATTCGTCTTGTATAAGCAGCAAAATACATAAAATAAAAGAAAAAATCTTATATAGATATGAGCGTTTGGAAAATTTAAAGCCATGTATGTAATAATTCTTTTTTTACATTTTTGACATGTCCTTTTATGCGTAAGGACCGTCGGTTTGTATTTCTGGGATTGGGTGTATTTTAAATATATTTGTGTTTTTATATACGTATATCTATGTATTAATCTCGTTAACTAGCCCCCATGTCACAAGCAAATAATTTACTTGCTTTGAGATTACAACATTTTGTGTTATTACTCCAACTATATTTACTATTATTGTCAACTTTACTATGTAATGGTTCTATCGCAATATTTTAGTTTAGCATGAGTAGTATAATTAGAGAGAACGCCGGAATCAATGATAATTGGTGATAAAGACTATTTGAAGACATTTAAATGTAGGAAAATATTATGTTTTTTATTCATTACGATAAATTTCCAGAAGTTTTACTTTTTATCCATTTTACACAATGCTTCTACACAATTTGAGGATCTTAGAATAGAGTCACAGCTGTGTTTTTTTTTGTTTTTATAACTTGCTATCTTATTAATAAAAGACAGACAGATTTTCGTATTTATAGTAACATTGTAGTATTACAGGAATTAATAATAGTAATAATATAGGTAGACAAATGCCACGACCTATTCTAACCCTAAAGTAAGCAAATTATTTCATTTACAAAAAATATACAAGATATTTGTTTTTGTCTTCTAAATACCTGCCGCTATACTATAGAAACGACTACAAAACATGCCTATTATTAATTCCTCTTAAGAAAAAAATTGTGAGAAAATTTTGAAACGCAAAATGTTTCCCTTCGACCGGAGCACCGCCACGGGTTTATCTATACATCAATTTCAGCCATCTGTTTTACGAAGTACAATCATATACAAAATACATTTTTTTGTTTATTTGATAGATTAGTAAACAATAACTCTCGAGACTATAAGAACTACTATCAAACGTACCGATTATAAGTTTAATCTCTTTTAGATAAGAAAGTTTTAAGAAATTTGCAAGTACAACCATATAAAAAATACATTTATTTTTATTTTTATTCCATTTCATAGTACTACATGAATAGATGGCTCTTGAGACTGTAATAACGCCTATTATAAATTTAATCCTTAGAGAAGAAAGCTTAAAAATCGATCGATAGCGATCATACACAAAACACACTTTGATTCCTGTGAATAAGTATCATTGACTAACACTTTTATCGTAAACAAAAATGTTACTTCCTTTGCGGTTAGATTATTTTTTATTTCATTGAATAGTAAACAAGATAATTGTTGTTCTGATAGAGAGATAACTTTGGCCTATAGAACCCAAATATGTTAATGTTGGAGTGCTAACGTGTGGCGAGGTTGGAACGCCGCAACATAAATTTATTGGATATCTTATCTTCCAAACGACAAAAGCAAGAACCGATGATATTGCAGTAGGAATTTGTAAGTCGGTATTACCCTAGTCGGTTAAGACATTAAAGGAATCTGCTAATTAGTAGTCGCGATGATAATGCCACATAATGCTAATCATTTATCTTTTATACACAATGATAGATGGTCCGGACCAACATGAAGAAGTTTTTCTAGGATAACCTCGAAGAAACCTCAACAACATCTTCATCCGATTTGAGGATCATTACCGAGACATAGACAACAAAGCAGTCCATTATCAAGGTCATCATCAAGGTTGTATAATTTTTTATTAATTTTTTTAAATTATTAATTGTCAAACTATCAAATTTGTCAAATAAATATTATTGAATATTGTTTAAAAGCTTACAATAATAAGCAGCTCTGGGCTCTTGGATTTTCCTCAATTGACACAATTGGACGAGTTTATATTACTTGAAATTTCGTTCACGTGTGTACAAGGGTTTTGAACCCAGAAGGTAAATGTCCCTCCAAATACGAGGCTTAGTCGTATATATGTAACCCTATTAGACCCTGAATCGATTAAATTATTCTTCAATAGCTTCTCGAATACGTTGCCGGCTTTTTTATGGCCACCGCGGGAATATCCTGATTTTATTTCAACCAAATGTTGAGATTTTTTATAGTAAAAAGATAAAAATAGAGAATCGATTTTTGTTATTGTTTGAGATAGTCGCCACCTATATACTCGTTTTAGGGTTATATAAGTATATGGAATTAGAGTATTCTCCCGTGAACAAATTTTACTGTGTTGGTCCGGACTCGTTTGAAGAATAGACCGACTGCCGTTCTGCCAGGCAGGTCTTTCGGAGCTCAGTTCAGATTAGAAGCGACCGATAGGCTATACGAGTTACAACCATCGTGACTACTGGTGGTAGAGTTCTGCATCGTCTCGCGCGGGTATTTGGTACCACCGCCTTACCTATTCGTGTCGCAATAGCGTCAATACTTGTCATTGCCCTGTTCCGGCTTGGGGGGTTAGGTAGCCGGTAGACTTATGCATGTGGCATTGTCATCTCGCCGTCTCGTCTCGATAGTAACGCCTTATCAACATATTTGGTATCTAAAAGCGATGGTTTTTCTTTTCATAAGGAGAGCAATCTGCTTGTTTGCTATCTTATAGTATAAAAAAGAAAAAAAAGACTTGAAAAACAACCTTCTATCCAGCCAAGATGTTCCAACCAGCTGAGCCTCTGTCGGCTGGTTCAACGTAACGAAATTATTCTTACCTTTGTAATGTTGATTAATCAATATTATTAAAAAGGAATTATGTCGTATAATATGTAATATTGATGATCTACATATGTTGTATACTTTCTTTCTCAATGAAATGCAATTTCAAAAAAGAAGGAGATGCAAACAAACGTCAAAAATTGTCACACTAATATGAAAGATAAGGGAAAGGTAGAGCAAGCACTTGTTTTAATCAATTGAAACAAACATTTATAATACATCTCAGTCTATGAGGTCTCTCCGTCTCTTTTTATACAGCTGTTTTAGAAAGAGAGGATAAGATCTCAGATGACAGCAGTATTTAAAATGTGGTTTCAAGCAGGTATTATTAGTGTTGCATCCAGATATAATACAGCTTCATGCACACAAATGCCTGTCCCTGTTGGAATTTGAGCCCCGTGGCCCAATCGACATCGTAAGACTTGTGCGTTAAATGATAAACTTGGCATTTAACCTATACTTGTACTAGCTCATTATATGAAAAATATCATCACACCGGTCAAGTGATGTGAATTGCCGGTAATATTCCCAAAGTTACCTAAACTGCCACGAATGTTTTTAAACTTGCCGGTAAAAAAGTTGAACTTTTTTATCAGAATAAACAGTGTTATAAAAAATATCGTTCTCTATTTACACTTTTCTTGCCAATTTACTGGCAAGTTTAGAAACATTCGATGCAGTTTTGGCGACTTTGGGATTATTGCTGACAATTTGCATCACTCTACCGGTCCCTTTGCACATAAGACAGAGAAGTCTAAACGTCAATAGATGTTCCTGTTTACCATGATTCACAGGTTTGAAGGTCGACAAGATCCCCTCGATACCTTTTTTCAGTCTGATTATGGCTACTGCTTATTTCTTGTAATAACCGAGATCGACAACTTCTCGTGGTTATCCGAGGCACGGCGTGTTAACACACTACCATCAGACTACTAGTTGCTACTTAGATTTCCATTTTTGAGGAAAACCTCGAAAAAACCTCATACAATTTTTCCCTACAGGAAATTAAACCCGGGCCCTAATTATCTGAGCCGAATTAACTAAGAAACAGATGCATGTTACAAAAATACAATAAAAATTAAAGCACTAAAATCATATTTGAAAACATTACTTTTGACATTACAAATATTAACTTGGCTGTATATCGTAAAACCGTCGTTTCGAAACATTATAAGCAAACACGATACTAACAACTCATACGGTATAATACTGAGCAGTTACAACGCCTAGCTGAATAAACCAACCATTTCGTTCAATTTGTTTTTATTGCGTTCATGTCTACGCTCTGTGGCTGTATGTTGAACTTCCATAAGCTGTTTCTCTTAAGTTGAATACAGATCCTGTTAACAGGGAAAGTGGTATTAAAATGCGCTAAAATGTATTCTTTATAAACTAAACTCCATACTCATTTGCATTGAGAGTTCTGTAACAAATAAAGCTTTTGCCGTCAAAATATTATTTAGTACTCACAAGCTATATACATATAATAAAATCGTAGGAAAGTCAAAACTGTACATTGAATATTTTTTTTAAAGAATACTTGGGGCGTGATCTACAATCGATATCAAAGCCAAAAATTTAGTTTTTAGAATTTTTGTCTGTTTGTCCGGGGAAACCCAAAAAGTACTGCATGGATTTACTTCAAATTTTGCATGAATATTACAAATAGGTCGGGTCAACATATAGGCTACATACTATCACGCTATCACCTACAGGTGAGGAGCAGTGCGGAGTAAACGAAGTCCGCGCGACTAAGTCGCAGGCAACAGCTGGTCATACATAAATGCTGTTATTTTGCGAATTTAATTAAGTGAATTTTCGCTGATCCAAATAATCTTCAATGACAGTTTAAATATTACTATGGCAATATAAAATACCGGATAAAAATGGTGACATAAATAGACACGAACGCAACTATAAGTTAGCGCCCGATTATTCGGCGGAGTGTTGTACTTTAGAATATTCGCTAAATTTTAGCGAAATTGAAGGTTAAGGAGGATTACTTTTTGTATTTAAATAGAATTTCATTTTTACAACATTATCTACATACTTACATCGATAACTTAACTAAACGAAAATAATTTAAATGATAATATTTTTCTACCTACCTTAACTTATTTGCATATTTTTTTCATGCTAGGCACGACTTGTCTTGTACTAAATTAAATTGTTACTTTAAAAATCATCATTTATTGCAAAATCCAAAATATGTCATTAAATCTCCAGAGGTTTCCTTTCAGATCGGACAGGGATTTTAACACACTGTTTCATCATGTTTTTAATCTGCTATAATAAAAATAAAAGAAATAACCAAGATAACACAAAAAGAGGTTGATAATTGGCAACCGGTTTCTTACAAACCAAACAAGCATTTACTGGGTTCAATCCCTAATTAATCATAAAACTATGTACATAAATTACCAAGGGTAGAATTAAGAACAATCTGTGATCCAATAACGGACACTGCCAAATGAATGAACACGTGCACGCCAAAGGTTAATGGATAGTCTTATGTGCAGGGTGTAGGTACCCAAGCTACGATAATACATCTCACCACGTGTTAAGTGCGAGAATTTTACTTCAATTCGTAAAGGTCCAGTTCTTCAAAGATATAGGTAAGTATAGGGAGCTGTTTGAGAATTCTCCATGGTACTGGATCTCTAGTATAAGCTGATTGTTAGGAATATCTAGAATACGTTTCGCATACAATAATCCGCGGTACGGCTAAGTGCGATGTAGCTCACTTTGATAGGTGGAAAGATGAGAGTAAGCCTTTGTCGATTTCAAATAAATTATAACGAATAGAACAACAACAATTATATATTCGAAAATCTTTAAAAACAACAAAGAAAAATATCGGCACGCGGGATTTGAACCTGCGACCTTCCCTAAAGCCGGGGTGCTCTGCCACTGAACTAGTGTCGACAGGTTCGACGTGGTGAAAGTTTTCTTTGTTATATGATCGATTCCATCGATTGTACTGATCGCTAGATATACACATTTAGAAACACGAAAGTACTGATGAAAATTATAAATTTGAATTTCACCTGTAACGATGAACTCATTTAACTAGTTATACGTATGTATAGCTAGCGATCAGTACAATCGATGGAAGCGATCATATAGTAAAGAAAAATTTCGCCAAGTCGAGCCTGTCGACACTAGCTCAGTGGCAGAGCACGCCGGCTTTAGGGGAGGTTGCGGGTTCAAATCCCGCGCGTCGATATTTTTCTTTGCTGTTTTTAAAGTTTTTCAAGTTTTCCCAAGCACGGGGTGAGTGCTATAACACAAAATTATATATTATACTAGCTGTTACTAAAGACTTTGTCCGCGTTACCCAAAATCAGTCCTTCCTAAAGCTCAGTCAGGTTAAAAAGTAGCCAGTGTCACTTACGGACAGTGTAGCGTTCTAATGGTGAAAAAATTTCAAGACCAGTCCAGTAATTTTGAGTTTATTTGTTAATACAAATTATTTTTGCAAGTATTTTTGATTTGTTCTAACAAAATTTGATAATTGAAATGTTTTTTTTTCTCTTTATAATATTAGCAAAAAATAGCCTATATTTGACCCCGGATCTTTAACTACCTCCTGATGGAAAGAGTCAACGATCGCCTATAAACACCAAAGATGTTAATGGTGCGTTGCTATCTTATGACAAGGTCTAATGCCACATGCATAAGTTTGCCGGCTACCTTACTCTCCAAACCGGAACACGACTGTGACAAGCACTGACTCTATTTCGGCAGGAATAAGTAAAGCGGTGGTATCAGACCCGGGCGAGACAATGCAGAACTCTACCACCTATTATTATCTACATATTAAATTCATTTCATTTTCATTTAGCGTTTTAGCCTTGAAAGATTAAGAAACAGATAGACAGAGTGACATACTCGCATTTATAATATTAAGAATGGATGCTACTACTATTTTACTTACAAATATTTATGGTCTATAGGTACAATACAATTAAACTATACAAAAGTCATCCAATTCGCTGTTTGTGAATCAAAGTTATTATCTAACCAATTTTATAGCGTAGGTGTTTCAAGAGTCAAGACAAAGTTTTATTGCAAACGTGGAAATTTTTCCTCCGTCGTATAAGTTTTGCCTAGGGCTGCCTCTTTGTTGAGACAGATTTTAACTGAACTCAACCAGGTGACTTTATGCTTATTTAGTAACTTACTAAATAATCTTGTGAATGTATTAAAACCAAGTATATATCCATCAAAAAAGAAAAACTAACGCGTTCGACATTTGAAAATATAGTTTGGAAAATTTAAAAGCGCTTGCCAAAAAAAACGTTGTTTTGCCATTCATATTAGGAATCCATAGCGGACAAACAACGTGTCACGTAATTTATATAAGTCTAGGGGATTGTCCTTCCACGTAGCCAAAATGGCATTAAACTTTATATGGTGGTATTTTTTATTTATTTATTTTATGTCATAAGATAGCAAACAAGCAGATGGGTCTCCTGATGGAAAGAGTCAATCATCGCCTATAGACACCAAAGATGTTAATGGTGCGTTGCTATCTTGTGGCGAGGTATAATGCCACATGCATAAGTTTACCGGCTACCTTACCCTCCAAACCGGAACACGACAGCGACAAGCACTGATGCTATTGCAGCAGGAATAGGTAAGGCGGTGGTACCAGATCCGGGCAAGACAATGCAGAACTCTACCACCTAGTAGCCACGATGGTAGTGACTCGATAGCCAATCGATCGCCTTTTACGACCTGCCTGGCAGAACGGCAGTTGGCCTATTCTACAAAGGAGGCCGGGACCAATTAAATTCTTAAATTTAAATTCTTAAATTTTCTAATTTTCCGCGCAATTTTCTTAATTGTTTCTTTTATAAGAACCTTCTCCTTACAATAACAAACACAATAATAAAAAAATTACCATGGTCCAGCCATTCAGGCGTGATGTCGTGACCAAGGAAAATAGGGATTGATTTTTATATATATATATATATATATATATATACCTATATATATATATATATATATATATATATATATATATATATATATATATATATATATATATATGTATTGTATACAACGTTTGCCGGGTTAGCTAGACTAAATATTTTTTAAACAAACCCTCTACCCTCTCAAACAAAAAAATAATTAAGAATCGGTTCATAAATAAACGAGTTCTAAGGTAACTAACAAAAATCATACAGCCGGATTGAAAACCTCCTTCTTTTGGGAAGTTGGTTGAAAATAAACGACATTAAATTAGATAGTAATTTTTAATACGGAACAATCCCGTGACATATTGAAGCTATTAAAAATTGTACCAATATGTAAGTATTTTGAGCGTAATCGTGGCACATCTATACATACATACATCTAGGTGTTCTCGATTTTCTTTAATCAGTTTTTTATATATTACTAGCGACCTGCCCGCGGTTTCACCCGCGTGGCTTTTGTTCCCGTGGAAATATCGTAAAGGTTTAAATACTAAAACCTTCCTCAAGAATCACTCTATCTATTAAAAAAATCGTATCAAAATCCGTTGCGTAGTTTTAAAGATTTAAGCATACATAGGGACAGACAGAGAAATCGACTTTGGTTTATACTATGTAGTGATACTTGACAAATATATTTTTTAAAAATATTTAATATGTTTATAAAAGGATAATTACTTATATTTGTATAAGTATATTATCAGGGCGAGCTAAGCGAGCCCTACACTAGGCCACTTTGTATGCACTTTTGTGGTATCTGTTACTAAAAAAATATCGCACTTCGAGGTTTGAGCTTTGACGTGGTAGTTTAAATTCATGTCTAGATATGATCTACCATTAAAATACCATTTTATAAACACTAAGAAAAAAAAATACATGTATTAGAATTTTATTACTACTAACGCCATCTATTATGAAATTAACGAGTTAAAATGTTAACGAGTTAAAACGTTACTTTGGTGTGGTAGATTTAACACATTTTAATTCACTCCATTTTAATACAATATTAATCTATTAATACACGTGTACTTTTTAACTCCCTGCTACGTATGTGGATAAGGATGGATACTGATTTGGCTCCGATTTTCAACAATCGAATTTTTACCAGATGTCCGCGTTTTGAGGTCCTAGGAATCTTTTTCGACTATTTTCGCGATGACGTTAGTTTGTCTGTATGTATGTATGTATGTGTGTGTGTGTGTGTTCGTGTATGTATGTATGTCTGTATGTAAATATCTCATAACTTTTGAACGGCTGGACCGATCGAAATGCGGTTGATGGCATTGTACTGAAAATGTCCTGCCATTTTTATCAAAATAAACTGCATGTATGATTGTTTCGTTGGTTCATTCGTATTTTCTTGCTGTTTTTAGATTTATTAGAACTGAAAAAAAATCTATGCTTATAGTTTTTACACTTTTGCGCTTAAAATACCTTAATTTAGCGGTAAGTTTCAGGGATGGCCTGCAAGGTCAGCCGTTTAAAGATTTTTCCGCGATATAATTATTGTGAAACAGTACAAGTGTATTAATTGATTAATATTGTATTGAGATCAATTTTCAATCTTAGCCCGAGGGTAAAAAGCTAAAAAAAGGTATGGTCATGCCCGTATCCCCGAAGAAGTAGGCAGAGGTACAACGTGTGCATCCACGAGTAGCCGAAGATTCGTCTTAGTCCCACAACGTGATAGGTGACCAGTTTATCACCACCGGGCATTTTTCCGATCCCGGGCATCGTTGTTTTTATTAGAAAATTGAAAAAAAAACACATTTTTAATTTGTCTGACTCGGGAATCGAACCCCGAGGGTTTGTCTAAGAGAAAAATTCGAAAAATTTATTCGCTAAGTTTCTACCGCCAATTCTTCGTGCCTGCGGTAAGTCTAATATTAATCCTAAAAATGTTGAAGGTTAATTAAATAAAAAAAAAATTATTTCGAAAATCGATCTTATCTTATCTTATCTTAGCAAAATGTTTTTTTCTTTATAAGATTAACTTTCATTTTTAATACCCATTTTCCTTGAAAACTCTTTTGCAAGAAAGCTACCATAAATGAAAATTAAGAGCGGCGATGGTTTGGTGGCGCGAGATGGATCTTGAGATGCTACATATTATAAGTAGGCCGAACTAACTATAGATAGACCAGAAAATATGGTGTAAAATTTTAGTAGATAACCTTTATATTTTTTCTTTAGATAACATTGATAATAATAAAAATCGTGTTTTTAATAAATCAAGAAAATTTTAAAGAATTTTTCTTGTATGTTTAAAAAAAATTGTCCTAGAAACATGTTTTTTTATTTTGGTTTTATTTTCCTGCGCCCTTCTAGACCAAAGCCTGACGACGCCTTTGATAGGAATGCAATGGTTGGATAAAATACGCTGGCTTTTTTTAGGTTAGATAATTATAAATGAAGGCCATACATTAAAAGATGTAATTCTCATAAAAATACTTTCTTAACGATATTACTTATAGGTAGTATAACTTTGCGATATATATATATATATATATATATATATATATATATATATATATATAATATGTAATAGTAAAATACCCCTGCAATGATTTTATTTCATCGGTAAAAATAAAATCATTGCAGGGGTATTTTTTAAGTCTTGACTTCTTATTCGGTACGATAAAATAGCAAAATATGGCATATTTCTATTTTTCCTCGATATATCTATGTCGCAGGCAAATTGTATAATTCGGCCGTATACAAATGGCGTCGTAATTTTATAAACGTAAACTGTCAATATAAATTACCGAAGGCAAATTGTTGATGACATAAATGGCGTCAATGTCGACTAGAAACTCTGATGTCGCTGACGCGGACGGTCGACCCTCTTTTTCCGATTGTGGGACCTAAAGTTGTGTTAGGTTGTAGGTAAAAAATTGTGTAAGGGTACTAACAAAACCTACTTCTTTTTCACCGCCCCTTTGGTAAAGTGGTTAGCGAAACTAAGTACGAATCGAGGAGGCTCGGGTTCGATTCCCTATAGAGACAAACATTTTGGGTGATGAGCATAGATGTTTTTATTTCTGGGTTTGGGTATTTATCTATACATATAATAAAATCGTAGGAAAGTCAAAACTGTACATTGAATATTCTTTTAAAAGAATACTTGGGGCGTGATCTACAATCGATATCGAAGCCAAAAATATAGTTTTTAGAATGTTTTTCTGTTTGTCTGTTTGTCTGTATGTATGTTCGGGTTAAACTCAAAAAGTACTTCATGGATTTACTTCAAATTTTGCATGAATATTACTTACAGGTCGGGTCAACATATAGGCTACATATTATCATGCTATTACCTACGTGGGAGGACCAGTGCGGAGTAAACGAAGTCCGCACGGACGAAGTCGCTGGCAACAGCTTGTTATTTATATAACAATATTTATATATGTATTTCTCTGTATTAGTATCGTTGACTAGCACCCATAAAACAAGCAAATAATTTGCTTACTTTAGGGTTAGATCAATTCATGTAATTGGTAATATTTATTTATTAATTATTTATTTATTTTATGTAATAAGCCGGATTTGGTCCTAGTTCTAAATAAATAACCCATTTACATGACAAGTAATTTAATCAATATGCCGCGGCTATTTGTTATCGGTGACGGTAAATGTCATGCATATTATATATTGACGGCATTTTACAATCGGCGTAAGACATTTTCTAAAAAGTATTTATCGTTGCAATAATAGGTAAGCGCTTGACCTCGATCTCACCCGATGGTAAGCTAAGATGAGGCCTAAGATGGAACGCGCTTCCCTAGAAGGTACCCGTTCATTCTTCTCTTGAAGATCCCCAGATTGTACTCGCCTGGGAACACAGACTCAGGAAGCATGTTCCAGTCCTTTGCGGTTCGAATGAAGAATGTTGAGTCAAACCGCTTTGTTCGGGTTCGTGGAACGTCCACCATATGACGATGCCTAGAATCTGTGCGTCACGACGATCGATATAAAAAATGGGATGGCGGAATAAAGTCGTGCGATTCCGCAGCGCACAAGTATCACAAAATTGAACAATCTGTAACAAGGCGGGTATAAAAACAATAAAAATTTTGTGATGTTATTTATGGAAAGCCCCTTAAAATATCAAATACACATTAAATACAGGTGAAATGTATAACGCCATCTGGAGAAAAAGTATCCTACTATAATACTGAAGTTAGTTTTTTTTATATCATTAGATAGAAAACAAACAAAAGGCTCTCATAATGGAAACAAAAGTTTCCTTATCTGTGAAAGTACTCAAAAGTTATTATAGAGAGATTTGATCCTTATGATTGACCATACCAATTGACGCAATAAAAGTATCAACATAAATCTATTTCAAAAATTCTTTTACGCAAAAACGTCTTATAAATTAATGAACGCTGACTGCACCCACCAAAAGTCATTGTCACGTTCCGTCTGATTCGAGCGTGCAAGCAAGAGCGCGGAACAAGCAACAGAAAGTCACGATTGGCCTAAACGTTTTCGTATGACGTTATCAAGTAAAATTATTGTCCGTAAACCGACTTTACAGACAAACAATCTTTTTTGTTTAGGAAGGTTATATTAAGTTAACCTTCCGTTTGATCCCACATACATTTAGCGATATCTGATACAGGATTCCAAAAATTCAGGAAGTTTGAAAATTGGTTGTTGCAGTGTTACTGTGTTAAAATATTTTTATAAGTATTTATACATAGCTTAAATATTCATACACATTTCTGGCTATAAACTCATAACATTATCTTTTAAGGCTATAAATAGAGATATGGCATTTAAAAAGACCTATTGTATAACAGCCTTTATAGTATTTCGCCTGAGCGGAGGACATTAGGTAAGCTCATATATTTGGAGTCCAAACCTACCCTCTAATCTGATGGCCTACATACTACATCGCCTAATTGGGGGAATTTATATTATGGCTTATTTGGTGTCATATTTGCTTGGGTAATCTCTATCGCTATTGTTACTGTTGAGAGCTTCGTAAATAATGGCTATTGATATATGGTGTGTGTTTATATTAAACAGGAGTGAAATATGATTTCTTTGATGGCATAAGTTTAGATAAGAGGAAAAGTCTATTAACGCTGGAATTTTTATTGACACTTTAGCTCTGCGATTTCTTTTGTTTAAAACAACATAATTGTTGGTCACAGTACAAGAATCCCAGATGAATTAGATGCTTTGGGGCGTCGGCATTTAATGAATCTGCATCTATACCGATCGTAAAGCGATAGTGCTGCTGTATGTTGTATATAAATAAAAATGTTGTATATAAAAATAAAAATGTTGTATATAAAGTAATAAAAACACGTAAACTAGAAGTAAGTTTATGTGAAATATTCGTATATAAATTCCATGCATAAAATACATGTGAATGTTTGTATGTTTGGATGTTTAGATGTTCAATTGTTTGTTACTCAATCACCCAAAAACGGTTGGACTAATTTGGATAAAATTTAGTACACAGGTGGATGATAACCTGAAATAGCTCATAGAATATTTTCAACTCCAGAAAAACAGGCTGATCTCCTACAATTTACCAAAAACTTTTAAAATACAACGGGCTGTAGGCTTCAGCTAACCACTATAAAGTATAAAACAAAGTCGCTTTCTCTGTCTGTCCCTATGTCCCTATGTATGCTTAAATCTGTAAAACTACGCAACGGATTTTGATGCGATTTTTTTTATTAGATATATTGATTCTTGGGGAAGGTTTTAGTATATAAACCTTTCCGATATTCCTACGGAAACAAAAGCTACGCGGGTGAAACCGCGGACAAGTCGCTAATACTTCATATAATACTTCTATTTAGTACTAGCTGAAGCCTGCAGCTAGCACTTCATAGAATCTTGGGAAATGTTTAGATTCTTGGTCATTTGAAAAATTATTTAATGTAATAATATTTTAATTAGCTCTAAAGAATCTTAGTTTTCACCCGATCGTTCTCTTCAGTATTCATCATCAGTAATTAAAACAAGTACATCATTGCTTCACATCAAACCATAGTCTTTTGTACTATGAAACCTACGTCTAGGTTACCCCACCATAAGAGGGGGTACCACTTAGAGTAAGGATTATGGCTAGGGCAAGTGCACTAAAGTACAAAAAAGAATGTTAATGAATTGATTAAACTCTAACAACTTTGCAAATAACTAGCTGACCGGCGTAGCTTTACCCGCGAATAGCCTGTCGTCGATATGGTTTTTCTAACAAATTTTCATCCCCTATTTTAACTCTTTAGGAGCGAATCTTCGAAAAAAAACTAGCCTGTGTTTAACCCCGGAACTTCTACTATCTCCATGCCTAATTTCACTAAATCGATACAGCGGCTTAGCTTTGAAAGCATAACAGACAGATATATGGACTTTTCGCAGTTATAATATTAGTATGGCTTCGGTTTTGAATATTATTAAGACCAGCAGCAAAATTGAATCACTTGTCATAGTCAGAAACTAATTCTACATTACCTCATAATTTGATCTATGGAAAATACATACCTAAAACATAACCCTCTTCTAGCACAGTCGGGTAATAAAGAGTTAAAGTTAAACGTAACAATCTTAATAATAACAATATTACAATAATAGATAAAATTATAAATAATTTATTTTCATTGACTCAAATTTAACTAAATTAAGGATATACTTGTTGGAGCACTTCTTTCTAGCAACAATAACAATTTTTTAACTTCCCACTACGTATGTAGATAAGGAAATTACTGATTTTACCCCGATTTTCAAAAATCGAGTTTTCACCAGAAGTCCACATTTTGAGATCCTAGGAACCTTTTCCGACTATTTTCACATTGACGTCAGTATGTCTGTATGTATGTGTGTGTGTGTATGTATGTGTGTATGTAAAATTCTCATAACTTGAACGGCTAGACCGATCGAAACGCGGTTGAGGGCATTCGATTCGATTCGGCTCAACTTAGACTTCCTGAAAATTTGAACCGATTCGGTCCAGGAAATTTTGAAAAATTTTGAAAAAACACCAATTTTGAAATGTTGGCGAGACACTATTTTTTTAATATAACTTCCAGATTTATGTACCCATTGAGTACAAAAACGAATCAGCTCTATTGCTCAAAAATCTACGTCTAATACATAAATTGAATCAAAATCGGTTTCTCTGTTTGGTAATCGTTGACGAAAAATTTTGAAAAAAGTGCTTTTTCGACATAGCTACAAAAGTTTTCATACAATCATTTTTTGGTATTCTACGATATTTTAATACTAAAAAAATTACGTCAAATGCCTTGCCTTGCCGTCAAATGCCTGCTCAAAAAATCTAAATTGAATTTAATTCTCAAAACTTATAGCTTTTCAGATATTAAAATTACGTTGTTTTTAACAAACTTACTAATTTTTTTTTAATAACTTTCAAATTAATTCACTGATTAACTTAAAAAAATCTTATCAGCTTTTTTACTTTAAAAACTGCGTCAAATACCGTTAATTTAATCAAAATCGGTAAATTTTTTTGGGATTTGTCAATGAAGAAAATTAAAAATAAAATGTTTTTTTACATTGCATGGAAATTTTTCAACCTATCGATTATTTAGCTAAAGCAATATTTTAGATCTCAAAAATTGAGTTGAATGTCATCATCGTTTTCAAAATATACAGCTTTTCAAAAACTAATATACTGTCATTTTTAACAAAATAGATGTTTGAACTGAAAAATCTATTAGTACTTAATAAAAAATATAAGTGCAATAGTAAAAGTGTCTAAGAAAAATCTATTCTTATATTATTTATTCTTTTGAGCTTAAAATACCTTAATTTAGTGGTGAGTTTCAGGGATGGCCCCTAGGATCAACCGCTTACACAATTTTTTAATTTATTCTTTTATTAAAAAGTACGTCATTTTACGTGCTCAGGTACGCTTACGTATATGTTTGTGTGTGTGTTTGTATGTGCGTATGTGTACTAATGTATAAGTAAAGGAGAGTTTCAATGTGTGCTAATTTTAAGATTGATTCATAGTATTACTCTTCAAATATTATTTTTATTCTAATAACGATCAAAGAAGATTTAATCCAAAAACTTACACATTCACAGATCTTAGATGCTTGCTTTGTCGCTGTCATGCAAATACCCCTGTTGTAAAAATGAAGTTATCACGTAGCAAGTCTCTATATTGTTCAGAGTTGTATATTAAGTTGTTGCTTGTGGCTACTCTCGCGGAATAAACATAGAATAGCATTGTTTTATTATGACATAATTTTTAGTTATATCATCTCATATCACGATAAATATAGTGACACGATAAGTTTAATGTATGTATGTATCTTCACGCCAGATCCCTTACGGGGTAGGCAGAGAGAACCGAGTGCCATACATCACGATCCTTGCAGGCTTGTCTCGCTTCCTCCACATTCATCACTCTCTTCATACATACACGCCGGTTGCGAAGACTCTTAACACCACCTTCGGACAGTACTCGATCAATCTGATCGTGGTATGTCATTCTTGGTCTTCCCCGGTACCTACATCCTTCCACATTCGAATTGTATATCTGTTTTGTTAACCTTTCATCTGCCATTCTTTCTACATGTCCGAACCAACGGAGCATGCCCTTTCTCATCTTTACACCGACACTTTCTTTCAAACCTAACCTCTCTCTCACTTCGATATTACGAACCCGGTCCGCGAGTGTCACACCACATATTTTTCTTAGCGACCTCATCTCAACCGCGTTGATTCTACTTTCATGCCCTTTCTGACATATCCAACTCTCACTTCCATACAATAGCGTTGGGATAAGCACATGATTATGCAGGGCTAGACGGGCACCCTGACTTAAAATTGTGCTAATAAGTAATCTCCCTAACGCTCCATTCACTCTGTTCCCTGCACACACTCTTCTTTCAACATCAGCGGTGTACCTTCCATCCCTGCTAAAAGCACATCCAAGGTATACAAACTCATCCACTTGTTCCAGCACTACATCATCTACCACAACTCTTACGTCCGTTCTGGTTGCTTCTCTTTCAAATACTAAAACTTTAGTTTTCTTCGCATTCAGATGTAATCCCATACTCTTACATTCCTCATTCATAACTGTGACCAGTGTTTGCAGCTCAGATGGAGTTGAGCCTAGAAGTACAGCGTCATCTGCATAAAGCAGGCAGTTCACCACTAGATCACTCATGCGCATTCCCACATTCAATGACCTCAATCTTTGGAGACATTTATCCAGATATAGAATAAACAGACGAGCTAACAACACACAACCCTGCTTGACGCCGATATTGACATCGAACCAGGGCGATATGTTGCCGTCCACCCGCACACATGCTTTGCATTCCCAGTACATGGATTGCAAAGCACGCAGCAGACGCCCATCTATCCCATAACTGGGTAAAATGTCCCAAAGTTTCTTTCGCACAACTCTATCAAACGCTTTCTCCAAATCCACAAAACCGCAGAAAACCTTCTGGCCGACAACCAGATGCTTCTCTACGATGTTGCGGAGTGAGAAAACTTGATCCATACATCCTCTTCCAGATCTGAAACCCCCTTGTGCCTCCCACAACATTCCCTCGGACTTCCCTTGCATTCTCCTTTCAATGATCTTACCATACACCTTCGATGCTAAGCTGATCAAACTGATGGCCTTGTAGCTATTGCAGTCTATACGTGAGCCCTTGCCTTTATACAAGGGCACGATGACCGCGCGCCGCCAGTCTTCGGGTACTCTACCGGTCCTCCAACATGTATTGCAGAGGACCCAAAAAGAGTCCCAGACGGCAGGACCACCGTATTTGATCATCTCAGCAGTCACCTTATCTATTCCCGCAGCCTTTCCATTTTTCATACTTCTTATCGCCCATACGATCTCTTGCATAGTAATGTCCTGGCATGCTTCCACCGTCTCTGAATCACTAACTGAGTCAGAGACGGAGGCAGCGTCCTGAACAGCATCATACATATCTCCAAAATATTCACTCCATCGTTTTAACACGCTTTCTGTGCTTGTAAGAACGTCACCATCCTTAGATTTAATCCTATTCATTCTGGAGGCTGCCGAACAACTCCTAGACTTCTTCACCTCCCTCCAAAAAAGTTTGGTGTTTGCCTCGAAGTTGCTCGCCAGTCTCTTTTCCGCTTTCAAGCATTCTCTTTCACGCTTTTCTTTCACTAAGCTTTTAGTGGCATTCTTACAACAACGATACAATTCTTTCTTCTTGTCTTTCATACCATCATTCGCTTGCAAACATGATACATAGTCTATCCATGCTTTCTTCTTTCTCTCAATCGTAGCTTTCACTTCATCATCCCACCATGCATCACCTTCCATTGACTTGCACAGTTTTGCACTACCACATACTTCTTTCCCGGCTACTATCATACTATCTTTCAAAGCTTTCCAACATTCGTCTACATCCAAGTCCGGTAGGTTCACTTTCGCCAACCTATCTCGAACCTGAATCTCGACCCATCCATTCAAATCACCACACAAAATGACTCTTTCATTGTCATCAACCATATCCAGAACATCCCTTACAGAATCCCAAAACTTTTCCAGGTCACTGGGCGACGAAGAGCTTACCGGTGCATATAATGCGACCAAAAAGACTCTCGTGATTCCCAGTTTGATCCGGACCCAGAGAAGTCTCGAGCCAGCCATCCCATAATCTTTCAGACCAGAGACTAAGCGTGACGATAGAAGAATACCTACTCCGGCGCCAGCATGATCGCTCTGGGGCACACCAGACCACAGAGCCATCATGCCATCGGGGAGATCAGTGGTTTCACCACCTTTACGCTTAGTCTCTGTTACACACAAAACATTCAGGCATCTCTCATTCATTACATCAATTAATTCATGCATCTTATCTTCCAACCCACCTCTAACATTCCACGTGCCTATTTGGCACTCTGCTCCCCTCGACTCGCCTATTCGGGCCTGGCGTGATGGGTGGCGGCCCCCATCGCCGCATCCGCCGCTTTTCGTACCGACGGGGGCGGATCGGTACGCGTCGCCTCCAGGGGACGCCCTAATCCGCGCTGCGGTACTTACTCGGGCCAGAATTGCAGTCCAGTGGACTGGCAGGGGTCGCGACGAGCACGCTTCTGGCCAATGACCCCCTAAATTTAATATTGTTTATAAATTCCCACGATCGTTCTTATATTGCAAGTTTAAATTTCTATATCCCTGACAATAGGTTGATAATACTGACAATAGGTTGATTAATTATTTTTTCAACATTTTTTCAATGACTTGATTTTTCAAATTTTTTAGCAATCTTTTCTGGCTCCCTAGCACTTTCAATAATATATATATATATGTAGGAAGTGGGTCAGATACGATAAATAAAATGAGGATGTGGTGATATAACAACTCTTTATATTTTTGTTCAACTTGTATCAAATATCAAAAACAACATAAGATCACTATTAAAGCTTTCCATTATTTAATGACTAGTTCTCGTTTAACAATTCCAAGTAACTTAATTATTCCTTATTACAAATAAGTCATAATTTAAGCAATAGATAGTCCATTATAAATTGTACTGCGTCTAATTTATAGTTGACAATAATAATTAACTTGTTTGCACAAATTAATTATCCGAGAGTCAAGGATAAGCTACTAGCAAGATACAACATGTGTACCGAGCCACGCCAGAGCCTAGACTGCCTTATCGGCGGGCGCTCAGAGCCTTTTATACAGGTAGCAAAACAAGTTGAGTAGTAGGGATATCGAACGATGCGCTTGCCGGCCCGGGCCGTGCATTTGTTGTTTACACTTTACAATATTCTTGCATTTGACGACGCGGACGCCGTCACGGCCATACTGACATGCACACGTCCTCGTGTGCGCATCTTTATACATCTGAGGACAAGGAACGCCTCGTTCATCCTGACATATCTTTTAGAAAACTAAACATAATCTTATTTTTTTTACAACTCTATAATTAGCGTGACCTTTAGCGAAATGGTACAATAGTGTGCTGGTCCGGCAACCCCTTCAGCAACTACAACTATTAAACTCTCGTCAGTTTTGAAACTGCATTCTACTAAGCTAGGAATCTCTCTCGTCAATTAAAAAAAACCGGAGACTGGATTGTACTAAGCTCCCTCTCATCAGTTAAAAACCGGAGACTGGAGTGTATTAAGCTCCCTCTCATCAGTTAATAACCGGAGACTGGAGTGCACTAAGCTCCCTCTCATCAGTTAGAACCGGAGACTGGAGTTTACTAAGCTCCCTCTCATCAGTTCAAAACCGGAGACTGGAGTGTGCCGTCATCTCCCTACATTTTTTGTCAATCCTGCATCTTTTGTCAATCCTAAATTTTTTTGTTAAATTACTTATTTTACTTTTTTTTTTACATTGATTTGTTCTTACAGTTTTATAAGACTCCCATTTCCTTTATTATTACTTTTTTTTTTTGCTTTTTTTTTTTTACTTACATTTTTAGTGATATTTGTTTTTATCATCATTTTACTAATTTTTTTCGTTTACTTTATATCGTATTTTTTGCCGATGATGGAGGCAAGATTAGATAATCTCCTTCGCAGGTAGTTCGAAGATATTAAAAACTCTGACTGTTATAACTATTTACAATATACACTGCATTTCTATCAATATTGTTTGCACCAGTTTTATGAACAAGATCATTATCATGAGTATACGCCGTCACGTCATCCTTGTTATAATTTTCATTTAGGTATCTCAAGAAATCCTACAGGAATGTGGGGAACTTCGCAGAGGCTATCATGGGTGCACTTATATGTCCTATTAGATCCATTGATATGTCTTAATTCGTACCTATTGTTTTCTAAAATTGCGATAACTTTTAAGGAGCCCTTATATTTTGAATCAAGTTTCGTTTAGTGTCGTTCTTCATTCCTAACAAAGATAAAGTCACCTACACTAAAAGGTTTAACTTTTCATTACCTCTACTCAACCGTAAAATGTCCGATTGGGCTGATTTTTTGATTCTATTGGATACACCGGATCTTCAAAGCTTGTAGATACTTTTGCGAGTTTTTGTTAGTTACCGAATGTCAAACCTAATGCTGCTGAGCACGTGTTAAATATTACCTAACAGCTCTTGCCATGATTTGTCAGAGAATTATACTGCGCTATCATTATTAAACCCTACAAGATTTGCATCACATATTCGGACCGATTGTTAGCTCTATATGTGCCTGTCGCAAGAAGATGTAAATCTGTATTGTTTCTTTTTTTTTTTTAATATTAGTTTGAGTTTTAGTTGGTAATAAACTTTAAGATTGCTTATTAATGATCTTCAAAGGGTCAACTAATTCGATTTCAGCTCGACGAATTTAAATAGTTTTTTTAAAATATCTACCAAGCGCTCTCTATCTTTACCTACAAAGTCAGTGTTTACCATACTCTCGCTAGCAGATTTTGAAACTGAGTAGGATTGTGTTTAAGTATTGCTAAGCATTAACCTGTTGTAGATTATTTCCTATTCTACATTGGTCCAAAATTTTGGGGCCTAACGAAACATTAGGACTTATCAGGTCAAACGTGAAACTACCCCCAAATTTAAATTTTGCCCTGTGGTTAAACATTTGATCTGTTGAGTGGAAACTACATTAGGACAAGCGACTACATGGATTCTTGTTCATAAAACCGTTCTCTTACAAAGGAATCACAAGGTATTTGGCCTTCTGAACCAGAGTCAAATATAAAAAATAATTAATTTTCACTTAGTGTAATACACCATGTGACGCTCTGGAACAGATGTTGACTGGTTTTCTGTTTTCGGAACTTGATGTGGCAACTTCTTTCTTCTTGTAGCGCATAGGACAAATGGAAGCTTTGTGGCTGGGCCGGGGTCACAACATACATAGCAGACCACTGGTGGTCGGCCACTGGACACGCCACCAGAGATAGTGGTAGATGACCTGCTTTCGCTGCAAGCAAAAATTATTTGAGATAAGTTTCTGTTTATCACGGCAATAGTTGTTACGATGTTCGATTGTAACTTCCTCCCAAAATTGTAACTTCCTCGAAATACAGTGGTGCTCTTAAATCGGTTCATATTTAAGTCTAAAAGGAAGAGATCTTCAAGTCCTAATATAGCTTGCCAAGAGAGCAGCTTGTGAAGTAGGTGACGGCATGACTCTTAAGTGAGTGAGTAGCTACAATGATCAGATCAACCCCGTCTAATTTTTTCTTTTCTATATTTATTTTACTTGAGGTACACCAGCTAGTAGGTTACACGACAAAAATCCTACGAGTCAGATGAAGGGTCTTTGGAACGACAGAAGCATCTCATTAAAAACAAAGCAGAGGCTGGTTTGTACGCTGGTGTTCTCCATATTTACGTACGGCGCAGAGTCATAGACACTAAGAGCTGCAGACAGATGTCGCATTGATGCGTTTGAAATGTGGTGCTGGAGAAAATGTTACGTATCCCTTGGACAACACACAGGACCAACACCTTCATACTAAAACAACTTGGAGTAAAGACCAGACTGTCTGCTACGTGCCTTCAAAGAATTCTATAATACTTCGGCCACATCTCTATAGAAAGCAAGGAGACAATCTCGAAAAGCTAATAGTGACCGGAAAAGTAGAAGACAAAAGAGCACGTGGTCGTACTCCTATGCGATGGTCAGACCAGGTTTGCTCCAATCTTATGTCTAAAATGTTTTATGATGCTCTGCACGCCGCTGAAGATAGAGTCCAATGGCATACTATTGTGCTATCAAGAACAATCTAATGAGGAGGTTACGACCCTCAGTAATGAAGAATACGAAGCTAGGAGGAGTTAGTCATATCGTCTGCTTCATCAGAATCAAAGTATATCAACTTAAGGGGAGTAGATGCATTTACAGAACGTGAATTAATATTTTCTGCTATTTTTCAAAGAATAGTTTCCATACCACAAGTGAAAAGAGACATTTACTGCTCTACATAATTAACCGAATTAGTTTGATGCTGAAGTGGGAGTGAATCCGATCCCAATTCTGATGTAGGAAGTGGGTCAGATACGATAAATAAAATGAGGATGTGGTGATATAACAACTCTTTATATTTTTGTTCAACTTGTATCAAATATCAAAAACAACATAAGATCACTATTAAAGCTTTCCATTATTTAATGACTAGTTCTCGTTTAGCAATTCCAAGTAACTTAATTATTCCTTATTACAAATAAGTCATAATTTAAGCAATAGATAGTCCATTATAAATTGTACTGCGTCTAATTTATAGTTGACAATAATAATTAACTTGTTTGCACAAATTAATTATCCGAGAGTCAAGGATAAGCTACTAGCAAGATACAACATGTGTACCGAGCCACGCCAGAGCCTAGACTGCCTTATCGGCGGGCGCTCAGAGCCTTTTATACAGGTAGCAAAACAAGTTGAGTAGTAGGGATATCGAACGATGCGCTTGCCGGCCCGGGCCGTGCATTTGTTGTTTACACTTTACAATATTCTTGCATTTGACGACGCGGACGCCGTCATATATATATATATATATATATATATATATATAACGATCGTGGGAATTTATAAACAATATTAAATTTAGGGGGTCATTGGCCAGAAGCGTGCTCGTCGCGACCCCTGCCAGTCCACTGGACTGCAATTCTGGCCCGAGTAAGTACCGCAGCGCGGATTAGGGCGTCCCCTGGAGGCGACGCGTACCGATCCGCCCCCGTCGGTACGAAAAGCGGCGGATGCGGCGATGGGGGCCGCCACCCATATATATATATATATATATATATATATATATATATATATATATATATATATATATATATATATATATATATATATATATATATATATATATATATTCCAAAAAAAACATTTTTACCAAAAAAATACCAAATAAAAATATATACATACATTCTCTCGAAAAACATAAGTAATAATGACGTATATTTATTACTAGACTTTAATTTACATTTAAGAATTTTTTTAATACAAACATGTTACTTCTAACACCTCCAAGAATATTTATTTTATATCATAAGATAGCAAACAAGCAGATGGGTCTCCTGATGGAAAGAGTCAACCATCGCCTATAGGTACCAAAAATGTTAATGGTGCGTTGGTATTTTGTGGCGAGATCTAATGTCACGTACATAAGTTTACCGGCTACCTTACCCTCCAAACCGGAACACGACAGTGACAAGCACTGACGCTATTGCGGCAGGAATAGGTAAGGCGGTGGTAACAGATCCGGGCGAGACAATGCAGATCTCTACCATTTAGTAGCCACGATGGTAGTGACTCGTATAGCCAATCGGTCGCCTTTTACAACCTGCCTGCAGAGCGGCAGTTGGCCTGTTCTTCAAAGGAGCCCGGGACCAACACGAGGAACATATGTACAAATTTGCACAATGATCAGTTAAGTAGTTTTCTCGTAAAAGCGTAACAAAAAAACTTACAGTCGCATTTATAATATTAAGTAGGGATTATTTCTTTTTAAATTATGGTCCTGGTACACCATTTTAAAATCCTTATGATTTTTTTTTTTTAATCTAGGAAAAGGGCTTTGTCGTGAAAACGATTACGTCGCCCTGGTGCAGTCATCTTAATGTCAACACATAACAAAATAACTACTAACTATGGGGGTCTCTTAATTGCTAAAAATCCTTATGATGTGGCCTTTTAATTCGATAAGAATGAAGTTAAATTTCAAAACCATTTTTTTCACAATTTGTTATAGCGTCTCACAGTCGCCATGTTAGTTTTTTAAAGTCGTTTATCTAAGAACACTTGGATTATCAGGATATATCAAACGATATCTTAACTATGTTTATCCGTTCAGTGGCTCGTAAGATATGAGGTAATAAAGAATATTACATACATACATACATACAAGATACGTACGAATAACCCTTCCCTGCAGTCTAGTAAAAACATCTGTGAAAGCAATAGCAGTTAGAAACGTATACGTAACTAAGCAATTACTTGGTGTTAGTTTAGTTAAGTGAACCAGCGGTGCATTTCAACTTTGCACTTTGCGCTCATTTCTTGTTTCTGTTTCTATCTTTTTAGTTATTACTTTTATCTATGCTCTTTACTTCTAGCGAAGTCATTACGAATGGATAAACTTCGCGTGTTTAGCACAGGTTTTTTTTACAAAAAACTAATTGAGTTCCGAACTTTTGACTAGGCTTGAAGTACTAATATCTTGTTATGAAAGAAGTATAGTTCATAAAGTTTAATAGGTTTTGGGTATGAAGTACATTTTTTATTAGTTATTGGCTGTTCCACGCGACTTCGTTTGCGTGACCCATTCACATTACTTTTATTCAGTCGGGTAAAACAGAAAACTATGTAACTCAATGATTATGTTTCTTTATTCTGGTAAAATATATTTTTTTAAATCGATCCACAATTTTTGAGTATATCAATTACCGACAAACAAACAATTTAATCTTATCCCTTTACTATATTAGAATAGAAATTCATCTTATCATCTCATACATAATTCTATCATCTATAATATATAGAAATCAAAAATACTTTATTCAACATGTTTCAAGTTATTAATTAGTTTACAAGTTATTTAGATGCGTCAACAATTTTATAACAACAATCTTCGGCTAATCGTGGGTGTACTTGTTGTACCTCTGCCTACCCGTTCGGGCGTGAAGATATTAATATTCTAAAACTTACTATGTACCTTAACGACTATGTGTGCTATTCGACTTTCCTGAAGATGCTTCGATAACGAAGTGAAACGTGCGTCGAGTACATAATTTATGTGTGACCTTTGCTGTTGATATGGGTTTAAACATGGTGGACGTGGGTTGACTATTCTGCTGCTGGGGTCTTTTTTAACTTTCAGAACTTGCATCAGTTTGCCCCAATCCTTACATCATCTTTTGTATAGTTGCATCACAGCAGTTACATATAAGAAAGACTTCGCGAAAATTTTGCAATATATTTTAGATTTGTCTTTGAATTATGCAAGTGACATTAGTGCAGTAGTATAGGATAGTGTAGCGTAGGGTTGCGTTAAAATGGTAGAAGCAGAAGGTGAGTGGAAAGGTAGGGAGGAATGATAGGGAAGGAAATGTAAGACAGGAACTACGAATTTTAGTAAACATTCGAAAAAGAACACAATAATTCTTAAATTTTAAGATTTTACTTCTGTGCGCATTCGCTATAGTTGCCTTTTATTGTAGTTTTACTTCTTCAAAAAGTATCTTCACGCCCGTATTCCCGAAGTGGTAGGCAGAGGTACCGCAAGTGCACCCACGATTAGCCGAAGATACTTGGTCCCACAAATGTGATAGGTGGACCACGAGACCCTGTGGTCTAGTGGTCCAGCGTTGGTGTTGACCACATGAGGTTCCGGGTTCGATTCCCGGGTCGGGCACATAAAAAAATTGTTTTTTTCAGTTTTCTGAGAAACACAAAGTTGCCCGGGATTGGAAAGTGCCCGGCTGGCGATAGGCTTGCCACCTATCACATTGAGGGACCAAGTATATTTGGCTAATCGTGGATGCACTTGTTGTACCTCTGCTTACCCCTTCGGGGATATGGGCGTTAAGATATTAATATTCTAAAACTTACTATGTACCTTAACGACGTGACATACATGAAAAATACTTTTTACGTTAAAAATACGAAGACATTTATCTGAAGAAATCTCAACTCGATCGGCAAATCTCATATATTTCGCAAAGAGATTCCGTCGTATAGAGACTTGGAGAATTACGCAAATGTTCTAGATTTTTCCGATAAGGGGATGAACGTTGGAAATATACTGGCACATAGAGTTTGAACTAACAGATGTTATACATAAATAATAATAAGGCAGGGCTGTAAATATATGTTTCAAATGAATACAACTTACATTTATTATAGTTTAAGTTTTTTTTACTATAGGATAACAAACAAGCCATTGACAGTCAGCACTAGGCTAATAATGTTTGATTTATTTCACTAAATTAATTCTGTCGAAAATCTTAAGTGCGGGGAAAAGGACACTTAACAACAAAATAAACGGTAAACCAAAAAAAGGTACAGGTGAACACACCCGTCTCATTTTCTAAAAATGTTTAGGTACAATTTTCAGTAACTTATAACACAACATTTAATACAACAATGTGATTCTTAAGGTGTCATAATGTGGGGTGAAAAGCACCTGAAAATTGCATGACATCCGGATATCGATATCCATATCGATATCGATGAAACTATAAAATTTGATGTCTTATGGTGAGATTCAGTGACAGAAATTAATCAGCTAATTCCTTAGTACAATTGCTTTGATAGATTCGATAGAAAATGTAAAGAGATTTTAGCTCTACACCGTGCCATATTATTGAACCAATTTAACAAAAAATATACGTCGTTTACAGTCGTTCCACTATACGCTGAATGCGATTAAAGTGAAGAAGCTGATACTGCAATACCATCCCACTAAGAAATAAGCACAGTACTGAATGTAAAGAAAAATTTCAGGCTAACAGAACGTGCTTTGCTATAATAAAACCACGGATATTAACATCGCTAATCATCCTACTTCTACTTCAAAAATCCTACTGCCTACTATCGTACTATCTTATTAATCTTAATTAATATTATAAATGCGAAAGCTTATATGGACGGATTGTTGGATATTTGTTACTCTTTCATGTAACAACGGCTGAACCGATTTGGATGAAATTTGGTACACATGTAGGTTTTGACCTGGAATAGCATATAGGCTACTTTTTATCCCGGAAAAATAAGGTTTTCCTGCCAAATAAATTTCACAAAAAAAAATTACAATTAAGTGGGCTGCACGCTATAGCTTGTTATCTATAAGTTCATATGTAAAGCAAAAACTTTGTACCCTTTTTTACAATTATGTAATTTGAAAAAGTCAAAGCTGACATATTGAAGGAGTGCAGAAAACTAACATTTTGATATATTATGCATTAGAAACACATAATAATATACACATTTATCTATTTTTTATATTTAATGTCTGTTAACAAACTCAGAGAAGATTAATCTAACGGAGTCATAGAACTAAGCTCGAATTTCAACTACACAGCGATCGCCTACTGCAAGAATTATTGAGATATTTAAAAAAGTATTCTCAAAACGTGGAGATACAAAAAATAAGGGTAACTTTCATACGGTAAACTTTTGAGGTTAAATTTAGCCCATTCCGGGATTGCAGAAAATTGTTCGTCACATTTAGACACAACTTTGTTCTATCACTCATTGTCATATACCCGACAAATCGTGCTGGGATTTAAGTATGAAGTTACATTAGTACTATCATTTGCTTAGATATAAATGTTATGTTTGTATGTATATATATATATATATATATATATATATATATATATATATATATATATATATATAAACCCAAGCCTCATGCAGCACCGGCCCTGGAGCAGAGTGAAAGAGAGCACCAAATCCTTAAAACAATTTTAGACGATTACATTGTTTAGCATATTTTAAGGAGTGCAGGAGTGCTAGGCTTCGTACGAGCTAGGCCGACGTACAAAGTGTATAAAAATTTAATATTTCAAACAACGTCAGTGTACAGTCACTGGCATTGTTTGTAAATATTAAAATTGTCGATCAAAGGGTGCTGAATAACTTACCTTACACTATTCTGAACTAGGGACAGGAGAGCGGTAATCTCACAAATGCTGTATAGTTCTAAGAATATTCGAACTGTGCTACGAACAGACGTATTCAACTACAAAGGTACAAAGCCACACAAAGGCTACAATCTATCTTTAAATCATCACTATACCAACGACTTTGCTTATATTATACCAACTATAATATAGATAATAACGTGGAATGTGAAATCTAATATGAACCGAGGAAATTATTGAAAACTTTTCGAATTACGAAGTTTGATACGAAGTTTGCCCACCATCTCTACTTTCTTATACCATAGATACGGTATTGAGATTGTACATATACATTATACCAACTATAATATAGATAATAACGTGGAATGTAAAATCTAATATGAACCGAGGAAATTATTGAAAACTTTTCGAATTACTAAGTTTGATACGAAGTTTGCCCACCATCTCTACTTTCTTATACCATAGATACGGTATTGAGATTGTACATATACATTATACCAACTATAATATAGATAATAACGTGGAATGTGAAATCTAATATGAACCGAGGAAATTATTGAAAACTTTTCGAATTACTAAGTTTGATACGAAGTTTGCCCACCATCTCTACTTTCTTATACCATAGATACGGTATTGAGATTGTACATATACATTATACCAACTATAATATAGATAATAACGTGGAATGTGAAATCTAATATGAACCGAGGAAATTATTGAAAACTTTTCGAATTACTAAGTTTGATACGAAGTTTGCCCACCATCTCTACTTTCTTATACCATAGATACGGTATTGAGATTGTACATATACATTATACCAACTATAATATAGATAATAACGTGGAATGTGAAATCTAATATGAACCGAGGAAATTATTGAAAACTTTTCGAATTACTAAGTTTGATACGAAGTTTGCCCACCATCTCTACTTTCTTATACCATAGATACGGTATTGAGATTGTACATATACAATACGAATATCTATATATTAATACGTGAACTTTGGACCCTTTTTAAGACAATTGCGCGAATGGTGGAGTATGAAAATTGGCACAATTAAAGTTTACATTGCGGAGGACTGCAGAAACCTAATATTTTTAAATAAAATTAATAAAAACTAGCTCGCGCATATTTACCTTAGAACTTATTTAACCTTTCTTTATAAGCTACTTCCCTTATTTTACGCCCTTAAGGATCGAATTTTGAAAAACGCAACTCATTATTTTTTTTTTACTCAATTTATACGAAATTTCATGTAAATATGTCGAGGGAATAAAAAGTTTCATACAAACTTTTTACCCCTAGTTCACCCCATACAGGGTTGAATTTTGAAAAATCCTTCCTTGGTAGATGCCTACATCATAAGAGAAATACGCTGTGCCTGTGCGTTGATACATCAGTTAGTCACTTTTGCCTTTTTTATATATATAGATAAACATTACACACACTACATTCATGTGACATACATGATATTATACACACATGTATACTATTTTCTTTACGACTAAAGTTAGTTGTCACACTTGAAAGAGGTTTACTGTTTAATCTGTGATCGGATTTCGGCCACAGGCGATCGCTAGTCTCTATAAAATTGTATACTAATTGCGTCGGTACCTCGCAACGTTATTACATTTGATGGTGGTAGCTGACGGTAGTGCTGGCTACCGCCAAAAATTTTTTGGTGAATCCCACTGAAACAATATACTTTCCTAGAATAAAAATTTTAAATTATGGTGGTCATTTCCAGATATTTTAGATGAGTCAGTATTTTTTAAATTGCAATTGAATTAGAAACAATTTAAAAGGCTCAAGAAATTGAAAGCCCCTAGTTTTGAACATGATAAAAAAATATTTTCCTTGTATCCCTGACCCACTTTAAAACATAGAACGTCTGCCATTCTGCTGGGCAATTTGTAAAAGGCGAATCATTTTCTTAACGTGTCACTTCCATCGTAACTATTAGGTGGAAAATGTTTCTGAGAGTAACGTTCACAGAATAACATATCGCTCGGGTTTGGTACCATCCTTTTATTAATTCCTACTCATACTGTCGTGTTACGGTTTGGAGGATGAGGTAACCGGTAAACTTATGGATACCACCAAGCGCATGGATAGCAACGCACCATTAACACATTTGGTATCTATAGGCCATAATTATCTCTTTCCTTACGATCTATCTGTTAACTTTCTATCCTATGACATAAAAATATTAAAAGCGTGTATTTAATGTCAAAAACTAAGATAAAATTCAACCAACAATAGTATTTCAAAACAATTACCCAATAAAACCTATTAGCCACCCTAACTACAAAATAAATTACTTCAAATAGCCTACATTCAATTTACAGCCAAACACGACGTTCCTAAACAAAATGTTCAACAAAAAATACCAACCTAAGCAAAAATGTGGCCCAGTTCCGGGTTTTCAATTTCGATAAATTAAATCGAAGCTTTCCACTTGGTATTAAGGTTAGAATTCCATTGGACACCCGTGTCCTTTGACAAAAAGTCTTTCGGTACCAGCGCGTCTAATGAGCCGTATACAATAAAAAGCATACGGCGTTTTCTTTTAGTTTTTTCATCGAGCGTCGCTTTCAGGAAGGTCGTGTGGTAGGGGCTTGCGAATTTTCACCATTCTTTTAATCTACTCTTTGGTTTATCGATATTCGAACTGCAATTTGTTAGAAGGCATACTAAGGCTAAACTTTTGTCCAGTTCAAATAATCGATAACTAGAGAAGTATTGACGATTAATGTTGTGGTGTTTGCGAGTTATTTCATTAGTTGAACTTGCATATACATTTTCTTCCTAACCTAGGGTTATAACTTCTCAAAAAAACGGGTACAAATAAAGTTTGTTCAGGGAAATAAAATTGTTATTTTAAGACTATAAACGCTACTGTAAAATCTCTAGTGCTGCAAATACTTTCGAGGGGAGGTGTTAACGTACCTAACATTTATTAGTTTCCCCCTTTTCTTTAAACAGCAAAATTATTGAAAGACTTAAACATAAGATATACTCTAATAAAGAGAAAGTATTTTTATTTTTGTGTAATCTATAATTATAAGTTGAAATTAATTAAATTTGCTGTTCTTTGTCCGGACAATCGGTGAGTTTTATTCATTCACTAGCTGACCCGGTAAACATATTTCTGCCTTTTCAATTAATTTTGTTTTTTCTATATTTTCTCACCTTTTAAACCTTCCCTGGACTTCAACAATTAATTCAAAACCAAAATTAGCCAAATCGGTTCAGCCGTTCTCGATTTTTAGCGAGACTAACGAACAGCAATTGATTTTTATATATATAGATTTTTATATTGTTATTATTAAGGATGTTACATTTAACTATAATTCTTTTTTACCCGACTGTGCTAGAAGAGGGTTATGTTTTTTCGTATGCATATTTTTGTTTTGTTTGTATTTTTCATAGGTCAAATTATGAGGTAATATAGAATTAGTTTCTGACTATGACAAGTGATTCAATTTTGCTGCTGGTCTTAATAATATTCAAAACCGAAGCCATACTAATATTATAACTGCGAAAAATCTATATAGATTAAATCGGCGTCTTTCTTTCTTTTCAGTGGCATCGCGGGGCTCACTTTTTTATATCATAAAGATAACAAAAAGCAGATCAGGAGACCCCGATGGAAAGAGTCCACCATCGCCTATAGACTCCAAAGATGTTATTGGTGCGTTGTTATCTTGTGGCGAGGTCTAATGCCACATGCATAAGTTTACCGGCTACCTAACCCTCCAAGCCGGAACACGACAGTGACAAGCCTTGACGCTTTTGCGGCAAGAATAGGTAAGGCGATGGTACCAAACCCGGGCGAGACAATGCAGAACTCTACAGCCTAGTAGCCATGGTGGTAGTGACTCATATAGCCAATCGGTCACCTTTTACGACCTGCCTGACAGAACGGCAGCTGACCTATTCTTCAAAGGAGCTCCGGACCAACACGGGGAAAACTCGGACACAGAATAGCTCACAGTGAATAGCGGAACTAGTAGAACTATTTTAATCGTTTTGAGATATTAGGAAGCTTTTGACTTTGACTATTTTTACGATGACGTCAGTACGTATAAACTATGTATGTGTGTCTGTATGCGTGTGCGTTTAAATCTTAATAACTTTTACTAAACTAAACAGCCTAACCAATCGAAAGGTATTCGATTACATTTCACTAAACTCGTAGACTTTCAGAATTTGACCCGATTGGGATTTGAGAAATTTTAAAGAAACTTCAAAAAAAGAAATCGCTGAAAAATTATAAATCAGTTGACCCTACAGGCAATTACTGAAAACTCTTGCTAAGTTAAACGCATCAAAAATGGGTATTTATTTTTGAGCACATTTTTTTTTAACTCGGGTTCTCCTTTAATAGATCGTCATTCTTCACGACTACTAGGTGGTAGAGTTTTGCAACATCTCGCCCGGATCTGGTACCAACACATCACCTATTCTGCCGCAATAGCGTCGTAATTGCCACTGTCCTGTTCTCGTTTGAAAGGCTAAGGTAGCCGGTAAATTTATGCATGTGGCATTAACACCCTACCTCACCGATAGCACAAACCATTGACATCTTTGATGTCTATCAAGCAATGGTTATCTCTTTCCGTCACGAAAGGCTTCTGTTTCTTTGTTATCTTTGATTTGATTCTACATTATATAAAAGGCACTTTTTTAATTTTTGATAAGTTGTAACTTTTGAACGTGATAATTATTTTTTTATATATATAGCAAACAAGCAGATGAGTCTCCAGTCTCCTGTTGGAAAAAAACAACCAGCGCCTATAGACACCAAAGATGTCAATGGTGCGTTGCTATCTTGTGGCGAGATCGAATAGCACATGCATAAGTTTAACGGTTACTTTACCTTCTAAGCCGGAACATGATAGTGACAAGCACTGTTACGGCAGGAATAAGTAGGGCAGTGGTACCAGATCCGAGCCAGACAATGCAGAAATCTACCACAGTGGTAGTGACTCGCATAGCCAATCAACCACCTTTTACGACATACATGGCAGAACAGCAGTTGGCCTTGATTTTGATCTTACGAATTAACCTTTTTGATCCAATTTGCGCATTTAACGCAATATTTTAATTAAAATAGTTGATTATATTTTGGAATCAAACGTTACATTAGTCTGAAAGTTATTAAAAAAAATATTTTAAAAACATAAAATTCTCAAATATAACAAAATCGAATCGTTACAATTTTAAGCAAACATTATTTTGGTGAAACCAATGAAATGACATCAACTGCGCCGATGAATTAAGCCGTTCAAAAATTGTGAATACATACGTATACACATACATCCAAACATATGTAGCGGCTCAAAAACAATCACAAACGCTACAAGAAAAAATAATAAAAAATGGACAAAAATCAATAACAAATGGAAAAAATGAAATTCAACATAAAAATCTTGAATCGCGATATCACAATTATTTATCTTGTAACACTATATATACAAGTTTCAACGTTTCTCAAATGGACTTCGGTCCCCAGGCAGTACACCTTGCCTAGTTGGGAAGATCTTCCTTTTCCCCTTACTTATCCTTGTGTGACGTTATTGACCTCCACAGTAATGACGTCATACTGACAAGCAGCTGGCCCGCTGGTTCCATCACTCACATCACACACACATCACACATCACAGCGGTACGGACCAGCGGCGCCACAATGGTTATCCCGACGTGATCATCACCACTAACAGCTATCAACATGCCACAGTGGTGACCCTCGGCAAAAACAATACGCATCAGCCTTCTGACCTAATAGCGTCTAGTATACTCACTCCCCTCTGCTTCCAAACAGCATCAGCCAGCTTCACAAGCTACGCCTCAACTACGCTTTCCGGAATCCACTTCGAACTGCATACGTTCACTGAATCTCCATACAGCAACTCGGTCCCGCTCGTTCCGACTCATTGCGAACCACAGCGGAGACGCACTCGTCCCGACTCACCAAGGACGGCGCATATTCGGCTCGTTTCGCCGCACCGCAGACTCGAGCACTCAAGGCACATACACTTCACTGGCACAACCAGATCGACCTTCGGTCTTGGTATTGTAGCGGCTCAAAAACAATCACAAACGCTACAAGAAAAAATAATAAAAAATGGACAAAAATTAATAACAAATAGAAAAAATGAAATTCAAAATAAAAATCCTGAATCGCAATATCAATTATTAATTATCTTGTAACACTATATATACAAGTTTCAACGTTTCTCAAATGGACTTCGGTCCCCAGGCAGTACACCTCGCCTAGTTGGGAAGATTTTCCTTTTCCCCTCACTTGTCTTTGTGTGACGTCATCGACCTTCACAGTAATGACGTCATACTGACAAGCAGCTGGCCCGCTGGTTCCATCCTATGACTCTTCAGCGCTACTAACTAGCGGCGCCACACATATTTACATCGTCGTTAATATAGTCAAAACGGCTTCGAGATTTGGTGAATTGCTTAATTAAAAAAGCGACTTTTGAATAAAATTGCATGTTTACTATAAATACAATCACACAAATTAATTTAAAAACAAAACTTTATCTAAAATTTTTATCCACATCGTTAGAGCCATTTTCGAGCTGTGCGATATAAATTTAATGAATAGCTCATTTAAATATATTAGATTCTTTGAGCTTTGAAATTTATAGAGCAACTAAACAGCGTACTGAGAAAATCGGTAAATCTTCAGTGAGTCCTCAATCAAGTATTTACCCACCATTTAACGTAAGCAGCGTGGCTTCGTTCCAATCTCTACGATTAATTGCTATGGCCGTGCTAACTTTATGTTACGAAAGTGACGCTTTTGTCGTCACTTTGGAAAATCGTTACCTCTACTAACCCCCTTTTATTTTATTAATATGATAGTTTGTGTATATATATATATATATATATATATATATATATATATATATATATATATATATATATATATATATATATCTACCACCTACCAGGTGAGACGTTGGGGAACTCTACCACCTAGTAGTCAAGATGGCAATGACATGTATAACCAATCAGTCGCCTTTTACAACCTGCCTGGTAGAACGGCAGTTGGTCTATTTTACAAAGGAACCCGGATCAACACGGGGAGATGGAGCGTTGCTGCCCGTATCATGAGGATGTTATACCATAAATATACATTTCCTGGCTTCCTCACCCTACAAACGACATTATCGAGCTCTGACGCTATTGATATAGGTAAGGTAGTGGTAGAAAACCCGGTGAGACATTTCAAAATTCTACCACCTAGTAATCACGACAATGATGACATGTTTAACCAATTGCTCGCCTTTCCAAACGACCTAAAGAAAGGAAATTGGTCTATTTTTTTAAAGCAAACTGGACCAACATGGAAAACTGATGCAAAATTTACTTTCCAGGAAAAATACTACCATTCTAGTAGCATACATGAAGTGTGATTTAAAAATATTATAATTCAATCATTCCATCCAATAAATGAAGAACTCACTTCACTACGTGAATTCAGAATATCAAAATATCATTTTCATTCTTGGCAACACCACAAAAAAACAATAACTTTAACATGGATTAACCTACCTGGCAAGTCAAACCGCTCATACAAATTGTAAGGCACGGGGAATAATTGCTTCAATCCGTTGTTGACCGGTTTTTCTATTATTGGAACCGGATAGAATCAAATGGATTCAAATAGTGAAAATCCCAAAGGTCTTACACCGCTCCCGTGCATGCGATGACATCAATCCGGGTTATCCGGTTTTTGTAATAGACTGAACGATTCAATCTGTCTTACAATGTTTGTAATGAAGTGACTCTATAATAGATTTCAATACGGTGAATATAATTTATTTCCTAGATGTATTTGAACTATATGTATTTCCCTTGCGTCCTGTTAAGAAGAATAGGATGGAATGGTGGAGTTTTTCTTGTTATTAGATAGCAAACAGGTAGATGGCTCTTCTGATGGAAAGAGGAATATCGGCTATAGAAACCAAAGACTTTAATGGTGCGTTGCTATCCGTGTGGCGGAATTGTAATGCCACATGCATAAATCAATCTTACTCTCCTAACCAGAACACAAATAAGACAAGTGTTGACGCTGTTGCGGCAGGAATGGGTAAGGCGGTGGTACCAGACCCGGGTGAACCATTTCAGAACTCTACCACCTAGAGGTCACGATGGTAGTGACAATTTTCGTCAATCGTTCGCTTTTTACGAACTACCTAGAGCTGCAGATGGTATATTCTTCAACGGGAGCGCCACCAAGATGAAAAGCAGTCGGTCCCGATTACCGCCAGAAATATCTTTATCAGGTCGGTAAAACACGGCGATGGGATCACCATCCATCTTGGCAACCGATGAACCAAAAAGTCTATTGACAGTTAGTTCATGCTGCCTGCACCGTGAGGTGAACGTGAACTGGAGTGGTAATTCATTTTTCAGGAATATCCCGGGCTTCTTTGAAGAATAGGCCAACTGTCGTTCTGCCAGGTAGGTCGTAAAAGGCGACCGATTGGCTATACGAGTCACTACCATCGCACAATTAACATCTTCTGTATCTATTGGCGATGGTTGACTCTTTCCATCAGGAGACCCATCTGCTTGTTTGCTATCTTATGATATAAAAAAACAATATAAAGGTAAATTATCACAAAGTAAAATTGATTTTTTTTTTTATATCATAAGATAGCAAACAAGCAAATGGGTCTCCTGATGGAAAGAGTCAACCATCGCCTATAGACACCAAAGATGTTAATGGTGCGTTGCTATCTTGTGGCGAGGTCTAATGCCACGTGCATAAGTTTACCGGCTACCTTACCCTCCAAACCGGAACACGACAGCGACAAGCACTGACGCTATTGCGGCAGGAATAGGTAAGGCGGTGGTACCAGACCCGGGCGAGACAATGCAGAACTCTACCACCTAGTAGCCACGATGGTAGTGACTCGATAGCCAATCGGTCGCCTTTTACGACCTGCCTGGCAGAACAGCAGTTGGCCTATTCTACAAAGGAGGCCGGGACCAACACGGCGAAAAAAGATTACTTTTTATTCGAACGAATAAAAGAAAGTAATGTGTATAAGAAAGTGTGTGTTATGCAAACGATGTCGCGGGAAATATCTAGTATAAATTAATGCCACATCAAACAAGTGTACAGTAATAGATAAATGTGACGTCACATAACTCCAAGCCGTTCAAATGCCGGCTACAATTTTACAGCACACATTATTCTCTCTCTCACGGTCGGTTATTCGGCGTTTAGATGGTAAATTAGGAATACCACTTGATACATGCGTGCCTTGAATCGATTAATCGTATTTCAGAGCGCGCCAAAACAAATCCGCCATGTTTCCGTTTATTAATGGCGGCTGTCACGCTAACCGGTTACGACCGGATGGATATGCGATGTCATCGGTTAACCGTGTATTAGAATTTGTTGTTTTTTCTTGTAAATGTTCACTCTGTTGTTATTTATAAGTTGTTTATATAATTGGTTAGTCGAAGTTGAACACAGTAAAATTTCAACATGGACAAGTGTTTATGTGATAAGCAAAGATGATTGTATTTCTTGGTTTGAGTATGTAATAGACTCCCGCGTTGGTCCAGGCTCCAATTGAAGAAAATACTATTTGCCGTTCTGCCAGGCAGTTCGTAATAAGCACACGATTGGCTATGCAAGTCACTACTACCATGACTACTAGGTGGTACAGTTCTCCATTGTCTCACCCGGGTCTGGTACCATCGCTTTATCTATTCCTTTCGCAATAGCGTCAATGCGTGTCACTGTCGTGTTCCGGCTATAACCTTAAGGTAGCCCGTAAACTTATGCATGTAGTATTAAGACCCTGCCACAAGGATAGCTACGCACCATTAACATCTTTCTTGTCTATAGGCAATGGTTGTCTCTTTCCATCAGAAGGGCCATCTGCTTGTTCGCTATCTTATAGTATAAAAAAACTTCAATTCCCGATAGAGACAAGCGTGAAGAGCATAGACGTTTGCATGTGTGTGTATTTTTTATTTCATAAGATAGGAAACAACCAAATGGATCTGGTGATGGAAGATGCAATCATACCAAAGATTTTATTGATGCGTTTCTATCCATGTGGGAAGTATGCCATATTAGGAACCCGTTTAAATGGCACCTGAGAAAATGGCAATGGTATTCCACATACGGCACCTCTCGATACTTTACTCAGATGCCATTAGTGGAATATTTTATTTTAAGATTTATTCCCCAAATGGCACCCACGGATCAGTAGGTACTAGTGTTGGGATACATTTATGAAGTGAATTAAAAAACCGATTAAAATCAATGCAGACTTTAATAACATGATAAAATTTGTTGAAAGTACTTTACAATACACTTGTATTTTTATTCTGCTATAAGTATCCATTAAATTACTTAAGTTAATCAACTGGTTTCGCTTTTTAAATCATCATCAGGACGTAATATTGTGTACTGACCATGCGTATGAAACATATTATAGAAGCTATATATGTATCATGTAATTAAATTCTGTATTGATTTTAATTGATTTGTTTAATTTTCATTTCCTGAGCATGTCCCAAAACTAGTACCTATTGATCCGTAGGTGCCATTTAGGGAATAAAACTTAAAATAATAAAATATTCTAATAACACCTACAAAAAGTATCAAGAGGTGCCGTATGTGGATTACCTCAGGTGCCATTTACTCAGGTGCAATTTAAGCGGGTGCCCAATATGACATACTTCCGTGTGGTGGGGTCAAACATTGATTCTGATGATGATGTGATGAAAAAACACATTTTTTAATTCCCCGGTCGGGGGAATCGAACCCGAGACTTCATGTGGTCAACACCGACACCACCTACTGAACCACTAGATCACAGAGGCGACATTTATTGTCACTAGTCTTTGAAAACACTTTTAATATCCGAATTTACAAAAAACAATGTTTTTGCAATTTGTTAATGTAAAGCACACATAATATATTTAAAATCAAAACTAAAATAAAAGATATAAGCTAAAGCTAATAAGAAAGAAACTTATAATAGCATTACTTTAACGTGAACACCATTTCCTTTTATGAGTTCTTTTATAAGTTCCGGGAACTTTTACTGACAGTACACGACACGTAAAAAGGTTACTTCATAGCTTACGATATGTTATTATAAAAACGTTTCTTTTATGTTAATAAAATGAAAATCTCAATGAATAAAACATTGAGTTTTCTTTTTTTCCGGAGGCAAGATTTGGTTTTTGGTACTAATAACAGCGTATGTGTTGAATAACATATGTATACGGTGATGCGAACTGTCATCTTTAAATGTCTTTTAAATTTATGTATATACAATTACACAATTACTGCCACAGTCAGAATAAAAATAATTGAAAACTCGTTAAGTTAAAACGCAACAAGTCAAGTCCAACCTTAACTTCGATCAACAAATCTACTCAATGACACATACAACCTCCAGAAATTAGGAATCATTTTCGGAATGATTCCCAAAAAAATTCCAAAGGTCTGGCGGTACTTCAGCTCACAGCTGTTAAATCTGTATACGGCCTAAGTCTAATCTTGCATGGAGTAATGTAGTCATCTTTGAATGGTTTTGCCAAGTATCAACTCGAAGCTTTTGACTACTAAAATTGAAGACCCCGTAGGCTAATAAACGATGAGAAGTTCACAAATAGAAAACTACTCAAACTTGAGCACTGTCTTGCGGTTTCTAGCTTATCGGTTTTTTATACGGCGGTTAGTATGCCAAAGCTCTTTTTTAAATTACTTACTATTCTTTATTGAACTACTAGACGCGGACAGAAGTCCCATTCGTACATTGCGTATATACCAAAAAATTGAACAATAACCAAACGTTTAAATGACTATTTTTTTAGTTCAAGCTGCACAAAGTTTGGAACGAACTACCTGGATCTTTTTTACCTGAAAAGCACAGTCCTGAAACCTTTATGAGTACAACAAGTTTATTTCGGATGGGCGTGTATCTTGTTCTATGTGCGTGTGTCTTTGTCTTCATCGACACTTTCCAAGAAGTGAGAAAAAAATATAACAAGTGAAATGGAAGACAAACGACTATCCAAATAAAATTTAAAAAAAAACAGTCATGTTTAAGGATTTGATAAGTTAGGGCACGTAAGTTTAACTTTTATGTCAGTTCACGGAAAATAGCAAATTTAATAAATTTCACCTTGCGAGTAAATTATTTACATGCATCCTGAAATAAAAGGTATATGGCTATTTTTTGTCTCAAGAATTAGTATCAAGCACTGACGTTGTCGTTGCCAAAGAAATGTTATGGGTTCTGAATTTATTTAGCGAATATCCATAACACAAAGAATACAAAAAGATAACTTAATGTGCATGTATGCACTATCTTTTATATGTAACTTTTATTGAGAAATAGGAATAGTTATTGATAAATATTGTAATTGGAAACCACACACTGAATCTCTATGTAGTAAGATTGATAGATTTGTCTATGTCTTGAGAAAGACTAAGAGAAGTAGGAAACGTAAAAGCCTACCTATTAGCATACCATGGATATGTCTCTTTTAATTTACAATATGGAATTCCTATTTGGGGAAATTTGTTGAATTGGTACGAATTTTTATAATCCAAAAGAAATATGTAATGTTAATCAGTTACATTCCTGTAAACCACTTTTCAAGTCTCTTAAGGTACTTTCCTTATCATGTTTGTATATTTTAGAAGTAAAATTTATAGAAATAAAATTGTAAAAAAAACACCAAAAGTTATTTAAAACAAATGATGAAGTCACTGGTAACTCATATTTTAGGAATAGTAAGAAATTGTATGTGCTTAACCAAAAACTAAATATTTTTACAAAAAATGTGTATTGTATGTCTATTATTATATCCATACTAACATTATAAATGCGAAAGTTTGTCTGTCTGTCTGTCTGTCTGTCTGATACGCTTTCACGGCTAAACCGCTGGACCGATTTTCATGAAATTTGGCATGCATATAGTTGAAGATCCGGGGTCAAACAAGGGCTAATTTTTTTTCAAAAATCAGTCCCTGGAGGGCTGAAATAGGGGATGAAATTTTTTTTTTTTTTTTTTAATATCATAAGATAGCAAACAAGCAGATGGGTCTCCTGATGGAAAGAGTCAACCATCGCCTATAGACACCAAAGGTGTTAATGGTGCGTTGCTATCTTGTGGCGAGGTCTAATGCCACATGCATAAGTTTACCGGCTACCTTACCCTCCAAACCGGAACACGACAGCGACAAGCACTGACGCTATTGCGGCAGGAATAGGTAAGGCGGTGGTACCAGACCCGGGCGAGACAATGCAGAACTCTACCACCTAGTAGCCACGATGGTAGTGACTCGATAGCCAATCGGTCGCCTTTTACGACCTGCCTGGCAGAACGGCAGTTGGCCTATTTTTATTAAATTTTTATTAAAAGCTATTTGGATGACTTATCAATATACTCGCGGGCGAAGCTGCGCGGGTCAGCTAGTACAATCATATTCCTGATAATCTTAAATCATTGCCTATAAATAAATTTCGCAAAAAGTTGTTTGATTTGCTGTTAGATAAAACTTATTATGATATTAAAGAATTTTTAGCCGATAAAATTAAATGTTAATGGATAGAAATATAAGTTTGTTGAATCGGCTTAAAAAAATCCAATGTAGTAAAATTTTGTAAATGGTGAACATTTTGTAAATTATAAAAAAAATAATTACACAAAAAATGATATTTGTAATTATAAAAATAACTTTTCTAATATAAAATCGTTCTTGTACATTAGTAATAAATACATAAAATAGAGAATAAAGACCAGCCCGCTGAGTTTCTTCCGCCAGATCTTCTCAGTGTGTGGCCGGGTTCCGATCCGATAGTAATTCTAAAAAATCTATACAATGTTTTAAATGTAATATTATATAATGATATTTTTTTAAATATTTGCACACCATATAATGATAGAATATGTTGGTAACTTAATTAATTTTTTACAAATTGTAACACCCATATTCTTACAAATAAATATTTTCTTTCTTTTTTCTTTCTTTCTATGCCCCTGAAACACAGAAAGTAGTGCAAGCAAAGTAACAAACTCATCGAACGTCTGGTAAACAAAGCAGCAACTCTTTTTGATTTTCCTACGGATATTTTAGTTGCGTACTAAAACGTGTGTTGAGTCATATTCTATTCATTACAATTTATACCACTCACGTGATGAAGGTTGTAGGGGCATAAAAGAACAATTTTTATTTTCTTAAATCATCAAGTGTTCGTGAGTAAATTCCATTTCTTTAATTCTTTTTCTTGTTTTAGTGACAGTAACGGTAGTAAAAAGTGTAAATTAAATTACTTATTTTAATTTATTATGAAGTAAAAGAGTAAGCCTATAATTTATTTTTTGAATATATACATTTATGTTCAAAAATATTAAATTACTATAGTTTATTTAAAACAATGTTTTTTTTAAAGTAACCTATCAAATAAGTGTTGTCTATGAAATCTTACTCATAAAGCTTGATGGTTCGATTAAAAAACATTGAAAATAGTCGGTCATAAATATTATACTAGAACGCGTTAATTTAAATGTTAATGTTTAACATAAAGTGTATTTGATGTTTAATAATCGCCTCTGTGGCGGCGGTGTGGTGGCGGTGTTGACCATATGAGGTCCCGGGTTCGATTCCCAGGTCAGGTAATCCAAAATGCGTTTTTTCAGTTTTCTGATAAAAACAACGTTACCCGGGATTGGATGGTGCCGGTTAGGTGCTTCGTAAGGCAAAGTGTTCAACTAATCGTGAGTACACATGTTGTACCTCTGCCTATCTCTCCGGGATACGGGCGTGAAGTTACTTATTTAGAACAAAATAATTCAAGTTAGATCTCTCTCTCTCCCTCTCTCTCTATATTTCTATTCTAGAACCCACGCACATCTTGGTTTTATATTTTTTTTTTCAAGATAGAAATAAAAAATATTTACTATTGATGCCAAAGTTCTTCCTAAAACTGTACTTTAACTATTAACTTTTAATAGCATTTATCAAGAACATTGCCTTAAGAAAACAAAATATTATAATGTTTTGTAAGATTTCCTGTAATTTATAATTATTAACATTAATCCATATCTATACTAATAAGTAATATAAAAAGGTAAGATCTATTTGTTTGTAAAAAACAAACTCAAAAACTACTGGACAACAAAACACAAAAATATAAAAGTTTATCTTTATCATTGACCAAAATAAGTTTTTTACCTGACTGGAAAATGGAAGTAATGTTTTGTGGGTCAAACGAAGTCGCCCGAAACGACTATTTATTATACTTTTGCATAGGAAAAAAACCACCGAAGTAATGGATCAAATATTCCATTTTTTGGTCATATATCACATTAGACGGTGAGATTTGCATACGTAACCCAAACAGGCCGGTGTTAGCGGAAGGTGTAAACAAGGGGGGTGGCAGCGCTGGCGGGGGCTAGTGGGGGCTAGCGACAGGGTTTCCAATTATAATATCATTCATTATCACAAAAAATATAATTATTTTAAATTAATTACTGAAGTAAAACTTCCTTAGAATTTTTGTGATTTGAAACACGATATGCTGTGATTAAACTGACACGGGACTGAAAGAACACATTACAAAGTATTTCATATTTAAAATGTCATCTATTTAATGGTTTCAAAACCGGCCAAACACAAATAGTACATCTAAAAAAATTGTACAATTTTTTACTTAATAAAAAAATTCCTCGACTCCTTCAATTTATGTCTCTCTTATGTTCTTTTCTAGTTCAATCAAAATTAAAAAGTCTACATACGGGTACTATGATAGGTCATCACATTACATCCTATCACAGCCACAAGTATCAAATGCGCCACAGTGATGATCCCGACGTGATCATCACTGACAGTTGACGTCACCTGGACAGTAGTTGGCCCGCTGGTTCTACCGCTAAGCTCTTTAGTGGTATCAAATTGCAGCGCCACAATGGTGACCCCGACGTTATTACCACCCGCAGTGGTGACCCTCGATAAAATAACACGCAATAACCTTCGGGCCGTCAGCGTCATAAATAACCCCTTCCACTCTCAACAGCATCAGCTAGCTACGCCTCATCTACGCTTTCCGGAGTCCATCTCGAACTTTCCAAGTTCATTATATTTCGATTCAACCCTGTCCTGCTCGTTCCGACTCATTGCGAACCACAGCGGAGAGCACTCGTCCCGACTCACCGAGGACCGCGCATATCCTGCCCGTCTCGACTCCCCACAGACTCCAGCACTAAAGGCACATATATTCCACTGGCGTAATTTGATTGACCTTTGGGCTTAAGGGAAAGTACTACAACTGATACAGAAAAAAAACATATATATATGTTATACTTTCCCATATGTAGTACTTTCCCTTAAGCCCAAAGGTCAATCAAATTACGCCAGTGGAATATATGTACCTTTAGTGCTGGAGTCTGTGGGGAGTCGAGACGGGCAGGATATGCGCGGTCCTCGGTGAGTCGGGACGAGTGCTCTCCGCTATATATATATATATATATTCGTTAGTCTCGCTAAAACTCGAGAACGGCTGAACCGATTTGGCCAATTTTGGTTTTGAATTAATTGTTGAAGTCCAAGGAAGGTTTAAAAGGTGAGAAAATGTAGAAAAAAATAAGAGTAGTTAAAAAGGCAGAACAACGTTTGCCGAGTCAGCTAGTAAAAAATAAATAAATAAACGATGAAATCCATACTCCATACTAATATTACTAATACGAAAGTAACTCTGTCTGTCTTTCTGTCATTTCTTTACGCTTAAACCACTGAACCGATTTTGGTGAAATGTGGTAAAAAGGTAGAAGTTTAATTCGTATTAGGAATGGGAACCATGTGGATAAAACCCCGGGAATGTCTATTTTTTAAACCATTTTCCCTCGTGTTGGTCCCGGGCTCCAACTGCCATTCTGCTAGGCGGGTCGTAAAAGGTGACCGATTGACTACACGAGTCACTGCTATCGTGATTACTAGGTGGTAGAGTTCTGCATTGTCTCGCCTGGGTCTGGTACCACCGCCTGACCTATACCTGCTGCAAAAGCGTCAGTGCTTGTCACTGTCGTGTTCCGGTTTGGAGGGTAAGGTAACCGATAAACTGATGCATGTGGCATCAGACCTTGCCACAAGATAGCAACACACCATTAACACCTTTGGTGTCTATAGGCAATGGTGGACTCTTTTCATCAGGAGACCCATCTTCTTGTTAGCCATTTTATAAATTTTATTATAAAAAAATTTCCACGCGGACGAAGTCACGGGCATAGTTAATTTAAAATTAAATTTTAAATCGCAATATCGCAATGACTTAGCTTGTACACACTATATATTATGCAAGTTTCAACGCTTCTCAAAGGGACTTTGTTCCCCAAGCAATGCACCTTGCCTGGCTGGAAAGATCTTCCTTTTCCATCCCCGTTACTAGTGTGACGTCATCAACCTCCACAGTTATGACGTCACCCTGACAAAAATTGGCAACTGGTTCTACCGCTAAGCTCTCTAGGGGTATAGAACTGCGGCGCTACAAACATATCACTATAATACAATTAAGATCCAGGAATTTGTGGAAGTGAAATTTCTTTATATGTATTAGTTGACAACCCTATTTGGTGGGGGACACCAGGGGTGAGGAAATCTCTCGGAGCGGGTAACGAGGTGTACTTTGCACGTGAAATGCAATCGCAAGTGTTGAATCGAGTAAATTAAATATAATTTAGTAACGTTTATATAAATATAGTGATAATTTAATTTTTCCATTCATACGATTGCTTTTAAATTCAAGCCGGAAATTAATGTATCTTCTTATATTTTATACATTCTAATAATTATGACAGTATCTCTACATATTAAAACGTAAAGTAAAAACTTTGTACTTCTTTTTAAGACAATTGCGCGAATGGTGGACAGTGTAAAATGTCGGCAAAAATTTTGCTTTATTTCCTGTAGTGTCTGGAAATATATTAATGCGACTGTTTTTTTAATAAAATTATTAATAATTTAATTTAAAAAAAAACCGTTTTTTAATGTTACATATTTTAAAATTAAAAACTATAATCTAATCTCTCAGGCTAAAATACTTATTTAAAAAGAAGCTAACTGACTACGATCATAATATAATATGTATTCTTTTTTATGCAGTAAATAAATGTTGCCATACAATATTTTCCGTAACATTAGTAGAATATTTATATAGTCTAAATATATATTTTTCGTAGTAAAATTACTTTTAACTTAACTTACCTTTAAAAAATGTACTAACAATATAAAGTATTATTTGAAATTATTAGATTTAAAATATTTCTTATAATAAAGCTAGGGCTGTGGTTAGGCACAGAAAATTCGTACTTTATCGCGCTAGTATATTCGTACCCGTATTAGTACTCTTTTATGAATTCAATGAATGTTTAGGAGAATAAATTGATGTATACTTTTTAACATACCTATTATTGTTGTTCTACCAATTCTCTAACTCTGTTAGTCTGACTCAAGGAACTTGTATACGATAACTGGAATAATTACGAACCAATATTTGAAAAATAAAAATGTACTTTATTTCGTTTTACATAAAGTTGACATTAGTTCCTTACTTAACAAGGGAAAAACGTTCTGAGCAAGACAACGACAAGAGTGGATTTTGTCCCTTTCTTGCAATTGCCAGTATTTAAATAAAACTACTAAGGGTAGATTTTTATATATTCGGTAATCGTTAAATCCCTTTTATTTATACACGTTGATAAATACATTAGCATAAAATGTATTGTAATTAACATAGTGAGTTCTAAAATGTGCTTATTTTAATTATTACATAATTACTTATGCAATGAACAGCTGTTTCTCAAATTAGTAGAATTACTTAGTAGTAATTTGCAAACTACGCATGGCCGCACTTATGTATATATGGCGATTGGCGCTTTATTTAGTAGAAAGAGACACACTCCACCCATGTCGTGGTATTCTTCGGAATGATTTTGAAGCGCGTGAGAACATTCCGGGTAGAATGTAACTTCCTTGGTCTGACTTAAGCATTTTACAAAAACCCATATTGACAAAACTGATTTGTATCGGACGAAGGTATTACTCGTACAGAAAAAACAATATATTATTTTAAAGTGCTTTGTGGATTACACCCGGCGTAGACATCGATAAAACTGTTACTTTGATTACTTTCTGCTAGGTTTTGCGTTTATATAGTGTTTCAATCGTAATGAAGTGTGAAATCCACGCAGATTTTGTGCGTGAACTGCAATATATATCCACAAATACCCTGTTTTGGAACTAAGTACTGAAGTCACATTTATTTTCTTATTTATTTTTCCACACACACATTTTTACAGGTAGACTTAACGCCCAAAGGCATTATCTGCCAATAAACCTCAAAAGAATACAGGGAAGGCGCAAAGGGTACACATAGAAAAAAACAAAAACAGGAACTTGCTTAATCAAGTACATTACATTACATTTGACCACCCCGTAGGTCGAGTTGTTAGCGACCCTGACTACGCAATCGTCGGGGCTCGGGTTCGATCCCAGACGGGGACAAGCATTTGTGTGATGAGCATAAATGTTTGTATTTCCAGGTTTGTGTGTTTATTAAATATATTCTAGTATGTATATTATAATATATTGTAGTATTTCTATGTATTAGCATCGTTGACTAACACGCATAACACAAGCAAATAATTTGCTTAATTTGGGGTTAGATCACTAAGTGTAATTTGTCCCGTGAATATTTATTTATTTATTTATTATTAAATAAACAAATTATGTGAAAAGAAAACTAACACATCGAAAGACACATACTTAAAAATTTATATTTATATATAATAATATCATATTATATATAAATATAAGTTTATATATAATATGAATTTACATGAATACAAATATTTCAACATATAACAATAAAATACTACTCATAACTATAGACAAATATATACTGATATACAAAGACACTACCTAATATATATTATACACTACTTACTACAATCACATAAGGCAACCTTTCAGACATGTAAAATCAAAATTCTTTAAGTTTTTTTATATCAAAGAAGAAATTCTTTATCAATGCTCAGGAATAGATAATGTATTTTTTTATATTTTTCTCATTATAAGACGCTAGTCCACTATTGTGATATGTGAGAGTTAGTCGGTGTTCTTTGGCAAAGTTAAAGTTTACATTGCGGGCTACAGAAATTTAACATTTTAAAATAATTTGCATTAGAAATACATAAAATTATTAAAAATGAGCATTACACACACTACATTCATGTGACGAATATATGTGATAATATACACACATGTATACTATTTTCTTGACGGCTGAAGCTATTGTTAAATTAAGAGATTTTATTGTTTAGTCTATGGCCGAATTTCGACCACAGGGCAATCGCTAGTTTTAACAATAGCGATAGTATATAAAAAATAACTCAATGACTCCAATTTTGCTATGCGTTTTCTACATTAGTTTTAAGCTATTTTTCTAACAACGAATTTAAAATGAAGATACGAAGAATCTGGTAGCTGCTGGCTCTCCTGATGGAAAAAGACAACGATCGTCTATAGATGCTTAAGCTGTCAAGAGTGCGTTTCTATCTTTGTGGCGGAGTCTTAACGCAATATGCATAAGTTTACTGACTACCTTACCCTCCAAACTGGAACACGAAAATGACAAGTACTGACGCTATTGTGGCAGAAATAGGTAAGGCGGTAGTACCAGACCCAGACGAGATTATGCAGAACTCTACCACCTAGTAGTCGTTCGCCTCTTATGTACTGCCTGGCAGAACGGCAGATGGTTTATTTTTCAAAGGGGGCCCGGACCACCACTGGTAAAATAGTATTAAGGTAGGACGCTAAACTCTGCGATAATAGAGCACTTCAGTCATCGTTTACTAGGTGGTAGAGTTCTGAATTGTCTCGCCCGGGTCTTGTACCACCGCCTTGCCTATTCCTGCCGCAATAGCGTCAGTGCTTGTCGCTGTCGTCTTCCGGTTTGGAGCGTAAGGTAGCCGATAAACTTATGCATGTGGCATTAGACTTCACCACAAGATAGCAACGCACCATTATTACCTTTGATGTCTAGAGGCGATGGTTAAATCTTTCCATCAGGAGACCCATCTGCTTGTTTGCTATCTGATGATATAAAAAAAATATATATTATTTTATAGCACGTGCGTAATAAGCCCGCACTTAAGTCACGCTTTTTGTCCAAAAGGACTATTAGGTCACGTGCGAGAGTAAAGTGCGAGATTACGTCACACAGTGCTATAAAAAAGATAAAATTAATACATTCCCCATTTTCCCCGTGTTGTTCCGGCTCTTTTGAGGAATAGAGCAACTGCAGTTCTGCCAGGTATGTCGTAAAAGGCGACCGATTGGCTGTACGTATCACTTCTATCGTTACTACTACACTCGGAACTATAATTAGATTCTACATTTGACATTAGCTACTGTCATTTTGTAAAATAATGATACCACATATAATAGTGTAGTGATGGACACAAAAATCGATAAACAATCGCGATTTATATTTACGTAATTATATTATTGGTGTTTTTTTTTATATCATAAGATAGCAAACAAGCAGACGGGTCTCCTGATGGAAAGAGTCAACCATCGCCTATAGACACCAAAGATGTTAATGGTGCATTGCTATCTTGTGGCGAGGTCTAATGCCACATGCATAAGTTTACCGGCTACCTTATCCTCCAAACCGGAACACGACAGCGACAAGCACTGGCGCTATTGCGGCAGGAATAGGTAAGGCGGTGGTACCAGACCCGGACGAGACAATGCAGAACTCTACCACCTAGTAGCCACGATGTTAGTGACTCTATAGCCAATCGGTCACCTTTTACGACCTGCCTGGCAGAAGGGCAGTTGGCCTATTCTTCAAAGGAGGCCGGCACCAACACGCCAGTTAAAGACTAAATTATAGATTTTTATTTTAATAAATACATAATTATTCATAATAATTACTTATTAATTAGTAACTACTGCTTTATTTTATAAAAAACATTTTTTTTTATATAAAAAACAAAACTTATAATAAAAGAGCCTAGATAGATAGGAATACAAAAAATTACGGCTACCGAATGGTCTAAATGCGTATCCCATGTTGTCAAAGAAGAGGAAAAAATGAGTAGGCTGGATATGTCAATTGACAACATCACACACACATTTATAATAAATGTTACAGAAAGTGATAGCGATAGTGATGACGGCGACGATTTATAAAATAAAATATTACCATAATACATCTTTTTTTTTATATCATAAGATAGCAAACAAGCAGATGGGTCTCCTGATGGAAAGAGTCAACCATCGCCTATAGACACCAAAGATGTTATTGGCGCGCTGCTATCTTGTGGCGAGGTCTAATGCCACATGCATAAGTTTTGTTTCTTTGTTAAAAAAAACATAAACATAAACATCTATCTGTTTTATTTCTCATGTTCCTTCATGATCACATTTTTTTATTTATTTCACACACAATTATTAAAGAAAACTCTCAGGTTCTTAATAAAATTAATCGTCATAACTAAATTATCCGTTCAGAAATATTTAATTTCCTGATATACTTAGTTTCTATTAATGTAGTAGTTGTTTAGATATACTACTATAAACGAGAGGAATCGATCCGGAAATATTCCATTTCCGTATTGCATAATTTCGCAACGTCACTATTTAGTACTTGTCATAACGTTGTAACACTGAAATTGTCAAATCTGGAATCGAATTAAAATTCCGAGTATAGGTGGTAGGGTTCCGCAACGTCTCGCCCTGAGTGCTAAGTGTGAGTTTTTCTTTTCGCATTCGATCGTGAGCGCGTTTCGAGTTTACTGGGAATTTGTATGTGATTTGTACAGCGCCACCTAGTGGTAAACTGGTTTCTCACGTTTACCACTAGGTGGCGCTGTACAAATCACATACAAATTCCTAGTAAACTCGAAACGCGCTCACGATCGAATGCGAAAAGAAAAACTCACACTTAGCACTCTGATATAAAGTACATTAGATTAGTTAATGCTCGTCATTGCCGTGTTCCGGTTTGGAGAATAAAGTAGCCGGTAGACTTATGAATGTACTTATTACCATACCGCCACGCGTATAGAAACGTATCATTAACATCTTTGGAGACTATAGACGATGGTTTCTCTTTCCATCCGCAAATTCATCTGCTTGTTTACTATATACGATAGATTATCAATGTATAAACTTTAACTTTAATTATTATTAATGAAATGATATAAATAATGAATAATATTGAAAATTTTATACTTTTTAAATAGGTATTTTTGCATGTCAGTTTTGACGAAATGTGAATGGAAACAATGTTTAAAAATGTAACATCTTATGTACCCACATTCTTGCAAATAAATGATTATTATTATTATTATTATTATCTTATAATAAAAAAAAATGATGTGGTGTCGCGGGACACCAGGTAGGAACGAACTTCCTTCGGCTAAACGGCACTACTCGCTCGTGTACGCAACTGTCGCGCCTGCGCACGTCTCATTTAACGCTTTTATTCCACGCATTTTTCTTACGGTTTCACTATCACATTTTTTTCAGTTCGGTCGCGCAGCAAAATCCCTATCCCCTCCAAGCCTGCCGTAAAGAACTTCGTTCCAAAAAAAATTAACATCAACAGTATACAATTACGTTTCAAAAGCCTTTCCTGCATCGTAACATAAATAGTTCTCAAGGACGGCTCATTATACTAAGTAAATGTGTTTACCGTCGAGATTTACGGCGTGTTTAGGGGGCTCGAATAGCTGGCGTCGATTACTTGTTACGAGTAACCGAGCGGAAGCACCGTGCTCTATATGACTTTCATTTGATTACCGAAGAGCAATCCTAATTAATTCATTGGGTATTGATTACGTTACGGGTTAATTGCTCCCATATTATACCAGATGTGTAGAAATGCAGGTAATGTAGCATTAGCTAGGTGACCTAATTGAAAACTCGGGAAGGGATAGTCTGTTTGACTCCGATAAGAAGGTTCCATGTTCGATGCCTGGATTGAGTGAAAGTTTTACTAAGGTTTCTTACTGAAATCCATTCTAAAATATAATATTATAAATTGTAAGTCTGTCTATCTGTTACGCTTTCATGGCTAAACCACTGAACCGATTTCGATGAAATTTGGTATGGAGATAGTTGAAGTTCCCGGGTCCAACGTAAGTCAGGTATTTTTTCTAAAATTAACCCTGAAAGGGCCAAAACTGGAAATAAAAGTTTTTATGTGAACTATTAAAATATATTCGCAAGCAAAGCTGGGCGAGTCAGCTAAAAAAAAATATTTAAAAATATTATCAATTTGTAATTCTACTCTCAAAACATACTCAATATAGTCCAAGCGGAGGCCGTCAAAAAGGGTGGGAATCGAATCGAATATAAAAAGTAAGTACCTTCATGCCCGTATCCCCGAAGGGGTAGGCAGAGGTACAACAAGTGCACCCACGATTAGCCGAAGATACTTGGTCCCACAAATGTGATAGGTGGCAAGCCTATCGCCAACCGGGCACTTTCCGATCCCGGACATCTTTGTGTTTATCAGAAAACTGAAAAAACACTTTTTTAAGTGCCCGACCCGGGAATCGAACCCGGGACCTCATGTGGTCAACGCCAACGCTGGACCACTAGACCACAGAGGCGATTATAATATAAGAATATAATTGACTTTTTTTGATTTTGAACATCAGACATATAATATTCAACCGGTCCGGTGCCGATTTACAGATACCGATTTACCGACCTATTAAACATCATCCCCGGCCATGATACAATTTGGATGTCTCACACCGACGTCGGAAACAACGATGTTGCCAGCGGGTGACATTAGCGTAACAACGCAACGATGTGCATCCATGTTAAAAAATAACAAAAACGCCTGTTTAGTTGCGATGTAAACGCTATATTGTCGCGCTTTTTCTGCACTGCAAACGCGATTCAGTAACGGTATAAAAATACCTGCTAGCTCCGCTAAGGCAACATTAATAGTCAAGATTTCTTTGGTACTTTTTTACGTAAGCAGCCCAAGCATGAACAACGAAAGCAACGTCAATATTCCAACAGTGTCCGACACGGTCGCGCGTTTACATCGATACAGTCATGATGAAGTAGCGCGTTGATATCGGTACTGTAGCGCGTTCCAATGCGACTAACTGTGTTAGTAGCAATACCGTCGCAATAAGTAAACGCGCGACAGAATCGCTATAAAAAGTCGCCGTGGGCGAGGGAGCTAACAGTTTTGTTAAGAATAGCACGTCAAAAGCTAAAATTTTGATGTTTTACTTACCAAAACGCAAATGGTGAAACATTATCCTAATGTCTTATATGTCAATTTTACAATATAAAAAATTAGAAAAAGATAATTTCTAAAAAACGAACTGGACAAGTTACAGATCACCAGACCGATCGATTATTATTTTTCTAATGTCCAAATAGCAATACAGTCCATTTTTGTTCTTATATTTAATCCTCACCCTTTTTGACGGTTTCCGCTCGGACTAAAATCAAATTAAACTTGTTATAGTATAGGATCTCACTTTAAAACGACCTTCACCGAGCTGATTACTAATAACCCAATAAAATATGTCAATAAAATATTGCAAATAGGTTGACTAAAAAGTTTCAGTCCAGAATATGATTAATTAACTGTCATTTTTTTTGAAAACCCTTGTTTGGTTAATAGACAAATTCGATACCAATCGAAAGTATGAAGCCTATAGAATATGCAAACGTTAGGTTGACTACTTTTTCCCGTCGCAACTCTTGGGTAGGCAGGTATAAACAGGTTAATAGATACTACTAACCTTAGGCAGGTTACTAGTATCGATTTTTTTTTATTATTTTTTTTTCTATTTTCTGGTTAGCCGTATGGTTAGCTGGTAGAGAATATTTTATGCATTAAGCTCGCCATTTGTACCCTATACATTCCGTATGTGGTTCCATAAAGATAAATAAATAAAATTGAGACGGGACAGGCTAAAGAGTTGTGAAGGGAAAAAAATTAGTCAACGTAACGTTTGCATGTTCTATAGGCTTCATTTTTGAATGGCTTGAAATTTCTCTATTAACCAAACCAGTGAAATATTTACAAAAAATTAACAAATATTCTGGACTGATATTTTAGAATATATGTAATTGGATATAAAATACTTTTCATCCATTAACGAGCTCGCTGAAGGTTGTTCCTACCGTTCGTAAATTCCTCTCCTAAACAAATAAATTTAGAAACAGATAAACTTGTCTAAATACCAAATAGCCTTTACGAGAAAAAGCAAGAACGTATAAAAATAATGAATATGTTCTCCATTTGGCCAAAACTTAAATGAGGGCATGATACATTTGTGGCTCACACAATTTACTGACGTAATAATATTGTTGGTGTTATTTATAAGACACTAGCGACCCGCTCCAGCTTCGCACAACTAATGTAAATAAAAAACCATGACAAATTATACACCTGAACCTTCCTCATGCATTCGTCTATCTATTAGTAAAATTAAGAATGCATAGTTCCGGACCAACTATAATGTGTGTGAAAATATATAACAAATTACTAGATAAAATTAAATCAGAAGAAAATGACCGTGTATTTATAAAACTTGTGAAGAATCTCCTGATAGAAAAATGTTACTACACTGTTAACGACTTCCTTAATGACAATCACTTCTCACATAATGACAATGACTATCTTTCATGAAATGGATCGGTCCAGTCCTACATTGCAATACCCTTATAGGGTGTATATGTTCACTATCTACTAATTATTATTGTAATACCTAAAATTGTTTGTAACATATAATGCAATAAATGATTGAGTATTGAGTAAACATTGCATGAAAATCCGTTTAGTGGTTTTTGAGGTTATCGTGAACAATAGGACAGAGAGGTCGGGGGACTTTGTTTCATAATATGTAGCTTAGAACATAAGATCAGCATTGAGTTTAAACCTCAACTAAAGTTGAGCACACACACCATTTTGAGACATCAATATATAAAAAAAAAACTGAACTAAACATAAAAAATGTTGTTGTTCTTATAAATTTTCTTTTTTAAACCCCGACGCAAAACGACGGCTGTTATAAATTTTAGGTATGTATCTGTGGATTTGTGTATGTGTGTATCTGTGTGTCTGTCCGTGGCACCGCGCCGTAGCGCCGTGGCGGATGGTCCGACTTAGTTGCGGTTTTTTTTATTTATAATTTGCCTCGTGGTCTAGGGGGTCAGCCTATTCGTCTCAGGTCCCGGGTTTGATCCCATGGTTAGAAAAAAATATTATTGAGAATTTTCCGAAGTTTTTCTCAAAATCGATAATAATTAGTAGCAGCTTGGAGTATGGCGATGGTGTCTTACCACTCCCGCATCTCAGATGAGCACGTAAAGTCGTCGGCCCTGGTTATGGCTAGAAATAGTTGACATTAGTTATCAGTTCGGTAAAATACGGTGACGGGGATCATCACTCATCTTGCCAACCAACATCGATGAATGGTATAAAAAAGGGAACCAGGCATCAAGACACTTTTTATAATATTTTTTCTGTTAATCTGTCAATGATGTGATATATATCTCAAATAAATGTTTTTTATTACAGTTTAGTAGCCTAAAAAGCAGATTTAAGCAATTTCAAATCTAAATTAAATTTCAAATTACAAGAGACCTTGAATTTTACACAAGAAACAAGGTGTGACGGTACAGGTGTCAAATAATAAAAATTTATTGGATCTCTCGTAAATCTTAAGCCGAGTTAAAAGCGTCAAAGTTCACAAAGTAGGTAATCCACTCAACGACTGTAAAGCTCGGTTTCCTTAGTTAAGTTAGGAGTGAACTCCATTATTTTAATAACCAGAACGCGTGCTCTAATTTTCAACAAACGCATTTGATAAACCGTTAATCTTTGCTTCTTCTAACAACTCATGAAGGATGTCTTCCATTGACTAAAGACTAAAACTTTAATATTATAACTAGCGATCTCTAGCGATTCCCGTGTTTGTTTGGGCTCCTTTGAAGAATAGGACAACTGCCATTCTGCCAGGCAGGTCGTAAAAAACGACCGATTGGTTATACGAATCACTACCATCGTGGCTTAGGGTAGAGTTTTGCATTGTCTCGCCTGGGTCAGGTACCACGGCCTTACCTGTTCCTGCCGCAATAGCATCAGTGCTTGTCACTGTCGTGTTCCGGTTTGGAGGGAAGGTAGCCAGTAAATTTATACATTTAGCATTAGACTTCGCCACAAGACAGCAACCCACCATTAACATCCTTGATGTCTATAGGCAATGATTGACTCTTTCCATCAGGAAACCTATCTGCTTGTTTTCTATCTGATGATATAAAGATAAACGACAGGACTTGAACATGCGACCTTCCCTCTGGCTGACGTTCTAGCCAACAGAGCCACTGTTGACTGGTCGGAGCCAGAGGCAAGGTCGCAGGCTGAAATTATAGTGACTAAATTTTTTTTTGTTAAGTTTTTAAACTTTCCCAGTGGCTTCAAACCCGCTACATTGATATCAACGCATGATGGTAAAGACACGTTTGGTCAACCGTTTCCCTTTGAAATGTTGCAAAACCGAATTTAAAAAACCGACCAATAGAGTCACTGACGCTATTGCAGCAGGAATTGCTAATGTAGTACCAGACCCCGGCGAGACAATGTACAACTCTGCCACCTAGTAGCCTTGATAATAGTGACTCGCATAGCCAATCGGTCGCTTTTTACGACCTGCCTGGCAGAAAAGCAGTTAGCCTTTTCTTCAAAGGAGCTCTAAACAACACGAAGAAAGTCGTCGTTTCGATTTTTTTGTTTCTAAATTTTTTAAGTCCATAATAAGTTTTTGTCATTACTGTACTAGATCTCGCTCCAGATTGACCATGCCGACCGCTTTATATATATTTGGCTCTATTTTCATTCCACGCAATTACTTTATTCGCTGCACTATTCTTTGCAAGACTGTCAGGCATGAATTTACGAGGGCATTTGTTAGAACATTCCTTATTCAATAGGATTGTGCTTGACGTTGGTTTGATGTTAAGAAAAGAATATTTTGTCATTGTTACAAATACGTTTGGAGAATTCTTAGCTGTTTCCGTAATGAAACCGTGTTTTGGTGGCATTTCTTATTTTAATGCATCCAAAAATTGATCTTATTTTTGAAGGTGAAATAATGTATCTAGTTTGTTACACGACTCAATACGAAGCAGTAGAATGTTCTCGATCAATTTTTTTACGTTTTTTTTTGTTGCTATTGTTGGCCCCGTGTTGATCCGGGCTCCCTTTGAAAAATAGACCATCTGACTGATTGGCCTATTAACACTCCGTCACAAGGATAACAAGATATCATTAACATCTTTAGTCTCTATAGGTGATGGGTGTCTCTATGCATAGAGTTCTCTGCTTATTTGCTATCTCCTGATTTATAAAAAAAACCGTCCGGCACTAAACAAAAAGTAGATATCTTAAATACACTTATTTTGCCGTAACTTACTTCATATTTTTAAAATAACTTTAAAACTAATAAATAACAATTGATTTCAAAATCTAATCAGCTCTTCTACTTAAAAAACTGTCTTAAACACAGTAAATAGGACCAAAATCACTTGAGTCATTCAGAATTTAAGAATGACAAAACTTTTTGAAAAAATTTATTATTATTTTAATCTATCGATTTTGTGGCTAAAACAATATTGAAGAGCTCCAAAATTGCGTTGAATATAAACATATTTATATAATTTGGAAGATCAAATTCGATCATCGTTTAAAATACACAATTGTTCAAAAATTAAAATGCTGACATCATTAACAAACTTTAGATTTTTGAACTCCTTGATCTCAAAATCAATGCTCCTGCCTCTGCTAAAATTCTTCAATTTAGCAGAAAGTTTCAAGGATGACCTGGAGGATCAATCAGTTTACAGATTTTTCTTTAGACCTATTATTAATCATGAATAGAACCAGACTGATTTCCTGTGGGCCTAGACTGGTTCTATTTAAATTTTACTCGCCCCCCTCAAGCAGACTCGTGAAATCTGAATTTAACGATGGTACCGTGACTTTCAGGTGTCAAAGAACTGCTACGACTCGCTACCGTAAATTAAGAGTTTGTCGCTGTAGTTGTCCGGACAGTAGGATAGGGTAGCTGTGACCATCCTGAATTGGTAGGACTAAATGGTAGAACGCCGCCTATGATAAGGATTGAGGATGCTAGTACGATCTTAGCCAGTGTGAATTTTTTTTATTTAGAATAATTTAATTATTATAATTAGTGTCTAAGTTTTTTTAGCGCAAGAATAGTGCTTCAATTACATAGTATCACGCCCGGTTCCCTTGCGGGGTAGCGAGAGTAAAAACCAAACGTGTGTAGACTTTCCGGTTCACCACGATTCACCGGTTTGTCGGTTGACATGATAAGTAATAGTCCTCATCGCCGCATTTTACCGACATGACATCGACTATTTCTAGCGATAATCGGGGCTGACAGCTTTACGTGCTCATCCAAAGCAGAGTAAATGACAGTTTTTACACGATCAGGTGATCGAACCCGGGATCTTATGATCTGAACCGAATAGGCTTAATATATAAAATTCTCAAGTCGCGGTGTTTGTTACCAAACTCCTCCGAAACGGCTCGACCGATTCTTTTGAAATTGGTTGGTTAACACCTATTTTTCATACCCCTAAATGTTAAGGGTTAGTTTAGAGCGGCAAATCTTAAATAAATATTTAAGAAATACCTATATAAACAGTTATGATTCAAAACATTTAAATATTGGTATATATTAGGTAACCGATATTTTTGAAGTTAAGGCAAATCCAAACCTTTACAAAACGCTCATTGTGTACTTGGATTGATTTAGGTTTACAAATTGACCGGTTATAAAACCCCGGTAGCAGCAAACACACGATGCTAGTAGTAGCATGTTTAATTTCACCTTTTGGAACTACATGATAAGAAGTTAGATGTTCTTTCATTACCCAAAATAAACTGAAAAGCAAAACCCAAGTCCGGAAATTTAGAATTATGTTTAACGAGTTTCAAGTCAACGTGTGAAACTGTTTATTTGTCGATACATAAACTAGTGATAACATAACATAATAAGTTAATAAGTAGTCCGTCGCGACTGACGGTCGTTATATTCCGCGTTCGCATTTATTATTAGTCGCATTTATTATAAGCGACTTCTTTCTATATCGATTAAGTAACCACTTTATACGATTTCCCAAATATTGCTTAAAAAATTCTTAATCTCAGGACTTGTTTTTTGGTTTTACCGTTTTAGGAAGTCAGGTATATTTTAATTAATCATTTATTTTATCCAAAACTAGCTGTTTTTCATATTATAGGTTAGCCGACAAGCAAATGGGTTTTCTGATGAAAAGTAAGAGCTTTGCTACCCGTTAGACGAGATGATAATACCACACACATAAATTTACCGGCTGCCTCAATCTCCAAACCGGCCCTAGACAGCAACAAGTGCTGATGCTGTTACGGCAGAAACCGGTAAGATGCTGATACTATACCCAGGCGAGACGTGGCACAACCTCCAAACCGGCCCTAGACAGCAACAAGTGCTGACGCTGTTACGGCAAAAACACGTAAGATGCTGATACTATACCCAGGCGAGACGTGACAGAACTCTACCATCTAGTAATTATGATTGTAGTGACATGGTTAGCCAATACTTCGCCTTTTACAAACTGCCTGGCAGAATAGCAGATGGTCTATTCTTCAAAAGCGACCCGAACCACGAAAACATTCGTGTGACAAAGAAACATTACTTACATTTGCGTAGTAAAATATAAAAATTACTTTTGTTACTCTAGAATATGTATAGAAAACCTATATTAGCTTTACGTTAGTGAAAAAATTTTTAAAATCGGTTAAGTAGTTTTTGAGTTTATCTATTACTTAAACCCAATCAAATCTTCCCCTTCTCTAATCAGACTCTTTTTTACCTAATCAGACCTAACCATACTAATCCATAACCTAGTCTAATCTACGTCTAGACCTATACGGAAAAAACATCATTACAAGTATTTAAAAGGACGCTATTACTATCATACTGCAATAATATTGCGGAAAAAAATAATCAAAAGAGATTTATTTGATATTCTAATATAAATATTAAATTTGCTATATAAAAATTCATTTAAACTATTACTTTTTGATGTATTGAATGTTACAAACCCTCTCTCATATAAATAAACGATCTGTTGAAACTAGAGCATGATATGAGTATATTATACTTTATATTTAATATTAATCAGTTTGAAAAGTTCTTTTCAAACTGATTCATATTATTTTATTAGAATATTTAGTTGTATATTACCTTTTAAAATAAATAATTAAATAAAAGTAAAGTAAATATTATATTAAAGGGGGGCTGCCATACAACAAACGTAATTTTTAAGCAAGTTTTTACTCGATCTTCATAAACAGGTAGAAACTTTAATAGGGATGGTACGGAACACTTCGTACGCGAATCCGACTCGCACTTGGCCAGGTTTTTTATCCAAAATAATCCAAACTCAAGTTATGACGGTTTAAAAAACGACGAAATGCTTCAACAAATGTAGGTAGTGCCCTTGCGCTTCGCTTAGCTTATCGTGACCGTATCGTATCGGTACCTACTACTGTGTCCTCAAATTACGTATACACCTATATGACTAGCAAATAATTTGCTTTTTATACATATTGTGGTAAAAAATGTCGTCGCCAATACGAGTAATCAGAGTGCTAAGTGTGAGTTTTTCTTTTCGCATTCGATCGTGAGCGCGTTTCGACTTTACTAGGAATTTGTATGTGATTTGTACAGCGCCTCCTAGTGGTAAACTGGTTTCTCATGTTTACCACTAGGTGGCGCTGTACAAATCACATACAAATTCCTAGTAAACTTCAAACGCACTCACGATCGAATGCGAAAAGAAAAACTCACACTTAGCACTCAGTTACTTGAGTAAATAATAATATTATCAAATTAAAAAACTGTCACGTCCAATCTTCGAAGAGTATGGCAGAGATGTGCTCAAGATTAGTCTATTAAAAAGGTCGTAACACATGACATGTTATATTTATTAATAAATCCTAATTTTATTTTCTAAGTTATGTTTTCCAAAAAGCTGAAAAAATATCCATTTAAATAGAAGGGTCTAATCCAAGATCCAAACCTAGACTATGCGGCAGCACCGAAGCTTGTACAGTCAGACCATTAAGGTGACAATAATATCATCGTATTCTCGCAAACAAATATTTCAGCAACTCTAGTATTAAAAGATGTATACTATAATAATGGCTTTTACATTAAATACATTGTTTACTATTAAGCACACCAAGTGTAGATCGTGTTTAGTAGCCGCTGGACTATTCAAGATTTAATCTCGAAATCCCCGTACAGATTGCATTGCAGTTTACGATAATACAGCGGTGTTTGCTCTAGGTCATCTAGAATTTAAGTAAACTAAAGCATTGCTTTAGGGTGTACTTAGACAAACCATTAACGCAGCGGAGACTGGAAATTTTACAATTTTGGGGCAATAATTTTTGTTCAGGCGCATAGATGAGATTTTTCCCCTTGATGATCAGGACTCGTTTGAAGATAGACCAGCTGCCGTTCTGCCTGCTGCCATTTTCAAGTAAGTTTCTCAAAAAAAGTAGTTCAATCTTATATCTTTACACTTTTACTAACGTTGTCATACTACCCCCGTGTTGGTCCCGGGCTCCTTTGGAGAATAGGCCAACTACCGTTCTGCCAGGCAGGTCGTAAAAGGCGACCGATTGGCTATACGAGTCACTACCATCGTGGCTACTACGTGATAGAGCTCTGCATTGTCTCGCCCGGGTCTGGTACCACCGCCTTACCTATTAATTCCTGCCGCAATAGCATTAGTGCTTGTCATTGTCGTGTTCTGGTTTGGAGGGTGAGGTAGCCGGTAAACTTATACATGTAGCATTATACTTCGTCATAAGATAGCAACGCACCATTAACACCTTTGGTGCCTATAGGCTATGGTTGACTCTTTCCATCAGGAGACCCATCTGCTTGTTTGCTATCTTATAATATAAAAAAATCTAAGGAAAGGCTTACTCGGTATTAATTCGAGCTCTTTTTGAAGAATAGACTTTCTATCTGCCTTTACCAGCGCTTTAGCTATTCCAGCCGTAATACCAGCTATTATTTTAGCTATTCTAACCGCAATAGCGTCAGTGATTATCACTGTTGTGTCCCGGCTTAGATTGTAACGTAGCCACTAAAATTACGCATGTGGCTTTTCATCTCGGCTTATAGATCGTAACAAACCATTAAGATATTCACTATAATGACTACAATTTACAATAGTAATTTTAATTTTAAAAATAAAAGTTTTAATAATTTTATAAGCCATACACTCTCCTTATAAGTTGCTGTGCGCGACAAAGTCTATAATGATTCAATTATCTATACCTAGTTTTACTATCTCCCAAAAATTATGGTATCCATACTATAATATTATAAATGCGTAAGTCTGTCCATCTATTTATTTTTACGGCTTATACAGATAAACCTTTAACAGATTTTCATGAAATATGATACGAAGATAATTGATGTTTTAGGGTCAAAAATAGGCTATTTTTTTTTTCAAAAAACTCAGGAGTTCTACGAGAGTGAAATAAAGGATGAAAATTTGTACAAAAAACTGTATGGATAACATGTTAATCTAGTATGTCATCCACAAAGCGGGCGCTCTCGTGGGCGAAACTGCGCAGGTAAGCTAGTATTCTATAAAATTAAAATTGAAATCTATAGGTTGTCATCCCTTTCCATCAAGAGAGTCATTTGCTTGAGTTGACATAAAAAAATATTGTAAGCCCTTACTAAACACTATTTATTCTATTTATCGCATAAATATTTAAGTTTTAATTAGTATCGGATTTAGGCTAGTATTACAAAAAATAAAAATAATATAAGTTAAATATTTTATTTCGTCTGATAGCCTTACTGAATTATTGTCCATGTCCATTTCTCATGGTCATGTGATTTTCCGTTAGTTTGAACACACCCTTAGCCAGATATAGGACGACACTAGTGAGGTTTTGCATAATGCATGAATGAACTCACAATATATTCCGCGCTACGCCGCCGGTGAATTGTGACATTAGAAAATTAATGATAATGTAACGAATGTTCGCATTTACATATTATAACACGTCATAGCCATTTGGTTGTTATCAACCAAGTCAAAAGAGGGTAATGCTTCAAGTGTAATTACGCAATGTTAATAAACGTCCAAAAATGTCTGTGTGTGACGTTATCACGAACAAATCACTGGGCCGATTGTGATAAAAATTCCTATAGAGATACTTTAAAGTCTTGGGATGAACATAGGCTACTATTATCTATTTTTTTACTTATTTTGATTTTTAAGCTATTGCATAGCTTCTGTCGCGGGCATTGAGCGTGGAGATCGAATCCAGAAATTCCGTAACGAAAAAAACCTAACACCCCCCACTCCGACCGGCACAGCGGTGATACTTTTTAGTTTTTCCATTTTTTTTTATCGGTCACCACGCTCAAAGTGTAACTAGAATTAATATCAAAGAAAAAAAAACAAAGAAAAAAATACTGGATAAATAAAATAAATATATAATTGTAATTGCATAAGTTGATAAAAAATGCTATGCAATAGCTTTACCGCGGCAGTCTCCGAGTACCACACGTCTTACTTTTTACTTATTTTGTCCATATTTATACACAAATATTATAAATACGAGTATGTTTATCTGTTAATCTTTCGCGGCTAACCGGTGAACTGATTTTGATGAAACTTGGCACGGAGATTATTGAATATCGGGGCTCAAATATTGGCTAACTTTAAAAAATCAACCCCCAAGCCAAATGTGTTTTTCATACAAGCTTTCACCCTGAAAGCTTGTATGAAAAACACATTTGGCACAGATAAAGTTTACACTGTGAAGGAGTGTGAAAAGAGATATTTTTTTTATATAATATGCACTAGGAACACATTAAATTAATAAAAATAAACATTACACACCTTTGACTCACATTATAATATACACACATATGGAATACTATTTAATTAATAGTTAAAATCTGTTCTCAAACTCAAAAGAGATTTTATTGTTTAGTCTATGCTCAAATGGAGTCATAGAATTATAGTCGAATTTCGACCCGAGGGCGATTGCTATACTGAAATGTGTTTTAAAAATTCTCAGATCCAGATATATAAATGTTAATTATATAGGCAACAATAAAGTTAAGGTAAGGTTCGCGTGGCGGGGTTTAATGCCGTAAAAACTAATTTAATTTATATTTAACCCTAAGGTTAATCTTTAATACTCTCATATTAAGTCTATGTATTTAACTATTCGATCTGCTATTTGACAAAACACGCAAAATGTGAATATTTTTTTGCTGATAAGAAGTCAATCTAAGGGTTTGTGCACATTTTGCTGTCCTGTCCACATTTTTTAAACGCGCCGTTGACTCGCGTTTTATACGCGTGCGTCGATGACGTTATTTTATCCTACAAAGCAGTTTGTTGTCGTTTATATCGATTCAAATATGCGACCCTGACGCGCCTATGTCGATACACACGCACGTTAGCATAGCGTTTGTATCGATTCAAACGCGCGTCACTAGCGCGTGCGGCTGTCCTACAGGCGGAGTTTCCCCGCACGAGGGAGGTGTAAATCTACGCTAGTTGCCATTAGAGGTGCGCAGAATGTGTCACTGAATTGAAAAGATATGAACATATCTTTTGATCACTGCGAAGTATATCACTCTTTTAGTTCAGTAGTTCATCTAGTCCAATGGCTTGAGTCACTATCATTTCTCAGTACATTGATTTTCCTTCGTTTGTTAATCGAACTAAGTAGTGTGTAAAGAATCTTATGATTTCTGCGAACGAGATAAACGTTGAAGCGATAGTAAAACAATTTTAAAATAAAGTATATTTTTTATTTGTACTATTTTTTTTCGTTTTTTTATTCGTACTTTTACGAAAGATTAAAAGTTCTTACTAAAATAATGTTTACAATTGCCGAATACAGCAAAATGTTTCTTATGGCCTTAACTTTAAGCTGATTTTTCTAAACTTTTATTTTTCACTGTAATTTGATTTTAGATAAATTCAAACAAACTTTATGACATTTTATGCATTGCGTTTATACTAATTGAACATCAAAACTACCTTCATGCGCAATAAGCAATGAACGCTTATAATTGAAGAATTCATTTTATCGCTCTTCGCAAGTATATATAATTACCTACATTGTACAAGAAAGTATGAGTGATATAATTAACCGGTATCAAGTTCAGCCGGGCCGAGATTGTGTCTGCTACGTCACTCCCATCGGCGCGACATCGGCAATTTTCGACTCTCGTAATCGTTTCGTTCGCGGTGAACTACGCGAACTAGAGATATAGATAAATTGAAACTGAACTAGTGAAGAATGAACTAAACGCAACTGAAGTAGTCCAATTGAAGGATTCATTCGCGAACTACACACGACTAGTTGCCATTCGCAATCAAGCAATACGGTGCACCGCACCGTTTGTATCGATACATACGCGCGTTTGCATCGCGTCTGCATTGCTACACAATGCGAGTCTGTATCGACTAAAAAGCGTGTTTGAATATATACAGGTGTGCAAAGGTTTTCAGACTACGTCTGAGTCGCGTCCGTATCATGACTGTATCGCTATAAACGCGCATTAAAAGCGCGTTTAAAAAACGTGGCGTGCACAGCTCTAAAAAATATCTTAATGTATAATTTCCAAATTCGTAAGTCCAGATTTATATATACAATTTTATTATAAAACATTTATATAAAATATCAAGCATTGTAAAATTTGTACCAAGAATAATATGAGTATGATTGACTAATTAAAAATTATATAATTTTTAATCTATGCATTACGCACACCATGCCTGTTAAAATATACTGCAAATTAGCTGCAGTAAATTATAATACCTATATTCCTGTAAATAAACGTTCTTTTTTTAAATTACGGGTGTCAAAGTAATGTCCGAATTAATGAAATTTCTCTAACAAGTAGCGTTGTGACAAGAAAATAATAAATATAATATAAAACGTGTGATGCCATGGCGAAAAGCTAGTCATCAGTGATTACAAATTTTAATATTAAAGATATTCATTACAGCTTTTGAACTTCCAACTTCATTCAACATTAATTAATTATTGAAAGGGTGAAACAAATTAGAACTGATAAAGCTTCTTGGGGTCCAATTTTCATTTAAACTAAACGTCAAAATGGATTCCATCACATTTATCGTTAAATACCGCCTCGTGGTCTAGCGGTTAGCCTATTTGGTTCAGATCATGGGGTTCTAGGTTCGATCTCTGAGTCGGGCAAAAGTTTTATTAAGTTTTTTCTAGATATTTTCAAATGCAATCAATTCATTTATTTTAACATCCAAAATGTGGTTAAAACTTATTTGATAAAAACACTTGTAAAAAAGAACTTAAAACTAATATTTAAAAAAAAGGTACCATTGAGCCCGGTTCGTGCTCATTCGAGGCACGGGAGCAGAAATAACATTTTGTCTGACCTGGAGATCGAACCTGGGACCAAATGGCCTGAGCCGAACTGAACTACCCCTAGACTACAAAGCAATCAACTAATATTAGGTTTCAAATTAGTTTTCAAATGACGAAAGAACGGGAGAGACTATCAATTCGACACGTAATTTTTTTTATTTAAACCACGCATAACTTTTTACATAGTCCGATTTTTTCATTTTTTTTATTGTAATGGGTAGGTAGTAGAGTGGTCCCTTTTTTTTAAGGCCATCTCATTTTTGCTATCGTATATTATGAAAAAAAAGATCGTGAAAAGTCATTAAACTAACAGTAAGTAAAAATATATAAATAAAAAATATTGTAAGATGACATAAATGCATTTTCACGTCGCGATGGTGGCAGACTAACGGATATCTATATTAATAATTTCGTCAAGCGGTACAGTAGACTCGATCGAAACCTTACCTGAATTATAAAGCGTAAAAAAATAATAACTTTGAGTCGACAACTTATATCCGCAAAATTCAGATTGTCGAGTATTTTATTAAAATAGTGATTAAAAATTCTAACCACGCTGACAGATAAATCGGCCATATTTCTTTAAAGTTTACAAATATGTGGTGTAGATGGCGTGAGCATTTATTAAAGTATCGTAGAACGGAGCACAGATTATCGTGAAACTTATATTTCTCTTCGTTTATAAAAGAGCAGAAATTAAAAAATAGCAACACTATAGTGTTGTCTTTATTAAACCAAAGTAATAGTTGAAAGAAGACGTCACATTAAAAAGTAGCAACACTGTAGTTGCTACTTTTTAATGTCTGCTATTTAAGTTGGTATAGAAGATTGCGTATTATGAGACTCCGAGTGAAGCCGGGTTTTCATCTAGTTAAATCATAATATCTGGTACTCCGCATCATATAATTACTATACATAAACATTATTAAATTTTATGTTCCTTTTTTATGCATGTCAATCTGCTGTATAAATTTTAAATCGATGTTTTTAAAAGTGTTATATATTTTACTTTCTTTGTTGATTGTATTTGTTGGCTTTTGTTTGCTTTTTTTCCCTTAATTGTACGCTTGTTATTGTTATTTACTGTGTGGTAAATAAAACAAGTCTTATTCTTATTTTTAAAATAAACAATTGAGGATCTCAAAATTTCGTGTTTATAATATTCATAGAATTCATTTCCTTCTTTTATTCATCATCTAATGGCACGTAATAGGTACTTACCTCATTGGTGTTCCAGCGGTGCCTCTGCGCCGCGAAGTGTTCTGCGCGCGGTAGGCTCTCCAAATTCTCTGGCAGTTTGATAGGCTCGCCATCTAAACAAAAAAAAAGAATACATTAATTGTCATGCTATGATTTGTCTAGTCTCATGTCTTAGGGGCTACACTATCTAGATTAGATCATAAGGTCGCGGATTCGATCCCAGAGACAAAAGTATTTTCAAGGTTTTTCTCTATCCCAGTCTCAGTAGCAGCTCCAAGTGTAGTGATGGTGTATTAACAGGTATATTACAAAGTACTCTGTGGTATTAACATCTAAGTGACTCCGATAGGCATGCAAAGCTATCCATACCGGTTATCACCAGAAAAAAGCGATTAATTATCTAGTCAGTTAAAAACGGCTAGGGATCATCATTTATGTAAGCAACCGACAAACTAGTGAATCGTGGTGAACCAAACAGTCTTCAGACTTTCGGTTCTCTCTATCGACTGTGCAAAGAAATAGGGTGATAACTTTTAATATTTTTGAAATGTTAATTTGAGTTAAAATAATATTTTATTATAGAAGAATAATGATGATGCCCCAATAGCGTCAGTACTTGTTACTGACGTGTTCCGGTTTGAAATGTAAGGTAGCCGGTAAACTTATACATGTGGCATTCTAACTCCGCCACTTTGATAGCAAACACAAAACATAATATACGGCCTGTTAGGTAAGTCAACTTAAACCTTGAAGGGGGTAATAAGGTATCTGATTCTCATTCCAAATAAATAAGAAAAACATACACTTGAATTTTAACCTAATTATCTAATAAATTCACAATTCATATGCACCAACACGTTCGCGCAAGTAACGCGGATAGATAAACAGAAAGTGGATAGATTTATTTGGAAAGAGAATCAGATACCTTAGTACCCCCTTCAAGGTTTGGGTCGACTTACCTAATAGGCCGTATTATTTAATTAACATTAAGAGACATTATTTTATTTATGTATGTATGCTATGTATGGGTACGTATGTGTATATAATATGTTTTAGTTTTTTATTAGTAAGTATTAGCAGTAGTAATTAACTGGAATTAAATTTTACATTTATTTTTTAATGCACCCCTATAAATGAAATGTTCTCCAATCAGTTTGGGTTGACTCGTAGAGAATTTCATGTAGCATTAAATCCACCTGTGTACTAAATTTTTAAATAAATAAGCCAAAGTTGATAACCCTAGCGCGACCGCCGAGCGTAGGTATGAAAAGTGAAGTAGGTACATACGTACATGCGATTGACTTCTGTACCTATTTTTTGTGTATCAACACACTATTAACATCATTCACATATCTAATCTCAAGCAAATAGTGTTTTTCAAAAAAATATATCAGAACAAATTGCCCAATCTGAATATCGATACCACTGACCACATGAATACTAATAGATACGCAATTGGGAAGGAAACGTGTCGCCGCGCATATGAGCAAACGCTCCTATTACTGTCAAAAAATTCATACATTTGTAGGTTATATTATATTGTGAAAAAATAGAAATAAACCATCTTACCAAATGAGAGGACAAGGTTTAAAAATTACCCTTGAACTGATTTTATTTCATTGGTAAGTAGCCGCTCACACTACCAGCCATTTTCGCATTTTTTTCTAAAAAAACACGGACCGTTACGCGCACACGTTCCGAGTTCGTTCCGGTGGACCGTGGTCACAAAAATTATTTATGAGTTGCTTGGATTGAATCCGATACTGTAAAGCGTATATTTTTTAAGAGGTCGTGAGCACTGCAATAAACTGGTGTGAGAATTGTTTAAGTTAAATGGCTTAAGCTACAAAATAATTCAGGTGTAATACGACACTTTGAAAAAAATACGACTATTTGTTAGTCGAGGATTTTTAATTCAAAAAGTAAATCAATGACCTATGCTTTTTATATTTTTTTTATATAATTGGTAAACATATACATACGGAAAAAAATAAACAACATATATTATAGTACAAAAATATTTATTTACATAAATATTAATATATATTTTTTTCATAATTAATACATAGTTTTTTTCGTAATTTTTAAATAATTTATTTCTTTTTCAATTTAACAGCTATTTTAATTATTTTTTAAATATTGTTTAGAATATTTCACATTCACATCATATGATTTTTTTTGAGATCATAGATATCCAACACTAAAATTTACGAAAATAAATAAAAATAGGTACCGTCATACCCAAAGCGCTGGTATCATCAAGTTGGTCGTTAACGAAAATTATGTTTTATTAATTGGTATTTACGGTTTTTTAAAAAATATTATCTAAACTGTTAGATCTTGGACTAATCTTGATTATAAATAAAGTTTAATTGTTGATTAATACGCCAAAACACTTTTAAATTAACCTGTATCATAAATTGCAACCAACACATAACACACAGCACGATTCAAAATGGCGGACTAAGTTCTTTTATTTTTCCCCAAGAGCGTATTTGAAAAAAGAATGCTAATTTGATGGTATTCTGTACAATGTTTCGTTCGAAAACGATAAAATACCATAGAGTATTATATTAAAACTGGTAAATAGTGAAAATATTGTTTCTTTGGGTGAAGTTAGCGTTGGTCCCTATAGAGACCATAGTGTATTAACGGAGGTCTCGTTAGTTACCAAAGTAATGTGAGCGGGTAGTATAACTCTGTATTTCTGTATGTAATTGCAAGCTAAACTGAAATTGTCTTGAAAGGCGTATGCGTAATCGATATCAAAAACGGAACTTCTAGACCAGTACAGTGAAACAGATAATTTAAATAAAAATATATGTCTACTAAAAACTAAAATCTCTAAAGAAACACTAGATACAATTTATTTTTAGAAATCCAGTTTGAGTGTTAAAAGGGTCACGTTACTCGAAAGTCAGTATCGTTGACAGCCAACATTTTACTTAAAATACTCTAAGCTACCCTAGCTGTCTTTCCGCATCGCTCGAATGCAAAGCAAAAGACACTTCCGACTAAATAAAATTCGCCTTACAGAAATTCTCTTTAAAGGCTGAGATTTACAGAGCAAATTTTCAGAAAACGTACAAGAAACATGGTCTCTCTATATATAATGCACAAACATCCAGTCTGAAACCACAACGTAAATATGTCGGGACTCTACGAAAAAATATCCGAAACATTACTCGGTCCGGCCAAAAAGTAAAAAATGTTTCGCGTTATCCTCTAACCACGATTGGACAAAATTAGTGGGCGCTCAAGCAAAAGCTTAACTTGCGAAATTTCTTCTAACCAAATTCTATTTGCCATTTCAGTTTTTTCTAAACGAGAATAGACTTAATATGGAGGGCATAAGGATCAAGGGAGTTTAAATAAATGAACACGAAATTGGCAACTCAGAACACGACGACGGAATTTCAACAAGTTGGACCGTTACTCCGGTTTGCAGAACTAATTTTGCACTTTATATATCTTTATTCTTATAAACATAAGGTTTAAAATGTCAAGTGCTAGGGTGAATTGTATTGTTGTATATTTAAGGCACTACGCCGGTTGCAGTGCAGACGTTCTTGACGAATGTTGCCAAAAACCGGACAGTTTTCACCTCGTTTTCGACTCGCTTTATTATTATTCCTTTGCCTAAATGAAACTTATGTTTATGTAACGAGTTTAAATAAAAAATAGTGAAACGGCAGTAGTTTAATCAAAGCTTGAAATATTACTGATACATCCTAACTAATATTACAAATGAGAAAGTGAGATTTTTACCAAACTGAAGGAGGAAATATTTAGCTATCAAATTTTCACAAGGGCCCCGACTGTTAATCATTCTGTGATGAATTAAAATTCATGGATTATTTTATATGTACTTACATTGATTATAGAACTATTTTAGCGGTGTAGTTATTTATTATTACTTAACATGATTCTAAACTACTGGGCTTGTTTCTTTTTTCTTAATTTCATTTAAGGCTATGAATCTTTTCAAGATGCAGTGGGGTTTTTGTTTTCAATATTTTTTTATTTATTACACTTTCACGCCTAAATCACTAAAGTCTAAAAAGACTACAAATTTTTTCACCATTATTTTATATATATTTTTTTTAATAAGAGATTCTTAAAAAATACAAAAATGTAACACTAGATCTTTCTCTTTTGAATTAAATTCGTCTCGCACACTGATAGGGAAAGACAAAAACAAATTGGACAATTTCGTAGTTCGAAACACAAAAAGCTATCTTCTTAGTCCGCATTATTGTGAAGGGCAACTTCGGAACCCTACATTGCGCGTGGCCCGACACGCACTTAAGCAATTTTTGAACATTACTACTGCTACACTAATTTCCATTATTAAAAGGCAATAATAAATTATTATACTTTGTGAATTTACCTATGACCATTAACTATCGTATCCTTCAATATGTAGTCTTTTACCCGTCAACCTGTATAAGAATTCAAGACCCAATAATGACGTTTTCAACAGCTTACTTGTACTCTTTTAGTGTTTAGTAATTTGTGTAAGGGTTCTTTTAAAGCAGCCGGAATCAGAGCATCGGGCAAGAGAGACGGCTCTTTCAGAGTGGACGTTACTGAACGTAGCGACAACAAAACATGTCATTCAAATTATTCATGTCTATATTATTAGTACATGAAGAAAAAACTTTCAACTATTTTTAAGACAATCGCGCGAACGGTGAAGTATGAAATTAGGCACAGTCAAAGTTTACATTGTGGAGGACTGCAGAAACCTAAATCTATATTATCTATATTACATATAATAAAATCGTAGGAAAGTCAAAACTGTACATTGAATATTTTCTTAAAAGAATACTCGGGGCGTGATCTGCAATCTATATCAAAGCCAAAAATATAGTTTTTAGATTTTTGTCTGTTTGTCTGTATGTATGTCCGGGGTAAACTCAAAAAGTACTGCATGGATTTACTTCAAATTTTGCATGAATATTACTAACAGGCCGGGTCAACATATAGGCTACATATGATCACGCTATCACCTACGGGGGGGAAGCAGTGCGGAGTAAACGAAGTCCGCGCGGACGAAGTCGCAGGCAACAGCTAGTTATTAAATAACTAGCTGTTGCTCGCGACTTCGCCCTAGCCTATATGTCGACCCAACCTGTTAATAATATTCGTGCAAAATTTAAAGTAAATCCATGCAGTACTTTTCGAGTTTACCCCGGACATACATACAGACAAACAGATAAAAATTCTAAAAACTATATTTTTGGCTTCCATATCGATTGTAGATCACGCCCCAAGTATTTTTTTTTTTTTAATATTCCATGTACAGTTTTGACTTTCCTACGATTTTGTTATATGTATAGATAGGCATTAGAAATACATTCAACTAATAAAAAAACATTACACATACTACATCCCTGTGACATACATAATAATATACATACACGTATATTAACTTTTCATCTAAAGCTAAATTCTGGTGTCATACTTAGAAGAGATTTTATTATTTAGTCTTTAGTTAAATTTCGACTAAAAGGCGATCGCTATTTATAACAAACCTATACTAATATTATAAAAAGTAAACATTTCTACTTTTATATGATTGTAACTAATAAACTCAAGAAGTTCGAAAACTTATTATTCTCTCTCTTTTATCTTAGACTAGCTGACACGGCAAACGTTGTTATGCCTTTTTAACTACTCTTATTTTTTTCTATATTTTCTCACCTTTTAAACCTTCCCTGGACTTCAACAATTAATTCAAAACCAAAATTAGCCAAACCGGTTCAACCGTTCTCGAGTTTTAGCGAGACTAACGAACAGCAATTGATTTTTATATACAGAGATCTTAAAAATTCTTTTACCATTATAAGCTAAGTACAATTATGTAACAAATTATCATTACTTACACTACACTTATCAATAATCGACTAATCGAATTCAGTCAAAAACGAATTATATTTTTCAAAAATTCTGAATATGTCTCTTAGAATGAATTGTCTGACTCAGGATTAGAACGTTCTTTACTCGCCTCAGACCCGGGGTCTCATGTGGTCAACGCCAACGCTGGACCACTAGACCACAGAGGCGAAATATTAGAATTAAACAAAAATGTAATAATTTATTAAATAACTAGCTGTTGCCCACGACTTCGTCCGCGCGGACTTTGTTTACTTCGCAACGCCTCTCCCCCGTAGGTGATAGCGTGATATGTAGCCTATATGTTGACCCGACCTATTAGTAATATTCATGCAGAAGTAAATCCATGCTGTACTTTTTGAGTTTACTCCAGACATACATACAGATAAACAGACAAAAATTCTAAAAACTATATTTTGGTTTCGATATCGATTGTAGATCACGCCCCAAGTATTCTTTTAAAAAAATATTCAATCTACAGTTTTGACTTTCCTACGATTTTATTATATGTATAGATAAAATAAACGACTGCCATTTAACATAACCTTAATTTTAACTTTAACTTAATGTAGGTCTATGATATCATAATTCGTGACATAGGCTTAATTTATTTATAGATCTGAGATTCATAACCTAGGTGAACACGAAGCGATTTATTCGCAATATTTCACCTATTGTCGGTTGGCGCGATAGATAGTGATTTTCATCGCCGTATTTAGATAATAGATAACACGGATTCATAATTATCAAAACTTAATGCATAACATATCCACAACCGTGCGATTCTCTAAGCACTTTTTACCACGTACTTACTCCTCTGTGGAATCAATTACCGGCGGGAGTGTTTTCAAATACATACGACTTAGGGACCTTCAAGAAAATAGCAAACTCCTTTAAAAGCCGTCAACGCAGCTGCAGGACTTGTGGTGCTGTGGCTGTCCATAGGCGGTTGTAATCTTACCATCATGTGAGTCTCCTGCCCATTCGCCCCTTTTTTTATAAAAAACCCAGCCTGTTACACTTTTCACTCAACTGCAGAATCAATTCTCCGATCCCACGTTCTGAGCCGAACTACTAAATGGAAACTGCAACGCCTCGCATAGGATAAATACCCTTACTCTTGTGGACTAGACTCGTGGACTACAAACATACAATATACACTTAGAATTTAGTATACGCGCTTGGATGCCTTATAAATCATATTGCATCATATTATCCAATTTCAACAATATTACATAAACACATCTCAAAAAAAACAAGGTTTTGTTAATGTGCACTTCTTAAAATCTATTTTTATGCAGCCTGTACTTAACTAACGACTACTTCGTTAGCGAGCGGACGCCAAAATTTTTTGAGCCGCGACATCTCGACACGCCTATTGTCCCGCCGCCTCTACAGCATCGATTTGAAGAGGACCTTCTTTGTTTCTCGTGACTCCGACATTCTCACTGTTTCTATTTTAATGGATGCACTAACTTTCTTTATAAAAATAGCCGTATAGGTTTTTTATAGACTACGATGATAAAGTCGATTCTCCTGTCGTATATCAGCATGATGTGTGGCTACATATTATACTATCATCCTACGAAGGATCGCGATATCCTCCCGTTGTTGACCGCTGCGTTGGTCGGGCTCGGGTTCGATTCCCGAAAGGGGCAGACATTTATGTGATGAGCATAGATGTTTGTGTTTCTGGGTTTGGGTGTTTATTAAATATATTTGAGTATTTATATATGTATATCTATGTATTAATATCATTGACCAACACCCATAACACAACCAAATAATTTGCTTACTTGGTTGTGTTATGGGTGATGGCTTACTTAATAATGGGGTTAGATCAATTCGTGTAAAATTGTACAGAGATATTTATTTTATCGCAATGTGTGTGGTCATCCTCTTCGCTGAATCTTGATCTTTGGTCTTTGTTACTTTTCTACCGCGACAAGGTTCATCTCTCTTTTGCATCGGTGCACATCGTGAGATAAAGCGAGATAGACTATAGTTGATGGAGTATATGACAGAGGAGGAGGAGACGGAGTATGTGTGACCACCTAGTTGCCTGTAGTGCAACCACGAAGTTTTAACGTAACAACACACCCTGAGCCTAGAACCCAACTGAGAGGGCCCAAGCGGGTACGAGTATAAAGTCTCGATTTATGTGGACAGCGATCGTCTCATGTCGAGGCCGCATTGACATCCTAAGGTACAGGGTGTGTTGTCACGTTAAAACTCGTGGTTACGCTACGGCCAACTAGGTGGTCACACATACTCCGTCTCCTCCTCCTCCGTCATCTGTAATTCTTGAGTTTATTATTGCAAACATACAAAAGTACAAATGTTTTCTATTTATAACAGAGTAGCTGTTGCTAGCAACTTCGTCCGCGCGGACTTCGTTTACTCCGCACAGCACCTGGCCGCTAGGTGATAGTGTAATAATATGTAGCCTAAAAGTTGACACAACCTGTTAGTAATATTCATGCAAAATTTGAAGTAAATCCATGCAGTACTTTTTGAGTTTACCCCGGACATACATACAGACAAACAGATAAACAGACAAAAATTCTAAAAAGTATATTTTTGGCTTCGATATCGAATGTAGATCCAAGTATTCTTTTCAAAAAGTATTTAATGTACAGTTTTGACTTTCCTATGATTTTATTTTATGTATAGATAATGGTATAGGTTTGTTATATTTAGCGACCGCGCTTTAGTCGAAATTTGACTATAGACTAAACCGTCAAATTTCTTCTAAATTTGACACCAGACTTTAGTCGAAAAAGAAGAAAGAAACAACAGACAATCGTAATTATCCTGAATCTTCGGATGACAATGTTGCCCCGACATGAGACGATCGTTGTCCACATAAATCCAGACTACGTACTCGTACCCGCCGAGGCCCTCTGAGAAGAATACACTATCTACCATTATATCAGGAAATTTGTAAATTGCGAAGTTCCTGAATAATGGTATAGTGCGTAAATTACTAGTAGGTGTTAGAGTTTTCTTACCTCGTCTGGGTACGTGGTACTGGCGCCTTAGCTAATCCTGCCGCAATAGCGTTAGTGCTCGTCATTGCCGTATTCCAACTTCCGATTTGGTTAGTAAGGTAGCCAGTTAATTTATGCATATAGCAATGCTAACCCGCCTTACGAATAGCAATTTTAACAAATTGTGATTGGTGCCGGCGTGGTCGTGGTTGTAAAAGTTGTGGTGGATGTGGGCGGATAAGTGTGCCGCTGGGGTCTTCGTGTGATCGGAACCATCGGTGAATCTTACACATTTATTAAACCGACGTCTCTCTTTTCGGTACCATCACGGAGAATAGTTCGCGGATAATAGCAAATTTAATTAATTTCACCTTTTTAATAATGGATTTCCGCAAAGTAACGCCTGAATCAATAAAATAGCCTGAATCAATAGAATAGCAACGCACCATTAACAGCTTTCGTGTCTATGGGTACTGGGTTCTCTTTCCATCAGGAAAGCCATCAGTTTATTTCCTATCTTATTATATAAAAAAATCTCACACCTTTTACAAGATGCTTAGCAATACCACAGTTGATCTATTCTTCTAAAAAGGGCCGTGATTTTTACATTTTAGTGAAAAAAAACAATGTTATTTGTTACTTTAAATTTTTATAAAAAATTTAAAAACGTTTATTCAAATTATTTTTTGAGAGATAATTTATACGTCGCAATTAATTTGTTTGTTCCGCCATTATACACACGGCGTCTTCATTTTACAAACGTCAATGTTCAATAAAAATTACCGAAGGCAAATTGTTAATGACATAAGTTGCGTCAATATCAACAATAAATTCCGAAGTCGCCGATGGTCGACGGAGCGTCGCTAGGTTCTTTTCCCAGGTGTGAGACCTAAAGGCAATCTAACAAAACCTACTTCTTTTTTATGTAAGAAGTCGGATAAGGTTTTAGTTCAAAATAAACTACCCATTTACATATAATATGCCGCGGTAATTGGATAACGGTGACGGTAAAGGTCGTGCATTATATAATGACGACATTTTACATTCGTAAGGCATTTTCTAAAACGTTTTTATCTTTGTAATCTAACAACGCCATTTGTATACGGACGAATTATAAAATTTGCCTGCGACATATATCTATGCATTATAAAACAAAGTCCCCCGCCGCGTCTGTCTATTCGCGATAAAATTAAAAACCACTAAACGGATTTTCATGCAGTCTTCACCAATGGATAGAAGAATTCATGAGAAAGGCTTAGATATATAAGGGGTCATCCATAAATTATTTCACACGTTAAGGGGGAGGGAGGGGTCGAAGAAGTGTGACATTGTGTGACAAGAGGTAGGGAGGGGTCCCAAATTTTGTGACATCACATTTTTTCAAAATATAATACCTATTTAAATAAAAAATAATCGAAGGAAATCACTTTTTCCAATGTAAAATTGTACAATACGTGACATCATATTAGATAGGGTCTCACAAATGTGACCAGCTGTGACAAGGACGTGGGAGGGGTCAAAAAATAGTGAAATTCGTGTGACATAATTTATGGATGACCCCTAATTTGTCAAGATTTTTGTATATATTACCCATGCGAAGCCGGAGGGGGTCGCTAGTACTATATAATTTTAAGCTGTCGCGAGTTACCCTATAAAGATGATTATTATTTAATAATGGCTTCTGACCACTTTCGTAATCACAGACTTTCAACTCTGATATATTGGGAAAATATCTAACCGCGGCAACATTCGATATTAAAAATATATAGTAAGATGTTCTCCGTGTCCGTCTGAAACACTTTAAATAGCCTGAATTTCTCAAAAACTACTGAATCAATTTTGATTAAATTTGGTATGTTCCCTAAGTTGGAATATATCTAATCTATTATTTCTATTATTACAAAAAAAATATCTCGATACGACTTTTCTCGAGAAATTCGTGGACAAACATACAAACATAAAATACACTTACGAAATTTAGTACACGTGCTTGGACGTCTAAATAGATAGATACACTCAAATATTGTCCAATTTTAAAATATTACATACATATCTATACGTCAAACTGATAACCTCTTTTTTCGGTTGAAAAAACAATAGGTACACATGTCCTAATCTATATAATATGTTTAATGACATCTTAGCATATTTTGAGGCCAAACATATTTTAATACAGAAATATTTTAGGTTAAGATATTACAGGACCTTTTTTAGGTCGATACCGCCGCGCCCTAAGCTTAAAATTTGTGGTTATTACGCCTCGGGATTCTCAACGGAAAACTCAACTAGCAATTTTTTGTTGAATTATTACGAGACGGACCGTTTGGCTGTCGGCCCACTGCAACAGCTAAGTCCAGAAATATGGTGCGAACAGTGCATAGCTTTTTATTTTACGACGGATATTTTACTATTAAAAATGTAGATACACAGAAAAAAAATATTTATTCGCCACAATACGGGTGTTGTTGTTAAAAAGAAGTGCGGCCACGCTTAGGCAAAAATATTAAATGCTCGCAATATAAAAGGTTTATCTATACATATAATAAAATCGTAGAAAAGTCAAAACTGTACATTGAATATTTTAAGAATACTTGGGGCGTGATCTACAATCGATATCGAAGACAAATAATAGTTTTTAGAATTTTTTTTGTTTGTGTGTATGTATGTCCGGGGTAAAGTCAAAAAGTACTGCATGAATTTACTTCAAATTTTGCATGAATATTACTAACAGGTCGGGTCAACATATAGGCTACATATTACCACGCTATCACCTACGGGAGAGGTGCTGTGTGGAGTAGACGAAGTTCGCGCGGACGAAGTCGCAGGCAACAGCTAGTATACCATAAGATACCAAACAAGCAGACAATTCTCCTGATGAAAACAGATACAATATCGCCTATAGACATTAGACACCAAATATGTTAATGGTGAGTTGCTATCCGGGTTGTAATGATATATCCATACTAATATACCTAAATGCAAAAGTAACTCTTTTTTTATATCATAAGATAGCAATTAAGCAGATGGGTCTCCTGATGGAAAGAGTCAACCATCGCCTATAGACACCAAAGATGTTAATGGTGCGTTGCTATCTTGTGGCGAGTTCTAATACCACGTGCATAAGTTTACCGGCTACCTTACACTCCAAACCGGAACACAGTGACAATCACTGACGCTATTGCGGCAGGAATAGGTAAGGCGGTGATACCGGGCCCGGGCGAGACAATGCAGAACTGTACCACCTAGTAGCCACGATGGTAGAGACGCATAACCAATTGCTCGCCTTTTACGACCTGCCTGGCAGAAAGGCAGACATCTATTTTTCAAAGGGATACAGGACCAACACAGGGGATAAATAATAGTAGAGGAGCCCATGAAGGGATTTGGAATTTACTCGAGCGAGACAAATTAACATACCTTTTTACTTCGCATACTTTAGAGTCTCTCCACCAAATATAAGTCCGTTACATAAAGCCAAGCATCTAGGGAAGTAAAAAAATTCTAAAAACTTCGTCTTGTGGAAATTTTCATTTTTGTTTTGTTATTTTTAGACAAATTCCCTCGAAAAAAACAACCGCACTCAAAAATCTCAAGATAAGGTTTTGTTTTGCTTAAATTACAATAGAATCGCCAGACTGTTTTAGCTCCCAATTGACCCACCATTACCTTAATTCAACACGCTTCAATGTTTTCATGTCACTGGCTTTTTTACATTTTATACATATTTTTATTTTCGTACCTCATTTAACCCACAAAATCCATATAAGTCCCCACGACTCTCGAGTTAATACACATTTAGCATCTTGGACTCCCCTACTATAATTTTAAATAATAATAAAACGTGTTTAAATAGTGTAATGATTTTATTGTAACAAAACAATGCATATTCTGTATAAAAAGCAATTATTATTACTAATCATAACCCAAACTTGATCAAAACTCATTACACAACGCTGGAAGTAGATGGCCCTTATGTAAATTGAACATACATAGTATTATAGGGGTTGACTGGTAAAAGACTACATATTGAAAAAAGGTGTTCAAAACTCGATTTTAATACCATACATCCTAAAGACGTAATTAAATTTTGACCATTTTCTTTAATATGTAGTCTCTTACCATTCAACTGTATTATAATCTGTGAAAGAACTGTCCAATATGAAACTTAAAGATTCCTGCCCAAAAAATAACGATAGCTCTTCATATTAAGGTTTCGATTCATACATGTAAGCTTACTGACTACACAGTAAGAAAACTTATGCATTTTGTCTTACATTTGTGCATATAGAAGTCTGACAACCACGCCACGCAAGACAATATTGTACATATTATATACATAGATGGTGTAGGCGAGCCATAAGCGCGTACGTAGGTAAGTGAAATATCCCGTTGTAGAAAGAGAAGAGAAAAACATACAGTTTGTTATAGGTGCTTACATAAGTTAGATACAAACGAATCAAAATTTCATTTTCCTTCAGTTTTAATCGACGGGACGACTTTCTGAAATCTGTAGAAGCAGTATCAGAGTGCTAAGTGTGAATTTTTCTTTTCGCATTCGATCGTGAGCTCGTTTGGAGTTTACTAGGAATATGTATGTGATTTGTACAGCGCCACCTAGTGGTAAACGTGAGAAACCAGTTTACCACTAGGTGGCGCTGTACAAATCACATACAAACAAGGAAGTTATATTCTACCCGGAATGCTTACACGCGCTTCAAAATCGTTCCGAAGAGTACCACGACATGAGTGGAGTGTGTCTCTTTCTACTAAATAAAGCGCCGATCGCCATATATAAGTGTGGCCATACGTAGTTTGCAAATTACTACTAAGTAATTCTACTAATTTGAGAAATAGTTTTTGCATTGCATAAGTAATTACGTAATAATTAAAATAAGCACATTTAAGAACCCACTGTGTTAATTACAATACATTTTATGCTAATGTATCTATCGACGTGTATGAATAAAAGGGATTTATCGAGTAACGAATATATAAAAATCTACCATCCGCAAGTTTTATTTACACTGGCAATTGCAAGAAAGGGACAACATCCACTCATGTCGTTGTCTTGCTCAGAACGTTTTTCCCCTCTGTTATGTAACGAACAAATGTCAACTTTATTAGGATAGGAATAAAGTACATTTTTATTTTTCAAATATTGCTTTGTAGTGATTCCAGTTATCGTATATAAGTTCCTTGCATACAAATTCCTAGTAAACTCGAAACGCGCTCACGATCGAATGCGAAAAGAAAAACTCACACTTAGCACTCAGAATGAAAAAATGGCGCCGTGACATACGAGTACTTGGTAAAATGGCGGCATTGGAAACTTTGCTTTGGCCCGCTTGCACCAAACTATTTAAATAATTTTTAAATGAATTAATCCATTGTAGGTACCTATATGACATTTAAAAAAGTATTTAAATAGTTTAGTGCAAGCGGCCTTAAGTATCTATAAAGTGTCCACGATTATCCCAAAATACATAGTCCCACAACGTGATAGGTGCCAAACCTATCGCCAACCGGGTACTTCTCAATCCGGGCAACGTTCTTTTTATCAAAAAACAAAAAAAACTTTTTTGAATTGCCCGACACATGTGATAAAAACCGACACAGGACCACTAGACCATAGAGACGACTAAATAATTCCAATTAAATATTTATTAAACAACTACAAGCCAAAAGCGACTCCTCTTTTGAACTCAGTTTTTGACATTGAGAATTCATACAATTATATTTGACACCACATTTCACAATCATGACAAAAACTTATACTATTTTTAGGGTTCCGTACCTAAAAGGTAAAAACGGGACCCTGTTACTAAGCCTCCGCTGTCTGTCTGTCAATATGTCTGTCTGTCACCACGCTGTATCTCATAAACCGTGGTAGCTAGAAAGCTGAAATTTTCGCAAATTATTTATTTCCGTTGCCGATATAACAACAAATACTAAAAATAAAATAAAGAATGAAAATATTAAGGGAGTCCCCATACAATAATCGTAATTTCTAAGCAATTATTTACTCGATTTAATAAACAGGTAGAAACTTGAATAGGGATGGTACAGAACTCTCCGTGCGCGAGTCCGACTCGCACTTGGCCGCTTTTTTATCTTTTTTTTATAGACTATTATAAATTTGCTATGTATTGTAATACTTTTGTGTTTTCTACATAAAACACTAGTGTTTTTTCAACAGTATATACCTACTCATGTTATCGTATTTTAAAAGCCACTCTAGTTTATATAAAACTAGTTAGCAATTATATTCGTGCAATAACTAACGATTATATACCCTTAATATATCTACGAAAAGCCAAAAATTTTTTTTTATTTACATCATTGCGAAAAAATTTAGGGAAATTTTTCTAATGCATCACAAAAATGCTACTAATTTGACGCAGAACATACCTATTAATATAAAATTAATATAACATTTAAAAAATATGCAAAAACTTGTACAAAGCTGGACTTTAATGCTATACAATGATTTAAAACGTTATAATCGATATGTTTGCTGTTTCGTGATTGGTTCGCCGCGTTTCATGCTGTTTAATGATTGGTTCGCCAACTAGCGCTAGAAAACAACGTCATATCATAACCAATCACGACGACAAAACATATCAATATTATAACGTTATAAATCCTTGAATTGCTATATGGCAATTTTTACCAGTCAACTTTAAATAAATAAGAACATTTAGACCCTACCCTAAATGTGCACAGAAAAATTATAATAATAGTTTACTATCGATAAAAAAACTAAGATATCGTGTTTTTAAGCTACAACATTTTTTAATTGGTTTTTTCGTCTTGATTTTTTAAGTCTTTTGTATGATTTTCTTGTTTCTATAACATTAAACTAATTTGTGAACATCGCAAAATTAGTCTACATTTAATATCTATTAAGTGGTATATAAATTAACTAGTTTTTATGCACTAGAAAGAGAATAACTATAGAAATAAATATTTCTATTGTTATTCAATAAAAAAATCGATCGATTTTTTTTACGATCATAGAGCACACTTCCGTTCATTTGACACACATCATAACATACACACGTGTGTACTTTTTTATTTATAGCGTCTATCATTAAATTTAGCAAATAATAATATTGTTCGATCTATGGTCGAATTTCGGCCAGAGAACGATCGCTAGGATACATTAATATACATACGTATTGACTGTTGAGTACTTTATCATCTAATTGCGAATGAACGCTGTATGACTTGCTTTTAATGCAGTGAGATAAGCACCTATACGCAAGCTAGGTCTAAACATACTTATTTCATTATATTACGTCATCATTATGTTTCAATATGTACTGATGTGTGTGTGATGTAAGTCAAAACTGTACATTGAATATTTTTTTAAAAGAATACTTGGGGCGTGATCTACAATCGATATCAAAGCCAATAATATATTTTTTAGAATTTTTGTCTGTTTATCTGTTTGTCTGTATGTAATTGTCCGGGGTAAACTCAAAAAGTACTGCATGGATTTACTTCAAATTTTGCATGAATATTACTAACAGGTCGGGTCAACATATAGGCTACATATCACGCTATCACCTACGAGGGAGGAGCTGTGCGGAGTAAACGAAGTCCGCGCGGACGAAGTCGCTGGCAACAGCTAGTATATAATATTACCGTACAGGTTGTATCTCAATTCCAACGACGAACGCGAGGTCACAGAATCTAATCGATCGGAAATTATTAGTTAAAGTATTAAAATTAAACATTATCACCATTATGAAGACACTTTTTAGGATTCCGTACCTAAAAGGTTAAGCGGGACCCTATTATTAAGCCTCCGCTGTCTGTCTGTCCGTCTGTCTGTCACCAGGCTGTATCTCATAAACCGTGACAGCTAGAAAGCTGAAATATTCACAAATTATGTATTTCCGTTGCCGATATAACAACAAATACTAAAAATAAAAAAATATATTAACGGTTTACAATTTACATACAATAAACGTGTTTTTTTTTTCATGTTTTTGCTATGATGGTACAGAACCCTTTATGCACGAGTCCGACTCGCACTTGGCTGGTTTTTATTATTATTTTTTATTAAAACAGATTAAAAATAAAACCAATATGTTACAAACTTAATTTTTAACTTTATTATCCTGATGTATATCGATTTTGTTTGTCAGATAGTAAGGATGAAACTAATTTTATTTTCATTTAAACTTAAATGAAAATAAAAGTGCTTTTCGGTTTCCTTTATTTTAAATGTTGATTGAAATAAAATTAATATAAAAATAAAGTTTTTTTTTTTTATATCATAACGAAACGAAACTAGATTTATTTTAATAAGCGTTGTAATAATAAAAGAATAAAATAAAACCTTTTGTAAGCAATGTTAATTAAAACCAAATAATTCATCCTAATACATACTTACATATCAATTTTGCAAAAGAGTTCATTTATTTTATCTTTATAAATATGACTATTCTGATTTCAATTTAAATGTAAAACAATTTGAAACAAAATCAATTGGTAACAACATTATTTAACATAAAAAAAAATTAAAAATGTATTATTTACACAATAGGTTCCTTAAATAATGCAAATTTTTGGTGCAATAAGTGGCTTTCCTGTTTTGTAAGAAACTGGTGCCTGTTATAGGTTCGAGACCTGTGTTACATTTAACTATGTTTTCCATGTTTCTTTCTTATATCTAACTAAATACATAAGGATTTCATTTGACAGATTTCAGTACCACTCACTGTGAGTTTTTTTTTTTTTAATTTACGTCAATTTAATGTGTTTATTTTAGACTTATTCATAAACATGATAAAACTGATTTAAAACGACGGGTCCTACGTATACTAGTGCAAGTGTAAGTACTTTACAGGAGAGCGGATTAAACGTTTTATATATAGTTTGTAAATTTGACGTAAATCAATAAAAGTATTTGAAAATTTGTACTTTTGTACAAATTGTCAAATACTTTACATTAGGACAAATATAAGGTAATTTTAAGGCTTTTGATGCAAAAAAAATGGTTTCCATTGTTTTGCGGATTGCACCAGTATACGTAGGACCTGTCGGAAAATAAGGTTAAAACATTCAAACGGCTTTTGTTTTTTAACAAATAATTTGGATGAACATATATTTGATTAAATCTATGTTTAATAAAAACGAATAGTGCCTAGATAAATTTTAAGTATTCAAATAGTTTATAAAATTTAATCTAAAATTTACAAACAGTTTCTGACCATACAGCAGAACAAAAAAAGCTATTTTTATCCCATAAAAATGTAGTGTACTCATAGTAAAGGAGCCCAAGTTGCTATTTGAGTGTCGCGGGGACCTATTGGATTTTGTAAATTAGATGATATGAAAAATAAGATTATAGAATGTTTTTCATTTCAATAGCCCCCACCATTCCACCACCATTTGTACAAAAGATCTACGGATAAAAAAGTGAAAAACAGTAACATGGAAACACGAAAGTGCGATAGATTAATACCATACATTAATGTGTTCATTGCGAGCTAAAAAGTGTAGATACACTTAGAAAATCTGATCTGGCGATCTGCAATTTTGCAACCATCCTATCTGAAAGGTAATAAAATTGCAAAAAAAGAAACGTCTTGTCAGTCTCGACTCTAGCGCGTCTGAATGTTCTTTTATTTTCATCGAAATTATGTAAGAATAACAATAAAAATATATGACAATTTCCATAATGCGAAGTTATTGGATTTTTTTAATGCCCTAGAAGTCCGGTTCAATATAAAGGTCTTATATTTGGTGGAGAACATTAACAGTATGCAAGCTATCCCCCCTGTTTATCTGCCTCGCTCGAGTGAATCCCAAAAATCTCTTTGGCTCCTCTACTATTTTGAGATTCACAAAAACTTCAATCATGCATCTTCGTGGCACAAATAACAGAGATTAAATACAAATAGTAATAAAATAATAATAATTAATTTCTTAACAAGCGTTTTTACAATAAATACAATATTTATTTTAATTATAATCACATAAAATATTTCACTATAACAGCAACAAACTCTTATGAATCGGATTGCATTGATAAAACAACACACCTATGATGTTGTAATCGTATAAGATTAAATATTTATTTACAAACATCACTTAAAAGCTGCCTTACCCTCTGAACCAAAACAAGTTGGTAAGAAGCACTAAGTGCTATCCAAGTACAAAACAGAGCAGCAAAACAGGCAAAGCGTTGGAATTAAAACCGGGCAAGAAGTTGCAGAAGTCTACCACATAGTTGACGGTTATATTAGCGTTCGCTTATCTTCTAAAAACTTTCTGGCAGAAATGCAGTTCTATCCTTTGAAAGAGACCGGGATATCATTAGTCCAACCCTCGGCAACCTAGTACTACCCTGGGATAGACCCGTGAGAACTCAGAATGAGTTCGAATCCAGGATCGGGCAATCGTAGTGAATAAGCTGTATAAGAAACTTGCAAGCAACTGGAGGGTACCGATTTAGCTATACCAAGGCTGCCCAAAATGATTTTGAAGAAGGGACACAACTTCGATTCTATGTTAGCCGGCGGACGAGCTTTTTCTTGTATGTTATGTTAACTTCATCGAAGCCGTACTACCAATCGAGCTGTACTAAAAATCAACTGCAGCCCTTCGCGGGCAATTCAAAATTAGGTAGATGGGCCCGCGGGCCAGGATTTGGACAGCTTTGAGCTATACAGTGAGTAGCAGTACAGTAGCAGTACATTAACAAAAATTCTGAAGCTACCACTGTTTCTAATGTTAGAAATCTAAGCTAGATAGAGCAAGGGAAATTTTATTCTAAGCATCTAAATCTATTTGAGCCTGGACAGTGGAAACTCTTTCTATTTTTGAGTGTCAAATTCTATTTAGACGGTGAGAATTATACAATTCTGACTAACTAGCTCAGATTTCTAACGTTAGAATTACGCTTAATACACCTAGTATCTACGAGCTTCCTACGATCATTTATAACTGTAATTATTTCGTAAATATTGATAGATATTTATTTTTAAATATCTGCTGACTTCAAGGGATATTTAGGGTAGAAGTACCGATTTTGGTCACCTTAGTAGTGTTTTTAGCTACCTGACATTTTAATCAATATACGAAAAAATTATGTTAAAATAACATTTTTACTAAATTTTAAAACTTTAGCACTTAAATTAATAACATTTATAATGATTTATTATATTATATAATATAATTTTATAAAAAATTTGACATTTAAGCTAAAAATGGTACGGTGGTCACAAACTGTACTTCTGTCATTAATTCTGATACTAAACTGGAACATTTTTAAAATACGATATGTTTATTAAAAATAAAATTATAACTGTTCTTTTTATAATGTCTTTCAACATCAAATACCATTTATTTGACGTACGCATACACTTATCGACGTCATTTTTAAAATAAAATATAAAAGACTAGTTATACAATGTAAGACACATTATAATAAAAAGCAAGTCAAAATTAAAGATTTAACCTACATTTATGCCTCATTTGGGTCGGGAACGGTTCTGTTACCCGCTATATCGTTATCTGTCTATAGGATTGAAATATTGGACGGTATTTAGCCATTGGCTTATCGCATAGTGCATTTATATGTGCACTTCTGACCATCCTTAGGAGAATACATCCGTGAAGACATTAAATTTACAATAAGTGTAAGGTGTCATTGTAATTCTGCTATTTGACTACCTCTAATCGTTGATCCGATAGAGATTAAATTACCTTATAATAAAAATTATTTTACAATCAATACTACCAAACCTACTATCACTTATTGTACTTTCTTCTTATCTTTCGGTACAAACATAAGTACAAACTTCTGTAAAAGTTCAGTAAATATCATTGTACCGATAAAAACTAATAACGTACCAACCCAATGTCCCAAAGTAAATGGATTTCTAAAATACAAAATCGAAAATATTAACGAAACGAATTTCCGCAATGTTACAGTTAAAGTTACGACGAGAGACGCGCATTCCGTCGTCAATACGTACACTGCACTTATACATAAACCTTGAGTTAATACGTATAATATCAACCAAAGAACCTGTCTAGGTAAATCAATTCCTAGGAATTCAACTACCGGAGTCTTTAATGCTATGTCTACGTGGTTTAACAAATTAGTAGTCGTTGGTAACCAAATAACAAGGGGTAATAAATGCGTGAAATATAAAGCCTCCCATGGATGCTTTCCATATTTAGAGTAAAGGGATTCTTGGAATATTCCCATGCGTGCAGATACAAATAACGCAAATGTAAGGATCGCAATCCCTAAACACCACCATAACCAATCTATAAACTTTAGCTTCTCTTCCTCAGCTGCATCTTCATGTGTTTCTCTCGGTGCTTTAACATCTCCACTAGATTGTATCGTACATATTGCAATACCTGCGGATATCATGAAAATCGCCAAATATTTCAATGGAGGATATTTTTTCTTTAATATCCATACACCCATCGCCATGTTCGCCATTAAAGAACCGGCCCGGAATATCATATGCAGTGGCATTGATATGTTGAAGTCGAAGGCATAGTTATTAGCGACGCTACTGGTCCAAAAAAATCCAACCAATAGAAGGTACTGTTTGAATGGTATGTTCCGTTCCGCTGTTCCGAATTTGCCGACTGTGCAAAATCCGACAAGAGCTATGAACAAGAATTGAAGGAATGTTGCCAAGTTTCCTGCGCCTGGGTCTTCTTTGACGACCAATTCCAAAAATACTACATTGGAGCAACATCCCACAAATACCATACCAATGGCCAAAGCAGCCTTCAAATTCATTTTAAATCTGAAAAAAATAAAAAAAAGTTAATTCCGATACCGGGAATCGAACCCGAGCCTCCTGGGTGAGAGCCAGGTATCCTAGCCACTAGACCATATCGGATATACTCTTAACGCTGAAATTTTGTAACAAAAGCTAAGAAATAGCATTTAAAAATATTTAATATACATATATATCACAAAACATTTTAAAAATTCTACAATTATTACATCATCTACATAATGATACTAAAAGATAAATATGATAATCATGCTGCCTACTCAAAAATCAATTGAAACTAAGGTTATTTCTTATGAATATTAACAATTACTCTTGTACAGAGCAGGAGAATATGAACTAAATTGAATAACAAATAAGATACTCACTTTTCTTAATCCTTTAGCTCATAAATACTTAAATCTAAATAAACACTCAATTTATAAAAACATTGTCAAGCTACACACGTTTGACAGTGATGAAAGATCACGCCTGTGTATGTAATGTAACGGCAAGACAGAATTTTGCGTGTGTGTGACAATGGCCTCGAATGATAACACGCATGCGTTGACCCAGACGATAAAACAGTTTTGGAGATGTTGTTAAAGAGATAGATAGATGGCGCTGTATTATATAATAATAATTACTGTCTTTGTTGTCTAACATAAAATAAATTACAGTTACGAACTCACATTAACTTATTAAGATAAACTGAACGTACTATACACACTTGTGATTTTGTATGCACCTTATACCATAATTAAATTGTCTTCTATATATATGAGTACCAAAATCCCACAAATATTATCGAATTCACAAACACGTGTGCATGTGACCTAATTATTGTTATTAATGGATGTTTAAAATACCAGCATTAAAATTAAAATTACCCTACCTCGACGAGGACTGAATAGTTAAATGTAATTACACTTACATCAGAAATATTAAAAGTTTGTTTTTTATACTTTTGTGTTACGTTTGTGACGATGCTAAAAAAATTAACTAATTACTAGGTACACATTGATTGAAATTCATCCACTCAACGATACATTATGAACCGATTAAATCGACAGAAGTTTTTGGTCTCCAAAATAGTAGATAGATATTATGATTAAAAGGTTACTACTATTTTAAGTTGTGTTGTGTGTCAATGTTTTTTTTTTTTTTGTATGTGAAAACAGTGATTGAAACCTATTGTTAAAGGTAAAATTAATAAAATTTGTTATCATCCGCGCACTGTTCGCGGTTAATAGCAAATTAAATTAATTTCATTTTTGATTTAGACTTGTTTCCGAATCCGATTTAGCTAAAAACGTTAGCGGAGACCATGCACGGGGATTGTGTTTTTGTCCATAAAAATCCCCCAATAGCTTTTATTTCTTTTCTGCAGAAAAATAAAAGGGAATAGAACATTATGTCTTGCAATGTTGTTAAATATTTCCATTTGTTATTAAGAAATAACAGCGGCTGAGATTAAGGCACTCATTTTGATATTAAGCCTTTGCATTTTGATATTAATTTGCAATTTTTCAAATTCAAAAAAAGATTTTATTTCATATGTGATTCAAATCAGAGGACTGATTTACTAATTAAGAAAATAAATATTTTAATTAAACTATTTGCTATTAAAATGATTACATTTTAATATTTTTGCATAAGTTTATAATTTGTAAGAAATCAAAAACACATTTAGTAACCATATGGTACAAATTAAGGGAACCACCTTTTAAATCGTATCAAGAGCTTATATTTAAGAAACTTCATTCGTAGTTTTAATTTTATTTATCTCTTATCAGAGGGCTGTGATTAATTGATATGAAAGAGGAGTTAGATATATAACACTGTACCTTTTTGTTGATCTCTTATTAAATAAATATGTAAAATACGGAACAATGTTTGTTTTGCACTTTTTGTATGGGAAACCTCAAAATACGATTTAGAGACCTTGTGGTACGATTAAACGTACCGGTTTCTAAATCGTACCGCTAGTTAGTTTTAAAAATATATATATTATAAAAAAATTACTCACTTTTATAATTAACTTTTACAGAATAATAGATGAAATTAACTCAACTAAAAATCAAGTAAATAAACATGTGGATAACCCTAAAAGTTATCTCGTAAAATTGGTTAGAAGTTAACTGGTACAATATAGCAAACTTTCCCCTAGACTAGCGGAACATTTTTATTGTCTTTAAACTGATAAAAAATGAAATACATAGGTATTATGTTTGTTAAAAATATTTGATTTAAATTTAAATATAATTTTATGCAGGTTTATTGCCTTTAGTCTAAGATCCGAATATAAGCTGACCTTCACCCATCTGTTTACCAAATGAAACATTTTATCATCAAATTTCATACATAAACAAATACGCCTTATTGCCCATCAAAATATGTTCATAGCTAGCTATCCTTAATTAATTTTTTTTTAACGAGTTCCTCCCTCTTGAATGCCGATCAAATGTTATTGATATTAAAAGTTTTAAACATGTGGAATAAGTCTGTGAGGTATTTCCTACGTGTTTACGTTCATGGCTACCAGGTAAACAGGTATAAACAGGTGAGTAAATATAACGTAAACACGTAGGCAATACCTCACAGACCTATTTTATATGTTTAAAACTTTTAGTATCAATAACATTTGATCGGTAACATTTGATGGGAGAAACTTTCTAAAAAAATAATTAATATTTTTTTTAATTAAGGATAGCTATGAACACATTTTGATAGGCAATACATGCAAGACGTATTTGTCTATGTATGAAATTTAATAAAAAAAATGTTTCATTCGGTAAACAGATGGGTGAAGGTCAACTTATATTCGGATCCCGTACTACTTGTTTTCAATTTAAAACATGCTTTACTGGCGGCCGACATTAGAAAAAAACGAGGCCGAAATTAGGGAAACATTGCCTGAAAATAGGGAAATAGACCCTTTGAAACTTAAAACGCCTATATATTTGTATTTCGTTATTGAAGTCAATCATCGAATCATCAATACTGTAAAATTTAAGAGTGAGATAATACAAAAAAAGCAAATCGATATGTTTTAACGATAACGGTTTAAGCCTAGTAAGGTCCGAAAGTTGCGTTTTTCGTTAGGGGGTCGATATTTGGGTACTTTACCCTAATTGCGGTTCCTCTTATATAAATAGATACACCCTACAGATATCATAAGAATATTTAATGGCTACTGTAGTTCACATCAACCTAATAATCGTTTTAAAATTAAAATGATATGGTCACTTTAATTATATAAAGCATTTGTTTAAATCTAATCTCGATTTATGTTTTGATGATAATGATAAGTTTATGTACTATAAAAAATCCAATTACATTTTTACACAACCATAAGTTAATCTGAGAACCTCAAAGCTTCTCGCTAAAAAGCTAAACTACTAAAATAACCAAGCAGGCACCTACAACAACAAGTCCTTGGACTATAAAGTAAATATAAAATTAAACGACTCAATCGGCAATCCGGCTTCAATTTAGGGTGAACTTGGCCGTAGAAATTCCTAAATTATTTTTATAGCGAAAGTTTCCACATAACTCGACCTTCATATACCTCATTCTGGAAGCTATTTTTACTCAATATCCAACTTCACAATAATGTCACGTTTCTATATGGTTTCCGGATTATGGGAAATGAATGAAATATGTAATATATTCACACACCGTGTTGTATATTCACTAGGGCATAGAGTCAAACCTGTGATCAAACTGAGGATTGAAATTGAGCAATACTGATGTTTAAAGACATAGAAGTCAAGTTTTAAAAATATATATAAACGGGTAAATATATAAAATGCATTGACCGTGGTCAGGAGCAGACTACAGAGTCTGCTCGTGACCACCGTCAATGCAATTTGGCCGAATCGTCGAGCTTACAAGTAAATTCTATATATGTACGCGTTTTTGACTCGTTTATGTATATTTTTAAAATGATAGTAGAACGCGTTAGTTTAAAAGAAGTCAAGTTTTTTTTATATCATAAGACAAACTAGCAGATCATAATAGGCGATAGTCGTCTCTTTCTATCAGGAGTGCCCTGATAGAAAGAGACGACTATCGCCTATTATGATGGTAATGGTGCATTGTTATCCTTGTGGCGGGGTCTTAATCCCAGATGCATAAGTTTACCGGCTACCTTACCCTCCAAACCGGAACATGACAGTGATAATCACTGCCGCTATTACAACAGGAATAGGTATGGTGATAGTACCAGATCCGGGCGATACTTTATTATACTTTGGTCGAAGAGCAAGAATATGCAGAATGCTACCACATCCTAAGCGGGCAGGTGAGTGTGTTAGTTTGCTGTTATAGCAACACATGTCCTTAACTTATCCGACTGCGCAAAAAGAATTAATATTTTCAGGTCACTCGAACAAAGTCGTGAGTAGTTAATACATTTAATAAATTATGTATTACAAATAAACTCACTTGTACTTCCAGTTCACGTATATTTTTAATTTTTTACTGTTCACATCCAACCGGTTTCGCTTATTAAAGCATCATCAGGGATTTTTGACACAAATTTTATAATATCTTTAACATATTTTTTACAATTGTAATTGTAAAAAATATGTTAAAGATATTATAAAATTTTTATGTTTTATATTTAAATTAAAGATTTTATAATATCTTTAACATATTTTTTACAATTGTAATTGTAAAAAATATGTTAAAGATATTATAAAATTTGTGTCAAACATCCCTGATGATGCTTTAATAAAAGAAACCGGTTGGATGTGAACAGTAAAAAATTAAAAATACACGTGAAGTGGAAGTACAAGTGAGTTTATTTGTAATACATAATTTATTAAATGTATTAACTACTCACGACTTTGTTCGAGTGACCTGAAAATATTAATTCTTTTTGCGCAGTGCCAACGATGGAAACTATCCAATTTACATTTAATAAAATCTGTGTCTAAACCATTGAGTTTCTTTGTTTAATTGGTTCGCATACGGTTTAAAAAACATTCTTAAGAGTGTATCAATTAAGTGGATACCGTCTCCGGCTCTCTATAAATACACTATCATCACACCCGTTTCCCTTTCGAGGTAGACAGAGTAAACCAAGTCTATAGACTTTCCAGTTCACCACGATTCACCGGTTTGCCGATTGGCGAAATGAGTGGTGTGCATTTCACCAACCTGATAACGATTATCGACTATTTCTAACAATGCTAGGGACTAACGGCTTCTCGCGCTCATCTGAAGCACGAGAGTGGTAACACCACCCACCAGAATACTATTAACATAACTACTTTTTTCGGCACGGTTTCGATTCCCGGCAAAGACAACAAACATTTGTTTAATGACCATAAATGTTTGTATTTCTGAGTTTTGGTGTTTATTAAATACTAGCGACCTGCCAGCGGTTTCACCCGCGTAGCTTTTGTTCTCGTAGGAATATCGGAAAGGTTTGTATACCAAAACTTTCCTCAAGAATCAATCTATGTATTTAAAAAAACCTCATCAAAATCCGTTGCGTAGTTTTAAAGATTTAATCATACATAGGGACATAGGGACATAGGGACATAGGGACATAGGGACATAGGGACATAAGGACATAGGGACAGACAAAGAAAGCGACTTTGTTTTATACTATGTAGTGATATTTAAGTATTTATATATGTACCTACTTGTTTCTATGAGATTCACCAAAAACTTTTATAATGCAGCGGTCTGAAGGATGCAGCTAGTCCATATTAATATGATAAATGCGAAAATCTGTCTGTCTTTTTGTCTCTTCTTCACACCTAAACCACCAAACCGATTTGGATGAAATTTGGTACAATGATAGCGGTACCCGAGAAAGGATATAAAATAGTTTTTATTCCAGAAATGCCACGGGAACGGGAGCTATGCGAGTTTTTGTTTTAGAAATTTTTCCACGCGGACGAAGTCGCGGGCAAAGCTAGTATTGTATAAAATTTTATTGCGTTAACGACATGTTATCCTCTTTTTTTCATTTTTATTGAAATAAGCGTTTCTCTTCTATCTCTCGTGACCGAAAATGTCAATGAAGATGAAGGAGATACACGCCCATCTAAATGCAACCTATTCACTCTAATCTTTAAGATTCCAGCACTATATTTGTCAGGACTATATTTAGACGGAGAAAACTAGTTATTTTGCAAATTTCCGCGAACTTTTTAGTGTACCTGTGCGATGTCACTGAAAAGGAAAGCGGTGTAAGAAATGGAACAAACTTACCGTAGGTCTGAAAATAATGAAGACCCCAGCGGCACAGTTATTCACCCTCGTCCACCACATTTTACACCACACTTTATACCACGACAGCACCAAACACAAAAACACACAATTTACGCACTCAACGCACGTTTCGAGGACTATATTTTATCGCAGGTGAAGCTGCGCTGGTCGACTAGTATTACTATGATTAACAGGTAGAGATTAATCTAAACTGCAAGTTTGCAATATGACGCTTCATCATAGAAAGTTAACATCGTTTGCATACATTTGCATTAACCCGACGACGACGCCCGCGCCATCTGGCAGCACCTGACCGCTGCCCGTGTTTAATGTCCTGTCTTTCAATATTATACATCATGGAAAATGTAACCTAACCGTCGCCATTACAACTAGTTTAATTTTGATAGCTGCTTCTCGTTGTTTTACATGCGGCATTAACATCCCACGTAGGATTAGCACCTGCCACTTATTTTTTTTTTGTATCATAAGATTGAAAACAAGCAGATGGCTCTCCTGATAGAAACAACCATCTCCTATAGACACCAAAGATGTTAATGGTGCGATGCTATACTTGTCTTAATTCTACATAAGTTTATATACTTATGGCGGAGTTTTAATTCTACATCCATAAGTTTACTAGCTACCTTTCCTTCCAAACTGGAACTGGACAGTGTCGAGCACTGACGGTATTGCGACAGAAATTGGTAAGGCGGTATCAGAGACGGGCAAGAAAATTTCGACCACCTAGTAGTCACGATGATAACTCGCATAGCCAATCGTTCGCCTCTTACGAACTGCCTGACAGAACGGCAGATGGTTTATTCTTCAAAGGGGGCCCGAACCAACACATTACCTTGTGCAAAATCTTTACTTTTTAAATGTTTAGTTACCTACTTGTCACGGGTCAACAGCTTTCAAAGGATATTTATTTTCTGAAGCAAATGTAAAAAAATCTACAATAAATAAATAAATATTCACAGGACAAATTACACTTACTGATCTAACCCCAAAGTAAGCAAATATTTGCTTGTGTTATGGGTGTTAGTCAACGATACTAATACATAGAAATACATATATAAATACCAGAATATATATAATAAACACCCAAACCCGGAAATACAAACATTTATGCTCATCACACAAATGCTTGTCCTCGTCGGGGATCGAACCCGAGCCCCGTTGATTGCGTAGTCAGGGTCGCTAACCACTCGACCAACGGGGCGGACCAACCAATAATACGTGAATAATACGCATGCACGTGCATGCGTCTTTGCCTGGCATACAAACAAACGAACGAACACATTCAGAACGAACGCGCTACCCGCCTGCAAGCAAAAGTGAAACTTATAACCACGCGCGAATCGTGAATTTTCTTTGCACTCCCCAGTTGTATGACTGAGCTGCGAACGTCGGAACGGGGTTGTCATTTCGAGAAGTTTTTGTATCTAGTTGCCTAAGGCATTGGGCAGTGGCCTAGCGACAGCCCACTGCCCAATGCCATACGCCGCCCGGGCGGCGCGCAGCCCAATATACCTAAACTGCGGAGTGACACCTCCCTGCCGAGCTCAAATAATAAATGAATAAATATCGCTGGACGAATTGATCTAACACCAATTTCCTTGTAATGTGGGTGTCAGTCAACGACACTTATACATAGAGATACACAATATATAATGGAAATACTTAAATGGACTCAATAAACACCCAAACCCAGAAATACAAACATCTGCTAATCACATAAATATTTGTCCCTGTCGGGAATCAAACCTGAGCCCCATTGATGCGTATTGAGTTCGCTAACCACTAAACAAACGAGGCTACGCAATATAGGCTACTATTTAAAAAAATCAACGATTATATTGTTGACATGTTACATTATTCGCAGGCGAAACTTCGCGTGTCAGCTAGTATTTGGACCTCGTTAAGCAGAAAAGATCCACCTTTTCTACCAAAAAATCCACCAAAAAAAACAAAATTATATTAATAAATTACTTTTATGTTAATGCAGTTTAAAGTATGGAAAAAAATAAAAAAAATCACTGTACAAAAAGCATGAAGCTGTAAAGTATTTAAAGTTTTGTTTCATGCTTTGTACTCGTACTATGATTTTTTTATTCCCTGTTAAACTTTAAACTGCATTAACATAAAAGTAATAAAATGTTGGTTGGATCTTTTCTGCTTAACAGGATCATATTTAATAGCAACTTTACCCCATATTCTCGCAAATAAAAATATGCTTTCATTCATTACCTCTCTATTTTTAAGTCGGTCGTAAATCGCTTTAAATAGCATCTAAAGCGTTAACACAAATACGAACCTATTGCGAAATCCTATAATAACATTAGATATTAGAATCGTCGACCTCTCGCATCAATCATGTCTGCACCACCAAAAGACTGACCTATACAAATTGAATGGAAACCTATACTTGTGTTGACGTAACCGAAAATAGTCATTAATCTTCTAGATATACAGGATATATTTCTGTGGGGCTTGTCGTCGTTTTTTATACGGTTTCAAATAAAGGAAAAATGTAGTAACTTAAGCCTTATATTAAAGGCAACACTTTTACTTTCTTGAAAACTACTAAGATTTAATTAAAAAGGTTTATGTGTATATTTACGTGTGTGTGTATGTATGTGTACTTAATTACCCATTAACTAATCCGTAAGTAGAGTGACATATTGTTATCAATACAATCTTTCATAGAAACTATATTTCAGCTCTATATTAGTTGATCTTTAAAAATGTAGAGACTATGATTTTTATGATTTGACTATGAATTAGCCAAATCATAATAATTTTTTCCCGTGTTGGTCCGGGGCTCCTTTGAAGAATAGACCAACTGCCGTTCTGCCAGGCAAGTCGTAAAAGGCGACCGATTGGCTATACAAGTCACTACCATCGTGGCTACTAGGTGGTAGAGTTCTGCATTGTTTTGCCCGGGTCTGGTACCACCGTCTTACCTTTTTCTGCCACAATACCGTCAGTGCTTGTCACTGTCATCTTTCGACAAGACAACAAGACAGGAAAATGATGCAGAGAAAAAAGATCCCGTCTATTAGAGGATAAAAGTTCTATAGATATAATTAAAGTATTCAAACATCTAGTGTATATTTAAATGATCAAAGGTGTATAAAAAGTTTCCTGATTTCAACTTAATAATTAACGCATTAAAACTGCAGTAACCGACTGCCCGTTATGTGTATCCCTGGAATCTCAGGATCACATCATCAGATCACCAGCATCAGATCTTTACCAAATAGAATGGGACCACAGGGGGAATATAGCGTCCCTAACGAAAAAAACATTTTCAAATCGATTCATAAATGATCGAGTTCTGAGATAAAATGGGACCATACGGGAAATATAGCGTCCAAAATGAAAAAAAAATTAAAATCGATTCATAAATTATCGAGTTCTGAGATAAAATGGGACCACACGGCAAAAATATAGCGTCCAAAACGAAAAAAAGATTTTCAAAATCGGTTCATAAATGATCGAGTTCTGAGATAAAATGGGACCACACGGAGAATATAGCGCCCTTAACGAAAAAAACATTTTCAAAATCGGTTCATAAATAATCGAGTTCTGAGAATAAATAGGACCACACGGGAAATAAAGCGTCCAAAATGAAAAAAAAACATTTTCAAAATCAGTTCATAATTGATCGAGTTCTGAGATAAAATGGGACCACAGTGGGAATATAGCGACCAAAACGAAAAAAAAAAACATTTTCAAAATCGATTCATAAATAATCGAGTTCTAATATAAATTCTGTTTCTTTAAGGTTCTGAGTTACAAACATAAAAAAACAGGGAATTTATAATTTTCTCCTTTTGGAAAGTTGCTTGAAAAAGCAATATTAAACAAACATTATTTTTGTATTATAGCATTTATTACCACTAACTGTGCTCAAGACTTTTTTAAAAAACATCTGAAATATAAGTAGCGTAAGTTACTCTTTATTACATCAGCTATATGTCAGTGAAAGACCCGTCAAAATCGGTGCAGCCACCTCAGATTAGCAGCAATAAACAGAGAGATACAAATTGTAAATAAATGTTATTTTGGTATATGCACCGTGTATAGTGTATACATTATTTTATGTTATTTTAACATTACAAACAGACACTCCAATTTTATTTATTTGTATAGAATATAGATTATATTTATTTTAACATAATTTCCAAACCAGTAATAAATGTCAAAGTACATAAAAGCATATGTCAAAAGTATCTTCCCTCGCCGTCCCTCGTGGATAACATCACATATGGTTAAGGTCACAAAACACACATAGAGATAATATTTTAGAACCTTTTAATCCCTAGACCTTACTGAACAAAATTAAGCAGAAAATACCATAATATTCTTAGAAAACGCTACATTTTTATCAAATTCACACGTACTGTTAAAGGCAGTGCATTTAAGGTCGTTAGTCGCGTGCACTGGGGCGGAATAATTGAATTACAGCAACGGTTACAGTACGAGTGTGACAGTTATGCAACGAGAGACGTGCACGCTAATACGATCCTTATGAGCTCAAGGGGCTGATAGTTACCTTGTAATAAATACGACTGGAGGTGTTCGGATTATGGGAGGATTAAACGGAGCTCACGTAGGTGTTATTCGAAATGTGTTTTAAAATGTTTGAATGTAACTCTGTGTGTGACCAGGGAAGTGGTTTATTTTTAAAAATAGGCGGATGACATAGCAAGTGGGACCCCTATCTTTTTTATAGAATAGCAAAAAAACATATGGCTGTCCTAATGGAAAGAGATAACCATTTTATGTACACCAATGATGTTAATGATGCGTTGCTTTCCGTGTGGTGGTGTTGGATGCCACCGTATGCAACGTTTACCCGCTAACTTACCCACAAAAACGAACACGACGAAAAAAGCACCAGGACAAGGAGAAATAGGTAAGGTGGTGTTACGAAAACTCGGTCGATACGTTTTAGAACTCTTCCACCTTTTTTATATCAATAGATAGCAAATAAGTAGATCTCTCTCCTGGTGGAAAAAGAAATCATTGCCTTTAGACACCAAAGATGTAAATGGTGCATTGCTATCCGTGTGCCGGAATGGCAAAGCCACATGCTTAAGTTTACCGGCTACCGCACCCTCCACCCCGGAACATGAGAATTAAAAGCATTGATGCTATTACGCCAGGAATAGGAAAGGTGGTGGTACCAAATACCCGGGCGAAACGTTAAGGAACTTTACCACCAAGGAGTCACGATGGGCCTGACATGTATATCCATCGGTCGGCAGTTAGTCTATTTTCCATAGGATTCTGGGTCAACACGAGGAGGTCTACCGACCAGAATTATTGGAGGCTCTATATTGTTATACAGGTTGACTAGTAAAAGAATGTACATACTAATTATACAATTAATATGTTGAATACGGATAGAAGTTCATTGTTTACAAACAGCGTTTACCGAACTGGCGGCTAGACTCATTATCACAACACACGGTGACCATGTTTTTGAATATTGCTACACTAATTTCCTTGCGGTTTACTATATAGATAAGTAATATTTTAATTTTATTATATTTTTGCTATTTACTAGCTGCGCCCGCGATTTTGTCCACGTGGAAACATTTCTAAATTAAAAGTAGCCTAAGCTACTCCTTATTACCGTGGTTTGAAAGTAGACAATCCCTTTACCTGCACAGATTCCGTTCCCGTGGGATTTACGTGATAAAAACTATCCTATGTCCTATCTCGGGTCTCAAACTATCTTTGTACCAAATTTCATCAAAATCGGTTCAATGGTTTAGGCGTGAAGAAGAGACGTACAGACAGAGTTACTTTCACATTATAATATTAGTATGGAAGTGTGGATTTATGATCATTAACTATCATGTCCTTCAATGTGTACAATATTTTAGCAGTAAATCTGTAGAAACAAGCAGTATGTAACATGTTACTAACAAAATAAATAGAAATCAAGATATAAAAGGCGCGTAAAAATCGAAATAACTTCTGAACACAAGAACCACAATATTATATTTACAGCAGTATTCAAGTGGTCAGATGTACCCGAGTCACGTCTTAGAGGGAAGGGTTCAAAACATGATTGTAATACATTGTTCAAATGGAAGTCCGGGAACTATTGTTTATTAAATTGTCAATTTAAAGAGGTGGCAGGATTTGAGTACATTTGTCTAGGGTTAAAATGCCTTGATACTTTAAACTGTATATTAGTTTATGGCAAAGGATTGCTAGCAAGTTGTCCTAATGTGTAAAATAACCACAGCTTATCACCAAACATTTTAATAATGTAAAGACATTTTTGTGACAGAAGATAATGCTTATATATATATATATATATATATATATATATATATATATATATATATATATATATAAGGTCAGCCCAGCTAGTGTACAACTTTACAAACAATTCGTACTTTTGTACAATCACTTGTACTGTTTCAGTTGGTTTTTATTTGTTACCACCAACCGGTTTCGCATTTTTAATAATAAAAAAAAACATCATCAGGGCAACAAATCAATATTGGGCAAAAAAACATCGTACTTTATTTGAAAATATTCGTATTAATGAGAAAAAGAAGTGGAAAGCGGTGTTTCCTTTACCTATGTCATAAAGGCTAACACATAATAGAAACTATTCATATTTAATATTTCATTGCAATTATACGCTAAACATTATTAGACTTTAATTTCCTCCATATTTGGTTCCCTTTGTAGAATAGGTCATCTGCCGTTCTGCCAGGCAGTTCGTAAGAGGCGAAGGATTGGCTTTGCGAGTCACTCCTATCGTGGCTACTTGTTGGTAGAGTCCTGCCGCAATAAGGTCAGTGCTTGCCACTACCGTGTTCTGGTTTGGAGAGTAAGGTAGCCGATAAACTTATGCATTAAGACCACGCAATAAGGATAGCAACGCATCATTGACACATTTGGTGTCTATAGGTGACGTTTTCTCTTACCATAGATAAATATGTGTATTACTATAGGTGTAGATAGCCAACTTTCTAAATCTATAATGGTGTCCTACTGGCGTCATCTATCTTATAGCATGAGAACTATTTTGTTTCGGCAGCTTAATATATGTACCTAGTTTTTTATTGAAATTTTAATAGTAAATAGGAATTTATCAAACACTATACAGCGTGCCATTCAAACAAAATGTAACTTTGACAAGTCCTTTTGCAACTTCGTTTGATTGCCACGCTGTATAATGTTATATATTCAGAATTAAAACATTCATATTATAATTTAAGATTTTAATAATTCACAATAAATAGCACAATATATTAGTTTTGTATCACGATTAAGCAATCCGGAGAATAAAAGTTTAAACTCAACGAAATTAACACTAAAACACACAAAACAAACTGAATTTCAATAATAAAATGCGCACGAGTATCAACATTTAACACCATGACGACGCCATTTGTAATTGTGTTGTTTTTTGTTTGATAGATTGGCCATTGAAAAATAAGCGTATTTACCACAAAACAATATCCGCCTTATTACAAAAACAGGCCTAGATCTGGGTTTAAACCAAGATTAAAAAGTCTAGACTTGTTACGGTATTAAAGTTAGATTCAGTACTAAAATTCATTCTTATTACAAAAACGAGTCTAACTGAGGACTAGCTAATACCGAAGATAGACCTTGGATGAACATATATCCACAGATTATAAGCTAAAATGATTCTAAACCATTCGTTCATTCACTCGGCGTAACATGCAACGTTCCGTTACAACAAACATACTTATATGAAAAGAAAGCAAATTGTTTATTAAAAGTGATTTATTAGTTCGAAAGTGATAATAAAATAAAATATAGGTACAATTTTGCTATGAAAATTCTCTTAAATCTGAAAACGTTGAAATTATATGAATTTTCTTTTTATTTCCACTATATACCTACATGTGTACACGTATCGAGTTAGCGTACAACGAAATAAACTAAAAAAAAAACAAAAAAAAAATGTGTGACGCGCGTAATTTAATCCAAATGTTTATGTTTATAATAAATACTATATGCGAAAGTAAACATTTCAATAATATATATACAACAGCACTTCAAGTTACTTAATATTTCTGTATTTCCATAGCTAGTGTTTTTATTTATTATTGAAGCACAAAACCTGAGTGCCTCGAGTAGGTACGATTAGGTTTTGTTATAAAATCTAGCATTACTTTTTTTACCGTAATCAATCAGTCAGTGCAGTCTATAGCACCTATAACTTTCAAAAATTAGCTATACGGCGAAACTTCCTCATTGCTTCTTCTTGCTGATTTAAACTAGCTGGCATTTTATAAATCTATGGGGCAATCCATCTAAAATCCCTGCTATTTTCTTACAAGTTTTGCTAATAGTCGGCTGAGATACACCATGTAAGTCGGCAGTATCGTCTTGAATCTATAGAAACAATAATAATATTTCAGTAAGTTCTCCAGCAATTGAAATATCCTGGCATTGCTTGTAATGTAGATTATCAAGTTTATACACTTACCTCATGACGAGCCCAGTTACGTAATGCGCAAACCACTTGCAACTCAGGACTGAGAGCCTGTCCCCGAGGGTCATGAACTAAATCTTCTCGCAATAAATCCACTATTTGGATGGCAAACCTTTTTGTGAATCTATATTTTTTCAAAAATCTCCGTCAGTTAAATGAAACGGATTCACTCGACTTTGGGGTCTATTAAGCTTCTGGTATGTTTCCGATACATCCAAATCTTCCAAATCCTTTATATCAATTACGTTTATGTCCATTTTTTATTATTTTAATTACAAATAATTATTTCACAACAAATACGACGTTTATGTCAACTTTAAAGTTTGACGTTTTGAGCTTAGTATTAAAGTTAAACTAGGGGTCGCGGAGGTTTATCTTTAGAACCATAGAAGATACTCGGAATAGCGCTAAACCCGGTTTTATAATAACGTTTCATCTAGTACTAGTAACAAAACTGGTATTAAGGTCGGTACTATATTTAGACCTCGTTTTGGAATAAGGCGGTATATGTTTATAGTTCAAATAGTTAAAAAATATAATGTAATGTAATACCTTATTTAAAAATATATATTTAAGACATTAAAAGGTTATTTTTAATATTCGTATGTAGTGGCCAAAACCTTGAATCCAGATCTTAAGTCTTTAATAATAAAATCTTTTTCAATTCGTGTCCTAGATGACGCTATTTTCAATACAATTATCAAATATTTTATAGTACTAAATTACTATAGCATGTCTCTTACTATCAAGGGAGCCATTTTGTTTGCTATTTTGTAATATAAAAAAATACTATTTACCCTATAGGACACACATATAAACCTATAAGGATAGGTTGTAGCAATGAAGAAGCTGAGCTATTCAAATTAAATCAATATTTCTTACTATTTTTATTCTTGTTTCTATTAAATAATGTTAGACTAAGTACAGAAAAAATTGAGGCACGGTAGATGTAATATATCAAGAATTTTGAACGTGTTTTTATGTAAAATCGTGTATTTTAGACTTCACCTTCCTGACTTTTATTGATGGTTAACCTGTTTAGAACAGTTGCGGATCTCCGAAACTATTATTTCGCACTCCGTCAACACCCCAACAAAATATTCACAGGGGATGTACGTGAAAATTTTTCAGCACTTAATCAAAAAGATCGATGCAAAGGTTAAAATTTTTTGGTCATTTTTACTGCATATACGCTTTTGATACTCGGTTTAGCCAGTTTTTGACTTTACCATACGTTTGATAAAACTAAAAGTTACTAGGAAAATATGCTTTTTACGTTTTATAATCATCACAATGATTTAATTAATCATATTTGGTTTAGTCATAATAAAAGGGTTATGAAGTATTATAGTTAAATTATATCGTAAGTTGTTACGCACTAACCAAGATTTTTCTCTCAGCATCACCGAAGGTAACTGTGAGAAAATGCTTAATAGCATTAAAATACGCGTTTGTACTAATTTGTGCAATAAAGTATTTAAATTAAAAAAAAAATTAGTCTGACGACATGTTTGATTTTTTTTTGCAATAAGTACTTTTAACGGAAATTTTCTACATTTCAATTCTGCTAAGAACGTTTTAGCTTAACGACACGAAAGTTATTTCAATCAAAGCAATCTAATCTATAGATACGTTGCATCATGCAGATTTAATTGCAGTTAGTGTAAATTTGTAAATAAAAGATTACTTAAATGTATGTATATGTGTATGTTTGTATATGTATATGCGTGTAAGTATCGTAAATAACCGACGCTTCCGACAACAACGGTCATAAACACGAAAACAGCATTTATAGCAATTAACTAAAGGCAAAAACTAAAATATCTCTTTAAATTTGGAAGTAAAAGTACTTTTCTTGAGGTGAATTCTAGTTTTATATTTTTAGATCGTCACAGTGCCAAACATTAAGTAAGGCTATACCTATTCTAAACTTATTTTTGCCAAAATGGGTTTTACAACCTTTGTTGTCGGAAGCATTGGTATAATTTATATGTGTCATACCACATTTATAATTCATATTTTAGTTTTTTATTGTCCTGTATTTATTTGTAATTTTATAGTAAATTTCAGTAATTCGGATAGGACTAATTGGCACTATTTCTTATAATTATTGCCTTTAATACATGAGATTGGTTAGCACAGAATGCCCTAAGGTGTTAAGTTAAACTTATGTATATTTTGTTTGTGCAAATATAAGTAAATTAAATGTGTATATAGTAAGTTAAATGTATAAATATACATTTTTAAATTGCATACTAAATAATAAATTATGATATTTATTAATAAATTGTACATCTTGTTATGGTAGACTGTGCTCGTGTGTTTGATTAGTTTTAATAACTTCTAACACACATATTCTTGAAAATAAATATTTATAATTTCGATTTTCATCTCATTTAATTTCAAGATTACATGCATTATGAAAATTGGTTGAACTTGGAGTTATTATTATGTTTTTACTTATGTATTTGTTTTTATTTAATAGAGCAGCAAACAAGCACGTGGCTTATCTAACAGAAAGAGTTAAGCAGCGCCCATAAACTTTAAAGATGTTAATTGTGTGCTGCTATTTGTGTAGTGGCATTGGAGTGCCACGCATAAGTTTATCGGCTACCTTACCCTCTAAACCGAATTAGCGACAAGCACCGACGCTACTGTAATAGCAATAGGTAAGCCGGTGTTACCAAACCCGCTCGAAAGTTTCCAAGAGTTTACTACCTAATTACTTGTAACAGTCACAATGTAAAAGACACGCATTAGGCTTTTCATGCCTTTTACCAAATGTCTAGCACTAAGAAAGTTGATCTAGTCTTCAAAAAACAAAAAGGGAAAAATTGTACACAAACCATAAAAAAGTACACTTCTCTAAATTAACAATCACCTATAATTATGAAGAAAATAAAAAGCGAAAAGCATTTTTTAAACAAAAGGCAACACGGTCTTGCATTCTTTTAAAGAAAATTTTTAAAATTCATAAACAGATTATACATTTGTTGGATGCAGGTCACAGTTCGTACGCATAATGCCTGAATATGTCCCGGGCAACGAGGAGTAAAAATAGATGTCAGAGAAATGATGGACTGCAAAATTATGTACATATTTAACTGCTCCCGTCATTTATCTGTATTGCTTGCCTTTAAAGTTTGCAGCGGGCTCTATGCTTTATGTCAAAAATGTTTTGACGGCAATATAATATTTACTGAACATACGACTGAAGTTAATGTGAAACCGAAAAATTGAAAAGCACCATTAAATAAATTGTGATTATTAATAGCTATACAATTAAATAGTTATAATAATATAAGGGTGGTCAAATTAAACGAATCAATCTCACCCCAAAGTAGCAAATTATTTGTTTATAATATGGGTGTCAGTCAAAGACACATAGAAACAAACATATGTAAAAATATCCAAATATTTTAAAGATTCAGGCGTTATTTACAAGGTGTCTTTTACTTAATACGAAAGCTGAAACTAGTTTGTTCAGAATCAGCAGTAGAATTGATTGAAATAGTTTTTAAAGTGTGTTAAATATTATACTACAAAAATTTATAAAATAATTGTTCATGTGGACACTCTAGTTTGTTAGGAGAATTTTGTGTATTTACCTAATTATTCTTTACTTGAATCACCTAAATTCTTACCACTGATCCCTTCTGATAGTCAAAAGCCTGTAAATATGATGGTCATCATATCTTTAATAGTACCTAGCGGGTGTAGGCAATCGGTCCGGTTCATTTACGCTTAGGGTGACCTTACCTTTAGGGCGACACTGATACAACTAAGTCTATCGATAACTCAAAGAGTATATGTTATTTCCGTTTTATTTAGTGTTTTATTAATTGTTCATATAAAAATACGGTTGGCGTATCGTGGCTTTTGTATCAAGTAAAAGACACCGTGTATATATTTAGGCGTTACTTTGCGGAAATCCATTATATCTTTTTCAGGCCTACGGTTAGTTTGTTCCATTTCTGACACCGCTTTTTTATGTTTCTCTTTTCAGTTGTATCGCAAGGGTACATGTAAAAGTTTGCGGCAATTTTCAAAATAACTAGTTTTCTTCGATTATATTTAATAAACACACAAACTCAAAAATACAAACGGCTGTGCTCATCACACAAATGTTTTTTACTATCGGGATTCAAGCCCGCGCCCCATTGGTGCGTAATCAGGTTCGCTAACCATCCGACCAACGGGGCTGTCATTAAATAATGACAGATTCTTATCGCTTTTTAAATATCAATTAAAGGAAATCAATTAGAGACAGGAGGCTTAGTTTTTGCTATAAAAACTAGCGAGGTTGTACTAAAAAATCAAGAGGTTTTCTTTATTTGTCCTTTTTGATAATGCCATAACATATTCACCAGTGTACCCATATATTTTGGCAGTTAGAAAAAATATGGCAAAATTTTTATTGCATATTATATTACAAAACAAAACAAAATGCTAATACTTGTTTATTATACTTTTATATGAAAGTTTTATTTCTAAGTTTTGTTAGCAGTGTTAATGGGGATCCGCTATAAAAAGCTTGTTAAAATATCTTAGTTTAAGCTTCCGAGGTGGGCTATTAGCGCAAGCGGCAGGAATACCGTCGTTGTTAGTGAAAACATTTCCTGATAATCTTATTAAAGTTTTCAAACTCAAAATAGAATATTTTCCCGTTTATTTTACACCGAGGAATTGTTTGTCATCTTACTATTATAATTGTTATTTTATGTTTTAAATTGTCTTAAAAGATTAAAATGTTTTTTATTGTACCTACAAATAAGATTAGAAATCAGTAGAGAGTAGAGTGTCATTGTAATTATTATTAAAAACTAGATAAAAACCCGGCTTCGCTCGGAAGTCTCATAATACGCAAACTTATATACTAACTCAAATAGTAGACACTAAAAAGTAGCAACACTGTAGTAACGTCTACTTTCAACTATTACGTTGGTTTAATAAAGACAACACTATAGTGTTGCTATTTTTTAATTTCTGCTCTTTTATAAACGAAGAGAAATATAAGTTTCACGATAATCTGCGCTCCGTTCTACGATACTTTAATAAATGCTCACGCCATCTACACCACATATTTGTAACCTTTAAAGAAACATGGCCGATTTATCTGTCAGCGTGGTTAGAATTTTTCGTCACTATTTTAATAAAATACTTGACAATCCGAATTTTGCAGATATATGTTGTCGACTTAATTTTTTTTTTACGCTTTATAATTTAGGCAATGTACCGATTGAGTCTACCGTAACCCTTGACGAAATTATTAATATAGAAGACTAGTGGCCCATTACGTGCTTCGCTACGTATCGCCATTTATTGAATTCATTTGTTAAAAAAAATGTGATAAATGAAGAACCGCTCTACGGATTTTGTACAAACTTCACATAAACCATCTATTAAATAGTCCGAATAAATCCTAACCATTTGGTTTGGAAAGGTGAGCACGTTCTTGAGTTATAAAATTACAACGAAAAGCGGCATTGATTTTTATATTCAATTTTTTATTGGTCTTTACCATTGTCCTTACACATGAAATTCGTATTTTGCTAATCCATTCGCACTTTCATTACAACAGTTCGATGAGTTCTTGATATGTATATTATACAACTGTCAAATAAAACAGTAAACGTAAAGAAAAATGCCAAATTTTTAATCTCTATGTGATCGTTCTTGAAATTTTACATTGAAACCTCATGGATACCAGAGATCCTCATTGACAATAAATAAATAAAAGTGTTAATAGAAGTAGAGTTAGCAGCAGGCTTCGATATAATTGATAAAACTTTTTAATTTATTTGTAAAAAATCGGAACACAGAAAATAGTCAAAATCTGGTACCATGAAGGATGTAAAGCAACCCAACAAACACACTACGTTCCATTCATCAACAGTGAAAATAATAAGGGGATTTTAAATCGCGTTGGTACTTTTTTTTATTTGTTAAAAATTGGAACACAGAAAATAGTCAAAAACTGTTACCATGAAGGATGTAAAGCAACCCAACAAACACACTACGTTACATTCATCAACAGTGAAAATAATAAGGGGATTTTAAATCGCGTTGGTACTTTTTTTATTTGTAAAAAATCGGAACACAGAAAATAGTCAAAAACTGGTACCATGAAGGATGTAAAGCAACCCAACAAACACACTACGTTACATTCATCAACAGTGAAAATAATAAGGGGATTTTAAATCGCGTTGGTACTTTTTTTTTATTTGTAAAAAATCGGAACACAGAAAATAGTCAAAAACTGGTACCTTGAAGGATGTAAAGCAACCCAACAAACACACTACGTTACATTCATCAACAGTGAAAATAATAAGAGGATTTTAAATCGCGTTGGTACTTTTGATAAAAAAATATCCTATACGATAATCGGGAACGCTAATCACAATGTTTGAACTGAAGACAATCAGCCAAATCCTGCCCCAAACGAATTTTTTCTCCATGATGATGTTGGTTTCATCCATTACAGTCAGGGCTTTACAATCGGTCGATTCTACTAGAAATAGTAGTAAGTATACTAGTAATTATTACAATATAATAATATGAATGGGTATACAAAGATGAATATACACATACATGATTTATGTACATCTATGCATACACATATACAACACTAGAAAACACGATGTGAATAAATACAAACTTGCATATACTACGCAATAAATTCAGAAAACTATTCAAATTAAAAATATAATAAAGAAAATTTAATAACAGATCTAGATCGATGCGGTGTATTCCATTTGCGCCCTTCTTTCTATAGCTTATAAACTTCTACTAAAAAAATCGATCAATTTTCAAAAATATTTGGGAAAGTTCCGGAGTCACGAAAAACAAAAAAAATCGATGTTATAGAGACAGGACAAAAGGCATATCGAAATGCCGCAGCTCAAAAATGTCAGCCCATTAACAAAGTACTCATTAGCTAGGTACTGTTTATGTATAAAGCCATCTTTATACGCGTAAGCAACATTTATGAAGCAAGGCAGTTGTATTTCGCGTTAGCATCACTATCGCTTTATGTATCGCCTACTCGGCCACATAAATCTCCTTGTAATAGACACCGCTAGCTCAGTCCAGGTAGTTTACACGGCCGCAAACTGTCCTAATGTGCTCATCAATGCATTTAAGTCAAGTGCTGGTGAATAGGGACGCAATAACGCATACCATGCTGTTGTTACCTTTGCTGTATGAGACTGGTCTAGCTATGATAACCTAATTGATTTCCATTTGGAAATACTGCTTCTTATGGTTCCAAATACTGCTTCTTATGGTTCAAAGGCCCCTGGCATTTGTTTGAAGAAGTTTTAATAATTTGTATCGACTTTAGCAACACTTGAGTTATAGATTTTAGGAAGAGACTTGTTCTTTGTACGTATTTATATATAAATATGTGAAGCGAAAACATTGTACCCCTTTTTACAATAACACGAACGGTAGAGTATGAAATTTGGCACAGTTAAAGTTTAGTTTGCGGAAAAGTGCAGAAACCTAATATTTTGAAATAATATGCTTTTTATATGCATCAAAAACATACGCCGTGTTGGTCCCGGCCTCCTTTGAGGAATAGGCCAACTGCCGTTCTGCCAGGCATGTCGTAAAAGGCGACCGTTTGGCTATCGAGTCACTACCATCGTGGCTACTAGGTGATAGAGTTCTGCATTGTCTCGACCGGGTTCCGGTTTGGAGGGTAAGGTAGCCGGTAAACTTGTGCATGTGGCATTAGACCTCGCCACAAGATAGCAACGCACCATTAACATCTTTGGTGTCTATAGGCGATGGTTCACTCTTCCCATCAGGAGACCCATCTGCTTGTTTGCTATCTTATGATATAAAAAAATATATTAAGTTAATAAAAATAATCATAACATACACCCAAAAAAAAACAAATCAAAAATATTTTTAATTCATAAGATTATAATAAATAAATTACACAAAGGAGATTGATGAGGCCCCATACAAATTTGGCCTAAAACGCAACACATGATGATGGCTTCTTATTTTATTGTAATACATTATTAATTTCTTCTGAAATGTTAATTGCATCACGGACACTTTTTATAATACGTTCACGAAACTCACGAAACTTCTTCAAAAATTAATATTATTTGATTTTACAATTGTTACATTTCATTTTAAGCCACTCACATCGCAATATATCGTCAACACAAATATAATTTTCGTATTACTTATCATGAAGATTATTTGATTTGAACCACTTAAATGTTGAAAAACTATAAAACTTTTGTTTACATAAAATGTTTATTACTCGCTCACAGCGCAAATAGATGACAATAGTTGTTTTTTTTTTTGTTTCTTGCGGTTGATACTAAGAGTACTTATTTATACGGCCTTGTATATTGTAGATTTCGATTATAATAATAAATATTCTCATTTTTGTTGCATTTTATACAATAATTGGTTTAAAATTTTGCGTCTTATCTATCCAACATTTTAATAATTTGTTTGGTCGGTCAGGAATAAAAGAAAGTGTTAACTTTATGGCAGAATAGAAAAATCTTTGCTTGAATTAGAGACAAAAAAAAGGGAACAAGTTTGATTAGTTTCACGACTTTTCGACTAAAATTTTTTAAAAATTAATTTGCTATTAAAAATTGTCCGTTGAATTCTAATATTGATTTATTGTGAATAAAATTAATTTAATAATTTCGGCTGACGCTATATTCTTGTAGTCCATTTAGACCGATCTCATCATTCTCCTTTAAAAACTTTCATACATATCTTATTAAGTATACATTTATGTATACAGAAGAGGCTTCACCAAGGTATATAGAAACCAGTTTTTCGATAAAATGGTAACTGAAGCAATTATGTAGGCCCCTAAGAAGATTTAGCTTAGGTCTCCGCAAATTCACAATCCGCCCCTGGGCTCCACGAAGTGAAATAAATAGCTAAATATTTCAACATTTAATCGGACCTTTATTTTTTTTTCCTTCAAAGATAGTAAAGGTCCGATTAATTTGTGTTATTATATCAACAATCACGTGGCTTTTTAAAGTGTTTTTCTTTTTATATCATACGATAGCAAAGTGCTTAAGTAGAATATTTTTATCAATATTAAATTAATATTAATTGCAAGAATTGTTTTCTGTTGCGCACTCACTTGAGAGGCGGTAAACGCGGGCGCTCGTGTGGAGACCTATTTTCGATGTTAAATTAAAATTATAAATAATGGAGGTAGAGCTCCAAGAGTCATAACTTGTGTATTGGAAATCTATTCTTCTTATAGGACCTTTTTAAATTATCTAATTATTACTAATTTTAGAGTTATTGACATAAAATGAAATGCCTTCTTTTTCTTTAAATTATTTTTTAATAACTTTGCTATTTTTGCGTGCTAAACAACCCTTCCAACAATTTTTTCTAGATATATAAAAATGACTAGAAAAATCTATTGGAAGGATTTTGTCAATAGAATTTTGTTGCTTTCTTTGTCGATTCAAGACGAGTTTACGCGAAGAGACGTTACACATCCGAGCGTGACGGCACACTCGTTCAATACCCACAAAATAAAGAGCTCTTCGAACCTAAAGAAGTTTTCACTTCAAAATAACGACAGTAAGCAATTAGTAACCTTGTGGTAAATGTGTCGTCTTTGATGAAGGCGTACCCCGATGGTTTAAATGGATAGCAATGCATCATTAACATTTTTAGTGTTAGAAACACAACAAATAAATATATATTCACGGGATAAATTACACTTACTACAAAATAATTTGCTTACTTTGAGGTTAGATCAGTAGATGTAACCTCAAAGTAAGCAAATTATTTGCTTATGTTATAGGTGTGAGTCAACGACACTAACACATAGAAATACATACATTTAATGTAACTATTTTTTACAGAATCCAAAAATGATAATATTGTGCAAAGAAATGCAATAAATGATTATGATTATGATTACATTTATAAATACTAAAATATGTTTAATAAACACCCAAACCCCGAAATACAAACATTTATGCTTATCACACAAATGCTTGTCCCAATCGGGAATCAAACCCGAGCCCCATCGATTGCTTTGTCAGGGTCGCTAACCACTCCAACAACGGGGCAATTGAAGGCAATGGTTATCTCTGTCAATCTAAAGAACCATCTGTTTATTTGCTTTTATATAAAATAAAAAATTTTTTTTTCTTAACTACCCGCAAATAAAACATGAATCTAACTTACTTGCATTGAGGGGTACAGCGGGCGTGCGCGCATGGTATGCGCTCGCGCCGCCCGCGTACACGTGACGGGTGTACCCCGCCAGCGTGGCTGATGCCGGCTGTCCCGGTTATCCCGGCTGTCTCAATACCTTGGACACCTTTACCCTGCTCGCGTCATTTCCGTGACTAATCTACAAGGCGAGAATGTAGTCAGGGGTTCCTGGAACAAGATAAAAATTACTTAGTCTCCATAATTGATTTTTCTGTTCCGTATTTGACAACGGTATCTATTATGTAATAAAGTATCATCACGACAGTTTCCTTGCGAGGTAGGTAGAATGAACCAAACTGCTATATACTCTGTTTCACCATGATTCATGATAATTATTGACTCATAGATGTAACGTCGAAAATGTCACAAAAGAACGACCTCCGGTTAGGCCGTAGGCTCACGAGACGCACATCGCGCGATCCACATTTACGCCTTTGCCCAATCAGAAGCTGTTTCTTTTGTGCCGTTTTCGAAGTTAAATCGGTTGGTGAAATAAGTGTGATCATAAACGCTGCATTTTAGTGACCTGATAACGATCATCGCTTATTTCAAGCAATGACTGGGACTGACAGTACGTTACCACCCTGAGCTTATCTGAAGCACAATAGCCTAGAAACTATCACCAGTTTCCGGGCTGTTGCTGAAATTTTGGATTTTTCAGAAAAACATTGTTACTCCCCGTGTTTTCCCCGTTTAGTCTGGGCTTCTTTGAAGAATAAGCCAATTGCCGTTCTGCCAGACAGGTCGTAAAAGGCGACCAATTGTCTATGCGAGTCACTACCGTCGTGGCTACTAGGTGGTAGAGTTATGTATTGTCTCGCCCGGGTCTGGTACCACCGCCTTATCTATTCTTGCCGGAATAGCGTTAGTGCTTGTCACTGTCATGTCTTGATTTGGAGGGTAAGGTAGGCGGTAAATTTGTGCATTAAATCTCGCCACAAGATAGCAACTCACCATTAACATCTTTGGCGTCTATAGGCGATGGTTTACTCTTTCCATCAGGAGATCCATTTGCTTGTTTGCTATCTTAAATATAAAAAAGTAATAAATAAAAAAACACTTTTTAGAAAAACCCCTAATACTTGTTAGTTTGAACCCGGAACCTCATGATCTTAGGCCTGATCTGAAACCCGTAGACAGTTAAATACTGAATGAACTTCAGTAACAGTTTTCCCCTATCCAGTAATCAAACCCGAGATCTAAGAATCTGAGTCGAATTAGCTAAGACCATGAACTCCTTCATTACATTATATATCTGTAGTATTCATTCAAATCCCTTATGAATGAGTCGAGAGTAACTACTTTTTCGTTATAATTATATGGTTTTTCTATTACAACCGACGTCTTAAAATGGTGGAAGTTCTCTAAATATTAACCAATTTCAAAATATTTTCTTTTGCTTGGGAGGGCATACTTTCCTTTTAGACCTATATATGAAGTTGAAGATTTGATCCACGGTACCAGAGATACAAGAGTTTGGAAGTTGCTTTTCGCAATTTGACTGCATTTAAATTATTGATGCCTACCAGCGACTAGCCGCGTGGCCTCTAATTAAATCCCACGGGACTAATATATTTTTCGGACCAAAATATATGATTTGGTAATGTGTACCAAATTTCAACCAAATTCATTTAACGGTTTTAACGCACATTAGGTTCAAACACGTTGTAGTAGAGAAGCCTAAGAGGGGATTTTTGCATTCACTCGAGCGTGTCAGATTAACTCGCATACTGTTGAGATTCCATCAAGCCCTTTATATAGGAGCGAGTAACTAGGACAGAAAAATAAACTTCGGCATCTGGAAATTGTCACATTATATTTTTTCGTTATTCTTACATAATTTCTTATATAATAAAAGAAAATTCAGACGCGCTCGAGAATGTCAAGACCACATTTTATTTACAAATCTCTGACCCTCCCTCTCCCTCACGATACACATAAATCGGCAGATTTTCTAAATTTTAGCTGGCAATTAACCCACCACACCTTAATCTGACGCGATTCAGTGTTTCCATGTCACGTTTTTTTTTTAATCTTTTTTTATCTGTAGATTTTTTCCTCGCCACAGAAATGAAAAACGTTATATAACCTTTTATTGTTTCTGTATATAGGAGCGAGTAACTAGGACAGAAAAAAAAAACAAAATTCCAATAACTTCGGCATGTGGAAATTGTCACATTATATTTTTTCTTATTCTACATAATTTCCTATAATATAATAAAAAAAAATCAGACGCGCACGAAAATGTCAAGACTACATTTTCTTTACAAATCTCTGACCCTCCCACTCTTTCACGCTATACTTGAATCGGCAGATTTTCTAAATTTTAGCTGCCAATTAACCAACCCACCATACTTTAATCTGACGCGATTTAGTGTTTCCATGTCGCGTGTTTTTTTGAATCCTTTTTTATCTGTAAATTTTTCCTCACCATAGAAATGAAAAACATTATATAACTCTTTATTGTTCCTATAATTTAATCTACAAAATCCAATAGTTCTCTCGAGTAACTACCAATTTAGCATCTTGAGCTCCCCTTCTATTAAAAGAATGGTAGATGAGCGATTAACAAAACAGATATACAATGCGAATGTAAGTGAATGAAGGTATCGGAGGAGGCCAAGACTAATTAACTCTGATCTGATTCTGAGCTCTGATATCACATGCTATTCGAAGGGTGCGTCAAAAGTCTCAGAAAGCGGTGTGTGCAAGTTATTATTGTGGAGTAAGCAAGACTTCTACCTACTCCGTAAGGTAACAAATATGTAAGTTATAACTTCCTTTCCTTTGGCGTGTTAAGAAAAAAATGCGGATAAATTTTTAAAAATGCACATGCACAGTGATTCATAATTTACAATTTTGAATTTAATCATATATATTTTTTAATGTGAAGTTGATATATGTGATGCTACACAACGTCACTGCAACATAAAGTTTAGCGTTTCATATTTAAACAAAAAGTCTGTCTCAATCTTACTATAGTCGTTTCATAATTTTCAAATTCGACCGCCCCGTTGGTCGAGTGGTTAGCGATCCTGACTACGCGATCGACGGGGCTCGGGTTCGATCCCCGACGGGGACAAGCATTTGTGTGATGAACATAAATGTTTGTATTTCCGGGTTTGGGTGTATGTATATTAAATATATTCTTGTATTTATATATGTATTTCTATGTATTAGTATCGTTGACTAACACCCATAACACAAGCAAATAATTTGCTTACTTTGGGGTTAGATCAGTTAGTGTAATTTGTCCCTTAAATATTTATTTATTTATTTATTTATTTATAATTAAAGTACACAGAAAGTCTGTTTGAATCGTGATGTATGGTTTAATTGTCTAAACCTACCCTGTAAGAGATTTAGGGTGAAGATATCTTTATAATGATCCATAGAACATATTGGTACCAAATTTTCTTAAAGTGTGTAAATCGACTTCAATAAGTGGCAGTGATGTGGTAACATCTCAAGTTAGCAAACTCCGTTTAGCGGGCACAAATAAAGCGACCGCGGCATATGGCAGCTACGACTCTCATCAAACTTGCAAGCGTTTGGGTACGCATCTAGTACCGTATACATAAACATATGATCAAACATTTTCGTGAAAAAATTGATTTTCTTTTTGATTTGAAACTTCTTTAGAATCGTTGTGAATTAAAACTCGATCAAACATAAAAACGACAGTAAAAAGCGAAAATATTATGTATCTATAGGATTTAGCTTGCAAGAGAATAAGATATGACAGAAGATGTTATGATATTTTACCATCTCGTCTCCATTCATTCATATTATAATAGGTTAATTGTAAACCTATTATAAGTACACTAAATTTGAAAAACTGTTTAATACTTTAAGTTATTAGGTATTACACACTTATCTATACATATAATAAAATCGTAGGAAAGTCAATGTATGTCCGGAGTTAACTCAACTTCAAATTTTGCATGAATATTACTAACAGGTCGGGTCAACATATAGGCTACATATTATCACGCTATCACCTACAAGGGAGGAGCTGTGCGGAGTAAACGATATCCGCGCGAACGAAGACGCGGGCAACAGCTAGTTGTTTTATAATACATTACATTTAAAAGTAAAATTTCACGTTTTAAAATTTAAATTTAAATTCCCTGCCAAATCGCTCTGGACTTGCATGTTATCGTAATAACATCACGTTGTGGTCATACACACATTACATACTTTGCGGTTTCTATGAAAATGTCAAAAACACTATAACATTTTACCACGGTGTGACGTAACACTTTCAGATTTGCGTTTACTGCCACGTGGCTTAATGTCTATTTTTGCCAAAAACATATCCTAAAAATATTATTAATCCTTTAGGTTTAAGATAAATATTTCAGTTTTTGTTATCTCCATATCATAATTAATCATTAGAAACTACAATATATCCGATTTATTCTCAATGGAAACAAGCCTATTATATAGATTCTTAAAGGCATTACACTAGTTGAAAGTTTACATGTGTGTCTAAAAGTGATTTAAGTGTTTTATTCAGTCAACAATTCTTTTTGATTATATCATCTCATTCTCAGCTCTATACGCTGAAGCAAATTATTTGTTCATTGTTTGTAATGTGGGCGTTAGTCAATAATTTTAAAACATATATATGCAATAAACCCCTAAACTACATCCATTTGTGCTTACCACAAATACTGATCCCCATAGAAAATCGAATTCAAATCTCGTAGATTACGTAGTCAGTGTCCCTAACCACTCAAACAATGTGGTGGTCAAACTGTAAATGGAATATTTTAACTCAATCGGTCAAAAGTTTTAGCTATGGGTTTATTAATCAGTCAGTCAGTAATTTTTAATGGATATCCCAGAAAAAGAAAAGAAAATAGAGAAAATTAAGTAAGAGATTTTCAATTCGGGGACTATCTTCGACCAACCGTGGGTACTTGTTGTACCTCTGCCTACCTCTTCGGGGATACGCGTGTGAAGATATTTTCTCGCTTAGTTCAGAATAGTAAAGAACTAATACAGGCTTCACGAGATACAGGAGGTCGCAAGTCGGTTGTTGCAATTATTCTCCATGTTTTTCTTTGTGTTGGTCTGAGCTCCTATGTAGAAGAGACCATTTGCCATTCTCCCAGGCAGTTTCTAAGAGACGAACGATTGGCTATGCGAGTCACTACCATCATGGCTAGTGGTGGTAGGTGTGGTAGGGTCATCTCATTCCATCATCATCATCATCATTCCTTGTCACTGTAGTGTTTCAATTTGGAAGGTAAGGTATCCGGTAAAATTATGCGTGCATCATTATGATTCCGTCACTAGGATAGCAACGCGTGATTAACATCTTTTGTGTCTATATGCGATGGTTGTCTCTTTCCATCAGGAGAGCCCTCTGCTTGTTTGCTATCTTACGGAATAAAAATAAAAATAATAAAATAAATATTCATGGGACAAATTACACTTATTGAACTAACCCCAAAGTAAGCAAATTATTTGCTTGTGTTATGGGTGTTAGTCAACGATACTAATACATAGAAATACATATATAAATACTTATACATACATAATAAACACCCAAACCCGGAAATACAAACATTTATGCTCATCACACAAATGCTTGCCCCCGTCGGGGATCGAACCCGAGTCCTGTTGATTGCGTAGTCAGGGTCACTAGCCACTCGACCAACGGGTCGGTCAATGAAAAAAAAAGAAATGTCTGCAGAAAAACCGACCCTGAACTTATTTTTTGACCGTACTACAAAATTGAGAAATGGCTCAGCGAGTCGTCGCCCGCGCCTACAACAACAATAAAATGCATATTAGATAACCGTGTTTTGTGTCCCCTACGTGATAGGCTGCCGCTACGTGCCTCTGGCGCCCTCTATATTAGTTAGGCAATTTATACCAGGGTTATTGCGAATTGCTAGTTTACTGTTCGAAGCTGACTGGAAATCGTGTTGCTAGTATGTTAGCCGATATCACGACCATATGTTCAAAGTTTAGGTTTTAATAAGCCTTTAAGTCTCTCTAGCAACTTTTAATGGATAGTCCCTTACGTCATCTTTTTTATATACTTATGATAAAATAGCAAACAAGCAGATAGGATATAATAATATCAAGCAAAGCAAGCAAAGCAAATCTGAATTATTTGATGACTCGTGTGCTCGTCAAGACAATTTATTGTTACTTTAGTTAGATTGTAAGTATTTCTCATATAAGGGAATTGTAAATTCTTATGAGAAGAAAGTTTCTTAAAGCCAAAAAAATAATAATAATAAACAAATAAATAATAACGGGACAAATTACATTGACTGATCTAACCCCAAAGTAAGCAAATTATTTGCTATGTTATGGGTATTAATCAACGTTACTAATATATAGAAATACTATACTGGAATATATTTGATATACACCAGAACCCGGAAGTACAAACATTTATGCTTATCACATAAATGCTTGTCCCCGTTGGAAATCGAACCCAAGCCACGTCGATTGCATATATTCTGTAGTCGTGATTAAGTGAAGCATTACATTCCACGTAATGCTTCACTTTTGCTTCGGTTACGAAGAGAAATATGCGTTAAGATAAACTGTATTTCTACTTTTGTCACTGAAATGGGTGAAAATGTGATAGATGCGGATGGACTATTGTGTCGCTGGAATTCCCTTTAATTTCATGATCCTCAATACTTTCATTTTACAGTAGGTGCTCATTGTTCCAGTGACATCATAGCAGTCACATATAAGATTTCGGAAAAGTTGCAAATAAATTATTGTAATTTAGAAAGAAAAATGCTCATTATGGAATTGCCATGTATGCTTGGGTAGGTACGTAAGTAAATTTCAAAAATAGCATTTTTTTAGGCTTTCATTTACAAAAGTAAAATGTAAATTTTATCACTTTAAAAAAAATTCTAAAATTCATGTTATTGTTAAGTACATGATATGCCAACTTCGGCATTTTCGTGTACTTTCAAATACGAGAGAAAATGCGAATGGTAAAATTTTCTTGTATATTTTACTAAGTAAGTAAATTACAATGGCGTTATTTCTTTAGTTTAAAAGTACTAAATAAAATGTATTTGATAGCTTTTAAACGTATTGTTAAGTGTGCATAGGGCGTAAATAAATGCCGGTAGCAGCATTTTCATATTGATTTGAAGTATTTTGTGTTTTCTATAACATAAAATTTTCTTTTGAATCAAAACTACATGACAAAACATATGCATAGATAAGCTATATTAATATAATAAAGCTGATGACTGATGAGTTTGTTTTCTTAATGCTCTTGTTTCAAGGTCTACCAGTCTGAAGTGAAAAAACGTTTTCGTATCATTAACCGATTTTAAAAAGAAGGAAGTTCTCGTTTCATCATTTTGTATGTATATCTCCTAATTAGTAATAATGAATATGGCTGGATCTATTTGATAAATTCCTTTATTTCCTAGGTGATAGAATACTGGATAAGCTGAGAGTATCCTTCGAATATAAAGGGGAATAACATTATAAGTTATTTAATGAGGAAGTAGGAAGATTATATACTGTACCAACGCACTACGACACCCTTTGATATAAATTAAACGCTTCTAAACCCGCCGGAATGGAAATTAGTGAGGTCCTCTGTATTAATCATTTTATATGAGATTTACATTGAAAACTAGCCGATATCCTTGACTTCAACTGCATTGTTTATTATAATAAAAAACATTGCTAAGCGCCTAATGTTAACAAGAATAGTCGTTTCTTAAAACTATAATCAACTTTATGTTAAACTAGCTGATCCGTGCAGCTTCGCCCACGAGTAGATTAACATGTCGTCAACATAGTTTTTCATACAAATTTCAGTCCCTTAGGGGTTGAGTTTTGAAAAAATATTTGCCTATATTTGACCTCGGATCTTCAACTATTTCCATGCCAAATTGCATGAAAATTAGTCCAGCGGTTTAGCCGTGAAAGCGAAACAGACAGACAGAAAGACAGACTTTCGTATTTATATTAGTATGGATATGGATGAAGATATCGATATTTTTTTGATAAAGAACAATATTGAAGAAGTAAAACGACAATAAAAGGCAATTATAGCGAATGCGCACAGAAGTAAAATCTTAAAATTTAAGAATTATTGTGTTCTTTTTCGAATGTTTACTAAAATTCGTAGTTTCTGTCTGACATTTCCTTCCCTATCATTCCTCCCTACCTTTCCACTCACCTTCTGCTTCTACCATTTTAACTATCCTACGCTACTGCACTAATGTCACTTGCATAATTCAAAGACAAATCTAAGATATATTGCAAAATTTTCGCGAAGTCTTTCTTATATGTAACTGCTGTGATGCAACTAAACAAAAGATGATGTAAAGATTGGGGCAAACTGATCCAAGTTCTGAAAGTTAAAAAAGACCCCAGCAGCAGAATAGTCAACCTCCGTCCACCATGTTTTAACCCATATCAACAGCAAAGATCACACACAAATTATCTACTCAACGCACGTTTCACTTCGTAACCGAAGCATCTTCAGGAAAGTCGAATAGCACTTCACTCTATAAAGGTGAAGCGTTAAATAGCTTGCATAAGCTTACCGACGACCTAACCCTCCAAACTAGAACACGACAGTGACAATCACTGACGCTATTGCGACAGGAATGTAAGGTGATTGAACAAAACCTGGCCGGCACGTAGCGGAATTCTTCCACCTACTTAATAGTGGCAATGCTAGAGATATATTTAGCTTACTTTTCAAATTTTATTATTTTAAATATTACACTTGTACTGTTTAAAACGTTTAAAATAATAATTATGACGAAGTTTCACCAAGTACCGACTTTCCCTCTTTCTGTCATGTACTGAGAAATTAAAAAAGTATCATAACGCCTGTTTTCCTTGCACGGTAGGCGGAGTAAACCAAAGGACAATAGACTTTCAGGTTTCAACGGTTGAGGTTTGGCGAGATCAGTGGTGATCCCCATCACGGCATTTACCTGCGCACCACATGTTAACGATTATCGACTGTTTCTAGCGATAACTGAGACCGACAGCTTTACATGCTCATCCGATACACGGGAGTGGTAGTACACGACTCCTTCAGAGTCCGAGATTTTACTAAGATTTTAGATTTTTCGAGAAAAACCTCGAAATACCTCAATACCGGGTGCCCGACGATAATTTTGAATCGAACAGGCTAACACTTATACGAGGCAGGAATTAAATAAACGAAAATTTAATAAGTGCGTTTCAGTTATAAAGCAGCATAGAATTCTTCTCAAGGCTTGTCACGTCTCTTGAGTATAAATGTGAATGAAATTTAATTTTTATTTAGATCTTTCATATGGAGGAGAGGAAGTACCACGCATTTTTATATTTTAGGATATCAAACAAATAAATGGTTCTCCTGATGTAAAGAGACAATCATCGCTTATAAAAACCAAAGATTAATGTTGATGGTGCGTTGCTATTCTTGTCACGAGATCTTAATGCCACATACATAAGTTTACCGGCTACCTTAACCTCTAAATCAGGATACGATAGTGATAAGCACTAACGCTATATGACAGGAATAAGTAAGATTATAGTAACAAACCCGGGCGAGACAATGCAGAACTCTTCCACCTAAGCTTAGATACGTTACACATATCATTTTCAAACAAAATGTTATCTCTCTCTTTCCTGCTTTCTGCTTTCTTGCTAGGCAGTTCTTAAAAGCTGAACGATTTGCTACACAAGTCACTGTCATCTTAACTACTATGTGAAGAGGTGGCAAATGGACAGGAGGCTCTCATGATAGCAAGTTATCATCGCTGCCCGTGGACAGCTGCAACACCAGTACCTAGAATTTGCAGTTGTATTGAAAATTAGCCGAGAATGAGATATTACAGACATCAGAAAGTTTATATGTTTTCCATATCTACACTAATATTATAGAGGTAATGTTTGTTTGTTTGTAATGGATAAACTCAAAAACTACTGAACTGATGTAATGTAAATTGTAAAGCTACATTATCAGTGAATATATAACATGGTTATTTTTTTCCCTACTGAGTAAAAGGGTGTGTGTGTGTATCATTTTTTAGGGTTCCGAAGTAAACTAGAAACCCTTATAGTTTCGCTATGTCTCCCCTCCCCCTCTGACCGCTACACGGTTGGTTTTGAGGGTAAGAAAAATTTACGGTAGTAGTAAATTGAATGAATTTAAAAGGCAAACTATCACGGCTTAGGAGGCTTTACAAGTTTTTGAGTAATAGTTGACTAACTTATAAAATGCTATGTTTTTATAGGTAGTGAACCTATAGTACAGATTAAATAAATAAATAAATATTTACGGGACACATTACACATACTGATCTAACCCCAAAGTAAGCAAATTATTAGCTTGTGTTATGGGTGTTAGTCAACGATATTAATACATAGAAATACATATATAAATAGTAGAATATATATAATAAACACCCAAACCCGGAAATTCAAACATTTATGCTCATCATACAAATGCTTGTCCCCGTCGGGGATCGAACCCGAGCCCCGTCGATCGCGTAGTTAGGGTCGCTAACCACTCGACCAACGGGGCGGACAAAGAAAGGGCGGACGGCAGATTTATCTGACATAGTGCAGATATATCTGACATCAACGTTAAATAGGTTAAATGTTCGTAGTATGAAACAATAAGAGCCTTCTTAAGGCAACTTTGGATCGCTACAATGTGCGTGGACTGACGCACACTTTACCAAATTATTTATATCATTAGATAGCAAAAAAGTAGATGGCTCTCCTGATGAAAAGAGATAACCATCGCCTATAAATTGTGGCGGGAAGTTTACCAGCTACCTTACCCTCCAAAACAGAACACGATAATGACAAGCATTGACGCTATTACGGCAGGAATATTCTGACGATGGTAGCATATACGCGGGCGAGAGGTAGCGGAAGTCTAGTAGTTACCACCACCTGCCACTTAGTAGTCACGACGGCAATAGCACGTATAGGTAATCGTTAAACTTTTACGAACTGCCTAACAAATGCCTGATGATCTATTCTTCAAAGACGGCCCAGATCAACATGGAGTGAGTCACGTGAACGAAATTGCAGGGAAAATGATGATATTATTTGACAAAATAAAGGTAAGTTTTAATAGATGGCCATTCATTTTCCCCGTGTTGGTCCCGGGCTCCTTTGAAGAATGGGCCAACTGCCGTTCTGCCAGGCAGGTCGTAAAAGGCGACTGAGTGGCTATGCGCGTCACTACCATCATGACTACTAGGTGGTAGAGTTCTGTATCGGCTCGACCGGGTCTGGTACCACCGCCTTACCTATTCCTGCCGCAATAGCGTCAGTGCTGGTCACTGTCGTGTTCCGGTTTGGGGGGTAAGGTAGCCGGTAAACTTATGCATGTGGCGTTAGACCTTGCCACGAGATAGCAACGCACCATTAACATCTTTGGTGTCTATAAGCGATGGTTGACACTTTCCATCAGGAGACCCTTCTGCTTGTTTGCTATGTTATGATATAAAAAAAAAAAACATTTGACTGCCCCGCGCGTTGATCGAGTGGCTAGCGACTCTGACTACGCAATCAACGTGGCTCGGGTTCGATCCCCGACGGGGACAAGCATTTGTGTGATGAGCATAAATGTTTGAATTTCCGGGTTTGGGTGTTTATTATATATATTCTAGTATTTATATATGTATTTCTATGTATTAGTATCGTTGTCTAACACCCATAACACAAGCAAATAATTTGCTTACTTTGGGGTTAGATGAGTAAGTGTAATTTGTCCCGTGAATATTTATATTTATATTTCATATTTATTATATTATTATATTCGCTCTGCCAAAGACATTTGAGCCATTGCATGAAAATAGTATTTTTAAATAACTGAATTTTAATAACACAACTGTAAGTTTTAATTAGTTTACACACTTTTTAAATTGTAAATTGGTCCACATTATTTCGTGTATAAATATTTCATTATGAAAAACAATTATATCGTGATCGGAACAATCCGAGTTGCGGTTTGGCTCAAATTTATTGTGCGTTCCATTCATTCTACATTGTACAGTCAAACTCAGAATAGGCGACTTGTATAAATAAATAAGAATCAACCATCGCCTATAGACATCTTATTAGTCTGCAAGCTAAAGTCTGTTGTAAAATTTAAGAGATATTTTAATGTTTAGTCTACGGTGCAATTTTGACCACAGGGCAACCACATAGCCAATAACATGAAACGTCAACTCACCTTAATTTATAAGTAAATAGGAACCAATAAACAGCACTTTAACGCTTGAAAAGGGTGAATACATTTTCTGTACGTCATATACATAGAAAACAATGTCTATCCGAGCAGATTTATCTTCAGGTATTTGGCGCTTTTATTAAAAAATAAAAACACCTATATGAAATTTTTTATTACATCTTATATGGCTTTATTCATACCATTCAGTGATTACGGCTTTGGTATAAACGTTAAAAGTACTTGGTTTGAATTTTAAGCCGGGAAACAAATTTAAATAAATTTTCCGATTTGTCTGAAAAATACTTGTCCAAGGCTGGATATATGCGCAATTCGTACACACCATGCATCGTATACGGCCTACAAGCTTATGCCTCGTATAAGAATCAGTAAAAGGATTCCTTATAGTTACAAATAGCAACTATAAGGAATTATAAATAATTGTATTAACATAATTACATAAATGTCAGACGTTACTCTTTATATGCGACTACTGCAAGGCTCGTTCGTTTTTAGAGTTCCGAACATCAAAAGGAAAAACTGGAAGCCTTATAAGATCACTTGGTTTTCCATTTGTCTGTCAATACTCTTTATTTTGAGTCGAGGGGCTCCACAAGTTCTTTAGACTCTTTGATTTAAAATAATCAAATGCAAGACGTGGCCTTAAGTGTAGAAAAAATTACAGCACAAATAAGTGTATGGTCTTATTTTGTCCAATTACAGCCAACGTATGACGGGTTACATCACAAACTAACGTCCTATGAGTAACATATGACTTGCTATTTCAAACGTTAAAACTGCAAACTTTACGTTAAATTTTCTAAGGGCCTAATAAAATTTTACGAGCTCCCGTCGGTAAAGCAATAGTCGAGACTAAACCATAATATACAATTATATTATTTTATAAATTATGTAATATACAATTATATAATTATATTATATTATAATTAGTTTATATCATTAAGTTAATCTTATGAAGTTGCTATATTTTTTGTGTTTCTACATGTACATTCTTAAGCCGTTTTATTGCATTGAGTTTGTAGGCAATACTGAATCTTATTATTTTTGTTCCATTTTGTAATTTAAAATTTAAAAAAAAAACAGTTTTAGCCTACTTCTCGTAGGAAATATTACTTTTCGTAACCAAAACAAGTAGTTTATTGTTATAAGAACTTTATTGTTATAAGAGCATTAGTCATTAAAAACTTACTGTAATTAGATAACACCGCTTTTGACATGATTCTAGTTCTAATTAGTCCGTATAATAAACAATGAATCATAACTAGTAGTTCTTAGCAAAGCACTTAGTTCGTGTAGTCAAATATCGATCAAGTAAAAGTTATCGATATAAAAGTTATCGATATAAAACGGCTGAATGTAAGGTTGGCTCGAGTCACGATAGAAAAAGGCACTGGAGAGATTAGACTATGAAGTCCCTCCTCCTTGAAATCTAAAAAGAAAACTGAAAGGCTCAACGGCGTTGCTCGAGGCTAGGCAATTTAACGTGGAAAACGCCAAGTCATCAATTAGTAGTGTACCTACTCAAATGTTATGGATGGAAATATTTTCGGCTTAACATTGGATTTTAACCAGCACTATTCAATTCAACGCAATAAGTACTCTCACTTTTAAACCAATACGCTGGTATTTTTTCGCACCGAAAGTTTTCGTTTTTATTAAGTCCCTTTTTATTAAAAACGTTGACTGTGATGTTTTATAATGCCGAGTTTCTAAAATTAACGATCCGTTATTCGTATCAATAACCATTAGCAACTACTTCAATAATAATGAGGCGTATCATATTAAGTGTTTGAACATTTGGTAATTAGACATTTATATGAACAGTTTTAATTTACGCCTCGTATAAAATGTTACTTCTTTCCCCGTGTTGGTCCCAGGCTCCTTTGAAGAATAGGCCAACTGCCGTTCAGCCAGGCAGGTCGTAAAAGGTGACCGATATGCTATACGAGTCACTCACATCGTGGCTACTAGGTGGTAAAGTTCTGCATTGTCTCGCCTGGGTCTGGTACCATCGTCTTACCTATTCCTGCCGCAATAGCGTCAGTGCTTGTCACTGTCGTGTTCTGGTTTGGAGGGTAAGTTAGCCGGTAAACTTATGCATGTGGCATTAGACCTCGCCACAAGACAGCAACATACCATTAACACCTTTGGTGTCTATAGGCGATGGTTGACTCTTGCCATCAGGAGACCCATCTGCTTGTTTGCTATCTTATACTATAACAGCAAATTTGCTTCAAAGTGAAACGCTTAGTTCGGAGTCGTTCATACATTTATCTTCTTCATTTAAAGCATTTTTGCGTAATAGAAAATTAAGTACTATTGCTGTAACTCCCAAAAACGTAGACTAAAAGTAACTTCTAGATAGTTTTAGATATTCGAATTGATAGACAATAAATAATGGATAATATTCAGGTTCCAAAATTTTCATTTATAGGTGTAATATTTTGGAAGTTATGATTTTTTTTCTAAAATCTCAAAAGTTTTTTGGCTCTGGTGAACATTTTTAATTTTGCGGGTTACGGCAGGATTGTTTTTTACCTTCGATAATATCATCACGGGTATGTTCTACCTGTATTGGTCCAAGCCCTTTTTAGTTTGGCCAAGCGTGTCACTATCATCGTGACTATTAAAGTTGTAGTGATCTGAGTGAATAGACCAACTACCGTTCTGTTAGGCAGGTCGTAAAACGCGATCGATTGGCTTTTACGTGTCACTACCGTCGTGAAAACTAGGTATCAGAGTTTCGCAAAGTCTCGCTCGGGTATTTGGTAACACCACTTTACCTATTCCTGTCGCGATAGCGTCAATGCTTGTCATTCTCGTGTTCCGGTTTGGAGGGTAAGGTAGCCGATAGACTTATGCATGTTACATTTATTAGATTAAATTTTATATTTGTACTTGGCTCTATAGGTATGACCTGTGCCTATACAATATAGACAAATATTTTATCTAATATATGTCAACACTGGACTATTGTCGATGCATAAATATGAGGTTATGTGTTCTCCTGTGTTACATGCTGTCACTGTGAACTTGTGTAACTTTATTAATGTACTTATTAATAAAATCAGTTATTAACCTGCATAGAATTCTTGGTTATTATTTCGAATCGAACAGCATTGCCATCCTGCCACACGGATAAAAACGCATCTATAATATCTTTTGTATCTATAGGCGATGGTTTCTGTTTGTTGACTTGTTTGTTTGTTCTGTTTGTTGTTTGTTGACAAAAGAGAACCGTCTACTTGTTAGCTATCCTATGATATTTAAAAAATATGTTTAAAAAATGAACTTAATAAAAACTTACGAGGAGTCCACGTCATCTGCCAAAAGTGACACTAGATTTTAACTAAAATTTTCATAAAAACTACTTTCTCATTGAGTGTACAAGAGTCATTACTTTATTTTTATTGATATTATTAATTTGAGGTTAACAGCTATTTAACAATTCGGAGTTAGCTTTCCACACAAAAAATTGTAACATCATTGTGTATCAACAATACGCATACAATCAAAGCTATTGTTATCAAATGGATAATCAGTTCATTATCAATACACTGTGACAGTTATCTATACAGCGTGATTATGAAATGCGTCAATACCGAAAAATCTTAAACTGCAGTCATCTATATAGAATATTTTATTCTAACTATGAATGAGGGTTGGCAACTGTTCTGTTAAAAAAATATAATACTCTATTCGGAATAACATATTAATACGTGAAATTAAAAATTTTGTTTACCATTTTTCTACAATTATGCGAACGATGGAGTACGTAACTAGGTACAGTTAAAGTTTCCATTGCGAGGGACTGCAAAAACAAAATATTTTCAATAATATGCATTAGAAATGTATTCAACTAGCTGACCCGCGCAGCTTCCCCCGCGAGTATATTAATATGTCGTCAAGATAGCTTTACATACAAATTTCATCCCCTATTTCAACTCTTGAAAGGTTGATATTTGAAAAAAAATAAGCCTATGTTTGACCCCGGCTCTTCAATTACTTCCATTCCAAATTTCATGAAAATCGGTCCAGCGGTTTAGCCGTGAAAGCGTAACAGACAGACAGACAGACAGGCAGACAGACTTTCGCATTTATAATATCAGTATGGGTGGATGAATAAAAATGAACATTACACATATATATATATATATATATATATATATATATATATATATATATATATATATATATATATATATATATATACTATTTTGTCACGGTTTAAGTCTGTTGTCAAATTTATGTTCGAATTTCGACTAACGGGATATCGTTAAAAAATTGGGAAAAAAACGCTAATTCTGGCTTAAACTTGTGTAAAATACATTTCACTCAATACTTTTAATTATAGGGAGTTAAGGCGAGGTATTCCGACGCCCGCCAATTCTATAGAAAATGGGTGGCGCGGTATGTTCTAAAACCGCTGAGAAACGTGTTAATTTTCGGATAAATAAATATAGGATATCAGCTGAAAACTAAAATTTAGCACATTGTTTTTTGTATTTACAACTAAATATTACCATATAAAAATCATGTTGAAGATTAGAAATATTATTAACAAATTATTTGTTTTAGAGATTTTTTTAGCCTGTTTTCGGAATTTTATATGATTGAGTCAAGTACATTCTACCATGTAATAAGCTAGCACATTCCTTAGATAATATCTTTAGGTATTTTTTTTTTTTTATTCTAGGAAAAGGGCTTTGTCGTGAAAACGATTACGTCGCCCTGGTGCAGTCATCTTAATGTCTACACAACAAAATAACTACTAACTATGGGGGTCTCTTAATTGCTAGATTATATAGTAGTCTGGCGGAGTCCGATAAAGGTTCCGCCAGGATACTATTACAGCTCCCTATCAGGCTGCAGCGCGTGAATACCCTCAGATGGCTGTTCCGGACGCATTCCATCAGAATATGATAAACATCATCCACAATATTGCAAGATGGACAGTGGGGTGACGTAGCTTTTTTCATTAAAAAAGAGAATTTGCAACCAGGGGTGTGTCCGGAACGCAATCTCAGAGCACTCACGGTGACACAACGGTTGAATGCTGCCTTGTCAATCCAAGGAGACTTAAGAGGATGTGGTTGGATTGTTTTGTACCATATGCCTTTTTCTTTGGATCTCTCATCAAAGTATTCACGAAATTTGTTATTACATTCATCTTTTACAGTCCTTATGAAGTTGGCATAGTGCGGCAAGTAATTATAGGTATCCCCGTCAGTTATAGCCTGTTTTGCTAATGTATCAACTATTTCGTTACCTTCAAGGCCAGTGTGAGATGGTATCCACTGCAGAGCTATAGTTATGCCTTTATCCCCTAGTTTAGACAACTGGTTTAGTATTACGTAGGCTATCGGTGTACCTCGAAAAGTCGAGGTGCAACGAGCCAAATGCTGAAGTGAGCTCTTAGAATCTGTCAAGATCAAAACCTCATCTTGATCAATTCCGTCCGCGTATGACAGAGCTTCAGATATAGCGATTAATTCAGCCTCCATTATGCAAATTTCAGGGTTGATGTGAAATTTCATACTCTGCTTAGTTTGAGGATCATAGAAGGCTGCTCCAATACCTACGTCAGATTTGGAAGCGTCAGTGTAAATTTTGTAGTAGTTTAGGAATAAATGATTAATGTGCTTGATACATAAATTTTTTAAATGGATAGTGTGATAATTCTGCTTAGAAAAATTAAGATTTTTAATATCAAGAAAGATAGTTTTACTAACATTTAAATTGTTGACCCACGTATTAAGCGCAAACATATGTAATTTATTTTTAAAATGGATATCTAAGGAATTAAATTGTTCAAATATTTTAGTTAATAAGGGTTTTTTCCTGTTATACCAGTATCTAGTGCCGCATAGATTTGATAGCTCAGAAGTAAGACTATAATTAAGACTGGGTTGAATTGATTTTACTTTAAGAAAATACTTACCCGCTAAATAGCGTCTACGTATAAACAATGGATGAAGACAAATCTCGCTTTCCATGACGTGTATTGGAGTAGACTTGACAAACCCGCCAATGATCCTCATAGCTTGGTTTTGTATTCTGTCAAGTTTTAATAAGTAACATTTAGCACTATTGTCATAAAGCCAGCTAGCATAATCAATTCGGCTTCTTATTAATGATAAATATATTTTCCTAAGATGCTTAGGGTGTACTCCCCAACCAGGGCCTACTAATACTTTCAAGATATTAAGAAATTTCAGCACTTTACTTGCGGTTTCATTTATATGTTTTCCCCATCTAAGAGACCTATCCAACCACATTCCCAAATATTTAACAGTTTCATATATCTCTAGCCTATGACCATTAAGTTCTATCTTTACAGGGAAACTTTTACAACCTTTACTAAATACACATATTTTACTTTTCGATGGTGATAGTTCAAGATTGAGATGGCCAAATAATGTACACAGTTTATCGAGAGCGCATTGTAGTAGCCTAGAAGCTTGCTCAGCATCTTTTGCTGTTGTAAAAATTACAAAATCATCCGCATACTGTGTTATATTTAAGATGTCAGATATTGATTTACAAATCTTAATAGTGGCCACGTTAAATAAAAGTGGGGATAGCGGGTCGCCCTGAGCTAAACCACGCCTAGCTATTCTTGTAATATTTTGGTGTGTGTCTTCAATGCTTAAATATCTTTCTTTTAGGAACGCCCATAAATATTTACAAAATTTTGATCCTACGTTAAGTTTATCTAAAGTAAGTACCAAACTTGTGACGTCTACATTATTATATGCACTATCAATGTCGAGGAAACATGCAACAGTAGAAAGATTTTTGGAAAAACCAATTTGTATGTTCGTGATGAGCATATTTAGATTATCTAAGCTAGAGCGACCTTTTCTAAAACCGTCATCTGTTCGGAAAATAGACAGCTATATTCTTAGAACCATTCGAGCCTTTTGTTAATGATGGAATGAAAAATTTTACACATGCACGATATTAATGAAATAGGTCTTAGAGCTGCGGCCGATGTAAGTGGTCGTCCTTGCTTTGGGATAGTTATGACTTTAATGTTTCGCCATTGGACAGGGACAAAACTTAAGGAGAAAAACGTGTTTAAAAATATGAACTAAGGTGTTTTTAGCATTATCTGGAAGGTTTTTTATCATTGAGTATGAAATTTGGTCACTACCGGGTGCTGTATTTTTTGTTTTTAACTGTTTATCGAGTTCATGCCGTGTTATGTTAGCTTCTAAATGTACATTTTCAGAACAGAAGATGGGTTGAGGAGGGCAAGTAAAATCAGGAGTTAGATCACACAATACATTTTTAGACAGAGTTTTATCTATTATGGTCCTGTAGGACTGATAACCCTTTAACCACCTCATACGGCGCCACATATCGCATACCGAAGTGTTTTCGTTTATAGAGGAACAGAATCTACGCCATCCTTCATTTTTAGCATTTCTTTGTACTCTTTGAGCAACACGAATTTTATTTTTAAGTATCTCTAAATTGTCAGGTATGGGATTTTTCCTAAAGTTTACTAAAGCTAATCTTCTTTCTGCTATAGTTTTAGATAATTCAGGTGACCAGTATGGTTTCGGAGTAAAGATACTACAAGGATTTTGATTAAATTTATAATAAGGAATGCTCATATCTGCTGCTAAATTGACTATTTCTATGAATTTATCATATGCTTCCTGGGGATGACTAGGTAAACTAAAATCTGTTAAATTATCTTGAATATATTTTTTATATTTGACCCAATCGGCTCTCTTAAAATTTCTCTTTTTAATGAATTTTGGAGTTTCTTGATATGCCAAAGAACAATTTATAATAAGATGGTCGCTTCCGAGGGATTCATTAGTAACTCGCCAGGTACATTTAAGGCTTATATCACATGATACTATTGATATATCTGGTGATGTTTTATGTAAGGTTCCATTAACTAATTTTAATCTAGTAGGGTTCCCATCATTTAAAGTAATAAAATTATTGTCTATTAAAGCATCAAATATTTGATTGCCTCTGTGATCCGTTTTATAAGACCAATTGGTATGGTGGCCATTAAAGTCTCCTAAAATAATGGTTTTAGAACCAGCGATAGAAAATACTGTATCCCAATCTGATTGGCATGTATGAATAGCTGGTGGACAGTACAGAGAGACTACGTTTTCAATAAGCTGACAATTTAAAATTTTGACATGTAGGATCTCAATACCTGAACAGCCTACTCGTCTACAATTGCATCCTTGTGATAAGCATAATTGAGCTTTCACCGACTTATGGGTAAGGATAGCTACGCCACCATACGAATCTAGTCTGTCTTTACGGAAAACTTGATAGTCTCGTACGTAAAAATTAATGTTCGAGTCTAGCCAAGTTTCACAGAGAGTTGCGATATGTACTTTTTCTTTTGACAGCAGTTGTTCGAAGTCTATTTTTTTGGGATATATACTTTGAGCGTTCCACTGAAATATATTAATTTGAAGATTTCTATCCATTATTAAAGATTTTTCCTATAAACGAGAAATCTTTAGGTATAATGCTAGATAACCTAGTACACAGCCACTCCACACAGATCCGTACCACACAAACAACTTTTTTTGCATACTCCCCCTTCTTATTAAAATAATGTCTCTTAATTTTGCTAAGAGCTCGTTGAATGCATAATCACTTTTGAACCCTTCACTTCTTTTACCAGCATTTTCAAAACTATCTCTGCTTAGATCTTCCTCACCCGATTCATCTATGCTTCTCTTTTCATTTTGAGTTTCATTGAGAGGTGTCCGCTTATCCTTTTTCCTCATTTGATTTCTGTCTTTCTCTTCGTGACTTATCTATGTAGGTATGTTTTGTCCCCTTCGCTTACTTTGTGTTACCGATTCTTTATCAACGGGTTCAGTACGGAGGGCCTTAGAATAATTTAATGCCGTGAAATCACCACCTCCCTTCGATTGTAAGATAGGTGACGAGTATTCCGGAGCCTTTTGCGATTGAGAAGCTTGTGGGACATTAGTGTGTTCGGTAGGAGGTACATACATTTCCATAGCTTTTCTATACGTGACGTTAAATTCTGCCATAATGTCTCGTATTCGTTTTTCCTTTTTAAACATAGGACAGCCTTTATCTAGTGCCATGTGATTATTGGTGCAGTTTACGCATTTAAACTGGGCGGTTTCACAGTTTTCGTGCTTACTACCATATTTGGGGCACACAACCTTTTTTGAGGGGCACATTTTATGAGTGTGACCGAACCGCCAACATCTGGAACACTGTGTCACTAGGAAAATATAAGGTTCTACTTTAACTCTTAAGTCATATATAAATATATGTGTAGGTAGTAATGATCCATTGAAACCAACCCTTACTGACTCGCTGTCGGTCCATCCCGTACCTGCCTTATTTCTACGTTTAAGTCGCCGTAAGGATACAATTTCCGACGTGCACGTTATCGCATCCAGCAAAACTTCTTCGGATAGATCCAGCTCAATATTTTTGATAACACCATATGATAAGGCGACTTCGTATGGTCGTTGGAATTTCCAACCCAACTCCAATAATTCTTGACAGGTTGTCAACTTCTCTGCACTTGCACAATCATTTAATTCAATTATTATTTTAAATGGGTTCACATATTTAATTTTAGTAATATTGGTAATATTTGAATTTTTCAACAATTTCGCAAGAGCGAATTGTTTAGGAAACTGATCTTTACTCGTGACACATAACTCCATTATACCTCGTAAATCATTCATTTTTTGTTTTCTACTTTTAACTATATTCCACTCCAAGTTTTCTTCATTTTCTCTGCGTCTTTGGATAGGTCTATTTGAGTTTATCTCGCTTTCTTCAAAGGATAGTGGTAAGTCTTCAATTAGCATATTATTATCATTCACATCTTCGTTACTTAAAACATCACAAATATTATTTACACTCCCGGTACCGGTACTCATTAGAAATAAGGTTTAGATTCGCTCGACCGCCGGCCAGCGAGTCGGCCCGCAGCCGGCCGAGGTAACAGTTCCGAGAACTGATAAGACGTTTGTAAAATTGCAATAACACGTCTTAGCAACAACATATGCGCTCTGGCACTGATCTTTAGGTATATCATGTAATTTTTGTAAAATTGTTATTTAACAATCAATACAAAAAAACGTGATTTAGCAAACCAGTTTTTTCCCGTTTGTCGTGATGCCTCGCCTTATAGATTTAGTGTCAGCGCATTAAAATACTTCATAGGTGGGTCTGGTCAAAGATACATAGCACGTTTTTTGCGCCCGTATTAATCATTAGCTTATTTTTTATTTGATATTTAAAAACAGGCGTCTCCCTATTCATCCATTTTACAGCTCACCCTATATACGATCAATTTATATAATGGCAGCATCGCTAACCCCTTTCTGCGTTTACATTTCAAGGTCAGGAGTAATTAATTGGACGATTTGCCAGTTACAAAACATGGTTGGTATTATTTGATAAATTACACTAGCCTCTATGTAATTCTGATGTGTATGTACAAATGTGTTTAATAAAAATAATTAAGGTAGCAATTTTTAGGGTTCTGTAGCTGTAAGGGAAAAAGAAAACCTTTTTAGGATTCCGCGTGTTGATCCGATCTCCTCTGAGGAATAGACCATCTGTCGTTCTGCCAAGCAGTTCGTAAGAGGAATCTTCGAGAAGTTCGAGAAAGGTTTGGCTATGCAAGTAATTATCATCGTGGCTACTAGGTGATAGCGTTCAGCATTGTCTTGCCCGAGTATAATTACCACCGCCTTATCTATTCCTGCCGCAATAGCGTCAATGCTTTCCATTGTCATGTTCCGATTTGGAGAGTAGAGTGGCGTATAAATTTATGCTAGTGGCATTAGCATGCCGCCACTCGGATATCAACGCACAACGAACACCTTTTGTATCTATAGGCAATGATTGTCTCTTTCTATCAGGAGAGTCATCTGCTAATTTGCTATCTTATGATATAACAAAAATTACTCCAGTGTCTTTCTATCCATCCGTCTATTAGCTACAAACACGGATATGTAACGTAAATAAATAAATATTAAACATAGGGTCCCCAGTTTTGGAAAATAAATTTATGGTGTTATTTAAGGCTATCCCCATTTCTTTATCTTTGAAACGACTGGGGCAAAAATTCAAAACAAAATGGTACTATCAATGACCACAAAAAATATTAATTAACATTTAAGCTATTTAACATTAATGAAAAATATGTATTCGCGCCACAAACATCATTGATATAAAAAGAGGAAAATATCTTCAAAGCACATTTTATAAGTTGATCGACTATTACTCAAAAACTTGTAAAGCCTTCTAAGCCGTGATAGTTTTCCTTTTAATTCCATTATATCAACTACTATCATGATTTTTTTCACCCACACACCCAACCGTTTAGCCTACAGAGCGGAGGGAGGGGCGATTAGTCAACATTTTTGTTTTTTATTTAATCAATTTTGTTAATTTTGTTTTGTTAATTTTAATTTTGTTAAAAATTAAGTTTTGGCACTTAAAAGCTTAATATTTTATAAATGTATCCTTTAATTGAAAACTTGTTTTCTGGCGAGGGAACAAGACATGGAGATATAACTTTAAACAAAATTTTGGAGGACTACCCATTAACAAGCTTTACAATTCATCGGAACCTTTTTAACTATGTATATTTGTGTATTGTTGTACTATTTATATTCACCGGCCACTCACAAAATAATTGACTGACAAAAAATATTTTATAGCGTAAAAAATATTTTATTTTTGCTTGTGTATGTACTATGTACAGTAAGTAACAATACTCATGAATAAGCTAGCGATGCCAATAAAAGTTATATTACCTTGCGCGTATTTTATTATCTTACTCATACATGTGCGTTTATTTGGTTTAGTATGTTTGATAAACGTGATAATTTGAAACTAAAGCAACACGACATCCTGTGCTGATACAAGAATTTCTTAAATCATTGCTTTGCAAAAAACCTTCTTCAGTACTTGGGTATTAAATGTTGTGACGCCAAGTTGACGGGTTTGAAATAATACCAATTATTTATAGAAAGTCGTATACCTAGTTACCTGCACGTTTCTTGAGCGCTGACCTTGACCTTTGCAAAATGTAGTATAACTCATGCTGTCCTTAATACGGTTTATTCTACTGTGCTTAAGGCTATTCCCACTCGTAACCGAGCGTCCAAAAGCTGTGCCGTAAAAATATATATATATATATATATATATATATATATATATATATATATATATATATATATATATATATATATATATATATATATATATATATATATATATATCGCCAAGAGATTTCACCGAAAAACACTGCTTCTATCCAGTAATTGAAGCCAGCCAGTACAGTGATTTAAATAACAGTATTACCCAATTATCTATATTAATCTTAAATCAAAACTTACCTTCAAGGTTACGATTAGCACACGGCTAGATATAGTTCCTTGATAATATTGTTTGTTATAAATTTAAAAATAGTTAAGTAGTTAAATAACTGAGAAAACAAACACTTCACTTTTCAATTGCCACTCACTTATATTTAATAATAATAAATTAAAAATCTACAATAAAACACCTGTTAAATATTTGTACTTACGTCAAGTAATTTGAAAATACATTAGATACTTTTTGTTTGTTGACAATTTATTCACTAATTTAGGCATTCAAAATGGCGACTCTGAATTTGGATAGTAGGTCATTACGACTGTTATCGTCGTAGATAAGGCGTTTCATTAACTTTAATGTGAATATAAGTTGATACGCGTTGATAAGAAATGACGATTAAGGCTTTGATATCAACTAACAACTGAAGAAGCTATTTTGGATCTATTTCAGTTTATATTAAACTTGTTAGTCATGCCTTATCTCACTGCATTGGGATAAAATGTAGCTAATATGTCACTAAGGAATAATAGAACTTTTAACTAATAAAAGAATTTTCAAAATAGTTCCATAGATTACAAACTAACAAATCTATATATATAAAAATCAATTGCTGTTCGTTAGTCTCACTAAAACTCGAGAACGGCTGAACTGATTTGGCTAATTTTGGTTTAGAATTAATTGTTGAAGTCCAAGGAAAGTTTAAGAGGTGAGAAAATATATATAAAAAAGAGTAGTTAAAAAGGCAGCGTTACAACGTTTACAACACGTTTACAACGTTACAACGTTTGCCGGGTCAGAATTAAATATTTTTATTTTATTTTATAGAATAGCAAACAAGCAGATGATTCTTCTAATGAAAAGAGATGACCATCGCTTATAAACACTTAACATGTAAAAAGTGCGTTGCTATCTGAGTAGCGGGGTCGGAATGCCACATGCACAATTTTACCGCCTACTTTACCCTCCAAACCGGGCCACGATAGCGGAAAGATTCGCAACTTCGATAGCGTGACCCAAAACAATACTTTCTTTTGCTCATTTAGGTAAGGAAGCAGACTACTTACACTTGGATAGTGTAGCTAACAAATGGTAAAGTAAGAGCGGACTATTACGTAATGAGTTATTTGTTACGAAAATAAATAAAAAATGTCTTTATTACATTACAAGCAAATCTGTGCAGCTTCACCCGCGACTAGAGTATCATGTCATCAATATAGACTTTCATAAAGATGTTCATCTTATATTTCAACTATTAACAGGCTGAGTTTTAAAAAAAGTAGCTTTTGTTTTACTCTATGTCTTCAACTATCTCCTTACCAAATTCTTCAAAATTAGTAAAGCAGTTTAGCCGTAAAAGCATAACAAACACAGATAGACTAAAAGTAAGACAGACCGATTTTCTCATTTATAATATTAGTATGGGCTAGCTGAACACGCTTCTCTGTGGCTCAGTTATACTCGTAAGTAACTCTAAAATGCTTTAATTTTTCAGTCTTCCTTGAATCTTTAGAATGAATAATATTCTAAAGATATATTTTATTATATTATGATAATAAGATTGGAATATTATATTTTATGATATTATTCTTTGGAATTTAGGGCTCTCACTATTGGCTCTTACACATAAACACAATACAACGTCGCGTCACGTCATGCTAAAGACGCTGCGATGCGGCGACGCGGCAAATATGTACTAAAACGTGTAAAATCCCTAAACCACAGATTAAATAACAGTTACTATTGTAACCTAAACGCGTCGATTCAATTGAAGTTATGTTAAATGAATAAGCACACTATTCAGTGGCTGTTAAAAACAAATACAAGTCAAACCCATTGTCTAGTTTTTAAATTTTCTGGACTCAAAAATACAAAAATTATTTTTTTATATATAAAGATAATATTGAAATATAAATGAAATATTCTTTCCATAGTATCTCCGTTTGTTCCTAACAAAATATTCAATGTATTTGCTTTCCACAGTAATCTGATATCGAATTAATAGAAAACAAACAGAGAAGGGGATTAAATTGATACATTTTCAATCAGTTTGTACAACTAATAACGGCTGATCAATTATTTGACAGCTTTAGAGAAATGTCACAATTGTTTTGTTTTAATTAATCATTAATAATTAAATGCTTGTGGCATAAATTGCGTACGGCCATAATCTGTCAACTACTAAAAAACCTAGAATTATACAAAGCGTATTTTAGTTTATATATTCTTCGAACATAACAAATACACACGCAAGACAACAACTCTTGTTGTAACATAACAAATACACACGCAAGACAACTCTTGTTGTTGTTGTCTTGCGTGTGTATTTGTTATGTTCCAAGAATATATAAACTAAAAGCCCTGATGATGCTGTAATAGGCGAAACTGGTTGGCTTCACATCAATTACAGGTTAGTTGTGAAATATTTGTGAAACAGTACAAGTGGTTGTCCATACTAATATTATAAATGCGAAAGTAACTCTGTCTGTCTGTCTGTCTGTCTGTTACGCTTTCACGGCCAAACCACTGAACCGATTTGGATAAAATTTGGTACAAATATAGTTTGAGACCCAAGAAAGGACATAGGATAGTTCTTATCCCGGAAATCCCACGGGAACGGGAACTATGCGAGTTTTTATTTTAGAATTTTTTCCACGCGAACGAAGTCACGGGCACAGCTAGTATTATATAATCAATATGATGCAGTTTCACCAAGTGCCGACGATGGAAAGTATAAATTATAATAAAATATGTTTTTCTGTTAAATATTTTAATTAGACACTTTTATTATTGAACTTGTAAATAAATTTCACTTTTAAACATATATTTTTAATAAATTACTCGACCGGCTTTACTTTTAAAGCATCTTCAGAATGTAATATACTTAACTGATCAATCATCAAATCAACGAAGCAGTAAAGTATATTACATTCTGAAGATGCTTTAAAAGTGAAAACGGTCGAGTAATATATTAAAAATATATGTTTAAAATTGAAATTTACGTACAATAGCAATAATAAAAGTGTCTAATAACAACGGAATTTCACCAAGTGCCGACGATGGAAAGTATAGAATATATTAAATATTTGTTTCTGTTTAATATGTTTTTCTAACTTTCCACTCTCATGCTGATAATTTAAAAATCTATTGCCATCTTATATATAGTGTTTATATTTTTGACGATACATCTTGATCAACTATTGATTCAAAAATTTGTGGAATGACGTTATGATATAAAATATTTATATTTAACTAGTATAGGTGCCCGCCCCGAAGCCGTTAAATAGACTCTCTCTCTAATTAAATATACTATTTCATTATTGTATTAGGTACACTAGTATTGTACCAAATAAAAAATAAGACAAAATCTACCGTTTACCAATAATATTTAAATAATTTAATAATAATAATTAATAATTAAATAATTCAAGTGTTATTTATTGTATATTTTTTTCTTTTTTTTATGTCATAAAATAGCAAACAAGCAGATGGGTCTCCTGATGGAAAGAGTCAACCATCGCCTATAGACACCAAAGATGTTAATGGTGCGTTGCTATCTTGTGGCGAGGTCTAATGCCACATGCATAAGTTTACCGGCTACCTTACCCTCCAAACCGGAACACGACAGCGACAAGCACTGACGCTATTGCGGCAGGAATAGGTAAGGCGGTGGTACCAGACCCGGGCGAGACAATGCAGAACTCTACCACCTATTAGCCACGATGGTAGTGACTCGATAGCCAATCGGTCGCCTTTTACGACCTGCCTGGCAGAACGGCAGTTGGCCTATTCTTCAAAGGAGGCCGGGACCAACACGTCGAATGTATGTAATAATATGGTGAAGAATGAAGATACTCCTTCAATATCTTTCGCCTCACTCACTCAGTCACTTTCCATAATATGTTAAGAGGTTTCCCGTGTGATCTTAAAATATTTTATTTTGTATAAACCTTCTCCTATCATTAAAGAACACAACAAAAAAAGAATTACCCAATTTGATGTAATTATTCCGAATTTATTTGCGTACAAACACTTCAGCGTTTTATTTTTATTTATTTAGATCAATATCAAATCATTGGTGTCTAAATATATATTTGAAAAAAAAAACAACGACAATAATTTTTGTCAAGATACTTATTATATTAGATACTTTATTATGCTGCAGTTTCAGCAGTTTTTTTTATAGTATAAGAAAGCAAACAAGCAGATCGGTTTCGATGGAAAAAGTCGACCATCGCCTATAGACACCAAAGATTTTAATGGTGCGCTGCAATCTTGTGGCGAGGTCTTAAACCACATGCATAAGTTTACCGGTTCCCTTATCCTCCAAACCGGAACACGACAGTTCAAGCACTGACGCTATTGCGGCAAGAATAGTTAAAGTGGTGGTACCAGAAACGGGCGAGACAGTGCAGAAGTCTACCACCTAGTAGCCACGATGTTAGTGACTCGTACAGCCAATGGGTCGTCTTTTACGACCTGTCTGGCAGAACGACAGTTAGCCTATTCTTCAAAGGAGCCCGGGACTAACACGGGGAATAGCCTGCTAACAAACTGCCTAAACCTAAAATAGCTGCCTAACAAACGTAAAGAAATAATTTGATCTTTTGTGAACAGATAAAATTCGGTGGTTTACAAAGAAAACTGTTTGGAAAAAACACTTGAGTTTCAACTATTGTCAAAACTGAAAAGAAATATAAAGGAAACAATCATTTCACTACAGCGATTACTGAATGCCTTTGAGACGAACACAAAAGTAATGAAATGAGTTCGGACATAGCGCGCATTCTTCCTCCAGCCCAAACGTTCCGAATTCCCCAAACTTGCTGACTTTTCCGCCGTCCTAAATTCCCAAGGCTGTACTATCTACCATATGTTATACAAAAACGCGTATTTTATTATTCATTTTGAGTGTTTTTGGAGTCCACTTACTAAATTTGATATATGAATTGGTTAAAGTTTAAAGTAAAAAGATCATGAATTGTCAAAGTATCTAACAATGTCTTGGAAATAGAGACGTCTAGTCAGGTAATGCTTGGAAAATTTACAAGATTATTTTAGGTTATATTAGATTAGGTAATCATTGAGGTCATTTTAGGGTTCCGTACCTAAGCCTAAGCCTCCGCTGTCTGTCCGTCCATCTGTCTGTCTGTCACCAGGCTGTATCTTATAAACTGTGATAGCTAGAAAGCTGAAATTTTCAAAAATTATGTATTATACATATATATATATATATATATATATATATATATATATATATATATATATATATATATATATATATATATATAAATAAATAATAAATAATAAATAAATATTCAAGGGACAAATTACACTAACTGATCTAACCCCAAAGTAAGCAAATTATTTGCTTGTGTTATGGGTGTTAGTCAACGATACTAATACATAGAAATACATATATAAATACAAGAATATATTTAATATACATACACCCAAACCCGGAAATACAAACATTTATGTTTGTCACACAAATGCTTGTCCCCGTCGGGGATCGAACCCGAGCCCCGTCGATCGCGTCGTCAGGATCGCTAACCACTCGACCAACGGGGCGGTCATATATATATGTATATATATATATATATATATATATATATATATATATATATATATATATATATATATATATATATATATGTATATATATATATATTTATATATATATATATATATATATATATATATATATATATATATATATTATTTGTTGCCGCTATAACAACAAATACTAAAAATGAAATATCAATATTTTTCTCTGCGACCTTTCGATCGACTGCCTGTTCTGGGGGTAGCCTTTATCGGCTCAGACCATGAGGTCCTGGGTTCGATCCCCGGGTCGGGCAAATGTGTTATTGAGTTTTTTCGAGGTTTCTCCAGTAGCAGCTGAAAGTCTGGCGGAGCGGTGTATTACTACTCTCGTGCCTCGGATGGTTACCGCAAGAAATAGTCGATAATTGTTAACATGTCGATAAACGCGGCAATGAGGTTCACCACTAATCTCGCCAACCGACAAACTGCTGAATCGCAGTAAACCGGAGAATCTTACAGACGTTCGGTTTACTCTGCCTACCCCGAAAAGAAACTGGGCGTGATGATACTACTACTTTTCCATATTAGCACTACAATCTTATAATATCTCTGTATAACATAAACCTCGAAAAGATCATAAAGTGTCAGTATTTGTTCTAGCTCCGGTAATCCACTAGCCAGTAGGTACGTGATACGTCCTGCTACATTTTCAATCCAAGTGCTATGAACGATTTGCTTCATGGCGCACAGAGCCAACTTAAACCTGGCTCCGAATATAAAGTAAGGCTGTATTTATTTATATCGGCTCACTACGTGTATTTCCCGCGGGAACTGCTCGAGTGCAACGCGATTGGTAATTCAGCGATGGTTACTTTAACAACTAATTCTATTAGCTTCAATGGTTCTTGAATTTTTAAGCACTTCATCGTCGCCACTGGTAGCTGCCTCGTAACTTAGCGATTAGCATATTCTAGTTAGATATTAAGTCCTCGAGTTTGACTCTCAGAGAAGGCAAATGTTCTGTTGAGATATTTTGGCGGTAATCTTCGAAAATCTTAATCTCAATTAGTCAGTTGTCTATTTACTGATTAACATTTAAGACAATGAGTTCACCCAGATTCATTAACAATCACCAGTTTGTCGTTTGAAAAGATGAGGGGCAATCTCCAAAGCTCTATTTACCAATTTATAACGACTATCGCTTGTAATACGCGATGACCATGTCCGAGAGTTTTAGGTGATCATCCGGGTTACGAAGTCAAGCCACTATCGTACTCTAAGCTGCTAATGAGTTTTTCTTCTTCTTATCATTAAAATCTTAATATCAGCGTGAAGATTGAATCCAAAATCTCATCATCTAAATAAATTAACCATTAAGCATATAAAAGTTAGCTCCTTCAAATACATAGTCCTTACTTTTAAATTTCAGTATTTTTAAAAATAAAGTGAAACTTACAATTTCACATTTAAGCTAAAACACCTACGGCCATTTAGACAACAATCCCCACATTTTTATAATATTTTTTATATAATACTAGAGAAAAGGCTTTGTTAGAAATCTCGCGGATGAAGTTGCAAGCTTAGACATTACGAGGGTGCTCCACTGATTAACTTATATTCTTAGAGGCTCTGGGTCAAGAGCGTTATGCAATATAAAGTTTTTATATAAAGCGTAACATCCAGACACGCTGTCTAGCATTATTCTTGTTCTGTAAAGCCTTTAAAAATACAAATTAATCAATTAAATTTTATTCTTAGAGCCCCTAGGTCAAGAGCGGTGTGCAATATAAAGCATTTATATAAGGCGTGACATCCTGGCACGTGGTATTGGCACGTGGTATGGTAAGTATCATTCTTGTTCTGAAAGAAGCTTCAAGCTCACTCTCCCATGAAGTAGACAGGAAGAACCCAGAGTATAAATTAATCAAATTAATCAGATCACTTAAATTTTTAGAAGCTCTAAATCAAGAGCATTATGTAAAAGAATTTATTTAAACATTAATTCAGACACTCTGACTTTTGTCTTATAGTAAACTAGACTAGACCCAACCCTGACGAGTATTATTTAGACAAAACTAGACAAATAAATTTTGCATTTTATTGCAAACACTCCGACTAGTATTATTTAGACAAGACTAGACAAATAAATTTTACATTAAAATGCAAAATTTATTTTTAAATAAAAAAATTAAATCTGTTTAACTTAAATCTGTTAAAATCTAAAGATTTTAACATTCGATGTTACAAAGCTTGTCAAACAATGGCACAGTTCGTTGTCACATATTGTACCGCCCTTGTCACACAATGTCACATTTAGTTGAATCCTCGCCGCCTCAATGTGTGACGTAAATTATGGACGGCCCCTCATCCACGTTCATTATACAATTGTTATCCTAGTTGGGTAGAGAACTTAATTTTGGAATTATTATCATTTTAACCATAACATAAATGTTGGTCATATTGATTATCTTAAACTCAAATAAATCAACGCCAAACACAATATCGGGTGCAACATATCCTTTCAAACCTGGTGTAATATTCAGGATGTCATGGCCCCGCGGGAAGGGAAGCCCGACCGAATATTACTTACGTAAACAAAGGTGTACAATTTATGAATTATTAGCGTTATAAAGTGGTCGGTCCTGTTTTGAATATCAGCTTTATTATCTGTATAAGGGATTACATTTTATAATTACATGGGATTATTATTCAAGAATAGAAATGATCGCGAAAACAAGCCGAAATATTTATAAAAGTATATAGCTAGCAAAAAATATATACAAGGTGTAAGCGACATAATTATGAACTCAATTTAAATTACAAAAAGTAGTATTAAATTGAAAATCCAATAAAAAACAGATTTATTCTTTGTTTTATTTTTTGATATTATAATTTGTGAAAATATTAACTTATGCATTTGCATTTTTTCCCAACATGATTTGAGGAAAAAGTGAAAACAAGTATTTATTTGAAAGAAGTGAGCTTAGTGATGTTATACCAAATAGTATACAATTAGTTAGGCACCAGCACAGGCACCAGATGTAAATTTTCGATATCTCTTATAAAAGGAGGTCTTATCATTACAAAGAAAAAAAATTTTAAGAGTCTGTTTCATTTTATATTAAACTGGGACATACATAGAAATTCTCTATATATTTTAAATATATTTTGACCTGAGATAACAAGACAACAATCTGTCCAACATTTTTTAGTACCTATTCTATGACCAGACTTAATACATAGGCTACTTTTTAATCCTAAAAATTTACTATCCCCATGACTTAAACAAGAAATTTTTAATCACACAGCAAGCTGCGGTTGTTAGTATTCTAAATTTAAAAATTGTATATGCGTCTTTCTTTAATACACACGTTAAACATATCTTCTACGTACACCTACAGTATATTGAATTGGATAGATGGATTTGAACAAAATATGGTATACAGAGAAACAATGCTCAGATTTAACACATACCTAGGCTACTTCGTATTCCGAAAATATGCATCCCATGGGATGGTAGTAATATCATGATATTCACTAAAATATAATAACGCATCGGGCTGCGCTTCTGATCGCTAATATTATAAATTTCAATTTTGTGTACATTACGTGAACTTCACGCTGAAACATATTGACGAATTTGGATAAAATTTATATACAGGCAGTATGTAGGTTATCATTGGTTACTTTTATCTCGAAAAAATTCACTGGCCCCATGGGATTCATCAAAGCTTTCATTACACGATGAGCTGCGTAAGGGGTCACTAACAAATTTATACATTGTTGAACAAATTACATGAATTGATCTAGTTCCAACGTGAATAAATTATTTAGTTGTCATACGAATGTTAGTAAACACTAATACATATAAATACAGGTACAAATACCAAAATATATATCATAAAACCCCCATTGTTATACTTATCTAAAGGCAAACATATGCTTATCACATAAGGGGTCATCCATAAATTACGTCACACGTTAAGGGGGAGGGAGGTTTTCGACGAAGTGTGACAAGGGGTAAGGAGGTGTCCCAATGTTTGTGACCTCACATTTTTTCAAAATATAGTACCTGTACAGATAAAAAATAATCGAAGATCATTTTTCCAATGTAAAATTGTAAAATATGTGACCTCACGCTAGGTAGGAAGAGGTTTCACAAATGTGACCAGCTGTGACAAGGACGGGAGAGGGATCAAAAAATCATGAAATTCGTGTGACGTAATTTATGGATGGCCCTTAAACACTTGTTTCTGTCAGGAATGAAACCCGATAACAATTCGATTCCACAGTCATTTCCGCTTACTACTTGACAAACGAAAAGAAGAAATAACGCAATAAAATAATATTAAAATGACATGTAACCATGCAATGTAATGTTATAAAACGAAAATACCGGCCAAGTGCAAGTCAGACTCGTGGACGTAGGGTTCCATACCATCATCGCGTTTGCTGTATAGGAGCCCCCTTAAATGTTTATTTTATTTTAATTTTTTTTTGTGAATATATAACTATAATAATATATAATTTGAGTATTTCAAGCGTCTACAAGTCGTTGTTATAAAGATCGAGAAAAAAACACGTTTGTTGTGTAGGAGCCCCCCTCAAACATTTATTTTATTCTGCTTTTAGTATTTGGTGTTATAGCGACAATAGAAATCACTACGTGAAAATTTCAACTATCTTTTTTTATATCATAAGTTAGCAAAACTGTGTCTCCTGATTCAGAGTCAACCATCGTCTATAGACACCAAGATGTTAATGGCTCATTACTAACTTGTGGCGAGATCTAATGCCACATGCATATGTTTACCGGCCCCACCTTACCCTCCAAAGCGGAACACGACAGTGACAAGCACTGATGCTATTGCGGCAGGAATAAATAAGGCGATGACACCAGTCTCGGCCGAGACAATACAGAATTCTACCACCTAGTACCTATCACGGTTCACGAGATACGGCCTAGGGACAGACGGACATACAGACAGACAGATGAACAGCGAAGTTTTAGGAATAGGGTCCCGTTTTACGTTTTGGGTACGGAGCCCTAAAAGCCCTAAAATGTTTGTGTACGTAGTCGTACGCGTGTGTGTATGTATGAATGTATGTGAAAGAGTATATTATGTAAGTTAAACTATTGCAATTACTTTTGGTTATCAAAGTCGCTGCAAAAGAAATAGCAGCAGTGTATGACGAACAGGGCGGTTGAATATTATAATAATATAATAATAATAATAATAATAATAATTCACGGGACAAATTACACTTACTGATCTAACCCCAAAGTAAGCAAATTATTTGGTTGTGTAATGGATGTTAGTCAACGATACTAATACATAGAAATACATATATAAATACTGGAATATATATAATAAACACCCAAACCCGGAAATATAAACATATTATAAACAAACTTGGATTCCCAGAGTACTTTATAAACTCAAACGAAGTTCCAAGGATTCGATTTGACCCACAAATAGGAAAGATATAAAAACAAATTACATAAGTTGTGTACAAGTACTGGTTACACGTATAACTCGGATTGGAAGTCTCGGGTATATCAACAAAAAGTTTTATGTGCTGTAAACACCGGACGCTCTGCGCTCCCAATATGTTGATGTATGCTTTTCACATGCAAAACTTTTGACACAGTAAAAGAATTATTGTGATTGTGACGCTATTGCCTTCTGTACGTGCAAATATCAAATATTTGGCAATCTATACGATTTTATTTGAATTCCACAAAAAATCAACAAATAGTTGCATCTAAAATATTTCTGAGCAGGCAATAACTTTGATTTTTCTAATGACAAGACAATGCGGTTTAGATGTTTTTTTTTATTATAAGATAGCAAACAAGCAGATGGGTCTCCTGATGGAAAGAGTCAACCATCGTCTATAGACACCAAAGATGTTAGTGGTGCGTTGCTATCGTGTGGCGAGGTCTAATGCCACATGCATAAGTTTACCGGCTACCTTAGCCTCCAAACCGGAACACGACAGCGACAATCACTGACGCTATTGCGGCAGGTATAGGTAAGGTGGTGGTACCAGACCCGGTCGAGACAATGCAGAACTCTACCACCTAGTAGTCAGATATAGAAGATGGGAAGTCAATTGTTGCAGTTTACTGCGGTATATTATTTATCATTTTTTCAGAAAATTTTAGTAGCTGCATGCGCTACTGGCGGTGTGATAAAATCGTAATAGTCGGTATAATCAGCATTACCACTTATCTTGTTAACCGAAAAATGTGATGATCTGAGCCATAATCTCATGTCTTTCACATACTTTAATAGAAAGTTACTCAGTAATAAATGAAACTATCAGAAGTTGTCGCCTTCCTCTGCTCTAGTGGTCCTGTGTCGGTGATGACCATATGAGGTCCCTAGTTCGATTCCCGGTTCGGACGAATCAAAAATTGTTTTTATTTCAATTTTCTGTCAAAAACAGCGCTACCCGGGATAGGATAAGGGCCCGGTTGGCGATAGGCTTACCACTTATCACATTATGGAACTAAGACTTAGTATTCCCGACTAATCGTGGGTGCACTAGTTATACCTCTGCCTAGTTTTTCAGGAAATGGGCATAAAGATACTTGTGCATTGAGCTTGACACAAAAATTACAATTTTCTATTCAATTAAATTTTTTTCGGTATAAAAACAGATTATGCTTTTCAAATTATAAAATGGTAAATCGTAACGGCTTGATATTATTTTGTTTTTAGTTTTATATTGTGATTGCCCTGATGATGCTTATTTAGAAGCGAAACCGGTGGGTTGATATATGAAATAATTTATTGTGAAACAATACAAGTATTTTAATATTAAACATTGAATAAAACAGATTAAGTTAATTTTAGCTATAGACTAGGTTTTCACTAAAATAAATCTATTCCGTCTATTTTAGCGTGACGAACGATTAATAAAACAAACACACATACTATATATACAAAAACACACACAAAAACAAACAAACTGTCACTGTCACTGTCATTTATAAGTTGAATTTTAGGGACAGGTTAAAAAAAATATATTTCAATACTACGAGTATTACACACCAAAATTGATGTTATATATGCTATGGTAGTCTTATAACTATCTTATGGATGCAATAAATTATTAAATATTTATTTTATGCCTATAAGGCTATCAGAAAAGAATGATGGGTATAACGCAAGTGATAAGAAAACATTCATATAACTTTGAACTTACAATAAATTAAGTAAAAGTCACAATATCGATATCAAACAAGAATTTGAAACAAAGGTCGTACTTTAAAGTCAGCTAAAATAGTGCACGTCCGTTTTGCCGAAAACACGAAATGGCGCGCGACGCCATCTTGATAACACCGAGCGTCGAGTCGAGATGCCTCACGTTTGCTTTTTCTGCTGAGCCCAGCCGACTTGATACATTGTGCTTGTCATCTTCTGTTAGATTCGGAAAGCTGTAGGTTATTTATTTAGTAGCCACACCCGGAATATTGTTTTAACAATATCTTGCAGACGATAAATTATTTGACTCACGTCTTTTATGCTGTTGTAGATTTTTGAATCATGATTTTAAATTTGATGAGATATTTGCACAACGTTTACTCTTATGGAGTCTGGAAGCAAGGTTACAATCAGATAATTAACTTTATCAAGCTAACTACTATGTGGGCTCAATTGAAGTATAACGTCGGCTGGTATTATACCTGATCCCCTTTGAAGAATATACCTATTGACATATTGCAAAGCTGTTCGTAAATTTTAACGATTAGCCATGCGTGTCACTACCATTGTAAATACTAAAGTCCTGCAGGGTCTGGCCCAGGTTTGGTACCCCGCCTTACTTACTCTAATCGCAATAGCGTCAATTCTTGTCACTGTCATGTTTCGGTTTGAAATGGCTAGATAGCCAATAAACTTAGGCATGTGACATAATCAACCTGCCACACTCTGCCACCTTTACTAGGGGGTAGAGTTCTGCAATATCTCGCTCGGGTCTAGCACCACCGCTTCACCTATTCCTGTCGCTATAGCGTCAGTGCTTGTCACTATCGGGAAGGGTAAGATGGTAAACTTATGCATTTGGCATTAGAGCTCGCGACAAGATAGCAATGCACCATTAAAATCTATGGTGTCTATAGGCGATGGTTGACTCTTTGACACCAAAGATATTAATGGTGCGTTGCTATCTTGTGGCGAGGTCTAATGCTACATGCATAAATTTACCGGGTACCTTACCCTCCAAACACTGACGTTATTGCGGCAGGCATAGGTAAGGCGGTGGTACCAGACCCGGGCGAGACAATGCAGAACTCTACCTCCTAGTAGCCATGATGGTAGTGACACGATAGCCAATCGGTCAGCAATTACATAACCTGATTCCACCGGCAGCAGCGAAATCATTGGGGGTTCAAGATCCTCTCCCCCCCCCCGCCCCCCACCCGCACTTCATGGAAACATGGAGGCTACTCAAAAAATTAAATAAAATACCTTGAAATAAAGAAGAATTAATAAAAAGCCGATATCCTGATGCCACTTATAGTGAAGATTTCGATTTGTAAGAAAAAAAGATAAACATTTTGTCTAAAAAATTTTCAGTAATAAAAAATAGGGGTTTCCATGTGATTTTTTAAAGTTGCACCCCTACTCTTAACAGTGGGTTGGGGTCGGGGGTTGTTTTTGGCATGGTTGGATAGAGTTTCAAAAAAAATTGAACACGTGTTTTTTTCCTTTCATTTTTTTTTGAAACTCTCCCCAGCAATCAGCCTGGACGGGTGGTCTGGAACTCCCGGTATATGTGTGTGTGTGTGTGTGTGTGTGTGTGTGTGTGTGTGTGTGTGTGTGTGTGTGTGGGTTTATGTGTTTGTGTGTGTGAAGACGATGAAGGCATAGGTTACCTCACGTATTTGATTAGATTTATTACTAACTGCACCGCGCAACCTGCTGCATTTTTATTTTTTTGGTGAATCCTGCGGAAATATCTCATATTTGGGGGTTAAAAAGTAGGGGGTTAAAAAAAATCGTATTTATAATACTAAAATACTAGATGAAAACCCGGCTTCGCTCGGAAGTCTCATAATACGCAATCTTAAACACTAACTCAAATAATAGACATTAAAAGGTAGCAACACTGTAGTGAGTCTTCTTTCAACTATTACGTTGGTTTAATAAAGACAACACTATAGTATTACTATTTTTTAATTTCCACTCTTTTATGAACGAAGAGAAAATAAGTTTCACGATAATCTGTGCTCCGTTCTACGATACTTTAACAAGGAACTTATATACTATAACTGGAATTGTTACAAAGCAATATTTGAAAAATAAAAATTTACTTTATTTCGTTACTCATAAAGTTGACATTTGTTTCTTACTTAACAGAGCGGAAAAACGTTCTGAGCAAGACAATGACATGAGTGGATGTTGTCCCTTTCTTGCAATTGCCAGTATAAATAAAACTATCTAGATGGTAGATTTTTACATATTCAGTAATCATTAAATACTTTTTATTCATACACGTTGATAAATAAATTAGCATAAAATGTATTGTAATTAACACAGTGAGTTCTAAAATGTGCTTATTTTAATTATTACGTAATTACTTGTGCAATGCAAAAACTGTTTCTCAAATTAGTAGAATTACTTAGTAGTAATTTGCAAACTACGCATGGCCGCACTTATATATGGCGATTGGCGCTTTATTTAGTAGAAAGAGACACACTCCACTCATGTCGTGGTACTCTTCGGAACGATTTTGAAGCGCGTGTAAGCATTCCGGGTAGAATATAACTTCCTTGTACTTTAATAAATGCTCACGCCATCTACACCACATATTTATAACCATTAAAGAAATATGGCCGATTTGTCTGACAGCACGGTCAGAATTTTTAATCACTATTTTAACAAAATACTCGACAATCCTAATTTGGCGGATATATGTTGTCGACTCAAAATTGTTATTTTTTTACGCTTTATAATTTAGGTAAGGTTCCGATTGAGTCTACCGTAACCCTTGACGAAATTATTAATATAGATTATAGATACCTATATGAGTAGTTAACGATGATTCTATAAATATGTGTGAGTTTTATTAATAGCACTCAATGACGATAACCTTAGACATCGTGAAAGACCTCCGTAACCCCGAGTTACGAAATCTAAGTTCCCGTGTCTTCAACGATAACCGTATTGTTTTATGAGAATGGAATTAGCACATTTTTACGATTGATCGATCGGTTACAAGCTCGTAAACCGTGTCTGGAGTGGATTGACAAGGTCGGAACATTCGTTTACGTGTAGCCTGAGACCATAGCTGGGGCCATGCCATTAGCGATTATCGCTCTTATTAATATACAAATTTAATTGTATTGATCGTGTGCTTAAGTGTGTGCACATTCTGTAATAAGTTTATAACACATGGAGGGGGGAGGTCAACCGTCTTTACGCTAAACTCATTTTTTATATCATAAGATACAAAAAATTCAAAGAGGCAGATGGGTCTCTTGATGAAAAAAGTCAACCATCGCCTATAGACTTTTTTATATTATAAAACAGCAATCAAGCAAATGGGTCTCCTGATGGAAAGAGTCAATCATCGCCTATAGACACCAAAGGTGTTAACGGTGCGTTACTATCTTGTCGCAGGTCTAATGCCACATTTATAAGTTCACCGGCTACCTCATCCTCCAAACCGGAACACGACAGTGACAAGCACTGACGCTATTGCGGTATGAATAGAGAAGGCAGTGGTACCAGACCCGGCGAGACAATGTTGAACTCTACTACGTAGTAGCCACCATGGTAGTGATACGTATAGCCAATCAGTCGCCTCTTACAACCTGCCTGGCAGAACGGCAGTTGGTCTATTCTTCAAAAGAGCCCGGGCAAACACGTGGGAATATAGACACTAATCACATTAAAGTAATAATGTTAAAGGCTACAGTTTAGATAGTAAAGTAGCTGGTAGACTTATGCATGTGGTATTGCCATCCCGCAACACGGATAACACGCCCCATCTTTGGTGTCTATAAGAGATGGTTTCTGTTTCCATCACAAGAGCTAACTGCTTGTTTGCTATATATTGTTACACAAAAAAATGTCGCCGCTATCCGCTTTTTTTTTTGTTATATTACGGTTGTGTTGTATGGGATACTAAAAACAGATTAAAATAAATATTTAAGGGGGCAAATATTTATTTTATTCTGTTTCTAGTATTTTATTAGTTGTTATAGCGACAATAGAAATAATAATAATAATAATTCACGGGACAAATTACACTTACTGATCTAACCCCAAAGTAAGCAAATTATTTGCTTGTGTTATGGGTGTTAGTCAACGATACTAATACATAGAAATACATATATAAATACTAGAATATATATAATAAACACCCAAACCCGGAAATACAAACATTTATGCTCATCACACAAATGCTTGTCCCCGTCGGGGATCGAACCCGAGCCTCGTTGATTGCGTAGTCAATACATCATCTGTAAAAATTTCAACTGTGTAACTATCACAGTTCATGAAATACAGCCTAGTGATAAACGGACGGACAGAGAGACAGACGGAAGAAGTCTTAGTAATTAGGTCCTGTTTTACCCTTTGGTTACGAAAAAGTAAAACTGAGCCTAACAATCTTTTAATATACTTTTCTACACAATAATAATATTTATTAATAAAACTTTATGGAAATCTTTTGAAATAATTCTAATTCGAGCGGAAACTCAGTGGCCCGACAATAATAAACTTAGCAGTTTGCGTTTGCTTTTGTTTTACTTAAGTTCTTGATCTGGTTGACAGATACTTTTGCGAATCGCTGTCCCAAATTACACCTCTGTCAAGGTACTTTTGACAGTTTTATGGTTTAATTTATAAACAGATTAATAATGAGTAATATAAATCAGAAATTTCATCAATTGACATTAATAGATGTCTACTTTTAAAAAAATATTTTTGGTGAATTTATTATAATTTTGAGAAGCTTACTGCAAATCCGTAATAATTGTCACCGACACTATCATTCTTAAAATGTGTGATTTTTCTTTTTATATTTACATTGACATTATTATTCAGAATTTCTTAGGTTTTGGCAGTCAGTGTACTTTCTCGTGTCGTAAGCTATGAAGAAGCATTCACAAAACATTTCTGTGTTTGCTAACATTCGACAATATGTTATGGGCCGTTCATGCATAAATATAGAATTTGGCATATTGTTACAACAAGGATACCGGCCGCCAAGTCGCACTTGTTGCTTGTTAACACATATGTATGCAGTAGCGCGTTATCATTCATTTTACACTTTTAACCTCCCGTGATACCAACCAACTCATAAAAATATACAGTGTGAATTGAAACCAAAGAGTATTATTGAAAATATGAAAAAAAATTAAATGTATTGAAAAATATGAAATAGATTTAAAATGTAGTATTGAAAATATGAAATAGAATTAAAATGTTTTATTAAAAACTAGCGACCTGCCCGCGGTTTCACCCGCGTAGCGTTTGTTCCCGTGAAAATATCGGAAAGGTTTTTATACTAAAACCTTCCTCAAGAATCAACCTATCTGTTACAAAAAACTGTATCAAAATCCGTTGCGTAATTTTAAAGATTTAAGCATACATAGGGACACAGGGACAGACACAGAAAGTGACTTTGTTTTATAATATGTAATGAAGATGAAATAGAATAAAAATGTTGAAAAATATGAAATAAGTTCAAACATTTTCGTAGTAAAGTCAAATAAACAGGTGATTTTCCTTTAACTTGACTACAATCGCCTTTAAAATTTATATATATTTATATTGGATCGTTATTCATGTACCAGGGATGTAATACCATAATATGCATAAACTAACTAATGCTCCATAATGTATGGAGCGTAAGTCGATTTATGTTATAGTAAATTACTTATGATAAAGAAAGGAGGATAAGATACCAATACCATAACACAAGCGTGTATTTTCTCAGCAAAAAAGGGTAATTTCGAACTAACACCGAAATTCCAGGATGTATCCAGATATCTTACTTAGCATCCAAGTGTTTTAGGCATTAACATCACATCCAACCTCAATTTCAGTCAACAAATCGAGTCAATTGGCACAGACAGCTTCCAAGATATTGGGAATTATTTCGAAGCTCCAATGGTATCTTAGATCTAAACAGCTATTAAACCTGAAAACGGTCCAAGTTAGATTTTGTATGGAGTACTGCATTCACCATTTTGACGGTTCTACCACAGTATACTGGAGACTATCAGTAGTCAATCTACATACATGTGATATTCGAGCAACGCACACATAGACACCTCTCACGGACGCGATATCTCGGAATGGTTCGGTACAGTTTGTACCGCACCAGTCGGAGATATCGCGTCCGTGAGAGGATGCTCGAATAATACTTGTATGTAACATTGACTTCTGGTAGTCTCTAAGTATTCTGTGGTTCTACTAAGTATCAACTCGTAGCTTTGGACTCTGTTGACCGAAGAGGTCCACAGCTTCAAGCCCGATAGCTAATAAACGATGACAAGCTTACTAATAGAAATAGAAATAGCTACACGCACTCAACATCATCGTAAAATTGCTAGCTTAGGTCAACAATAGTAATACATAAAAATACTTGTATAAACACGGAAAATATATTTAATAAACACCCAAACCCAGAAATGCTTACCCCGTGTCGGTTCGGGCTCCCTTGAAGAATAGACCAACTGCCATTCTGCCAGGCAGGTTGTAAAAGGCGATCGATTGGCTATGCGAGTCACTAACGTCGTAGTTACTAGGTGGTAGAGTTCTGCATTTTTACGTCCGGGTCTGGTAACACCATCTTATCTATTCCTGCCGCAAGAGCGTCAGTTCTTGTCATTATCGTGTTCTGTTTGGAGGGTAATGTAGCCGGTAAACTTATGCATGTAGCATTAGACCTTGCTACAAGATAGCAATGCACCATTTAGATCTTTGGTATCTATAGGCGATGGTTGGCTATTTCCATCAGGAGACCCATCTGCTTGTTTGCTATATTATGATATAAAAAATACAAACATTGTGCTCATCACATAAACAAGAATTAGAATCAGAAATCGAATCCCAACCCTCTCGATTGAATAGTCAGCGTCGCTAACCACTTGACCAATTTGGCGGCTCCTTACCTCTGATAATTGGGATAAAATAAGGAAAAAACTTTTTTGCAAGGGTAAGATCTCACAAACAGCTATTTAATCTTAATCTTTAATCTAATCTTATTATCTTTAATCATACTATATCGCAATCGATATTAAACAACAGTTTGGCTCTTGGATTATATTCAAACACGTAGCCGTGGACAATAGCCTCATTTTTATTAAATCAAAGTAGCCCAGTGTAAAGTTGAAGCAGTATCTCTTCGCTACTAGAAATAAGTTTATGAAAAATATTGCAACTCCAACGAAAACTTTTTAAAACATGAAAGAACGCCAAGTTCACTTGAAATATGCGTCCACTTTACTTTGACAGGTTTATTCTTATGGGGAAATTAAAATCTTTACTGTTATCTTTAATTTTTAAGCTCTACTATTTTAATAAAAATAAACAAAATGTTTACTTTAGTTCAATTACAACATATTATGTATTACAACTCAAGGTAAGGCCTAACTTTTAAGTATTTTAATATCCATGAAAGGTAGGGAATTTGTATTTAAGTAAACAATTTGTATTTTATTAAGATTTTTAAAAGATTAATGTAACAAAATGTTAAACAAACTCTTTTATATCATAGGACAGTAAAGGAACAGGTAGTTCTCCTGATGGAAAGAGACAACAATTGTATATAGACACCAATAATTTCAATAATGCACTGCAATCCGCGTGTCATTGGCATGTCCATCCACATTTGATTGTTACAATCATAAATACCTATATCATTTGATTGTCACACCATATTTACGTACACAGAAAAAATGAAGTTATAATTTAAGTTAATCTTTTATCTTGGCACCATTTTGCGATCTTTATATGTGGTGCAAAAAGTAACTTTGCAGCCTGTGGACAAAATAATACATTATTGCAAAAGCCGGGAAGTCAGCAATTGAAGGTCTAGTATGAGTTTGATAACCGAGCCGCAGGCGAGGGCTTCAATGATTCGAGACAGGCATTTGCCATTTTCACCGAGGTGTATATAGTGCTTTTTTTTGTGCAAGTGCAAGGAATTTTTTTTTTTTTTTTATTATAAATTTAATTTTCTTATTTTTGTTTCGACTTTGCTGAAAGCAGGTTTTCCCCATTGTTAATTTGGCTTCAGACCTTAGATCTAGTGAACTACAGATCATATCCATTTCACTTTCAAAACCGTCGAAACTAATTTTTAATTATGTTTATTATTAAAATAAGAGTATCAAGACGAACTCCTTGCTTTAGCGCCAAATTATTTTTTCTCCGGCTGTGTCGTGAACGCAACTTGTACCGAAATAAAAACGTTTTTAATTTAAATTACAACCCAGCATTTTTTTTTGCCGCGCTTCCCAGTTAAAATAACGCGCTGGACATTACATTCTTATTTTTCTGTACGTAAATAGGGTACTTCGCATGCTCTTTATTCAAACGTAGTAACACTTCACGCCCGTAAGCTTAAACAGATAGTCAGAGGTACAACAACACCCACGATTAGTCGAAGATACATATGGCCATCGACATAGAATTGATTTCGCTGCTTATGGCCAATTGCACTAACATTGTGTTAGCTTAGGATAATTCCAAATAGTATGCTGTTAGTTCTTGTGTTAAATGAAAAGAATGTGACAGCATACTATTTAGGATTGTTCTAACACAGTGTTAGTGCAAGTGGGCCATTAGTCCCACAATATGATAGGTAGCAAGTTTATCGCCAATCGGGCACTTATCTAATCCCAGGCAACGTTGGTTTTTTAAGAAAACAAAAGAATCAGTTTTAGTTTAGAGGAAAGGTATCCTGTAAACTTACATGGTATTAAGACCCCGCCACAAGGATAGCAACGCACCATTAAGATTTTTTTTCCATAAGGAGAGCCATCTGCTTGTTTGCTACCTCGTGATATAATAAATAAAATTTTTCTGATTACACAGACATGTTCGAATAAAGACAATCTCCGGAGCATCTCCGACTATTCAATATTAGGCATGGAATTGTTGTTACATTAGATTAACTGTTATGTTGTTAAATTTAATTAATGTTTAACAGTTATTTATTTATGTTATATCAGTAACCAATATATAATAAGTATTAGAATCAATAAAAACGTGAAGCTATGGAGTTAGCGACCAAAAACAAAATGTTTTCTGGAATAGTTTTAATAACTTAATAGTTGTTATTATAATAAATCAGGGTAGCGAGCAAAAAACGGTCTCGAAATATATATATATATATATATATATATATATATATACATATATATATATATATATATATATATATATATATTTGCAGATGGGTTTCCTGGTGGTCAATAGACACCAAAGATGTTAATGGTGCGTTGCTATCTTGTGGCGAGGTCTAATGCCACATGCATAAGTTTATCGGCTACCTTACCCTCCAAACCGGAATACGAGAGTGACCAGCACTGACGCTATTGCGGCAGGAATAGGTAAGGCGGTGGTACCAGACCCGGGCGAGACAATGCAGAATATATAACCTTGTGAAGCATAAATCCAGTTAACGAGAGAAAACAACATTCTCTCACAGTGTTAATTATATTTTTAATTTGTAATTTTAGTGATACATAAAAATTACTTTCCACAGTATTTGATAATATAAATAAAAGTTGTTTATTGTTAAAAAATTTGTGCGAAATTTAATATTTTAACTGTTAAATGATCCATGCCTATACAATATAGAGTAAAAATCGTTTTTTTTTTTGCTCTGGTGCAAACCACGTTTTAGAACTGATACAACATGGGATTGGGACCCTTCGAGAAAACGAATTATTATTATCAAAACTAAAATTTGATCCGATCTGAAAGAATATATCATAGGTTATATCATCACTCTCATAATTAAGAAAATGTAACGACACCGCTCAAGCTAAAACGTATGAAACCGTTATCTACAGAGCGTGCCACAGAAACATACACTCGAAATACCTACACAAATAAATACACTCGAAAAGCGAAAGGCCCTTCTAGCGCTGCCATTGTTTCAGTACTAGTTATTGCCATATTTTTTTCTAGCATGTAGGATAACTCGTAAGTTAGGACATCTTCCGTCACTGCCATAGATAGCAATATATCATTAACACCTTTGACCACCCCGTTGGTTGAGTGGTTAGCGACTACGCATCTATGGAGCTCAGGTTATGTGATACGCATAGATATTTGTATTTCTGGGTTTGGGTATTTATTAAATATATTTGAGTATTTGAATATGTATCTCTATGTACTAGTATCGTTGACTGACACCCATGCTACAGGCAAATACATTTTTGGGGTTACATCAATTCGTGTAATTTGTCCAGCGATATATTTATTATTATAATTATTACTAGCTGTTGCCCACGACTTCATTCGCGCGGACTTCGTTTACTCCGCACAGCTCCTCCCCCGTAGGTGATAGCGTGATAATAGGTATGTAGCCTATAAGTTGACCCGACCTATTAGTAATATTCGTGCAAAATTTGAAGTAAATACATGCAGTACTTTGTGAGTTTACCCCGGATATACATCCAGCCAAACAGACAAACAGACGAAAATTCTAAAAACTATATTTTTGGCTTCGATGTCGATTGTAGATCATGCCCCAAGTATTCTTTTAAAAAATATTCAATGTACAGTTTTGACTTTCCTACGATTTTATTATATGTATTACCTTTAACATTTTCCGCCGTGTTGGTCCCGGCCTCCTTTGTAGAATAGGCCAACTGCCGTTCTGCCAGGCAGGTCGTAAAAGGCGACCGATTGGCTATCGAGTCACTACCATCATGGCTACTAGGTGGTAGAGTTCTGCATTGTCTCGCCCGGGTCTGGTACCACCGCCTTACCTATTCCTGCCGCAATAGCGTCAGTGCTTGTCGCTGTCGTGTTCCGGTTTGGAGGGTAAGGTAGCCGGTAAACTTATGCATGTGGCATTAGATCTCGCCACAAGATAGCACCGCACCATTAACATCTTTGGTGTCTATAGGCGATGGTTGACTCTTTCCATCAGGAGACCCATCTGCTTGTTTGCTATCTTATGATATAAAAAAAAAAAAAAGCAGCGTCATCTTACCATCAGGTAGATCGTAAACTTGAATATGTGATTTTCTATCCTTGTCTTATAGAGAGTCTTGTATCATTAATATCTTCGAAGTTTATAGTCAATGAATATCTCTTATTATAAAGTAGATAAGCTGCTTATTTGTTATAAAAATGTAACCTTATTTTTGGAAGTCACTAAGAGAACCATATAACCATAAAGCTTTTCAGTAGATAATCTTTTTAAGTCCGATACAATTAGTTTAAACCTAAATCTTTATAAATGAGGTCACTTTTTTACGTTAATGCCAGCGGTTTTGTTTTTTCTCGGGGACAGCGATTCCAGTACTTATTATTTTCTATTTAAAGCGAATTTGTTGCTTGTTTTTTTAACACCACCTGTTACGTTAGATAAAAAGAACCAGTGACAAATATTAAGATATTTTCTAACAAGAGACTGATGCCTAAAATAAGAACAGGCAGTGACAAATATTAAGTTGTTTTCTAAGGAGAGACTGATGTTTAAAATAAGAAAAGGCAGTGACAAATATTAAGTTGTTTTCTAAGGAGAGACTGATGCTTAAAATAAGAACAGGCAGTGACAAATATTAAGTTATTTTGTAACGAGAGACTGATGCTTAAAATAAGAACAGGCAGTGACAAATATTAAGTTATTTTCTAAGGAGAGACTGATGCTTAAAATAAGCTTTGCAAAATACTGAGACTGGATTTATTCCACTTTTATTGTGCATCATTTGCTTTCCTACAATTCCTATATAATCCCAATGTAAAAAGCAAAGGCAGACAAACAGGCGCAACAGAAAATCTGATATATTATGATGCTATTAGTTTAATTTTAAGTTTTTTTTTATATAATAAGATAGCAAACAAGCAGATGGTTCTGATGGAAAGAGAAACCATCGCCTATCGACACCAAGAAGTTAATGGAGCTTTGCTGTCCGTGTGGCGGGATGGCATGGCCACATACATGTGTCTACCGGTTTCTGTACCCTCCAAAACGAAATACGACAACGACAAGCATTGACGCTATTGCGGCAGGAATAGGTAAGGCGGTGGTACCAAATACACGTGCGAGTCGTTGCGAAACTCTATCACTTAGTAGTCACGATGGTAGTGACACGTATAGCCACTCTGTCGTCTTTTACGACCTGCCTGGCAGAACGCCAGTTGGTCTATTCTTCAAAGGAGCTCGGACCAACACGGGGTAAAACATTCAACATGTACAAAAAAATTAACTTGGTTATGTAACACTTACTGATGAAATATTGTAATGAAGTCGTAAATACCCTATAGTTTATACTCTGTCAAAAAAATATTGGGAAATACCCAGACAAAATGTTAATTATTCACATGGGCGTACCGAGGGGGGACAGGGAGGGGCAGCTGCCCCCCTGGAATTTGTTTACCTCTCTACAAACTATCTACCGTTGTAGATAAAAATAAAATATGATAAAAATATAGTCTTAAAATATTGCGGTTGCCCCCCCCCCCCCCTCCCCCCTGACCCAGAACCTGGGTACGCCCATGGTTTACCTGGGCCCTGGGTACGCCATCTTTTATTCTATCGCCTTATTAAGAAAGGACTTTTACGTGTTAAGAAGCATACTTTGATATTCACTTATGCCAACGAATAATCTAATTATCAAAACACAAAACATATTTAAACTTTTTTCGGAATTGAATCAGTGAGACAGCTGTCGCCACGAATTTTCCTTTATGGCAAGTGGAAACGGGTGCCACGAAGTGGTTATTTTAATTGAGGAAAAACAAGAAGTCGACTGGGCCATATCCGGTGATTATAGTGGTTACTTAATGGTATTTATTGAGATTTTGACCAAAAATTCGCTTTCAATTATGTCCTTGTACGAAGGCGCATTATCGTGATACAAATTCCATGTATTTTCTTTTCACAAATCTGGCCTTTTTGGTTGAGTTTGCTCTGTTAAATGCCGCATAACGATCAAATATTATTTTTATTTACCGTTTGACCTTCTGGTAAAAATTTCGACTGCACAACACCACAATAGTTAAAGAAACTAGTTAATGACTTTGACTTTTGATCGACTTTGGGGTATTTTTTTGTTTCGATTTAGTTGGAAGGCGGCGCTCCGAAGCTTGTTAACTAGTTTGCATATCAAACTCGTAAATCCACGCCTTGAGTAACAATGCGTATCATGAATGTTTGGTCGGAATTGACTCGTTCTAACATATCTTCAGCGACTTATTACGACTGATGCGTTTGAGTTCTGGAGAAAATTCTAAACTAAAAGCCGCATCGAGAATATTCTTTTTGTATTTCATCAGGTATATTCCAACTTAGAGAACAGTCCAAGTTTTATCAAAATCCGTTCAGTGGTTTTAAAGATATGGGTGTAGTTGACAGATATTTGATCAAATTCAATTATTGGTAGGGTATACAAGATTAAAAGTCAGTAGTTTATGTATCAAGATGAGTGACTCAATTATACTATGGGCATTGCTACATTTAATTATGATTAACTTCTTTCATATTAGACTAACCTCTTGAATTTTATTCAGTTATTTTAAAGCTTTTACCCTTTTAAAACATAAAGAATTTCATAAACACTTTGAGAACCTCTAAAACGCGGCTGAACAAATAGATGCTCTCACAAAATGGCCAGTTCCCAACAATTTGTTTCAAATCCGCCTTTTTTGTTCTAACGGAGGCTCAGATTAATTATACTTTTCATTTGCAAATTTGTTGGCTTATTTATTCAACGAGGTCAGGTCTTTAAATACATAAAAAGTAGAAAGTACATTTGCTGAAGATTATTTTAAAAAGGATTAAAAACCGTTTTTAAATAGATTTGTGTATATATATATATATATATATATATATATATATATATATATATATATATATATATATATATATATATATATATATATATATATATACATATATAATGTGGATTTTAGAGTTCCGTAGTATGACTAGTGAAAAGAAAAATTTCTGTTCGAATATATATCGCAGACCAGAGCGCTCAGACAAAGTAACAACGCTTCGTAGCGAGACGATATCTAAATTCGTTATCGTCTTAGAGATAACGAAAGCAATTTCCTAGCATATATAACATTGTCGCGATCGTTATGTCGAATTATGTTTTCTTTAAGAAAAAGAAATAAAGCCAATGTGACTGTATACCAAAACCTAGTCAATGAAATAATGTGTTTAAATAATTTATGATTTCGTAACCAAATAATCTAATAATAAAAAAAAGTCTAATAACTTGCGATGACAGTGTGACCACGTGATTTAACGCGGCTTAAAATGGCAGCTAATAACAGGTGATCGATTACAAATAAATACATGAATACACAAATCGACTTTTATATAAATAGTGGTTTTATTTTTACTTATTTCCACATAAATAACACAATACAACTTCACACATGTTTATGATCAAGTCATTAATAAACAAGTGAAACGGGAGTAAATAATATAATACAATAAACTTCATACAAATTTATAATCAAGTCATTAACAAACAAGTTAAATGGCAGCTAATAACAGGTGTTCGATTAGTCATAAATACATGAATACACCAGTCGACTTTTATACATTAGTAGTAGTTTTATTATTAATTATTCCCACATAAATAACACAAGTTCACTCATGTTTATCATCAAGTCATTTATAAACGAGTGAAACGGGAGTAAACAACAAGTGATCAACTGAATTGCGTAATAAATGGATGCCAGCGTCACAGGCATACAAAATGTAACCAAAGTTAGGTATTTCGGGTACTTCAAAGGCCCTCTGTAGCACGCTTTCATTACTCTGATGGCGGTAATTAATACTGCGTTTGACAATGGCTGAACCGCACGTACCTTCGGGAACGCTCGTCAAGACAAAACATATCCCTCCGTGTAATGAATTATTAATTTACTTATATTTATAAAAAATTAAAGAGACTAATGGCCAATTTCACTAACATTGATTTAGCTTAGGACAATCCCAAATAGTATGCTTTCACTTCTTGTTTTAAATAAAAAGAATGTGACAGCATACTCTTTAGGATTGTCCTAAGCTTAGACTATGTTAGTGCAATTGGCCATAAGAAATGATAAATAAAATAAGTAAATAAGTTCAAAAAGAAGGCTGGCCAAAATGGCCTTTGTCTTGTCTGAGATCGTAATAAATCTTAAAACATAGGGTTTTTTTAATATAAACTAGCAATATTGAAATTCTCGAAAGATGTATTGAGACTTACAATTTTTGTAAGTCTCCATAGCAGAGAGCACATCCGAGAGCTTCATAGTGAGCAGTTCGACGTATGACAATTCTGCCATGTTGAGTTCTTGTTTTATACATGGAGTATAGAGAAAGGAGGACCTGTGTGAATAGAAGTGTTTCGTCACCGCTGTAAAATAATTTTTAGAAAGAAAATAGTAAAATTAATTATATAGTGTTATTTAATTTTATTTATCAAAATAAATATAGAATATTTATTTTATCTCATTCATCCATTAACATACTATTGCATTAAATCTAAATTCTACAAAGCTGACAAATCGTATTGCAAAATGTCAGTAATTTATAAAAAGTCAAATTATTATTTTATTAATACTTCTTTAGAGACTTTTATAAATGAAACTTGTTTTTAAATAATAAAATAACAATTCTGACACGAATTTCGTTATAAGACATGATTTTCAATTTACTAGTCCAAGCGATGTATAAATCGTGGCCAGTGTTCTTTGGACGAATGCTGTGAAAAGGAAGATCCAAAAAGGAGGTGCTAAAATCACCGAAATATATTCTTATAAATCAAAATAGCAAACACTTAGATGACTCTCCTGTTGGTTCAAGACAACCATCGCTTATAGACTCATATTAAGACACAAAAAATAGATACAGAAGTCAATCTACATACAAAAGGCACTCGAGCAACGCACACATAGACACCTCTCAAGGACACGATATCTAGAAATAGTTGGAAATAATGCAAGCTCGAGTGCCACCTGCTTGAGACACTAATCAGTGAACTTTTTTGTGCAGAAAATTTGTAATACAATATCATTAAAATATTTTAGTTATTGCTGGTTCATACTTCCGTTTTTTCTGTTTAATTCTTAGCAATAAATCAAACACCTAAATATTATTGCCACTACTAATTTTTCGTGCATAAGCCAAAGTTGATAGCCCTAGCGTGAGCGCCGAGCGTAGGCATGAAAAGTGAAGTATATACAATATACATGAGATTGACTTCTGTACTTATCTGTATTGTGCTTAAGATGCTATTGGCGCGTTCCCATCCATGTAGCAAGTTGAAATATAAATACATAAACATGCATATGTTTACCAGTCAATTTATCCTCCAAATTGGAACACGACAGTGGCAGAGTTTCCTAAAGATGAGTCCACCTACCCCTAAGATATCCATGATATGATAACTAGGAGTCCACAACTACTCCGGTCACGATCAATATTTTTATTTTCATTTTATTTTTATTAACATTATTTGCTGTACTACTGCAATTTGCTCATCATATAAAAATATATTTTTCCCGTGTTGGTCCCGGGCTCCTTTGAAGAATAGGCCAACTGCTGTTCTGCCAGGCTGATCGTAAAAGGTGACCGACAATTGGCTATATGAGTCACTACCATCGTGGCTATTAGATGGTAGAGTTCTGCATTGTCTCGCCCGGATCTGGTACCTCTACCTTACCTATACCTGCCGCAATAGCGTCAGTGCTTGTCACTCCCGTGTTCCGGTTTGGAGGGTAAGATAGCCGGTAAACGTATACATGTGGCATTAGCTTCGCCACAAGATAGCAACGCACCATTAACACCTTTGGTGTCTATAGGCGATAGTTGACTCTTTTCATCAGGAGACCCATCTGCTTGTTTGCTATCTTATTATATATAAAAAATAAACAACAGCGTCTTTGTCATTAACTCACCTTTACTAACACTTATCACAACATTATCAATATTATAAAGAGAAAATAATATTTTTATTTTTGTATTTTTTCTATCTCTGTCCGTAATGAATAAATTCAAAAACTACTGACCAAACTTTAAAATTCTGTTACCATTAAAAAGTTACACTATCCAGAAGTATATAGACATTACAGGAGTATATAGACATTTACTACTTTTTTTACGAATTAGGAAGTAATGATTCAAGGCCACGCGAATGAAGTCGCGGGTATCCGCTTGTATTAGATAAAATTAATTTAAAATAACTTTTATCCTAAATTAAATAATAAACATGACTTGTTTCCCTTTTATCCCCCAGTATACTTCCAACAGGGGTCCGTTATCATTTTCAAGTTCTGAAAGTGGTACATGTTTATCAAAAGTTTAAGAAACACTGGCCTATAGACAAGACGTTAATGATGTGTTGCTATCCAAGTGGCTATTGAAATTTCACATGCGTAAGTATGCCCATTACCTAACCCTTCAAACCGGAACACGACAAGAACCAACGCTGTAGCAGCAGGAATAAATAAGATAGTGGTACCAAATCAGGTTGGAAAATTTGCAGAACTTTAATCACCAAGTAGGTAGTCATAATTTTAGTGACATGTGTTAGCCACCTCTCGTCTTTTACGAGATGCCTAACAGTAGTAGCACAGAATACTGGAGAATAACAGAAGTCAATCTACATACAAGTATCTAACATTCAAGCAGCGCACATACAGACACCTCTCACGAACGCGATATCTCGGACTGGTTCAGGACAGTTTGTTACGAATATTCCATGCAATTGGTGTGCGGTGGTGTGCGGCAAAATAAGCATTTAGTATGATGAGCATAAATGTTTGTATTTCCGGGTTTGGGTGTTTATTAAAAATATATTTCAGTATTTATGTATGTATTTCTATGTATTAGTATCGTTGACTAACACCCATAACACAAGCAAACAATTTGCTTACTTTGGGGTTAGACCAGTAAGTGTAATTTGTCCCGTGAATATTTATTCCGGATATCGTAGAGGTGTCTATGTGTGCGCTGCTCGAATATTGTTTGTATGTAGATTGACTTCTGTTAGTCTCCTGTATTATGTGGTATTAATTAGAATAAGTAGTTGATATATTCTTCAACCAGGACCAAAATCTCTCATGTAAGTCCGAGCTCTCTTTGAAAGACAGACCACCTGCCGTTCTGCCAGTCAGTTTGTAAAAGACAAACGATTGGCGATGCGGGTCACTACCATCGCGGCTACTAGGTGGTAGAGTCCTGCATTGTCCCGCCTGGGTCTGGTCCCACCGCCCTGCCTATTCCTATCGCAAAAGCGTCAGTGCTTGTCACTGTCATGTTTCGGTTTAGAGAGTAAGGTTGCCTGTAAACTTGTGCACATGGCATTAAGAGCCCGCCATAAGAATAGCAACGCACTATTAACATTGTTGATGTCTATAGGCGATGCTTCATAGTTGTCTCTTTCCATCAGGTGAGCAAACCGTTTGATCACTATCTTATGACATAAAAAGATCAATGCAGAGAAAAAGTATAATCCAGACTTATACAAGAGATACTTTAATCCCTGAAAGTCTATTGATCCCATGGGATTTACTGTGAACTTCAATCACGTAGGGGCTGCAGGGCAAGCTAGCAAATAACATTCTGATAAATATTTAACCAATGCGCTAATATAATATGCGACTATTTGAAGCGTACTTCACTCGAACGGTACTAATTTGCGGTTTATCGAATTTGTGCAAATGGACGGACAACACTTTTAATTATACGTTAAACTATTTGATATTAAATTATATCAATTGAAACAAAGATCGCATTGATATCATATGTTTATTTTTGTAGTTAAAATCAGTGTCATTAATATATTTGCTTTAACAAATGGGCTTTTAAACTAACGCGTTTCAATATCACATTTAAAATTAGTAACAGATTAAAAACGAGTATTAATAATTGAACTACTAGTGAGTGTGTGATTGATATTTGTAAATATAGTATGATCTATTGTAGCAATACTGGCAATTATCCTTATAGGCTCAGAAAGAACGTTGTTTTTTTTATATATCATAAGATCGCAAACAAGCAGATGGGTCTCCTGATAGAAAGAGTCAACCATCACCTATAGACACCAAAGGTGTTAATGGTGCGTTGCTATCTTGTGGCGAGGTCTAATGCCACATGCATTAATTTACCGGCTACCTTACCCTCCAAACCGGAACACGACAGCGACAAGCACTGACGCTATTGCGGCAGGAATAGGTAAGGCGGTGGTACCAGACCCGGGCGAGACAATGCAGAACTCTACCACCTAGTAGCCACGATAGTAGTGATTTGCATAGCCAATCGGTCGCCTCTTACGACCTGCCTGGTAGAATGGCAGTTGGTCTATTCTTCAAAGGAGCCCGGAACCAACACGGGGAAAAGTACAGATTATATGATATTTTTTATAATATCATAAGAAGGCAAACAAGCAGATGAGTCTCGTGATGGAAAGAAATTACCATCGTTCATAAACGACAAAGACGTTAATGGTGCGTTGCTATTTTGTGGCGAGGTCTAATGCCACATGCATAAGTTTACCGGCTACCTTAACCTCCAAACCGGAACACAACAGCGACTAGCACTGAAGCTATTGCGGCAGGAATAGGTAAGGCGGCGGTGCCAGACCCTGGCGAGACAATGCAGAACTCTACCACCCAGAAGCCATGAATTTAGTAACTCGCATAAGCTAATCGGTCGTTTTTTAAGACCTGTCTTGCAAAACGGTCAGTTGGTCTATTCCTCAAAGGAGGCCGGGACTAATACGGCTTCTGCTATAAAAGACAAGCGGGCAAATAGAAGAGCAAAGACAAGTTTTTTTATATCAAGAGATAGCAATATGTGGATGGCTCTCCTCATGGAAAAAGAACAACCATCGTTTATAGACACCAAAGATCGTGTCTGGATGGAAATATATGAATGGGGCACTGCTATTTTTGTAGCGGAATATTAATTCCACAAGCAAAAACTTACCGGTTATCTTATCCTTCAAACCGGAACACGGCCGTGACAAGCATTGCCCTCCCCTCATATCGGTTACCTTAGCCCTTGCAAAGCCAAGATATAACACCTATCAACCAATACATCAATGTGATTAAATCTTGCTACGTTATATTTTATACCTAGACTTGTTTTGCTCGCGGTTTCGCTCGCATTAAAAACTTTTCTGTATTCTTCGAGAACAATACTTTTTTGAGATGAAAGGTGCTCTAACCCCGCTTCCCTTTGTACCACTGACAAAGTGTTTGCACAATTTCATGATGATTGGTAAAGTAATTAAGCTGCGCAAGCAAATAAACTCACTTTCGTACACGTATTTATAATACAAGCACAGATTTTAAAATCATGTCGATATAGCTACAAATAAAAAAACATATCTAACCAACTCAATTCCGAATAGAAGCAATTTAATAAATTCGAAATGAACATGAATATAAGAGAGCGAATCAAAACGCAAACGCTGCATATGTACCACAAAAACCCGTCAAGTTAGAAATATGGCGGGATTTTAAAACCGACAAAAGAGAAATATATAAACTCAAGCCATTTAGAAAATAAAAATTCGCTTCTGCGATCGCTAACCGCTAGTTTTAATATCATTAAGTAGATATTGTGAAAGAAATGCCAGTAACATACTAATCTCATTAACATATTAACCGAATGTCTGGAATGTTAATGCACTTTTGAATGCTATCTGTTTTATTAAATGTGATTTTTATAAATTGATCCGACATTTTGAATCGAACATTAATATGGTTTTGGATTTTGTATTCTTCGTAAAGAGGACCGTCGTCACATAGACGACAAACTTACGAATCTGTCATTATAGTCGAATCGGTACTTTGATGGAAGACGTTTTAGGGTTCCAAGGTAAACTAGGAACCCCTATAGTTTCGCTATGTCCATCCATATTCTGTCGGTCCGTCCGTACAATAGCTCAGAGATCCTCAGCACTAGAAAGCTGTAATTTGACTATATATATATATGTCGCCGCACCTACATTTAAATGTAATGTAATAATACCGATTATTCGATAGTGATTAGTAATTGTTGTGATTTGTTTGATTGTAAAGTCTGTTTCATAAAAAGATTGTGAGTAACTTTATAGCGATTGAATCAAAACAGTTTTTGCTAAGAAGAATGCGTTCCAAATTATTTATTTTAATTAACCAAAATCTTCATTTAAAGAAAATAATTTTATTCTTGCAGATAAGTTGTAATATTGTAAATGGATGGCATTTTGACTAAGAAAATAAGTATTCTTTGATATTTCTCTAAAATTAGTTTTGATATTGTAAATTAATAATCTTAATTAATTTATCCGAACGTGGGCAATATTCGTTACAAATGACGTAGTATCGTAAGACCCGCCCTCTCTAGCGAAGAGGGGAGAGTAGGGATGTGCGCACGGTCGGATAAATACGAGCGACGATGGAATTAAGACACTTTTGATCGAGCGCTCGAGCGGGAAGGTTCTCTAGAGAATAAGTGTTGGTTTGTAAGTAAGTTTGATTTACTATTTGAAGTAAAAGTTTATTTTTACTATATTCAATATTCATTTTTGATGTCCTATTTGACTAGTGATTTGTAATTTGCAATAATAAATTTAAAGTTAAAAATTTTAATTAGATCATTTATTTGATTAGTGATTTTGTTTATTAAAATCAAAGAGTAACTATTTTAAACCGTTTTATTTTATTTAGATTTACTAAAGAATCTTTATCCTCTTAGAAATGAATCATGACAGTGCCAGAACCGATGTCTCTCAAGGAGTCAGCGGTTCTGACATTTTTAAAAACAATAATATTAATCGAAATCTGACATCAGAAGTGGGATCGCTCCAGCGATCCCTTTCTGCCGGTCATAGTGTTTCAGATCCTGACTCCGATCATGCAGGGACACTCCCAGGTACCTTTTTAGGAGGTGTTGCTACGATGGTACCACCTCTTCAAGCCAGTAGCATGCCAGCCACGAACTCAACTGCTCCCACACCAGTAGCTGGTAACGTCCCTCCAGAGTTCTTTCTCCATATGATGACCATGATGCAGAACATGAGTGATAGACTTTTACAAAAGCCTACCGAAAGAGTAAGGATAACTGATATATTTCTACCCTCTTTTGATCCTGATGGTAGCGTGGGTGTTCGCGAATGGTGTGACCACATCTCCACGGCTGTAAGTACTTACCAACTCAGTGATTATGACGTCCGCATGAAGGTGAGCAGCTTGCTCAAAGGTAGAGCTCGAATGTGGGCTGACCATTGGTTAGTAACTACATCTACTTGGGCACAGCTACGCGAAACTATAATTACTACCTTCGAACCAGAAAACCGTTACTCTCGTGACATTCTCAAGTTTAGGGAGCATGTTTATAATCCTAACAAAGATATATCAGAATTTCTATCCCAAGGTTGGTTACTTTGGAGGCGTATTACGAAAGATAAATTGGATAATAGGGATGCAGTAGAAGCAGTTATTGGGATGGTGAGTGACGAACGCATAAGAATCGAATTAATGAACGTAAGAGCTACATCCGTCCCGGAATTAATCTCAGTGGCATCATCCATCAGAGCCAAGCGACCGAATCCTAATACAAATCAACCTTTCTCAAATCATAAACGACCTAGATTTTCTCTTGATAATAGAAATAATCCACATTGTAGTTTTTGTAATAAGTTTGGCCATCTTTCACAAAATTGTCGTACCAAAAATGAAATCGGCTCTCAGGTTAGAGCAAATACCGCACCGACTACAACAGGTAACACTACTACTACTACTACTATTAATAACGCAAGTAAGTTTTGTTCCTTCTGCTCGAAACCTGGTCACACGTTTGACACGTGTTTCCGCCGTGAAAAACAAATCGCTTCCAATGTCAACGCCATAACAAAGGGTAAAAATATTACTTTAAATACTATGCATATGCAGGTGGGTACAACAGAAATAGATGCTGTGTTCGACAGTGGTGCTGAATGTTCCGTGATACGAGAAAGCATTGCAGGTAGAATTCCAGGGCGCAGGCAACAGGCAGTCAATTACTTAAGAGGGTTGGGCCCAGTTCCTGTAATTTCGGTGAGTACCTTAACAAGTGTATGTGTTATCAATGGTATTCATGTAGAGATACTCTTCCATATCTTACCAGATTCTGAAATGACTACAGATGTACTAATAGGTGTAAATTTGCTACAAAACACTGGACTGAGTGTGGTCGTAACAGAAAACAGCGCAACTTTAGTATCGCAGCCTAGAGTCATGCACATTCGATCAAATAGTTCTATTTTTGACAATCTAAGTCATGATTTAACCGATCAGACTGAGGTTAATCAATTAATTACACTACTGAATGAATGAAAGACCCGTGTCAATACTGGTGAACTTGAAATTCGTTTAAAGAATCCAGATAAGTACGTAGAACGAAGACCTTATCGATTAACCCCTATTGAACGCCAGAAAGTTAGGGATATAATTTCAGAATTAATCGAAAATAACATAATCAGAGAAAGTAAATCTCCCTATTCCAGTCCCATTATATTGGTGAAAAAAAAGAACGGTGACGATCGAATGTGCGTAGATTATAGGGAATTAAATTCTAACACTATACGTGATCATTACCCACTACCTCTAATTGGAGATCAGATAGATCAATTAGCAGGTGGAAAATACTTCAGTACTCTTGATATGGCATCTGGGTTCCATCAGATACCCATTTCCCAAAATTCCATTGAGAAAACTGCATTCATCACTCAAGACGGGTTGTATGAATATTTAACAATGCCTTTTGGTCTCTGTAACGCACCGTCGGTATATCAGAGATGCATTAACCGTGCCCTAGGACCTCTTCTGAACCCTGGTAGTGCCAACAATGGTCATAATGACAGTGTTGCACAGGTTTACATCGATGATGTCATTAGTAAAAGTCGTGACTTTTCATCTGGTCTTTCGTATCTCGAAAGAATTCTTATAGCTTTGCGTGATGCAGGGTTTTCCATTAATGTCGAAAAGTGTTCTTTTTTCAAAAGATCGATTGAATACCTAGGTAACGTGATTGAAGACGGACAAGTTCATCCAAGTCCCAAAAAGGTCGAAGCTCTTATAAAAGCACCTATACCGACTACTGTAAAACATGTACGTCAATTTAATGGTCTTGCAAGCTATTTTAGACGGTTTATACCAGATTTTGCTCGGACTATGGTCCCGTTATATAATTTAACTAAACAAGGTGTTAAATGGTCGTGGACAAACATCCATGAGGAGGTACGTCAAAAGGTCATCCATTATCTTACCTCTAGTCCTGTACTAACTATATTTAGAGAAGGCTACCCTATAGAATTACACACCGACGCCAGCAGCCTTGGTTTTGGAGCTGTCCTCGTGCAGATTATCAACGGACGGCAACACGTTGTTGCCTACTTCAGTATGCGAACTACGGAAACTGAAAGCAGATATCACTCCTACGAATTGGAGACGTTAGCCGTCGTAAGAGCAATCAAGCATTTTCGACATTATCTGTATGGGCGCAAATTTAAACTTATAACAGATTGCAACGCGCTGAAGGCTTCTGAACATAAACGGGATTTACTACCTCGAATTCATAGATGGTGGGCCTATCTACAAAACTTCGAATTCGACATCGAATACAGAAGAGGAGAGCGAATGCAACATGCTGACTTTTTAGCAGAAACCCTAATACTCTTACTGTCAATGTGATGACGAAAAATTTGGAGTGGCTGAACGTGGAACAACACCGTGATCCTCAGCTGAGACCGATCATTAATGCTCTGCATAATGGTGAGGTTGTTCCTGGGTATGTACTTGAAGACAATGCTCTCAGATATGAAAGGTCAGATCCTGCCCTAGGTACTCAAAAACTCATAGTGGTTCCTAAATCTTTTCAGTGGAGCTTAATAAACACTTTTCATACGTCTCTCTAGCATCCAGGTTGGGAAAAGACATTAAGCAAAATAAGAGAGACCTACTATTTTGATAAAATGAATACCCTCATTCGAGAATTTGTGAACAACTGCGTGGTATGTAGAACATCCAAACAGTCTTCCGGGGCGACACAAGTACAGTTACACCCGATACCAAAACCGACAGCTCCTTTTGAGGTTATTCACATGGACATAACTGGTAAGCTCGGAACTCCACAAGATCAAGAATATGTTGTAGTCACCATAGATGCCTACAGTAAGTACGTGTTACTTCGTTATACTAATGATAAAAGTCAATACAGCGCTCTTGGTGCCTTAAAACAATTAATACACCTGTTTGGAACGCCGAAACAAGTTGTGGTGGACGGTGGGCGTGAATTTCTCGGCGAATATAAAAACTACTGTGACAGGTTTGGTATTCAAATACATAGTATCGCACCAGGCGCTAGTCGAGCCAATGGACAAGTTGAACGGGTGATGGCAACACTAAAGAACGGCCTTATTATGATCAAAAATTATGAATTCCCAGAATGGCATACAGCTTTAGATAGTTTACAGCTGGCCCTTAACTGCACTATGCATAAAACTATTGGTATAGCTCCTCTTACACTACTTACCCGTCGTCAAAACTGTGTACCCCGGAATTATTAAACTTAGTGAATTTCGATAACCAGTCCATTGATGTTGAGGCAATCGAACGATACGTACAACGCAGGATGATCGAAGCGGCCGAAAAAGACAAAACAAGGTTTGACAAGGGCCGAGCGAAAATTCAAAATTTTCAACGTGGAGATTTTGTTCTGATCAAAAACAACCCGAGAAATCAGACCTCACTAGACCCTAAGTATAGTGAACCTTATGAAGTTTACAGAGTACTTGAGAATGACCGGTATCTTGTGAAAAAAGTTATCGGGCACCATGGGCGTCCTCGGAAGGTGGCACATGATCAGCTGCGGCGTGCACCGCAGCCAGATGCCAGTAACAATCATGAGATGACCGTGTCGCCGTCAGATGAGCAGCAAGCAGTAACTTCCGATATTACACTGCAACCTAATGATGACGTCAATCAGCCACCGATACCTTTAGTTGAAGAACCAGCGCCTGGACCATCCGGGATTAACCAAACTCCAGCACATCAAACGAACCATGATGCCTGCACTTCGGATAATCAATCCTCATCTTACTAAACATAAACAGGTGAACATTTTTTAGTATGACTCTAACAATATAATTAAATGAATTTATTTAATGATAAATAACACACAAGACTGTCTAACACATAATTACTGTCATATGTCAAAAGATACTGATGGCGTGCAGATTCGACCCATAACAAAAAAAAAAAAAAAAAAGATTGTAGGCGGGTGGAGACGTCCTATGATAATTAAGATTAAAATGTTATAGGCGGGTGGAGACGCCCTATGACAAATCAAAATATTTAAATGCTATAGGCGGGTGGAGACGCCTTATGGCAAATAATAAAAAGAAATAATAATAATTAAAAAAAAAAAAAAAAAGTTATGTGTGTTCGGTGATGCCCCATCAGTCAATTAAAAAGATGTTATGTTTCGTTTCGGCGACTCGTAACCAAAACAAAAAGCTTTTCTTATTATAACTATGTGAATAGCCTATAATAAGCAAAGATTGAATACTAACATTTAATCTTAAAAAAAAAAAAAAAAAGAATATGTTCACCAGTCATCGCGCGGAGTGATGATTATTAAATTTTTAATTACCTTGCCTAGGTTTATTGCGAATGTACCTAGTTAAAAATTTTTTTTTTCCTCACGCTGCAGAGCACGCATCGTTTATCAGAATGGCCGTGTCGCCGCACCTACATTTAAATGTAATGTAATAATACCGATTATTCGATAGTGATTAGTAATTGTTGTGATTTGTTTGATTGTAAAGTCTGTTTCATAAAAAGATTGTGAGTAACTTTATAGCGATTGAATCAAAACAGTTTTTGCTAAGAAGAATGCGTTCCAAATTATTTATTTTAATTAACCAAAATCTTCATTTAAAGAAAATAATTTTATTCTTGCAGATAAGTTGTAATATTGTAAATGGATGGCATTTTGACTAAGAAAATAAGTATTCTTTGATATTTCTCTAAAATTAGTTTTGATATTGTAAATTAATAATCTTAATTAATTTATCCGAACGTGGGCAATATTCGTTACAAATGACGTAGTATCGTAAGACCCGCCCTCTCTAGCGAAGAGGGGAGAGTAGGGATGTGCGCACGGTCGGATAAATACGAGCGACGATGGAATTAAGACACTTTTGATCGAGCGCTCGAGCGGGAAGGTTCTCTAGAGAATAAGTGTTGGTTTGTAAGTAAGTTTGATTTACTATTTGAAGTAAAAGTTTATTTTTACTATATTCAATATTCATTTTTGATGTCCTATTTGACTAGTGATTTGTAATTTGCAATAATAAATTTAAAGTTAAAAATTTTAATTAGATCATTTATTTGATTAGTGATTTTGTTTATTAAAATCAAAGAGTAACTATTTTAAACCGTTTTATTTTATTTAGATTTACTAAAGAATCTTTATCCTCTTAGAAATGAATCATGACAGTGCCAGAACCGATGACTCTCAAGGAGTCAGCGGTTCTGACATTTTTAAAAACAATAATATTAATCGAAATCCGACATATATATATATATATATATATATATATATATAAGTAGTAAAGTAAATATACATATAAGTAGGTATGTGTGTGTGTGTAATTTGAAATGAATATACACATTGGTGTGAATCAATAAAATGGTAAAATAAAATCTAAAAATGATTTTTTTTCAGGGTAGTTTTTTTTTATAGTAGAGAGAGCAAACGAGCAAGAGGTGCACTTAATGGTAAGTGATCACCGCCGTCCATGGACATCCGCAATACCAGAGGTCTTGCAGTTGCGTTGCCGGCCTTTTAAGAATGAGTAAGCTCTTTTCTTGAAGGTCCCTATGTCGTATTCGTTCGGAAATACCCCTGCCGGTAATTGGTTCCACAACAGAGTAGTGAGAGAGTGTCGGGAGAATCGCACAGTTGTGGATTTCCAGACATCGAGATGGTGAATATGGAACTTCCAATTTTGACGCGAGGTCCGATGGCGGAATTCGGAGACAGGAGTTAATCCAAACAACTCGTTGGAACACTCCCCATGATAAATACGATAGAAGACGCAGAGAGAACTTACATCTCTGCGCAATGCCAAAGAGCTCTCGTATATGCAAAGGGGGGATGTTAATTTTTTTCTCACATACCCCATTGTGTGGGGTATCGTTGGATAGGTTTTTATAAAATATTGTAGCTTTGTGAAAACAAGTTTTCGATTAAGGGACTCGTTTATTTATTTATTTTTATTTATTTCATACTTTATTGTACACAAAATACATCTTTTTGAAAAATTAATATAAAACATGTACAAAGGGCGTGCTTATCTCTGAAAGAGATGCCTACCAGCAGACCCGAGAAGCGAGAATGCACAAATAAAGGCAGAACACAGTGTACAAGTGCATAACTTACAATTAGAATTATATAATACAAAAAACAAAAAAATATTAATCTATACCTTATACCTAATGCCTTTTAAATTATCATGAAAAGTAATGCTCTTTTACTGAATTATTAAGCTTTAAAGTGTTAATTTTTGTTTAGAGTCAAGTGTCTCCCCCCACTGCCAGCTAAACGGTTGGTTAAAACCAACCGTTTTGGGAAAAAATTCAAATAACAAACCGGAGTGGGAAAAAATTCACGGTAGTAGTAAATATAATGAATTTAAAAGGAAAACTATCAAAGCTTTAAAGAATTCACAAGGTTTTTGAGCAATAGTCGGCTATTTATAAAATATACTGAGAGAAGTTTTTATAGGCGCTGAATCTATGATCCGTCACTGACGTTAAATAGGTTAAATGTTCATAGTATGAAACTGTAAAAGCTCTCTTCTTAGTCCGCATTATTGTAATGGGCAACTTCGGAACCCTGCATAGTGCGTGGCCCAACACGCATTTTACCATTTTTTTTACAGCACAAAATAGAAAATAAGCAGACGGTTCGCTTGATGTAAAGAGAAACCATTGCCAATAAACACTAAAGATGTTATTGGTGCATTGCTATCCGTGTGGCGAGATGGCGATGCTATATGCATAAGCCGGCTTACCCTCCAAACCGGAATACGACAATGAAGACAAAAAAAGCCACCAAATACAGTAATAAAAAAAAACATATAACACTTTTTAAACCCGTTGGTCGAGTGGTTAGAGACCCTGACTACGCAATCAACGAGGCTCGGGTTCGATCCCCGACGGGGACAAGCATTTGTGTGATGAGCATAAATGTTTGTATTTCTGGGTTTGGGTGTTTATTATATATATTCTAGTATTTATATATGTATTTCTATGTATTAGTATCGTTGACTAACACCCATAACACAAGCAAATAATTTGCTTACTTTGGGGTTAGATCAGTAAGTGTAATTTGTCCCGTGAATTATTATTATTATTATTATTAATTACAATTTATACAGCAGATTAACCTGAATGAAAAAAGAACATAATAATTAATGATTTTTATGTAAAGTAACATGATGGTAAAATGGTAAGCCACCCAGCAAACACATAGGGTGATAAACATTGACGTTATTTCAGCAGGAATAGGTAAGGAGGTGGTCAAAAATAGCTGGGCAAAAGTTGCGGAAACCTACCACCTAGTAGCCAATAGGTCGCCTCTTACAACCTACCTGGCAGAACAGCAATTAGTCTAATCTTCAAAGAATCCCGGACAAACACGGGGAAAACTGTACCTATTGAGTTTGTAACTATAAATTGCCCTGATGATGCTTGTGTAAGCGAAACCGTTTGGTAATAAGTGATAATAGCTTTACTGTGAAACAGTACAAGTGTATAAGTGATAAAATATTACATGAAAACTGTACCTAATTTGACAAAAAAACTTACGTATTACTATCAAAGTATTCTCCAAAATCGCCTCTGTGGTCGGATTCTCCAAAATCTGGTGTCGGAGTCTGGTGTCGGAGTTGACCACATGAGGTCCCGGGTGCGATTCCTGGGTCGAGCAAATCAAAAAGAATGTTTTTTTTCAGCTTTCTAATAAAAACAACTTTGCCCGAGATTTGAAAGGAACGGAGGATCCGTTGGCAATAGATAGGCTTGCCACCTATCACATTGTGGACTAAGTTTCTTCGGCTAATCGTAGGTCCACTTGTTGTTGTACCTCCACATACTTCATTGAGGATTCGGACGTGAAGATACTTCTTTTTTATTCTCCAAAATCACTTTACCTTTTATTATGCTTTCCAAACGTACGTTCCAAACGTATTTCTAAGTTTGCCGTCTTACAGATTCGTCAGCTTATCGTAGATATGACATTGTCAGCTAACAGTCTTAATAATATAAAACTTTTATTGTGTGCATAGTCAGCGTTCATTCCATCTCGTTTATTAGCTCATATTGCTGCATCGTAGACGATGCAATAGAATGAGTGTCGATTTACACGCATCCTCAAATAGATCCATACTAGTCCATACTAATATTATAAATGCGAAAGTGCTTTTGTTTGTCCGTCTTTCACTGCGAAACGGAGTGACGAATTGACGTGATTTTTTAAGTGGACTTTACGACTAAAATTCTTAAGGTCTGCACTCTATACTTGTAACTGAAGGATGAAAAGAAAACAGCCGTATGGGGTAAAATTGGATAGGATTATAAAGATAAATTACATGGAGTTTTTTTTTTTTATTTTACCAATATTTTGTGAGATATTCCCTTTAAAGCTTTCAAAAGCGTACCTCTAGTATAATTATACAGTAAAAAAAAATTGTGTGTGACAGCTCCGACGCACGACTGGAGTTTACTCCTTAAGTACGATTGTCAAAACAGACGCAAAAAAACCCACGATCTAGCTGCACTGCTCACACCAAATTAGAAAGTTGCGAAGGATGGGTTGCGCACCAAAAACGTAACGAGATCATTCGTTCAGTAGATTTTACTCCTCACATTTTTCTCATACCGGGCGTCTTATATCAAAAAACGATTCTTAAGGAGTAAACTCCAATAAACTCCAAAAATTTGTAACAAATATTGGCAATATAGAATTCAACAAAAACTTAAAACATTTATCTGAACTAAATCGGTCATGTAGCTTATAAAATAAATGAGAAAATTTCGATGTTTGCATTAAAGATTTCAGTAGCTGTACAAAATAAATGAGTTTTTAAAGTGACTTTGAAAAATACAAACTTATTTTTGATGCCGTAAAAATAGTTACACTATGGTATAAAACAAATATATTTTGCTGCTACGGAACCTTTTACTAGCGAGTTCAATTGGCTCTTGATCGGTTTTTTAAAATACGCATTAGCTATTAAAAGTGTCCAACGAAAATGCAATTATTTTAGTTGACCTTCTTCGCGGAACGCTGTTTTCATACTTACAGGAAAAAACTTTATGTCTTGTGTCCAGATACAATAAAATGAAAAAAGTACAGTTTAAGCGTTAAGAAAATTTTTGCTTACGTGTTCCATACATAGTGCCTAAGCTCCATAATTTACACTCATTTTGCTGAGCGTTTTCCCGTGTTCTGAGTTCTTATTATTTATTTTTTTTGTAGACTTTTCATTTTTACATCTAGCTTAAAAAATAACAAAATAGGTACGCCAGAGATAATATAAACTGTGATTCTAACCTATATAATAAAATCAAATAGAAAAGTAAAAACTGTACATTGAATATTTTTTTAAAAGAATACTTGGGGCGTGATCTACAATCGATATCGAAGCCAAAATAATTTTTAGAACTTTTGTCTGTTTGTATGTTTGTCTGTTTGTCTGTATGTATGTCTGGGATAAACTCAAAAAGTACTGCATGGATTTACTTCAAATTTTGCATGAATATTACTAACAGGTCGGATCAACGTATAGGCTACATATTATTACGCTATCACCCACGGGGAAGGAGCTGTGCGGAATAAACGAAGTCTGCGTGGACGAAGTCGCGGGCAACAGCTAGTATATCAGAATAAAATAACGAGGCAATGTTTCTACTCAAAGTCGTTGTAAACTTATATATGTTAACCAATATTTGGTTTAAATTGCAAGTTTCTTGCACAATACACTATTGCACATTCTATAACGATTTGTGATTTTTTGGTTACCCGTACTTTTAAACAAAAAGTATGGGTAAAAATATTTTTTAACACCAAACCCATAAAATAACTTCGACAAATGCAAATATGACGACGACTGTATCGTAACATGTCAGGCGTAACACTCTTGAGATCTTTAGTTACTACAAAGTATCTTCACGTCAGTCCTCTGGCGAGGTAGGCAAGGTGGACCGAATGTCTTATAAATTTTCCGGTTCACCAAAATTTGATGAGAAGAATGATGATCTCCGTAGCCGCATTTTACTAGGAATCGATAATTACTAGCAAATAACCGAGACTCTGGGCCACTAGCCAAAATCCGAGATATATAATGCAAAATATCGGACTTTGATAAAAAGGCGACCGATTGGCTATATGAGTCACTACCATAGTGGCTACTAGGTGGTAGAGTTCTGCAATGTCTCGCCCGGGTCTGGTACCAACGCCTTACCTATTTCTGCCACAATAGCGTCAGTGCTTATCACTGTCGTGTTCCGGTTTGGAGGTTAAGGTAGCCGGTAACCTTATGCATGTGGCATTAGACCTCGTCACAAGATAGCAACGCACCATTAATAGGCGATGGTTGACTCTATCAAGAGACCCATCTGCTTGTTTGCTGTCTTATGACATTAAAAAAAACCTGGAATAAATTTCCAATAATATTTTTCTCGGCCTGTGAATCGAACCCGGGTCCTAATGACCTAAACCAAATAGACTAACCACTAGACAACGAGGCAGTCACTACATAATTAGCTATAAAAACGATATGTTTGTTTCTGCTGAATCACTTGCATATTCAGTAACAACGAAGATAGTCCACAGATAAATATTAGTCCCCGGGTTTGTCTTTTTAGTCCAGTACTTTGAAGAATAGACCATCTACCGATCTGTTGTTCAGTTCGCAAAAGGCGAGTGATTGCCTATTCGTGTCACTTCCACCTTGACTACTAACTGGTTTTTGGTACCACCACCTTAATTATTCCTGCCGCGATAGTGTCAATGCTTATTACTGTCGTGCTCTGATTTGGAGGGTAAGGTAGCCGGTAAACTTAAATTAATGATATTGACAACCTGCCCAACGGATAGTAACACATTATTAACACCTTTGGTGTGTATAGCCGATGTTTTTTTCATCAGAAGATCCTTCAGCTTGTTTGTCATCCCAAGATAAAAAAACTAAAGACAACGTTTTTTACAGTTCTGCATTACATCTTCACTTATTCCATACAGTCTAAGACAAGATCAAATCTCAAAAAACAAAGGTTTTCCGATTTGAATGCGCGAGACTTCTGAAGTTACATAAAGTTCAAAAATAGAAACCCGACGTCGCCTGGTTTAATAGACGACTCGTAAAATATAATCGAAGAGCTCGTTAACTAAGAAGTCTACTAAAATACGAGAAAAAATTGAAAGTATTCAAGTATAATTTTATTGTATTTTTTCCCTATGTTGATCTAGGCCCTATTCCGTGCGTAAATCATCCGTCTTACTGCCAGGCATCTCTTAAAAGCGAGAAAAGCCTAATACTTTTCACTAACGTCGTGACTACTAACTAGGCATGTGTAAGTAATGCGAGTGATGCATCACGTGTGATATCACTCGAGCGCGTACTGTAACATCACACATTACTTGACTAAAATAAGCATCACACCATCACACTAAAAATCACGCGCGTTGTAGTAGCGCAGTAACTCGCGACATGACTCGCAGACCCGCTCGAACCGAGCCCTCCCAAACGCATCGCATCGGCAATGTATTTCGCCCGATCAGGTGTCTTAGTATATTATTTAGAACTTTATTTTTATTGTAAAAGGGTTTATATTTTCTTAACACCACCGCCCACCTCCCGTTGTACGGTCGTAGCTAAATACTAAACTGTCCTTTCATTTCAAATTGCAATGCAAATATTGCGATATTTTTTAGTTTGTTTACTAACGTGGTCAAGGACGCGTCTTTATTGGACTATTTTTAAATATCTCATATGTGTGATAGTGACAGTGGCTGCGATCAATATATGAGTGTATATATAGGACTGGACTGTAAAAATTCTGAACACTAAATGTGCTAATCTGTAATAAAATTGATTTTTAAATAGGTCAATATCCATGGGTCCTTGACTACTTTCATTATGCCTTGTTGGTTTAGGGTATAAGTATGAAGGAAAACCAACTTTGTATAATTTGTATATTTAAACCATAGTGAGTAAATCCCACTATTGCTCAATTCATTTCTTTCATGTAATTATGAATCATCATAATGACACGCAGACAACATCATATCGCTCATATCGCTGCTATGTTACTATTTCAGTAACATGTCATATTACACTAGAATATTGCATTTCCTACATTAGAACGCGCGATGGTGTGCTATCGCATGGCGCTACTTCATAAAATCATAACATCACAAATGATGTTTGAAGTGATGGTATAATGTAATATTACTCGGAACGAAATGTAATATCACATCACTTCGTGGTGCACTGTTTTGCCATGCCTACTATTAACTATATGGCAGAGATTTGCAACGTCTCGCTCTAGTTTTGATACCACGGTCTTGCCTATTTCTGCCGCCATAGCGCCGGTGCTTGTCTTTGACGTGTTCTACTTAGAAACTAAAGTAAGGTTCACCAACTTATACATTTGGCATTCCTACCTACCACACAGATAGCGATGGATCATTAACATTACTGCTGTCTATAAGTGATAGCTATATCTTTCCATCAGGAGAACTGTCAACTTGTTTGCTATCGTATGATATAAAAAAACATATATGGAACCTCCTATTTATTATTGCCGACAAAACATCATCTTAGACAAGGGCAACTGAGCACATTTAAGCAATTTCGGGGCATGCAGCTATTGCTTAATCTGTTATATCATGGGATAGCAAACAAGCACTTGGCTCGCCTGATGAGAAGAGATGATCATCGTTTTTAAAGTCGTGAATTGAAATCTCCACGTGAATTGTACATTACTATTTGTGTGGGGGCATGATATTGCTACATGCATAAATTTTACGGCTACCGTTTAAATAGACGCCTAACCGACAAATGAAATAAGTAAAAATGTTGATATTCGTCGTAATAATATAATATAACTTGTAATATCCGAAAACGGTCTTTATACTCCTGTGTCACATCATGTAACGTTCTTCTTCTTCTAGTGTCAGAAAGTTCAGCCATTATATTTTATCAGACCAAAATCGCATCACAGCTACGGCAACGTCATTGGCTTTATTAAGGTTTACCGTGCAGGTATTTGGGCATGATGGAAATGATAGGTAATCCATTGATTGAATTCGGGCCCCACGATCACAGCGCTCCTCTAAAAAGAAGCCCCACCTATACATATTTTGTTGCAGCGGCCTACTTAAGTCTGTAGTCAGTTGAGTGACAGTGTAGCGTTAATTACAGGAAGTGACATTTAGCACTCATTTCTCTCTGCTAGTTAAATTATTCATGTATGTTTAATCATCGCAAATTGTTATCGAGCTCTTGGACTAAAAGGGTGGATCCGACCAGTTGCGTGGGGACTGTGCCACCTTATTTTATTTTGAATTTCGTGTTTTGCTGTATCTATTTAATTACGAATCGCACATCGGAAAATTAGTACAGCTTATACTGAATTCGGAAGTTTTATGAATTGCGCTATTTTGGATTTATTACGCGACCACCGATATTTATTATTTGCTGTTGGAATCAAACTAATTCAGAAATAAAAAAACCAGCCAAGTGCATGTTGCACCACGCGCAATGTAGGGTTCCGTAGTTATTCATCATACTAATGCCCGTTTATCTAATCATGTGCTAATGCGACGTGAAGCATAAAAAAAAGAATAAAATAAATATTAAAGAGGAGTCCCATACAACAGACGTGATTTCTTCCCCCCATGTTGATCCGGGCTCCTTTTGGTACCACCACACTAGTGTCTATGCTTTTTATTGTCGTGTTCCGGTCCACAAAGGAGTCCGGAAGAACACGGGGCAGTGGAAGAACGGCAATTGGTCTATACCGACTGTCATTCTGCCAAGTAAGAGACGACCGATTGTCAATACGTGTCAATGAAATCGGTTACGGATAATAATTGCATAGTGAAAACTTAAAAACCGTCTGGTATCGCGGGACCCAGATAGAAACAAAGTACCTTATTATAAAAATATTAACTTTAAGTTATATTCGAGGTAGGTATAAAGAAAACAACCCGTATCACGGTTATATATTTTTTATTTTGATCAAAATAACAATAAGAAACTGCAATTATAATAACAGTCATCACGTAGACTATACATTAGACACTGTATAGCCATTGTTTATTTAATAACTAGCTACGCCCGTGACTTGGTCCGCGTGAAAAAATTTCGAAAAAGTAGCCTAAGTTACTCCCTGTCACATCTATAAGCTATATGCCAGTGAAATTCCCGTCAAAATCAGTCCAGCCGTTCCAGAGATTAGCCAGAACAAACAGACAGAAAAAAGTGTAAAAAAATATATTTTGTTATGTATACATATACATATTTTGTTATGTATTGTATATGTATACATATATGCATACACATATATACCATATGCATTTAGTAAAAAGCGGTTATTTTAATATTACAAACAGACACACCAATTTCAAAAATTTTGTATAGAAGATTAAAATATGATATTTGTGTTTGATACTTAGTAAATTCACTTGCTACAACAAAGTTTACACATTGTGATCATAATAGTCAATAAAATCTTACGCTTTCATTTAACGTTACGGATATTTTTTGGCGGTATCGGTACCTCCGCAACGCCCCATAAGGATCATCTTTCCAACTAGCGGCCAAAAATTTTCCTTCGATTTGGACTACTAAAGTTGTGGTATTTTAATATTATTCGTTTATAAATATCATAACGTTAATATTCTAAGATAAATGCGTATTTTTATCTTCAACCGTGTATAAAAAAGTGTAGAGAAAGACCATTTTTTATTATAATATCATCGCAATGGAGGTAAATACAAAAATAAGAGTAGTATTGGCAGATGCGTCTTTTCTTTTTTATTCTGGTATCTGGTATATGTAATTAAAAATGTTAGATGCATCCTTTCAACAGGAGCAATATTATGACGTAGATATTTGTTAAGGCCATTTTTTTAAACCTGGATAATTAGGCGTGGCTATTTAATCATAATAATTATACAACAATCCACGTGCTTTTTGTAAAAATTATCTCCCATTAATAAAAAATAAAGAACATAAAAACTAAAATATCATGTACCACTAAAGCTATATAATTTATATAGATTTTTTATAAAACTGCGAGAGCAATATGTCTAAGATATGTGTATGCCTAAACTTCGAGCCATTTTGTATTACTTAACTCGCATCGCGTGCATCGTCCAAAATGAATGCTTTTCAGAAGTAGTAAATAGAGCAATCTTAGTATTTGCGAAGCTGCGCTTTCAAATACTAACATTGCTCTATTTAATACTATCTAATCTGTTTTTAAAATCATATTTTTTTAAGTTTTATTTTAATTTTCTTTTACGGGCTCCTTTGACGGGTCGTCAATTGTACCTACAGCTTGTATTTGACCGAAAATGTAGCCTCACAGCCAAAAATGCAATCTGCAAAAGTTCAGCGGACTTTTCTTTTTTCTGTTTTTTTTTCTAAAAATATATAATAAAAATCAATCCCTATTTTCCGCGGTCACGACATCACGCGTGAATGGCTGGACCGATTTCGTTAATTCTTTTTTGTTATATTTGTGAGAAGGTTGTTATAAAAGAAAATGTTAAGAAAATTGCGCGGAAAATTATAAAATTTAAGAATACTTAACCACCATATAAAGTTCAATTGACTTTCGGCTGCCTGGAAGGACAATCCCGTATACTTATATAAACTACGTGTCACGTTGTTAAAACAACGTTAGCCGGGTCAGCTAGTATATAATAAAATACATGACACAAATTAAATATAGTCACATTACAATTAATATTTTTTTTAGCAGAGGGGGCAAACGAGCAAGAGGTGCACCTGATGGTAAGTGATCACCGCCGCCCATGGACAACTGCAATACCGGGGGTCTTGCAGCTGCGTTGCCGGCCTTTTAAGAATGAATGAGCTCGTTTCTTGAAGGTTCCTAATTCGTATCCATTCGAAAACACCCCCGAGGGTAATAGATTCCGCAATGGAGTAGTGCGAGGCAAAAAGTGCCGACAAAAGCGCACGGTTGTGGATTTCCAGACATCGAGGTGGTGAGGATGGAACCTTAAACTTTGACGCGATGTCCAATGATGGAATTTAGCTGCAGAAATTAGTCCGAATAACTCTTCGGAACACTCCCCATGATACGGTAAAAGATGCAGAGCGAACCTACATCTCTGCGTAACGTCAAAGAGTCAAGCCGATTAAAAATAGCCTGATCGTCGACGATTCGAACCGCTCTACGTTGAATGCGATCAAGAGGAAGAAGCTGGATACTGAGGAGCTCCGGCCCAGAGGTGAGAACAGTACTCCATGTGAGGTCAAATTTTAGCTTTGTAAAGTTGATGGCGATGGGCTGGCATGAAGTACTGCTTGCTCTACTGAGTACTACAAGCTTTTTGGAGGCCAGTTTAACCTTTCCTTCCAAATGACCGCGGATTTGAACGTTGTTCGATATATCGCCTCCCAGTGTTCCAATACTGGCTGAGGCTGTCAGGTGAATGTTCTCGAACCGAGATGATACGACAAAGGGTGTTTTTTTAGCGGTTAACGCACAAAGCTGCGTCTTTTTGGGGTTATATGTAACAAGGTTTTGACGACTCCATTCTGAGACATCGGTTAGTCGATACTTGAGTTCAGACACGAGCTTGTTCCGGCCCTCTTCGATGTGTTCCTAAGAAATACCGTTACGGCCGGAGTATGTAGCATCACCAATACTGTCCGTATAGCAATGTATGTTACTAATTCGCAACATATCATTGATATGCAGAAGAAACAGTGTCAGTGATAGCACGCAGCCTTGGGGAACACCAGCATTGACAGGTTTTAGGTCGGAGCATGCACCGTCGACTACGACCTTGATGCTCCGATCAGCCAAGAAACTGGTGATCCGCTTGCATAATTTCTCGGGAAGCCTTCGTCCCCCTCGGTAGGCGGTGCGTTCCCTTGGTCATCCAGGGTCGAGTTTTTCGCAAAGAACGAGCCCAGATGATCGACTTTTTCCTTTGAGGTATGGGCCAGAGAGTCATCGTCTCTGTGCAAGGATGGAAATGAAGACTGGGAGAAATTCCCTAAGACAGCCTTGGCGAGAGACAAGAACGCACGAGTGCCCGAGGGAAGGCGAACTATTTTCTCACCAATTCTGCCAATGTGTTTCGATTTTGCCTTGGCGATAGCTCTTTTGAAGAACCTCGAGGAAGAGTTGTATTCCTTTCATAATGCGCTAGTTTTTACATCACGAGATGCCGACGCAGCAGCCCAAGTTCGGTAGCATTCCTGTTTTCGGCGTAAAGCTGCTTTACAGTGGCGACCAAACCAAGGCTGAGACTTGCCACCAATGGGCACCGCAGAAGATGGAATGAAAAGTTCCATACCCTGCAGCACCACATCAGCGACAGAGTCAGTGACAGCATTCGGATCATCCAGCGAGAAGCACAACCGCCCCCATGAGTAGGATGCAAAGAAATTAAAAGAAAGAAATTATTATAAGAGTTGGTGTTAAAAGCGATCGACCCTAAGTTTTATATCATAATAGTCAGATATTTTATAAAACCATCTATATCTATTTATCTATATATATGAAAGGTTAACAAAACAGATATACAACGCGAATGTGGAAGGATGTAGGTACCGGGGAAGACCAAGACTGACATACCACGATCAGATTGATCGAGTACTGTCCGAAGGAGGTGTCAAGAGTCTTCGCAACCGGCGTGCGTGTATGAAGAGAGTGTGAATATGGAGGAAGCGAGACAAGCCTGCAAGGATCGTGATGTGCACTCGGTTCTCTCTGCCTACCCCGTAAGGGATCTAGCGTGAAGATATGTGTGTATATTTAGTAAAAAGTGGTTATTTTAATATTACAAACAGACACTCCAATTTTATTTATTTGTACAGATAATTAATTTTATTAACGCAAGTTAATTGCTGCCTCAATTAAAGGTAATAACGACATTCTTAAATTTAAAAAAAAAACGGTATTCAATTACGATATAATACATTAACAAAAATAGTAATCGATAAGATAAAACAAAACAGTCACAAATTTCAATCTATAAATGTTATATTGAGATGGAGTTTTACCAAGTGTCGACGATGAAGAGCGTATAATGTATTTTATAAACTCAAATAGTCAAATTCTTAATTATACGTTAAAAAACAAAAAATATTAATTTTATATGTCTATTATATAACAATCATATTATCATTGTTAAAGAATTTTAATTTAAAATTGACGTTCAAACGTGTATACGTTATACTTTGAATAAAAGTATTCAATTCAAAAAAAAATTCAATTCAAAACTTGCTTGAAAAACTTCCATGTGAAAGGGACCTATATTGACACACAACAGTGTAGACTTAACCCTAAAATCAAATCAATCGAGGCGAGGTCGTCTGGTGTTAAGAGAAACGGATTTCTTTGTGAAGATATCAGAACGATATTAAACGCTGCCCCGTCACTTCCGCTGATAATAGGGAACATTTAGCGAAATACCATTCCAAATGTTAAGCGTGTTTACACTGTAATTTATTGGTGACGTGTTTCAGAACGCATTTTCGTGATCTACATTCCTAAAGCGGTCTTTGGTGAAATTAATATCCAAGTTTGCAAATACGTAAAGCTGTTTACACATGATTTAGAACACGAATAGTGTTCCAGTTTGGCATAATTTTCGAATGTCATCACTTTGTACAAATCAGGGTAGATTTAAATGCCTTTATAAAAAACTGATTGATGTGCACGGCTTCAGTGTCTGATGATCATTGCTGACGTGTTTCAGACGTATCAGATTGCTGACGTGTTTATTGGTGACGTGTTTCAGAACGCATTTTCGTGATCTACATTCCTAAAGCGGTCTTTGGTGAAATTAATATGCAATTTTCCAAATCGTAAAGCTGTTTACACATTGATTATATAATATAAGCACTTGTACTGTTTCACAAAAATTTTAAATTTTATTTATTACACAATCACTTTTAAACTGACAGCCAACCGGTTTCGCCTATTAAAGCATCATCACATGATTTAGAACACGAATAGTTTTCCAGTTTGGCATAATTTTCGAATGTCATCACTTTGTACAAATCAGGGTAGATTTAAATGCCTTTATATAAAACTGATTGATGTGCGCGACTTCAGTGTCTGATAATCATTGCTTAATCAGGATTTCCTATTTCAAATGGTTATTAATTTAAATTGATGCAAATAAATATTTTCATTATTATTTATCTCTGCGTCATTTATTATAATTCATGGAACAAAACTGTCATTTTCTTTAATTTCCCACATAAATAGATATAGACATTTATTCTACTTAATGCAAATGCAATATTTTATACTTTATTAATATTTCTCTCATATTTTTTTTATATCATAAGATAGCAAACAAGTATATTGCTCTTCTGATATAAAAAGAAAACATCGCCTACGGGCGCCACAGATGTTAATAGTGCGTTGTTATGCATATTGCGGAATGGCAATGCAACATGCCATGTTTATTGTCTACCGGCTAACTTACCCCCCAAACCGGAACATAACAACTATAAGAATTGATGCTTTTGCGGCAATAAGTAAAACGGTATCTTCAAGCCCGTATTCAACCGAAAAATTCAACAAGTGCACCCATGGTTTTTTTACCGGTGGTACCGGACCCGGGTGAAACAGTGCAAAACTCTGCCACCTAGTAACCACGATGTAACTAACTCGCAAAGCCTCTTTACTCGCTTCTTACGAACTGCTAGGCAGAATGGCTTGGTCTATTCTCCAAAAAATCCCGGGCCCACACAGAGTAAAGTGAAATGTTTCAACTAAACTAAACGCAAAAATCAACCGTCGCTCCAATAAATAAGCTAAACTTGTGCACTTCATTTGACACTTACGTAAGTGTATTTTATTTCCACTGATTAGTCGATGGAACAAGTCCAAGACAAAGGAAAACCTAGTGCTATTGTGTTGATCACAGGCCTTCGGTTGCTTTTGTTTGACCTGGGTTAAATTGCAATACACAGAGATAAAATATTATGACTTGTATTCGTTTAGCTAACCCTCGCGGCCTCGCCCGTGAGAGCACCCGCTATGCGGACGACATACTAGATTAATTATGAGTTTTTCAGCAACTTCGAAGTTGATTTTTGAAAAACATTACCAAGGATCTTTAAATATCTTCACGCTAAATCTCATTCGAATCGAATTAGCGGTTTAACGGTGGCAGCGTAACAGACAGACAGGTAAATCATACATAAGTCTACCGGCTACCTTACTCTCCAAACCGGCACACGACTATAACAAGCATTGACGCTGTTGCGGCGAGAGTAGGTAAGGTAGCGGTACCAGATCTGAGCAAGACAATACAGAATTCTACCACCTAGGAGCCCATCGTGGCTCCTAGGTTGTAGAGTTCTTTATTGTCTTGCTCTTGTAGTGACTCGTATAGCCGATCGCTTGCCTTATAAAAACTAACTTTCCCCGTGTTGGTCCGGGCTCCTCAACTGCTGTTCTGCCAGGCAAGTCGTAAAAGGCAACCGATCGGCTACGCATGTTTATTTATTTACTTTCTTGGCATAAAAAACAAGTTTAAATCGTACGTGTATCTACAACATTGCATAAGCACACATTAAGATACAAGCTAAACTTAAACTCTAAACATGTATGCACATATAGTTTTCCATTGATAGTTACATCATACGGTAACTAAAGAACTAAAGAAAAGGCAATTTGATTCATTCATTCACTGCCATCCCGCCACACGCACAAGCAACGCATATAACATATTTTTTGTCCTTAGGCGATGGTTTCCCTTTCCATCAGAACTATCTTCGTGTCTAAGACAGAGTCTTGTGATATAAAAAACCTGCCAGAGCGGCAGATGATCTATTTTCCTAAGGACACCCGGACCAACACTCCCCTCTATCTATACAAATAAATAAAATTGGAGTGTCTGTTTGTAATATTAAAATAACCGCTTTTTACCAAATGCATATGGACGTATACTTGATACATATACCAAATATAACATTTTTTTACAATTTTTGTCTGTCTGCCTGTCTGTTCCGGCTAATCTCTGGAATGGCTGCACCGATTTTGACGGGACTTTCACTGATAGATAGCTGATTTAATAAGGTGTCATTTAGGTAGCCTAAATGACACCTTATTACATTAGCTATAATATTTTATTTTTGAAAATTTGTCACGCGGACGAATTGGTGGACATAGCTAGTTATAAATAAATACGCATTACATTATAAAAAAAATATTATATTATATTTTTTATTATTATAATTAATAACTAATTAATTAATTATAATTAATAATTAATTAATTAATTATAATTAATAATTATAAATTAATTATTATATTTTTTTCAAATCAACAAAGTATGATCATATACGCGTAATAATTAGGGATGGGCCGAAATTCGTTTCACATTCGGTTTAACCGAATTTCGGCAGCTTGAACCGAACTTCGACATTCGGCCGAAATTCGGTTTAAATGCCGAACATTCGGCACTAGAAAAAAGTATCTTCTTGCACTATTTTGCTTAAAATCTATGCTAATGTTATAAAGAGGAAAGATTTGTATTCTATATTTTTATATATTGAATCATCTAAACTCAAAAACTACTACACCGATTTGAAAAAATCTTTCACCATTAGAAAGATATGAAATCATCCCCGAGTAACATAGGCTATAACTATACTTTCGTAAATAACCCGTAAAACGGTTGACCCAGCAGGCCATCCCTGAAACATCCCGGTAAATAAAAAAACATTAAAACGAAAATGAAAAAACTTCAGCATAGATTTTTGAGTTCGAAGAGTTCAAAAAATATGTAAAACGGTTGACCCGGCAGGTCATCCCTGAAACTTCCCGCTAGATTTTTATCTATATCTTAGCATATCACAGATTTTTTCAGAGTTCAAAAATCTTAAATTTGTTACAAATATTCGTTAGTACATAGAAGTCGTTGTAAATGACAGTAATTTCAAAATTTTTGAAATGCTATATATTTTAGAAACGATGATTGATTTTGGTCTTTCGAATGGCATTCAATGTAATTTTTGACCTCTAAATTTTTTTATAGCTACGTAATCTAGTCTCAGAATGTCGAAGCAATATCAAAAAAAATTTTTTCGAATTTTTCGATATTACTAAATCCCAAAAAAATCGACCGATTTTGATGCAATTTGCTTATTTGACGCAATTTATAGAAAGAAAAGCTGATTAGACTTTTAAGTCAATCGGTATATTAGTCTGAAAGTCATTTTAAAAATGCAAAGTTTGCTGTAAACAACAAAATATTAATATTTCAAAAGCCGTAACTTTTGAAAACTTGATTTAATTTTGATTTTTGAAACTGTATTTGAAAAAAAATCGAATTTATGTCTAAAACACTTCCAAATTTTTTCGTCAATGATAACTTCCGAGCGGATTAACCGATCATGATACAATTTATGAATTAGACGCAGTTTTTTAAGAAAAAGAGCTGATAAAATTTTATACTCAATCGATACATTAATTTCAATTAATTAATTAAAAAAATATGTTTCGGCAATTTTTTGCGATTTTTCAAAATTTCTCAAAATATTCTAGTCCGAATTGGATAAAATTTTTGGAAGTCTAAGTTGAGCAGAATCTAATTCAATGCCATTAACCGCGTTTCGATCGGTCAAGCCGTTCAAAAGTTATGAAATGTTTTCATACACACATACATACAACCATACACTCTCTCTCATACACACACACATACATACAGACATACTGACGTCACGAAACTAGTCAGAAAATGTTCCATACGTAGCGGGAAGTTAAAAATCTAAAGTTTGATATAGATGAAGATGCATATATTTTAATCTTAATCTTTTTAATTGCATTCAACGTAACTTTTACCTTTAAATGGTTTTATTAGCTCCAAACTCGGTAGGTTAAAAAATGTCGAAAAAAGCCGCGGTAGGTACGTACTACCGAGAGCCGCGGTAGTACGTACTACCGCGGCTCTCGTTGAGTGTAGTAGTGCTCGTGTCTCCTGAAGATGCTTCGGTTGCGAAGTGAAACGTGCGTTGAGTGCGTCAATTGTGTGCTTTTGTGTTTGGTGCTGTTGTGGTATAAAGTGTGGTGGACGAGGGTGGATAACTGTGCCGCTGGGGTCTTCATTATTTTCAGACCTACGGAAGTTTGTTCCATTTCTTACACCGCTTTTATATGTTTTCCTTTTCAGTAACATCACAAAGGTACACTTAAAGTTCGCGGAAAATTGCAAAATAACTAGTTTTCTTCGTCTTACTAAGTTATGTCAAAAAACCCTTTTCTAAAGTTTTTCGTCAACGATAGCTCTTAAGCGGAAAAACCGATTTCGATGCAATTAATGCACTGAACGCAGTTTTTGTAGGAATAGAGCTGATTAGATTCTGTACCTAATCTATACATTTATGTACTTAGATTATACAAAGTTATTTATTTATGTATGTTATTTATGTACAAAGTTATGAGATGTTTATAGATATACATATATACAGACATGCTGACCTCATTGTGAAAATAGTCGGAAAAGATTTCTAGGACCTCAAAACGTGGAGATCTGGTGAAAATTCGATTTTCAAAAATTGGGGCAAAATCAGTAACTTCCTTATCTATACCTACATAGCAGAAAGTTAAAAGTCCATGCCTAAATTGGAACAATGTAACTCAATGTATCAATATTTTGCTGTTACGTCATTAATTCACGTGCGTTGCGAAACCCATTAACGATATCCTATATATCTATACTAATATTATAAAGTTGTAGAGTTTGTTTGTTTGTTTGGTTGTACGCGGTAATCTCGAAAACTGCTGAACCGATTTGATTAATTCTTTTTGCGTTGGATAGCCTGTTTATCGAGGAAAGTTATAGGCTATATAACATCTTGCTACGACTAGTAAGAGCAGAGTAAACAAAGTCCGCGCGGACGAAGTCGCGGGCAACAGCTAGTTCATACTAAAATTATAAATGGGAAAGTGTATCTGTTTGTTTGTCCGTCTTTCACGGCAAAACGGAGCGACGAATTGACGTGATTTTTTAAGTGAAGATAGTTGAAGGGATGGAGAGTGACATAGGTTACTTTTTTTCTCTTACTTTACGAGAGTGAAGCCGCGGACAATATAATAGCTAGTAGTAAATAGTAAAATAGGTAAATAGCTAGTATAAAATAATTAAATTTTAAGCAAATTCTTAAAGTCACGACGTGTCGCTTTTAAGAAAGCTCCCCAAAATTAAACCGAAGTTCGGCCGAAATTCGGCCGAATTTCTTATTTTCACCGAATGTTCGGCCGAAGTTCGAATTCGGTTCAAACCACATTCGGCCCATCACTAGTAATAATAGATAGAAACGTATAAGTACAGTTTATACACGTTCCCAAACCGCAGCACAAAATTCCTGTGACCGTTTTTCGTCCTAACTCCGCCCTGTGATATCCGCTTCGTATTAACCGCTATTCATCATTCCACGGCTAATGTTCGGATATTTTAGCCATTTATTACCCGTTACATGGTATACCAAGGTCGGAACACTCACGCATAATATGTAAACTTATCATCACTCGGTAGGTTTGTGAAAGCAGTATGTAAATTTTCATTCGTATTTGTAAAAATATAATGTAAATCTATATATTAATACGTAAAGGGAAAACTTTGGACCCTTTTTTAAAACAATTGCGCCACCGGTGGAGTATAAAATTTTGCACTGTATACATTACGGCGGAGTGCAGAAACCTAATATTTTTAAATAAAATGCTTTAGAAATATATTAAATTAATAATAAAAATAAACTTTACACACACTACATTCAAGAAACATACATGATATTAAACACACATGTATACTAAACTATTTTCTTTACGACTAACTCCAGTTGTTAAACTTAAAAAATATTTTAGTTTGAAGTCTATGGACGATTTTCGGCCACAGGCGATCGCTAGTATAAAATCTATACATATAATAAAATCGTAGGAAAGTCAAAACTGTACATTGAATATTTTTTTAAATAATAATACTTGGGGCGTGATCTACAATCGATATCGAAGCCAAAAATATAGTTTTTAGAATTTTTGTCTGTTTGTCTGTATGTATGTCCGGGATAAACTCAAAAAGTACTGCATGGATTTATTTCAAATTTTGCATGAATATTACTAACAGGTCGGGTCAACATAAAGGCTACACATTATCTGCTGTGCGGAGCAAACGAAGTCCGCGCGGATGAAGTCGCTGGCAACAGCTAGTTATCTAATAAATTCACAATTCATATGCGCCAATACGTTCGCGCAAGTAATGCGCATATCGATAGATAGATAAATAGGTAGTTACGTAAATACTGCCTATACTGCCTATTTATGTAACTAACTATTTATCTATCTATCGATATGTGCGTTACTTGCGTAGACGTCGTTAGTGCTTATTAATTATGAACTTACTAAATAATTGGGTTTAACATTTAAGCGTATATTTAATTATTATTTATTTGGAATCTTAAAAATACTTAGGCACCTTCAAGAAAAGAGCATACTCCTTCTTAAAATGCCGGCAACGCAGCTGCAAGACCTCTCTCTGGTGATGTGGCTGTTCATGGGCGGCGGTAATCACTTACCATCAGGTGAGCCTCCTGCTCGTTTGCCCCTTTTTTCTATAAAAAAAAATTTGGAATCAGAATCAGATACCTTATTACCCCGTTCAAGGTTTAGGTCGACTTACCTAATGGGCTGTATATTGTTGTTCCTAAACATGAGCACACATAAGTGAAATTTTGCAGAATTCTACTTACTAGCAGTCACAATGATCAAGGTACGTTTAACCTTCACTTTTTACGAGCTGGCTGGCAGGAAAATAAATTGCCTATTCTAAACCCCTGTTCGGACAAACACGGTGAGAACTTGTTTGTTATCGTATACTACGTAAAAATATTGTATTATATAAACGATATAGTATTGAGATTGGTTTGAAATATTATTACTCATTTATTAGAAATCGGCCTAGAGGTTCTTTTGAATTTTAGTCACGTAGTTTTAATATATCTAAGGAGTATTTATTTATTTGTTTTTCGTTGTTTTGCTTGAAACTTTTTACGATGTAATTTAAAAACGAGCGTCCATTACGGTTTATTTGTTAACTAGCGATTTCCTGTGGCCGAAATTCGACCATAGACTAAACAATAAAACCTCTTTTGAGTTTGACAACTGATTTCAGCCGTAAGGAAAATAGTATACAGTCACATGTATGTAGTGTGTGTAATGTTTATTTTTGTTAATTTAATGTACTTTTAATGAATATAGATTACAGATTTTTTCTTAATTTTGTATTTCACGTAACAATCTATAACGATTTAAGCTTATCATAATACTGTTATATAAGTCTGTATTTTCATTCTTATATAATTAAAAAAATGTTTTATGATTCACTGTTACCAATTTACCTATTTTTACTCTTAAAATGCTACTTTTACCTTGTCTTTACATACTGTCATGCAACTGTACATGCAAAAAATGCTCTTTTCTTGTTATAAAATAACCAATAGGAAAATCCAATAATGTGCACCTCAAAAATTAGTTTTTATTATATATTTAACTGCCTTTAGATGAGAAATTCAAATTTAACTAAAACGGAATATATGGACTAAATAATTAATTGCAATAAATTTTTTTTACTAAATAAAACATTGCAAAACATACATTTTTTATATCTGATGGAAAGAAAAACCGTCGCCTATACACACCAAAGATGTTAATAACGCGATGCTAGCCAAGTGGCGGTATGGTAATGCCACATGCATAAGTCGATCAGCTACCTTACCTTTCAAACCGGAATACGACTATGACAAGCAATGACGCTATTGCGGTAGAAATAGTTAAGGCGGTGGTACCAAATACCCTGGCGAAACGCTGCAATACTCTATCACCTAATAGTCACGGTGGAAGTGACACGTATTGCCAATCAGTTGCCTGTTACGATCTTCCTGACGGAACGACTGTTGTTCTATTCTTCACAGGAGTGGGAAAACTGTCTAAAATAAACTATGTAAATCATTCCTGATTATGCTATAAATTAGCAAAACCGGTTGGGTGTATAAAATAACAGTAAATACGTAGTCTTAACATACAAATGAGTTTCCTACATTTTAAAATACAGTTCCATCAAGTGCTGATGATAGAAAGTCTCCTATTCGTTAAGAAATTCCATTGAAAAAAGGCTTAGGCCCGAAGCACTTTTAAAAAATCTTAACAACGCCATCTATTCGCAATCTCTACAAACTACATTAGCTTTAAATGCAGAAAAACGCGCACACTAACCATAATACGCTCTCATTTTAAAGAGGGCGAAACAAAAAAAAACACTCAATTACATTAACGTGCTCGTTCCCATTACGAAATGCGAAATACACTGAATAGCCAGAGACTGGAGCTGCGAAAGGAATCTCCAACAAACGCCCCACTATACTCCCTTTATACGGATTTAAATGGATGCTCAAAAGTATCTCGTACAATGCTTGATATACAAATTAAACTTAAAACAGGGCTGTCTCTTTAAATAAATATATACATAAAAGTGCACTATAAAAACTTTTATGTGAAAACCCTGTAAATAAAAGTTTTGTAGGTACTGTAATTATAAATAGCAATAGCAAAAAACAAATGGTTTCCTAATGTTTTCCAAAAGATACTTCGCTGTCTGTATATCGGTGATGTTTAAATTTCGGTTGTTGAAAAAACTAGCCTATGATAATATTCGTTTATATTGGTGAAAACAACATAAAATTAAAAATTTCAAAAACCTCCGACACATCGACACATATTTAACCAGCAGAATGGTGGTTGAGTATGTTTAGAGCAAAACGTGAAAGGGTTTAATAATCTTTGAAACGGTCTTGCAGCATCAGATTAAGATTACCACGGTTCCTTACTCAATGAGTTTAAGTTGTATTATTGCAAAGCTCAAATGGTCTTCAGCTCTACTATGTTACCCTGGAAATTATTTTGATTCAGGATTTATGGAAAAATATAACAAATGAGACCACATTCAATGGGCTTATTTTGTTTAGTGCATTAGTTCCATGGCCACTTTCTAGTTCCATTATCAAACCCTGCGAATCTCTTAGCAATAAAGACCAACTATAGACACCAAGGATTTAATGGTGCGTTGCTATCTTGTGGCGAGGTCTAATGCTACGCGCATAAGTTTACAGCTACCTTACCCCCCAAACCCGAACACGACAACGACAAGCACTGACGCTATTCCGGTAGGAATAAGTAAAGCGGTGGTACCAGACCCGGGCGAGACAATGCAGAACGGCAGTTGGTCTATTCTTCATAGGAGCCCGGGTCCAACACGGAGGAAAAGTTCTTGGAGTTCCAATGTCACTTTTTCGGTTTAATCTTCAAAGCTATATCATCATGAGAAAGAACAAACAAATGAAATGATTCCAAACTCCACTATATTAGCAATTTATATGTGTGAGTTACAATGACACACTTACGGCTCCATCTTCAGATCTTTGACATTTGACACCGCCCTGTTGGTCGAGTGGTTAGTGACCCTAACTACGCAATCAACGGGGCTCGGGTTCGATCCCCGACGGGGACAAGCATTTGTGTGATGAGCATAAATGTTTGTATTTCCGGGTTTGGGTGTTTATTATGTATGTAAAAGTATTTATATATGTATTTATATGTATTAGTATCGTTGACTAACACCCATAACACAAGCAAATAATTTGCTTACTTTGGGGTTAGATCAATAAGTGTAATTTGTCCCGTGAATATTTATTTATTTATTATAAATATATAATGGGAAGTACACGTCATCAAAAAATCATATCATTCATTCATTAATCATTGACCATCATATATCTTTTAAATACTACGCGTGAGTTTCGGTAGCACTTTTTCAGCTCCATCTTCAGATCCTCGTCGTCACGAGCATTAATCAAACTTAGTACTTATAGCAACAAGACCAATGAGTTCAAACAAGGTTGTCTTGTTAAAACTCTGCATCAGAGAGTTCCAGTCCCTATACGTCCAGGCTACATCATGAGCTCAGTTAGATGGTATCATAGTATTGCATTGTCACTGAGCTTTGACAAGTTTGCCGAGTTTTTGTACAAACGGATACCAGAAAGTCTTTAAAAAGCGGCTTACAATATTTAGAAAATATTTACATACGAAAATTGCCAGTTAAATAGATGCTCATGTCTTCGAATGAGGATCTTAAAATATCACGTCAAGATTACCATGTGATTGCAATATCAATAAAGTAAGAGAAGACAAAATTTAGCGTTGATAAAGCCTTTACAAGTTGCTTAATTCCTGTCATCAATTAGAAAATAGCTGGTGACCTTGAAACGGCTGAACAGATTCTATTGAATCATAGCTAAGAACCATCTTGCACAACAGGGCTTTCAATTTAAAAAAAAACCGCAACTAAATCGGACCACCCGCCAGGGCTCTACGATGCCACGGACAGACACACAGATACACACCTGAAACTTGTAACACTCCTCGCTTTGCGTCGGGGGTTAAAAATGATTAAAGCCGGTTCAATAGTTTTTGAATTTATCCATTACACACAAATCTTAGCACCTTTTAGAATTAATATAGATAAATACATAAGCCTAAAAATACAAACATTTATTATTATAACAAAAAACTTTAACCTTGTTAGGAATTGAACCCTTGCCTTATCGATACCATCGATTAAGTCGTCTGGGTCATTAGCTACTTAATTAAGGGAGCGTTAGAAATAAATAAAAATATACGTATAAATATTTCGAATTAACACCACCGTTATATAAAATTTTATCAAAGTAAGCAAGTGTTGAATGCAAACATAACTTCGTATATATTTGACAAAGCCAGCAATAACTCCGAGTAGAATATTGTGCAGTCGTCAGAAATAGTTTCCTTGAGAAAATGTGGCGGTTTTAATTTTAAGAAATACTACTTCATATTGTATATTGAATTTGTTTTATCTTGACGTTATCAGTCTACAAGACGTATGCTGGGAAGAAGTCCAAACACTCACAAGATATATGATGTAATATGTCACAGGTATTCAAGTATTGAATTACATAGTTGTAGTATTGAATTGTTTTTAGGGTTATGGATATGATTTTACAATAAGCTTCTCTTTACTTTTACCCGTGAACAAATATAAAAATCTTATTACAATATAAATACAATAAAACTGTAACAATGGACATCAAATCTTCTGTATTTCTATAATCTTGGATCAAATCATCAATTTGACCGCCATGTTGGTCGAGTGGTTAGCGACCCTGACTACGCGATCGACAGGGCTCGGGTTCAATCCCCGACGGGGACAAGCATTTGTGTGATGAGCATAAATGTTTGTATTTCGGGGTTTGGGTGTTTATTAAATATATTCTTGTATTTATATATGTATTTCTATGTATTAGTATCGTTGACTAACACCCACAACACAAGCAAATAATTTGCTTACTTTGGGGTTAGATCAGTAAGTGTAGTTTGTCCCGTGAATATTTACCTATTTATATATTTATTTATCATCACCAAATTTTCATAGGAACTCTCTCTCAAAAATATTTTACTTTCAAAATGTCTATAGCTTAAAGCCTTGTCAGCTCGTTTTGAATTAAAAATAAAAAAACTTCTCTTTTTTATATCTGATTTTTTGTAAATAACATACATGTATAGAAAAATGAATTGGTAAAGTGCGTATCAAGCCACGCACAATGTAGGGTTCCGAAGTAACCCATTACAATAAAGCGGACTAAGAAGAGGGCTTTTATTATTTCATACTATGAACATTTAACCTATTTAACGGCAATGACGATATCCGCACAAGTTCACCGCCTATCAAAACAACTCAAAGTACATTTTAAAAGTTGTTCGAGCATTACTCAAAACTTGTAAAGCCTTCTAGGCCGTGAGAGTTTTACTTTTAACTTCATTAAATTTACTACTACTGTGAATTTTTCCTAACCCCCAAAACCAAACGTTTAGCTGGCAGAGGGGACACTTGACTAACAAAAATTAGCACTTTAATATTTCACAAACGAGTCTCTTAATAGAAAATTTGTTTTCACAAATCTACAATTATTCTTTAAAAACCTATCCAATGATAAGATACACTTTGGAGTAAAAAAAACCTTGAAAAAACCTTAATAACACTTTTGCCTGACCCCGGGACCGAACTCGACCTGAGCTGAATAGGCTGTCCCTTAGACCATGAGGCAGTCTTTTGAGGTAAGCTCATTACCCTTAAAAATCTTAAATTTAATTTATCTTCCAAAAAAATGTATACAATCATATAATCACTTTACAATAGTTAAAATATTGGTTTGCGGTATGTAATTTTCCCAGACAATTTTTTTAAATCTTTATTTTTTAATATCCATATCATTAGAATACATTTTTTTAAATTTGTAAACTGTTAAATCTCAACATAAGAAATCTTAGAGAAGTAGTTCATTATAGACTAGCAAAAATAAGGGTTACTAATTATATGCAGACGAGATACATGTACAGCAATTTTATTCCTTGGGTTTAAAATCTGCACTTAATTTTTTTTCGAGCAAACAAAATATATTATTACAAACACGGATTAAACTGGATAAGCCTTTCAATGCAATTTCATAGGATATCAAAGTTATAACTTACCGATGAAATAAAGTCACTCGAGGTGTTCCCTAAAAATTAGCTTTTTATTCGACACGATAGCACAATATGATAAATTTCTATTATTTTAACTATCTTACCACCACCACATCGATAGCAGCGCACCATTTACATCTTTGTTGTCTACAAGCGATGGTTGTCTCTTTCATTAGGAGAGCCATCGCCATTTTACAATGTAAAAAAACTGGCCAAGAGCGAGTCGGACTCGCACACGTAGGGCTCCGTACCATCATAGAAAAAAAAACCGGAAAAATACGTTTATTGTATGGGGACCCTTACTATTTTAATTTATTTTTTATTTTTAGTATTTGTTGTTATAGCGGTAACAAAAATACACAATTTGTGAAAATTTCTAGCTGTCACGGTTTATGAGATACAGCGTGGTGACAGACAGATATACGGACAGACAGACAACGGAGGCTTAGTAATAGGGTTCCGTTTTACCTTTTAGTTACGTATCCCTAAAAAGAGAAGGGCGATGAGAAATATTAGTAAGACGTTGACGAAATCTGCCACCTAGTAGCTAAGATTGAACGGACACTTATCATTAGTTCAGCTTTGTGAACCACTAGGCAAAATAGCAGATATGCTATTCTTAAATAGTACATTACTTGCCAAGGGAGGAAAGACGGACATTTCAACCCGAGCGATATTGTGGGTGGGTGGGGACAAAAGCGTGGGTCGAAATGTCCTGCTATCCTCCCGTGGCGCGTATACTATTTTTCATAATACCAGGACAGGAGCAGTCTGAAAATATGGATCTTTCTTCCCGCAAACAAAAGAAGAAATTCAAACTTTCGGTTCTGGTATGATGAAAAGACAATTTTACATTCACCATCTTTGTTTTATTTATTGTTACAAAAATGTTTTTGATTTCAAACTTATATTGTGGCATCGTCGTTCTGTACCTATACCGTGTTAAGTTTACGACAATATATTCGTTGTGATCACAGGTTCTGATCAATTTTGTGCGCCTACCATCTTTTAGTGAACAAAATATTATAGAATTATTTAATATTACAGAACAATAATATATAGAGGAGAATCATAACCTTGCTGTAACACAGTTTGAAACTAGTACGGGAGATAAAGGTTTTTGCATTGTGCCTAAAATGCATAGAATATAGTAACTAAAGTAAGTAACTACAGTAACTAAATTAAGTTTGATTACTGTAATAATTGTGTACAAATTAATAGTAAAAACAATAAAATTATTATTACTACTAGCTGTTGCCCACGACTTCATCCTCGCGGACTTCGTTTACTCCGCACAGCTCCTCCCCCGTAGGTGATAGCGTGATAAAATGTAGCCTATATGTTGACCCGACCTGTTAGTAATATTCATGCAAAATTTGAAGTAAATCCATGCAGTACTTTTTGAGTTTACCCCGGACATACATACAGACAAAAAGACAAACAGCTAAACAGACAAAAATTCTAAAAACTATATTTTTGACTTCGATATTGATTGTCGATCACGCCCCAAGTATTCTTCTAAAAAATATTCAATGTACAGTTTTGACTTTCGTACGATTTTATTATATGTATAGATTGCTAGCTTTTGCCCGCGCCTTCGCTCGCGTGGTAAGTGGGGGGTTAGAAAGAGATAAAAAGGTAGCCTATATCACTCTCCATCCCTTCAACTATCTCCACTTAAGGCGAGGTATTTTGACGCGCGTCAGTTCTATAGGAAATGGGCGGCGCGGCATGTTCTGAAACCGCTGCACTGGGAAACGTGTTAATTTTTGGTTAAATAAATATAGGACTTCAGCTGATAATCAAAATTTAGTACATTTTTTTGTATTCAAAACTAAATATCATCATATAAAAGTCATGTGGAAGATTAGAAATATTATTAACAAATTACTTGTTTTAGAGATTTTTTTAGCCTGGTTTCGGAATTTTGTATAATCGAGTAAAGTAAATTCTATCATGTAATAAGTTAGCACATTCCTTAGAGAATATCTTCAAGTATATCGTGTAATATTTGTAAAATTGTTATTTAACAATTAAATTAAAAAACGTGATTTAGCAAACCAGTTTTTTCCCGTTGGCATGATGCCTCGCCTTAAAAAAATCACGTCAAATCGTTGCTGCTCCATTTTGCCGTGAAAGACGGACAAACAAACAAGAAGAAAAGGAAAGAAAAATCCCTAAAAAACTAATCGGGCTAAATTAAGTACTAAATAGCAGCAACAAAGGTATATTTCACAGTAAAAATAAAGTAATATAGAAAATTAGGTCTTAGTCATTTGTCCAGCGTAGGATTATGTAAATTGCTTTTATTATAAACCCAATCCAGTTTTTATCTCAACAAATTTACATATAGACGTGATTGCGGCCTAATTCGCCGTAGAATATCAAAGTAGATTCTAACGCTTCTAATAATAAAAAAAGTCAACCTTAGGTTACCGATTCTTATTAATATATTTTTTAATGTTATTAGATAGTAAACTAGCAAATGGCTCTCCTGATGGAAAGAGAAACCACCGCCTATGTCCACCAAAGATGATAGTGGTGCGTTGCTATCTGTGTGACGGAATGGCAATGCCACATGCATTAGTTAACTAGCTACCTTACCCTCCAAACCGGAACACAACAATGACAAACTTCGACGCTATTGCGGCAGAAATAAACGGCAGGAATAGGAATATTGTGGCACTAATAAACGATTTCTATTCTATTCTATTCAAATACCCGGACGAGTCGTTGCGGAACTCTGCCACCTAGTAGCCATGATGATAGTGACGTGTGTAGCCAATCGGTCGCCTTTTACGACATGTTTTCTTCTTCAAAGGCACCCGGACCAACACGGGAGAAAAATATTATTATTAGATCAGATGGTAAATCCATTTTAGTAAATTATACAATTATCTATAATATCTTTAAATGAGCAATTCTTGTATATGTATAAATATATAATCTAGATCTCGGAAACGGATCCAACGATTTTCATGAAATTTAGTACGCATCGAAATTCGTTGCGTAGTTTTAAAGATTTAAGCATACATTGGGGCATAGGGATAGACAGAGAAAGCGACTTTGTTTTATACTATGTAGTGATTCTATATGAGTTCTACTAACTATATGTTACTTATATACTCATAGTTTATGAGTATATAAGTAACATATAGTTAGTTGTAATTATAATAATATTTTATTTATGCGACCGATTATTTATTTCCAATATGTTCTCAATGTGGTATTAAAACAAATTTAGTTTTATCCTAATAGTAGGGGAGCCCAAGAGGGAATTTTAGGAATTACTCGAGCGCGACAGATTAGCATAGGGGATATTACGCATACCGTTCGAGTCTCCACCAAATGTAAGCCCTTTATAGCCGGGCATCTAGATCTAAATAAATACAATAAGTTCGGCAATTCTTACGTCATTAAAAACAACAAAGAAAAATATCGATACGAAGTAATTGAACCTGCTACTCTTTCCCTAAAGCAGGGATGCTCTACTACTGAGCTAATGTCGAGAGGCTCCACGTGACGAAATTCTTCTTTGCTATATGATCGATTCCGTCGATTGTACTGATCGCTAGATATACATACGCATAACTAGTTAAATGAGTTCATAGTTACAGGTGAAATTCAGATTTATAATTTTCGATCAGTACTTTCGTGTTACTTATAATTTTAATATAATAGAACTCACCCCGTGCTTGGAAAAACTTGAAAAACTTTAAAAACTTCTTTGTTGTTTGGATGAAGTCGTCGTCAGCGTTGAAAAATTTCTTAAAGTTCCGGGGTTTTACCCACATAGTTTCCTTTCTCGGGTCCCAAACTATATTTCTATAAAATTTCATCCAAATTGATTCAGTAGTTTAGGCGTGAAAAAGAGACAGACAGTCAGACAGGCAGAGTTACTTTCGCATTTATAATATTAGTATGGAAATATGGATTTATTAAAAAAAATAAAAAAAATAGTTTGTAATCTGAGCACCTTAAAATATTTAGTGCCGTTAGAAAAATATCTCAAAAATCTCAAAGATTTTCTCCTAGCGGTATTAAAGTTTTCGAGATGTTAGAAATACGCCATATTTTTTGTAAATTTTTGAATTAGTATGTAATATACTTGAAATAATTGTGTCGTACTCACTTTATGCCATAGCGGTCGCGAAGAGACAAAGATAAATTAAAATTATAATTTATAAGTAATGGAGATAGAACTGAAGTAATGGAGATAGAATGAATTTTGGAACCTTCATCATAAGTTTATTTATTATTAATATTTTCGAAATTTTTACCAAAAATTTTAATGCTGTTTTTGTTCAACGTAATTTGTTATTATCTTTTACATTATTTTTTTGTGCTAAAAATCTACATCACTCATTCTGTATTTAACAGGTTTTTGAACTTGTAAATCAGACTATAATATGTCAATGTTGCTTAGTCAATGTGTCTTCGTTGCTATATCAGCAATCTTTTTGAGCACTGAATATCGTCGGCACTTGGTAAAACTCCACGTATACTTGGATTGGAACCGGTTGGTTTTAATAAATAAAAAGTCAAGTAAAACAGTACAAGTGCTTTTAATACACAATACAATATAAATCCTGGTCAGCAATCTCTCACTCCAAATATACGACAGTATTAAGCAATGACGCTATTGAGGTAAGAATACATAAGCCAGTGATACAAAAATCAAGCAGGACGAAGTAGAGTTCTAACCAATTGATAATATATATGGTAGTAACATGCTTGGCCAATTGTCCCTATTTTAAAAACTACCTGGCTAGAAAACAAATGGTCTATTCATCAAAACTGCCATAACAAGAGAAGATAATTACCTTAAAACGTTATGATCTAAGGTAAATAATAATGCTCTCTTTCTGCCCGTTTACCCGTTCAGCCGATCGTTCCCCTTTTAATAACTATTTGACAAGAAAACAAATGGTTTATTCATCAAAAGTTACGGTTACGGTTCACGGGAGAAGATAATTATTATCTTAAAAAAAGGTTCATCTTTTAATAACTATCTGACAAGAAAACAAATGGACTTTTTATCCAAAGTGCCTTCACAAGAGAAGTTAATTATCTTAAAAAACGGTTCCACTTTTAATAACTATCTGACAAGAAAACAAATGATTTTTTCATCAAAATACCATCACAAGAGAAGATAATTATCTTAAAAAAGGTTTCTGTTTTAATAACTATCTGACCAGAAAACAAATGGTCCATTATATTATCAATAGTGCCGTCACGAAAGAATATAATTATCTTAAAAAAATGGTCCTCTTTTAATAACTATCTGATAGGAAAACAAATGGTATGTTGATCAATAGTGCCATCACGGGAGAAGATAATTCAAATCTTAAAAAGTTGTGCTCTGAGGTAATATAACACAACAATGCTCTCTTTCTGCCCATGTTACCCGTCAAATACATAACAGTCATTCCGTGCTTATAATTTTCCAATTTAACCCGACACGCGAGGCCGAAAATCATAACTTTCACGCGTTCTCAAATTAAATGTTATGTGAAATTTAATTGCCCATGGCGCTGCATTTGGCAACAAAATGTGGCAACACATTTGATATTTTTATGCGAAATGATGACGTGGAGAGAACATTTGTAAAGTTTTATCGATAACTACTTTCGTTGTTGCTTTTGTGCGCCTGGAATCAGTGCTTTATAGAGACTATATATATGTGTGTGTATGAATATATTTAATATAGTTTCATTGAATCAATTCATTAGTTACGGAGTTAATCGCGAACAAACAACGTTACACGTGATTATATATTAAGATATGTAACATATAACAAGTATAAAAAATAATTCCTGTCTCTTAAAGAAATCTTAAGAAAATAAAATCTTTTAAGTAAAGAATTTTATTTAAAATCATTTTGTGTACATTCTAGGTTCAAGCTACGTGTTGTTTCAGAACGAACGTCTGAGCACCCACCACATAGCTACCGGAAATATTACTGGCGGCAGTTGTAGAGTTTTATTTTTATCTATAAGAACCTTTTGAATGTGCTCGTTCGCACGTTTTGTTTAAGAGAATGTCTACGTTCTACATTCGTGGTCAAGAGGTTATCATACCACATTCTATTGCAGAGAGATTACTCATCAAAACTAAATAGATATAACATGATTGCATAAAAACAATAGCAAAAATGGTTAACCTCAATGGCTTAGCTTAGTTTTTGTTTAAATGGCTTAGCTTAGGCTTAGTTGGGTAATTAGTTCTAATAACGATCGCCCTATGATCGAAATTCGACCATAGGCTAAACAACAAAAATTCTTTTATGGTGGACAACAAATTCAAGTCGTAAACAAAACGGTATACATGAGTGTATTCTATTGACTACCATGTATATCGCATAAGTGTAACAGGTGTGTAATGTTTATTATTATTAATGTAATGATTGCTGTGAAAAGGTGTACAATGTTACGCGCTCGGAATGTCAAAACAACGTTTTCTTTGCAACTTTGTAACCCTCCCACTCCCCTACGTTACACTTGAAAGGGCAGATTTTCTAAATTTTAGGTGGAAATTAATCCGCCATACCTTAATCTGACGCGATTTAGTGTTACTATGGCACAGATTTTTTTTAAATATTTTTTTATCTGTAGTTTTTTCCCCGCCATTAAAATGAAAAACTTTATATAACCTTTTATTTTTCCTATAATTTAATCTACAAAAACCAATAGGTCCCAACGACGCTCGAACAACTACCCATTTAGCATCATGGACTCCCCTATTATATATTAACAGCGAGACAGATTTAAAAGGAGATATTCAAAAAATCTGTACAATTTTTAAGTTTTTTTATTCATGCGAACTTAGCCTTAACCATAACGAATGCAACAAAAAAGTGTAAATTAATTTGTTTCATTTATTCCTAATTTATGCACGTCATACGTTCTGGCTTTTATTTATATGAATATCTTAAATCTTTTATTTATATGAATATCTTAAAACATGGGGCACACTAAAACTTTTGCACTTCTAGCTAATCGGAACTATTTGAATTTCAAATGTTATATTTTTAAAACGTTGCAACCTTCTTAGTAATAAAAAAAACAATTGGCGGGAAATGATTTGTCAATTGTTTTCTATCACACATCAAAGTTCTACGTACGCAACGAAAATGGAATTAAGTTGAAAAGATTTTAAAGCGATGATTTTTTATGATTTTAAAAGTTTTCTTTCACCGCAAGACTGTGCCGCTCGTCTTCAAAATGCTTTTGGGAGAGAAGCACCTTGTTTGAGCACCGTGAGGCGATGGTTTGCTGAATTTGAGAGAGGTCGAGTTTCTTTAGTTTCTTTACATGACAAATTTCGTGAAAGGCGGCCTTCAACTGCCGTCAACGAAAATAATGTGGCTACTGTTAAGCGGTTAATTGAAGAAAACTCCCAGATTACCTGTCACCTGTTACCTGAAATCCCAGATGAGACAATTCGAGGACTTTTGGGGATTGGTATGAGCCAAATTCAGAAAATTTTACAAGAAGAATTGAAAGTTCTGAAACTTTGTTGCCGTTGGATCCCTCATGAACTGACAGCGGAGCAGAAGCGGGCTCGCGTAGAATGGTGCTCACAGATGCTACTGAAGTACGACCATGGACATTCTAATGCTGTTTATGACATTGTCACAGGAGACGAAACGTAGATTTATTGTGTTGAACCCGAAAAAAAACAGCAATCTTGTGAATGGGTGTTTGAAAATGAGAACAGGCCAACAAAAGTGAAACAGGCAAGAAACGTTGGTAAAAAAATGATCGCGTTTTTTTTCTTAGCTACGGGTCCCATCTGTACAATTCCACTTGATGATCAAAAGAGTGTTAATGCCGAGTGATATTCTACCATTCGTTTACCCAGGGTGTTAGAAAAATTTCGCGAAAAACGACCCAACGGCCGCATTCTCCTACACCATGATAACGCTTTCTCGTCACTCATCCTGCGCATAGCCCCGACTTTCCCCAAAATTTTCCCCAAAATCAAAGATTTGATGAGAGGTTTTACTTTTACCAACTCCGAAGAGGCAGTGATAGCGATCAATCAGTACGTAGAAAACATGCCTTCAGATCTGTGGTCCTCCTGTTTTAAAAAATGGTTCGATCGCATGAAAAAATGTATAAAATGTAAAGGAGATTATTTTGAAAAGCAATAAACAAAATATTTTGTTTATAACATGTTGGCTTTTTAAGTTACGCAATATTTATAGTGTGATCTACGTATATATATATATATATATATATCTATATATATATATATATATATATATATATATATATATATATATATATATATATATATATATATATATATATATTAGGGTGGAGTGAAAAAAAAATTTTTTTTTTCTTCTTAGCCTGGGGGTCAAATTTGTAGCTTATAAAAAACAAAAATTTTTGAAAAAAAAATAAAATTTTTTACTCAACATCTTGAGGCAGCCCACTCATTTTTAAAATTAATTACGAGTAAAAATATTTGGTTGCAAAAAAAAAAATTTTTTTGTCTTTCAATGTCTTAAAACATCCAAGAATTGGCAATTATGATCATTTCCAACTCAAATTTTATTCTAGTGCCCTAACGAGGAATGTTACTTTTTTGGATTTTTTTAAATATTAAAACAATAGTCACAAAAATTTTTTTTAACTTGTGATTTTTAATTGGCATAAAAGAGGATATTTTGAAGTTTTTAGAACGCTTTTAAAAATGTTTTTTTGCAACCAAATATTTTTACTCGTAATTTATTTTAAAAATGAGTGGGCTGCCTCAAGATGTTGAGTAAAAAATTTTATTTTTTTTTCAAAAATTTTTGTTTTTTATAAGCTACAAATTTGACCCCCAGGCTAAGAAGAAAAAAAAATTTTTTTTTTTCACTCCACCCTAATATATATATATATATATATATATATATATATATATATATATATATATATATATATATATATATATATATATATATATATATAGTAGTTATGTTACCTATACCGTTTTACAAGATTTAAGTAAAACTACTCATATTCCGACTTCATAATAAAATTCGTAGAGGCTCGTAGCAGTTCGCTACGAACATTTTCATACGTCTTTAAAGATTTCTTTTTTTAATACCGTACTTATTTCTGCAATGTTAATCTAACGATAAACTGTCAGCTTAATGTAAATGATGATATTTCTTTTCTCCGCCTGAACTACAAACAATTTTTGAACGAATGAGAGTAATGAAGATTATTCTTAAAATTACAGCCTTATAACCGAATGCAGAAAAAAACATGAATCAGTATTTAAATGTAATCCGGTATTAGAACGGTTAATAGGGTAGAAAAGTAATGTTAGAACAATGTTGAAAATGTTGGAGTTCGTCTTACCCAGGTCTGGCCTTACCTATTTCGGCCGCAGTAGCTTTAGTGCTTGTCAGTATCGTGTTCCGGTTTGGAAGGTAAGTTAGTCGGTAAACTTATGCATGTGGCATTAAGATCCCGCCACATAGATAGCAATCTTGGGAGTCTATATTCGATGAATGTCTTTTCCCATCAGGAAAGTCATCTGCTTATTTGCTATCTTATAATATATAAAAAAAGCTTATCACAAATAATACTCCAGTGTTATAAAAATTAGCACAACAATTAATAAGGTGCACCTAGGAAACTGAGCATCGCAAAACAAATTAGAGTTCATTTAAGAAATATTTCGATGCATACATTAACTTGAAAGTGTGCGACGGATATTGTCTAATTTATTTATTTATTTATTTATTATTTAATTACAAAACTTACAAACAATGTTTATTACAGGACTTCCCCAAAACTGAGCAGCTTACAGACTACATACAATAAAAAAATCCTCCGTGTCTATCCCCATTTTTGTTACTAAAAATGATTTCGTAATTTAACACTAGAAACTAAATCTATTACTCAACATAAAATATCAATAACAATCTGTACAAATAAATAAAATTGGAGTGCTTGTTTGCAATATTAAAATAACCGCTTTTTACAAAATGCATATATGTCGATGTATACACAGTACATATAATAAAATAATATTTTTTACTATTTTTGTTCGTCTGTTTGTTCTCGCTAATCTCTGAAACGGCTAGATGGATTTTGATGGCAGATAGCTGATGTAATAGGGAGTAACTGACGCTACTTTTATTTTAGAAAATTTTCCACGCGATCGACGTATTTTATTTCATATATTATAACTCTCAAGCTAAAACTAAACACGCACACACACACACACACACACACATATACATACATACACACACTAACGCAACGTGTCCCCGTGGTAGGGCAAAGCAAGTATATGTACTTACTTATATATAGTTAAAACTCACTGTTTTCTTTTTTTGTTTTTAATTAAATATTTTGTTAATATTAATTTTTATTACCATCAATGTGCACTCAGTTTAGTTTACATAAAGTAAATCCATAATTGCTGTAAAATGTTTACATTCATGTATCTATCTATCCACGTAATGTATGTAGCTATCCATGTAATTTAAGTGTTCAAAAAACAACCTTTTTTTCCAAGAACTTTTTTATTAGAAATGTCCTCTTCTTTGAGAATCTTGTTTATCATTTTTTTAATTAGGCATTGTTTAGGAGTTATTAACTAAAAAGTAACTAAGTAAATAAGTACTTCGATGGTCCCTACGTATAAAGGGACATGTCAAAAACTGAGGTTTACATGAGAGCGTATTTAATGTTCAAATCTCTCTTGAAATAATTCTATGCATAGTTATAAATATTTTTTTCTACAATGAGTTATTATATTTAGGGAGTCCATAATAGTAATTATTTCTTTTTTTTAATATTTTTCCGGAAAAACTAATAGATGACTGTTTTTACATTGACATTTATATCCGACAAGTCGGAGATACCTCTTTATACGCTAAAAACAAAAATACTGAAAACATAATTCGATAAATTTATAAAATATAAGTGTTTTATGAAAAACAACAACGTATTTAATTTTAAATACCATACCTTAAACAACTTAAGATCACCATCCAAAGATATTAAAAATACATCAATAAAGACGTGTCTCTTTATACGGCGTTTTAAATGTTAAAACGCGCATTTTAAAACACCACCGTGTAGAACGATAAGTATAGATATTCGCATATACGACACCTATTGTTTGTAATTATTACACTTTTTCTCTTACTCGATTTGTATAAGTAGCGAAATACATAAAATAAAATAAAAAATCTTATATAGATATGAGCGTTTGGAAAATTTAAAGCCATATATGTAATAATTTTTTTTTATATTTTTGACTTGTCCTTTTATACGTAGGGACCGTCGACTTGTTTGTCATCATCTATTCATTGCATTATTTTGGGTGCTAAAAACGGTTAAATAAATATATAAAGTGCATGTCGGGCCACGCGCAATGAAGGGTTCCGATGTTACCAATCACAATAATGTGAGTGAGAATCACTAAGAAGAGGGCTTTTACAGTATCATACTATGAACATTTAAGCAATTCAACGTCAATGACAAATATACATCCGACCACAGGTTCACCGTGTATAAAAACTTTTCTAAGTACATTTTATAAGTTGGTCGACTATTATTCAAAAATCTGTAAAGCCTTCTAAACGTGATAGTTTTCCTTTTAACTTCATTATATTTTCCACTAAAAGCTTAATATTTTACAAACGAGTGCCTTAATCGAAAACTTGTTTTTACAAACCTACAATGTTTTTAAACACCTATCCAACGGTACCCTACACAATGGGTTAAATGATAAAAAAAATGAACATCCCCACTTTACATATAGCGGAGCTACCCTGAGGAGAAATATTTTTCAAGATTTTATGTTACCACTTTGTTGACGTGACTAATATGTTTATTCGTGCCAAATTACAACTGTTTTTTTAGAGGGAGTGGCATGCAAATAAATAAATAAAATATTTTGCTGATTAATAACAATACTTAATAGGTTTTTTTACTTTAATTCCTTGATAATTTTATGAAAAACACGAAAAAAATGATTCAAATTACACATTCGATGGTTTTTCTCACGAGTCCTCCACTTTAAAGATGTCGGAACCATTAGATTTTTAAACAAATTAATAACAACCTAATTGTCTTTTTTTAAAACTATTATTCAAGGGTAATTTTGTCCTATGCGTAAAGTATAAACTTTTCTTAGTCTGACGCTCCGAAGTTGTAGTTATTACGGCTACAATTTTCTTTTTTACCTTACTTTATTAGTTACCATTTACTACATTTTTACTTTATTTTTTGTAGATAGAAAAGATGAGCGAGTCGTCAAAGCGAAGCGGTTCAAAAAATTCAGCTTGTAATTATTCAAAAATAAAAATAATCCTGAGACCACAATCTATTATCAATGTAAGAAATTTTAATAAAATGTTTCATTTTCTGTCTTTTAATTTTAGGCTTATACTGCGATTTTCGCTACTAGATGCAAACTTTAAAGCTAAACTTAAAAGCAGTCACGTCAAAACACGTTTTTTGTTAAACAAAAGCCTACAAGGTTATTTCGCGATCGAGGAGTTACTTCCGTGTCAGAGGCAGTTACGACAGTAGAACATGGAAACAAAAGAAATAGTCGATCGTGAATTGACCCGTAAATTTCCGTTCAATACAGTGCAAATCGCAAGCTTGAAATGCACTAAATTTAAAAACATAAACTGTGGGTTAGAATAGTATCACAATTATATCTCGTATATATTGTTTATTACCTGTAGTATATATATATATATATATATATATATATATATATATATATATATATATATATATATATATATATAAATCAATTGCTGTTCGTTAGTCTCGCCAAAACTTGAGAACGGCTGAACCGATTTGGCTAATTTTGGTTTTGAATTAATTGTTTAAGTCCAGGAAGGTTTAAAAGGTGAGAAAATTTGGACAGGACAACGTTTGCCGGATCAGCTAGTATTATATAAATTTTTAGTGTCTGTATCAGTTAATTTTTTGTCAAATTCCGTGATAATTTTTTGCTTTATAACTCAATGAAATTAGTAGTCAAACGTTTTTATCTTTATATGTGAAATAAGTACTTTGTACCACTTTTAATTATTACGCGAACGGAAGAATATAAATTTTAGCACAGTCAAAGCTTACATTGTGAAGGAGAGCTAAAAGCTTTTGACTCGCCCGGGTATTTGGTACCACCGCCTTAGCTATTCCTGCCGCAATAGCGTCAATATTTGTCTTTGTCGTATTCCGGTTTCAAGGGTAAGGTAGACTTAGACTTATGTATGTGACATTGTTATCTCGCCACACACATTGCAAAATACCATTAACGTCTTCCGTGTCTATAGGCGATGATTTTTTTCCATCAGGGCAGGGCATGATATAAAAATAATAAAAATAATATGCCGTAGAAACATATTAAACTAATAAAAATAAACATTTCACACTACCATTTGACACACATCATAATATACACACATATATACTATTTTGTTTATGGTTAAATTCTGTTGCCACACTTAGAAGAGATTGAAGCCCGCTTACTATACTAGTTACCCGATTCAAGATTTTTCGAAAATAGAAAAGAAAGGCGTCTCTTCAGCTTGCTATTAATTAAAAAAATATTATTTTTGTGTTATAGCACTCACCCCGTGCTTGGGAAACTGAAAAAACCTTAAAAACAACAAAGAAAAATATCGACACGCCGCATTTGAACCGGCTTTAATGGTCGCAGGATCAAACCCCGCGTGTCGATATTTCTATGTTGTTTTTAAGGTAAAAAAAATTATCCTGTAAGCATGGTCTGTAAGATTAAGTTTTAATTTTTTTAAACAAATATGTGGTGCAAAATCTATCATATTTTTTTAGATATTCATACAACTACTTTACAATACAAGAAGATTTAATATTGATTTTTTATTTAATCTGTAAGAGGAAAAACTTAAGTTTACACGAACAAAATATTAAGTAACAGTTATTATATCTATAGACTAAAAAACAAAAACTTGTACCTTTTTTAACGATATTTACGCAAAAACACAACAGTGACAACTGATTGAAGTGACAAGCACTGATGGTATTGTTTTTTTCTTTTTTTTATATATCATATAAGATAGCAAACAAGCAGATGGGTATCCTGATAGAAAGAGTCAACCATCGCTTATAAACACCGAAGATGTTAATGGTGCCTTGCTATCTTGTGATGAGGTCTAATGCCACATGCATAAGTTTACCGGCTACCTTACCCTCCAAACCGGAACACGACAGCGACAAGCACTGACGCTATTACGGCAGAAATAGGCAAGGCGGTGGTACCAAACCCGGGCGAGACAATGCAGAACTCTACCACCTAGTAGCCACGATGGTAGTGACCCGTGTAGCCAATCGATCGTCTTTTACGACCTGCTTGACAGAGCGGCAGTTGGTCTATTCTTCAAAGGAGCCCGGCACCAACACGGGGAAAGTATTGTGGCAGTGAGACTATGATACCAGACCCAGGCGAGACAATGCAGAATCCTACCACCTGGGTAGTGACTTGCATATCCAATCATTCGCCTTTTACGGACCGCCCTGCAAAATGGCAAATAGTCTATTTGAAAAATAGTCCAGGCCAACTCGGGGTATGTCTTATTAGATATATTAAAATATAATATATTTTATGCTTTTTATCGGCACTTGGTGAAACTCCATTTTTAATTATGTAAATACACTTATACTGTTTCAAAAAACATTTTTATTTTTCTCTGGTTGGCGATGTAAATAAATGGAAACTAAAAACTATTGTAAAACAGTATAAGTGTATTTACATAACAATAACACATTAAGATATGTCTTTAAGTATTCAACACTAACACATTAAGATATGTCTTTTACGTATATAACACTAACACATTAATCCGTTAACTACTGTTAATATAGGTTCAAAACAGTAGTTAAAACATTATATGAAAAATAAATCCACGTAAAGGGGACAACGAACAAAAGATAGTTATATCTCTAATTATCACCAGCGGCAATGAAAGTGACAATAAGAAAAACTTCCATTCAACCGTCTGACCTTATTTCCGAGAAGAAATCTATCTAATCTCTACGTGCAAACAGACTTTGACGTACAAAGAGCTGCCACCAAGCTGTTTAGTTTTTTTGTACTCTCAATTGGGGTAAAAACGTGCTCATAAGCGGTTATGCAAACTTTTATTGAAATTGCAGGGTCATAGAAGCTATTTTCGGTTCTATCAACATACGAGACAGCGACGATATTTAAACAGCTTTAGTGGATACGCGATGTTACATATTTATTGTAGACATTTTTTATGTCACGTGATTATAAAAATCACACTGTCATTGCAAGGAATAATCATCGTCTATAGACATGAAGGATGTAAATATTGAGAAGATACCCATGTGGCAGGGATGTAGTACCATATTACGTATTATATTAGTACCGCTTTTAGGCATTTTAGTACCCTTTTGGTCACTTGAAACTTGAATCAATGTATAAATAAAATAAATAAATTTTATAAATAAAAAGTCCGACTGCTTCAGAAATAACTTTAAATATATTTTTTTAACTTCTTACTACGTATATAGATAAGAAGTTACTGATTTTACCCCGATTTCCGAAAATCGAGTTTTCACCAGATCTTCACGTTTTGAGGTCCTAGGAACCTTTTCCGACTATTTTCACGATGACGTCAGAATATATGTACGTGCATGTGTGTATGTGAACATTTCATAACTTTTAAACGGCTATACCGATCGAAACGCGATTAACAAATAAATAGCGATAAATAAATAGAATTTGATTGAATTCCACTCAACTTATACTTCCGGAAAATTTTAACCAATTCGGTCCAGGCCATTTTTAGAAACTTTGAAAAAAACCCAATTAAAATTTTGGCGAAACAGTATTTTCTAATATAACTTTCAGATTAAATTACCGGTTGATTACAAAAACTAACTTTTTGCTGTGTTGGTCCCGGCCTCCTTTGAAGAATAGGCCAACTGCCGTTCTGCCAGGCAGGTCGTAAAAGGCGACCGATTGGCTATTGAGCCACTACCATCGTGGCTACTAGGTGGTAGAGTTCTGCATTGTCTCGCCCGGGTCTGGTACCACCGCCTTACCTATTCCTGCCGCAATAGCGTCAGTGCTTGTCGCTGTCGTGTTCCGGTTTGGAGGGTAAGGTAGCCGGTAAACTTATGCATGTGGCAATAGACCTCGCCACAAGATAGCAACGCACCATTAACATCTTTGGTGTCTATAGGCGATGGTTGACTCTTTCCATCAGGAGGCCCATCTGCTTGTTTGCTATCTTATGACATTAAAAAAAAAAAAAAAAAGCTTTATTCCTAAAAAAATTACGTCTAATGCATAAATTGCATGAAAATCAGTTTATCCGCTTGGGAGTAATCGTTGAAGAAATTTTTTGAAAAAAGTGTTTCACGGCATTACTTCGAAATTTTTCATGCATTCATTTTTTGGTATTCTACGATATTTAAGTACAAAAAAAACTACGTCAAATGTCGTTTCAAATATTAAAATCGAAACTAATTTCCAAATGTTACAGCTTTTTAAATACTAAAATTACGTTATCTTAATTAATATTTTTTACATAACATTTAGGATACACCGGTCGACTTAAAAATCTTTTCTCCTTTAAAAACTGCGTCAAATACCGTTAATCAGATCAATATCGGTCAATTTGTTTTGTATTTATCAATGAAGAAAATGTTTGAAAAAAATATTTTTTGACGTTGCTTCGATATTTTTAACCTATTGATTATTTAGCTAAAGCAATATTCTAGATCTCAAAAATTGAGTTGAATGCCATTCGAAACATCAACATCGATAATCTCGTCGAAAACCTACAGCTCGTCGAAAACATACTGCCATTTTAAGAAAATAGATGTTTGGACTAAAAAAATATATGCTTATATTTTTTTCTTTTTACAGCTTAAAACACCTTTTTTAATTTAGCGGAAAGTTTCAGGGCTGGCCTGAAGGGTCAACCGTTTATACATTTTTATGTTATAAAATAGTAAACAAGCAGATGAGTTCCCTGATGGAAAGAGTCAACCATCCCCTATAGACACCAAAGATCATTAACATCTTGCGTTGCTATCTTGTGGCGAGGTCTAATGCCACATGCATAAGTTTAGCAGAGCGGTACTGATTACTCGGGCGAGATGATGCAGAACTCTACCACCTAGTAGTCATGATGACACCAATCGGTCGGTATAGCCAATCGGTCACGTTTTACGCCCTGCATTGCGGAACGGCAGTTTGTTCATTCTTCATATTTGAACTCATTAGCTTGGACCAATACGGGGAAACTTGCCCTTATGCTCATTGAGAGATTTTCCTGACCTGATAAAGATAATCGCTTATATTGATGATCAGCTTTGAGGACAGCTTATCCGAGGCACGAGGTGGGGAACTGCCACTAACATTTTGATTTTTTACGATAATCACAAAAACCGCAACAACACTTTTGCATGGCATGGGGATCGAGCCCGGTTTTTTTTATAGAAGAGGGGGCAAACGAGCAGGAGGTGCACCTGATGGTAAGTGATCACTGCCGCTTATGGACATCCACAATACCAGAGGTCTTGCAGTTGCATTGCCGGCCTTTTATGAATGAGTAAGCTCTTTTCTTGAAGGCCCCCAAGTAGTATCCGTTTGGAAACACCCCTGTCGGTAATTGGTTCCACAACAAAGTAGTGCGAGGCAAAAAGTACCGAGAGAAACGCACAGTTGTGGATTTCCAGACATCGAGATGGTGAGGATGGAATTTCAAATTTTGACGCGATGTCCGATGACGGAATTCGGCGGCGACTGAACGTAATTCGATGTCGACTCCCAGAATCCTGATACTAGCTGAGGCTGCCAGGAGAGTATCCACAAATCGAGGTATCTCATCCCATTCAATAATCTAGACTCAAATCTTCCTACCCAATATAGGTCCCGGCTGGTAGTCACTGTTCCGTATTAGTATTCATTGATTTATTTTGTATGTGTATTATGACATTTTTTATTGCTGAAGTTATTCAATTACCTCCTACGCCACTGAACTGCTGTTTTTTTAGTTTTTGTTTAAAGTTATATCACCTCTGTGGTCTAGTGGTCTGGTGTCGGTGTTGATCACATGAGGTTCCGGCTTCGATTCCCGGTTCAAACAAATCAAAAGTGTGGTTATGCAGTTTTCTGATAAAAACAACGTTGCCTGGGATTTGATAAGTGCCAGGTTGGCGTTGAGCTAGCCACTTTTCACATTGTAGGTCTATGTGTCTTCGATTAATCGTGAGTGCACTTTTTGTACCGATGCCTATTCCTTCGTGTATACGGGCGTGAAGATACTGATATCTTTTCTTTTTATAATATTGTTACGAATAATCTAGAAGCGTGTAGAGTTGGAGCGCGCGCGGGCTAACTATCTAGAAATAAAAGAAAGCGATAGCTACTCCTATTGACAAACAAATAGTTGACCTGGGCTATGCCATAATGGACTTTGTGGGATATGGCATAAGGTTGAAAGTAGCGTGTACTAGGATTTATGACTCATAACATGTTTACGATAAGAAGTGATTCATTGTTTCCCGATACATTTAGATTTTTCTGGATCCAGCTAGGACTTTACCCTGCCTATAAATAAAGAGGTGTTGATAAACACAAGGCAGTTTTTATCAAGCGATCGAGAGCGATACATCAAGTGACCAGTGTGAAGCGAGAAGTGTTTTATTGTGTAGTGTTCTAAGTTCAGTCATAGTACAGCGAGTGACTAGGGTGTAAAGTGTATTTTAGTATTACGTTGTGTTGTGTTGTATAAATACACGGATTTAATATAAGTGGTGTTTTGTTACAATTACGAACCCGAGTACGTAACAATATGAACGTAGGCAAACAAACAATGAAATATTTCCTCTTTATGATATTAGTGTAGATGTAAATTAACTAAGAAAACTAAACTAGTATTCAATAGAGAAGCAACCAGAACGAATGTAAGAGTCGAAGATGTAGTGCTGAAATAAAAGGATGAGTTTGTATATCTTGGATGTGCTTTTATCAGGGATGGAAGATATAACTCTCATGTTGAAAGAATAATGTGTGCAGGGAACAGATTGGACGGAGCGTTAGGGAAATTATTTGAAAGCACAATATTATGTTAGGGTGCCCATCTCACCCTGCATGATTACTTATGTGTTTATCAAAGTTCCAAAAGCTATAGTATGAGAGTCAGCGTTGGGTATGACAGAAAGAGCATTAATGTAGAATAAATCGATCGAGATGAGATCGCTGCGGAAAATATGTGGCGTAAGACTCGCGAGTCGGATTCAAATATTAAAGTGAGAGAGAGGTTAGACCTGCAGGAAAGTCGATGTAAAAATCAGTAAGGGCACGCTTCATTGGTTCGGATATATAGAAAGAACAGTAACAAAACATATATACAATGTGAATGTGGAAGGATGTAGGTACCGCAGGAAATCAAGACTGACGTACGACGATCAGATTGGTCTTGTACTGTCCAAAGGTGGTGTCAAGAGTCTTCGCAACCGATCGTGACATATGGAATTCGGTTTTATCTGCTTACCCTTTAAGAGGTCTGGCATGAAGATATATATATGTAGGTAGATTTTTTTTAAAGGGCAATGGGCCCACCTCCACCACTGTAACTTCTGTAAACCAGAATCAACAGCGGCAACCGTCCTGATAACCTCTGAGTTGCGAGCTCAGGGTGCCCTGGGGAAAAGCTAAGCTGTCTTGGATCCCGCAACGAAATTAATCAGAAGTATATAGGAGGAGTAGGAAAATACATCCTGTTTCCCTCCCTTTTTAGCAGGAGATGTATGTAGATTAACAAAATCATTTTTTTGTTATTATTAAGGAGGATTATTGTTATTTTCGTTGTGAATATAATATGAAATGATAATATGAAAGACACCCAACAGAAACCCTAGTACGATGAACACAAACTCGCTTAAGGCTTCATTGACCATGTGATGTATTAACATCTCACTCTACTCTGACATATATCTGCGTTAAATAAATCGACTGGCGCTTTGAGTTCGCACCTAACAAATGTTCATATTTCATGTTTGCCGGATAAATCTTGGGATTATTCTATGCAAATAACTGGCTAAATCTATATTGATATTATAAATGCGAAAGTTTGGATGTTTTGATGAATGTTATACGTTTGTTACTCAATCACGCAAACACTACTAAACAGATTTGGATGAAATTTAGCACACCAGTAGATGATAATCTCGAATAGCACGTATATCTAATTTGATCCCGAAAAAATTAGTTGTTCACCCGGGATTCACCAAAAACTTTTGTAATTATACTACATGCCTCTCAATTTGTTATATTTCTAAAGCCCTGCACCTACACCTTAATTATGCCCTATATCAGTAAAACCAATCGTATTAATTACGAGTAGTAACACTTTCTACGATACGTAACCTAAAATATTTCCTATAAATGTCAAATTAGTTGCTAAGGTTACTGCTACGAATTACGGACCGTTGATTATAGAAACCCGACCTTGTGAGGATGCATAATACTTGTAAATGAAGTTGAATAACAGGTAAATGTTCAGCATGTTGACCAAAATTATTAAAAAAAATGTATACTTGAATAAAGTGCGGTTCGCACTATCGATTCGATACATGGCTATCACTTGTCCACATAAATATTTCGTAACGATTAAATAATTTATTTAAATAAATTAAAAAAAAACACTAATTAATATTATAATAATCTTAATATGTTTAAATTATGTATCACGTTGTTTGTCGGCGATGGACTCCGAAACTCCTGAACCGATTTCAATGAAATGTTTTAGATATCTAATGTTTAGTCTAACGAGATAGGATAGTTTTTATCTCAATTAAATGGGTCACCCTGCTTTCAAGTTGTTACATCGCATTCACATATAATCATTGACAATCTACACTAGACTAATAATGTGATTTCTTGTACCCAAGTTCGTCTGTTATGAGGTATGTTTACTCAATGCATATAATTAATCAAACTTACTGGTATGAGAAGTACTATTACAATTATACCAAATATTTTGTTCGTAGAGATGAGTAGACCTTTAGAATTATTTAGTACTAGCTGTTGCCAGCGACTTCGTCCCCGCGGACTTCGTTTACTCCGCACAGCTTCTCCCCCGTAGGTGACAGCGTGATAATATGTAGCCTATATGTTGACCCGACGTGTTAGTAATATTCATGCAAAATTTGAATTAAATCCATGCAGTACTTTTTGAGTTTACCCTGGACATACATACAGACAAACAGACAAACAAACAAAAATTCTAAAAACTATATTTTTGGCTTCGATATTGATTGTAGATCACGCCCCAAGTATTCTTTTAAAAAAATATTCAATGTACAGTTTTGACTTTCCTACGATTTTATTATATGTATAGATAGATTTATTCGATGGAGTGATGGTAACTGGACGCACTACGAGTAAATCAAAAAGATAATAAATAATGTCAAAGACCGAAGACCGAGTATAGTCCATACTAGTCCGAAGTAATATTATAAATGCGAAAGTCTGTCTGTCTGTTACGCTTTCACGTCTACACCGCTGGACAGATTTGGCAACTTAGCACGGAAATAGTTGAAGTTTTGGGGTCAAACATAGGCTATTTTTTTCAAAAACCACCCTCTAAGGGGCTGAAATAGGGGATGAAATTTATAAGAAAACTACATAGACATGTTGACCATTGATTCGAGCCTTAAACATAATAAATTTGGTCCAGGACAGAATAGATATTTTTAATTGCAATTGGAATGAATTAATGAAAGTTATATTATATGTCGTTAGTTACTGTTAAATTTTGTCTGTTTTTAACGTCCTTTTTTCGTTATAATATTTGATTTGTAGATTTTTATTTGTATTATTTAAATAGTAGAATTTTGTTTATATCGTTTTTTTGTTTAAGTGTTAAAAATGTATAATAGTAAAAATGCCGCGCTATCGCATTGGGCAATGTCCTGTAATAGTAGTTGTGTAAGCGAGTAAATAAATAAATAAATGTTAATCTACTCGTGATAGAAGCTGCGCGGATCAGCTAGTGTTACATAATTACATCAATATCAGCAGTATTACCAGTCAGTAGATTGTCAATACTACTTATATTACTCGTATATTTTTTAACAATTATCAATAATTTTTAAAAATATATAAACGGATCAATTACGCGTACATATATAAAACTTACTTGTAAAGCTCGACGTTTCGGCCAAGTTACATTGACCGTGGTCAAGAGCACACTGTACAATTATCAATAATACAGTCTGAGACGCTACTGAAAAGTTGTGAAGGAACATATTTTTATAATAAAAATGTAAGTTTTACTGATAACAATATTACTTTTTTGTTTCACCGTTTTCTCACGTTCCCTGCTCAAAGGGTTTCTTAAAACACTATTAATAATGCTCCGATGTCCTGTCCGTCCGTAATATTTCTTTACATAAAATTTTTTATTACATATATTTACAAATATTTTTGTCACGATCTAATAACCGTTGTGAGCCATGCACTTTTGGATTTTTATTATTATTTGTTGTAACAGCGACCACAGTAACACACAATCTTTAAAAAAATCAGATGTCTACCAATTACCTTGCAAAACATAGAGTTTTTTTACAGATATTTTTCCTGCGTGTTAGCCCTGGTCCCCTTCGAAGAATAGACCATCTGAAATTCTCTCAGGAAGTTTATATAAATTTAATTTAAACGATTTAACGAGGAAATTTATGTAAACGATTAACCAAACTTTTCACTACCACCGTAACTACTACGTGATAGAGTACTGCAACGGCTCGACCGGGTTTGGTACCAACACTTTACTTATTCCTGCCACAATAACGTCAGTGCTTGTCGCTGTCGTATTCCGGTTCGGAAAGTAAGGTAGCCGGTAAACTTATGCATGTAGTATCACCAACCAACCACATGCATAGCAAAATACCATTACCATTTTTAGTGTCTAAAAGTAATATTTTATTTTTCCATTACGAAAGCCACCTGCTTGTTTGTTAACTAGGATATAAAAATAGACATAAACAAACATATTAAAGAAGTTCCATTCTTCATCTTTTGGGTATGAAACCTTGAAAATTATCGACTTTATCACGTTCTATCTTAGGCCGCACCTTAGCTTACCATCAGGCGAGATCGTGGTCAAGCGCTTCCCTATCGACAGTAAAAAAGAGACTATTGACAATATATGCATCAAATTTTACTCAATATACTTGGGCCAGATTCAAATATCACAAACATTCACGTTTATAATGTTACATGTAAGACCATCCCGACTTCCACGCACGCAAAATACAGGGGCCTCCAGTTTAGCTGTATCCATATTAAACTAGTATGCTGTTTTACGATTCCCTCGGGGCTTATCCTTATCTGCAATATACATAAACAGTTATAACTTAAATTTAGGTCACATTTTGTATTAAATAACAGTCCGAGACGCTACTGAAAAGTTATGAAGGAAAATCTATATCTATAAAAGAGAAAGTGTGTGTGTATGTTCCGTATAGGCTCCGAAACGGCTCGACCGATTTCAATGAAACTTTCAGGGAATGTCCAGATTGACCTGGCGAGTAATCCTGTAAAGTTTGGTGACGATAGGAGCACTCCTATTTTTGAACGTCAAATACAGCTTTTATTTACTATGATGATATTCTATTGTTTTATAACCCAAATTTGTATTGACACATGCGTTGTGTATATTTATGTCATTATGAACCATGTAGAATTATAATGGAGTATATTGAAGTATAATGAAGCATAATAAAGTATACTGAAGTACATTAAAGATAATAATTATGGATTTTGAAGTATTCAAGGTAAGTTATAGTGCCGCGAATGTATCCGTTTACTGATGCTTTTTTAATTGATTATTACAACGGAAAATTGTATTTTCCTTCACCAATCATGTTTCTTCACAGAATCACTGTAATTAATAAAAAATGCTACCCAAAAAAGCAAGCATTTGTAAACAAACTTCCAAATCGAAGAAAGTAAAGGAAAAAAGAGCAATGTAACAGCTGAAGAACGTGAGTTACGCCTTGAGAAAAATCGTAACAGAATATCTGAAAGAAGAAATATAGAGACTGAAGAAGAGCGTGAATCACGGCTTGAAGAACAACGTGACAAAGAATTTTCATCGCGAGCTACCGAGACAACTCAAAAACGTACCCAAAGACTTGATGCTAACCGTAACCGAATGGCTCAATCACGAAAAAGAATTGATTTAAAGCTTTCGGCGTTCAATTACAATAAGGATGACTACTACAGAAATCACAAGGATGTGGTGATCGGTGCAATGGATAAAGTATGTTTACATTGTGGTGGTTGGTCAATCGTTGACTATTGCCGGTTTAAATTTGGAAAATTCGTGTTTTTCACACGGCCAATTGTATGTGGCTTGCTCCCGAGTCGGCACATCTAAAAATTTATACGTATATACTCCAAATGAAAAAACAAAAAATGTAGTCTACCCGCTGGCCTTAAGATGAGTTTTAACGAATTAATAAGCCTGCTGTGTGAAATAGTTACTGCTCATATTGTATAAATTCACATAGCCAACTATATGTCGCTCTTTCAAGAGTAACCTCTAAAGAAAACATGTTTGTATTGTCTAATGAGAAGAAAGCTCTGAACGTTGTATATAAAGTGATTCTGTAATATATTAATTGTAAAAATAAAAGAAATAGGTAAAAATGTAAAAAATAAAAAATGTAGTACCTATATGAATTTAGATGTTCCAAAGATAGCAAGAAATCTTCATGGTATAGGGAAAGGGGAATTGTTTGCGGGCCACAGGCAGAAATGAGTAAATCAAAACTACTGCATCGATTTTAATCTTTTTTTTTTAACTGAGTGACATAGGCTGTATATTTTATACCCGTGCGAAGCCGGGGCGGGCCGCTAGTATTTATAATAAAAATGGAAAGTTTCACTACTAATAATTTTACTTTTTTGTTTCACTGTTTTCTCACATTCCCTGCCCAATGGATTTCTTAAGACACTATTAATAAGGCTCTGCTGTCCTGTCCGTCCGTCCGTATATCCGTCTTTCAGGGAATTATACCTTTTACGCCACACTGGCACGCACTTGGAATTTTTACAGATTTTGCACTAGTATATTATGAACTACTAGTGTTAGTTTTAGTTTTCGGCAAGTTTTTGCTTGGATTTATAAAAATATCTTTTAAACCATATTTGTCAGAGTGCAAATATCAAGTTTTCACGGCATGTGTATCAACATTGCTGTTTAAAAATAATTATTAAAAATTTAAAAAAATAATAAATTTTGGTGGGTTCACATGCAAATAATATTTGTTAAGCTATTGCATAGCTTCTATCGCGGGCCTTGAGCGTGGAGAGCGAATCCAGAAATTCCGTAACGAAAAAACCTAACACCCCCCACTCCGACCGACACAGCGGTGATACTTTTTAGATTTTCCATTTTTTTTATCGGTCACCACGCTCAAAGTGTAACTTGAATTAATATCAAAGAAAAAAAATACTGCATAAATAAAATAAATATATAATTGTAATTGCATAAGTTGATAAAAAATGCTATGCAATAGCTTTACCGCGGCAGTCTCCGAGTGCCACATGTCTTTTTTTTCCACTTAATCTAACGACAATACAACTAAATGTCCAAACACTATATGTAGGTACAGAACATTTTGTGTTTGATTAGTCTCCCACTTTGCCATTTTTTTACTAAAGCAATTTTAAAATATTTTTTTCAAAATAATCATTTTAATAATTACATTGGTAAAACAATCATTTCCATCAATCGAATAATTCGAATTCAAATAATAATTTATATATTAATACGTGACACAAAAACTTTGTAACTTTTTTAAGACAATTACGCGAATGGCAGAGTGTGAAATTTGGCACAGTTAATACATTGCAGAGGACAACAAATAATATTTTTAAATAACACGCAAAAGAAATACCTTGAATTAATAAAAAAAACATAGCACACAATATATTTATGTAACCAACATTATGATATACACACATGTATACTAATTTCTACTTTGATAGTTCAAAGACTGGGTTCAAATTTATAAGAAATTTTAATACTTAATCTGTTGTCAAATTTGAACCACTCTCAATCGCTAGTGAAAATAGGTAGGCAAGTTTTTTATTAACAATTTTCATATTTACTATAAACGCACATACCATACAAAAAATTAGCAAAGATTTGTTACAAATTGTCGATACGTATAGCCAAATGCAAACGTATACGCATTTTACCTGGAGCTCTCCGCCAATCCATCAGGCTAGCAGCCTACAAGATAGCCATTTTCTGGCTTGGCGGTTAGCAGACAAACTTTTAATTGTGACTTCACTCCAATGTCTTGTGAATTACATTATTATACATTTATGTTCTACTAGCTGTGCCCACGACTTCGTCCGCGTGGTCCCTCGTGTTACTTTTATATCAGTTTTTTTTTCTTAAAATAAAAGTAGTTTAAATTACTCCTTATTACATCTACTATATACCAAAGTCTCGCCAAAATCGGCCCAGTGATTTCAGAGATTAGCCGAAACAAACAGACAGATAGACAGAAAATGGTAAAAAATGGTATTTTAGTACATGTTAGTGTAAACATCCATATGCATATAGTAAATAAGCGGTTATTTAAATATTACAAACAGACACTCCAATTTTATTTACTTGTATGTATAGAATATATGAGAATACAGATATATAAATAAGACGTCAATGTCTTTTATTATAATGGAAGTCGTTTTTTATTTACTTACTTATACTATGAAATATTCGATTTCCTTCTTAAAAGTAAGGATCTCTGCAAAAGTAATTTAAAGTTTTCTGTGTTAAAAACATATTTATGAAAATCACGTCACCTTATCTTAAACTATAACAGTTAAACGCCGAAACTAGGTCACATTTCAAAATAAAAACCTATCCGGAAATTCTAAAAAGTTGATAAATATGTACAAATACATACACATTGCAAAATCAGCCTCAAAAGATTAGAGTGTATTTTGATACATATAATTATGCAAATGTTTAGCTGGTTTTAGATGGGTCGCTATTAGCTAGAAGTTGGAACACGCACGCCCGTTTTGGAGGTCGAGGTCGGGTCGCAGGTGACCACTTTAATTTCGAGTAGCAAGTTTCATTTTAAGATTATTTAATGAAACTATACTGATTACAAAGATTAACTTTTTATGTTTGAGAATCTGTAGATGTTATTTTCTTGTTTTTTTTTTAATGTAGTGAGAGACAAATCCTAATGAACAAGGCTTTATTAATTAAAAAAGAAGTAACTTTAAGTATCAGCACGGCATCTGTTCCCTTGGGGGGAGTAAACCGAACGTCTATAGACTTTGCGCATTGTGATTCACCGGTTTGTCGGTTGGCGAGGTAAGTGATAGCCTCATAGCCCGATTTTACCAACATGTTAACGGTTATTGCTTCTAGCGATAACCGGAACTGACAGCTTTACGTGCTCCGGGAGTGGTAACAAAAAACTCTTCTTGACAACTGACAAACCCGTGACTCCATAACCACAAGGTAAACAGCCTTATCATACGAGTACTTTGACTTTTCTTTGCTGTTTCTAATTCGATAACTGCAATATTTCCATAGTAATACATTACTTTAAATTCTTTACATAAATAGCGATATTTATATACGAGTAAATGACACGAATTGGTCTAATCTGGTAAGCACGTTATATACTTATGAGTGTTAGTCTCCAGTTATAAAAAATATTTATTAATCTATATATTAATAAGCGAAATAAAAAGTGTGTATCCCTTTTTCCGACAATTTTTCGAACGGTACAGTATGAAACTTAGCACAGTTAAGTTTACATTGCGGAGAACTGAAAAAAATTATATTTTTAAATAATATGCATTAGAAATACATTTAAAGCGTGTCTGGTTGTGAATTTCGTGCGTAATCCGTTTTTTAACTGCAAAAGGATTAAAAGTTAATCAGACGCATTGTGAATTAGAAACCAAAATGAAGCTTTGGTAAGTGATTTGAAAAAAAACGAACCAAAGTGGACCGAAATAGGCGAAAATTCGGCACTCTGTTGCGAAGATTATGGCTACGATTCTTTGAAAAATTCAAATGAGTTTACAGCCACCCACCTTACTTTACAGGCTTCGCACTAAGTGGCTATTAGGTGAGTATAAAGCTTGGGTGGCCACTTGGCTTCAAACGAACAAATCGAGACGATCGCCAAATCATATATCCAAAAACAGGGCATGCCCTTTTTTACGGAAGGCTTGTTTAAGCTTGCGAACAGACAACGAAAATATATTGAAGTCCAAGGCGACTAAAAAGAAAACAGTTCAAAAGTCGAAGAATATAATAAAGAAAAGTGATGAGGATCCATATAAATTAGGCCTCAAACGCAACACATGATAATAGCTGCTTACCGTATTGTAATACATTATTAATTTCTTTTGAAATGTAAATTGTATCATGGACACTTTTTATAATGCTAATATTCACGAAAATTCTTAATATTACTTGGATTCACAATTATTACTTTCTATTTTAAACAGTACACGCTGGAATAATATATCGTCAATATAGAGATATATAACGTTTTTGTATCTTTCATCATGAAGATTAATTGATTTTAACAGTTTGTTTTTATGTATAACCGGTGGTTTTAACAGTTTGTTTAAAATTTTGCATCTTACCTATATGACATTTTTATAATTTGTTTGATTGATCAAAAATAAAAAAAATTGTTACTTTATGGCAGAAACAAAAAATCTTTGCTTGATTTCAAAATAAGAAAAAGCGTAAAGTTTGTTTAGTTTCATGATTTTCCAATTAAAATCATTTTAAAATTAACTTGTTATTAAAAAATGTCCGTTGAAATCTAATATGGACTTATTGTAAATAAAATTAACTCGATATTTTTGGCTGACGCTATATTCTAGTAGCCCTTTTAGGCCGATCTCATCAATATCCTTTATTTTTATAGCTTAAAACTAGTTTTTTTATTGTTTTCCTAACACAAGGAAACTTACTTTTTGAATACCCCTCGTACATACAGCAAACTCGTGACCTGCGTAACGAGTAAACATTAACTCCTTATGCAAACTTAATTTTCTCCGTATTGATACGAGTCGCCTTAGAAGAACATATAATTAGCCATTTTGTCAGGCACTTCGTAAAATGCAAAGTCTGGTAAAACGTACCACTATCGTCGTGACAACTAGATGGTAAATTTTCACAACCTCTCGCCCAAATTTGGTACCATCACTATTTCAATTTCTCCTACATTCCATCACTGATCTTCACTGACGTGTTCCAGTTTGAAGAATAAAATAAGCAGTAAATGTATGTTTGTGGAACTACCATCCTGCCACGCGGATAGCAACGCACCATTAATATCTTCATGTCTATAATATAAACAAATCATAGGATAAAGTAACCAGTAAATTTATGCTTGTGGCACTACCATCCTGCTACACGGATAGCAACGCACCATATCTTAATGACTATAATATAAAAAAAAATTATTAACTACTCATTATATATGTATAGCGTGTTGTTTAAATTTTTAATTTTTTAATATATATATATATATATATATATATATATATATATATATATATATATATATATATATATATATATATGCTGGCAGTGTGTCCTTTAATCCATGCGTTAATTTTTTGTGTCGGATAAAAATGAAATTTTCATTTTTGTTTATTACATAAATCTAACATACCTACAAGTATTATCGATTCTGAACAACCTCTGAAAATTTGGCTGGACTCAAAGTAACCCTGTATAAAATAAGAATGAAAATATGATATATATTATGTATATCAGCCGGAAAATGTGGATAAGAATGCTAATTTGTTAGTTGATTTTCAGTTTTAAACAATATGACTTATTTCCTATCTTTATTAAGTTCGTAGTAGCTCGTATTCTAAGACAAACATATTCGAGCATCCATCTCAATGCTTGTCAATAATTTAACAAAATTTATCGATTGTCACTGAACAAGTAAGAAACCGTAAAGGATTTTAAGAACAAGGGTCCCTTAACTATAAAATCCTTTCCTTTAAATAAAAAAACATAAGCAACTTAAAATTATACTGTTTGGATATTAAAAACAAAATAAATAGACTATTTTCTTACTTGCTTTTTAAAAATGTTAGACACAGTAGGATTTGAACCAGCGAACAAATAAAGACACTTTTTTTAAGTTTTTTAACTTTCCCTACCTTAGATAAGTAGGTGCTAAATATGTGTTATATTTAATTAATTTCTTGCTTTACAGATTATATAGGTTGCAACATGAATATTTCTATGGCATCCAATTTTTTATCAAAAACCTAGTTGCTGCTTTGTCATCCGTTTTTATTTTGAAAAGTAAATCAAACTAAAAATTTGGTTGAAATTCCACCTGTATTCAAAAAAGTTTCTTTTAAAAAGAAAAATCGCAAAACTGGTTCAATATACGTTTTTTATCACTGACAATAAAATTTCAGTTGAGGAAGTATGTCTCCACACCCAAATATATGAACAACAAAATGCATAAACTATAAATGCATAACATTTCGAAATTTTTTCCCCGTGTTGGTTCCGGGTTCCTTTGAAAAATAGACCAACTGCCGTTCTGCCAGGCAGGTCGTAAAAGGCGACCGATTGGCTATGCGAATCACTATCATCGTGGCTACTAGGCGGTAGTGTTCTGCATTGTCTCGCCTGTACTGTCTCTCTGGTACCACCGCCTTGCCTATTCCTGCCGCAATAGCGTCAGTGCTTGTCACTGTCGTGTTCCGGTTTGGAGGGTAAGATAGCCGATAAACTTATGCATGTGGCATTAGACCTCGCCACAAGATAGCAACGCATCATTAATACCTTTGGAGTCTATAGGCGATGGTTGACTCTTTCCATCAGGAGACCCATCTGCTTGTTTGCTATCTTATTACACAAAGTAGTCAATAGATTACGAGTAACTAACCTAACTCAATGGAATATTTTTTCGCCATCATTCATATGTCATTACCTCATTAGTAAAAGCAAATAATACCACAAGCCGTCACATAGATTAAACCTATCTGATCTATAGGACAATAAAATTATCCTACTCCAATATCAGATACTAACAAACACGTTATAGGAACAACCGCTAGAAACATACATATATCAACAAGCAAAACAATACTATCTTACCCGGCAAACGTTATCTTGCCATACAAATTTTTGGTGGGTCACTTGAGAGAGGGGGGGGAGGGGGAGCGGACAAACAACGTGACAAGTAATTTATATATATTAAGATTTACTACTCATCGTCACTCATCATTCCGTGCTAAAAAAACTTTTATGGCGAAGTTGACAATAGTATTTCACTTTATAAATATACAAGCAATCCAAGTTGTACACTTTGATTTATACGACTCGAGATAGGTCTTCTTACTTATTTTATTTTAATTGATAGCAAACAAGCTGATGGTTCTCCTGATGTAAAGAGATAACCATCACCTACAGACGCCAAAGGTGTTAATGGTGCGCTGCTATCCGGGCAGCCAAGTTGAAATTTCACTTCTTTTTCTTTTTTATATTATAAGATAGCAAACAAGCAGATGGGTCTCCTGATGGAAAGAGTCAACCATCGTCTATATAAGTTATCGGGATGGTTGCCGCTGTTGATTCTGGTTTACAGAAGTTACATGGTGGGAACGAGAGGTGGGCCCATTGCCCTTAAAAAAGATATAAATAGTTTATTGTATTGCATTTTCCATCCATCATAGGCATTTCTATGGCATCAAGCTTTATACGAAATACTCCGCTAGCCGTAACCCGTATGTCATCTGATTCTATTTAAAAAAAGTTAATAACACTGAAAATTTGGTTAAAATCCCTACTGTATTCAAAAACAGTTTACTTTTTAACAGAAAAATTGCAAAACTGGTTTTGATTTATGCGTTTTACGTTTTTTATCACCGACAAGGGGATTCAAGTCGGAGAAGGAAAATATATAAAATATATTTTGCTTTTATAACCTTGTGAAATATTAATGAAATACAAAAATAAGTATAATCACGCCCGTTTAACTTGCGGGGTAGGCAAAGTAAACCGAAAGTCTACAGAATTTCCAGTTCACCGCGATTCACCGGTTTGTCGGGTGACGAGATAAGTGGTGATCCTCATCGCCGCATTTACCGACATGTTTATCATCGACTACTTCTAGCTTCGCTAGGGACCGAGACCGACAGTTTAACGTGGTCATCCGAGGTTCGGGAGTGGTAATACACCACTCCAGACTCCGAGCTGCTACTGAGGATTAGATTTTCAAGAAAACCTTGAAAAAACCTCAATAACACTTTTGCCCGATCCGGGGATCGAAACCCGTGACCTTATGATCTGAGCCGAATAGGCTTCCCCTAGAGGCAGTCTACAAATAATACAAAAACTTGCCATTATACTCAACGAGGTTAATTGAGGAGCAGCAAATGAAAAATAGCCATCGCCTATAAATACCAAAGATGTTAATGGTGCGTTGCTATCCAGATGGCTAGATAGAACTGCAACATATACAATTCGCCGTGTTGGTCCCGGCCTCCTTTGAAGAATAGGCCAACTGCCGTTCTGCCAGGCAGGTCGTAAAAGGCGACCGATTGGCTATGCGAATCACTACCATCGTAGCAACTAGGTGGTAGAGTTCTGCATTGTCTCGCCCGGGTCTGGTACCACCGCCTTACGTATTCCTGCCGCAATAGCGTCAGTGCTTGTCACTGTCGTGTTCCGGTTTGGAGGGTAAGGTAGCCGGTAAACTTATGCATGTGGCATTAGACCTCGCCACAAGATAGCAACGCACCATTAACATCTTTGGTGTCTATAGGCGATGGTTGACTCTTTCCATCAGGAGACCCGTCTGCTTGTTTGCTATTTTATGATATAAAAAAAAAAAAAATTTACCGGATACCTAACCCTATAAATTGGAATACGTCAGTGAATAGAACCGATGTTGTTGCAGCAAGAATAGGTGAAAAGGTGATACCAAACTCTTCCACTTGGCGATGTTGGGGACATACAGTTTGTAAAAAAACCCCTGCCCGATTGTCAAAGTCGATATTTGGTAGCTTAATACAATCATATCTGCGTGATGACACAGACTGTGTCATTATTTTATGGATATTGATAGATATATTTTCAAAGTATTCGCTTGATTTTAGTGGAAGTTCTTCAAGTTTAGTACTAAAATAAGGCACTTTAAAATTTAATTTTTTTTTATTATAATAAAGATTTTTTTGATAATGTCGTTGACCTACCTCTTTGACCAGATAGGCTGGTAGGTTGACTATTTACCTCTTGGATCAGATAGGTTTTTCAAATATACAGGATGTATATTTGATGTAAAAAAACCTATCTTATCCAAGCAATAAGGAATTTAATCTGTTCTTTCAAAATAGACCCGCACAGACCACACAAATACTAATAGACACGGTGTTGAGCATAAAATGCGTATCCGCTCATATGAGCGTATGTAAATGTCAAACGCCTGTAGATATATTATATCGTAAAACAATATAAATATTTATATTGTTTTACGATATATTGTGCTATTTTATCGTGTCGAATAAAAAGGAATACTCTTGGAGTGATTTTATTTCATCGATAAGTATTATAACTTTTTATTTTGGGTGTAAATGCAAGTGACACTGACAACCTAAGAAATTGCCTTAAAAGGCGTATCCAGTTTAATCCGTGTAGGCCCGGATCAACGTGTGACATGTGTAAATATTAACTTGATTCTTTGTTTTCTGTAAGTATCTTCACGCCCGTATCCCCGAAGAGATAGGCAGAGGTAAAAACAAATGCACCCACGATTAGCCGATGACATTTAGTCCCACAATGTTGGTGGCAAGCCTATCTCAAACCGGGCACTTATCCAAACCCGAGCAACGTTGTTTTCATTAGAAAACTGAAAAAACACATTTTTGAATTATCCGACCTGGGAACCGAAGCCGAGACCTCTTGTAGTAAACACCGACACCGGACCACTAGATCACAGAGGCGACACTTGTATATAGTGTTACAAGATTAATAATTCTGATATCGCGATTTAGGATTTATATTTATTTGATTTTTTTTATTATTATAACTATTTTCTCGTAGCGTTTTAGCTTGCTTAACTGCTACAAATTCAACTGTTGTATTTGCACATTATTTTGATCATACATACATGTCTTCACTAACCTTTTTTTTATATCATAAGACAGCAAACAAGCAGATGGGTCTCCTGATGGAAAGAGTCAACAATTGCCTATAGACACCAAAGATGTTAATGGTGCGTTGCTATCTTGTGGCGAGGTCTAATGCCACATGCATAAGTTTACCGGCTACCTTACCCTCCAAACCGGAACACGACAGTGACTAGCATTGACACTATTGCGCCAGGAATAGGTAAGGCGGTGGTACCAGACCCGGTCGAGCCGATGGAGAAATCTACCACCTAGTGGTCACGATGCTAGTGACACGCATAGCCACTCGGTCGCCTTTTACGACCTGCCTGGCAGAACGGTAGTTGGCCTATTCTTCAAAGGAGCCCGGGACCAACACGGGGAGACTTTCAGACATATTTATGTAACCCGCAGATTATTATCACCTACTGACTTTATCTGTCCTAATTGTAGGACAGATAAGTTGATAAGTTAAGTATATTACATCCTGAAGATGCTTAAACAGTTAAACAGTGAAACCGGTAATCTAAATTAATTAATTATTAATTAATTAATACTATTAATATTATAAATGCGAAAGTTTGTGAGTATGTATTTATAGATGTTTGTTACTCTTTCACGCAAATACTACTAAGCCGATTACGATGAAATTTGGTATGTAGATAGCTGAAGACCCAGAATAAGACATAGGCTATTTTTTATCCCGGAAAAGTTAGGTAATCCCGCGGGATTCATTAAAAACTTTTATAATGCGGCGGGCTGCACGTTGCAGCTAGTAATATTATAAATGCGAGAGTTTGGGTGTTTGGATGGATGGATGGATGTTTGTTTGTTACTCAATCACGCAAAACCTATTGAACGGATTTAAATGAAATTTGGCACACAGGTAGATGATGACCGGGAATAGCACATATATATAGAATTATTAGCAATATATATAGCATTGTTAATTGTGTTTAACAGTAACATTAATGCATCCTTTTGTGCCTAACAGTAACAGTAATGCATCCTTAATTGTACCTAACAGTAATGCAATTTCACCAAGTGCCGACGGTGGAAAGTATAGAATATAATACAAGACAAATAAAAACAACCTAAATTGAACAATGTCTTATATAAAAGAGTTTTTTGTTTGTATTAAAGTTTTAACTTTAAATATGTTTAACTTTAAACAGAAGTTTTACGAAATTCATCTTTATTATGGAAGACTTTTCATATATACAAATCCTTACTGAATTTGCCTTGAATATTTCGTCGAAAACTTAACAAATTTTTCGCTTATACCATCGTTTATCTGTGTAAATATGTATCCGCTAAAGAAAAAGTTATTAACAATATAAATTTGAAAATCCTATTTGAATGAGTTGCTAAAGCTAACAATTAAATTATTATATTAAAAAATATGTATAACGTTATATTATGTATGACTATACCAGCGACCCACCCCGGATTTGCACGACAAATCTTTGAAGGTTTTCTACATTATAATATGCATGTATTATACATATAAACCTTCCTCTTAAATTACTCTGTCTATTGATGAAAACTACAATAAAATCCGTTGTGTAACATAGAATATATAGGCGAACATGTAGCGGAAGCGACTTTTTGAAGTTTTATAAAAAAGATAATTAAAGAGATTCAATCACAATAAACACAAATTCAATAATTTATGAGAAGTAAACTAATATTACGTTCAATTACGTTACCCGACAAGCCCTGCATTCGTAAACTTCAGACTTCTTTATTTATGAATCACTCAACATCCAGATGAGATCTTTTCATCTTTGTTGAGCACTAAAAATAGTTCCCTAGATTTTATATAAGTCATCTCGGCGTAGACTTCTTTTATAAAGAATATTATCTTGTGGAAAAATTGTTGTCTCTGAACATCTTGGAATGAATTTGTAAGTATTTAATCTATAACATGTTTAATTAATATGAATTCAATGATAAGTGTTAGTAAATTAGGTACACTTATATTATGCGTACTGAAATATTTTAATATAACTTTTGAAACAGCCAATTTGGTCATGTCTGGTAGTTGCTATTTAAATACTTATTTGAATTTTATTTCTTGCACCTACGATTTTACAGATTTTTTGGGCTTTAATTTTAAAAGAAATTATTTGATTATTTTCTTCAACAATATTACAAGAGTCGTATTTATGCATTTATACTACGTGTTGGCCAAGGCCTCTCTTTGATGAATAAATAATCATCTGCCATTCTGGCAGGTAATTCGTAAAAATCAAACGATTGGCTATATGTGTCACTACCATCATGTCTAAATCGTGGTGGTACCACCGTCATACTTCTCCGTTCGTAATAACGTCAGTGACTATTAGTGTCATGTTTTCGTTTGAAAGGTAAGGGAGCCGGTAAACGTATGCATTACCATCCTGCCCTACGGATAACAACGCAACATTAACATCTTCTGCATCTATAGGCGATGGCTGTCTCTTTCCACTGGAGTGCCATCTGCTTGTTTACTATCTTATGTTATTATAACATCATTTACTTTGATCTTTGTATAAAATATAATGTTGAATTAATCTTATTTGGTTTATATTTATTTATATATTTGCAGATCACAATGCTTTCGAGATGTTTAATTAAAAATATTCGTTATCCGAAACAATTGCAATTATTTGATTTGCATCTTTTAACTAAGTCGACTCTGTTCATTATCTACATTTTATTAGTTTCGTCCTATCTACATAACCTATATGAGTTGCGTTTCAATTGTAACGCATGTTAGCGGTATAAATGCAAATCAAAAAAATTGAATTACTGTTTTTATAAGTTACTAGCTGTTGCCAGCGACTTTGTCCGCGCGGATTTCGTTTACTCCGCACAGCCCCCCCCCCCCCCCCCCGTAGGTGATAGCGTTATAATATGTAGCCTATTTGTTGACCCGACCTGTTAGTAATATTCATGCAAAATTTGAAGTAAATCCATGCAGTACTTTTTGAGTTTACCCCGGACATACATACAGACAAACAGACAAATTCTAATAACTATATTTTTGGCTTCGATATCGATTGTAGGTCACGCCCCAAGTATTCTTTTAAAAGAATATTCAATGTACAGTTTTGACTTTTCTACGATTTTATTATATGTATAAATTATATGGAATAGCGCTAATTATATATTATGTCTTATAATCTAAATAAATAAGAACTAAGCGCCAAAATGGCAAATATTCTATTCTTCAAAGGAGCCCGGACCAACTCAGGGGAAAAATATATATCTACTATAACACCAACGCACCTAAAATAATCGACCTCTTAAAAATAAATACAGTAATTATGCATTACAAACAAAAATTATCAAATAAGCCTTGCTCTTTGTTTTTTATATATAGTATATTATTAATTATTATGTCATGTTAATAATGTAGTAACTATAACCGTTACAGTATTCAAATACCTAAAATGTTAACCGCGTAGCGTTTTCTACGAAACACGTAGCATATCTACGACGCGCTGTTGCAATGTGCAGAAAAAACTTAAAACATACATGTCAAAAACATTTACGCAGTTTAATTTTGATATTACTTAGAATAATTAAGTAGTTTTAATTTCTCATTTTCGATAATTTAATATACTAGAAATGACCATAGAATTAAATGCGAAGAAAATCAAAGTATGTGAAAAAACAATCTCCAAATCAATGGACATTAGATTTGTTGTTGTTAATATAGTAAATGTGTTTTTAGTAGGTATACAATACTTGAAGCTGTGGACGTATTGATAGTAATGAAATCAATAGTATTTTTTTTTGTTTAATATATAAATATCTATAAATGTATAATAAATATATGTGCAAAGTAAATTACCTTTTTACTTTTAATTTTAGTGTGAAGTGTTAACTTACTATTTTATTTTAAGTTTTACAAGTAAAAAAATATACAACATGTTTGATTAAAAAAATAAACTGTAAGGCATAGTCCTGAGAGATAAGAAAAAAATTGTAATCTGGTACTGTGTGCGTATTCTATACTTTAAACGAACAATTCTTTTATGTAAACAATTCTTTTGTGTATATGTAAGTGGTTTCTCCAAAACCGCGCTAACGATTTTGAAAAAATATTATATTTAGATAGTCTTTTATTAATAAAATTGATCTAGATAAGTTTTATCTCCGAGACAATCAGTTCTCTTGTGAAAAAAATATTATTTGAAAGATGCCCGGACACCCAGTTAGTATTAAACCTATTTATATTTATTTTATATTTTAACAAAATTACAATTTTCAGTTTATACAATAGAAACTATGTAGTAATTAATAAATAAGTACAGAGAATGTAGTAATACTCAACTCTTCCTTTTAATATGATGTGGCATTAAAATAATCCTTATGTTTCCATTTACAAAAAAAAATCAACACCGACATACACAGACGTTATATTATGTAGATAAAGAAACAATAAGTAGCGGAAATGTCACTTCAACACATAATTTAATTGTAAAAACGTAAGCAACACATAATTCAGTTGTAATGATGATTCTCTACCAATAAAGTTTTAGTAATGTTAGATCATATACGAATACATATTTACTTAGAAAAAAATTGCTGAATTAAAAATAGATATGTGAACGTAGCGTGTGACATCTAAGCATGACTTACCATTCACAAGGTGTCTATATTGTTAATTAAATCGATGGGGTCTAATTTATATATTAAAAATACCATTAACGTTGTCTATTTCAAATTCCAATATTTTTGTATATCATTAAATTTAAGCATCAAATTTTCATCAAATTATGTTATTCTAATAGGTACATTATGTTAATCTATAGCCTTAATCATTATCATATTTCTCAAAACATATTTTATTCCGGATTCCTAATACAAAATATTTTCCCTTTTTTTGAACTTGACAACTTGAGAGGTTAGAATATACAAAAATAAGTAGAAAATATTCAGTCCATTTTTTCCCACTTTAGCATCAAATAATAGCTATAAGGCTGTAAGGCATTCTTGTTAACATTAATAAAATATAATATTCAGCATTCCATATGCAAATTAATTTTGTGTTGACGTCATTCTTTGTTCCGATAGAAAAATAAAAAAAATCCAGGAAAAATAGAGCAAAAGCACATATTTTATTATTAGTATTAGCTGAAACACTTAGTAATTAAGGACATTTTAATCACGTTCATGTCAAAGGCGAACCCTTTTTCAGTTTCGATGGATTTTTCATTTGAATCAACGTAAGAGTAATTAGTACATTTGTAAATTACATACCAGTTGTAATCGTAGTTCTGCTATCAGTGGCGTGCGATCTAACCGCTGTCCGCCATTACTTTTTTGACCACGTGATGAGGAATTGATGTAAACAAATCGCATTAGTGATTATCGGTTGGTACGTGGAAACGTGGGGGTCGAATCGCGGGGTGGAAACGCGCGTGCAGGGCGCGGCGCGAGACGCGACTGCCAGCTGTAGGGTGGAACATCCGTGAGAGCCTTCAATCGATTTGAATTGCCAATTCTGATGTCTCGATAGGTAAAGAGGACATTTGGTATCGATTGTTTTCAAGCTCAACACCAAATAAACTGTTATACTTAACGATGATCGATAGAAAAAGTTACATTAAGTATTCACTAAATATGCGTGTGTGTTATTTCAATACACTTCGTACTTCGTACATAATTTTATTTTCTGCTTACTTCTTAAACTTTCTTATGGTTTTAACAGTGAGTGATTATAAGTGTACAGTTATAGCAAAGTAAGCCAGCAATGTGTCTTTGGCATCCATATTATTGCAATAAAAAAACAAAATAGCTAGATGTAATAAACACACTGATGGTTTCCCAATGGAAAGAAATAATTATATACCTGTAAGTACCAAGTACTTAATTGATACGTGCATGCTATCCCATATCCATGCGTCAAGAAAGTAACGAAATATGCATAAAAAACTTTAAAAATAACAAAGAAAAATATCGACACGCAGATTGCATATTTCTAATTACTTTTGTGTTATAGCACAACCCGTGCTTGGGAAAACTTGAAAAACTTAAAAAAAAATCAAAAAAAAATATCGACACCCAGGATTTGAACCTGCGACCGTCTCCCTATAGCTGGGAAGGCTTGTGCTATAACACAAAAATAATTAGAAATATGCATAAGTTTACTGTTCCAACCCCTAACGTTACTGCAGCAGGAATGCAGAAATATGCAATCTGCTGCCTGCTAAATGCTCCCTCAGGTTTGGCCTTACTCATACCTGCCGCTATAGTATACTTATCATTCTGGTTTCCTATATAGAAGGTAAGGTAGCTAATAAATTTATAGATATGACTTTAAATCGCTGTTTAGACTGTATGAACAGGCAACTGTACAAGTAACTGTTTTGAGTGAACAAGGAACAACCTACTAGGAAAGCGCGTTCCATCTTAGGCCGCATCTTACCTTACCATCAGACGAGATCGTGGTCAAGCACTTCCCTATCAATATTTAAAAAAAAAAATTATATAGGTGGCAGTAGTCTCGTTCCACCAGAAGACCACTTTACGCCGTTTTGGTTCCGGCCTCCTTTGAAGAATAGGCCAACTGCAGTTTTGCCAAGCAGGTCGTAAAAGGCGACCGATTGGCTATTGAGTCACTACCATCGTGGCTACTAGGTGGTAGAGTTCTGCATTGTCTCGCCTGGGTCTGGTACCATCGCCTTACCTATTCCTGCCGCAATAGCATCAGTGCTTGTCGCTGTCGTGTTCCGGTTTGGAGGAGTTTGGTAGCCGGTAAACTTATGCATGTGGCATTAGACCTCGCCATAAGATAGCAACGCACCATTAACATCTTTGGTGTCTTTAGGCGATGGTTGACTCTTTCCATCAGGAGAGCCATCTGCTTGTTTGCTATCTTATGATATAAGAAAAGAAGAGCCATTTGCTTTGTTTTACCTATGCTGTGAATAAAAAATAAAAAAGTATAAATGACCTAAATACACAATTCTAAACGCATACAAAATCTAAATAAACGCTCTTAATTCTTATTTTTATTTATTTATTTTATTTTATTTATTTATATATAAAATTCTCGTGTCACAATGTTAGTTACCATACTCCTCCGAAACGGCTAGACCGATTTTTATGAAATTTTATATGCATATACAATAGGTCTGAGAATCGGCTACTATCTCTTTTTCATACCCCTAAGTAATAAGGGTTGTCCATCCCTAACATTATTTAAAATTTTTTTTTATTTTTTTTACAATGTGGCATTAAAAATATAGATACAACCCTAAATTGTCACTCCTCTACCATCAACCCCAATTTTTTAATTCAATCATTTTTATGGCAAAACAACGTTTGCCGGATCAGCTAGTAATCTATATCAAAAAGCTAGTGCCAAGTATCAATCGCTAATTTATTTATTTTTTTGCATCACAGAAGGTACACATACTACACTTTGTAAAATACGTATTGATAAATGGCAGTGCCTTCCCAATTATAAGCAGCCACAGCTTATATAGTAGGGTTAAAGTTAAAAGTAAAATTAATCTATATACTTAAATAACAATGAAACTTCGAAACAATTGCACCAAATTGGATATTCCTTTTTTTGTTGTGTACGTTTTTGTCAGGACAAGGTTTGTATACAAGAAAATATTAAAAAATCACACGTAAAGTTTTAAAATATAACGCCTGCGAAACTGGGGCAGGCAGTACGTTATAATTAAGTATATATACAGAGTCAGATAAATACTCGATTAAATATTTTCATACATTTTGTCACATAACCAATTACGATACACAAAACTAAGTCTATATACATACATATAATGTTAATAGAAATATAGGCTGACTTACTTCATCCTTGTAAATGTCAATTTCATTTGACAGATATTAAGGATGAAACTATTAATTTATCTATTTTTATTATTTGTGTGAATAGTATTAAATAGTAGTCGTAGGAAGAAATCGTTTAAACGAATAAAAGTAACGGTTATCAAATAAGTGCTTATACAATTATACATTTATGCTTTTGTTTTAGTATATAATATAAATACGGATTAAAAGTATTAGTCTAGTGTTGTAACACCTGCCTTAAAACAAAAATATCGATGATAATTCGATTAAGCATATTTAAGCTCTATTCATCACTAAGATGGCGACGGCTCCTGTTAACGCATGCGCCGGTCGATTCCACACTCGGTCAGTGGGCCGGTGTGAGTCTGTTCAAAAACAAACAGGCTTTGTCCCAACCAGAGGTAGACGGCAAGGCGCCACTGTGGAGTTGGTTAAATGGGTGTTGTATTTAACACCTGTGGAGTTGACAATTTGAAGTCTAAAGGCCAATTTTATTTGGCACATTCACACACAAAAGTTTTTAAGAGAATTATCACTCTTTTATAATTAATATATGAAGACCATTTATTTTAGAAATTGATATATTGGAAAAGATCTAGTTATAAATAACCGGTCTAAATTAGATACCTACGTTAGACATTTGAAACCTACATCTCTTCGAAACATCATAAAAAACCGACGTTAAATATTCATACTAATATAAATTCGAGTCAGTCCCTCAGTCTGTCTGTTTATGTCTGTCGGTCCGTCTGTATATATCTGTATGTCTGTCTATGTTTGTCTATCTGTTTATGTGTATCTTTCTGTCTATATGCGTCTGTCTGTCTGTTACGCTATTACGACGAATCCACTGGACCATATTTTATAAATTTGCGCATGGAGATAGTTAAAGATCAAACCTATCCTGGTATCAAATAAAGACAATTTTTTTCAAAAATCAACCCTTACGGGGATGAAATAGGGGATAAATAATAGATTGATAGAAAATGATAGATTAAATTGGTGACATGTACTCTATTCACGGGTGAAGTTGTCCGTCAGCTAAGCCAGCTAGTTCGTAATAATTATTCAAGTGAAATGTGAGAAAAATGTTAATAAAAAACTTATAATTTTAGATACGCTACCTCCCCGCCATCCTTAACCTTCATTTTCGGATCATACATTTTAAGCAGGCCATAATTAGAACAAATTGATTATAAACTTACATAGATTTAATTTTAAGTGACTAATTTTGTACCTATATATTCAAGCCCCTGTTGATGAATAGATTATCTTACGTTATTGTTATCTTGTTAAAAGGCAAACGTAAGATAAATACATAACTACAATCGTGACTACTAGTTAGTAGAGATACGCGAAATTTCCTGGGTTTTGATATCAACGCGTTGCCTATTCCTACGCCAATAGCGTGTCGTTAAAGGTTGAATGGGAAAGTAGCTGATATACTATAGCAATGGGGTGATTTAAAAAGATGAAATTAATTAAATTTGCTATTATCCGCGAACTGTTCTTTGCGACCCAAGCGATGGCACCGCAAAGAAAAATGCTGGTGTAAGAAATCGAGAAAACTCTCCGAAGGTCCGGACAAAAAGAAGACCCCAGCTACACAATTATCCACCCATATCCACTGGGGTCTTCTTTTTGTCCGGACCATCGGTGAGTTTTCTCCATTTATTAAACCAGCGTTTTTCTTTACGGTTCCATCGCTTAGGTTTCATAGAAAATTTCGCGGATAATAGCAAATTTAATTAATTTCAACTTTTTAAATTATGGTTTACCGAAAAGAAACGCCTGAATCAATAAAATATATGGAATGATTACTATATGTACCAATTTCATAAATACTTGCCTTACTATGCCTTGAAACTACATAGATATTGTTATAAGAAGACTCCTTTTCAAGTACCTTACATCTCGGACTGGTACACGTCAGTGACAAGCACTAACGATATCCAGCAGGACAAGATAACATATTGATCCTAAACCACGACAAAATGTCGTAGACTCCTTGTTTGCACGATAGAAGTAATACGTTTGGCCAATCATTCGCCTTGTATTAACTACATGGCAAAAAGAAAAATTGTCTATTTCGCAAAGGTTACTCAGTTCTCCATCACCTTCGCAGTTGAGGCTGCATTAAAAGCAGACATAACAAACATGTTGTGGGCTAAGATTAAAGGACGGTTGCCGAAAAGCAAAATAATTTTAACAAGCAATTAATCTGTGTTTAACATAAATTTTTACAAGTAAATGATCTGTCAAACACAGATTAATTGCTTGTTAAAATTAATTTGAGTTTCTAAAATCGGCCGTTAAAGTCATACCCTCCTACATCCTGAAATCAACATCATATCAACCGACGAAAAAACGGAGGTTATCAGTTTGCCATGTGTGTATAGCATGATTATAATCTATTTAGGCGTCGAAGCACATATAATAAATTTCGTAAATCATATACTTAGGAAACAATATATATTACTAGTTGTGCCCGTGTCTTCTTCCGCGTGGGAAATTTTCTTAAATAAAACCCACATAGTTCCCGTTCCCATGGGATTTCCGGAATAAAACCTTATGTCCTTTCTCAAGTCTCAAACTATCTTTGTACTAAATTTCATCCAAACTGGTTTAGTGGTTTAGGCGTGAAGAAGAAACAGACAGACAGAGTAATTTTTGCATTTATAATATTAGTATGGATGGATGGATGGATTGATATGAGAGAAGTCGATTTAATTTTTAAATGAATAATATACGTAAGTAAATTCATATGAAAATTTGTTTTCATTGCATTTCGAGATGGCGTCGAGAGCAATAAGTAATACTGAAACTGAAGTCGTGATTTGACAGCGTTGTAAACTCATGTAGTTGTAAGTTGAAGCGTCCTCGGAATTGAAACATCACAACTTTGTCGGACCAAATGTTTGTGAAAAAATTTCACACAACTTTTATTCGCAAAAACCGGTTACGCTGTGATTTCATTTTTAACTTTAATATTCTGAATTTAACACGAACTTTATTATATGTTTCTAAATATTATATTATTCACTTAATAATATGTGTTATTATTATTTGGTGACAGCGTTGTTATAGGATCGTATTAGATCCTGGAATTTAATCATTAGAGCATTTTTTTTATAAAATTTAATTATGTTAGTTTTTTGAATTTCATTGATGCCAGTTATTAATTTAACTTGTTAAAACTTGCCGTGTGTTCTTTCTTTCTTTCAGACCAGCACATGGCTGTCCTGATGAAAGGAGACAACTATTTCTTATAGACGCCAAAGAAGTTACAAATTTGTTGCTATCCTTTTAGCAGATCCTTAATTTCATTATCATAAATTTACCGGTTACCTTACACTCCGAACCGAAATACGACAGCTAATAGCACTTAAGCTATTGCGACAGAAACCACACCCTTTCGTGACAATGCAGAAGTCTACCACCTAGTGGTTACGATGGTAATGACACAGCTAGCCAATCGTTTGTCTGTTATGAACTGCCTGGCAGAATAGCAGATGGTCTATTGTTCAAAGGAGACCCGAACCATTACGGAGAAAACTTAAATAAAATAGTAACATTTTAACCGCTCACGTTGATAAGATTTTCAGTCAATATTCATGTAGTAAAATATATGAATGTATTTAAATGAATAAGACTTGTTTGTTTATTATAGATATAAATACTAACAGGTCGATTTTAAATATTCTTTTATCTATAAGTTAAAAGTCGTGGTTATTGTTAAGTATGGAGGCTTTTTTATATATACCGGCAAACGTTGTTCTGCCTTTTTAACTACTCTTATTTTTTTTCTATATTTTCGCACCTTTTAAACCTTCCCTGGACTTTAGCAATTAATTCAAAACCAAAATTAGCCAAATCGTTTCAGCCGTTCTTGAGTTTTATCGAGACTAACGAACAGCAATTGATTTTTATATATATACTAGCTGACCCGGCAAACGTTGTTTTGCCATATAAATTATTTTATTTAAAAATAAGGCTTAAAATTTAGAATTGTATGTATTTTTCAATGCTGAATCATAAAAAAATAAAAAGTTTTGACCATAAAATAAAATAAAAATTAGGGGTAGACAAGCCTTAACATTTACGGGGATTAAAAATAGATGTTGGCCGATTGTCAGACCCACTGAATATGCATACTAAATTTCATCAAAATCGGTCAAGCCGTTTCGGGGGAATACGGTAACTAACATTGTGACACGGGAATTTTATGTATAAGATAGATAGGATAGCAAACAAACAGATGGCTCTGCTGATGAACAGAAATAACCATCGCCTTTAGACTCAAAGATGTTAATGGTGCGTTACTATCCATGCGGCGGTATGGTAATGCCACATGCATAAGTTTACCGGCTACCTTACCCTCAAATGCTATCCACGCGGCGGTAATGCCACATGCATAAGTTTACCGGCTACCTTACCCTCAAATGCTATCCACGCGGCGGTAATGCCACATACATAAGTTTACCGGCTACCTTACCCTCAAATGCTATCCACGCGGCGGTAATGCCACATGCATATGTTTACCGGCTATCTTACCCTCAAAATCGGACACGACAGGGACAAGCATTGACGCTATTACGACAGGAGATTGCACCGAAAGCCGAGCGAGTCGTTGCAGAACCAGAGTCGACTCTACCACAGTATACTGGAGACCCAGAGATCAGTAGTCAATCTACATACATGTGATATTCGAGCACCGCACACATAAACACCTCTCACGGACGCTATATCTCGGAATGGTTCGGTACAGTTTGTACCGCACCAGTCGGAGATATCGCGTCCGTGAGAGGATACTCGAATAATACTTGTATGTAACATTGAATTCTGGTAGTCTCTAAGTATTCTGTGTCTCTACCACCTAGTCACGATGGTAGTTACACATATAGCCAGTCGTTATCCTTTACGAACTGTCTGACAGAATGACAGATGCTTTATATTTCAGAGACAGCGTAGAACAAGACGGGGAAGTTGTTTTATTCAATATTATTTTGATAACGTAGGAAAGCAAACAAGCAGACTTTCCTGCAAGAGAGAAGCATCGCCTGTAAACCTCAAAAATATTAATGGTGCGTTACATAGATGTAACAGATTAAAATGCCACTTATACTCGTTTATCAGACGCCTTACCGTGGCAAACCGAATGGATACTAAGTGGTAGAGTTCTGCATTTTCTCGCCCGGGTCTGGTGCCACCGCCTTACCTATTCCTGCCGCAATAGCGTCAGTGCCTGTCAGTGTCATGTTCCGGTTTGGAGGGTAAGGTAGCCGGTAAACTTTTGCATGTGGCATTAGACCTCGCCACAAGATAGCAACGCACAATTAACATCTTAGGTGTCTACAGGCGATGGTTGACTCTTTCCACCAGGAGACCCATCTGCTTGTTTGCTATCTTATTTTATAATATATTTTTTATATTTTTTTTTTCGGCAAATATACGTCTTCTAGATCAATTTGTGTGGTTTGTCCAGCGATATTTATCATTTATTATAAAATTATTATTTATTATTGTAAAGACATAAGCAAATGGCTGGTATGTATTATTTCGCTTATGTTATGGTAAGTATTATTTCGCTTATGTTAAGAACACCGACTTTCAGAGACAAGTTTAGCCTTACTCTCCAAATGACCGCTAAACCCAACGTCCCTCAATATTCACATCAAAAGAGATTGATGAGATCGGCCTCAAAGTGCCACAAGAAAATAGCGTCAGCCGAAATTATCAAATTAATGTAGTGTACAATAAGCCCATATTAGAATTCAACGGACACTTTTTAATAGCAATAAAATTTTAAAAAGCAACCTACATGGATATTCTTGATACTAATTAAACTTGTACGCTTTTCCTTATTTCTAAATCAAGCAAAGATTTTTCTTTCTGCCATAACACTTTCTTTTATTTATAACCACCCACATAAATCAGATAAATGTCGCTTTATTCAATAAAACTTTTTATAAGTTATTTTGACACTATGTATAAAATATACAAAATGCAACAAGAAGGAAAGTATTATAGTCCAGTAAAAAGTTTAATGAAACCATGATCTGACCAGTTTTGGCGCAATGAGTAAAAATGTGTTCATTAATACTTAAATAATGATATTATGAAAGAAATTCTGATTTAAATTTAGGGGAAAGTGATGAAAAAAATAAAAAAAGGGTTGAAAAATGCCTTTTTTTAAAATAACTTAATAACGGTAGGAAATAGAAAAAAAAGTTTCAAGTAAAAGTTGTAGAAAAAAAAATTCTACACAAAAAAGTTCCTCTTCATTTTTTTGTTATCTACTTTAGTTTAGCTACAAAAAATAAAAATTAAATTTGTAGTAAAATATGTAAAAATATATAAATATGGGAAAACATATGTAGTAGTGTTAGTACATATTTATGTGATGCGCGCGCTGCATGGTACAGGGCCGTAATAATTCTGGTAAGTTTTTATAATTAATTACAAAGCAAATTTAATTTTTATTTTTTGTAAGGAAACTAAAGCAGATGACAAAAAAATGAAGAGGAACTTTTTTGTGTAGAATTTTTTTCTCTACAACTTTTACTTGAAACTTTTTTTCTATTTCCTACCGTTATTAAGGTAATTTAAAAAAAGGCATTTTTCAACACTTTTTTTTATTTTTTTCATCCCTTTCCCCTAAATTTAAATCAAAATTTCTTTCATAATATCATTATTTAAGTATTAATGAACACATTTTTACTCATTGCGCCAAAACTGGTCAGATCATGGTTTCATTAAACTTTTTACTGGACTAATTACTTAAGTCAAAACTTACAACAAGGAAATATGTAAACCGCTCCGAGTATTAGATATAAATTTCAATTTGATACCTCTACGCGTTCCTGGGAAAAAGGGTCTTATTAGAAGGACAGACGGAAAACGAAGTGATTCTATAAGGATCCCGGTTTATCTTTATGAGGTACAGAACCCTAGAAATAAATGTCATCTATTTAATCTGTGAACGAGTGACAATAAAATGCTTTATTATTGTAAACAAACGTTGTTCTTTCTTTAACTTTTAAGTGGTTAAAATCAGATAATCTTCGTGATGAGAGATATAAAAACGTGTTATATATATTTGTGATGTTGACGATACAAGGAGAGTCTTTTCCTGAATGCATCAGAACATCAAAGTTACAAAATTAACATATTACATAACTCTAATAACTTTTCCGTGAAAAAAATAAGATAGAATATATAAAATTTTCACTGTACTCGCTTCATTGCCGTATTAGCCCGGTTTCATTTTGAAGAAAAGATCCCGGTTTCATTTTGAAGAAAAGATCCCGGTTTCATTTTGAAGAAAAGATCTCGACCAATATTAAAATGCGAATATAAGTTTGTTTATCACGCTTCCACCCGAAAACCATAAGTATATGTATACAAGGTTGACGACCGGTCTTAACCGATCATCATGAAACTTTGTACACACATTCTTGGAGATATTAGAAGTAACGTAGGATACTTTTTATTAAAAAAAATCTTAAATGCAAGCGAAGCCGCAGATAAAAGCTAGTATATTATATTTTTAACTGTCAGATTGTAAAAGGTATTGTAAAACAAAGATAGATAGATAGATAGATAGATAGATAGATAGATATCCTAAAAGATCAAAAAAGTATTGGTTGAATTTTTTTTTTAAGTTTTGTCAAAAAAACACTATTTTCAAAATAGTTTGTCAGCGATAACTCCCGAAAGGATAAACCGATTTTAATGCAATTTATATGCATTTAACGCAGTTTTTTTTAAAGAAAAGATCTGATTAGATTTTGTACTCAATCGGTATATTTGGAAGTTATATTTAAAAAAATATTGTTTCGCCAACATTTTTTTCGAGTTTTTTTTTTTAAATTTCTCTAAATCTTCTCGACCGAATTAGTTCAGATTTTCAGGAAGTCTAAGTTGAGAGGATTTCAATCGAATACTATCAACTAGTTTCGATCCGTCAAGCCATTCAAAAGTTATTAGATGTTTACATACACACATACATACATACATACATACATACTGATGTCGTCGTGAAAATAGTCGGAATTGGTTCCTAGGTCCTTTTTTTGAAAAAACACGATTTTTGAAAATTGGGGCAAAATCTGTAACTTCCTTAATACGTAGCGGGAAGTAAAAATGTAAAAAAAAAATTCAGTTCAGAACCAGTTCGCCATTTAAAGTTAGTTGGGAAGTTACCTACAACACGAAAATACTCCAGTGTACGACGTCTTGATGAAAAGTGCAAACAAGTCGATAACTAAGGCTCTTAACAGGTGTTTGATTATCGATTACTAAGAGCAATGCTAGTGATTTCCGAATATCGATTTATTTACATTATTATAATTACTTAGTGATTATATTAAAGGAGACTTATGAAATTATTGAACATTGAATATTTAATACACTCAGAAGAAAACAGTTACAAGTTACAACAATAACAGTTTTCAAACTAAAACAACACTATTCTAAAACTGATGTAAACTTTAAAACTGTTTTACAAATCCAAGAAAAACATGAATACATACAAAAATATTAAAATAACTTATTTATCTAAAGTATTTTCACGCCCATATCCCCGAAGGGGTAGGCAGAGGTACAACAAGTGCACCCACGATTAGCCGAAGATACTTAGTCCCACAAATGTGATAGGTGGCAAGCCTATCGCCAACCGGGCACTTTCCAATCCCTAGCAACTTTGTGTTTCTCAGAAAACTGAAAAAACACATTTTTTTTAATGTGCCCGACCCGGGAATCGAACCCGGGACCTCACGTGGTCAACGCCAACGCTGGACCACTAAACCACAAAGGCGACAAATTATCTACTTTCATACATACAAGCTTAACGATATATACTTAATCATATTCCTTATTATATAAAAATAAAGAAATTTGAAGCTCGTAAGTATAAATAAATAAATATCACTGGACAAATCAAACAATTTGTTCTAATCCCAAAGTAAGCAATTTATTTGCTTGTATTACGAGTGTTAGACAACGATACTAATACATGGAAATAATATATAAAAACTGTAATATACATAATAGACACCAAAACCTAGAAGTATGTTTATACTTAACATCTATGCTCGTCACACAAATGTTTGTCCCTGTCGGAGATCGAACCAGAACCCCATCGATTCGTAGTTAGACTCGATAATCACTCAAATGACGGGGTGGTTATTAGACGGAATGACACACGTACGTTCGCTTTTTACGAAATGAAATTTATACAGACACCAAAAATATTAATGGCGCTTTGCTTTCCGTGTAGTGAGTTACTAATGTCACTTGCATAATTTTACCGGCTACCTTACCCTCCAAACCGGAACACGACAGTGCCAAGCATTGGCGCTATTGGGGCAGGACTGGTAAAACGGTGGTACGGGCCGAGACAATGCAGAACTCTACTTGTAGTGACTCTCATCGCCAATCGTTCTCTTCTTACGTACTGCCTTGCAGGAAGGCAAATGGTCTACTCTTCAAAGGGAGCTCGGACCAATACGTCAAAAATGCCAAAAACGACAGACAATAATTGAAATAGTGTCGTATATAAACGCCTTTTAAAAATAATATCTTTTGTCACAGGCTTGATTCAGAAATAAAAGTTATTTGCAAAATTTTCATTTAATTTACGTGGCCTTTCAGGAAATTTGATTAAAAACGATCTTTTTCAACACCAAATAAAGTCCCACCGTTCTTTACATTGCAGGTTATCGACAAATTGGTTACGTTGGCTCGCGCCCAACCCTAGCCACAAAGTAAGACGCGCCGTCAGCCTCCTGCCCCGGGATTGAAGATTAAAACCGATTCTATTATTGTGGGATTGTAACATTATGGAATGTTGAATTGCATATTCCTTAGGGTTCTTCACTGAGAAAATCCTAATAATATTATATACGTGCAAAATTTGGGTTTTTATGTTATAGCAAACAGATTACTCTCCTGAAAATAAGAGACATCCATTCAACTCCGGGTTTGGGTCTTGATCAGGATGCTACCAATCTAAAGTAAAATATCGCTAAGCGCCTTATGGTTGATGCTTTCACTATTTACAAATAACACAGGTATACTCCGCTGCACTTGCCCGCCACAAAGCATGGTATCCAGTGTTAGTCCGGGCCCCCATTGAAGAATAGACCATCTGACTTTCTCCCAGGTAGATCGCAAAATGCCCACCATTGGCTATACAAGTCTGATTGGTAGAATTCTGCAATGTTCTCCGGGGTATGGTAACAGCGCCTTATTTATTCCCACCGCAAAAACGTCAAGCTTGTAGTATACCGGTTTGCAGGTTAAGGTACCGGTAAACTTATGCATGTGGCATTAACAGAAAAGGATAGCAAAGAACCAATAATGGCTTTAGTGTCTATATACGATAGTTGTCTCTTCATTAGGAGTCATGGGAAAACCATCTGCCTGTTTGCTATCTTATGATATTTAAAAAAAGTTAGGCACTTTATAAATGCTATCACCTGTCATCATTCGAAATGAATCGTTTTTCTAATTTGTCCATCGTAACCTGGTGCCTAGACCAACCGCTTTTCTCACTCTACCCACTGAAACCATCGCTTTCCTATAAACCACCAGACACCAAACATGTTGATGGTGTATTGCTATCTGCTCTGCGGAGCAGTTTGCATTGCTGTCCTTGAGGCAGGGTCTTAATGCCACATACTTATGTATGGGAGGTAAAGAAGCCGGTAAACTTTTACCAGCTACTTTACCTCCCAAACTAGCTCGCTATTATCGCTATTGTGACAGGAATAGGTAAAGCGGTGGTAACAAACTCGGCGAGACGCCTCTACCATCAAGAGCTAAGATGGTAGTAACATGTTTAGTCAATTACCTTTTACGATTTGCCTGGCAGAACTACACGGGTTATATGTTCCTCGTGTTGGTTCAGGTTCAAGGTTTAATACGTTCGAAACCAAGTTGTCATTTTTCTGGAAAATATAACGATTTCTAGAAAATTACCAAAAGGTTAGCCAAATGTCACATAAAAGGAATTATTCATACCCGTTAGCAAAATATGGAAACAGCGACCACAAATCTCCAGAATCTCTAAAACATTAAATCAGATTTTTACCAAATTAAAAAGGTGAAATTAATTAAATTTGCGAATTAAATTATATTATGATAGTAGCAAATTTAATTAATTTCACCTTTTTAATAATGGATTTCGTAACACATGAATCAACAAAATATTTCAACAAATTAGTGGAGTTAAGTTTCAAATAGGAACCAAATGGTAAAAAAAAAATTTTTACAAATCGGTAAATAAATTAATGAGCTATGAAATATCAAACATTTTGAAAAAATACAGCCGAAATACCTCTTCCTTTTTGGGAAGACGGTTCAAAATTAGCTTACAGTTTGTAAGAACATAATATAAATTTTTAAACAAAATTTAGGCGACAAATTGAGAATTTCTTTCATTTTTGAATTCAGTGGAAAATGCCAACGCTCAAGTTACACTGTTAGGTACATTCAAAAAAAGTGTACACTGTTCACATAGATAGCTTATATGAAACAAGGTCAAACTGACACGAAACTAAAATTGGCGTTTCAAAATTTAGCCAACATCCACATAGGTTGTATTCTCTCTCCCCACAATCAATTTTATCCTTTGATACAATGGCTCAAAGTATAATTTAGACTAGCTCTGCTTTGTCAGTTTTCTGTATATCGTATACATGGTTTCCGGCACGAATTTCGTACTCTTGAAATTTTACTAAGTAATCACTTAAATTGAGTATCATGTGTGCTAAAAATTCATTTGTCTTTTCAGCGTTTGAAATATTTTGTTGTGAAAAATGTTTTCCTTTATTTTATGCTATAAGTAGGAAGTACGCTCCAAATGAATACTAGTGAAACTTAAAGTATACAGATTTAACTGAAAAGAAAGTACACAATTCAGGCTGTATTTTTTCACGTATGTAAATAGATTACTCCCCTGTTTGAGAAGCGAACTAAGTGATTTTATTCAAGAATTTATAACGTTATAATATTGATATGCTTCCGTCGTCGTGATTGGTTATGGTATATGATATTATGACGTTGTCTTCTAGCGCTAGTTAGCGAACCAATTACGAAACAGCATGAAACGCGGCAAACCAATCACGAAACGGCAAACATATCGATATTATAACGTTTTAAATCCTTAATTTTATTTTGTTCTTTTTAAAAATAACGTAAATTAGAAATTTTAATCAAGCAGTTATTGTAATATTTACATATATACATAGCATATAGTCTATCAGTGGCGTGCACAGGATTATGATACTGAGTATGCGACGGAGTACTCGGCCACAAAAACTTTTTCTTTTATAGATTTCAGCGGCGTGCACATAATTATGACACATTTTATTCATTTACTTACTATTAATTAAAATCATTTAAAACGTACGAACGTTTTATTAAAATATCTGTGAATGGCAAGTAAAGCACTGCTTTTCTGCCTACAAGGAGTGCACGCGCCTGTAGTCTATATATATATATATATATATATGTTATGTTATGTATGTATATTATGTTTATGTGTTTCTTATGCATACTATATAAAAATATTAACTTTCTGCACTCCTTCACGTAAACTTTAAATATGCCAACTTTCATATAATATCTCTGTTCCCATAACTGTCGTAAAAAGGGGTACAACATTTTTGCTTCACGTATTAATGTATAGATTTACTAACTTCTAGATTAATTAAATTATGTATACGGATGAATTGTCTGAAACAAATAATTGCCATTATTTTATTTACAAAAAACTTTTAAATTGTTACAAAAGTTTTTAAGTTTTAAATATTTTAGACAATCAATATTATGTAATAGTTATAATATAATTAATTATAATTGTTTCTTGAAAATTGCTATGAGTATTTTTCCAATTTTAGTTATAATGTCCGTTATTTATATTATTTTAATATAAATAATGGAATGCCATCAGCAAAGTACATAGTTATGTATTTTTAAACAAGTTTATATTTGTGTGTACCTATTCTGTTTATTGCTAAAATTAAGAGAGTGTAGTTACTGTTTTTAATTGAGGCAACACTTAGACTTATTATATTTGTAATTTTCTGTTTCGCGTGTTTTTGGTGTTTGTCTTGTTGGCAGTACTCCATAAATAAATAAATAAATAAAAGTGCTTAAAAACCTGTTTTTGAAGTTTTGTTGTGTTTAATAGTCGTTATATACGCTATTCACTGTAAGAACATTTAACACTGAATCTTTTTTTTGTCGATTCAAAACAATTTTGAACCGTAGACTGCTTATCTCAATGCCAAACAGATTGTAAAGGGTGCATAATTGTCCAAACCTATCACTGCCATCGTGATTACTAGGCGGTAGAGTTCTGCAATACCTCGCCCGAGTTTGATGCGGTACCATCAGCTTCTCCTGCCGTAATAGCGTCAGCACTTACGACTGTCATATTCCGATTAATAGAACTTGACAAGCAAAAAGATAGCAAACGAGCAGATGGGTCTCCTGATAGAGAGAAACCATCACCGGGACACCAAAAATGTTAATGGTGCGTTGCTATCTTGTGGCGAGGTCTGATGCCATTTGCATAAGTTCACCCACCTTATCCTCCAAACCGTAAAACGACAGTGACAAGCATTGACGCTATTGCGGCAGGAATAGGTAAGGCGGTGATACCAGACCCGGGCGAGACAATGCAGAACTCTACGACGTAGTAGCCACGATGGTATTGACTCGCTTAGCTATTCGGTCCCCATTTATGACCTGCCTGGCAGAATGGCAGTTGGCCTATTCTTCAAACGAGCCTTGAGCAACACGAGGAATGATGATAAATGATAGAGTTCTGCAACCCTTTGCCGACTTTGACACCACCACTTATATTTTTCTAGCCGCAATAGGGTTCGTGCTATTGACACTGTTTTTTTTTTTCAATTTAGAGAGTAAAGAGTCTTGCAAACTTAATCACGGTCATGTGGCTGGAAAAACATCAATATCTCTCTTTTCAAATCATCAGCTCTTTATCTATAGGCGATGGTCACTTTTTTCCATCAGAAGAGTCATCTGCTTTTTTGCTTTACTTAAAAGTAAGTTTTACCTGTATGATCAAGCTTTGCGGCTTATTTTTTATTTCTAAAACCTGCTTTTTGCTCAAATTCAAAGTCAAGAATGTTTTATTCAAAATTAAAGCAAATAGGTATATGCTCCAGATGTAAATCTTGATAAGTCATTTCTTAGCCTTTTTTGAGATCTTAACCTTCAAAAGATATTTTTTTAATACCACCAAATACTCTTCTTAATAATTCTTAATGAATTGGATATTTACTATATTTACTATCCAATTCATTAAGATTCGGAGTACTTCGCTCGCATCGCTTGATCGTTAAAAAAATGTATATGTTTATTTTAATTGCAGCGCAACCGAGTTGTCACTTCTGAAACTTGGAACTAGTAAGATGGAGCTTTTAAGTTACAGTTTTAAAGCGTTACTAATGCCGGTTGAGGGCGGAGGCGTCATGACCGCCAGAACACCCTCTTAATCTTCGCGGCCCCCTGCGTTTAATTCATCACAATGTTAAACACTACGTGTATTAATGGTTTTGTTTATCGCTCTTTGCTACAAGTTGTTATCTAAAGACGAAATATCGAAGTTTTATGTTGTACTAGCTGCACCCTGCAATCCGCTACATTATATTTTTTTTTTGTTGCATCCCACGTGAACAACTCTTCTGCTTCATTTGATGAGTGATTTATGTCAAGTTGTACTCTTTTTGTGATTTTTATGTACAAATTATGATTTTTTAGTCTAACTCACGTTCTTTTATATACTTTAGTTTCGGAGATAATTTTAAGCAAAATGATACAACTCGCAGAATATTTGTAAAAATATCGTAGAAATAGATATATTTCAAGTTGTAACATGTACCACAAATTAATGTAGTGCTTCGTGGTACAAGTGTGATTAGAATAATTTTCTCATTTTTTTTTCAGTATTTTTATCGTGAATATTGATTTAATTGGAGTTATATCACTTTGAACATATTTTTATCAATACTGATTAGGGACAAGTCTACATGTGCCTACTAATCCGAATCTAAATCTATGCCTAATTTGTTGTCGGTAAGACCTCTTGTCTTGTATTCTGTAAATGAATATAAAATGAAATTGAATTATATCTAAAATTCAAACCAGGTCTAAATAGCAAAGTATACGTATAAAATGTACTTAGTGACATGAAGACGGTTTCAAGGTCCCCCATAATTTAACCGTACATGTATCATTTATGCGCATTTTTACCATGTATTAGAAATAAAATAAAGGTACAATACACAGGTTTTTCAAAAATTACTCAAAAATTATAATGTTTACCATTGGAATTTAAACGCACAGTTAAAGTGAATGATTTTTATCTGAAAAAACGTACTAAGTTTAACCTAGACTTCTTAGATCGTGAATTAGGTTTTTTTTATCTTATTTTTGTTCTCCTGTAAAGTGTTGATTTTTTACTTATATCACTTTTCACAAGAAGCACACACAGAACTTATTTTTTGGAATTAACCATAAATATCCTATGTGATATTCCAAATCATCTACATCATCTACGTGTGTGTCAAATGTAATCCAAATCAGTCCAAGCGTTTTTGCGTTATTACATAATAAACATACAAACATCCAAACATATTTACAAATATCCAAAGATACCAACTTTCACATTTAAGCGCACAATTAAAGTGAATAATTTTATCTTCAAAAAAACGCACTAAGTTTAACCTACACCTCTTAGATCGTGAACTAGTGTTTTTATCTTATTTTTGTTCTCCTGTAAAGCGTTGATTTTTTACTTATATCACTTTTCACAACAGGCATAGAATTTATTTTTCGGAATTAACCGTAAATATCCAATGTGCTATTCCAAATCATCTACATCATCAACGTTGGCCTGTGTATGTTTACACAGGCCAACGTTGGAATTTGTATTTAATAATTTTAGCTTTTTTATATCATAGAATAGCAAAAAAAAGCAGATGGCTCTCCTGAAACGCGATGGTCGTCTCTTTTTACCAGTTTCCTCTTCCATCTGCTTCTTTGGTTGAAACGCCAGAATGTATAAAATACTTACCTGTTGATTTTTATTTTATTAAATTAAGAATGCATTAAAACAGAAGAAAAATAACCTGAATTTGAGTTAATTAACCTGTGTAAAATTAGATTTTATATTTGATAAAGTCATGAACAAGGTTTACTTGAATCTTGAATTTAGTGGTTTTTTTATATCATAATATAGCAAACAAGCAGATGGCTCTCCTGATAGTAAGAGACACCATGGCCTATAGACACCAAAGATGTTAATAATGACATGTACAGCCAATCAGTCGCCTTTTAAGATCAGCCTAGCAGAACGGCAGTCGGTCTATACTTCAAAGGAGTCCGGACCAACACGGGGAAAACCACCACTAGAACCACCACCACAGACGAAATAACAGCCTAGAGAGATTCAAAAACAAAGATATTTTGCGAAAACTGGTAATTCTCCGGTGTTAATCCGGGCTCGATTTAAAGAATAGACCATCTACCATTCCAACAGGCAGTCCGTAAAGGCAAAAGCAAACTATCGCTACCATCGTGACTGCTGGGTGGTAGAGTTCTGCAACGTCTCACCCTGGTATTTGGTACACCGTCTTTTCGTGCCGCAATAGATTCGATGCTTGCCAATGTCGTGTTCCGGTTTGGAGGTCAACTAATGCAAGTGGCAATGACAATTGCACGAATGAGTGAGAATATAAATGCTACACGGTCACAAATGCGATTTATGTGCGCCGCCATATTGGCTTTGGCTGCTCTGCCATGCGCTATTTATTCACTTTATCCTTACTGTGATGAACACATGCGATAGATGAACGAAAAATTTTGGAGCGATAGAAAAAAGTTTCACTTTAATAATTATTTTTTAAGGAATGATCATCAATATATCGCCTCTGTAGTCTAGTGGTCCAGCGTTGGCGTTAACCACATGAGACCACATTGAACAGAACCCAGGCCGGGCACTTAAAAAAGGTGATTTTTCAGTTTTCTGATAAACACAAAGTTACCCGGGATTAGAAAGTGCTAGGTTGGCGATAGACTTGCCACCTATCACATTTGAGGGACCAGGTATCTTCGGCTAATCGTGGGTGCACTTGTTTTATCTCTGCCTACCCCTTCGGGTATACGGGCGTGAAGATACTTCATCTATATACCAATGATATTATTGTGCGTTGTCATTCACGCTGTATTATGATAATATCACTTACGTTAGTTTACCGAATAGCTTACTCTCCACTCTGAACAACAAATTGCTTCTTGCATTAACATTATTGCGACTGGAATAGGTAAAGCGCTGGATACTCGGTGAAAAAAATCCGATTGAGATACTGTAAAACTATACCACCTAAATAAATAAATACAATTTATTTTATAAACCAGGAAATAAGGCCACAATAAAGATAGACTCAAGCCATACCAGAGGGGAGGTAAATGGGTCAACACTTTTTTATATTCAATTTTATTTATTTATCGCGTGTACTGTAGAAATTATTTTAAGGATTTTAACTGTTTTAAATATTAGGTTTGAAAAAGTATCGTTGTAAAATGAACATGCCCTCTCTTATTTTACAGCGATACCCGTAAAATGAGAGAGGGCATGCTCCATTGGTTTAGATAGGCGGAAAATTTTGGTAAATGAAAGGTTGACAAAACATATATACAATGGGAATTTGAATAAGAGGAGATCAAGATGCTGTACCACGGTTGCACTAGTCGACTGCTGTTCGGAGTTGGTGTCAAGAACCTTCAAAACTGGCGTATTTGTATGCAGAGATTTACGCCACGAAGGAGTCTCGCTGTACTGAGCACACCGAGCTTTTTTGAGGACAGTTAACCCTTCCTTCCAAACGATCACAGAACTGAATATTTTTAAATATGTCTACGCCAAAAATTCCAATATTTGCCGAGGCCATCAGAAAAGTATTCTCAAAACGAGGTGATACGACAAAGGGCGACTTTTTAGCGGTGAACCAACACAACTGTGTCTTCTTCGGGTTAAATTGAACTAAGTTGAGTCGACCTCATTCCGAAATTTTGTTTAGCTGAGTGTCGATTTTTTTTTATCTCCGAAACTCTGCATAAGATCTTCACCAAATTAAAATTGGATCAACTGGGAAGAATAATCTTTGTAACAAAGAACTTTCCAAATCGTCTCAGACGTTTTCAGGTATTTGGTGAACATGCATATAAAGATTCCCACGAATTGAGAACTTCTTCCTTTTTGAAAAGTTGGTTAAAATGTATTTCTCAATAAAATAAACTAAATAGGAAATATGTTGTAAGGAATCATCGATGAAAATACATAAAAAAAGATTTCAAGTTACTTTTTCGAAAATTTGAGAAAATCAAAATACGAAAGTATAGATGTTGGATGGATATTTGTTGTTCAATCAAGCAAAAACGGCTTAACCGATTTGTACGATATTTGATACACATGTATATTATGATATGGAATAGCACATAGGATATTTATTTTATTTATTTAAACACTTTATTGTACAAAATCAGTGCAAAAGGCATAACTTAATGCTATTAAGCATTTTCTCACAGTTAACATAAGAACACATTGTGAATTAAAGTATTAAAATCTTCTGAAAACTAAACTACTAAAGGATACTTTTTATCCTGGAAAAATATGTTGTATTCGTGGGATCCACCAAAAACTTTTATGATGCAGCAGATTGCAGGGTGCAGCTCGCATATACTCGCATATTTAGAAGCAAAATATTAGTATTAAGTGAATTCTAATAGTTCTAATGGTTCCTCTTCAGACATTCGTCATTATAAGCAATAAAAACTATTCAATCAACACAATTAACTTGATCTAACTCGATTATCTCATCACTTTCTATACTTGAGTTTTCTCACCATTTACTTCAATTTCCCACTTCCGGCTCCATTTTCAGCCCTTCGTCGTGAATAATAGAAACCGTAAACCAATGAGCTCAAACTTGACTGTCTCAGCACTCTGCATCTGGGAGTACCACTTCCTACATCCAAGCTTCATCACGAAATAAATTACATAAGTGGTTGAATAACGTCTTTGCAATATTTGAAAAATCTATTACTTGCATACGAACATTGGAAGTTAAACTTGTAAAAATCTACTGAATTCCATTGATATTTTCAAAACGGTGATGAGTTCAATCATGATAATGAATAGGGTTCATCCAAAAAGTAGAAGATTATCTAAAAGGAATTATAGCAGTCAGTTGTCTATATTTTTCTAAAACGTGACTACAACAAAAAGTGCATAGAACAACGGACAGCGATAGTTATAATCTTTTGACTCCATTTTATCTATCTAACTTCAAGTTAGATTTAACAAAAGTTTTCTCCAGAAAGAACAGTAAAATTATAGACTATGAAAACTGCATTGTCATAAAAAATAATAAACGCGTATTGATGCAAAAAATATTTCGCAGTTGGTAGCATGCTTTCGAATGGTTCCCAAAAACTGTAAACTACAGACACAAGTCACGTATTGTCCATTTGAAACGTTTGTACGTTTCAGTCGGCCGTTGTTGTTCCTAGAATCGGCCTAGTTTTTTGCACACTCATTGAAAATAAAGATCTTTTCACAGACGTATAGATCGTTAGATTAACGTTATATATTTTCAATACTTCAAATTATTATAGTGAAATTTCTTTAGAATTGTTAAAATTTGAAAAACGATTAAACTAAATGCGTCACGATAAAGAAACAAACCCATTTACAACCAGGATTAAATTAGCGAAAGAATGAGATAGAATACGATACCAATACATACTGATACAATACGATACAAAACATTTTATATTTAAAATATCAGCTATTTAATCGTTCCAAAACTAGCCAGCAAAAGAAATTTTACTTTACTAAAATACTAAAACCTTTTTCTCGGCTCCTTCAATTTTTCTCTCTCTCTTGTTCTCTCTCCGTCATTTTTTTCTCTTTCCCGTCTCCTTTCGTCCTTTCCTACTTCAATGAAAAGTTCCACTTCTACCGCAAGTGAGCTCATACTCTGTTTTTTGCCTGTTCTAGAATTGTTAATCAATATTACGTAATATAATGAAAATATTTTGATATTACAAATCGTGTCTATATTACTTTTATTTTCAATATCTTCTCTCACGTTTCTTGCAGTCTGTGGGAATAATTTCGTGAAATGAGACGAAAGTGTGTAACAGAAAGTTGGGGAAGCGCGTGCTATTTGAATTGACCAATGAGGAAGAGTCGTGGAAGAGTTGGCCATCACTTGAAGTTCAGCTGTAACATATCCTATACGATTACTGTCAGATGATAAAATAGCAAGAAACAAGGCTCTCTTGTTATGAAAAAAAAGCACCACCTATATACACCAAAGATGTTAATAATATGCTGCAATTCACGTGACGCGGATGTAATGACACATCTAGTTTTATAATATCATCAGAAATCAAACAATCAGACAGCTCTCCTGATGAAAAGAAACAAACATCGCCCATAGACATCAAAGATGTCAATGACGTGTTGCCATTCGTATGGCGTGACTAATTTATAAATTTACCGACTGCCTTAGCCTCCAAACTGCCACATGATAGTGAAAAACTCTGTTATTATTGCGGCAGGAATAAGCGAGGTGGTGGTGGTCTGGGCTTTATTCCAAGCAACACGTAGCAGAAGTGTGCCACCTAGTAGTTACGATGGCAGTGATATATTTGACCAATTATTCACCTTTTTCAAATTGTCTGATCGACCATATTGTTTTTTTTTTTCAAAATTCTTTTTTTTTTTCATTGTTATATTCTTCAACCCTAACTTAAAAATTAGTGTGTCTCTTGTTATATCATCCACAAACAGAGATCTTGATTAAGCTCTCTTAAAGTGAAATAATATTTTAAACGCAGTAAATTTTAAGAACTGACTTTCGATTTCCTATATCTCAGGAACCATGAATCAGATCATCACCAAATTTTAAACCAAGTGGAAAATCCCTCTCAAATACACAAAAATAAATACCCTCTTAAACAAATTATAATTTTATAGATCACTTAATACATAGCTCGTCTACTCTATCTCTATATTATCTCTATGGCTACACGCTCGAAAAACAAGACAGACTAGAGTCTGTCTTGTTTTTCATATGATAAATCATAATGAGTAAAAACGCGCACCAACTTGGCGTAATGTATTTATTAATTATCTTATCTGTTGCAATCCTATTCTTACCCAAATACAACCAGATCCCAATGTTCTAGATCAAGGGTCACTAAAGCCAAGAGAACCGACCCTCGATTTTCGATTTCGATTTTTTTCGATTTTTTTTCAAAAACAGTTTTTTAAAACAGCTCTTAAAAAGGGACAGAAATGGATATGAACTTAAAATGAATGAAAATAATTGATGTTATTTGTTAATACTAAAGAAGCTAAAGACAAAAGATTGTTTAATATAAAATGCGACACTTTTAATAAATGTACGAACGATCAAAATCTTGCCACAGTCAACGCTCGTGTGAACAGATCCTGAAAACTGTTTCTAATATACGGAAGTTAACTGTTATGTTCGCTTTTAATAAGCGATATAAACTTCGCCATGCTAAACGAACTCATTCATGAGGCACAAACTTTAGGCACTTCCTTCATATTATACCGAAACTAGTCTGCGATTACTTCACAGGTTTATAGAAAAGTTAATTAATAGTTAATCTTTGGTTAGTTTATTCGGCTAACCAAAGACTAACGGAATCCGAATCTGCAAGGATATTCAATAATTATATTCTTTGCCATATCATAAGATAAAAAACGAACAGATTTTTTTCTATTTTATTAGATAACAAACACCCCCGTGCTGGTTCCGGGCTCCTTTGAAGAATAGGCCAACTGCCGTTCTGCCAGGCAGGTCGTAAAAGGTGACCGAATGGCTATTTGGGTCAGCACCATCGTGGCTACTAGGTGGTAGAATTCTGCATTGTCTCGACCGGGTCTGGTACTACCGCCTTACCTATTCCTGCCGCAATAGCATCAGTGCTTGTCACAGTCGTGTTCCGGTTTAGAGGGTAAGGTAGCCGGTAAACTTATTCATGTGGCATTAAACTTCGCCACAAGATAGCAACGCACCATTAACACCTTTGGTGTTTATAGGCGATAGTTAACTCTTTTCATCAGGAGACCAATCTACTTATTTGCTATATTATGACATAAAAAAATGGGTCTCCTGGTGGAAAGTGAAACCATCGCCTACAACAAAGATGTTATTGGTTCGTTGCTATCCGTGTGGCGAGATGGCAATACCACATGCACGAGTCTACCGGCAATCTTACCCTCCAAACCGGAAACACAAGCACTAACGTTATTGCGGCAGGAATAACGTTAATGCTTAGTTAGGTCAGGCGGTGGTACCAGACCTGGGCGAGATAATACAGAACTCTACCACCAAGCAGCCACAATGGTAGTGACTCGCATAGCCAATTTTTCGCCTCTTACGAACTGCCTGGCAGAACGGAAATGGTCTATTCTTGAAAAAGAGTCCGAAACAACACAGGGAAAAAACATTTTATAGATTCAGGCGTTACTTTGCGGAAATCCATTGTTCAGACGAAGAAAACTAGTTATTTTGCAATTTTCCGCGAACTGTACTACCGCGGCTCTCGTTGAGTGTGGTAGTGCTCGTGTCTCCTGAAGTTGCTTCGGTTGCGAAGTGAAACGTGCGTTGAGTACGTCAATTGTGTGCTTTTGTGTTTAGTGCTGTCGTGGTATAAAGTGTGGTGTAAAGTGTGGTGGACGAGGGTGGATAACTGTGCCGCTGGGGTCTTCATTATTTTCAGACCTACGGTAAGTTTGTTCCATTTCTTACACTGCTTTTATATGTTTTCCTTTTCAGTAACATCGCAAAGGTACACTTAAAGTTCGCGGATAATTGCAAAATAACTAATTTTCTTCGTCTGAACAGGGAAAAAAGCTTGTTCGGCTAACCAAAGGCTAACGGTTTCCATAAAGAATATTATTAAGCTTATTTTCTATGTCATAAGATTACCAGAGACATAAAGGATCATTATCACCTTTAGACATCAAAAATTTGATGCCGCGCTTTTATTCATAATCAGCTATAGTCACACCACCCGCCAGACTCCAAACTGCTTAACTGCTTTGAAATTTTGGATTTTTCAGAAAAACCCTGAAAGACACTTTCCCGACCCGGAGCTCGAACCTGGGACATCATTATTGGAGCCGAATAGGCTAACCCCTAAACCACGAGGCAGACCTGAAACGTTAATTCTAAGCAAAATAGGTTATTTAAAAAAATGAGTTCTGCCAGTAAAATTTCAATTATTACCCAAAATATTAAGAAGTTGGCTACAAAAATCACGCACGCAGACTGACGCTAGTTTGCTTCGTCTATAAATACAAATAAACCAATCGTGACTTGACTGTACAAAAATATACTAATCAAATTATAAAAAATACAGAACCATTTAAGAAAATAAGGCAACTCCGCGTATTTTTTTCCAATTCACGTAAAATGTTTGTTTTCAATTCATCTTAAAAACTCATTCTGGTGTATCAGCGCAGTGGATTTGTTCTGGCTTTATGAAATAATTTCATTGCTCTAAATTGAAATTAGTTGCGGTTCTTCGGTCGGATTCCGCGAACATCTGCATACAGATAATGTAAAAAAATATATTTTTCCTTCAGCCTTACAAATGAATACTGATTTATATGCATATTACAGGCAAGTAAAACTTAGAAATAAAACTTATTTTTTTCGGCTTTTATAATAATAAATTGTTAAAATGCGTGTCGGGCCACGCGCAATGTACGATTCCGAACTTGCCCCTCACAATAATGCGGAGTAAGAAGTGGGCTTTTTCACAGTTTCATACTATAAACATTTAAGCTATTCAACGTCAATGAAAAATATATATCAGCATCACGGGTTTACCGCCTATTATTTTTTTTAAACAACAACAAAAGTACATTTTATAAGTACAGACTATTACCACAGAATACTTACAGACTAACAGAAGCCAATGTTCCATACAAGTAATATTCAAGCATAGCACACATAGACACGTCTCACGGACGCGATATCTCCGACTGGTGCGGAACAAACTGTACCGAACCATTCCGAGATATCGCGTCCGTGATAGGTGTCTATGTGTGCGTTGCTCGAATATCACATGTATATAGATTGACTACTGTTAGTTTCCAGTATATTGTGCTATTACTCAAAAACTTGTAAAGCCTTCTAGGCCATGATAGTTTTCCTTTTAACTTCATTATATTTACTACTACCATGGTATTTTTCCGACCCCCAAAATCAACAATTTAGCTTGCAGATGGCGGAACACTTGTCTCTAACATTGGCACTTAATAGCTTAATATTTTACAAACGAGTCCCTTAATCGAAAGCTGGTAGTGACACGTTAAACCAATCACCTTCAACGATTTCGCCTTTTATGAATTGCCTGGTCTATTTTTTGGGCCGAGGCCAACACGCGAGGCCACGATTAGCCGATGAGAATTTTAGATTTTTTACACCATACGACACCAAACAAGCAGTTAAAAGAGAAGAAGCACGCTCTCCCAATAAAGGAATATTTATCGTCAACAAACACCAAGGATGATAATGGTCCAAGAGGCGGGGATGTAATATTTTTTTTTACAGTATAAGATAGCAAACAAGCAAATGTGTCTCTTGATGAAAAGAGTCAACGATCGCCTATAGACACCAAAGGTGTTAATGGAGCGTTGTTATCTTGTGGCGAGGTCTTATGCCACATGCATAAGTTTACCGGCTACCTTACCCTCCAAACCGGAACACGACAGTGACAAGCACTGACACTATTGCGGCAGAAGTAGGTAAGACGGTGGTACCAGACCCGGGCGAGACAATTCAAAACTCTACCACCTAGAAACCACGATGTTAGTGACTCGTATAGCCAATCGGTCGCCTCTTACGATCTGCCTGGCTGAACGGCAGTTGGCCTATTCTTCAAAGGAGCCCGAGACCAACACGGGAAAAAGGTTATCTTACTTGAGGTTATCAGCTATTTTACCCTCCATTCCATTACGTAACCTCTTACGATATTCTAGCAGTAAGGCAGTTTTCTTCAAAACGGGGCCCAAAATCTGGATCAACTTAAGGAAAGCAAATACTGGCCATTGTTTTACGAAACAATTCGTTTAAAATACTAATTTATTAATTACACTCAGAATCACAATCATCTCGGCGACTTTCAGCTATGTTCTGGCGTGTCTGGTGTCTGGCTGTGTTTGGCATTTCAACTGACACGCTAATTACTTTACTGGGTTTCTCTCAAAGTGTCTTTTGTTGTATTTAGGGTAAATTTAACATTCTTGGTAAGTGATCGAGAAACAGATACGCACAAAGGAGTTTTTGTTTTAAATTAATGTTCATTACTGACTACCGACCTACTCCGACTTTGCTTTTGTTATAAAGAACTAGAAAATCAAGTGAACTTTCACTACTGTTTTATTTACCTATATATTAACATTGTGTCAAGCGAATACTAAGATCTCGTTTAAACAAAATATAAAAATGCATCTGCTAAATTGTAGGTAGGTATTAGCATATTTTTACATCATCTCATACTTCATAGAACAATATCTAGTTAATATATATATTTCATTTAAGTATCTGTAAGTCTGTATGTATTTATGTATGTATTTATTTGTATAAATTTACGTTATGTGTATGTATTATACATTTCAATATTAGTTTACGTAGTATATTGCAAGATTTTCTCAGGGCTACATAATATGTCACTACAATTTAGAGGCACCGCATACCTACTTTCTGTTGGCCTAAAGGTCTACTGGAGGAGAATGCCACTAGGCATTAAGTTCGCTTTTTGTACAAATTATTTTAAGGTGTACAAAAAACTTGAGAGGTGTCAAGGGACACCCGGATGGAATGAAGTTCCTTTTATTATTATTTGCAAAAAACCTGCATACATTCAACAAAAATAATCGTCGCGACACCACACTGTTCAATGCGAAATAGAAATGAAAATATCTGGCTTGCTTTCTATAAGAGAGAGAGAGAGAGAGAGAGATAAACATCCGCACGCCGCACAACTTACAATACCTTACTTACTATAGCAAAAAGTGTCGTGACAACTTTTCGTAAGAATTTTTACCGTCTAGCCCCCTTTCACAACGCGCGATAAGAAACTTCGTTCCAATAAAATTAAATAAATAAATATTAATATGTGAAGCAAAAACTTTGTAACCTTTTTAGAGGGGATAAGTGAACGAAGGAATATGAAATTTGACGCAGATAAAGTTTACATTATGAAGGAGTGGAGAAAGTTAATATTTTAATATAATATATCTACACTAGAAACACATAATAATGATAAAGATTATTATACTCGTACATCATTTATGGTTAAAGTCTGTTTTCAAACATAAAAGAGATTTTATCACAGAACACTATTACTCCAGGAGGGTTTAATCATTTTGGTATATGGTGGAATTTTAACCAGATGGTGATCGCTAGCTAGGTAAGTGAAATAAATTTTCCTTATTCTATTTTGAGGACGATTACCCTTATTTCTAAGCTTTAAAATTAACACATACATAATATATATGTTATAGTCAAAGGTCGACACGCAGTCTCTTAATTAATTTCCAATTCCGACCATTGACTGAAGTATTTCTAGTCAAACCCAGGAATTCCTAACTTTTTAGTCAAACGTCGAAAGTAAATAACCATGTTACGGGCTTGGCCTAGTCGATCCTGGAGGGGACTGGCAGACTCAGTCAAACGTCGCACATACGTGCATATTTGTAATCAGGTCGTGCACGTTGTTTGCGCTTGTAATTGTCACCACCTAGGTTAATTATCTTTTTTTAATGTAAATTTAAATGTAATAAACAGAATTTTTATGTAAATTTGTACCTATACCGAATAAATACAGAGTAAAATTTAAAACATTATCAACCTCCACACTAACTAATTTTAATTCCTAGACTAATCTAGTAGGAATTTCAAATTTATCTATAAATGAGAGTGATAAATGTGGAGGAAGCGAGACAAACCTGCAAGGAGCGTGATGTATGGCACTCGGTTCTCTCTGCCTACCCGGTAAGAGATCTGGCGTGAATATATGTATTATCTATACCATAGTAGGGGAGCCCAAAAGGGTATTTTGGGATTAACATGGGCGTGTCAGATTACCATAGGGGGATATCTCGCAAAATGTTGGTGCTCCCCACCAAATGTAAGAAGCCCTTCATATGGAACCGGACATCTAGGGCAGCCAGTTAGATTTTTAAAAAAATCAAATAATTTCGGCTTGTGGAAATTGGCAGTATATGATCTGCCAATTTCCACAAGCCGAAATTATTTGATTTTTTTTATTGTTATTTTTTTCCTTCAAAATCGCGCTCGAGAACTACTAATCACAAGACTACGCTTTTTGCAACTCTATAACCCTCCCACACCTTAACGTTACACTCAAATCGTCAGATTTTCTAAAAGTACCCACTATTAACCCATCTTAATCTAACGCGTTTCAATATTAATTTACGCATTTAACTATTTAGTAAGTAAACACATAAAATACTTACAAATTAGGGGTGCGCAAGTGCCGCCATTTTGCGAAAAAAACGTTGCAGCTTTAAACTCCGTAATCGTGCGTTTGAGGCCAATAGTAAGGACCTTTATTTGTAGATAATTAAATATTTTTCATGTCACTTACCGTTTATAACTTAAAAGACTTAAACTTGAACATGTTTATGACTTTTTTATTGTTTTTTTATTTTGCGAAAAACCTAACTTTAGGTACTTATCTACCATATTAATTATTTACGCTCCCTGATAATTAGGTATTTTGTGTGTTTACATTCTTCTATAAAAAGTAATTCCTGCAATTTATTTTTTCTATTGCAAGGAAATTCTTTTCTATTGAATTTAGTAAGATATTTGTGTTTTTTGTCTACTCAAACTCGCGTACTTTGTCCAGCTACATTTTTTTTTATTGTTATGGGAGTACTATAAATATATTTAAATGTTTTGATCTCTTATTTAATTTTTATAACTCATTCCACAACATTAAACAAAGCGTTGCTTATTAGGCTATTATACTTGTGTTTTACTTAAGTTGAAACCAAGACGCAATACAAAAACAGCCTTCACGCGCACTGCTAAATAATTAATCCCAGCTCCAGAAGTTGTCGGCTCGGGAGAGCGGAAACTTACAGTAAACACACATAAATTTACTCGTGAATCTGGTGGGCTAATTTTATTATGCTCTCAAGACACGAAAAATTTAACTCGAAATTCTGTCGTTTTCAACAACAAAAAAGTAGAGGTTTATTTAATATCTTTGCTCACACATATTTTAATATTTTTTGAATTAATCTACTTATATAATATTACTAGCTGACCCGACAAACGTTATTCTGCCTTTTTAACTACTCTTATTTTTTTCGATATTTTCTCCCTTTTAAACCTTCCCTGGACTTCAACAATTGATTCAAAACCAAAAATAGCCAAATCGGTTCAGCCATTCTCGAGTAAGAACAGTAATTGATTTTTATATATTTAAGATAAGATATAAAACACAAAAAACGTTTCTATTATATCGGTTTACTATTCTCCATTAGGTATCTATGCTGAGCACCTTCTCTCCTTACATAAGAATCAGCGTCCATTGATAGCGAAATAAATGGTCTGGAACCCCTTTGAAAAATACCATCTCCCATTTTGCCGGGCAATTCGTAAAATATGATCTATTGGATATACCTACGTGTCACTATCATCGTGACTACTAGGTGATAGAATTCCACAACGTCTCGCCCTACCTATACCTTATTCAATCCTGCGGCAACAGTACTAACGCTTATTATTGCAGTATTCCGGTTTGATAAAATATTATTTATTTGCGAGAATAAAGTAGAAATTATATAAATTTACAAATACAATTATTACCGAGTCAAAGTTGTTCTACTCATTGAGTTTGCAAATACATAAAAGGTCTAAATTACGACCAACATTACAAATTTTGCAAATCGTCATAAGTTTTGCATGTATACCTAGGCAAATGATTTAATTTGCCTATATCTACACGCAAAACTCGTAGGTGGTGCTCGTCATGTCACGTAGGCATTTTATCTATACTAGCGATCGCCTGTGGTCAAAAATCGACCATAGAATCTATACATATAATAAAATCGTAGGAAAGTCAAAACTGTACATTGAATATTTTTTTAAAGAATACTTGGGGCGTGATCTACAACCGATATCGAAGCCAAAAATATAGATTTTAGAATTTTTGTCTGTTTGTCTGTATGTATGTCCGGGGTAAACTTAAAAAGTACTGCATGGATTTACTTCAAATTTTGCATGAATATTACTAACAGGTCGGGTCAACATATAGGCTACATATTATCACGCTGTCATCTACGGGAGAAGAGCTGTGCGGAATAAAGTGTAAACGAAGTCCTCGCGGACGAAGTTGGGGGCAACAGCTAGTAAACAATAAAATCTCTTTTAGATTTGACAACAGACTTTACCCGTAAAGAAAATATATTATACACGTGTGTGTCTTATCGTGTACCTATGTCACATGAATGTAGTGTGTGTAATTTATATTTTTATTAATTTAATGTATTTCTAATGCATTATATTTAATAATATTAGGTTGTTGGTCTCGGGCTCCTTTGAAGAATAGGCCAACTGCCGTTCTGCCAGGCAGGTCGTAGAAGGCGACCGAGTGGCTATATGCGTCACTACCATCATGACTACTAGGTGGTAGAGTTATGCATCGGCTCGACCGGGTCTGGTACCACCGCCTTACCTATTCCTGCCGCAAAGCGTTAGTGCTAGTCACTGTCGTGTTCCGGTTTGGAGGGTAAGGTAGCCGGTAAACTTCTGCATGTGGCATTAGACCTCGCCACAAGATAGCAACGCACCATTAACATCTTTGGTGTCTATATGCGATGGTTGACTCTTTCCTTCAGGAGACCCATCTGCTTGTGTGCTATCTTATGATATAAAAAAAAACTCCTCCACAATGCAAACTTTAATTGTGCCAAATTTCATACTCCACAGTTGGCGGAATTGTGTATTTAAATTTTTTTCTTCCCGTATAAATATATAGATTAGACCTCGCCACAATAGAACAAAGCACCATTATTTTGGTGTCTATAGACGATGGTTGTCTCTTTCCATCAGGAGAACCATGAGCTTGTTTACTAACTTATAATATCAAAAAATAAAAATTTATGTATGTATAGAGTCCTACCCTTCCTATATACTTCTGATTACTTTCGTTTCGGGTTTACTTATGCTTTACTTATTCTTGCCGCAATAGCGTCAATGCTTGACACTCTTATATTCCGGTTTAGAGGGCAATAAAATCGGTAGATTAACATATGTATGTAGCATTACCGTCCCGCTACATATATAGCAACAAAATCTTTGGTGTCTGTAGGCTATAGTTGTCGCTTTCCATCAGGAGAGCCATCTGCTTGTTTACTATCTTACGAAATAAAAAAGCTCCATTTTACCACGTACTTATTATCCAGTGATAGTCCTTCGGCAGTTGGCGTGATAGTTGGCGATTCCCATTGTCATTGAAACTGTATGCTCCTGATTTGGCTTCGTATAAAGTTACATATAAGTTGTAGCACTGATCTCGTGTTAGAGGTAAACTGAAAAACTTAACAAAGAAGATTTTTGACACGACCTGCCTTTAAAGCAATGTAATTGGTTCAAGTCCAGTCGTATTAAAAAAATCTTCGTTTAAAGTTGGTGAATATATTATATTTTAAGGAATAAAACTATACGGCTTTACTAGTTTTATTAGACAGTCGTCAAAGATGATAACATTGCATTACTATTCGCGTAGCAGGGGTACAAAACCAAAAAGTATAATTGTCCAGTAGTATCAATAAAAAAATCCAGTCAAATAAGCCTATACAAGTTAATTTAAATTTTAAAAAATAATTTGATTTTACAGACCGCTTTCATAATACTGAAGCCAATTTCGGCCCGCAAACACTCGAGACTCTGGTCAAGAGATAATAACAAGCCGAAATCCTGACGCCACTTACTCTCCTACTTATCGTGAAAATACTGCTCTAAGCCGATATTTGGTCTCACAGGAGACATCCTCAGGGTTAGCTCCAAGCCCACTAAACTTAAGCTCTGACATACACAGACTAAACTGATTAACAGCCTCCTTTGGAAAAGTAGGCTATCCACCTTCCAAACAGCTCATGAAAGTTGAACGATAAACCAAACATGTGACGTAAGTCATTCACACAATGGTAGATTTCTACGACGTATATTTTTGTACCAGCACCTTATATATTCCTACCGCAACAGCATCAGTGCGTGTCACTACCGTGTTCCAGTTTGGAGGGTAAGATAGGCCCTAAGGCCACATGGATTGCAAAGCATAATCATCTTTTTTGTAGGCAATGTTAAGGTCCCTTTTCATCAGGAAAACCATTTTCTAATGCTATCCTATGATATATGTGCGTGCGTGTCGGACCACGCGCAATGTATGGTTCCGTAGCAGTCTATCACAATAATGCGCACTAGGAAGAGGGCTTTGTTTTTGTTTCATACTATGAAATTTTAACTTATTTAACCCCAATCCGCACTACAGGTTCACCGCTTTTAAGAACTTTAAGTACCTACATTTTATAAGTTAGTCGACTATTAGTTACTCGTAAATTTTTAAAGCCTATTTAGCCATGATAATTTTCCTTCCAAATTCATTATATACTTCCTGTACTCGTAAAGTGTTACTAGGAGGTAACAGGAAGTACCCTGAAAAAATATTTTTCAAGATTTTATTTTTACCGCTTTGTCGGCCTGATTATTAGTATTCGGACTAAATTACAGCTTTCTAGTACGAATAATCTCTGAAGTAGACTGCGAACGGACGGACGGACATGGCGAAACTATATAAGGGCTACTTGGTTGACTCCGGAACCCTAAAAAAAATTCCGAGTACTCCCCAAGTGATACAAAAACCTACGTCCCGCCTGATTCCGAAACAAAAACGTTCTAGTTGCCTTTTTAAAAGTTACTTATTTGCGTACAATAATATGTCCCATGTCTATGGTTTGTAATCAATTTTAACACCCATATGCGTTCAAATCAAGATTTTTTTGCCCCTGTAAGGGATTGGTTTTGGAAAAATTGTAAAACATGTGTTTACTTACGTTTAAGAATTTTAATAAGTTTTATGTAAATTGGATCATATTTTAATTTTCATATAAATTATAACTCACCTTTTTCCCGCTTAAGTTATGAATGCCCAAGAATCCCGTCAGTATGCACATTAAAAGATACTGCAATTACTGGAATATATTTAATAAACACCCAAACTGGGAAATACAAACATTTATGCTCATCACACAAATGCTTGTCCCCGTCGGGGATCGAACCCGAGCCCCGTCGATTGCGTAGTCAGGATCGCTAACCACTCGACCAACGGGGCGGTCATTTAAATTTAAACACCCATTTTTACCCCATTAAATGTGGTTTTTTTTTTGGAAATTGTAAAACACCTGTTAACTAATATGTTTTAAAGTTTTATGCAAAATAACATCATAAGTTATTTTCATTTTCAAATAAATCTTACACCCCATTTTCACACCCTTAGAGGTTGATTTTCCAAAAACCTGTTGCATAATTTTTCTTAATGCACATTTACAAATTGTAAATGTGCACTAAGATAATCATGCTTCTAGACGGAGCAGTTTTAGCTGCACGTTGATCGATCAATGAAATCGATCATGAAAAAAAAACAAATATAATGTTTAAACGTTTAATGTACATAGGTTTGTAACACGATACATAAAAGCATTATCTATTTATATCATGCACTTATACAATAGGTCCTTCGCTCATATACCATTAGAACACGGCGCTTCGTCCAGAAACAAGTTATTATACAAAACTATTGTTAACATAGACAACATTGATATAAAAAAATCCAAAACGTTTTCTCCCCCTGTTGGTTCCGGGATCCTTTGAAGATATTACGACCTGCCTGGCAGAACTGCCGTTCTGCCAGGCAGGTCGTAAAAGGCGACCGATTGGCTGTGCGAGTCACTACCATCGTGGCTACTAGGTGGTAGAGTTCTGCATTGTCCCGCCCGGGTCTGGTACCACCGCCTTACCTATTCCTGCCGCAATAGCGTCAGTGCTTGTCATTGTCGTGTTCCGATTTGGAGGGTAAGGTAGCCGGTAAACTTGTGCATGTGGCATTAGACCTCGCCACAAGATAGCAACGCACCATTAACACCTTTGGTGTCTATAGGCGATGGTTGACTCTTTCCATCAGGAGACCCATCTGCTTGTTTGTTATCTTAAAAATCATACGGAAAATGAAAATTTGAGTTTAGTCATTAGTGCTGTAAATCAAAAATGACTAAACCGATTTGGATTAAATTTCGCACACATGTAGATGACGACATGAAATAACACATAGGATACTTTTTGTCCCGGAAAAATAAGTTGTTCTCTTAGGATTCACCAAACACTTATAATGCTTCTTTATTTTCATTTTTTTTATTCTCTATTAACGGGTTGGCTGGAAGAAATCTCTTTAAGTAGAGATAAGCTCGCCCATTGTACTTATGTTACGTTAATATTGTCTTTCTTGTATTGTTTTCTGTGTACAATAAAGTATTAAATAAATAAATAATGCAGTGTTACAGGTATTTGTATAATAAAATGTATCCGGTAAAGGCCTATAACATTTGTTCAATATATATTTCAACATATTATGATAGTTATCTACATTATTCGTTATTAATGATATTATCTAACTTATACTGGAAAGTAGATAACAGTATAAATAATCAATACAGAGTATATAGCACAAAAGTTGACAAACATATCATGTATATTATGTAATAGTCATTTTTGAGTATTTTTTAAGCTATTGCATAGCTTCTATCATGGGCCTTGAGCGTGGAGACCGAATGCAGAAATTCCGTAACGAAAAAACCTAACACCCCCCACTCCGACCGGTACAGCGGTGATACTTTTTAGTTTTTCCTTCTATCGATAAATACCAGAACTTTTAATGACTTTTTGAAATATCACGTTTGTCTCTTTAGTTCAGCAACCCGCCTTTAGGTGGCATTGGTTGTATTGGAAAACTACCGTAATCAGCTGTTTGTGAGAAAGTATATAGGCGTATAGGTATTTATCACAACAGTGAATATCTGTACTCGTATAATTTGTGGACAAATTGTTTTAAATATGAATAAACAAAGAAAAAAAAATACTGCATAAATAAAATAAATTTATAATTGTACTTGCATAAGTTGATAAAAAATGCTATGCAATAGCTTTACCGCGGCAGTCTCCGAGCGCCACACATCTTTTTTATTTGAACATCTATACAGAGAACTGACCAATTTGAAATTCAAAAACATACAATGTGATTGAAAATCCAGATTTCCTGCTTTCATATGGATGTAAAAATTTCTAGAACATGTTTAAAGATAAATTTGCTTTATTAGTAAAATATAAAGAAAATATAGAATAAAAAGCGTAATTAAGATTAGGATATTCAGTATTGGTTTCACGGGCAATATCTAGATAATACATGACGAATTTGTATACTTTTAGCTAATATTATTAGTCTTCTTAAAATAGTGTACTTCTAAATAAACTATAAATATTGTCGACAATCAAAACACGTATATATATCCTAAGGAATGATATTAAAATAAAAACTTAAAACACTGAACGACTAATATTTTATGTAGTAATAGGCTGTATGAGGTTATAATGTAATTCCTGTTAACATTATGAAGAAAACTTTACAGATGTTTCAAAGATATTAGCGTCACGCCACACAGTTTTTTACATATTTGCAATGAGGGTATTTTTTGCACAATGAATATCACTACATAGTTAAAACAAAGTCGCTTTCTCTGTCTGCTCCTATGTCCCTATGTATGCTTAAATCTTTAAAACTACGCAACGGATTTTGATGCGATTTTTTTTAATAGATAGATTGATTCTTGAGGAAGGTTTAAGTATATAAACCTTTCTGATATTCGTACGGAAACAAAAGTTACGCGGGTGAAACCGCGGGCAGGTCGCTAGTACTTCTATATTTCGCTTAAGAAGTTATATAATGACTTCACATCGTTATGATAACTGTTATTTTTTTAACATGGAATATCAAACACGCAAAAGTTTTACGTGGAATTCAAGGGATGATCGCAGAGTATATAATTGTTAAACATTTCAAAAATTTAATGACATCCAGTTGGCTGGAATATCTTATCCTTACCTCCACTAAGGTTACGGTAAGGTAAGGATAAGGGACGCCAGTACACCGTACTGAAGATCTTAAAAAAGAACTACCCAAATTCTATAATCAAATAAAATGTAGATTTTATGGTAGATTGGGGAAACCAGCAGACTTGTTAGATAGTGATCACCACCGTCTAGAAATCTGTAACACCTGGATTTTTTTCGTGAAATGCATTTTTTACGGATACGTACTATCATACCGTATCTCTACTACGTACTTTTTACTTAGCTACAATAACATTGCTCAGTACCAGATAAAAATTAACGTTTTTTAAAGCAAATTCATATTCTACTACTCCATCAAAGATGCATGCTCAACAAAACGTCGCCTTTATTGCAAACATAATAAAGTTAATTTGGGTCGGGCGCGGATTGCCTATTTGCCTAAATCTCAAAAAATCTATTTGCCTAAATCTCAAAAAATCTATTTACCTAAATCGTCTAAATCGCAATTTGTTTGATTATCTAAATTACCTGTATCTCACTTAGTACCCATCGCAAATCGTCTTAGTCGCAAAATTTATAAATTTTCAAATAAGCATGAATCGGATTAATTACACAAAACTTTTCTGATCTGAATTATATTTAATTCATATTTCGACTTTTTTAAGTGTTGCAAAAAATTAAAAGTTATTGTATGTGTGTTTTTATAATAATAAAAACACACATACAATAACTTTTAATTACTAAAATATTATTTTAACATTTAACTAAAAATCGTTTCACTTATATTTGAGAGAAAAGAGGTAATTAGACGTGTTATCCCGGGACATGATGAATCAAATATAATTCAGATCAGAAAAGTAAGTTTTATGTAATCAACTTGTTATCAATCAACAAAATGCTTATTTGAAAATTTAGACATTTTGCGACAAAGATGATTTGCGATGTGTACGAAGTGAGATACGGGTAATTTAGATAATCAGACAAATTGCGATTTAGGTAAGTAGATTTAGGTAACTAGATTTTTTGAGATTTAGGCAATCCACGCCCGACCCGTTAATTTTTCTTTGACCCATAATAAAATGTGACCCTATCCATCCTATGTAGAGTATTAAAAAATTAACTCGGTCAAGTGTTGTTTATAAAATATATCAAAGAAATGGCCAGCCATATTTAATACTTTATAATCTTCTTATAACATAGTTTCACGTAATATTCTGTAAAACAACTTCATTTGTATAAAATTTATGTATGCTTTCATTATTCCAATGCTTGAAATTTACACAAAAAAAACTTTTATATTCGCTGTGTTTGCAACCTTCAACATTCGTCTTCAGTATAGACGATGCCTTTACAAACTAAGCTAATGGTCTTTTAATAATAATAAGACAAAGGCTTATGCGGATGTTATTGTTAAGAATTTCTTTTATATTTATTGTCATAAAACACTAATAAAAATCGTTTTCAATGTATAAATTCTAACAGGAATAAACTTGGTATAATCTCCAGCTTTGTAGTTTAATAAAATTGCCCAAACTCTAGATCCATACATAATTTAATACAATCATATTTTTAGCTTAGAAAGCAATATTGTTTGGTCAATTTTTATAATACAAGCTGTTGGTTCCGCCTTGATTCAGCTATTAAACTGACGCTATCATTTTTTGTGTTATTCTGTGGCTAAATGTCTTTTCGTTTACAATTCACATTTTCTCCTATTTCATTAACTCACACAATTTATGCGTTCGCCTAATACATTTACTAAGGGCATAAATTAAGTCAATTGCCTCTAAGCTACAATTCATATTTTTCATTTGCTCACAAACGGTCTTAAATAAAAATTATTCTTGTTTACATCAATCTCTGCTCAAATTTCTTTTTAATTTATAAAATAATAAGAATAAAAAGTTTGTTAGAAGCAATGACATTTTTAGTTCTTAGCTTAAAGATTCATGACGTTTGCTTTCCCTTTGGTGCAATCGTTTTCAATATTTAAAACATTCAAAAATTTAACATTAATTCCGTAGCTACATTTGTTTTTAAATAAAATACACAAATGGTGCTTTCAGTAAAGCGCCTCCCACTTATCTATGTTAAATAACATACATTTAGAATATTTTACTAATACTATGCCTTTAATTCTTCGTCTTTAAAAATTGTTTCAATTTTGATTTGATATATAATTTTTCCAACCATTTAAACCCAAAATATGCATACATAATTCTACCTAAGCTTTTGTGCTTTACCAGTAATAAATTTGAGATTCAAGCGAACTGTAATTTGTTTCCGCGATATATAATAAATTATAATAACTGTATTGATGTGTCGTTTTTCAATTATATACAACGCAATAATATATTATAATAATATATATATCTCTACAAATCCATCTCGACAAATCCTGAAAAAGAAATTTAAAATTAGTAAAATACTTAAATTATTAATCATACAAATTATTGTCCCCATAAGGAATCTAACACTAGCCCTATTGATTTCATATTTAACAAGTTTCCTGATCGCTCGTTTAAGGACAGCATGCTGCTGACGTCAAACTATTTATTTTTGCCCTGCCAGAAATCGTCTTACGCGACTAAACAAGATTTCATTTAAAAAAGTAGTCATGATCCATTCTAATATTATAAATGGGTTTATTTGTCCATCTTTCACGGAAAAACGGAGCGACAGATTAACGTGATTTTTTAAGTGAAGATAGTTGAAGGATGGAGAGTGACATAGGCCACTTTTTGTGTTTTTCTAACTCCCCACTTCCCCAAAATGGGGAGTGGAAGTTTGTATGGAGCACTCCGCAATTTTCAAGGTAGAAAACTAAAAAATGATATGCGGACTTTTTTGTGTCTAACAAAAAAATCGTGCGTCTTTTTTTTTTGGAAATCTGCCTCCGACCCCTTAAAAGAGGGGGTGAAATTTTATATAGATCAAATTAACGCGAGCGAAGCCGCGAGCAAAAGCTAGTATATAATATGTCGTTACTATACAGAATGACTAGTAAGACTGTACATATTGAAGGACACGTAACTATTGGGAAAAGGCACGTTTCTCCTTAGTTATTTCATACTAGCTGCAGCGTGCAGCCCGCCGCATTATAAATAAATAATAAATAAATATTCAAGGGACAAATTACACTAACTGATCTAACCCCAAAGTAAGCCAATTATTTGCTTGTGTTATGGGTGTTAGTCAACGATACTAATACATAGAAATACATATATAAATACAAGAATATATTTAATATACATACACCCAAACCCGGAAATACAAACATTTATGTTCATCACACAAATGCTTGTCCCCGTCGGGGTTCGAACCCGAGCCCCGTCGATCGCGTAGTCAGGATCGCTAACCACTCGACCAACGGGTATAGAATATAGAAGTTTTTAGTGAATCCCGCGGGATCACCTAACTTTTCCGGGATAAAAATTAACCTATGTGTTATTCTGGGTCTTCAGCTATCTACATACCAAATTTCATCTCAATCGGTTCAGTAGTATTTGCCTGAAAGAGTAACAAACATCCATACATACATACTCACAAACTTTCGCATTTATAATATTAATAGGATCTAGCAATAGTTTCCTTCATCTAAGGTTATAAGGTATCTATTCTGTTTACTCAATGTCTTTACCTCAAAGTTTCCATAAAATGTAGAGACGGGACGCCCTATGACCATCTGCCATTATGCCAAGCAGTTTGTAAAAAGTTTGTATACGAACAAACGTTGGAAAAGCCTACTTCAGTTTTTCCGAGTAGCTTTGATAATGGAATTTTTAAGAGGAGGATATTTTAAAATTACATTCATCAACAGTAAATATTTAAGGGCAGCGATGACTGCTTTTCATCAGGTGGCCCACTCTGGTTGTAATTCTTTTAATTATTTTTGTTTTTATAGCACTCACCCCGTGCTTGGGAAACTTGTAAAATTTTAAAAACAACAAAATGTCGACAAGCGAGACTCAAACCCGCGACCATCTCCTTCCCGTCTTAAAGGAGGATGGTCGCGGTTTCGAGTCCTGCGTGTCGACATTTTTCTTTGTTGTTTTTAAAGTGTAATTCTTTTGTTTACAATACTACTTTTGTAGTATTTTCTCTGTATTGATCCCGGGCTCCTTTGAAGAATAGGCCAACTGCCGTTTTGCCAGGCAGGTCGTAAAAGGCGACCGATTGGCTATCGAGTCACTACCATCGTGGCTAATAGGTGGTAGAGTTCTGCATTGTCTCGCCCGGGTGTGGTACCAACGCCTTACCTATTCTTGCTGCAATAGCGTCAGTGCTTGTCACTGTCATGTTCCGGTTTGGAGGGTAAGGTAGCCGGTAATCTTATGCATGTGGCATAAGACCTCGCCACAAGATAGCAACGCACCATTAAACACTTTTGGTGTCTTTAGGCGATGGTTGACTCTTTACATCAGGAGACTCATCTGCTTGTTTGCTATCTTATAACATAAAAAAAACGTAAAAGATAAGGAATCGTGTGTGATGATACTGACTTAATGTTAGTAAAATTGAAAAGACATGTTTCCAATTCTGTATGACATAACAAAGAATTATTTAGTTTGTTTGAAATTGTTTTTTTTTTTTTATTATAAAACAATTATTTTTCTATTTTACTAGGTATTTATATAAAGTCGTGAAAGACGCGTGTATAATTAAATAGCGTAATAAGCACTTTGTATTTGGAATTGAATAAACATATCTATATCCAGATTAAAAGCTATTTATCTAGAAATAAGAAAACATAACGTGCCTGAGACAATATCACATCCCAATAAAATATGGACACAACTAGAAAAATAGCGGAAGTTTTGCAAATTAACTATCTCAATTTTTTCTTCGTAATGAATGTCTCCACATTCATTACTCTCTTCATACAAATACCAAGCAAGACAAGTCTGCAAGGATTATGGTGTATGGCACTCGGTTCTATCTGCATACCCCGTAAGAGATCTGGCGTGAAGATATGTAGGTATGTAAATTAAATATGTGATACCTTTCGCTCTAGCATCTGGTCTCGTAGAGTCCGGAACGTCCGATATAACGAACCCATTTGATCACGTCGTGGTCGGAGTAGTTCAGTTTTGGCTCAAACACTTTCAAGTAACGGACCTGTAAAATTATTTTTTATACAGCATAGTAGGGAGAGTATTCCGGGCTTTTTAAGGATAACCCATATGCCATCCTGCCAGGCAGTTCGTAAAGGCGAACGATTGGTTCGCCTTTACGAACTGCCTGGTGCCTACGGAAGGTGAAGTAGTAGGACTCCACAATGTCTTGTTTGGTACCACAATTAATAAATTCTAAATTCCAACCTCACCATTTGGATGTCTGCAAGTCAACTGCAGTGCGATTTTCAAGTCATTTGTTGCCCCGCACGACTGCTTTGTGGAATTAATTACCAGCGGATGAGTTTCTGAACCGATACGACTTAGGGGTCTTCAAGAAAAGAGCGTACTCATTTCTTAAAAGCCGGTAACGCACCTGCAGTACCTCCGGTGTTGCAGCTGTTCATGGGCGGAGGAGATCACTTACCATCAAGTGAGCCTCTTGCCCGTATAGGGGGCACCTATTCCATAAAAAAAAACACCGTCTATTCCTAACACAATATTACATTCCTGTTCCGCCACAAGGATGGCAATGCACTATTAACATATTTAGTGCCTATAGGCGATAGTTGTCTCTTTCTATGAGGAAATATAGAAAGCTTCTTGTTGTTTCTTATCCTATGATATGAAGACACTGCTTCTGTAAAAATCTATCTATTTTTATTATTTTATCTTATATATTATTATTATTTAATCTATTTTTGCGTTTTAACGCACCATTAGGACAGAAATTAATATTGATTTTTGCCCTGACGATACCCTGAATGTGAAAGAAAGAAAGAAAATATTTATTTGCAAGAATATGGGTGTTACAAGTTGTATTTATTTGCAAGAATATGGGTGTTACAAGTTGTTAAAAATAAATTAAGTTACCGACATATTCTACCAATATATGGTGTGCAAGTGTGGTGTGAAACCGGTTGGCCTTAATAAATATAAATCAAGTAAAAGAGTACAAGTGTATTTAATACAATATAAATCCAAGTTTTTTTTTATCTTTTTTTCTTATTAACTTCTATTTTATAACGCATGATTCGAAATTCGAATACTTATATGAAAACTCTTTCTGTGGCAAATTTCATACTTCGCCATGTGGGTAATTGTCATAAAAGGGAATACAAATTTTATACTTCACATATTATTTGAATTTATTTTCATTTCCACCAATGCTATTAAATACTTGGCAATTGCATCGATGACTAAGGACAGTTTCCACAATAAAATTCATTAAATCAGCAATTAAATAGTCGAAGTGGATTTTATATTCAACTTTTTATTGCTCTGGAACTTAAGAGGTTATTCCAACAAGTGCTCTGTTATCATAGATTGAAAAAAAATAAAAACTGACTTATATATTTTATATCATAATGATTAGAACATATTATAATGTATACTTTAATATATAATTATAGTGCTAAAGCACTATAATTATATTTTAGTAATAATTAAAATTAAAAATATTATAAATTAAATGCTCTGTTACCTTGAAGCCAGAGGGCGCGAACGGTACCTCAAAGGACATAGAAATGGGCGGGCGAGTCCATTTCTTTTTCGTATCCGTCTCAAGCAGTTCTATCTCCGCGGAAAGTTGGGTTTCTTTCATACCTGCCATGCGCTTGATCCTGTAACAAGTATAAGGAATAATCAGAATCTGTTGCTCAGCATTATGCTATATTTTTAAAGTACGTTTTTCAAACATGCGCGAAAATATTATCATTAGTTTTGAATAAAGAATGCGCGAAGTATGTTGTTTATGTACACAGAAAAGCCATTGCTGGTGCGTGTGTTCATATATTAAAAAAACACTTTAAATCTCATAAACGTGTGGGCTAGTTACATAACATTTAGGATAGTTGACTAAATTTGAAAATTTTTAATATTTTTCCTTATTAGGCCTATTAACCAAAAAACTATTTATATTTGATAAATAAAAGTACATTTATAGTAACAATTTCACGGGGAATTGAACTCGAGACCTCATGCGGTCAACGTCGACACCCAACCACTAGATTACAGAGGTGAACGAATAATCAAATATAATAAAGAAAATGAAAATACTCACTTCCATACAATAGCATTCTCGGAGGCCTTATATTTAGCTTTGCCTTTTAGACATATCAGCTGAACACCACTAGTGTTAAGAGGAGTTGGAATCTTCACTTCTATCTTCTGGCCTAGCAGCGAAGGTTTGAAGTTGGACTTGAGAACCACCTTCACCTCCATCTTGGTACGACCCACTTCCCGAACAAGTGGGATTACACGGAACGGTAAGGATATGTCTTTTGTAGTACGGTATCTGTAAAATATTGTCATTCTTTTATTAATGTAAAAGTTACTATATTTGTACATTTAAGCATTTGAATTATTGAATGATTGTAATCTCAGACCAAATGAATATTAAGACACGGTGTTGTGCGGGGAATATGTAGCCATGAATAGGAGCAAAGGCTCCTATTACTGTCAAAATTACAAACATTTATCGTGAATATCATTAAAAATATATATAAATATGCCATGTTGTGCTGTTTTATCGTATTTAATAAGAAACTAAATTTCACACTCATAGCATAAATAATAGAGTGCTTGCCAGATGTTTGTAGCAAAATGTAAAATCTTAGTACCTCATAAGCTCAAACTCGCCATCTGGTGGTATAAATGAGATGGAGTGTTCCGTCTCGAACTTGCTGAGTTTGACGCACTGGTGGAACTGACAGTCATCAATCACCACCACCGGCTTACCAGCACGAGCACCGTCACTGTCCGTGTTCCCTGATATACCACCTGTCCAAATAACATGTAGGTTAGGTGGAGCGAAAATAAATCAATTACTTTTTGTCTTGGCCAGGGGGTTGTAGCTGATAATTTTTTTTTTATATTCTTGGATTAAAAACAAGATTCAGCATTGCCTACGAACTCAACGCAAGAAAATGGGTTAAAACCGATATATATATATATATATATATATATATATATATATATATATATATATATATATATATATATATAGAAACACAAAAAATATCGCAACGTCGTAAAAGTGTCGACCTTATTTCGTATGTATGTTATGGTTTAGTTTCAATCATTGCACCGTTTTTTCGACGAGATCTCGTAAAATTAGGCCTTAGAAAATTCAACTTAAAAACCAAAGCTTTAAACGTTTTTCTTACGATGATTGTGCGAAATAAGACCACACATTTATTTGTACTTATTAGCCACTTTTAAGGCCGCGATCTTTTGAGTATTTGATCAAAGTTTAATACAACATTTTGCGGTGGCCCACTGACTCCCCTGTTGGTCTGGGCTATTTTGAAGAAAAGATCGATTGCCGTTCTGCAAGGCAGGAAGTAGGAGGCGACTGATTGGCTATACGTATCACTACCTTCCTGTCTCCTAGTAGGTAGAGTTCCGCAACGTCACGCCCGGATTTTTGGTACCACCGCCTTACCTATTCCTGCCGCAATAGCGTCCACGTTTGTCATTGTCGTGTCCCGGTTTAGGGGGTAAGGTAGCTGGTTGACTTATGCATGTGAAATTGCTATCCCGCCACACAGATAGCAACGCAATCAACAACATCCTTGGTGTCTATAGGCGATGGTTTCTCTTTCCATCAGGAGAGTCATCTGCTTGTTTGCTATTTTATGATATAAAAAAAATACTTAGAAAATTAATATTAAATAAAAAATATTCCTCAGGTTTTTTTTTAAATTGTAATAGAAATTATAAAATATCTTTAAAGAAGTTATAGTTAATTCTATACAAAACGTTTTTTGTGACCATTAATAACAATTTTAGGAAATGACCAAAAAATAAAAAGCTACCACGGCACAATGACAACCAGGCACTTACTGGGGAATTGAACCCAGGACCTTATGTGGTCAGCACTGACACCAGACCAATAGACTACAGCGAACAAAGTAAGAAAACACAAAAATACCATTACGCACATTCGACCACCCCGTTGGTCGAGTGGTTAGCGACCCTGACTACGCCATCGACGGGGCTCGGGTTCGATCCCCGACGGGGACAAGCATTTGTGTGATGAGCATAAATGTTTGTATTTCCGGGTTTGGGGGTTTATTAAATATATTCCAGTATTTATATATGTATTTCTATGTATTAGTATGGTTAACTAACACCCATAACACAAGCAAATAATTTGCTTACTTTCGGGTTAGATCAGTAAGTGTAATTTGTCCCGTGAATATTTATTTACTTATTTACATTTATTTATTACCAAAGCAGTAAACAGAGATGCAACTAGAGCACCCAAAATCAGCCAACGGTAAGTCCCAAGAGGTGACAGTTGGCATACCTAGAATTTCGGTAGGATAGTACACATATACAATCTCAGGCAAATTGTTTTCTAGACAAACTGGAAAAGTTATTTAGAACCAGATACCAGACCCGATATTTAAAGACAGAAGTTCATGCATCAGTTCCAACAAACAATGGTGTTCACCAAATAAAATAAAACTAAGGGTAAAAAACAATATATAAGTAAACATAAGGTACATACCATTCCCCTTGCCTTTGGCTTCCATTACAATTTTATCATTAATGCCAAACTTACACTCTGGCATACCAGACAAATAGGACTTCATAACTACTTTGCCAGCTACGTGAGCAGATAGAACTTGGCCTGTAACAAAATTTATATTTTTAAATCTGTTATAATATTACTAGCTGTTGCCTGCGACTTCGTCCGCCCGGACTTCGTTCACTCTGCACTGCTCCTCCCCCGTAGGTGATAGCGTGATAATATGTAGCCTATATGTTGACCCGATCTGTTAGTAATATTCATGCAAAATTTGAAGTAAATCCATGCAATACTTTTTGAGTTTACCCCGGACATACATACAGACAAACAGACAAAAATTCTAAAAACTATATTTTTTGCTTCGATATCGATTATAGATCACGCCCCAAGTATTTTTTTTAAAAAATATTCAATGTACAGTTTTGACTTTCTTACGATTTTATTATATGTATAGATTCTTATAACAGATTCAAGAAATATGAGGAACAAAAGCAATGACATTCTAGAAAACGTAATGATTAGTTCATGTTGATGCTATGATTAATATATTTCACGTACATAGCCAACCGAGAAGCTTTTCTAACCAGAGATGCTATCGGTAAATAGAAAAAAAAAATAGAAGTTTGTAGATTATACTATTATACAAATTATAATATATTAGTACCTTGTGGCGACATCAGCAGGTTTACATATTCAAGAACATCCAAGAACAACTCATTGCGACGATACTTGATACCTTCCCTTCGCCATCCTATCTGTCCAGTCACCTAAAATATTGAATGATGTTTTAGCTCTTACATTTCTTGAACTTCAAAATACATGTGAGCCCTACATAAGGATATCTTAATACCAATGTTGAACCTTAGGTGATAATCCAAGAAATGAAAAGATTAGAACATTAAAAAGCTTCTTTTTAGCAAAAAAACGAACTGACGAAGTTATGCATGGTCATACATTAAAATTAGTGAGGTAATACTGATAATATCTCTGGACAAATTACACAAATTTACCTAGCCCCAAAGTAAGCAAATTATTTGCTTGTATTATGGATGCCAATCAACAATACTAATACATAGAAATACAAATATACATACATAATAAACACCCAAACCCAGAAATACAAACATCTATGCTCATCACACAAATTTTTGTCCTTGTCGGGAATTGAACCCGAGTCCCATCGATTCGTAGTTAGGTTCACTAACCACTCGACCAAAAGAGCAGTTATAATCAATCATGCTTTGTATTAGTACCCTTTGGGGTTAATTTTTTTTTTTTAATTATATGAGAATCCCTCGGGGTATATCTAACCAAATAAAAATAGAATGATCAAAATCAAATAATCTGTAAAAAAATATGCATGGTCTAAGGTAAAAAAATGAATTGAGAAACTTCCATGTATTCTGTTCAGTTTAAATCAAAACCAGCAAGAGTATTATCAATAGAGTAATATAAAGAGAAAAGATTTCATTGTAAGTTTGTAATGGATAACAAAAACCACTAAACAATTTTTTTTTAAATTCTCTAATGCATGGAAAGCTAGATTATTTTCCAATTATCATTACCTGTGATGTAATTTGAGCTTGCTCTTCTTTTGAAGCAGACTTAATTCCTTGTTGAGTTATGAACGTTTTTAAAACACCAGTATCGGAGTTCTGAGGATATCCAAAATCTAGAATCTCTGTAAATAAAAAGTATTTTTGCATGAAATACATATAAATATTTAAAAGACAAAATTCTTAATTGATAAAATAACACCTACGTTTTCTCTTGATTTGTTAAAATTTTAACAGCTTTTATTGCAACTGACAAAATTTGATTATGAGACTTGCGTTGGAAAACATCCCTTAACATAGTCTTTATCATAATGTATGTATACTACCTGTACTATTTTGTGGAAGTATATGTACTAGTGATCGCCTGTAGCCGAAATTCGACCATTGACTAAACAATGAAATCTTTTTGAACTTTGATAACTGACTTAGCCGTTAAGAAATTAGTATTTATATTATATATAGTATAAATAAATACCATGGAACATAGAACAAGGGGAAGAGAAGAGTGGGCGTGCCCCGTGCGTCACTATTATGCGCTTTTACTCTAAATTGCCTTAGTGATACTTACCATATCATTAGGAGATAGTCGTCGTGCGAAAATCTATTATACACTGAATTATGCCGTATTGTGCCGTTCTTGAATGCAGAAATGATAGTAGAATACAGATGATTAAAAATGGAGATATTTCATATCATTCGAAAGTACAATTTTCATTTTATTTTAATTAAATTCCTGATTTAATATAATCTCTAATGATATAATAGAAAGTCAAGCTAAAATCAGCCGTACACCTTACATATAAAGTTCATTTTAGGTTGACCTAATTTTTCTAGAAAGATATACGTAATGACAGTCATTACGTATATCGTTTTAGAAAGTTCTCTACTCAAATATGATCAACTGAAAACTACGGAAAAATCAATACTGCCATCTATTGTAGAATAGCGAAACTATTAAGATCTTAAGTTTCACTATTGTACAAATAGATGAGTCTATTTTGAATAGACTACAAAAGGACGTAAATACTCTCTTTTTTTTGTAGCAAAATAAAATTTATTGTAACGCAGTTTGGTATATTTTTAAATGTTCTGTTTGTGTTTCGGATTATTATTGTTTAAAATGAAAACGACCAATGAAATAATGTTTGCATTAGTAGTTTATATGCAATAATGCTTATTTTATGTGTGAGTATGGCGATCTCGGTCCTGATACAAATGTTTGTACTTGCCAATTCCGCTTGTTCTATGTTCCATGATAAATACTATTAGTATTTATACTATATATATTTATACTATATAGTCAATTAAATACCTATATATTATGTGCTGTTTATGTATCTATATAATTTTGTATCTATGTATGTATGTATCTACGTATCTCTATATCTACTTATCTTTGTATCTATACATCTATGTATTTTTATATCTATGTCTGTGTGTCTCTGTTACTGTATTTTGTATATTATTGTGTAGTTTGTGCACCAACCTGCACGTTGCAGCTTCTTTTGCAAGAAATGCTTAACCTGCTGGTTGTCTGGAAGAGATTGCTTTAGATACGACCGCCAAATTGTATATCCTATATTATTTTTTTATTTACTTTTATGCACTAAAATTGTACAATGGTTAAACTTAATGCCATAAAGGCATTCTCTGCCAGTCAACTAGCAAGTGGAGCAGAAAAATTATAATTTATTCCTTTAGTATGTATCCTTTTTGGTGTACAATAATTATTATTATTATTATTTATAACTGTGATTTATACATGTGTCTATATTGTCATGTATGTCACATGAATGTAGTGTGTGTAATGATTATTTTTACTAATTTAATGTATTTCTAATGTATATTATTCAAAAATATTAAGTTTCTGCACTTCTCCACATTGTAAATTTTGATTGTGCCAAATTTTACACTCACACGCAATTGTCTCCAAAAGGGGTCTAAAGTTTTTCCTTCACATTAATATAATATAGACATCCTAACCTCTACAATTTATGATATGTCTTGTAGTTTGTTTAACTAATATTTATCTTTGTTTTGTTCTAGATCTCTTAATGTGACAACTTGATGCTGGCTGAATCCATATTTAAACCCATGAAATAAGATTGACTTGAATTAAACACAATTATTGTAAGAATGGCAAACATGCCTAAAAAACTCATTGCATTATGTGAATTCAACAAAAATAATTTATCAGGTCATATATTTAATTTATTTCAAGTGTAAAAATTTTACCTACAAAAAAAAGACATTTTGAATTTTTGAGTTTTGAAATATACTACATAATATATATTTCACATAAAATCACTCTACAGTAACAGCCAGAGACAATCTCTCTGATACATCACATTAGTAGTGTCAAAAAGTTATAAACATAAACACAAAATAAACACTAACCATCAAGCAGTTCATAGATAAGAACAAAGTTGTTCTTAATATTTTCTTCAGATATTTTTCCGAAATATGACTGCATCACATCAATGATCTTCAACAGGAACTCAAACACCATAGCCGCATTTACATTTTGTTTAGTGACAGCGGCCAGCCAAATATTTGCACGCTGAAAAACAAAATGCTCTAAGGATAACAATCGTTTTAAAAACTACTTTTTTAGTAAACTGGTAGATTTTTACCTCTGTTGGTCCAGACCCCCTTTAAAGAATATACCAACTGCTGATCTGCCAGGCAGGACCTAATGGAGTGACCAATTGGCTATATCATGACTGTTAGGTGGTAGAGTACTGCAACATCTCTCCTGGGTATATGATACCATACCACTGCCTTAGCTATTCCCGCCACAATAGCACTAATACTTGTGATTGTTGTGTTCCAGTTTGAATGGTAAGGAAGTGGGACCTATGCATGTGACATTACCATCCTGCCACACAGATAGCAATGCATCATTAACATCTTTGGTAACTATAGGTGATGGTTTCTCTTTCCATCTGCTTGTCTACTAGCTAATGACATAACAAAATATGATTTTTACATTGATATTATATAAGACAATAATTATCTCCTATAGCCTGTGAGACAGTATTTGTGGTTGATATGTGTGCAACTGGGATAATAGGCCACATGCACAAGTTTACTATCTACTTATACACTGGCTATATTTTAGTATTGACTCATGTTTCAAATATTCAGAATAAAAATTTAAATAAAATATCCAAGACATATGAGAGTAATATACTATCTTGGTTGTATAATGAATCTTTGATTTTTGTAGATATAATCTTACTTTAAGCTATTTTATTTAGAGCATTCATAATTTAGTAGTAGAAATATCTATTTCCCAATATTTTGTTGATTAAAAGTCAGAAACTTGGACTATGTTATAAAATTGACTTTTTTGTGTAACCCATTAATAATTTACTTACAGTGTCAGTTTGGCAACTGCTCAAAATTCTAATAGTAGAAAATGATATATACCTTGATATGGAAGAAAGATGTTCTTGCGATGTTTGTTACCGGCGACCGTACTTGTTGTCTTGCGTGGATTACATTTACTCGAAATGCATCGACTGCATTTCGACCTATGTCATCCCTGTAGACTCTTGATATTAACACTTCCCCTTTGTGATTATATACGAACAGACCCCCAATCATATTGAAAGCCTTTTTTTCTAAAAGAAAACCACGCTTACATTAATTATACAGAAAAAACTATTTTGTAAACGAGGGTAAACCCCGAAAAACATATTTTTAATCAATCAATAAAATAGGATTTTGTAAAGGAGAATATTAGTAAGATAATTTTATCCTAATATATGTATCACGCTTACCTCAGTGCAACATTTAATGGTATCATTAATTATGTAAATAAAAATAAAATTAATTCGACATTTTATTAATACATACACATTTTTAAGTCTGAATTCAACAAAATTATAGATTTATTGGAGAATACCCGCCCCCTAAAATGATACGTCATGTGTCAAAAGTCAAAACTTCAAAAGTCTCAAAACTCAAAAGACAGGGCTACCACCTGCTGTAATAAATTAAAAAAGCTTTTTGTTTTTCACATTTTTCACGTATCCAATTATCAACATATAAAATCAATTAAAACAAAATAATACGCTATAAATTTTCTTGAATTCTTGAATCTTATGCAAATTGTTTAGTCAAGTCACAAAGTTTTTTGTTAAGTTACAAAATACTTTGACTTTACTTTCCTGCATTTTGTACAATGACGTGTATAATATTATACACGTCATTGATTTTGTAGATCAAGAATTGCTTATTGTACTAGTTACTTCAATTAGCTACAATATACAGGAGGGATCTATATAAACCTAGGTAATTATACGTTGATTGCAGTGTCATGAATTTCGTTAGTTATATTGTTCTGTGGTCATGCAAATCTAGCAGTGACAATTTATCACAGACAATGTAAATCTATAGATTGAAAATAAAAATCTGTGGTTGATTGGGTCGATTATGTCATGGCGGGTTAGATGTTTTCGGCAGACGGTTTTCTTGAATTTATTTTTGAATTACGCCGTCAATGATCTCATCGGGTCCGTTGTTGATTAATACTTGCGCTATCTTCAAATAATTAATCGTTTGGTAAACATTTCAAATGCTGAAACAGTTGCAAATGGGCCTTCGCGCGTTCATGCTTATCGCTTCCAAAGTATGGAGTTGTTTTTGTTACATGTTTAGAAAGCAATATCGAGCGGTAAATATGATTTGTTCCTGATTGTGCTAAGTGCCATTTAATATTTTATCAAATGTTGTGTCTCACGTGGTGTTTATATTTCAGTTGGCTCAATATCAATCTGTCAAATATGAAATTTATCCACTTTCCCCAGTATCTAGACACAGGTTGAGTAAGTATAATTTGTTTTTATCACTAAATTTCACTATAATTATCTTTCTAAATGATGCATAAATAATCAAGGACGCAATTTCTAAGTTGAACTGTAAATTTGCCATACATAGTGTGTTATATCTTCATCATGATGCCCTTATCTTATAAACTTGACACTTCTGTGAATAATATATTAGTTCAATAACATTTCCCTAGCAACATATGGCTGGCAAATATGTATATATGTTATGTCTTGGGAATAGAACACATATTAATTGTTTGTTATTATGATTGAATTAATAAGAATTTTACTGTGTACATTTGTCATTAGAAAAAATAGTAATACAATACTCTTAGCTTATGAATCCATTTATCTCTAGATTTTTAACACAAAAATTATTACTGTTTTTATCTTTGGATTGTATATCATACGGTTTACAGAGTTAAGAATTTGTACATATTATATTGATATTCACTTTATGTTATAAAGTCTGGTTGTGTCTCTCTGTGTACGTTCAAATTTTAATGACTGGTTTGCTGAATGGACAATCTTTCGTCATGCCCTTCAATGTATTTTCTTGTCAATGATTTTTGTTCCTGATAGTTAAAAATCTTATTTTTACTGTAAATTGCTTTTTTACATTTTTTTATAATATTAAATAATAATATGGTGAACTAGAAGCATTTGTTTGTTTTAAAAACAATATTATGGCGATAGTAAAACCAGGAGCATTAGCTAGTTTGAAAAAACATCATTTCTAAAGCTCTTGCCAAGTCATAAAATGACATATAGTTTGTAAATTACACCATTTAAATTTATCATTATTCTTATCACAAATTTCAATAGACAAATATTACTTATTATTTAAAATTAGATAAGTTAAAGACTTACATAATTTTTTACATTATGTTGTTTTTAGGTAACTGGCAATTTATGTAAACTAGTAATAAGCATGCGAAAAATTCGCAATAAATATATATATTTTTTTAAATTGATTTTATTAAATACTTCTTCAGTTGATTTTAAATTGATCAAATATTTACCGACTCAATCATGTTGAGGTTGTTTCAAAATTAAAGCTGTCAGATGGCAGTATTGCTGTATTATGTCTTAATATACGTATATAATTTTAATTTTAATAATGTATAAAACCAAAAGCAGTAATAATTTTTTTAGTTGTTGATGCCAGTAGAACAAGCCATTATCTATAAAATGATATAGAATTTATTTGGAATAATTGTGAGGTTTTCTCTAAAAAGGGAGGCAAACAGCCAAGCAGTTTCACCCCAAGTAGATTAACATGTAGTCAAAATAGTTTTTAATACAAATTTCAGCCCTTCAAGGGTTGATTATTAACCTTTTCACCGCCACAGTCGGCTATACCCGACAAATCATTTTAGACGTTCAAACGCCAATGTCGGGTAATGCCGACACAAACATTATGCAAAAAAACTATTAATGCAATATTTTTCACTGTTTTTTTATCGCCTATAGCTTGTCAACCAATGTTTATTTATTATATTGGTTACACTTTTTCCATTCTTCGTTTATATGAAGTAAAAAATTAGATAATGTAACGATAATCCCAAACTGATCACAAAGTCTACGCCGGTAGTGCCATTGTCGTGTCATGCCTACAGCTAGTGATGTAGAACATGCAAGTAAGATTTTATTTAAATATTACATCGCTTCTATGATTTTTAGAAATAATTGCCAAATTATTAACAATTCTGAAAGGTTTGACAAATATTTAAATAAAAACAACAAACTTTTATTAGAAATAATACATAAAATCGAGACAGCAGCTAGACAAATAAAATTATCGACAATAGCAAAATTGCTATTTTACCCCGCACTAAATGCAATCGTCTTATCAGCACAGTGCAGTGCACTGCAAGCCGTCGTCGGTATTACACGACAAATTGTGACGTCAGATACGTGCTAGTGAAGAGACTTATTTGGAAAAAAAACTAATAACAGTGATATGGACACAGACGAACTTTTAAAAATATATTATACTAGCTGTTGTCCTGACTACGTCCGCGCGGACGAAGTCGCGGGCAACAGGTAGTATAGACGTAAATTGGTTTTCATTAGTACACCTCGGCAATTACGTGGCATGTCTCTGGTAATTAAACGATCAATGTCTTAAATACCTAGGTATTTTATCAGTTAGATACTTTTGGATAAGAATAAATTAAATAGGTGTCTCAGTTTATTTATTCTCTGTTATTTTCTCAATTTGCAAATATATATTTTTCTAAATATTCCTGCTCAGCCATTTTCTTATATGGTCAGGCAGAGTCGAAAAGGAATATTAATTGAGCTTGACGGTGGTCGTGGTGACGCTGACGGCATTATTAGCGGCGGCGGAGGAGTCACCATTTTTTGCCGCGATATTTTCCTAAAATCAAAATGCATAGCTAAATATACTTAATAGAAAAAGAAATTGGTATATAAATTACGCTGTTTTGGAGTACTTTTACCAAGTAAGTACCTATATTTAACCGACTTAAAAAAAGGAGGAGGTTCTCAATTCGGCCGGTATATATTTTTTTATGTATGTACACCGATTTCGCCGAGGTTTCTGAGCCGATTTACGTGATTCTTTTTTTTTTGATGCGGAATAGTTTCGAATTGGTCCCATATAAATTTGATTTAGGTAGGTCCAGCAGTTTTTATTTTATGAGCATTTTTTTATTTATTTTACCTATGTCGATTTCTTAAATCAAATTTCGCAAATAAATTTGATCCACTTCCCGGTTACCGATTGAGCTGAAATTTTGGCTTATGATGATTTTATAAAGTTACGCTCAGTCATTGGATTTTATAAAGTTACGCTCAATCATTGAAAGAAGTTTTGTGACGTCTGACGTGCTGCCGCTAGTCGGTTCTCACGTGGCTGAGCAGACTCGGTTGCTGCACGGTTTCGTATCACTTCTAATCTATGGACTCCTTAGCTAAACGCTGCTTAATGAGACCAATTCTGTGAGCCTTCTGCTCGGCAGATTCGTCCGACAGACGCTCATTAATGAGACCAAGTCTATTAGCTCTCTGCTCAAAAGACTCATTTGCAAGGTGCTCTTGGATCTTACCGAGTCTAGAATTATACTGTTCAAAAGTTTCTTGATGTTAGTGTGATTTCATATGTGCTTTCATGGCCAACAAACGTTTTTCAGGATCTTTAAGTCTCACAAGAACGTGATATTGTGTTTCAAAGAGCATTTTTACGGAGAGAGATCTATATTTGTTAAGGCGCGCAGTATCTGTTGTAGTCTAACAGTAATAGTAGCGATCTGGAAATTTATGGACTTTATATTTTGATATATAATTTATATATTTTTCATGTATTTTTCATATATTTAAAATATATAATTTTTATATTTTAAAATATATTTTTTATATATTTTTTTTTCATGGGGGTTGTGTGGTTCTGATAAGAGTGAATTTAGATAGTAAACAGATGGTTTATTACAAATGTATTGTTGTAGAAGGATTGATGAATAGATTTTGAAGTATATAGCTTTTTAAAATTAGAATTAAAATTTTGAACAAATATATTTTGTATGCTAAGAGATAAAAATATAATAATAAACATTAAAAAAGAAATCTGGTTCTTTGAATTAAAAAAATCCATAAGTATAATTTAGATGAAAAATATAAAATATTTGTAACGTGATTGGTCAAATATATCATAAGCATGAAAATATATATAATTCTATACTAACAGTTAGTTGCGCGCTTGCGATTAATAATTGCAATTAATAAAATAAAAAACCCAAAAGACTGCATATCTTTATATATTGTGTACATTGATTCCACTATTGTTCAGATTTTTCATCGTAATTTTGTGGAAATATTTTAATGCGTAGATACTTTATAGGCTGACGAATTACAGTCAAATGCTCTTTTCGGACAAGATTCGTTAGATTTAATAACATATACTTCAATAGATTTCTTCAAATTTGGCTTACGTGACTTATGTCAGGACACGTTTGTTTATAAATAACATCGTACCCTGATAGCCACCTTACCTATAACTTACTGTCAATCTACATCCGCAATTTGAAGCAAACTTGACGGAAAGAGTTGGCAAAGCGAGCGATTACCTATTAGTTACCTATAACTACAAATCTAAAAAAACTATTTTTTCAGCGTATCAAAAATTAGTCATAAACATCTTGACAGTATTACATATTTATACACTATATATTTTCAGTATTTTTGAATCGCTTGTCCTATTTTTCCTTGTTAGCCACCGGAAATCCCAGAAATTCGCTAACGAGATTATCAGAATTACCTAACAAGTATTTTAATTATAACTCAAAGTAGGAAGTTTCGTTTGACGTCAAGTTAGTGTTATCAGGAGGTATATCGGTCTTTATAATTTGCCTATAACTTCCGTTAATTAGCCTAAAACCCAATAATATTCGATAACAAACCTCAAACTAGGGATGTACGATTCCAAAAAAAATCGATCTTGAGAATCGCGACAAATATTTTATTATTTGTTATAAATATTTTATTGACAGATATGAGTAGAGTGATTATCATTTTGATAATATCTTAAAAAGCACCCCACGCTTTTTTTAAAATAAAATAATATTTTTTTTTATTCACACTATTATTAATTTATATTTATTGAAATTTTCAACACTATTCTTAATTTAAATTTATTAAAATTTATTTTCTATTTTTTGCTTTGATTTTCTATAAAAAGCGTGCTTTTAGTTTTTTTAAACTATTATTTATTTTTTACTTTTTAGTTTGGTTTATTCATAAAAGCGTGATTTTTTAGTTTTTTAAAACTATTATTTGTTTTGTAAAATTAAAATTCTCCTTAGTATTCAAAAATTTGTCAATATTGGAGAAATCGGCTAAAGATAATTATTGGAAATTAAAATTAACATCAAGTCCTGTCTTATCGACTGTAGGAATAATTATAAAAAATTAAAATTAAGTTTCTTACCTTATCGACTATAGATGAAAATTATATAAAATAACAAAAATCATATTTTGCAAATTAAAAAATGGAATAATTTTATCAAACATACAAACATACAAAAGTACAAACATACAAACATACATATAGGTGAAGCTAATAAAAAGTTTGTAAAAATTATATGTCTCAATTTTAGAATCAAATTTGCAAATTACTTAAAAAATACTTTCTTTGAAAATTCGGGAAAATTGAAAAATCGGGAAAATTAAAGTTATAAATAAGAGAAAAAAATCTATTAAACACTGCGTAGATCATTTAAAGATTAAAAAAATTCGATACAATCGAACGATAATCTGAAATCCGAAAATACGGTTATTTTGTAGCTTCTCTTTACATGCTATTTTTTAATAATTTTGTCAATTTTTCAATTCTAAGATCATATTCCAGCTATGAAAATGCACTTGCAAGTCATTAACAATTGTGTTTAATAGATTTTTTCCCATATTTATAACTGTAATTTTTCCGATTTTTTTTGGTATTTTTAGATTTTTTTTTAATTTTTAGCGCGCGCATAAAAATTTCTAGTAGAAATTTATTTCGATGTCGATGGTTCATTATTCTACATCGACCATCGATGTTTCGATTCCAAAAAAAATCGACCAAAAAAATCGATGTTTCCCGGAAAAAACATCGATAGTCGAAACATCGATGTATATCGGCCATCCCTATTTGACTGCTTTAGTTATCAATTAACAGGAAAAAACCAATTTATTTTGCGCATTATTAATACATTTTATGGTCCGTTCTCTGAGTTGAGGTTATCGCTGTTTTCGATATAATAAATTTATTAATATATTTTCCGTATTACATAGCTATTTTAAATATTAAATAAGCAAAGGAAAGTTTTGAGTTGATGAAAACCCAAATAATTTAGTTTAGTTTTGATTCAAAATGATACTACTCCACTATCAGTAGAAAACAATAAAGCCCTTGAGTTTACAGAATGTTTTGCGTGACAAAAACAATTTTTTTGAAGTGAAAACTTCTTTAGGCGCGTTGAGCGTTTTGGTAGAGGGTAAAATCCTCGGTTCGCGTCACCGACATGCTAATGATAATAGTATATCTATAGCTATGTTTTGCATATAGTTTTAATTACTCTCAACTTAATAGTTCCGTTTTCACTTCTATCGGCAGTCCCACGACTGCTACTGTTTTTTTTTAATTATCAATTTTTTGGGTTCCAATTTCTAAATTTCGACATTGAAGCGAGCCCTGGCTACCCATAAATAGTTGACAATACAACAATACACTAAAAAGTATGAAATAAAAATGACTATGTTAAAAAAACCGACTTCAAAACAAAAAGTAAAGAATAATAAAGATTTAATATTAATTAAATACTACCTATTATTTATATGTGCTAATTACTATATATTAATAGGTTTGAAGTCGGTGCCAAGCCTTAAACAAATAATAATATTTTAATCACTTTAATGAATACGAGCAAATTAATACAATGAAATGCCTACTTTAAAGTTTAAGATGCGTAAATAAAACCTAATAAAGAGCAATTAAATGTTAATATTATAAGCAGATTCAATCAATACGAAGAATAATGAAAAAAATAATTACGAAAATGTATTCAACAGAATTCCTAAACTAAATGGTCATGTGAATTAATGTAAAATTATCAATTAAGCTAAAACGCACCTAAATTTTTAATTTAAAGTTACAACAATTTAAAGTTACACCATATAATGGTAGAATATGTTGGAAGCTTAATTAATTTTAAACTACTCGTAACACCAATATTCTTGCAAATAAATATTTTCTTTCTTTCAAAAATTTTATATATTGAAGACGTCCGTCAACGACGTCTGCCCGCGCGTGCGTGCCGGATTGGCTTGACATCGACTTCAAACCTATTGTAACATATTAATAAATAGCGCATATAAAAAATAGGTGGTATTTAATTAATATTATATCTTTATTATTTTTTAATTTTTTGTTTTGAAGTCAGTTTTTTTAACGTAGTTAATTTTATTTTGAATATAGATACCTACCCCACATCAGCAAATAGGTGTATATGAAATTAAGTTAATGGGTATATAGGTAGGAACTATTCCAATAGTTCATTAAAATGTTTTAATATCTAAACTATAAGGAGTAGTTCAATAAATAAATAAATATCGATAAAGTACGAAATTTACTTTTCCAGCATTAATATTAGGTAAATTCTGTGGTTTCGGAACGCCAATGTCGGCTTATCCCGACAACGCGTGACGTCATAAGGGAACTAGAGTTGCGCCACTGCTATTATAAAATTTTCAATTGAGTACGAGCTCTGGTAATATTTGGGTCGAATTTTTAAGCTATTTCATTTAAAATTTTATTAATTCGACTACTTTTTGAGATGATGTAAATTGTTTTAAAATAAAACGAGCCTATGTGAAAAATAAAGTTATTAATATTATATTTATATTTACATCGTATGCTCATGGTCACATCTCTATTTTTTCACAGTGTTGTTTATAATAAATCATGGTGGCACGGTTTTTTGTTTCAGACTGTGGCTGTGAAAAGGTTAAAAAAAAGGTAGCCTATTTTTGACCCTGGATCTTCGACTATTTCCATGCCAAATTGCATGAAAATTGGTCCAGCGGCTTAGTCATGAAAGCGTAACAAACAAACAGAGAGACTTTTGCATTTATAATATTAGTATGGATATATCCTTTTTACAAATGAAATGTAAATGGCACTGATAATTAATATATTTGTAAATTTCTTACTCTAAGAGTAGTTTGTTATAAAAATGAATTTCCAAGACTAGTTTGGTTCCTGGAATATAATAGACAATGCAAATGATTTACATCTTTTTTTTGCCAAGTTAATTGGAACAAATCTACAGTGATACACATTTGGTCTCACAACTAATATTTATGCATTTGGTTTAATGATTGATGAACAATTACTTAAACTGGTAATTGGTCTAATCTGATCTTACCCATGTTTCTTTCACACCAAAAATAAGTTATTGGGAAATGGTACCCATATCAAATTCGTATCTTTAGTTTCTTTTGTAATTCTAATCTCCCTTTTATTATGCTGATACTAATTATGAATTCACTTTAAAATGTAAGTTATTATTATATTCCTAATTTCGGAATAATATGTACCCAACACATATTTTCTGTATTTATTAAATAAAATGTAAAAATGTAAATAAATGCCTCAATTTTTATCAATAATGTAAAACCACAAACTTACAAATATTAATATAGCTAAACCTGCTTAAAAACAGATTCCTTAGTTTCATCATTTTTAAATTAGTTATTGAATGATAATAATATGTCTATAGGTTATAGATTTCTCCTTAACAACTACACTCAGCGGCACAAAAAGTGGCCCACCTTTAAAAATGCCCCTAACATTGTTATAACATATAATGCTGGTATAAATTATATTTAATGAAAATGATAATTCATTTTTAAGTTAATTTCAGAGACAAGTTACACTCAGATGATTGTTATTTGGTTAAAAAATGAATTGAAAAAAATGAAATTTTGCCAAAAAATGTTTATTAATAAAAGTAAAAAATAAGGGTTTCAAATTTAAAATTCCACTCCTCCAGTATGTTTTTTATTGCTAATTGAGGAATTTTATTCCCAAATGGCTGTTAGAGCAGCTTTTAAGCCGTGAAGGGTCTCTGGCGGATCAGGCAATGCACGGATGCGCCTCTTAACCATGTCCCAGACATGTTCAATCAGATTCATGTCTGGGCTAGACGCAGGCCACTGCAACCTGGAATTATTCCATCATCCAAGTATGACTTCACACTTCTCATGACATGAGTTCTTGCATTGTCATGCATTAGCAAAAACTCCTTCACCGATGAAGCCAAAAAGTGGCAAAACATGACCTTCAAGGATGTCTTCAATGTATCTGGCTGCAGTCTGCACAAAGAACAACTCTGTGCCGGCTTCGGAACACACATCTCCCCTCACCATAACGGGACCCACCTTGATAACTGACAAGTCTTAGTAGTGGTGATTGCCAGAAACCGTTCTCCTCGTCGCCGGCACTCATCTGTGAACATCACTTTTCTCCACTGGTCAGTGGTCCATTTCACATGTTCACGTGCAAACATCTGGCATGCAACTCTGTGATGACTTTCGAGTTGTGGTCCTCTTGCTGATCTCCGCGCATGTAAATCATGCTCTGAAAAAAATTATGAATTTATACACAAATTTAAAAAAAGAAAGATTCAACTTACTTTGTAATGTACGCTTGATACAATACTGATGCAAAATTTAAGAACTGTATAAAATAACTTAACTTATACTCTACTTATCCACTTAAATTAACTAAACACTTCACTTGACATTAAACATCTCTCATTCAAACTCATTCAAACATCTCGTAAATATTGCTTAGTTTGTTTACAAACTCAAGATATGCATGTAGGCCGGATTTAGTGCCGCTGAGTTTAGTTATGAAGATATACAATATAAGCAAACAAATCCATGCTCATTATTATATTAGTATCCACATAGTATCGTATTAGTAATCCACATAGTATCATATTAGTAATCCACAACCGTGCGCTTTTGTCGACACTTTTTGCCTCGCACTACTCCTTTGTGGAATCAATTACCCTCGGGGGTGTTTCCGAATGGATATGACTTAGGGACCTTCAAGAAAGGAGCTTATTCATTCTTAAAAGTCCGGCAACGCAGCTGCAATACCCCTGGTATTGCGGATGTCCATGGGCGGCGGTGATCACTTACCATAAGGTGCACCATCTGCTCGTTTGCCATCTCTACTAAAAAAAATATATATAATTTTTTTATAGAAAAAAGGGGCAAACAAGCAGGAGGCTCACATGATGGTAAGTGTTTACAACTGCCCATGGAAAGCCACATCACCAAAGGTCTTGCATGCATTGCCGGCCTTTAAAAAGGAATATGCTCTTTACTATGATTAGTTTTTAATTAGATTTTAATTAGATTAGATAGCAAACAGACCTGTTTATTGATGTAAAAGGGAAACCATTGCCTATAGACACCTAAGATGTTAATGGTGCTTTTGCTGTCTGTATGGCAGAATGGCAATGCCACATGTATAAGTCTACCGGCTAACTTTTTCTCTAAACTGGCACATGACAATGAAAAGCATTGACTCCATTGATGTAAAAATCACATGTGATTTCCTCTAAGTATTACATATTAATTTACTTGTCCTTCATGCACATAATTTTGTTCAAGCTAATCAGGTTATAGTACACTAACAAACATCCACAACTTCTTAACAATAAAACTGTTAGTTATTCTTATATGTTGTAAAATGTAAGACAACAAATTTTAAACCTCTTTTTGCCCTCAAAAAATAATGATTTATATAACAAATAAAACATGCAGTTGTTTATTTTTAATTAAAAAGTAAAATTATCAGTATTTTTAGAAAAAAAATCTTATTCTCAATTCATAAAAAACACTTTAATTTTGATAATGGCAAGTATTTTTCGTTCATTAAATTTATGAATTTTATATTTATACACCAAATAAACTGTATGTATAAATATAATTAATTGAAGTAAAAATGAAAAAAAAAACCTTTGTCAAACTTTGGAATATTCTTCCCTCCAATATTTCCAATAGCAAAAAATTGCTTCATATTTCTAAGAATCATTACCTCTTATGTTAATTTGAAAGTCATTAGCATTTGTTAATGTTCATTTTCCTCTCTTCTTAGGTTGGTAAACATGTCTCAGATGTAAGCTCGCCCTTTGTATTTGTTTTATACTTTTGAAAAAAGTGTACAGTAAGTGTAAAGTGTAGTGTGTGTAGTAAATTATAATGGGAAATAACTAAATAAAGCACTGTACAAATTTTCAATTTTGTTTGTCTCATTAGAAGTCAGAAGTTTTCTTTTTATATTTCCTGATTAAAACAATGTGTTTTTATGATTCCTGTTGCTTGTATAATTTTGTGAAAGATATTTTTCATTCATTTCTATGACATATATGTTATTGTAAATCATATGTTACTTGTTATTCACTGATAAAAATACTTCCTATAGGTAAAAAATAAAAATCAGTTCAGTGATATTTTCAGTTCATTGAAAACATTCTCTAGAAATCTTCAATATTATTTAATTTAGATAATATTAAAACAAAATTATTATAATAATAAATAATTAATTAGTTTTACATGTGATGACCTCATTATAATTTATATCAAACTTGTTTTCAGGTTTAGTAAAAAGAAAAATGTTGGTCTTAGATTTAGATGAAACACTCATTCACTCACATCATGACGCAATGTTGCGACCAACAGTGAAACCGGGAACACCTCCAGACTTTGTATTAAAAGTGACCATTGACAAGCACCCAGTCAGATTTTTTGTTCATAAACGGCCTCATGTAGATTTTTTCTTGGATATAGTAAGTAATCTGTTTAATTTTATGGAATAATATGGATGTAATTTTATTAACACAGAGTACAGGTCTTATGGTAACACATAACTGACATTAAACATGAAAATAATCCTTTAGACCTTGACAAGAAAATTACATGTTACTAACCTGCTAGTAGTTATAGGCTATACATCTACAAGTTTACCATTTACCTTGCCCACTAAAGTTACATGACAATAGAGGCCACTCAGTCATGAGATCAGCACAAGTTATAAATCTCACATATATACAAGTTCATCTCTGATATCTAGTACGTAGTTAGCAAAGCGAGACAAAAAGCCATTAATCCGCTAACCATTAATTAACAAAATGTTAATTCATGCCTTTCAGTATAAGAAGAAATTTTGGGTGCCTATGTGTGCTCTAGTGACTTTATAATGGAGTGTCCTGAAGGAGTTGTTTAGTTTGATACCAGCTACTTCGTTTCACCACTACAACACTTACTGAGATCAGAACCTCCATCCACACTACCTTGACTCATGGTGTTCATCAACAGTACAGTTTAATCGAAAGTTTATATTTCATACCACCAAATTATGGAATGAACTTCCTAAGTCTTATCCTAAAAAGTACGACATTACATTTTTTAAGAGGCGGGTTAATAAATTTATTAAGAGTTGGCAGTGCATCTCCTTTGTTGTGGATGTCCATGGGTATCGGTGTTTGCTCGTTTGTAAAGTTATCATTAAAACAAGACTTAAAATAACAGATCAACCTTTTAATTAATTTTAAATATTATTTAAAAACTCATTAACTTTTCATAAGGCCATGTATCATATTTAAGAACCTGCACTGCATTGCTAGTAACATATTCTGACAAGAAAGTCCATGCTAATTGTCAGTTATTATGTGCAAGCACAAGCTAGAAGCTAACACAATACGCCACAAGTTAAATGATTCTTAGATGTATGGTTGTAAATAAATAAAAAATATAAAGTTTGTTTAATATATTCTTTTGATTTCTGAACACACATCCAATTAAGTAATGTTCCATGTCACACCTGACCTGCCATAGTCCATTATAACCATGAAGGTTAATGTTAACAAAGTTAAATTTTTCAGAAACAGATTAGTGATTGACAAAATGATATTAAAAAACTATTTGATTCCATTATTCATAGCATAGTAGATAGTAAATCAAAGATGTGTAATGGACTCAAACTGACATGGGCCTATCTGCATATTATTGTAGGTATACCACTACCCACTTTCTATTAACATTTAAAAAAATTCAAATTGCAAGTATGGCTCACATTAAAGTCACCGACAATAGAAGATGAAAAAATAATTTTAAACAATTACACATGAGTTACATGTGAATTTTAAATAAGAATACACACTATTATTATGTATATATTTTTTGTAGAGTTTTCTTATTCCGGTAATTATTATTATTTTGTTTAATGAATTCATTAAACAAAATCTACTCAACACTGGCACTATTAAATAAGTATTATTAATATTATCTATTATTGCCCTTTGCTTTGCTCAGGTGAACCTCTATTTACCTACTTGGAAGTTGAATATTCAAAAATTAAGTGCAAGTTAGATTCCTACATGTAGTGTTTTGTATATGATATCACACCACCACTTTCTTTATTTATTGCAGTAGCATGAATGCTTGTCGTTATTGTGTTCCGCAGGCGTATCACCTAACATTTGCAACCCACCAGCGATAAGTGTAAGGAAAAAATCAACAAAAAAATTACCAGTTGCTTCATGGTCACTTTTTAGGATGTCACATCACTATAAATATTCAAGCAGCAACAATTGCCACTAATGTATAATAATAATATTATGTGTCTTGCAATAACTAATTACGATAATTGCGTATTGCAAGATATGTGATAATCCGCCTGGTTTGGAGGGTATGGTAGCCAGAATAGACTACGAAAAATGTTTAATGACAAAGTTTTCGGTAATACAAAGATTTACAACTTTTATATTTTCCTTTTTTACACATAACCCCAAAACTTATGCAAAAAATTAAAAAAAAGACTTGATTTTTTTATTTTTATCACCTTCAAAAATCAACTTTTTTCACGAAAGTTGGTGAAAAGTTACCTTTTTATGTCTCAAGCACACTATATTTTTTTTAATTTAAAATATTTACTTCTTCCCTTAATTTTGGTTTAATATTTTAAAAAATGTATTGTAAGTTTCAATCAAAAATTCTTATGTCAAAATGGCTATTTTTTTTAATCGATGCGAGTTTTTTTGCTAAAATCTTTTCTTTCTGATGGTATAAAAATATACAATACTAGCTGACCCGGCAAACGTTGTTCTGCTTTTTTAACTACTCTTATTTTTTTCTATATTTTCCACTTTTTAAACCATCCCTGGACTTCAGCAATTAATTTTTCGTGAGAGATAAAAATAAAAAACCAAAAAGTCGATTTTTGAATTTTTCGCATAAATTAGATTGAGTGGAAAAAATGCAAATACAAAAGTTGTAGATCTTTTTATTACCGCGACTTGTCAATAAACTTTTTTCGATAGGTGTCGTTACGCCGGAAAATGTGATAAAACGTTTTCTCCATTTTAAAATCCCCTCTTCCATTTCAAACCGCCCGTAAGTTAATTTTCCTCTTATTTTGACTATATTTTCTTCCATTTCCAAAAGGTATCATTCTGTTCTAATTTTTTTAGCTTTTAATTAATTTCAGGGCTTTGGGGCCAGTCTAGTAGACCTATGTATGTGGCCTTGCCATTTCACCACACAGCAATGCACCATCAACAACTTTGTTGTCTAGAGGCGATAGTTTTTCTTTTCGTCAGGGGACCCATCTGCTTTAATAAAGTCTGCTGCTGCTGCTGCTAATAATAAAAAAAAAGTTTATTTATATGGGGTCAGAGCTAACTTTCAAATTTTATTGTTATATAGTTATTGTGATGGAGGTCATAGTAACATACATTCTGTGAATATTTTATATAACTAGATATTTTTATTCAAGAGATATTGGCATTGACATGACTGACATTTGGTATACACCACACTGACATTATAAATTATGACAGACGTCTGGTCACATGACAATAGGGTTCAGTAACCAATATAATATATTGGGTTTGGTAGCCCTATCTTTGCAAGCTGAATTGTACGCATATCAATCATTCATTTACATTTTCCATTTAAATATACAGATAAAAAAATTAACCTGCGAAAGTATTTCCCAATTACGAACCACCTTATTGGTCCAGTGTTATACTTTCATATAAGCCTAATAACTCTGATCAAGATGATGTTCAATCCACAGAAATCAGAAAAAAAATGTTTACAACTTTGTTCCCAGGTATCACAGTGGTATGAACTAGTAGTATTCACAGCCTCAATGGAAATATATGGCGCGGCGGTGGCTGATAAATTAGACAATGGCCGGGGGATTCTGCGGCGGCGATTTTATAGGTAAGCCGTAAGGCTGAAGCCACATTGAAGGTGATAGCATGCCTGGCATGTGGTGGCAACCACTATTCTTATTTACTATTAAAAATTATACTTTTATAAATCATATTAACTATATCAGTGAAAAAGCTAAACGGAGTTACTTGTCCTTTGCCGGCATATCTACCTCAACATAGGGTTTAACCTTTAACACTTTAAAGATAATTTATAACGCAACTTATTTAGGTTGTATTACTTATGCATGTTCAGCATGGGCTGATAAAGTTACAAGCGGCGCGACCCGGCGTAAATTACTTCAAAATCAGCGTTTGGCTTTAATATTTCTGTGTAAAGCATATCGCACTGTAAGCTCTGAAGCTTTACCCGTTTTATCAGGTGTATTTCCATTAGATTTAGAAATTCAGCGTCGGTCCTCAATGTACTATAATTCTAAAAACGTTACTAGCCCAGAATTTATTAATCCGCAAGCTCAAACAAAAATACGTCGCCTCTTTAATCCCGTGATGGATGTTACTAATGAATTAATAAATGAATGGCAGTCGCGTTGGTGCTGCTCACCTAAAGGACGGCATTTATATAACTTTTTCCCCTGCGTCCGGGAACGATTAAGAAAAACGTGGATAGAAATAGATCATTGTGTTGCACAGTTCCTTACTAGTCATGGTAATTTTAAAGCTAAATTATTCTCGTTCAAATTAGTTCCTTCTCCATTTTGCGAATGTTCCACCATAAACTGTAAATATGAACAAACTGCACATCATATTCTTTGGGAGTGTAATCTCTGGCAAAATGAACGTAGCCAAATGCTTGATAGTATACGATGTATATCCGGGGTAATCTACTATTCCGACCTTGTAGCAACACGTGGGAATTTCCGTGCCTTCAAGCGATTTTGTCATACATACTACTGGAAGCAGAATTAAGTAGGCCATTTTCGTAGGTCCTTAAATACCTAAACTACCGTGGTGCAATAGCAATCAGGCTTAACCTGATTGTAAACGTCTCATTTCTTAGCAGTTTTTGCTTTATCTTACGCTGTCTCCTGCTGTAAAGGGAGGGAAACTGGATTTATTTTCCTACTCCTCCTATACTCTTCTGATTAAATTCGATGCGGGTTCCAAGACAGCTTAGCTTTTCCCCCAGGGCACCCTGAGCTCGCAACTCAGAGGTTATCAGGAAGGTTGCCGCTGTTGATTCTGGTTTACAGAAGTTACAGTGGTGGGAACGAGAGGTGGGCCCATTGCCCTTTAAAAAAAAAAACCACTATTCTTGCGGCTGCCACGTAATCCGTTTAGCAGGGAGCAGTCCCTTGTGCCTGCTATGTAACTATTAAAATATTTTTTAATATAATGAAAACATCTAAACTGGTTGACCCTGCAAGCAACCCCTAAAATTTTTACTAAGTTGAGGTATTTTATGCTCAAAGCAGCCAAAAATTAACCTAAACATAAATTTTTGAGTGAATAAGGGAGTTCAAAAACATTTGAATGCAATGATTGATTTTATTCTTTTGAATGCAGTTTTTTTAAGCTCTGAAAATGTATTTGTTTTAAAACCTTATTTCATTTCTGATCTCAGTATGGCAACTAGATTATCTCAAAACTATATAAATTACCCATTGCACAGACTTAGTATGTCTAATTGTCGATGTGTTCACTTTCAGACAACACTGCACTGCAGAACATGGATCATACACAAAAAATTTGTCGTCAATATGCGACGATTTAAACAGGGTCTTCATACTGGACAATTCTCCGGGAGCTTATCGGGATTTTCCAGGTATAAATGTAAAAATAACTTTTTTCTTATGGTTTAAGGTTCTATGCCCAATGGGTATCAATGTCAATTTTTACATATACAAAGACACCTATACACACTTTCACATTTGTGATGGTAATGGGATTAATCTTAAGTAGGATCCCTTTATATATAGAAATTGTCGCCTCAAACAAAAATATAGTAACTTGTGTTCGATCTGGTAGTAGCTATAAAACTGTTGACCCATCAAAAGTGTCTAAAGGTTAATTTGAATAAAAATATTGACTGACGGTGGTCCAACGGTTTCAGTTTCAGTACAGACATCTTGTTTCTTTATATATCATAAGATAGTAAAAAAGCAGTTGGCCCTTCTGATGAAAAGAGACAACCATTGCCGATAGACACCGAAGATTTTAATGGTGCATTGCTTTTCACAAGCCAGCATGTTAATGCCATATGCATAATTTTATCGGCTATCTTACCCCTCACGCCGTGAGTAATAAGCATTAACGCTATTACGATAGGAATAAGTAAGGCGGTGCTACCAAACCCTGACAAGATGATGTAAAGACCCTAGTGGTTCCTGGTAACATGTAGGTTAAGTAAGACCATCCTGATGGTGCGTTGCCATCCATATATCTGGGATATAATTGCATTAGTTTACTAGCTGTCGTACTCTCCAAATCAATCCAATCACTGAAGCTATTTATTGCTATAACTTAGTCACCCAATAGGCACTATGATAGTGTCACGTCAGCCAATCATTAAACTTTTAAAAACTGTCAGTTTTTTAATTATTTTTCAATGCATAGTAAACAAGCGAACGGTTCTAACGGAGTTGATCATCGCCCATAGATACCAAAAACGTTAATCCACATGGAGTATGGTTGGAATGCCACATGCATAAGTTTAACGGTTAACTTACCCTCCAAACACGACAACAAAGAACGACGATGTTGCGGCAAAACTCTACTACCTTTGAAGCCACAATGTAAGCGATACATGTTAGCCTTTGCCTATCAGTAAGGTTTGATCCAGTCTTTAGAATTGGCTTAGATCAATGCAGGGTGCAAAGAAGAGCCCCTCAATTCACGGTTAGGGCTCTTACACCCCGGTTTTGACTATTCCGTTGGTCGAGTGGTTAGCGACCCTGACCACGCAATTGACGGGGCTCGGGTTCGATCCCCGACGGGGACCAACATTTATGTGATGAGCATAAATGTTTGTATTTCCGGGTTTGGGTGTTTATTAAATATATTCCAGTATTTATATATGTATTTTCTATGTATTAGTATCGTTGACTAACACCCATAACACAAGCAAATAATTGGCTTACTTTGAGGTTAGATCAGTTGAAGTAATTTGTCCCGTGAATATTTTTTTTTTACACCCATAAACAAGATACAACGTGGCGCCGTACTGCGCCGCGAAATTATATGAAAGAAAATATATAGAAGCCCTTTAACACTTCGATTCGATTGATATTTTATAACATGAAGCAGACCCAAGTAGATGGTATATGCTTCTAAGGGACCTGAACTAACACTGATTCTTACATATCGATACCTGTAATTTCAATTGATGTAAAGCACATTTTGGCCAAAATGAGTTATTAATGCCATCTTACTTTGTTTTTTTTTTTCTCTTATTTTTCGTCTAATCTACGTAGCAATGCGGCCATTAATAACGATTTTAGACACATTAAAAATGTAAAGAATATTTTCAATGTCAAATTTTTACAACTTTAGGTAATATGTGATGTTCATAAATGAATACATGACGTGAAGAGCGTCAAATACTTATTTTGTTTGTAACAGCCCAACCCTTTACTATAAGCTAGCGACCTGCCCACGGTTTCACCCGCGTAGCTTTTTTTCCGGTGGGAATATCGGAAAGGTTTATATACTAAAACCTTCCTCTGAGAAGAATCAATATATCTATTTAAAAAAACCGCATCAAAATCCGTTGCGTAGGTTTAAAGATTTAAGCATACATAGGGACATACGGACAGACATAGAAAGCGACTTTGTTTCTCTGTATCTATGTAGTGATAGTGCTATATGTGTTTAAGTTAGTTTATTAATCACCTCTGTAAATTAAAATAGTGTATAAAGCACACTTTTTTAATATTATGTCCTTTACTACCATTAGCATAATAGATCTCGCTAAAATTTTGAGAGCACAAATATCTTTTAAAATAGGTATTGAGATACCTCCTTGGTGTTGAAATTCATTAAGATGCTGGCTACTTATCTGACTTGAATTTCAATTTTCATTTTAATAAGTAGTAGAATATCTAGGAACAGAAGGGAATTGTAAAGAGTCTTAATTGAATGTCTGTTCTGAAAAATTGAAATTATTTCAAGAAATAGATTTTTGATTTAATAGAAAATAAAATTAACTAGCACCGGTACCAAATTTCTCGCTGCAAGAGAACAGTCCCCCGGAGGTCAGCTGAAGACCTCTACAAGTGGTGGATGCGTTGGGTAACGATCCCCACTTTCTGCATTATATGTGTCACAGCTATGGATTGTAATTCTGCTACTTGCTTGATATTTTTCCTCTCCTGGCACAAACTACAAGTTCTCAAATATCTCTCGATCACTTTCTCTGCATTCTCACAATAATAATTTTCTCTAAATTTATATAGTGTCTTCGCCAAACCCAGGTGTCCTCCAGATCATGGGTCGTCGTGTGATTCGCGCAAGATATAGAATCTTTCATACAGTCACCTCTTTTTACCATTCTGCATAAAATTCCATCACTCATATTATACCCTTTATACATACCCGTTTCACTCGTTGTAACCAAGGATAACCAATGCCTACAGGACTCATCTACGCCATGTTCTTCCTGCACTCTAATCGCTAATAACTTCTACATCTCCAGGCCATCCTCCTGTTCTTTTCGTAACTTGACATCCGTACTTTCGATATTCTACTCAACTTTACATTCTCTCTGCCCACGCAATGCACAATGTCGAAATCGTAAGCTTGTATGAGTATACTGCTTGTATGAGATGGTCTCTGAGTAGTGACCATCTTGATAACCTTCCGATTGATTGATGTCCCTAAGCCAACATAATGCCGTGTGTTCGGTTAAGAACTTTAACTTCCATAAGAAATGTTTAAAATAATTTAAGGCTGAGTCTATTAATACGGTTACCGTACGAATAATTAATAATTATTAATACGGTTACCGTACGAATAATTTATAATTATTAATACGGGTACTGGACAAACAATTTATTATTATTCGTACAGAAGTACGAATAATTATTTTTGGCTGGTATTCTATTTAAGCTAATGTATTTTATAAACTTTGAATGTCGCGGAATTTTTAATTTTCTGGAGTTTTGATAATTCGAAATGCTGTCGATCTGACTGGTTGACCGCAACCCGGGAAGTTATTGGTTTTACCGCGTTTTTCGAAAACTGAGTTCTCACCAGATCTCGACGTTTTGAGGTCCTATAGGAAGCTTCCCTGAATGTTTTCGCGATGATATCCGTATGTCTGTCTGTATGTATGTGTGTATGTATGTATGTATGTGACCTTCTTATAACTTTTGAACGGCTTGACCGATTTCTTCGCAGTTAGTGCCATTCGAAAGGGCTTGACCAAACTTGGATTTTGAATATACTTTGGACCGATTCGAACCGGTAGATTTTGAGAAATCTCAAAAAAACTACAAAATAAATTCAAATTGAATTATTTTAGTATAAATACTTTATGACAGAATGACAGAAATATAATGTGTGTATGTATGTATGTATGTGACCTTCTTATAACTTTTAAACGGCTTGACCGATTTCTTCGCAGTTAGTGCCATTCGAAAGGGCTTGACCAAACTTGGATTTTGAATATACTTTGGACCGATTCGAACCGGTAGATTTTGAGAAATCTCAAAAAAACTACAAAATAAATTCAAATTGAATTATTTTAGTATAAATACTTTATGACAGAATGACAGAACAAATGAAACTTTTTTATAAAAATAATTATTTTTAATTAAAAAAAAAAAGAATTAATAGCTTACCTTTTCCATTGAAATTTACATAAAAATTAAAATAAAAATTGAGTATTTAAATTATAATTACCTCCTTTTGTTCATCAATCACAATATACATTACACCAATCAAATCATAATTCCATACGGTGCGTTCCACTAAGAACACACAACAATCATACTCATGTTTATTTAGAATAAATTTATTATTAAAAAAAAATTCTTAGTAATAAATTTAAAAATAAAAAAATAATAATATCCGTATGAATATACTCATTCTTAAAAAACAAGCTAATCATCCATCCAATTCATATTCTAAATTTAAAAAAAAAGAATAAATGTACGAATAAATATAATTTATTCGTCCAGTACCTGTACAAATAGTCACATCGATAATTTAATGCCCACACTAGCCCTAAGCACTCCTTTTCAGTAGTGGAATATTTCTTTTCAGGTTCACTCAATTTCCTCGATGCGTACGATATCGGATGCAACATTTCTTTCCCTTGCGTTAGACAACACCCTAAAGCTTCTCCAGTAGCATATATATACAACCTAGTTCATACATCTTTATCACTAATGATCCTAAATAGGTGGATTACACATTTGATTTATGATATTAGCAAACGCCTTTTTAATGTTTTGCGGACCAACAAAACTTTGTTCCCTTTTTAACAACTTTGTTAAAGGCAGGGCTATTTTGGCAAAATTATCGATAAATATACGGTAATAAGAAAATAATCCTAATACTGATTTTATCTGTTTCGTACTTGTTGGTTTATTACCTTTAGTTTCCTATTATCTGACTTAATACCATCCCCAGAAATCTCGTGCTCAAATACACTTCATTTACTTGGTTTGAGCGTAAATTTTTAACGCTTGCTTGAACTCTATGAAAGTTTTCCCCCATCTCAATATTATCGATATAACAAATAGTCTTCTTATATTTAATGTCCCCTAACACTTTGTCCATTGTATGTTGGAAAACTGCCTGACTAGTGTTCACGCCAAATAGTAGCATGTTAAACTCGTATAATCCTGATGGTATTATTAACGCCGTCTTCTGCTTATCGCATTTCGAGATTAACAATTGCCAGTAGCCAGAATTCAGATCTAAAATGCGCGAAATAATTGGCACTCGTTAGATATATCATAATGTATTCAATAATAGACAATGGGTAGCTATTTGTTATCCCTTTTTTATTTAATTTACAGTAATCTACACATACGCCTCTGGGGAAGCATAAGAACTCCTAGATTCTCATATGACCCCGTTATCTAACATTTCTTTAACTTATGTATTATTTATTTTCAATTGTTTTGTTGATACCCCATATGAATGAATGAATAAATACTCTTTATTGCGCACCAAATTTAACAAGACAGATTATGTAGTATTAACGAATAGTTATAGCTAATAATTATGTATATAGCGGGTACACAAAGGCGGTCTTATCGCTAAAGAGCGATCTCTGCCAGACAACCTTTAGGTAGAGGAGATCTTATGATTAATATATTTTAGGTAGTGGTGCCATTAAATTAAGTGACATAATTTCCAAATACAATCTATATTATGAAAATTTTTAATATTAACTAAATAAATATATAAATAATATAAATACATACGACGATATATATATATATATATATATATATATATATATATATATATATATATATATATATGTGAGGAAGTATGTGAGTATTTGCAACCTAAGGTAGCGTAGCGCTATCTAGAGTAGAATAAAGTGTATTTGACTTATACGTTGCGTACGTCACTTACGTCATTTTATATCTTAACAGTCATCCATCGGCCAGCATATATCAAATATCGCCTGTCGTAACGAAATCCGAGTCAGTAGATCGGTTTATAAGAGAACTCACAGCTAGAGAACCGACCGTGCCTAACGTGCGCACTGATTCAGTGATAAGACGACTATATGGTGGTATATTATAATTTATTCTCTTCTGCGAAAGCAGCGGTGGGATCAAATCCAATGCGTCTAATATTACTATCGGCCCACCAGTTCATGAACGTTGAAAACGAACCAATTTGAAGAAAATGGTGATGCAAGTGCAAAATAAAATAAAAAAAAGCGAAACAAGGATTACCGTATTCATCACGAAATAAAGATTTTCTTTATTTCATGGTATTCATTCATTTACAAGGCCGTGCTCATAAAAGGGTGTCAAAATCACCTTTATGCAAAACATTGGATGAAATAAAGGAATGTTAATCACGTCAGTTCGCTACTATTGGAAGATTTCACGACATGGTGCAGTATACTAGTAATTGCGATTCAACTTATGTGGAGAACTCTATAAAAAAAAAACCTAGTAATGGTGGATGAAATAGAAACTGGGTGGAGCGAGGTGAACAAAATTGTAGCCGTCATCTCAGGTATCTCCGACTACCAGGTACGGTCTGATTTATTAAAAATACTGGCGAACAAAATTGAAGTCGTCGTCTCAGGTATCGTCGACAGCCAGGTATGATCTGATTTATTAAAAATACTTCTAAGTAGCAGTTACTCGCGATTTCATTCGCGTGATCAAAAATCAATGCTTCTATTTGCCCAGTAGGTAAAATAGTGGCCTGTGTCATTGCTAAATAATGTGGCTTTCTGGGCGTGAGAGAATTTTTGAAATTGGTTAAGTAGTTTTTGAGTTAAATTGTAACAAATGAACGAGCAATCAAATGTAAAGTCTTTATAATTTTAGTATAGATAACTTCGTGGCACTTGACAGATATTTTAGCACTACACATAAATTGGAAATTACAAACGTCCTATCAATCCGTAACTATTTATGAATTACCTTAAACGTCATTGACTAGAATACAATGCTGTGGCCATTGGTCAGAACATCATAAGTGCACTTTTAGCTGAACAATGTTAATAATACAATTAGCATTGCGAAAAACGGATCGTTTGATCAGATAGACATATCTCCATCAATACTGTACTCTTCTACAGTCTATGAACATTTCAAGATAAGTTAAAAAACAGAATATTACATTTGATCATAACAATACATACGCATTGTGCATTGTGCATAATACATGTAAAATTATTTTTTGTAATTATCACTTTCTGATCTGAGGCCACAGAACGATCGTATAGTGTTACAAATATTATAAATCGAGTTATAACGCAAAATGTCGAAAGATTTTTAATAAAAGTTTAGATTTGTAGCCTTAATTCTAGTGATGAAAGTGTTCAATCAATCAATCAATCAATTCTTTATTAGCTTAAAGTAGGGTAACAATGTGTTAGACGTTATTTAATTACAAATTATGAACTTAAACCTAGTTTGCCAGACAAATGGCGTGCTAATTTTCAGTGATCTTATTGTCTGAAAGTGGGACATACGGAACAGGTGTATTTTTCTAAACGAGGAGATGATAAGTATACAAAATCAAGTGTTAGTAAGTCTATATTCACAATCAGAACATAAATTTAAGTATTTTCATGCCCGTATCTCCGAGGAGGTGGGTGGAGGTGCAGCCGGTGCGCCAGCAATTGGCCGAGTATGTTTGGTCTCACAATGGGTGGCGGGCCGATTGCCGGCTGGGCACTTATCTAATCCCAGGCAGCGTTACTTTGCAAAGGTGAAAAGCACATTCTTTAATTTGCCTGACCCAGAAATCGAGCCCGGGACCTCACGTGGTACCGGCACTGGACCACTAGACCACAGAGGTGACAAATCAATAAATTTATGCGTTGGGATCGATCTCAAGTTTTAAGTTACAATGTTTAGTTAGCGGCTCTGATTGTTCACCTTGTGACATCATTATCGGGCGGGATGTTTTTTTAGTCGACCCGGAATGAACCTTTCATTACAAAAACAAAGGTACGCACAGTACAAAAAAAGTTCAAGTGGATGTTTATGTTTCACAGAGCGCAGATTTACATGACCAATATTACTATCGACGATAGACATGGGTGTTTTATTTTTCAGCATCGATACACGTCGTTGTTTCATAAACGTTGTGATACTGTCGTGCATCAACGTAAAAACATTTAGGAGAGTAAATGACAGTTGATGTAAATAGATAAACAAAATATTGAAATATAAAGTTTTTTTTAGTTTAGTTAGTTAAAATTTGGATACGCATTTGAAAGGATGATTTTCTACTCAAGCACGCAGTAAGGTTGGCATTTAGAATTGGTAACGTTGCGCTCATCCGTTGTTTATTCACAGTTGGATATTCACAGTAAGGGCCATCGGGCATCGACGTATTATAATTGGCGGCGTCGATTACAGTCGTCGTTATTCGACATCTGCCATCGCGTTGAATTTGAGTGTTATTCCCATCCGTTACTGGGCATTTCGGCTCCGGATGTCGTCACCATGGACCGACATCGATCGTCAGCAGCGTTTCGTTAGAAACGGCCACCTCTAATCGACGATGATATTGCCCGTCTATATTACTTGATTAAAAGGGTTTGCGTTTGCACAAAGGGCAATTCCCACTATTTCATTACTATGTGTGAAATAAAAATGAGACTTGAAAATTTAAATAAAGTCGTACTACACCAGCCTTAACTATTAATCTCTACAAAAATAAATTCTGTGAAGGATATCACTTCCAAAATAAGTTCATAACCCTCTACACTTGCCTTGTTATTCTTTTAAAAAAAAAGGGGACAGATAGCCTTTGTTTTATTTCAGAGATTTAAAAGCTAAAAACCATGCATGATAATTATTATCTTTCGATGAATATCAGATGACAATATTATCAATATTTGACTCTAAAAATGTAGCTATTTATACGTTAGCCGTCTCGGCTATGGAACTGTACTATCGCAAAAATCGACACTCAAGTTAATTTTATCAAATAAAGAAAAAGCCCTGAAGCATTTCAGGTACTATTCTTCTCAGGACAAGTTTTAAGGATGTCATAAACTACAACAGCCTTAAGGCATTTCATCATTTAAAAAAAAAGATTTAGCTCCTTGAATACATAGATAATACATGGGCCTAGGTAGGCATTTTGATGTGGAGTACAGGAAAGGGATACCACACGTTTATTATTTTAGTCGTCAATATGGTTGGTTTCAACTCGACCAGAGGCTAGACCCTGACACTAACTGGATTATCCAGGCTTTAGTAAACGACACATTCGAAGTAAATTTGCGGTCATTATATGTTATGGAGAATAAGCTAGCTTCATAAAAACTTTCAAATTATAAAAATATGTTATATCACGTAATAGTTCTTAAAATTATAATAGGCAACTTATTCAACACTTTCATGAGGATTCAAAACATATAGTTGAGATACAACTTAAATAAAATACGAAAACATATATGGTTTTCCAACACTACCGCTTGTGCCAGAACATTATATGTTCACCGGTGCTTAACATGTAAAATTGATAAAATACCATCGGATAGTTTAGCTGCTTAGCTTAAGCCAGGATGGACGAACTAGCTTGTGCCGATAAAGCACGCTTTAATAAGAGTTAGAACGAAGTACATTTTTTTTTAATGTAAGCGATATAGTTTTAGTTGAGTAAAATCCTAGGCTAATTAATAAATTATGGAAAGGTTTTCAAATTCTTGTAAAATAACAGATGTTCACGATTTAAATAGTAATTAAGAAGGTGAGCCAAATAAGAGTTTATAATGAGAATTAATAGATGTATCTAACCTTCCTTTTATATCCTCGTAATGCGATTTCTGTGCCTGTTTCCGTTCTTTTGTACATTCATTGTACATCTATACAAATAGGAAAATGTATCAAAAATAAATGAGAACAAAAACATTTTTTTTTTTGCTTTATTTTTATTATAATGTTATTTTGTTGTGCTTTATTTAATTACTGTTACATTATATTAAAAAAAATTGTACGAACATTTAAATGTTACTGTGTTGATATCTCTTAATATTGTTCCAGAAATGCAGTGAAAAATAATGAAAATTGTTGGTTTTAAGATAAACTACTTTTGTGTTAATGCTTTTGGAGCACCATGTCTCACTTTAATTCATGTAATTATCATTTCAGTACATTGGAAGCTCCACGCTTCATGTAGCTATCATGTCAGTACATTGGAAGCTCCGCGCTTCGTGTAATTAAGAAGTCAATGCGTTAGAAGCTTCGCGCTTCACGTAACTATAAAAACAATACATTGGAAGCTCCGCGCTCCATGTAATTATCAGTTCTGTACATTGGAAGCTCCGCGCTTCATGTAACAATTAAGGAAGTACATTGGAAGCTTAGCGCTTCGTGTAATTAGCAAATCAGTGTATTGGACGCTCCGTGCTTCGTGTAACAATTGAGAAAGTACATTGGAAGCTTAGCGCTTCGTGTAATTAACAAATCAGTGTATTGGAAGCTCCGCGTTTCATGTAATAATTAAGGAAGTACATTGGAAGCTTAGCGCTTCGTGTAATTAATAAATCAGTGTATTGGAAGCTCCGCGCTTAATGTAATAATTAAGGAAGTACATTAGAAGCTTAGCGCTTCGTGTAATTAATAAATCAGTGTATTAGAAGTTCTGTGCTTTATGTAACAATTAAGGGAGTACATTGGAAGCTTAGCGCTTCGTGTAATTAACAAGTCAGTGTATTGGAAGCTCCGCGTTTCATGTACCTAACAATTAAGAAAGTACGTTGGAAGCTTAGGGCTTCGTGTAATTAACAAGTCAGTGTATTAGAAGCTCCGCGCTTCATGTAACAATTAAGGAAGTACATTGGAAGCTCAACGCTTCGTGTAATTAATAAGAAAGTGTATTGGAAGCTCCGTGCTTCCGATAACTAGCAATTCAGATTGTAAAGGAAGCTCTGTGCTTAGTACAGCTCCCAGGTCTGCGTTGTGTGTCGTTTTAATATTCTTGTGCGACGTTACTATGAGCTTTATGTGCTTTGTATCACACCAAAAGACAGTAAAATTTTAACGAAGTGGAAATTTCTATTACGTATTGCCTACAGGCTTGTAATGTTACGAAGATAACTGTGCGACACGCGAGAGCGCGTTGTCTGTCAGAATGGCCGTGTGAGGAAGTATGTGAGTATTTGCAACCTAAGGTAGCGTAGCGCTATCTAGAGTAGAATAAAGTGTATTTGACTTATACGTTGCGTACGTCACTTACGTCATTTTATATCTTAACAGTCATCCATCGGCCAGCATATATCAAATATCGCCTGTCGTAACGAAATCCGAGTCAGTAGATCGGTTTATAAGAGAACTCACAGCTAGAGAACCGACCGTGCCTAACGTGCGCACTGATTCAGTGATAAGACGACTATATGGTGGTATATTATAATTTATTCTCTTCTGCGAAATATATATATATATATATATATATATATATATATATATATATATATATATATATATATATATATATATATGTATATATATATATATATATATATATATATATATATACACATACACACATACATATTATATACATAATAAACATATTTGTATATCCATAAATACAATATATTACATATACACTATATTAAAATTACAATATCTGGTTGACCGAGCTTTGTTCAGTTTTTCACATACCCATATCTTGAGAACTGAGCTTTTCTTGGACCTGGAACCTTGATAAATCGATTCCTTGACCCGAAAAACTCGTAATTTGTGACTTTCATGAAAATCGTTGGAGCCGATTCCGAGATTCCAATTATATATATACAAGAATTGCTCGTTTAAAGGTATTAGATATATAAACTGTACTAGATATGTACTAGACATATATTCATATACATATACTACACACATACACATGCGAACTTACATATTACAATTCAAACTAAACTAGAAAACTCTGTAATGATTTATTTATAGATTAAGATAATGATGTTTAAGAGCTGACTTAAAGGAGTGTAAACTTGGAGCTGTTTTGATGTTTGTTGGAAGGGAGTTCCATAACCGAATAGCTTGACAAGTAAAAGACTGGTAATAATAATTAAGATTTTGAGAGGGGACCCGCAAAAGTAGGTTATCCACCGATCTTAACTGTCTTAATATGGTGGGTATTGCTTCCTGATCTATCTTTTTGATCTCTATTTCCCCTAATTTACACCTAAATCCGTGGGCTTGAATGCAAAACATTTTCTATATATAGTAAACAGTTTATGCAGCGCATCCTTCTGATATTTCGCGAAAATATTTATTATACAACATTGATATAAAAAACCCAAGATACACAATCAGTGTCTCAAAAACGTCCACCAAAAATGAACGTACAATTTTAAATTTTGCGCTCATTTTAAAAAGAATCGCGTTGGTCGCGACACTGTCAATTTTTTTTCTTTTTTGTACTTTGCTTTGTAAAAACGACTGACTTTATAGCTGATGATATTCTATTTCTTTATATATTATATATTCTTTCTTTCTTTCCTTCAAACTAAATATTTCATTGTCTGCATCTCAAGATTTTAGGTATATTTTATATCACTTTTTTATAACTTTAAAAACTTATGCGTAATAAAAAAAAAATATTTTGGCTCTCTGTAAATTCAGGGATTGTGCTTTACGTTAATTGAAATTACAAGTATCGATATTAGCAGTGTCTCCTGTTTCTTGCTTCAGATAACGCGATCCCCATAAAGTCATGGTTCTCGGACCCGCTAGATGTGGCACTGCTAAACTTGCTGCCCGTGCTGGACGCATTGCGGTTCACACACGACGTGCGCTCAGTGCTATCGCGGAATCTGCATCTACACCGCTTGTGGTAGCGGTAAGTCATGTCACTCCTGGATAATGTAGCTTTCTAAACGTTAAAGAATTTTCAAAATTAGTCAAGTTCTTTTTGAGCTAAATTTGTAACAAACAAAAATCATATCTTTCCTCTTTATAATATTTATCTACATATTAATATGTTTTTTATTTTTATTTGTTTCATCTGCAAACAGTCAAATTTACTATAATCAGATTTGTTATGTGATGTTTGTTAACTTTTTTTTAAAACAGGATCGGGTCCTGAAGTATCCTAGTCAGTAAACACATTGGCCCTTAAGTCTCTTATGGTGCGTCCAAACTTGTAACAATTTACAGAATTTTATCCCGTGACCGTATCAGACACACGTGTCAGTACCGATTAATGTGGACGTATTTTGTTACGCGTACAATTGCCATGACCTGCAGTACGGTTCAATTCATTCTGAACATTGAAAGGAACTACCGAACACAGAATAAACGGCAGAACAACGTACGGAGTTACGATCTACTAGCCGGGCCCAGTGTGGACACTGGTCTGTGTACTGTCACGCATCTAAGCCACGTGTTACGAGCCGATCCATTGAAAGTCGGTTTTTTCAAAGTATTTTCGCTACTGTCCGCGGGCCAGGAGACGTCCACACTTGCATCTATGACACTCGTTAAAGTACGCCCGATGACACGGACACAGACACGGGGTAGGAGTGGATCAGCTCGTGACGTGTCCCGGGCGCACGCTATAAATATCGTTGTATACGTTGTTTAGTTTATTATTACGATTGATTATTTAGGCATGGAGTGGATGATGTAGCGATGCCATGCCACGCGATCTAGTTCGGTACGATGCGTCTACACTTGTAACATTGCATCGTACATGGCTCGTAACCGTATCAGTACAACCTATATCGTCCACATTTAGCGTAACATGTCCTGTAGTGATGCCACGTAGTCCGGTCCGCCGTCATGTTACAAGTGTGGACGCACCTTTAACTGATTGTGAAACCAGGCGAGCACGTGACAAGAGATTTGGATGTTTTTCCAATCGATACCTATATTTTTGGGAATACAGTTTGATTACCTCAGCAATTGTAAGCATATCTAAGTGCTTCTAAATCTCATTGTTACGGGCATACCATGATGCACATGCTATGGTTCTTAAAATGTTGTTTTTGCTTTTGGAGACAAAGTATATTTGTTTTACTAGCTGAAGACCACAGCTGTAACCCATAGGTCGTTAACCCATAACCCATAGGAAATGTGGAAAAAGACACACATTGCCTTTAGACATCAGGAATGTTAATGGTGTGTTACTATCCATTTGGCAGGAATGGAATGCCTACCGGCTACCTTACACTCTACACTGGAACATGCACAACAACAGTGATAATGCTACCTCCTATTTATTGACTACAAATCCATACTAAAATTATAAATGCGAAAGTAACTCTTGTCTGTCTGTCTTTTCTTCACGACTAAGAGGTCATCCATAAATTACGTCACACGAATTTCATGAGTTTTTGACCCCTCCCCCGTCTTTGTCACAGCTGGTCACATTTGTGAGACCGCCCTCCTACCTAGTGTGATGTCACATATTTTACATTGGAAAAATGATCTCTTTTAATTAATTTTTATCTATCTATACAGGTATTATATTTTAAAAAAATGTGATGGCACAAAATTTGGCCCTAACCCTTGTCACACAATGTCACACATCTTCTACCCCTCCCTTAACGTGTGACGTAATTTATGGATGGCCCCTAAACCATTGAACCGATTTGAATGAAATTTAGTACAAAGATAATTTGAGACCCGAGAAAGACATAGGATATTTTTTATCCCAGAAATCCCACGGGAACGAGAACTATGCGGGTAAAACCCCAGGCTGTCTATATTTTAAACCAAGACAAGGTAAATAAGGAATAACTTGGGCTATTATTTTAGGATTTTTCCACGTGGACGAATTCGCGGGCACAGCTAGTAATTTATATAGCAACGTTTCCAATGTTAGCTAGTGTTAAGAAATATGTCATTAAATATTTTTCCTAACTTCATAATCTTTCCTTTGCAGATGAATGCAGGCGTAATGTACAAATAATGGAGGCAAGGAGCATCTGTATCCTATTTATTTTTCGTCACTAGTAAGGTCCTCCAATGCTTCTATTCAATTATACATATAGATAATATAGTTAAATGTTTTGTTTTAAAACTAAAAGTGATTAGTGTAATATACATAAGCAGTGTATATTTTAAGTTACCTACGTGTGTAGGAATGTAGGGTAGTTTTTGAAACACCCTCGTAATATCTATGGACTTTCTCTCTTGTACATGAGATGGCTGTTTATACCTATAAGTTTGTTGTAAGTTTGTACATAGTTTGTATCTGGATTGTTTTATGCTCTATGATGTTGATTTACAATATAATTGATATTGTTGCCAGTATTGTAAAAATATCTGAAATAAACAGTTCCGGGTTCGTTGTTACCAATCTTTAATCTGTGAAGTGAATTTTTTTTAGTGAAATCTCATATAACCATGAATGAATATTTAAATTTTGACAATAAAAATATATGTGAGAAGTTTTTTAAAACATTTTTCAGTTGACTGCAATACAATTACAGTATTGTTGTAAAACAAAGAGTTTTTTTCAAGTTTAATTGCGTCATAAAATTAAAATATACCTACTTATAATTACATATGTTTAATCCACAGAAATCTAAATAATAAGGCAATAGAAATGTTATCTACTATCTTTTAATATTAGGACGCGTGTCGCCGGGTCGCAGCTACCAACACATCTAGACAACCAATAAATACACAATTACGCCTACACATGTCACTTACATTGATGCAACATAAATTAAACTTTAAAGCTATATCGTTAAGTAATATTTTATAAAAACTCAAAATCTCCTGAGACGTGACAGCTCCGGCCAATAATGTGTCGGACCAATAGTGTTTCGCTGCACCTGTGGTGTACGGGTCATATGCGCGGCGACAAGGTCACGCGCCTTTACGACTTCTATAACCTTATTATTTAGATTTCTGTGGTTTAATCACACAAAGTGATCTATAGTATTTCATATTTCTATAGAAAAATAATTTCTATTGCCCCATAATAAACTGTTCAAAGTGAGTGATTTAAGCTTTAATATCAAAAATTCATTCTCCTCCTTAAATATTGGTAAATATTGTACAGTCACAAACTTATATAATCATATAAGAATATTAACATCTCATGTTTACTTTAACATGTCATGTGGGTACCTATTTCAATATTCCTATGATATATATTTTTGTAACTGTACCTGTATATAACATATCTAAACGGCCCCACCTATAATATGATATCTTTAACTACTAACATATAAACACTCAAAGATTATTTACAAATCAATCATGGTTTTGTCTTATCAAGACTTGATATAGAGTGGAGTCTTAATTTTCGATAAAAAGATAGCGCTGATGTCATCCACTAGTGGTAATATCGGGAATAATTATACACATTAGGAATTATACTTATTTATAATCATACTAGCTGACCCGGCAAACGTTGTTTTGCCATTCATATTAGGAATCCATAGCGGACAAACAATGTGACACATAATTTATATAAGTCTACGGGATTGTCCTTCCACGCAGCCAAAATGGCATTAAACTTTATATGGTGGTTAAGTATTCTTAAATTTTCTATTTTTCCGCGCAATTTTCTTAATATTTTCTTTTATAAGAACCTCCTCCTTACAATTACAAACACAACAAAAAAAAATACCGAAATTGGTCCAGCCATTCAGGCGTGATGTCGTGTCCAAGGAAAATAGGGATTGATTTTTATATATAAATAAGATAAGATAAGATAATATGGCTTGAAGATGAGTGAAATACACATATCAATATTTATGACTTACTGAAGCATATTACGTATCCGTTGAGATAAAAATAAAATGAAGTGATTATATGTAAAAAAACCTATCTGATCGGCATAAACATTGTTAAGTAGCCTAATACAATCATATGTATGCTATTATTTTGCGGATAGCTAAAGATCGATCGGCGATATCAAAAAAATAATCTTAAATGATATTTCAAGTATAACTATGGCAACCCAAAATGCTGGACAAACATGGTGACAGACACAAACGCGATGACGAGATTGCGCCCGCTTACTCGCGGAGTGTTGTACAGTTTGTAATATTCGCTAAATTGTAGCGAAATTGAAAGTCAAAATCTTAGTAAAATACGAGTATTTCAAAATACCACAGTATTTTTATAAATATGATCATTTTATTATTTTTCTGATAATGTCGTCGACATACATACCCCTTCCGGGTCGTACAGGGTTTTTTTTTTATAATCTATATATGGTGTGTAAAGAAAACCCTGCCCAATCGGCAAAGTCATTATTTGGTAGCTTAATGCAAACATATTTGTGTAATTATTTTATGGATATTGATGCATACATTTTCAAATATTTGCTTCATTTAAGGGGAAGTTGCTCAATTTTAGAACTAAAATGGGGCAATTTAAACTACAATTTTTAAAAATATATAAAAGGCTCAAAAACTCGTGCATATATAGAACTTACTTATAAAGCTCGACGTTTTGGCCAAGTTACATTGACCGTGGTCACGAGCGGACTCACGAGCTTTACATATTTTATATATTTTTAAAAATAATAGAACGCACTAGTTTAAATTACAATATTATTCTTATTTTAATCAAAATATTTTTTTTTTGATTAAAATAAGAATAATAATATATAAATAAATGATAGAAATATCTCTTTAGAATCGGACAGGGTTTTCTGTACACTCTGTATATTGACTTGACATTCTACAATGAAAAAAACATAATGACCATGATGTGTCATTCGATTGTGACATCATGAATTTGTAAAGTTTATGAAACAAATATTCTTTTTTATCTTGTCTATGCAATTTACACTGCCTGCTTTAAATATGATTCCGCCAGAAAAATATTAATATTTTAAAGTACATTTATAATTGACTGTGTGAGAATTAACCACCTGTTAAACAAAAAGTATATGAAGTAATAACTAGTAAAACATCTAGTAAAGTTTACTTTTAGAATGGTAGGTTTTCTATAATCTGTAACGTTTTACTTTCCAGTTTGTGAAGACACTTTTCAAATTTTCTCATGGGTTTATGTTCGACGGGTTGAATTTCTTTAAGTGTATTTCCGATATCTCCACTTGTGAAATTTCTGTAATGAATCGACTAGATTTTACCATTTTTTGTATAAAAAAGCTAAATGAAAATATAGCTTTATGTGCAGTCATTGTTCAATGATCTCTAAGAAAGTTCCACAAAACAATTTTTCACTTTTGGAAAGCCATTTTGCTCATTAACGTTTAAATGCATCAAATATTTAAGTCATTTAGTATAATCAGATTTAAAAACAGGGTTTGAAGGTCGATTGTTTCGTCGTTTAATGAAAATTATGTTATGAAAAGTTGTTATTATGTTCATATTTAAATATTAGGCAATTGGTGGAAATATTGACATTTGTGAATTTTCAAAACGATTTTGTACTTCAAAATAAAGAGCAAATACATTTTTTAAGTTAATTTTAAAGAGCTGTGAAATTAGGGTGGCGTCACACTGAACGAATTCATATTTCAAATTATTTTAATTTAGATTGCTTTTACTTAAACTAATCAAGTTTATTTTCGATATGTAAGTAAGAGATTCACTACTGTTACTTTTTTTTATAAAATATTTGTCTTAATACTTCATTAATTATATGTATCATGTTACTTTTTTTATAAAATATTTGTCTTAATACTCCATTAATTATATGTATTACTTATCCCTACATTTGTTTTGATGACAAAGTTTTATTAACGATATAAATATATTACCTCGTAATTTAATGTAATTAAGAGTTACTTCCTATCCTTGTTTCATCGCAGCCTTGAAAATTTTCCTAGTCGTCTGTACAAATACTCGCACGACGAAAGCAGCAACCTCGATGAGATAATTGCTATTAGAACATATACCGGAAAAAAAAGTTTATTTAGATTTTCAGAATAATCTGAGGCGTGAGTAAGAATAAATAACGTTTATGAATATAAGACTCATTTATTATGTAAGTTTATATTAAGAATTCATTTGTATGTATTTTACAAATTGCTTTAGCCATAGGATCATGCCTTGTGAATCATAAGATAAATTCGATTAAAATTAAGGTCATAAGTATGAGGAAGTTTGGATTTTAGAATAATAATACAATCTTAATGCCTTCAGTGTGGCGCTTCCTTTATGACAATAGTGTAATGTATACTAAGCAACCCATGTACAAAATCACCGAATCAGTTAATTGATAATTTGTTTACTAATCAACGCTGTTTAAGGTTGTTTTCTTGGTAAATAATTAATTAATATTTTGATTTACATAAAATATTGGGATATCTATTTCAGTGGTATGTTTGTATGTCATTATTTTGTGTGATAGTATGTTTTTACTAAATTATTGTGTGGAAATGTTCAGAAAATAGTATGTTTTTACTAAATTATTGTGTGGAAATGTTCAGAAAATAATAAACGCATCCAAGAAAAAAACATAGAAATGAAAGCGTGTAACATATATTTTTAATCAAATCTCACAGCCACGAACATTTTCGTTTTTTTTTTTTCATGTTCCGTCTCCATAACATATAATTTCAATCTAGATGTTATATGTCATTGATGATCTAGAGCGCGATCTGAACAGATCCATTTTATCCCAAGACTTCAATGTGGAAATACGACTGAAAATGCAATGGAATAAATTTGGAATCGATGTCACATTGCCTCTCATTAGTGCATGTAAATAATATTCGCGCGCTAAATTCAAAATATACAAATGCGTTTTGAAATTTCGTAAAAAAAGTGATCCTTTGTATTGTAGTACTAATATTGATGCTACTTTAATTAATCAGAAGTTAAAAAAAATAGTAGGTACTTCTCATTGAATATATATATATATATATATATATATATATATATATATATATATATATATATATATATATATATATATATATATATATATATATATATATATATATATATATATATATATTTGAGGATTTTTAACCGCCTTCCCGAGAAGGAGGGGGTTTTTAATATGTCAGAATCTTTTTCGTATTGTCTGTTCATCGATTACTCGAAGACAATTGAACGGATTTAGAAATTCTTTTTTTTTTCTTTCAAATGATGTACTCAGATGGTTCCAACTTAATTTCCTGATCCAGGGTTCTGGAGATACTAGAAATGGGAAGTCGGTTTTTTGCAAATATTACTGCGTTTAAGGTACGTAATATACAACGCGTAACAATAATTAAAGAGTGGAAGTTATTCGAAGTGTGTTTTTTTATTAAGTACTTAACGTAGTACGTACGTACGTTTATTAAGTACGTAAAATTTCTTATCCACTGTACCTGTATCACCTACTCCCCTTCCGATCAACATTATACGTTGGACGAAATTCCCGATAAGTGTGTCGCTATACTTACTATGCTAGACCGTAGTAACATAACTTTAAGCAATTTTCGATAAAATTTTTACAGAATTATTCTTGTGTAATTATAATGTTGGTTGTAATTTTTATAGCAATATTAAATAGCGTTATTAGTAAACTTAAATGTTTATTCCTGTTATATATTAACTATTTCTTTGTTTAGCATTAATGATATTGACGTATTATCAAAGATTATATCAATACCTTTTAATAATGTAGGTGCTAACCCTTCGACAGACGCTGATTCTTTCAGAGTGCTAAGTGTGAGTTTTTCTTTTCGCATTCGATCGTGAGCGCGTTTGGAGTTTACTAGGAATTTGTATGTGATTTGTACAGCGCCACCTAGTGGTAAACGTGAGAAACCAGTTTACCACTAGGTGGCGCTGTACAAATCACATACAAATTCCTAGTAAACTCGAAACGCGCTCACGATCGAATGCGAAAAGAAAAACTCACACTTAGCACTCAGAAATTCAGCTCGAAACATTATAACAAACTACGAGGACGTCACAATAGCACTATAATTCATTATGACGCATATATAAAATATCATTCCGTGGAGTTCTTTACGTAGAAGGCAGTGTTAAAACTTAAAGTGTACTGATTTGTCAGCTTGCAAGATGGTTGGTGTTAACCCCATCACCGTATTCTTCTCAATCAATCTTGACAACTGTCGCTTGCTACCTGCGATAATAGAAATTGATAGCTTTAATGCTCTCTGAAGCATAGTGTATATACACTATCAGCTAGTTAATCCAAATATATGAAAGTCGACATGTGTATGTTCCCTGTAGATTCCAAAACGTCTCGAACGATTTGGATGAAATTTTCTTTTGAAGTAGTTAGTAGTTTTCAGATCCAGACAATTTTTTTTTTTGGCTTTTTGGTATTTTTTTTGGAATATGGTTATAGAAAGTTAGTGCTACCTGTGCAAAGCTGAGGCGGTTTGCTAGTATTACGATACGATTCATATAATTTTGACGCTCAACTGCTTTAATGGTTTGAACTGGATTGTCCAAATTGCATTAATTATATCGACGGGTACTACGTAATTTGACGTAACTTAAAAAATACGACTTTTGTTTCATTTATGAAAATGTCTTCACTTAATAGATCTTTTAATAACACAAAGAATAAAAATGAAATTTCTATTAAAAAAATCCTAATAGAAATTTCATTTTTATTCTAATAGAAATTTAAAAAAACTAAAAACTTCTAATAGAAATTTCATTTTTATTCTTCGTATTTTTATAATTATAATATCTATAAAGTGGAGTCATTTTCGTAAATAAAACGAAAATAACATTTTTTTAAGTTACGACATCTTATGTAGGACCCGTCAATATTAAGCTCCCTACAAGTAGATGTCATAAATCCTCAGTCGAATTTGATATACAAACAAGAAGCTCATACCGTTTCCTTTACGAATCGGATAGAAATAATACAGTATAAACAGTTAAAAGCATTATTATACGGTAAGACATATTTCGTTTATATTGGGCTATAACTATAGTTAAATAGCCCTTACCGCGTCTCCCACACTATTAAGCATGAGTAAAACCGTAGGTACACGTTTTCCCTATTCGCGGACCAAACCTGTAGCTGTTTTGTATGTATTTATCAATCTAAAATGTATCGCAGATAATTCTACTAATAACATCCAATCTTTGCCTGATGAAGGGTTAGCAATGATTATAACTTGTAACTTGACACTGGACTCCTCACATTTAAATAAAGCCTGGACTAAATTGTAATAGCAATATCTATATGTCAAACGATGGTAAAGGCTAAATATAGCGTAGTAATAAGGGGCCATCCATAAAGTACGTCACACGTTAATGGGGAGGGAGGGTATCACCGAAGTGTGACATCGTGTAACAAGGGGTATGGGGGGGTCAATAGTTTTGTGACGTCACATGTTAAAATTTAAAATACTAAAACGCAAAGTGCCTGATTTACCAGTAATAGCTGATATAAAAGAGTGGATCCAAAGTCCATGGACACTCGATAATTAATTTTTTTATCTTTAATTAATATAATTAATCGTTTATTATTTTCTAACTAGTTGTTTGTTTTTTCGGTTTTATGAAATTTGTGACGTCACATCAGGAGGGGGGGGGGTTATAAAAATGTGACAACCTGTGACAAGGACGGGGGGAGGGGTTCAAAAGTCCTAAAATTCGTGTGACGTACTTTATGGATGGCCCCTAAGTAGCCAAACATGGTAACGACTGCCATAATCTTTGTTTAACGTGAACATTCGCGCGAACAATTGTTCGTCGTTAGAACATATTAAATATGCATCTCAAATATATGTTTGATTATCCAATGTCCATTCATACATACAGTTGTAACCAAAAATCGATTGTTGAGTGAGATACATAGATACCGAGCATCGAATTGCTTCGTTTGCCGACCAGACATACCAAATGTTCAACTAACATTCTCACATCTAGTGTTGTGTTAGTATGAGAATGAATTACGAACTCCATTGTCTGAGTCGACGTAGTACTAGATTGTTGGTAATTACATTGCAACGGCATGGCAACATTAGACCAACTGCCATTTTGCCAGGCAGGTCGTAAATGGCGACCGATTGGTTATTCGAGTCACTACCATCGTGGCTACTAGGTGGTAGAGTTCCGCATTGTCTCGCCCGGGTTTGACCGGGTATCACCGCCTTACCTATTCCTGCCGCAATAGCATCAGTGCTTGTCACTGTCGTCTTCCGGTTTGGAGGGAAACGTAGCCGGTAAACTTATGCATGTGGCATTAGACCTCGCCACAAGACAACAAGAGTTGCAACTCGTGAGCGCAAAGTACTGACCGACTATCTTTTGTCTGATTAACAGTTATCGTTCTGAAACGTTTCTTTTAGTACAGTGCGAAGAAACGTTTCCTATTCGTTCATAGTTCGCGAACTACACAAGACTAGTAAATGGTCCCGAATGATCTATACAATTATTTGTCGTAACGTGACGACTGTGTTTAGAGCCTATTGAAAAAAAAGCTTAACTAAAGTTTTCCATTCAGTTAAACAAATAGGTAATTTGAAAAGCTTTTGTGCGATGGTCATAAAAGTAGATATTAAATGTTAGTTCCTTGTCATTGTGTAAGCCTTGTCAGGTATTTCATACAAGACGAAAGAAGGTTAAACATTTTTCTTCACGACTGCTCTGACGTCATGCTTGTGGCTATCATGTTCACAACTTTTCGAGTTGGATAGCCGGTAAACTTAAGTATGCAAAAACATCCTTGCTACGTTAATAACAACTAACCATAAACATTATTGATGTAATTTTAGACACGATTCTATGTTACTTTCAAGAACGTCATTTGCTATGCTATTAAACTGGCTCGGTATAACTGTTATTTAAAAACCGAAGAGTGTCATAAGTCACGTTTTATCTGTAAATACTTGCACCTTTTAATACTACTTTTACTCAATACCCGTTTGTCTTATCGAAGGGTCTTACATATACTGGTAAAAATATCCAGCAAAAAAACGAAAACTATTTTTTTTGCATCACAAGCCTTAAAATTACCTTATAATTGTCCTAATATAGTTAAGTATTTGAAAATGTATACAAAAGTACAAATTTTTAGATACCCTTTGATTTATGTCAAAATTACAAACTATAGAACGTTTGATCCGCTCTCCTGTAAAGTTTTGTCATTGCACTTGCACTAGTATACGTAGAACCCGTCGATATATAAACCCAGGGGTAGACTATGAATAAAATAGAAATATATGGTATTCATAGATAACCTCTTCAATAATCTGTACTAAGAGAGTAATCTATTATTTTATTCTTTTAATATTAAGGCAAGGAGTCCAGAGTCAATTGCAATGAGAAAAAAAGAGATATGATATTTGTAAAACTGTTTTTGAAACAAAGTGTAATAGTATATTATATTTGTTTTAGTTATACCAAAGTGATTTGAGCATTTTCTTAATTAAAAGAAACACATTTTGTAATTTCAAGCTGTTTATTTCGCTTCTATAGTTCGGGAATGAATATTTTACATTTTGTACAAATTATTTTACTCTGGATAAAAAGAAATGGAGTATGATTAAAAAAGTTGAAGTTTTTTTTGTAATTCAAAAATGGAGCTGATTTTCTTATAACTATTCCGTGGCTATGATTTGGCGAAGTTGTAGGGTGAGCTATCACAATAAAACTTGGTGTGTGTGCTGCGGCAAACTACCTGATAGAACTTCTGCTAGAAATCAATGCTGTATTGATTTGTTGGCCTGATGATGCGTTAAAACGCGAAATCGGTTGGTGTTAGTAAATAAAAACTAAGTAAAACAGTACAAATGCTTACAACAAAATATTATTTTTTTTAGAAGATAGCAAACAAGCAGATTGGTCTTCTGATGGAGTCAACCATCGCCTATAGACTCCAAAGATATTAATGGTGTGTTGTGGTCTAATTCCACATGCAGAAGTTTACCGGCTACCTTACCCTCCAAACTGGAACACGACAGTGACTAGCACTGACGCTATTGCTGCAGGTATAGGTAAGGTGGTGGTACCAGACCCGGACGAGACAATACAGAACTCTACCACCTAGTAGCCACGATGGTAGTGTAAAAGCGAGAAAAACCTAATATTTCCAGTCGGTTGTGGTGATATCCGACAGAAAGCTGAAGAAAGGCTGAACTGCACTGTGTTCACCCGAATGGTTCGTAATTCAGCGAGTCACTTGAACACACACTTCGACGTATCCCGATAATGTAGCCGCCGTGTTATAAGCTAAGCCAACACATCAATAGTAAGCGTTAACCGTCGCTTATTAACACCAAAAAGCGAAGAAAAACTAAACCGGTTGACCATGCAGACCGTACCTGAAACTTACCGCTAAGTTGAAGTATTTTTAGCTCCAAGCAATTTAATATATACCTACCTATGCATAAATTATTTAAGACGAAGAGTTCTAAATCTAAGTTTCTTGAAAACACCATTTTATATCGTGTTGATCGTGCATACATCCATCAACCAAAATCATAATACCAGATATTAACCTTCTATCGAAATTCGTAACTTTGGTAAGGTGTTACAGGTGTGTAGTGTTTGAAATTGGTACGTGCAAACCTCATGCGAAACTCGTAAACCCTCAAGGGGCAACGTAGAGTCATAAAGTAGCAAATGGGGTCGTCGAGGTATAACCCTTCCATATAAGTGTAATTTAAATTAAAATCATTTGGAAAGAAAAAAGCATCACAAAAACTAAATCAGTGGTCGCTGGTTTGCAACCCATCCCTGGAACTTTCCTGTAAACTTTTAATCACAAAACTTAACTTTAACTTTTGAGGTTAAAGCTAAATTTAATCTTTACTGCTCAAAGGAATAGCGAGAAGAATCTCAGTAAAAATAGACTGTCTCTCAGAGTGCTTTCAGATTTATTTTTTCAAAAAAAAATGTTTTTAATATAGGTACCAACATTTTTCTTCCGGCGTAGTGAAACATCATAAATTTTCTGAGTGTAAGTCTTGAACCCTTTTGAAGAATATTACATACTTTCCACCAGACAAGAAAATTCTACAAGGTCTAATACTATCATTACTACTTGATAAGTCTTGCCAGGTTTATCTTGCTCAAATATTAGAACGAAGTTCCTCACGGAGCGTTGCGTAGGGGTACCCTAGCCGGCAAAGAACGTCCGTAACGTTAAAAAAAATCGTTCTTGTTTGCTGTCCACGCGGTTTTTTTTTCTTAACGGTGCCGTGTGATTAAAGTATAATATAGCTGGTAATGATGGTGCTAGGTGGTAGAGTTCTGCAATATCTTGCTGGGATCGGTACTACGGCTTTACCTATTTCTGTCACAATTGCGTCGGTGCTTGTTTCATTTTGGAGGATAAGGTCTATGTCACCCACCCACATGGATGGCAATGTACCTAACTACCATTATGACAGTGTCTATAGATGATAAGATATAGATGAAGAAATGGCTATCTCTATAGAGATAATAGTCATCTCTTCATCAAGTGTCATCTGTCTTTTTGCTATTCTACATAAAGAAATATGAATATTTCCCCCATGTTGAGCCAGGCTCTCATTGAGTAGTAAACCATATTCCGCCAGGCTGTTATGACGGGATAAACGTGCCAATACTAATGGTGAGCCGGTTCAAATATTCAGATCACTTTTCCCCGTGTTGGTTCCGTGCTCCTTTTAAGAATAGACCAACTGCCGTTCTGCCAGGCAGGTTGTAAAAGGCGACCGATTGGCTATGCAAGTCACTACCATCGTGACACTAGGCGGTAGATTTCCGCTACGTCTCGCCCGGGTATTTGGTACCACCGCCTTACCCTACCCTTGCCTTACCCTTATTCCTACCGCAAAAGCGTCAATGCTTGTCAGTGTCGTGTTCCAGTTTGGAGGGTAGGGTGCCGGTAGACTTACGCAAGTGTCATTATCATCCCGCCTCACGGATATCAACATACAATTAACATCTTTGATGTCTGTAGGCGATGTTTTCTCTTTCCATCAGGGGAGCCATCTGCTTCTTTGCTAATTATATAAAAAAATGTGGCATTAACCTCACGTCAACTGGGTACATTGCACCGTTTATTTTCAGTGTCTAAGGGATAGTATAAAACAAAGTCGCTTTCTCTGTCTGTCCCTATGTATGCTTAAATCTTTAAAACTACGCAACGAATTTTGATGCGGTTTTTTTAATAGATAGATTGATTCTTTAGGAAGGTTTTAGTATATAAACCTTTCCGATATTCCCACGGAAACAAAAGCTACGCAGGTGAAACCGCGGGCAGGTCGCTAGTATAAAATATATGAAAGCGATCTATGATTTTTTCGATCCGGGCCGCCTGAGTGTGCTTAATTAATCCTTAACACATGGCTACAATGACAGAAAAATAATGACTGTGGTCAGGGTAGTTATTTCCAAAATATAATTTTAAAGGTAAAACCACTGTAATCACTCACTGGATTGTTACAGATTCCATTATGAAAAATAACTGTCAGCCTTTCTATTATGAAGTTTGTAAGAAGTTGTCTGTATGTATGTAGTGATGCATTAAATATTTAGATATGTAATACTACATGATCGTGCAGCTTCCCCACTAGCAGAGTAACAGGTCATCAATGCAATTCTATACAATATTTCATCAACTACTTTAACCACAGACCACATGAATACTAATAGACACGCCATTGAGAAGGAAACGTGGCGCCCATATGAGCAAACGCTCCTATTACCGCGAAAAATTTCATACATTTGTAGGTTATTATTATATTGTGTATATTATATTGTGTAGTATTATATTATATTGTGAAAAATAGAAAATAAACCATGTTGTACTGTTTTATCGTACCGAATGAGATGGCAGGGTTTAAAAATTACGCTTGAAATGATTTTATTTCATTAGTAAGTAGTATAGCTCTGTATTTCTGTATGTAATTGCAAGCTACGCTGAGAAACTAAAAGAATTGACTTGAAAGGCGTATCCATTTAATCCGCGAATTTAACCCCTTAGAGCATATATGGGCAACAACCGGCCCGCGGGCCAGATTCGGTCCGCGATACATTTTGAAAAAACCCAATTTAAAAAATATTACATTAGGTACTTATACTTAGAGATGTGATAAACGGCTTTTAATTATTAACACGTTTAAACGTTTTGCTTATACTTTTAAGCGTGCTTAAAAAAGCGCTTTTCGTTTAAACGCTTTTTTAAACAAAGTTGTTGATCGTTGAGAAGGTCGATTATAAAACGAAGATTTAAGTGAATTAGTGGTGACCGATAAAGCCGAGAGCTGAAAAAAGCGTTCAATGTTTTGTGGTTTTGTTAGTGTTATTACTTATTACTAGTTTATAGAAATAACGTTTTTTTTTTATATATATCATAAGATAGCAAACAAGCAGATGGGTCTCCTGATGGAAAGAGTGAACCATCGCCTATAGACACCAAAGATGTTAATGGTGCGTTGCTATCTCGTGGCGAGGTCTAATGCCACATGCATAAGTTTACCGGCTACCTTACCCTCCAAACCGGAACACGACAGCGACAAGCACTGACGCTATTGCGGCAGGAATAGGTAAGGCGGTGGTACCAGACCCGGGCGAGACAATGCAGAACTCTACCACCTAGTATCCACGATGGTAGTGACTCGATAGCCAATCGGTCGCCTTTTACGACCTGCCTGGCAGAACGGCAGTTAGCCTATTCTACAAAGGAGGCCGGGACCAACACGGCGGAGAATTTTTAATGCCACATTATAAAAAAATAAAAATAAAAATTTTGTCCTAAAAATAAAAAGCAATGTTAGGGGTGGACAACCCTTATCACTTAGGGGTATAAAAAAATAAATAGTAGCCGATTTTCAGATCTACTGAATATGCATATAAATTTTCATAAAAATCGGTCAAGCCGTTTCCGAGGAGTATGGTAAATAACATTGTAACACGAGAATATCTGAAATGAATAGTAACACAATATACACTTTTTTATCCATTACCTAATTTCAATAATTAATATAAACAAAATTGCTTTGAAAATTTGTAAAGGGATTCGTGTCATGTTCGTACGCGCGCTAAGTAAAATAAACAATTGATGAACGCGTCGAATTTCTTCAACAACGAAAAGCGTACTGGAACTTGAAAAAACGTAAGTTGTTAATTCGTTATAAAAAGTACTAAGCAACCAAAAACGGAGCGTTGTCAGTCCGACACAAATATTGTGTAAACAAGTAGAAAATAATTTAGCCACTTAATACGATAACCAATCCAAATTGTTATCGTTTCTTATAGCAATAGTAATAAGGTTGTTAATCCAATAAAATGAAAAATTATATTGAGTCTTAGAGTATAGAAATTAGGTTCTTTATTCTATTTTATTTTGATTTTTAACGTTATTGAAATAAGGTTACTTTTCGTCAAACATGATTACATGGTATTTAAATTTTTGTATCTTAAACATCAACGTTTAAACGAAAACAGCTTAAATCCGTAAGCGCGCTTATAGGCTTATTTTGAAAAGCCTAATTTTTTAAGCCTATATCGTTTAAACGCCCACGACTACATACTCACAGGAGTGACAGTAGGCGGCAAACATCAAATCCTTTGATGTTTGCCGCCTCACTTTGATAATCGCCGGCACTCGCTTGCTCGATCAAATTCTTTGAGGTTTGCCGCCTCACGGGCGACACGAGTGAACAATTAAGAACAGATAAAATCCAGAAGCTTACTGCAAATTTGGAAAAATAGCGACAAATGTGTCATGAACAAAGAACACAACTTGATAATGATGTGAAAGCTAGTTTTATAGTTAGCTCAAAATTGGAAAAGGCATGAAAACCATTTGCCGAAGGAGAATTTATCAAGGAGTGTATATTAGAAGCTTGCAGTGTTTTGTGTCCTGAAAAAAAAATTATTTTAAAAAAATTAGTTTATCAAGACGAACTGTTGTTCAACGTATAGAAATGATGACTAATAATATAAAAACCACATTGACTGACCATATGGCTGGTTTTGAATCATTTTCCATAACATTAAACGAGAGCACTGATTTGTCTGACATAGCTTAACTGGTTATATTTGATGAGGTGTTGATAAGGAGTTCACTGTTACTGAGGAATTGCTTGCTTTACAGATGCTTAAAGTAACCACTACAGGAGAGGATATTTTTATTGAAGTTCAAAAGGTATTCGCATGTTTTGACTTGCCATGGTCAACATTAAATGGAGTATGCATTGATGGTGCACCTTCTATGGTCAGCTTACGTAAAGGTTTCATCGGAATTCTGAATGAAAAAGCAACAGAATTAAATGTACAAAAAGTGATTTGATAGTCCTTCATTGCATTATCCACCAACAGAACTTATATTCTAAGTCCATTCGACTCCAGAATGTTATGAATGTGGTACTTGTAGTAAAAATCATCAACTTTATTCGATCCCGAGGGCTTAACTATCATCAGTTCAATGCGTTTTTGGATGAAATATCAGCTGAATATAACAACATATTATTGTGAAGTCAGATGGCTGAGCAATGAAAAAATGTTGAAACGGTTTTACCAGCTTAGAAATGACATACCAGATTTTATGAAAACAAAAGATAAACCACTATCTGAATTAAGTGACCCAAAAAATGGATATGTGACTTAGCACTTCTGGTCGATCTTACAGATTATTTGAATGATTTAAATTTGAAACTTCAAAAACAAGGACAGTTAGTAAATGATTTGTACAGCCATTTGAGAGTTTCAGATCAAATTACGCTTGTGGAAGTCACAAATGCTGTCTAGTAACAGTTACCATTTCAACACGCTCTCTGCGTATGAAAATATTGCTATGGTCAATAGAAGTGTAGAGTTGTGTCTACAAAAAATACCTAAAAGAAGACTTGTCCATAGTTTAAAAAATTCGGAAGAAGATTGATTGATTGTTTAGCAGTACTTAAAAATGCGAACAGTTCTTTTCATTGATGAAAGTTAATAAACAAACACATCGTACAAGACTGACTGACGATAATTTGGAAAATTCTTTACATCTTTGTATCAGTGGGATTAATCCAAATATTGATGGATTAGTTTCCCAAATTCAAGCTCAGCTGTCTCATTGATTTTGGTGTATTTAACTTTCATAGTTTGTAACTATTGCAAATTTAATGATTTAATTATAATGAACTATTTTTTCAAGTTTCATTTTGTTATTTTAATAAATTGTACTATAATAACGTTGTCGTATTATTTCATGTCTAATATCTATCGCAAAAAATATTATCACTACTTTAAAATGTAGTAAGTACTTTTAAATGTGGCCCATAAACTTATTTGCACGCTAAAGTTTAGCCCTCAACTTGTCAAAGATTGCCCATACCTGCCTTAGAGCTTGATTAAAAAAAGTATCTAAAATGTTATCAAATATCACATTACCAAATTTCATCAAAAGTGACTCAGTCATTTAGCTATCAAAACATAACAGACAGACTTTCACATTTATAATAGTATGGATAGTTGTGTTGATTATGATCTATCTGGCCATAGTAACAGTGCTTATCATAATCAAACTCAGCCCTCTAAGGATAAACAGTGTGTATATCACACACTGTATATCCTAAGCGGACTAAACAGAAATCCATGTGAAAATAATATGTTTCAGGCAAGAGCTGTCTTTTACAATCAGAAGGTAGGTCTGCTTTTTTGCTCTCCTATGCTACCAAAGATCCTAAGAAAATGGACATTCTCTTTTATATCCATGTTAAATTTATCAAGGTTTTGAAATTCAGATCAGCCTGTCTATTCAATCTCACCAAACATGACCGAAAATTGTGTTTCCGTAACTGTACTATATCTAATGAGGTAAATATAAAATTATAAACAATGCATTCTTTATGAACCATTTAATTTTGTTCTTTTTAAATCATGTTTTAATCATTTTTACTGAATGTTTTGCCGGCTTAAGAAATAGCTAAAACTCATATTAAAATTAATTTATTCTCCTGTTGATGATGCATCTTTTAGGCCAAAATACATTTGTTTAAGAATTTATATGAGATCACCACATTAACTTAACAAATTGATGAATTATACAATTCAACTCAGGTGCAAATTTTTAGTAGTACTAAGTATTTTTAGTAATATTACTAAAAATGAAAAGACCTGAGGTTGTGGATAGGGTAAAAGTATTATAGCTGATTGTTAGATCAATATGTTTGTCTAGTAATAACAAATAAATATTTGTCTTCAAAATAACTTTGTGGTTTAAAAAATCACAAACATATTTAATTCACTTTCTAATTACTAAAATAACAAGTGATAAAAATTGTAAGTGGTTTTAACAAAACTATTATAATTTAGGAATAATTTAGATGATAATTTTATAAAAAGACGTACAATTCAGACTCTTGAAACAAGTGTAATATGTACACTTGACAATCTAAGACCTAGACTCATGTGCTAGTTACAATGTAACATTGCATGTTATTTAAAGAGCTTTTTTTACAAATACAGCTGTACTATATTTGTAATTATTGTTATAACAATATAATCTAGCCTTTAGATGTGACACTAAAATTTATTACAATGTGGCCAGAAAATGTCATATCTAAAGATATGTTTACACCAATTAACATGCAATACAACTTAAAAAATACTGAATAGCATATCTGCAAAAAATCACATGTAAAGGAATAAAAAATGTTGCAATCCTTAAACAATACAAATAAGTCATCTAAATAATGTCCTTAAATTCCAAAATTCTTGCAACAAAATACTGTTTTGTCTAAAAAGGGGTTTCCTAACAATTAGGTATTTTAGTGAAAATGTAACTACTTCTTTTAGTAATGATTATAACTTGGTACAGGTGAAATAAATTTTATGAGATGACAGTATGACTTACAGATTTAATGGTTTTCTAGGCATTATTTATTATACCTTTTTTATTTTAGTTAACTTTTAAATAAACATAGAGTTAACATAACAATCCATGTTGGATTCACCAATAGATTATAATTAGCAATTGTGCCAATATACAATATCACACAACATTGGTATTATGGTGACTTATAAATTCATGAAATATTAAGTCACAAAATTCATTCTCTATACAGATCTAAATAACACTGTCAAAGGTTTAAAACTTATTCAAAAATACTCTGTCCAAACAAGTTACTACAAAACTAGTGAATCTACACATTTTAAATGGATTTCTTCAATTACAACTGTACATTACACCTCAGGGTACCCGAGGCTCGTCCAAGAATGAATTTTATGAGACAGAAAAAGTTTTATCTGAAAATGATTTCACATAAGCTTCATGTAGCCTATTAACAAAATCAGCATCATGCTTTAGAAGATAATTAAAAGCTTGAAGGAGCTGATTCCTAGTGAGAGGCTCTGGAGAAGGCTGGACATCACTTCCCGTAATTGTAGTAAACATTGTTGGAGGCATCAGTGCAGGTTTTTGTTGATTTGCTAGTGAATTTATAATTGGAAACATACCTACCTCCTCCACTTTTCCTCCGTTAAATGGGGCAATTGTATGATTAGTATCTTGAGATTGATTTAAATATGAAGCTAAAGGTGATGTAGGTTTAGGTGAAGAAATATGCATAAGATTCAACTCCGATTCTAAAGGATTTATTCCACTTCCTTCTCCTCCATCCATTTGAATTTTTTTTACACTTGACACCCTTTGTTGAGTTTGTTTATCCATTGGAGTGGAATTTAATTGAAAGGAACTATTTTGTCTCATAACAGAGTCAAGAGATACATTACCATTTGAAGTTTGGGCATCTTGGGGTGTAACAGAACGCTGTTGTTTTTCTATATGCTCTACAGAGTGAGCAGGATTGCTCATAAGACGTTGTAGAAGAAATGGTGCCTCTCGAGCATCAGAAGGACGCGGTCCGAATATACCTGGCGATGGAAGTGAGGATACCGCTGGCATTTGAACAGCTGCACCACTTCCTGCTTTTGCAAAAAAATCCATCACACTTTGAGATGTCATATCAGGCGCTCGCGATGGTGTTACATCATTCTTATTAGCCAAACCCTTATTAGAATTGTAATCGTCCTGTGCCTTACTCAGCATGCTAAAAATGTCGACTGGAGCACTTGGTTTAGGTGCTGAATAAACTGGATTCTGTGGTATTTCTCCTGATGGTTTAACAGAGTCTTTTACTAAAGAATTCAACTTTGTAGCAACTCTAATACATTCTTCTTTATCATAAAACCATATGCCGTAAATACAACATTTTGCGTTTCGATATAATAAGAAAGGCTCTTTTAGTTGCATTTCGATACCTTTAGATACCGGCTCAATAAGATTATTTGTATTTAATCTATTCATAATCACCAAACTATGATACGGCTCACCATTTCTACTGTACACAAACAAAGCACCCTCTATGTTAGTCTTCTCCCATTCATTTTCTTCAAAGGTATAAAGCGCAACATGCGAAGCACTGTCGATAATTTCTTTTGCATAAGGATCTGCTCTTTTCAGTGCAGCAAAATTCATACGTAATCCAGTGTCAGCCATTTTTAACTATCGTAAACAATTACCAACAAGCATCACCAATGCATCACCATTACAGTAAAATGACAAGAACGAACGGTTTCGCGAATCGCCATATTTGTTACGTTTCATTTCATGTCGTGAATTATCTAGTATCTAAACTGATTTTAAAACTTGAAATTAAATAATTATTAAATATACAAAGAACATAACAGTTAAAAGTAGCTATGCATTACAAGGTAATAATTTACTGAATAAGATTTTTTTCTACAAAAAACCGTTGCAGTAATGTTTTGGTTGCAGTAAACAAAGAGTATACAATACTACTTACTAGTAATGGTGTGACTGATATATTAGTATTCGCTAAGATATTAGTAATATTGAAAGGATTCGTGGATTAGTAATCCGGCGAACTGTAATATGCTAATATTTCATATTCGCCTAATATCTGTAACGGGTATCCAAAATGAATCGGATAATATCATTCGATCTTCGGAATAGTTCGGATTCACTAGATTGGCGCCCGTTCGGATTCGTGAAAATATTAAAATATTTTCATGATACGCCGCGTCGTACGTACGAATGAGACAGACGTATTTCCTGCAGTATGCTGTTGTTTTAAGGTCCAAATTACAGTGAAATATTAGTTAATACTGATATATTAGTTAAGATATTTTCCTGCCGTATCAGTATAAGATCTTATTACTGTTGTTTTAAGGTCCAAATTACAGTGAAATATTAGTTAAGATATTTTCCTGCCGTATCAGTATCAGATCTTATTACTGTTACTTTAAGGTCCAAATTACAGTGAAATATTAGTTAATACTGACATATTAGTTAAGACATTATAATATTTGAAAGTGAATATATTAGTATCACCTAATCCTAAGAAATATCGGTATTAACCCATCTCTACTTACTAGGCACTAAAGTAAATGCCACAGATTGAAATTATATTAGTTTTAGAAATTAATTATGACGTTATCACAAATCACAAGTAACAGTTCTTTTAAAATCTAGGGAACTTGATTTTTAACCATTTATACATATAATTAAAATTGAAGTATCTGTTTGTAATATTAAAATAACCGCTTTTTCCTAAATGCATATGGATGTATACACGGTACACATATCAAAATAACATTTTTTTAATGTCTGTCTGTCTGAAACAAACTGCTAATCTCTTAAACGGCTAGAACGATTTTGACGGGACTTTCACTGGCAGATAGCTGATGTAATAAGGAGTAACTTACGCTACTTTTATTTTAAAAAGTCCGTGTGTACAAAGTCGCGGGTACAGCTAGTTATCAATATAGGTACTAGAAAATGTAAAAAATGTTTAGGTTTTGTTCTTATACATCAAAGATCACCTGTATAACAATAATATATATTTTGGTTGGAATACGTAAATCAGGAAACAATCTTCAAAATCGATAAATGTAATACCTATGTAGGTATTACTTTCTGGGACAGTGCATATATGACCATATAAATGTCCATATATTTATACGTCTATAGTCTGCTCTCGTAGGGATATATCATGTGCATAAATGACCATATATAAATGACACGTTTTTTATAGGTATTTCATGTCCACATATTTATACGTCTATGGTCTGCTCTCGTAGAGAATATTATATTCTTTGGTCTCCCGTATTGGAGATTGACGTTTGACCGTTTGACCCACTTGACAATTGACCAAAAAGGTACCATAAATCAATTGATTGACATAAGACCGAGGAACTTATATACGATAACTGGAATTTTACGTAGCAATATTTGATAAATAAAAATGTACTTTATTTTGTTTATTATAAAGTTGACATTTGTTTCTTACTGGGGAAAAACGTTCTGAGCAAGACAACAACAAGAGTGGATGTTGTCCCTTTCTTGCAATTGCCAGTGTAAATAAAACTATCGGGTGGTAGATTTTTATATATTCGGTAATTGTTAAATCCCTTTTATTCATACACGTCGATAAATACATTAGCGTAAAATGTATTGTAATTAACATAGTGAGTTCTAAAATGTGCTTATTTTAATTATTACGTTATTACTTATGCAATGCATAAACTATTCCTCAAATTAGTAGAATTACTTAGTAGTAACTTGCAAACTACGCACGGCCGCACTTATATATGGCGATTGGCTCATTATTTAGCAGAAAGAGCAATGACGTGTATAATATTACCACTGGACAGGTTATCCCATACAAATGACAGCTAATTTTTTGTGTCATTTCGAAACGCTACACCTGAGGTTCTCGGGAACTAATTTTGACATATGTTGCCATGGTAGTGTAAATATTATGAAGCAGTTACGCATTTTAATTAATTTGTTAATGTTTTAGTGAATTTCTAAGTTTATATTTGGTGTGCTGTGAAGTTTTGAGACAAATGCGTATATTGCAAACTTTCCTACATAAAGGAATGTAAAACTCGTTTCACAGGTACGTGCATGCAGTCACTATTTTTAATCAAAAATTGAGTAACATGGTATTTAAAGCATATAATTTTTACCAGAAACTATTAATACAATATTTTATTTATAACAGAGATATTGATTTTCGGCGGAATTAATAATATTTATTTAATTTTGTTTCACTTAGAATTAACTAGTGATATCCACAGGTCATATCGATAATTTCAATATCGATATTCTACTTTAGAAGTCAAACTCAGTCTTCGTTTTCATAGCTGCATATTTAAGTCACTAATTTATAGTCGTCTTATTTCTTTTGCATTTTAATTAAATATGCCTCACTTATAGGAAAAGTATTGTTCATGTAGCGAACTATAATTTTAATTACATTTTATTTTTGCAGATTTCCAGTCGATTTAACAGAAAAAAAATCAATGACTACAATAATGAAAGCTGTTAATTGGACTCCAAAGAAACCAGATTCTCCTTGTTCACAATATTTTTGATAGTTAATGTTTTATCAAACATTGCAATCGAAACTATCATGATTGAAACTTTTAAAAGTCATTTCGATATTTTGATTAAACCAATTATGACAAAACGTACAGACATAAAAATAATCGCAGCAACAAAAACAATTTCCCTTTATGTAACTGGTGAAAGTATACGGCATTTTTTAACATGGCAAATATTATTTGGCAAAAACATGGCAAAATTTGGGCTTGTCTGTATTATTTTTATTAAACAGGAATTTGTAAACAACTTAATTTTTTAAAGAAACATGAAAGGAGTATTTTCGCTATCAAAGTACAATACAAGAAATAAGAACAAATTAATGCAACCTCCTGTTAACCTTAGGCTAAAATTGTCTAAGAACAATAAGATAAACGAGTCATTTTTTGGACTTTCGGTATACTATCACAATCAAATTCTCGAAGAAATTAAACATTATAAAATTAAACGTATAAAATATTCGGTGTTTTTTACAATTTACTTAATATAGTCTATCTCAATGCCAAATTTCATCTAAATCTGTTTAACCGATATTGCTTGAAGAAAGACAAACAAATATTGGTGTTAAAATATTACTAGTGACCCTTTCCTGCACAATTTTCTCTACTTTACGAATTATTAGAATATATTTAAACAATTTTTCTTTAACATATATCATAAGCAAACAAGCATATGTCTCACCTGATAGAGAAACCATAACCTATAGATAAAAAATATGTTAATGGCACGTTGCTATTTGTACTTATCCTTCAAGATGAAACACGATAATGACGGAATCGACGTTATTGCGGTAGGAATAGGTAAGGCGATGTTACTAAGTACCTGAAGTGGGACGTTGCGGAACTCTTATCACCTAGTAGTAACGATGGTAGTGACATGTAATAGCCAACCGGTCACTTGTTACGACCTGCCTGGCAGAGCGGCAGTGGGTTTTTTCAATGGAATCCCGACCAACACGGGGAAATCTTCATATTATATATATACATATATATACCCACCCACAGCCCACCTAGCCACCAGCTAGGTAGGCACCTAGCTGTAAATATCAAACGATCGATAAACTTATCGAAGATGTCGACATGTGGGTATCACTAATTTTAGTTCCATGGACGCACGCATCGGTCTACAGCGCCAAAATAGCGATATTCAAATAGGCACAAAAATTCTTTGACAGCAGCAAGTCCAGTGGTAATATTATACACGTCATTAAGAAAGAGACACACTCCACCTATGACGTGGTACTCTTCGGAACGATTTTGAAGCGCGTGTGCTCATTCCGGGTAGAATGTAACTTCCTTGCATAAGACTTTAAAGCAGCGTTGCCAGAATGTTACTTTTGTGACATTTTACGTTACTTTTGACCCTCTCATATTACTCCCATGTTACACTTCTCAAACTGTTCCTTTTACGTTTTTTTTTGGATTTTTGATTTATTCTTTGTAAGTTAATGTTGTATTTATATAGTTTTAATTTAAAAGTATTTAGAAAATCAATAATTCAACAACAAAGTCGCGTTTGCAACTGAAATATGTTTATTTTTGCATTAATTGTCTTATACTTACACAAATAAATTTATAAATTATCTGTAGTTAGATATATGGTAAGCTATTGAAATTAATTTCTTAATTAGTTGGTATACATATAACTTGCATATGTTTTTCTTTTTTAAGATTACCAATTAATTATTTGTGCAAAAAATATTACGATTCATTCGAAGCTTTACTAATGGGACAGAAAACTTTTTAGTTTTTGTGTAATAAAGTGTCATTTAGTAGTATTAGTGTCGTTTTTCACATAAAATAAGGAAATGTTACTTTTCTCGTGAAAATGTTACTTTTTGAGCTGTCTCATGTTACATTTGACTAGCTGTCACTGGCAACACTGCTACTAGTTTAGACTTTAGACATTTGACAAATTGACAAATGACATTTTAAAGTTAAGGCGTGTTGGTGGCGGTAGTGTCATAATACGAAGTTTATTAAAACTTTTAAAGTTTTTTTTCTAAATCAAAACAGTATTTTTATTGTATTTGATAAATTTAGGCTACAGTTTAAATTGCTAATGATTTCTTTATAACAATTTAACCTCGTAATATTTTTTAAATAAATTTGTGGAAGCTGTAACACGCGGCCAAATTGTAAACAATTCAACATAATTCAAAATATTTTATAATTTCAAAACAAAATGTCTGAAAATATTTTGGTGATTGGAAGTGGAGGCAGAGAGCATGCTTTGTGTTGGAAACTAGTCGAATCTCCTCTTATAAATAAATTATACTGCGCTCCGGGGAGTGTCGGTATTTCTTCCATTAAAGATAATGTTCAGAACATTGAACTTGACATTAAAAATTTTTCGGTAAGTAATTAATTTAAAAATCAATATTTACGCCGTGTTAGTTCGGGCCGACTTTGAAGAAAAGTTTATCTGCCGTTCTGCCAGGCTATTAGGTACGTATCATCTATACGTACCGTACGTACCTATCATCGTGGCTACTAGGTACGTAGGTAGAATTCTGCATTGTCTCGCCTGGGTGGTACCACCGCATTACCTATTCCTGTCGGAATAGCATCAGCGCTTGTCACGGTCGTGTTCTTGTTTGGAGAGTAAGATACCCGATAAACAAATGCATGTGGCATTAAGGCTCCACCACGAAGATAGCAACGCAACATTAACATCCTTGGTGTCTGTAGGTGATGTTTGTCTCATTCCATCAGGAGTGACATCTGCTTGTTGCAATGTTACGATATAAAAAAAAAACTAAATAATGCATGGTTCTAATTTCAAAAAAAAAAACAAAACACACAGTAATGTTGAAGTGAATTATAAATTAATTAGTTAGGCTTTTTAATTAATATTTGAAATTCAAAAGGTGCAGATTTTGGAGCAACTAACTAGTTTTTCTGCATGATTGTGATTAAGTCAGATGTGCTTTTTTTCATATGTACATATCAAATCTGCCTCAGAAAATAGTCTTTCTGAATAAACAGAGCTTGCTGGTGTAATTAAGTATTGTCGAACATGCTTATTAAAATGGGGAATTCATTTTTATTGTTACTGAAAGCCCATTATTCATATAGGTTTATACTTCTATCAGCTTTTGCTTACAAGATGGAGGGGTGATTTCTACAGCAGTGGTTTTCTTGGGTTGCTCCACTAAAATAAGTATAATACAATACAAGAAAAGGATTACCTGCCAGCATTATTTTTAAATCAGTATAAGACTGGTTTCTTTAACTTCATTTCCTTTCCTTATGACATTAAAAAATTTATCGATTACAGTTGTAGGTGACAAATAAGTTATGCTTATAGTGCGCGTGGAACTAGTTGGCCGCGCCATACGTAATACGTATGGCGCGGCCAACTAGTTCCGCGCGCACTATAAAGCGTAACATAATTTGATATATATTATTTGATTGATTTGATAACAAATAAATTACATGTCATATTCCTTTTTATGTTCAATAATAATAGAGAGTTATTTGTCTGTTCATCATAGGGAAAGGCGATTAATCGGTATTCGGCTATTCGCTATAACAACTATTTGCTGCATCTCTAGTAAGTACTATCTAAATTAGTTGTCAGGTGTAATTATTACACCCTTGATTAACCAACAGTATATCATCTCCTGATCTGATAGCTTTAAAATCCATGGACATATTTGTAAAACAAACTGAAAACAAATGTGCCTAGTAGATTTTAATACTCATATTTTGAAAATCTTATAGGAAACTTAGTCAAAAATATTGTCAGTTAAATTTTTTTTTAAATTAAAAATCAATACTTTTTTATGTAGATAACAAACTTTATTTGAATTTAAGTATTTATTGTAAAAAATGTATAATTAGAATGGTACATTACACCTTGGGCTACCCGAGACTCATCTAAGAATGAATTATATGAGAGAGTTTTATCTGAAAATGATTTCACATATAAAGCTCCATGTAGCCTATTAATAAAATCAGTTTCATATATTTATTTTTAAATATATATAATAATAAATGAATGCACTAATATCCGAGAAAAGAGTGTAACTAAAATATACTAAACAAATCATATTTGTTCTTCCTGCCAAAAGGAAAGCAAATTCTCCCCTCAGCCCTCGCTTTGATTCTGCCATCTCGTCAGTACCAGTGCATTATCATGTTAAGCACACATGCTATGTTTAAAATGCGACAAAAAAGTGCAAAATTTTAAAATGTCTGTCTCTGACCAGACCTGACGGCATGCCTGTCTAATCTGCAACATCTTATCAAAGCCACTAATGCCTCTCAAAGCCACTAATGCCTCTCAAATGCAGCAAATCGCTGTCAAATGCAACAAATGCCTATCAAATGCGGCAAATGCCTATGTCTGTCAGATGATAACCTTAGGTGTAATTAGTCAAGAGTACAGAAGTCTCATTATATGACAGGTGGCCAATCTATTGAATAATAGGGTACATATCCAGTTTGAGATAAGTTGTAGGCTTTAGAAAAAGTAAAAATGTAATTAAGGACAAATTTTCCAACCTATGATTTAAACTACAGCCTCAAGCATCGGAAATTTGGCCAGTACCATTACACTAAATGACAAGAAATATTTGTCTTATCAATCTATACTTCTATCTATACTCCAATACTAATATTATAAAGAGGTAAGATTGGTTTCTTTGTAATCAATAAACTCAAAAACTAGTGGACTGACAGGAAAGTTATTCAAGTTTTTTTTTAAATATTTTACTAGGTGCACCATGCAGCCTGCTGCAATTTAAAAGTTTTTGGTGAATCCTGCGGGAACAATTTTTTTGAGATAAAAAGTGGCATATTATGTGCTATTCCAGGTTATCATCTACATGTATGCCAATTATCATATAAATAATTTCAGACATTTATGTGATTGTGTAACAAACATCCATCCATACATTTAAATTGTTGCATTTATATTACTAGCGGCACCATGCAGCTCACTGCTTTATAAAAGTTTTTGGTGAATCCTGCAGGAAAAACTTAATTTTCCATGATAAAAAGTAGCCTATATGATATTCCTGGACAAAATTTACCTTTGTGTCAAATATTATCCAAATCCGTACTGTAGTTTTTGCATGATTGAGTAACAATCACCCATCCATCCAAACATCAAAACTTTCACATTTGTAGTATAAATATAGATAAATAATACTAATATTAATACAGATTATAAAATAATATTCCAAAAGTAAACCTATTCACAACCACAGTCGGTTACACCTGACAAATTGTTTTGGAAGTTCAAACCCCGATGTCGGGTAATGCCGACACAAACATTATGCAAAAAAACCCTATTAATGCAATATTTTTCGCTGTATTTTTATCGCCTATACCTTGTCAAACAATATTTATTTATTATATTGGTTACGCTTTCCCCATTCGTCATTTATATGAAATAAAAAATAAAACAATGTAACGATCATCCCAAACTGATCACAAAGTCTACGCCGGTAGTGCCATTGCCGTGTCATCCCGACAGCTAGTGATGTTGAACATGCACGTAAGATTTTATTTAAATATTTTATCGCTACTATGATTTTTAGAAATAATTGCCAAATTAACAGTTCTGAAAGGTTTGACAAATATTTAAATAAAAACAACAAACTTTTAAATAATTTATAAAATCGAGATTGCAGCTAGATAAATAAACATTATCGACAATACCAAAATTGCTATTTTACCCCGCACTAAATGCAATCGTCTTATCAGCACAGTGCAGTGCACTGAAGCCGTCGTCGATATTATACGACAAATTGTGACGTCAGATACGGGCTAGTGAAGTGTGTATTCTTTTGAAGAAAAAAAATACAAAGGATAGGCACGGTCTCGCCGTTCTGTTCTCAATTTGCAATTTTTTTTTTTCTAAATACATACTCCTGCTCAGCCCTTTTCTTATATGGCCAGGCAACGTCTGAAAGGAATATTAATTGGGCGGTAGTCGTGGTGACGGTGACGGCATTATTACTGGCGCAGGAGTCACCATTTTGGGTTGGTTTTAGCACCGATAGAGGAAATCTGAAGCCGTGGGGGCTTTCTAGGTCTTCCGATAGCCCCCTTTAGTTTTTTTTGCCGGAGACGCGAAGCTTTTTAGGTTAGGCGCGTAAATATTTACGATAAACTGTAAGTTGATGACAGATCCGAATCAGAGCGCCCAAACTTGCATGTGATCTTGTTTGCCCTACGCCTAGAGTGATTTTAGAAATCGCGAAGGCGCGGAGGAAGGAAGCGCCCGCCCGCTGCAACAAAGCTTAGGCACCTTGCGAGCTACAGCGGCTGAGGCTGGTCCAGGTGACCAAAAAGCCGAAGCTGTGAAGGCGACCAATGGTGCCTGTGCTTTGTTACGTAAGGGCGGCGGGGCTGCATTTCCCGCAGTGCCGAAGCACACGCAATCTGACTAGTATATATAGTTAAAACTGCAGTAATAAAGGAATTGGGGGAAGGGGAGGTTAACTGAGACTAATTCGTTTTTCCTAGTAAGCATTAATATTAGGTAAATTCTGTGGTTTCGAAATGCCAATGTTGGCCTATCCCAACAACGCGTGACATCATAAGGGAACTGGAGGTGTGCCACTGCTATTATAAAATTTTTAATTGAGTACGAACTCTGGTAATATTTGAGTCTAATTTTTAAGCTACATATTTCAATTAAAATTTTGTTAATTCGACTATTTTGTTTGAGGTGATGTAAATTGTTTTGAAATAAAACAAGCCTAACTATCTGAAAAATCAAGTTATCAATATAATATTTATATTTCCATCGTATGCTCATGGTCCCATCTCTATTTTTGTACAGTGTTGTTTACAATAAATCATGGTGGCATGTTTGATTGTTTTGTACTGTGGCTGTGAAAAGGTTAAAAACCATATATTTTTCTAAGCATATCCATTTTATTATAAGAACTGCATGACATGGTAACACTGGCACATAGATATGGACGTATCAGCCAAGGGCTGCTTGTAAATTAATAAATAATCATTTATGAAAAATTTAAACTTTCATGATTAAAAAGATATAAAAGTGTAAATAATGAAATAAAAAAGGTTTTGTTTGAAAGATTGAGACAGAGAAAGAAAAGATTGAAAGAGAAATGAGACATAAGTTTATATTTATATTTTTATTAAACCTCATGTATATCAAATATTAATATCCTATTTATATACACAAGATTTGAATAAAACATATTTTTATTTTCTTAGAAGCCAAAAAAAGTGTTTTTAGTCCCAATTTAACTTATTAACAGAAATAGGTATATAGATTTTACATCCAATATTTTTTTACAAAAAAATAATGAGCTTCATGAATTACTAATATAACTAAAATGGTCTTTATGTGGCGGAATCCCATTGCCCCAAGCAATAATAAAAAAAAGGTCTGCGTCCTACAATTTTTACTAAAATTTATGATCTTAGGTTTTTTAAATACAGAAGAATCAATTATATTTGTCTAGAAAAAAAAATACTCTTGATATTTATAGAAATATATATGTTTTTAAACTGGTTTTAATTTTTAGGCAACAGCAGAATGATGCAAACAAAACTCAATAGATTTAGTTGTCATTGGCCACTAATTCTCATTTTTTTTCTAGACAAATATAATCAATTCTTCTGTATTTAAAATACAGAAGAATCGATTACATTTGTCTAGAAAAAATATACTCTTGATATTTATAGAAATATGTTTTGTAAACTGGTTTTAATTTTTAGGCAACAGCAGAATGGTGCAAACAAAACTCAATCGATTTAGTTGTCATTGGCCCTGAAGACCCTCTTGCCAATGGCATTGTAGATGCTCTGACACAACATGGAATCAAATGTTTTGGCCCTACTAAAGCTGGTGCAGAGATAGAAGCCAATAAAGACTGGTCAAAAAAGTTTATGATGAAATATCAAATACCAACTGCCAGATTTCAGTCTTTCACTGATGCAAGTATGGCCAAGGAATTCATTTTGAAGTAAGTATAACTATCTTGTTGGTCTAGTGATTCCATTCAGCCATAGATAGTGATGTCACAGGGTAAAATTCTGGGCTGGAACCAATATTATTTATTGGGTTTTTCTAACAAAAACAATCCAGCAGACTGGGACGTTGCTGATAGCTCAAACGCTACTGGTAGTCACATAGGGCACCTTTGTCATGGAGAGCATGTAAAGATCTACAGGTCCAGGATTTTGTAAGTTACAAATTGTGGATATTAAAGTTTGTGACCATGCTACTCACAATCTGTTTCACTAGCAGCCAAACCAATGGATTGTGGTAAACTTAGTGACAAATTGATAAGTTTCACTCGTGTTTTCCCCTGTGTTGGTTCCGGGCTCCTTTGAAGAATAGACCCGTTGTCGCTCTGCCAGGCAGGTCGTAAAAGGCGACCGATTGGCTATGATTAGATTGGAGCCACTACCATCGCGTGACTACTAGATGGTAGAGTTCTGCATTGTCTCGCCCGGGTCTGGTACCACTGCCTTACCTATTGCTGCTGCAATAGTGTCAGTGCTTGTCACTGTCGTGTTCCGGTTTGGAAGGTAAGGTAGCCGGTAAACTTATGCGTGTGGCATTAGACCTCGCCACAAGATAGCAACGCACCATTAACATCTTTGGTGTCTATAGGCAATAGTTGACTCTTTCCATCAGGAGACCCATCTACTTGTTTGCTTATGATATATAAAAAAAAGAATAAAAAAAAAGTAAATTAACAATGCAAAATTTTAAGCACACCAGTGATTTAGTTTAAAAGTGTATTCTATACACATCTTTGATTTATGCTAGAAGAATAACCAGTTCAATTTCCTATATTTTATGGTATTTAATATTCACATTTCTTTTTTCTGCACCTGACAAAGAAACTAGGTAATTAAGACTATTGCATGATGAATTAATTAAAAACTTTAAAATCAGTAAAAATGTGGCTGTATACATATTTAGCAAATTTTTTTTTTCAAACCGACTTTAATCAATTAAATTGTGATAAAAAATTGTAGAGTACCAAAAACTATTAAAAAAATTAGTCAATGAATTTAGGTATGTAACCAAAATTCATTGATCCCCTTTTATTTTAGCTTTTGAGGTAAGAATGTCTATACATAAGTGTTTTGTTAAATTGGAGTTACCAACCCTATACATATTTCAAAAACTGGGAGTTGAAGTTAAATTAACCAGAACAATCTATTTTAAAAAGAAGACACAATAATATCTACAGACTACAGTAGAGGTAGCTAATTTGTTATGTAGTGAAAACGAAATTTATAATAATATTCATGTTTTTTAATATTTGATTATGTTTGAATAAAATGATCTAAGCTACAACAAATTAGTTAAAATATGAAATATGAAATCCAGGAAGGCTTAAAATTTATCTAGAATAGCCTAGAATATTAGCGAACCTGGAATATGTCCTGGGAAAACAAGAAGTTGGCAACTCTATGTTACATCAAATAATTTGGAAATGCATTGATAACTGCAAATAGCTGTTGTGATTTCTGACCTCTAAATCATGTTGTAATTATCTGCATTGTAATAATGTATATTTTTTATTAGTGCCCCCTACCCAGCCCTAGTTGTGAAGGCATCTGGGTTAGCAGCTGGCAAAGGTGTAGTGGTTGCATCTTCTAAAGAAGAGGCTTGCCAAGCTGTGGACGAAATCCTCACTGATGCTAAGTATGGATCTGCAGGACAAACAGTAGTCATCGAAGAGTTGTTAGAAGGTGAAGAAGTATCAGTGAGTACTTGTATTTATGTTCATTTCGCCGTGTTGGTCCCGGCCTCCTTTGTAGAATAGGCCAACTGCTGTTCTGCCAGGCAGGTCGTAAAAGGTGTACCGATTGGCTATCGAGTCACTACCATCGTGGCTACTAGGTGGTAGAGTTCTGCATTGTCTCGCCCGGGTCTGGTACCACCGCCTTACCTATTCCTGCCGCAATAGCGTCAGTGCTTGTCGCTGTCGTGTTCCGGTTTGGAGGGTAAGGTAGCATCTGCTTGTTTGCTATCTTATGATATAAAAAAAAAAAAATTGTCTTAAATCTGTGACTTTACACCGTGTATTTTTGGTTTAGAGCCATATCAAATATCAATCTGGGGATCTTCAAGAGAAGAGTGAACAGGTATAGAAAGGAAGCGCGTTCCATCTTAGGCCTAATTTTAGCTTACCATCAGGTGAGATTGAGGTCAAGCACTTACCTATCGATAATAAAAAAAAGAATATTTACTATGCCACCTTTTTTGCAATATATCAGTGCAAGTGCTACACTGGGGTGTATCATTGAAGATAAGAGAGAAAAAAATGATTTTTTTTATACTATAAGCACGATGTACAAAAGAACAGTGGGACATCGTGTTTGAAGTTAGGCAAAATGCCGTTTTTGCGTAGGTATTTGTTATTGCTGCAGGGTTGTCAAAATATGTATAAATTTGTGTATTCGTAGTATGTGTATGTATATTAGGCTGGTCGTTAAAAATTAATTTTTTTGCGACGCCCCCTAAAAAGTTCTTTTTGATGAAAAAACACTGGGATTTTTTTTTTAATTCAAAACAACACGTGCCTCTACACGATCTAAGTTAAATTTTGTGTATAATCATCTTTTTGGGGAATTTTTCAGGAAAAATACAATTTTATTCGAAATATAAAAAAATTATAGAACTCAAATCAATAAAAATAACAATATTTGATCAAAATAACAATCAACAAAAATCCGAATTCAAAAATTTTTCCAGTTGATTTTGGTCTATTAAGGGGAACGGGTGGTCTAGCGGTCTAAAATTTAACCTATTTTAAAAAATTTATTTCCATATGAAGGTAATGACTAATCCTTTCAAATTTTTTTCACACTTATTCTATTGCTTATCAACTACACAAAAATAAAAATTAAGACAAAAAAATTTTTTTTTTCAAATTATAAAAATGGCGCTGAAATTCCCCTCTTCAAAAAAATGGACCTGACTGGCGAGGGTTGATTGATCTTTACCTCTGATCGGGAAAAAAATGACGGATTTTAAATTAGTATAAGTATAGTTATCGCAGGAACTAGAATCGAAAAAAAAAATTAAAATAATAATCCCAGGATTTTTGTCTTCTAAGTAATCTGAAATTTATAATATCCTTTTTTACACAGTTTTTTTTAACATAATTTTTAAATTTATTGACTGATAGATCTCTTATTATAGTTTCGTGAAATTTATTGTCAAAGCGTAACGTATGCTGTACCGATACCCATATTAATTTTATTTAAAAAAATTGCATCCGCCGTCTAGAACTCCGAAATACATGTCATACCTACTAGATGTGCCCGCGATTTCGTTCGCTTGGATTTCTAAAATAAAAGTGACCTAAGTTAATCTTTATTAGTCCTGTCAAAGATTGTAAAAAAATGTTATTTTGGTATATCGGCATCACCGAAAAAGAATATATAAAGAAATATATATATATATATATATATATATATATATATATATATATATATATATATATATATATATATATATATATATATATATATATATATATATATATATATATATATATATATATATATGTATATATAAATTTGGAAAAAAAATAGCCTATGTTTGACCCTAGATCTTCAACTATACCATGCCGAATTTCATGAAAATCGGTCCGGCGGTTTAGCCGTGGAAGCGTAACAGACAGACAGACAGACAGACTTTCGCATTTATGATATTAGTATATAATTATGTATGGATTTTAAGAGATGTTGCTTTTACTTTAACAATATTTTTCCTAGACCGAATTAAAATTTTCGAAGCCCCCTAATTTTATTAGTTACCCGATTCGATATTTTTCGAAGATAGAAAAGAAGGATTTCCCGTCAAAACGAAGCTGTTCACAAAAACTCAGCTTGTTATTAATCAAAAGAATCTGTAAACGGTTGACCCTGCGGGCCATCCCTGAAACTTCCCGCTAAATTAAGGTATTTTAAACTCAAAAGAGATTTTTTCAGTTGAAACATCTATTTTGTTAAAAATTGCAGTATATTGATTTTTGAAAAGCTGTATATTTTGGAAACGATGATCGTATTTGATCTTTCGAATGGCATTCAACTCAATTTTTGAAATCTAAAATAATGTTTTAGCTAAATAACCGAAAGGTCGAAAAATATCGAAGCAAAGATAAAAATTATTTATTTATGAAATTGTTTTTTAAATTTTCGTCATTGACGAATCACAAACACATCCGCCCCTTGGGTAGGAGGCAAAAACAGACCGCTACCCATCACAATCTGCTGACTTATAGTGCCAACCGCGACAACGGCCTGCAAAAGAAGGCCATGATAGGCGCGTAACCGGCACTTTGCTCCGGATCAGGCAGTGGTCTGACGTACCAAGTGGGACGTCCACAGAAACCTGGTAATCATCCGGATGAGAGACCAGCAGAAGGTCTAACAGTGAAGGCGTATGGTCGTCCACATCTGGAACACGCGTAGGCAAAGTTACCAGCTGTGTTAGACCATACGCCAAGGCAAAATCGTGAACAGACCTCCCCGCATGATCGGTAGTGCGAGAACGTAGCCATTCGGCGTGATGGGCATTAAAATCGCCTAAGATCACGATCTCACCGGAGGGGGTCTGTTGTAATACGGAATCTACAGCCGTTTGTATGCGCTTATCGAGCTGTCGACTTCAGTATTTCCACTATTCTATACGTAGCCAGAGGATGGATAGGTCCCGACCTTCAAGTTTGCCGAGGCGCCGGTAACAGATATCTTCTCTGACGTAGGCGCACACACCAGCCTGTGGTACAGAGGTGTGTTCCAATTGATACCCCGGGTAGGAGAGGTAAGAAGTATCAGCCGGAGAAGATATCTGTGTCTCAGTCAAAAAGATGCGACACTACGAAAGAAAGGTATATGACGAGCACATTTTCTTTCACCCTAACGGCCTGGCCAACAAATGTATGGGGAAGTACTAAATATGCCACGCGGTGCGGGACGGGCGGGGCGACGGACGAATTTTGCCAAGCGTTTCGGGTGCGCGGCGCAGGACACGAGGAGCGAGTGAGACAAATGTATGAATCAGCTTAGCGCATGACGGCGGCCTTAACGAATAGTCTAGGAACCTCTATGAACATTTTAACTTTAATTTTTAAATACTATTCCAGTAATTTGTAAGTCTTCACCACATCATATAGTATAAAGTCCAGAGATACAATTTTTCTTTCTTCCGACAAAATGTTGAATATTCATAAGAATATAAGTTGGGTCGCTAAAAATGGATAGTTTTATTCTAGAAACGCTATAACGTTGATAGTATCGATAGTATTGAACGTTGCAAGTAAATAAACTATCGATTGCGTCGATAGTATCAATCATTGGAGATAAACAAAGTAGTATCGATACTTTTGATAGTTTATTTTTAAATCATGCATATTATCGATTGTATTAATAGTTTTGTACTTACTGAGGTAATGAAACCATATCGATAATGGATTATCAAGCGGCCACACTATAAATCAAAGGTTTTAAGTTTCGACACTCATTCCAAAATTTGTCTTGATATAGTACGTATTTCTCATACTTCTTGTGAAATCAACGTCTATACTATACCTCGATTCTTATTTAAATCATGTACTGCACATTCTCTTCCATATAGTAATAAGTAAATGTTTTGTGTTTAGCCTCGCCTTGCCCGCCGCGCCGCCGCACTGTGGAAAATAGTAGAAAGAGAGCATATCATAAATGGTTTTTAAAAATATCACAATTTGAATGAAATGTTTATTCCATTCGATACTCTAATAACCAAATAATCCTAATCAGACATTGTTTTGTACTAAAACTGCATATATATATTTTTTTCTTAGGTTGAAGTAAGTTGAAGTAGCGGATGGCTCATTCAAATGTTTGCATACACATAATTCAAATAAATATTGTGAAAAAAGTATTTAGCACATGCATGCGGTTTTATACATTTTTAAAAAGGATATTTTATGTTCTTAATAATGAGCTATTAACTTTTTTTAATATGCTTTTTATTTTTGAGTAAGTACTTAAAAATTGACATACCCTATTTTTCACTTCATTTTTTTTCTTCGAAGGTTTTCACATTTACCCACGTCTCCCCACGCGTAACTTTATGTGTTATTTGATAGCCCAACTATTCATAAATGAAAAATTTAAGAAATCAGCTGCGGAAGTTTGCGGCCCTGGAAGTAATGGGAAAAAATGTGATAGAGGTCGGAATAGATAATTCGGTATCTTTTGCGGTTACTGCTGACATAGTTTATAAAAACAATATTAACCACAATATTTTGATAGCAATAGCTTATTATCTATTTTGCACTCGTCCTACGTGAGTAAATATGCATAATATTGATATTAGTACGTATTTCATATCTAAAAAAGCAGTATATAAGGGGAAGCAAATATCTTCAAATTGCACACTTCAGCGTGTATTTTATATTAAGTGACACTAATTTAAATTGGTTATTTCCATTAAAATGTCAACTTTCAACTGTACTAAGGGCGATTTCATCATTCCCTATATCGAGCGTGGCAGAACCTTGGAATCGTTGTCCATAGTTCTACAGCAAACATTAAATGTTTCTGAAAACAACTTGTGTTTTGTAATTGGTGACATTCAAAGACATATTCTGTCTTCTTTCAATAAGCGCTGGGGCTCAAGCATCACGGAAAAAGGACCAATTTATTCAGAATAATTCAAGCTGGCTGGAGTCAGGATATTCAGTACAGTTTCCGGAGTTTGAAGCACATTCACTGCCATCAACTTCTGGAGAACGAGGAGGACCGTGCATTGCTTATGGAGACTCCTCAGAATCAATAAAGAAAAGGAAAAACACTCTTTTACTAGAAGAATATGGATTTGAGCACATTTGTAACGCATTTTTGCAAGGACTGCAGGCCTTATGTGAGTATGCAGAGGCTCATCTTGTTGAAGAGCTAAGAAACTCTGACAGCGAAAAGAAAAAAGTTTTCTCGAATATGTGGAAAGAGTTAAACCAAATGAAGATTTTATCTGATACAGAAGTATTGAGTGCATTTATTGATTTGGATCTAACTAAAGCACAATATATGTGCCTAAGAAATTTAACCAACGAAAGAAAGTGTACGATATTTCCCCCATATTACAAAATACAAGAAATAAAACAAACTTGCTATCCACCATCTTGTACAATCGAAATCACAGATACTTATGCTAAAGTGATTAATATACAAGACTTACTGGACCACACAGTTGCCAGAATTTTAAAAATTGATTCAGTTTTCCAAGAACAACACAGAAATTTAATCCTTTACTGTAAATGGGGATGTGATGGTTCATCTGGCCAAAGTCAATATAAGCATAAACTGCCCGAAGAATCGGAAACTATTTCAGATGCCAATCTGTTCGTCACTTCATTAGTCCCCATTAGATTAATTGATCACCTCTCAAAGGCCATTATTTGGCAAAATCCAGTACCTTCATCTGTTCGTTATTGTAGACCCATTTCTATTGAATTTTGTAAAGAAACTTCTGAAAAAACTAAGGCAGTTGTAGACGAAATTACCAGACAAATTGAATCTTTACACCCGTCATTAATAAACAAAGATGGTGTTGCAGTAAATGTGAAGCACGAACTTTTTCTAACAATGATTGATGGTAAGGTGGCTCAGGTCCTAACAGAAACTCCATCGGGTTCTACGTGCACGATATGTGGGGCTACTCCTCGACTTATGAATGATCTATTAAAAGTGACTGCTAGACCTGAAAATGAAAGTGCTTACCAATATGGATTATCCACATTGCATGCCTGGATTCGCAGCATGGAAATGGTATTACACATTTGCTACAATCTTGACTTTAAGACTTGGTCTGCTACAACAGAAGAAAAAAAGAAATTGAAGAAAGAAAAGAAGGAATTTGTTCAAAAACGTTTCAGGGAAGAGCTAGGATTAATTATCGACAAACCTCGTCAATTAAGTGGAAACTCAAGTGATGGAAATACAGCACGAAGGTTCTTTTACAATTACACTTGCTCGGCGAACATAACAGGTGTTGATGAAACATTGATTAACCGCTTGTATATTATTTTACAAGCTCTATCTTCTGGAATGATGATCGATCCCGAAAAATTTGGAGTTTATGCCTTCGAAACTGCGCGAATTTATGTTAGTAACTATGGTTGGTACTACATGCCATCCTCCGTGCACAAATTACTTATACACGGAGAAAATGTGATCAAACATTTTTCTGTACTTCCTATTGGGCAACTGTCGGAAGATGCACAAGAGTCGCGTAATAAAGACTACAGAAATATGCGCTTGCGCCATGCTAGAAAATGTTCCCGTATAGATACAAATGAAGACGTATTTAAAACGCTTCTATATACTTCAGATCCATACATTTCAAGTTTAAGAAAGCCTTATGTGAGAAATGTGAAGGATCTTGATGAAGAGGTACTAAGTCTTTTGAAGGTGGTACCTGAAGGTGATCCTACATTTACACCGGAAGTAATTTTAGTTAGGATAATAACAATTAGATATAACATTATAAGTAACTAAAACCTAGTTATATAAAACCAATAATATTATAAGATTTGTCTAATCTGAGATCAATTAGTTTGGTGTGAGGTATAGACAGGTACTATACGATTTTATAATTTTATGTATTTTATTATGCTTGTGTGATAAGTAATTGTTTAAGCTTTCTTAATTTTACTCATATTAGTACTTGTTTATAAAAAATAAACATATAACTACTCGTATTACTTTTTTTCCCTTTTCCTTTTTTCACCTTAAATGAATATGTATACATTGAAAAAAAAAATTGATTATTTTTAAAATCTTTGTATATCACTGTATACATGTGCCAAATGTCAATACAATACGATGAAAAACCTTGAAGTTACAGATTTTTGATCCGATACGGACCCAAATTTTCCACTGTGCGCCGCCGCCGCGCCGGTTCGATTGGGCGGGCGGTAAGGAAGCTGGGGCAGTTACTTGTTTGGACTGAAATAGTGCCTAGAACTTGGTCTAAATTTAGATCCTTGTATTTTAAGAGGGCGAGATTTTTGGATAGATACTGGTATATAATAATAAAGTAAATAAGGAGCCTTATTATGCATAGGTATTTTTAAGTGAGATAGACCTCTCTTCAGGGATTTTATTTTTAAGCTTATCACATATATGATTTAATTTTAGTATTTCCTTCATAGGTTCCTGATAACCGAAGGTCACGGTACAAGACATTACATACTTTGTCCATTGGGGACATGAGATTAGATAGTACAATATTACATTAATAATATTGTATTTAATATATTAATTCTATTTCGTCGCTATAGCAATAAGATAAATTTTCGTTTAGGTGAGATTTCGTAAGGGTCATTGGACGTTTATTGTGTTGGAGATATGGACTTATTTTTAAAATTTGCGTATTATCTTAAATGTTTAGTCTGGATAAATTATTTGTTATTATACCAACAAACTTTATGGATCTTTATATACATTATTGCTCATTTTTTAATGACTTATTTAATTGCTTACATTTTACTATTTTTTAATTTTTCACGACACACTATCTTTTACGAAAAAGATTCGGTTTTTGTTTGTTTGATCGCATCAATCTCTAGATGAACCAGTCTGATTGAAGAACTCTTTTTGTGTATGATAGCCGCATTTTTGAGGAAAGCTTGCAGTTTAAAATAGCCTTTGGAATATACGTGATCAATAAATTATATTGTATATGTATAAGTTTTAAATCTTTCATCTAAAATGCTTTCGACATCTCCTAGGCAATTATAGCTTCAACATTTGTGAGCTGAAATATAATTTATATATCGGGGTCTGAGTGCTTATGAAAATATTTCAATATTTAATGTGTATATGAATGCTTTTGTATTAGCAGTTTGATCACAAGTGAAACGTTTGCTTACCTTAAGGTTAGATCGATTCATGTAATTTGAGCACTGATTTTTATCCATATACTAATATTACGAAAGCGAAAGTCTGTTTATCCGTTACGCTTTAATAGCTAAACCGCTGATTTTTTTTTTGATTTTAATGAAATTTGGCAAGGAAGTAGTTGAAGACCTGGGGTCACACATGGACTTACTTCTTTTAAAAAATCAACTCGTAAGGGGGTGAACTAAAGGATGAAAGGTTTTATGAAAGATTCCATGTCATGTTACTTTACTGGCGGGCGAAGCTGCGCGGGTAAATTAGTTTTTTAGTTTCTATTAGTTTTTTAAGTTTCGCAACGTCTTTTCCGGATTTGCTAATTTTTCCCTTTAGAAATAGCATTAGAGCTTTTTAATATCTTGTTTTAATTTACAGAGTATGACAGCCAGCAAATTTAAATACGTGGTATTACGAATCGAGCACAGTATGCCGAACTGTAACGGATCACAGTACAAAAATCCACCTCAATCGTTTTGTTGCATTTTATAATATGAACTATCACACACTATGCCGTAGCGCAACGAGACAAAAAATTGCGCATCAAAATTTGTTGAGTGCAATGCGGTCCGACCCGCCTCCCTGCGCCACGGCATAGTATGCTATCGAGAGCGGGATTAAAACAACAATCGATTACTGATCTTCTGTATCTCTTGAATCCTCGATCAAATCCTTACTTTTGTATTGGCCCAAATGGGAAGTATATCCTCCCAATCAAAAGAAGAATTATTGAAATCGGTCCAGGTGTCCTTGAGCAATCGGGAACAAACGTTAAACATATATAAAAAAGATTCAAATGAATTATTAAACCTCCTTTTTTTAAGTTACCATTACCAACCTATACCTTCTTGGTTGTAAGTGCCTAACCATGGGAGATGCACTGAGTCTGTCCTAAGGTTCTCTTCTTTATGCATTTCTTGACTATAAATTATTTAACTCTGACCTCTGGTCTCTAATGACGCTTCCGCCTTGAAGGGGTGGTTTAACAGCCTTCCCCAATTGGGGTCAGAAGATACATTTTTTAAACCATTGTTGTATCCACAATTGGGCAATTGTACGTAGCTGGTTGAATTATTCCAGCCATGCCTATATGTTGACCCGACCTGTTAGTAATATTCAGGCAAAATTTGAAGTAAATCCATGCAGTACATTTTGAGTTTACCCCGGACCAAGGAAGTTATATTCTACCCGGAATGCTTACACGCGCTTCAAAATCGTTCCGAAGAGTACCACGACATGAGTGGAGTGTGTCTCTTTCTACTAAATAAAGCGCCAATCGCCATATACAAGTGCGGCCATGCGTAGTTTGCAAATTACTACTAAGTAATTCTACTAATTTGAGAAATAGTTTTTGCATTGCATAAGTAATTACGTAATAATTAATATAAGCACATTTAAGAACTCACTATATTAATTACAATACATTTTATGCTAATTTATTTATCAACGTGTATGAATAAAAAGGATTTAATGATTACTGAATATGTAAAAATCTACCATCTAGATAGTTTTATTTATACTGGCAATTGCAAGAAAGGGACAACATCCACTCATGTCGTTGTCTTGCTCAGAACGTTTTTCCCCTCTGTTAAGTAAGAAACAAATGTCAACTTTATAAGTAACGAAATAAAGTACATTTTTAATTTTCAAATATTGCTTTGTAACAATTCCAGATATAGTATATAAGTTCCTTGCCCCGGACATACATACAGATAAACTGACAAAAATTCTAAAAACTATATTTTTGGCTTCGACATCGACTGTAGATCACGCCCCAAGTATTCTTTTAAAAAAATATTCAATGTACAGTTTTGACTTTCCTACGATTTTATTATATGTATAGATACTTTTGATTGCAGGTTCTAGCGTTCACCGATGGCGAAACAGTATCAGTGATGCCACCCGCACAAGACCATAAACGTGTAGGAGATGGCGACACGGGCCCCAACACCGGTGGTATGGGGGCTTACTGTCCCTGTCCACTCATCACGCCGGAGCAACTCGCCGATGTGAAGGATCAAGTGCTGCAGCGAGCTGTTGACGGGTTAAAAGCTGAAGGCGTCAGATATGTTGGTAAGTCTTCCAAGACTGCAAAAGTATAGGCACAAAACAAATAGGTACAGAAGTCAATTTCATGCATGTACTTCATTTTTCATTCCTACGTTCGGCGCTCGCGTTAGTATTATTAATTTTTGCTTATGCCCCGATTACACTTTGTTTAGTGAGAGTGCGAGTGTTTAATGCAGGTGTTTAGTATTAAGCAAAAACACGTGTATAACACGACAGCTGTTGATTATTGCGAGTGATTAGTAATCAGCGTAGTAAACGTGAATAGACGCTGTTTACTAATCACTCGCATTAGTCGACGGCAATCTATACCTATTTTTGCTTAATGCAGGTTGCATTAAACACTTGCAAACGCACTATTCAAAGTATAACTGATGCTTTATGCACAAAAAACTCGCAGTGGCACTCGTATATTGGTGTTTTATTTTTTGTTGAGAATGAAAGAAAGAAAGAAAGAAAGAAAATAAAGAAAGAAAATATTTATTTGCAAGAACATGGGTGTTACAAGTTGTTAAAAATGGAACAAGGAGAACGGAAATGTACACCAATAATAATTGAAATGTTTTAGTATTATTGGTGTACCTGTTACAAATTTTCTGCACAAAAAAATTTACTGACGCGTGTCCAAGCGGGTGGCACTCGCGCTTGAACTATCCCCAACCATTCTGAGATATCTTGTCCGTGAGAGGTGTCTTAGTGTGCGTTGCTCGAGCGCCCTTTGTAGGTTGACTTCTGTACCTATTTGTTATGTGGCATAGGTGATTAACAGTAAATAGTAGAAGCAGTACGGGCGGTTGGTCTCTAAACCTTTTGCTCTGAACGAAAGGTAAAAAAGGGTAAATACCCACGTAGGGGTAAAACACCTTTTTATGAGCATAATGAAGATGGAAATAATGAATCGATTTTTTTTAATATTATAACAGCATACAAGCAAATGGCTCCCCTAATAGAAAGAGACAATCGCCTATAGACACCAAAGATTGTGGCGAGGTCTAATGCCACGTTCATTAGTTTACGGGTTACTTTACCCCCCAAACCGGAACACGACAGCAACAAGCACTGACGCTATTGCAGCAGGAATAGGTCAGGCGGTGGTAGCAAGACGCGGGCGAGACAATGCAGAATTCTACCAACTAGTATAGTAGTGACATCTATAGCTTACGTAGGCCATTTAAGAACTTACTGTTAAAATGGCAGAAGGTCTGTCCTAAGGGGTCTAACACAATAATTCTTCACAATAGTAGAGGAGCATAAGAGGGGATTTTGGGATTTACTCAAGCGCGTCAGATTAAAACAGGATGGTACCTCGGCTACTGTTGAGCCTCTCTACCAAATATAAGCACTTTGAGGCTGGTACAAGGCCAGAAAAAACAAACAAAATTCCGAAAACTTCCTAATGTGGAAATTGTCAGATTATATATTTTTTTATTGTTTCATAATTTCCTTTAAAATAGAAGAAAATTCAAACGCGCTCGAGAATGTCAAGACAACGTTTTCTTTGCAACTTTGTGACCCTTCCACTCCTTTAAGCTGCACTTGAATCGGGAGATTTTCTAAATTTTAGCTGGTTAACTACCACCACCAAACCGCCACTTAATCTGACGCGCTTCAGTGTTTCCGTGTCAATGTTTTTTTAAACTTTTTTATCTAGATTTTTTCCCAACCATTAAAATGAAAACATTGTATAACCTTTTGTTTTTCCTATTTTTTAAATTAATCTACAAAACACAATAGGTCCCTATGACCCATTTAGCATCTTGGGCTCCCTTACTACAATATCCGTGTTACTTTGATGGCAGTGCTCAAAATCCTTAACCGATTTACGATATGCATATATCAAATAAGTCAAAACAAGTGTAAGTATAAAATAATACGGACCGCTCTTTAACCTTTGATAAGGAATAACTGTCATCTCGTGCTTAAATCGTATCATGTCAATGTAAATTATAAAATTATTACTTCGTAGAAATTTCCTGTACCTTCTTGCTGTAGTATAGACTTAGACATGGTTGTGTTATAAATGTCTAGCGACATAGGTAACAGAGTCCCTTTTGAAATTTGAAAAATATATTTTTTATATCATAAGATAGCAAACCAGCAGATGATTCGTTGCGTTGCTATCCGTGTGGCGAGATGGTAGTGTCACATGCATATTCTGCCGCCTACCTTACTCTCCAAATCGGAACATGACAATGACATTCATTGACGCTGTTGCAGCAGGAATAGGTTAGGCGGTGGTACCATATACCAGGGTGAAACGTTGCGGAACTTTACCACTTAGTGGCCACGATGGGGACGATTTCCTATTACTTGCTGTTAAGCATCTCGTAAAACGCGAGAGAAAGCTAATACGTGGCACTAATATCCAGTGTTGCCAGTGACGGATAATTAAATGTAACATGAGACAGTTAAAAAAGTAGCATTTTTTATTTTGTGGAATACGACACGAATACTATGACCCTTTTTTGTCTGTAGATCTGTAGACAAAGAAATTACAAAACTCAAAACTACAACACAAAGCAAAGACAAACTGTCAAACTGAACTGACACAGACGCGGGACTCCTGGACCCCCCACCCCCACCAGTCGCTCGCTCGCTCGCTCGCCTGAGTAAGCGTGTGTAAGATTTAAAAATATACGCGAGTGAGTGAGTATGCGTTACGACGAAATGACAGTTATATTTTATGTGCTGGAAAATATTTAAATATTTAAAAAAAAAATTCTAAAAGTAACATTGCGAGTCGTGTCACATGGAAGAGTCAAAAAGTAACGCAAAATGTTACAAAAATAACATCCTGACAACTTACGTACTTGCGTGTGAGTGTGCATACATATGCACACTCACACGCAAGTACACGCATATCCATATACACACACTCACACCCTCGTCATTACTACTTAGTGACGTAATTATATGTAAATATTAAAAAATGTAAGTCGTAATTGGCTTTAAGAATAATTTTAATAAGTAAAATTTTAAATAGATTAAGAGCTGTGGACTTTGTTATACAAAATAAATAAATAAATAAACGCTAGTCCTTACCTAACCTGTAAATCGGAACGCAACAGACATTAAGTAGACATATTAAAAACCACATGCAACTACCTTTAAATGGTAAACTTATGCATGTGGTTTCAAAAAGTAAACGGATCATAAACGCGTACCTATGTAGAAGTAACTTGTAAAGCTAACTTGGCCGAAACATCGAGCTTTCTAAGTAAATTTTACACCGTGTTGTTCCGGGCCCTCGTTGAAGAATTCACCATCTGTTGTTCTGCCAGGTAGTTCGTAAAAGGCGAACGATTAGCTACGCGAGCCACTAACATCGTGGCTACTAAATGGTAGAGTTCTGCATTTAAAAAACATTGTTTCACCAACATTTAGTTGAGGTTTTTTCAGAATGTCTCAAATCGTTTCAGATTTTTAGGGAGTTTTAATTTGGTGAAACTCAATCGAATTCGATCGGTCAAGCCTTTCAAAAGTTATGAGAGGTTTACATACACACGTACACACACATACATACGTACAGACATTCTGACGTTATCGTGAAAATTGATTGAAAAGGTTCCTAGAGCCTGAAAACGCGGAGATCTTGTCAAAACATGGTTTTTGAAAATAGGTATGAAATCAGTGATTTTAGAGGGACGTTAATAAATACAAAGAGTAGGTAACTATCTACTTTCTAATACCTATATGCATATCCATACTTTACAATAATTTAATTTTACAACAAATATTCAAAGATTGTAGGGTCACTAGATATTTTGAACTCGTTCTATCCTGTTTTATATCTTCGATGTGTTTGCGTCAATCCAATTGTTGCTATCAATTTCTTTGTAAAAAATCGCTTATACGATCACTAGTTCAACATTTCATCGTAAGGTTATCTTTGTTCTTAGTGATTAGTGTTTCTAAGGGCAAAACATCTAGATTTGTCTAAGCTTATCCAGTTTTATTGTATAAGTAGAAATTGCGTCTTAATCAAATCATATATTTTCTTACATTCACACTACATCATAAAGAGATAAGATTTTATCGCTTGTTCATAACGAATTAACTCTAAAGCTACTGGGTTGGTTTTAAAATTTCTTTCTCCAAACAAAAGCTATATTATCACTGTGTAACATAGATTACTTTTTATCCGATTGAGTAAAAGAAAGTAATGTGTGCGAGCCACGTAAACGAAGTCGAGTGGAACATCTAGATGGGTTACGTATAATCTGATGAAATCCTAACTAATATAATAAATGCGAAATTAACTTTGTATGTTACACTTTGCCTCCTCTGTGGTTTAGTGGTGCGACCATGAGGCTCCGGGTTCGATCTCCGGGTCGTGAAAATCAAAAATGTGTTTTTTTTTTTCAGTTCTAATTTTAATTCTAACAAAAATAACGTTGCCCGGGATTGGATAAGTGCCCGGTCGGCGATAGACTTGACATCATCACATTGTGAGACTAAGTATCTTCGGCTAATCGTGGGTGCACTGGCTGTACCTCTGCTTACCTCTTCGGGGATACGGGCGTAAAGATACTTATGTTACTCTTTTTTACCCATCATTGTGAAGTTTTATGTACGTTGTCAGAGTGCTAAGTGTGAGTTTTTCTTTTCGCATTCGATCGTGAGCGCGTTGGAGTTTACTAAATATTTGTATGTGATTTGTACAGCGCCACCTAGTGGTAAACGTGAGAAACCAGTTTACCACTAGGTGGCGCTGTTCAAATCACATACAAATTCCTAGTAAACTCGAAACGCGCTCACGATCGAATGCGAAAAGAAAAACTCACACTTAGCACTCTGTAGTACAAAAAATGTGTAAAAGTTTGAGCTTACAGGCCATCCCTGAAACTTCTCGCTAAATTAAGGTATTTTGAGCTTAAGGGAATATAAACTACGAGCATAGATGTTTTCGGTGCAAACATCTAGCTACTTAACAATAATAATTTGCGTTAACCATAATTTTAAAATATATTTATAAATGTTTGTCGCCTCTGTGATCTAGTGCTCCAGCGATGACGTTGAACACACGAGGTCCTGGATTCGATTCCTGAGTCGGGCACGTAAAAAAAGTGTTTTTTCAGTTTTCTGAGAAACACAAAGTTGCCCGGGATTGGAAAATGTCCTGTTGGCGATAGGCTTGCCACCTATCACATTTGTGGGACCAAGTATCTTCGGCTAATCGTGGGTGCACTTGTTGTACCTCTGCCTACCTCTTCGGAGATTCGGGCGTGAAAATACTTTTTTTTTTTTACATAATTTTAAATTACAAAAGTAGGCTGGAGTCCACTTTTAGGCAACAATATGCCGGTTCCAGAGGACTCCGCTCTTCTATCTCACAATTATATTATTTATTAGTTATAAAATAACAAAATTTTAGTGCCTATAAATTACAACTTATACATATAATAAAACAATGACAGTATATTGATTTTTGAAAGCTGTGTATTTTGGAAACGATGATTGATTTTGACGTTTCGATTAGCATTTAACTCAATTTTTGAGATCTAAAATGTTGCTTTAGCTAAACAATAATCGATAGATTGTTGTTGTTGAATATTTTCATAAATGATAAATCCTAAACAAATTGACCGATTTTGATCAATATTTGACGCAGTTTTAAAAGTGAAAAGTTGATGAGATTTTAAATTCAATTTGTGTATTAACCTGAAAGTTATTTCAAAAATATTAAGTAAGTTTGCTAAAACAACGTAATTTTAATATTTGAAAAGTTGTAACTTTTGAAAATTAAATTAGTTTTTTTATTTTCGTAACGGCATTTGACGTATTTTTAGTACAAAAATATCAAAAAAATATTGGTTCAAATTTTCATTTAGTCCAAGTTAAGTGGAATTCAATCGAATATTATCAATTGCGTTTCGATCGGACCAGCCGTTTAAAAATTATGAGATGTTTACATGCACACACACGTACATACATACAGACATACTGACGTCATCGTGAAAATAGTCGGAAAAAATTCCTAGGACCTCAAAACGTGGAGATTTGGTGAAAACTCGATTTTCTAAAATCGGGGCAAAATCAGTAACTTCCTTATCTTAGCGGGAAGTTAAAAAATTCAAACGGTACCTTTCGTATAGAATAAAAATAAGGTTCCCAATATAAGCGCGCTAAAGATAGTAACCTATAGTTATTGCATGGATTACCATAACAATTTTACAAATTTTGTAGCAAATTTATTGCATATTAGCAATCGCGACTTCGTTCACGTGGCCAATAATCATTACTTCCCTTTGTTCTATTGGATAAAAATACCCTATGTAACCCTTAGATATTGTTTTTCCCCAGTGTTGGTCCCGGGCTACTTTGAAGAATAGGCTAACTGCTGTACTGCTAGGCAGGTCGTAAAAGGCGACCGATTGGCTATGCGAGTCACTACCATCGTGGCTACTAGGTGGTAGAGTTCTGCTCTCGCCCGGGTCTGGTACCACCGCCTTAGCTATTTCTGCCGCAATAACGTCAGTGTTTGTTACTGTCATATCCGATTGAGACGATATTTGTTGTTTCGAAATGGAAATAAACAACAATTACATATGATCGTGAGCGCCATAATTTTACGAGTCTACTATACTGCCTTACTAATTTATTCAACTGTAAGTACATGTTGGGTGCAACAGAGAAAATCACGCCCAAAAATTTGTACCTTTATTTGTGACGCTACAAAAAAATTATAATAGACATGGAAAATATCTTGATTAACCAAAACTTTTGCAACGTGAAAAATAAAGGTGTAAATTTTTGGGCGCGATTTTCTCTGTTGCTCCCAACGTGCACTTACGGTTGACTAAATTAACAGGGTAGTACGAGTATGTCTTAAGATGAGTGATTTCAAATGACATATCCATGGTAATAAGTCATCAGATAAATTGAGTACAGGGAAAAGCTAGCACAAAGAACTGAAGGGTTCCAGAAGCGATTCGAGAATATTACCGCAATTTATTCCAATATCACTTTCCTGCAAAACAGTAGGGCTACTCTTGAAAACCGATTTCAATTTTAAATGAATATTTAATGAATTTCATGCAAAATTTGAAGTAAATCCATGCAGTTCTTTTTGAGTTTACCCCGGACATATATACAGACAAACAGACAAAAATTCTAAAAACTATATTTTTGGCTTTGATATCGATTGTAGATCACGCCCCAAGTATTATTTAAAAAAAATATTCAATGTACAGTTTCGACTTTCCTACGATTTTATTATATGTATAGATAAGTCGGGTCAACATATAGGGTACATATTATAACGGTATCACCTACGAGGGAGGAGCTGTACGAAGTAAACGAAGTCCGCGCGGTCGAAGTCGCGGGCAACAGCTAGTACAAAATAATTAAAGTTTTAAGAAACTACGACTTTTATAAGATGATTGTTAGTATAATAAACAATGTAGGCGAAGTCGTGGGAATAGGCTACCGTTACAATAAAACTGATTTGAAATATTTCCCTGACGTAATGACTATATTTTTGAATGTTTTCCCTTGACCAATACGATGTCAATTGTCGATATGTTATCACTTTAAATGTTATTTACTGGCCTGGTTTTTTTGCGATTAATTTGTTATTTATGTATATTCTGAATAAATATCTCCAGACACAACAGTCTTGCTTGTCTGGTGGCCCTTTAAATTAGGCACGTAAATTACTGCTACTTCTAATTTATTTCATTTCTTGAAATAAAAAAAATTACAATGATTTCAAGTTATCCGAACCTAAAATGACCATAAGCTATTAAAATTAACTATGAATTATAACTTGTGCCGCTCCTATATGAATTGGAAGATTTCATTAAATGTGAAATTTCACAGACCAAATGAAGAGGGGTAGCAAATGGGATGTATGAAAATGCATTTTATATGATATTTCACATGCTACTTGTGAAATATGTCATACCTACTTTAAATTAAAGAATATTCTGTATATTAAATGATTTTAAATTGATTTTTTTCTAATATCTAGTATTGCTTTTCTAGATATTAGAAAGAATTACAATTAAAAATTTCAAGGATGACTCTCCTGATTAACATGTCTTTTGCCTCTATCTCGAAATATATATCATCAAACAAATTAATGGCGTGTTGCTATCCGTGTAGCGGGTATCTAACGCCACAACTATACTGACTCACTCTCAAAACCTGAACACGATTGTGACAAGCATTGATGCTATTGCGACAGGAACAGGTAAGATGGCGGTACTATTTCCGGGCGAGACGTTTCAGAACCCTAGTAGGTCTAGTTGTCAGACGCAAGTAACATGTTTGGCTAATCGTTCGACTTTTACGAACTGCCTAGTATGATGGCTGGTGATCTAGTAAACGGCCAAGACTAACATGAAATATAACCCTGGTAACGATTACCGCGACAACTGGGACACACAGGTTTTGTGTTTGTCTGAGGCACGGGATTGTTAATATGCTATTAAATCAGATTAGGTATCATACAATTTCGAGTGAAAGCTCGCAAAATCGAATAACTTTTGCCCGGCACTCCCGGAACCCGGCAACTCATGATCCGAACAGACATAACTCATGATCTGAACAGAATAGGCTAAGCGCTAGACCACGAGGGGTATAAAAATTCTACACAAAAGAGCATTACAATTAGTTTTTTTTACTGCAGTACACTAAGCATTATTCTAATAAAAATGCTAGATGGATTTGCTGTACACAAAAAATACTCTGCAATAGGTATTGTCCATTTCTAGAGTTCCGAAATAAACTAGGAAACCTTATATATCCGTTCGTCCGTCCGTAATCTAGCTCAAAAATCCTTAGTACTAGAAAGCTGTAATTTCATGAATAAAATATTAATCACGGCACAAAGTGGTAACATAAAATCTTAAAAAATATTTTTTTAGGGTAGCTCGCCATGTAAAATTTAAATGTTAATTTTCTTCCTTACGTAGCCAATAGTGTGGGGTACCGTTGGATAGGGTTTTAGAAAATATTGTAGGTTTGTAAAAGTATCTTCACGCCCATATCCCCGAAGGGTTAGGCAGAGGTACAGCAAGTGCAGCCACGATTAGCCGAAGATACTCGGTCCCACAAATGTGATAGGTGGCAAGCCTATCGCCAACCGGGCACTTTCCAATCCCAGGCAACTTTGTGTTTGTAAAATATTAATATTTAAAATGCTAATTTTTGTTAAAGTGTCGCCCCACCCCTCTGCCAGCTAAACGGTTGGTTTTGGGGGTAGTAACAAATTCACGGTAGTAGTAAACATAGGTAGTAAATATAATGAATTTAAAAGGAAAATTATCACGGCTTAGTTGGCTTCATGAGGTTTTGATTTATTAATAGTCGACCAACATTTAAATTGTATTTGGAGTTTTCATAGGCGGTGACGGACGGTGTCAGTCTGCAGTGCGGATATGCTCTACGGATATGCTGTCATTGACGTTAAATAGGTTAAATGTTCATAGTATGAGACAGTAAAAGCCCTTGAAAAACTTAAAAACAACAAAGAAAAATTTCGACACGCTAGGATTTGAACCTTTGACCTTCCCTCTAGCCAGGATGCTCTAACCGTTTGACACAGTGTCGACTAGTTCAAATTACACTTTTTCAAGATTCCCAAGCACGGAGTGAGTGCTAAAACACACATATAATTAAGAGACACGAAAGTATTGATCAATAATATAACTGTCAATTTCATCTGTAACGGTGAACTCATTTAACTAATTATACATGACGTATGTATATCTGCCGATCAGTACAATCGACGTAATTGATCATATAGCAAAAAAAAATTCGCCACTTTGAATTAGTCGACAATGGTACTAATGGTACATTGGTTAGAGCGTCCCAGATTAAGGGAAAGTCGCAGGTTCAAATACTAGCGCATCGCAACATTTTTCTTTGTTGTTTTTAAAAGATTTTCAAGATTTCCAAAGACCGGGTCGAGGGCTAAAATACACAAATAAAAGCCCTCTTCTTAGTCCACATTATTTCAATGGACAACTTCGGAACCCTATATTGCGCATGGTCCGATAGGCACTTTACCAATTTTTAGAATAAATATCTGTTATCATACGCGAGCGAGCCGACGAGCTAGGGTCAGGCAATGGGCGAGGGCAGGTCAAGCCGCGTGCACATTGACAAATGCTAAAGCACAGACATATCGATTAATCAATTATTATTATTATTACAGTTCACGGGACTTAGGTCATTTGCTGTATATGTAATATTGTTGCAACATGTACTCATCGTTCAGGCTTAAAAAAAATGAATCGTACATACATAATGTTCACGCCAAATCTGTAGGCAGTAGGCAAAAGGAATTTATTATATCACGATATAGACGGCCTCGCCTTGGTTCCTCCATATTCATAACTAACTCTCCATACAAACACGTCGGTTTCAGAGACTCTTGATTCTACCGTAGGACACCACTTGACCACATGTCAGGTCTGTTTTGGTCTGCCTCGGTACCTATATCCACCTACATTTGCATTGTACATCTGCTTTGTTAACCTTTCTACATGTCCGAACCAAAGGAGCATGCCCTTTCTCATTTCTTCACAAACACATTGTTTCAGACTTAACCTCTCTTTCACTTAAGTATTACGAACTCGGTCCGCGAGCGTTGGGTCACATATTTTCCGTACATAAAGCGATTTCATCTCGACCGCGTTAATTCTACTTTTATACCCTTTCTGACATACTCAACTTACAGTAAATAGAGTAAAAAAAAAAAATAAAGTTTTATATCAAAAAATTTCAATCTTCTTTGCATTTTGGATATAATGTAGCCTTACTTATATAAAAAGATATGTAAAGGTTTTTTTTGGTCGGCCACCACCGGCAAGAGTTGAAAAAAAATATTTTTTGCCATTACAGAAAAACTGTATAAGTTAGACTCAAGTTTTAAAAATAAAATCTACACATTTTATTTTTAAAACTTGAGTCTAACTTATAATTTTAACATCAAAAAACTACGTCATAACTATTTCTCCTCTGGCCAAAATTAACTGAGTTAGAGAAATTGATGTGACGATCCGCAACATCTAAAGACACTAGCAGTAGCTTCTCGTAAGGTGCTTGCAGATTTATTAGGTTCTTCTGAAAATTGAAAAAAAAGAATGAAAAAAGCAATTAAAGACATCACAATTGTGTTTGGTGTAAAATTTATATTTAACAACCATTTCAGAGGGACATCGTAATTTGTTTTCAGAATATCAGACCTCTAATAAGTTATTATACTTATTAACATTTCAGGCAATCCGTTTTGGTTATTGAAATTTGATTTATATTCGCCTACCTCGCCACAAGATAGCAACGCCCTATTAACATATTTGGTGTCTATAGGCGATGGTTGACTCTTTCCATCAGGAGACCTATTTGCTTGCTATTTGCTTGCTATTTGCTTGTTTGCTGTCTTGTGACAAAAAAAAGTATAACACCGAAAAACGTACGATACACTACGAGCATTGAACCCGGAATTTCATGATCTGAGTGCTAAGTGTGAGTTTTTCTTTTCGCATTCGATCGTGAACGCGTTTGGAGTTTACTAGGAATTTGTATGTGATTTGTACAGCGCCACCTAGTGGTAAACGTGAGAAACCAGTTTACCACTAGGTGGCGTGTACAAATCACATACAAATTCCTAGTAAACTCGAAACGAACTCACGATCGAATGCGAAAAGAAAAATTCACACTTAACACTCTGGACCGAATAATATAACTACTAGACTATGAGGCAAAACAATTACTATTTTCACAAATACGACCATATGTCCATTGTTTAATTGGTCTTACAGAATATTTACAGATAACCATGTATATTGATAACCGACGCCACAATTACAGTTCTGCGCGACGATAAATAACCGATAGTGCGTGACAAATAATCTTAAGTTAAATTATAACGACCACGCATATAGTAAATAAGACTATGTCGTTTAGAGAATAAGGGTGTTTATTCTTAAGAAGCACTTGTTAAGATGAGTTAAAAAATAAAAAATTTGCGTATGTTTTGTTGTTGATTTTATTTGTAAACTAACGTCAGAGCAATGTCAAGGACTATTCAGCTAATTGAATGTTGTTTGTGTGTATTTGATCATGTAACAGTGACGAGGTTTGGATAAGACGCGATAGAGATAAGTAAGGCAAAACAAAAAATAAACAAATGATGAAACTTAAATATAATTAAAGAAAACTAAGATTCTCTTGCAACGAACTATTTAAATTTGCAAGTGCAAGTGTATCTAAGTAATTATTTAAATTGTTCAAATAATTACTTAGATGCATTTGCACCAAACTTTTGAAATAAGTTTAATCATAAACTATTTCAAAAGTTTGGTGCAAATGCATTTAAGTAACTATTTTTTTTTATCAAAGTCCCGAAAAATTAAATAATATTAGTTAAAAGACGACGTTCGACGTTAAAAGTTGGCCTATACCTTATATAACCTAAAGTATCTTCACGCCCGTATCCACGAAGAGGTTGGCAGAGGTACAAAAAGTGCACCCAGGATTAGCCGAAGATACTTGGCCCCACGATGTGATAGGTGGCAAGCCTATCGCGAACCAAGCACTTTCCAATCCCGGGCAACGTTGTTTTTATCAGGAAACTAAAAAAACACATTTTGGAATTGTCCGACCCAGGAATCGAACCCGGGACCTCATGTGGTTAACTCCGATACCGGACCACTAGACCACAGAGGCAATAAAGCCGATATACACCTTATTACCACCTAAATACCTTATATAGAAAATCTAGCATTGTAATAAATATTTTGAGCGTGGTCTGGTAACACTTGTGTCAAGAATAGCGTTCCAGGCTTAAAGTTTTAATTTCTGATCAAAATTTCTTCAAATGGTAAATGGTACTCACGTCTCGTATATCAATTTTACAAAAAAAAAATCGAGACAGAAAATTATTTAATAAAAACCATGGGACAAGTTACAGATCGACAGCCTGTTAGTTTATTATTTGTCTAATGACCAAAAATCAATAAATTCCAGTTTAGTTCTTGTTATGGAGCACCATTCTTTTAAAAAAAAATTTCCACACCCTTACTATAACACAATCATTTAAACCAATATTAGTGCTATAAATAATAACAATTTGATATTTTTGTAGTTTGAACGCGGATGAACTTGCCTTAAAATATTGTAAACTTATCTATAGGGTTGTCAATTCCATGGGCGGGTGTTTCCCACAAACAGGTAAAATCTTAGGTGAAATAACATTTTTTAATATAAAAGAAGGGTGCAAACAGACAGGAGGCTCACCTGATGGTAAGTGATCACCGCCGCCCATGGACAACTATACTATCAGAAGACTTGCAGTTGCGTTGCCGGCCTTTTACGAAAGAGTAGGCTATTTTCTTCAAAGTCCCTAAGTCATATCCGTTCGGTAAAACCCCTGCCGATAATTGGTTCCACAGAGAAGTAATGCGTGGAAAAGTTTTTAAATAAAATATGGCATTTATTAATAAGACATAAAATGTCGATTTAGGTAGATGTGTTAACTTACAATATTTTTTATACTGTGTAAAACACGTCAATTTAGTAGGAATGATGACGTGTCTAATGTTGCAAGTGTGTAAATAAGAAATGTGGCCCGTGGGACTTTGATAATATCACTGGACTAATTACACAAATCGGTCTAACCCTAAAATACCTAAGCAAATTATTTGCTTGTGTTATGGGTGTTAGTCAATGATACTAATGCATAGAAATACATTTATAAATACTGTTATACACACAATAAACACCCAAACCCAGAAATACAGACATCTACACTCGTCACTCAAATGTTTGTCCCTGTCGGGAATCGAACCCAATTCCCATCGATTTGTAGTTAGGTTCGCAAACCACATGACTAACAGGGTAGTGTTACTATGATATAAACATTGTACACTAATGTTATACATACAGTTGTATTGTTCCTGTGGAAAATTGGAAGTCGGATAACTCAGCAATAAGGCCTAAATTAAGAAACCTGGATTAGAACATAGATATTCTTCTTATCGTAAAAAATATGTACCTAGCAAGCCATATCATGAAATTCATATGGCAGTAAGACGATAGCTAATTATTTGCCATACTTATGCTGTAAAAAATAACTATCTAAGAAAATAAAATTTGCAGGTGTACTATACGCGGGCTTGATGATCACAAAATCCGGCCCGATGACTTTAGAATTCAACTGCAGATTTGGTGATCCTGAAACACAAGTTCTGATGCTACTGCTGGAAACAGATCTGTACCAAATTATGAAGGTAATATGTGGCATAGTTTAGGAGATTCTATATAGTTTGACTAAATATGGAGTAAGAATATTATAGCATAGTTTAATAGATATTTTATATAGTTTGACTAAATATGGCGAAAGAATATTATAGCATAGTTTAATAGATATTTTATATAGTTTGACTAAATATGGAGAAAGAATATTATGGCATAGTTTAGTAGATACTTTGTACATGGGGCACACTAAAAGTTTTGCACTTCTAACTAATCGGAAATATTTGAATTTCGAATGTTATATTTTTAAAACGTTGCAACCCTCTTAGTAATAAAAAAAACAATTGGCGGGGATTTGTCAATTGTTTTTTTATCACACATCAAAGTTCTACGTACGCAACGAAAATGGAATTAAGTCGAAAAGATTTTAGAGCGATGATTTTTTATGATTTTAAAAGTTCTCTTTCTCCGCAAGACTGTGCCGCTCGTCGTCAAAATGCTTTTGGGAGAGAAGCACCTTGTATGAGCACCGATGGTTTGCTGAATTTGAGAGAGGTCGAGTTTCTTTACATGACGAATTTCGTGAATTCGCGGCCTTCAATTGCCGTCAACGAAAATAATGTTGCTACTATTAAGCGGTTAATTGAAGAAAACCCCCGGATTACCTATGATACAATTCGAGGACTATTGGGGATTGGTATGTGAGCCAAATTCAGAAAATTTTAAACGAAGAATTGAAAGTTTGGAAACTTTGTTGTCGTTGGATCCCTTATGAACTGATAGCGGAGCAGAAGCGGGCTCGCGTGGAATGGTGCACACAGATGCTACTGAAGTACGACCACGGACATTCTAATGCTGTTTATGACATTGTCCCAGGAGACGAAACGTGAATTTATTGTTATGAACTCGAAAAAAACAGCAATCTTGTGTATGGGTGTTTGAAAATGAGAACAGGCCAACAAAAGTGAGACAGGCGAGAAACGTTAGTAAAAAAAATTATCGCGTTTTTTTCTCAGCTACGGGTCCCATCTGTACAATTCTACTTGAAGATCAGAAGAGTGTTAATGCCGGGTGGTATTCTACCATTTGTTTACCCAGGGTGTTAGAAAAAGTTCGCGTAAGACGACCCAAATCCGCATTCTCCTACACCATAATAACGCTTCTTCACACATGGCCAACAAAACAAAGTCATTTTTAGCTTCCGAAAAAGTACATCTCGTCACTCATTCTACTCATAGCCCCGACCTAGCACCCTGTGATTTCTGTATTTTCCCCAAAATCAAAGATTTGATGAGAGGTTTTACTTTTACCAACTCCGAAGAGGCAGTGATAGCGTTCAATCAGCACGTAGAAAACATGCCTTCAGATCTGTGGTCCTCCTGTTTTAAAAAATGGTTCGATCGCATGAAAAAATGTTTAAAATGTAGAGGAGATTATTTTGAAAAGCAATAAACATAATATTTTGGTTATAACATGTTGTTTTTTTAAGTTACGCAAAACTTCTAGTGTGACCTACGTATAGTTTGACTAAATATGGAGAAAGAATATTATGGCATAGTTGAGTAGAGATTTTAAATAGTTCGACTGAATATGAAGAAAGAATAGCTTCCATGTTAATTTAATTAATTACTGATTATAAAATTGTTTTATTTGTAAAATATCATCATACAACTTTCATTACAATATGAATCAATAAAATTTTAGGCTTGCGTGAATGGTACACTGAAGGAGATGCAAGTGAAATGGAACACAAACATGTCGGCAGTTGGTGTGGTCATCGCTTCCAAAGGCTATCCTGAGACATCGACTAAGGGTTGCGTTATTAGCGGTATGTATACTGCATCATAATACTTACATATTATAAGGATTTGGACATTCTTACAAAATTCCGATAAAACGATTAAAGAAAAACAAATGTTTTTAAGTGTTCGAGAATTGCTTAATTCGAAACTGCAGAACCGAATTATAATGAAAACGTATATGATAAAAATATTATCTTTACAATTTATTTAAAAAATAATAATGTGGTTATATTTTAGTGCAATCAAAGCTGATACAATAGACTCTTATCAACTGCTCAACCATTATAAGAAATTCTGTACTAACGGAACGCGTTTTAGTTAAAACTTAATTGATACAATAGAGCTAAATTTTTAGCAATTAACTAATTGATAATTATGTTAATTTATTACTTCTTGTCACAGATAGTATCATAGATAGATTTTGTAAACTATAAGCAAAATTATTCCGTAATTGAAACATCGGTGTGTAGGAAATATATTAAATTGTCAATTAACTTTCGTACTGGACTTAAGTGAAGATGTAAAATGGATGTATTCATCTATGCGGCGCACAGTTCCAATAATCGACAGATTTGTAGCTTGTTTTGCAGAAATAATAAGATCTTACTTCAAAGTAAGATGATAAGAATAAGTAGTTTTATTTATCAAATATTGTTATTTGTTACGCATGCGTTAACAATAACGCTATCATAGAAGTAGGTATAAAAAAGATAAACGTTATTAAATTTAACTAAAAATGCGTAGTTACGCAAGACAAAAATATAATAGGGAACTAAGTCGAAAACCAAACACTGATTACAATAGTATGAGAAGCAATAATAATTTATTATCTTATTAAATTAATTCTTGTAATTAAGTAAATAAATTCAGAGTTCAAGTGTTTGTCTGTAGACTAGTGATTGCTTAGTGGTCGAAATTCGATTATGTCATCGTAATTTTATTATAAATTTTAGTTTTCTGTACATATTAATACTTAAAGCAAAAACTTAGATCTCTAGAGAATTACGCTAACGGAGGAGAATGAAATTTGGCATAGTTAAAGTTTACATGGTGAAGTGCATTCTTTCACCATGTAAACTTTAACTGTGCCAAATTAGTAAAAAATAATAAAAATAAGTTTTACACACACTCACACCATTCATTTAACATACATCCCAGTTATATAGATTGCATGACTATATATTAGCATGGATATGTCATTGAAATCTCACTACTTCACTACATAGTATAAAACAAAGTCGCTTTCTCTATCTGTCCCTATCTATGTCCTTATGTCCCTACGTCCCTATGTATGCTTAAATCTTTAAAACTACGCAACAGATATTGATGTGGTTTTTTAATAGATAGATTGATTCTTGAGGAAGGTTTTAGTATATAAACCTTTCCGATATTCCCACGGGAACAAAAGCTACGCGGGTGAAACCGCGGGCAGGTCGCTAGTATGATATATAAGGTAAAATAAAACTAGCGAAAAGAGGTGATCAATTTATCAACACCTGAACATTTATTTAATGAAGAGATTTTTCATTATATTTATTATATATTATTATTAAATAGAAATATATTTATATACAAATAGAAAATGTTTTGAGTAAAATCTATTAAATTGTCACGGGACAAAGTTGTACGACTTTGAAAAAATATATAATTAAGACCATACCACAACTAGTGGAGTTTAATGGTGTATCCATACTAAAATAACGTCATGCAATCCCTGCAAATTGCACTACCCATCTATGATCGTAATATACACACATGTATATGATTTTGTTTGTGGTTAAAGACTTTTATCAATTCTGGAAGAGATTTTGATTTTTAAATTTCGATCAGAGAGCGATTGCTAGTAAGTAATAATAGGTTGTTGTACAGGCAAAAAGGTAAGTTTGTGGTTAGTTTTAGAGGTGTGTAACTCCGGAGGTATTGAATCAAAGGTACTGGTTCGGGGGCCGGATATTTCTTCAAATTCTTATCGTCTCCGCGGAATTATTTATTCCGGCTAGAATGGTGAGCAACTGAGCGTACTGCGATTAGAATGAGAGAGTGAGTGATGTTGCGATTTGCGGATGATGTCTACACTCTTCTGGTAAGATGCGGTAAGTGATAATCAACCTTAAAAATGCCTAAAAATTTATTTACATAGTACTGTGGAATTAGTGTGAGCGAGAAAATAATAAAGGGAAACCTTGATTTAAAGATATGATCACAGAATATGATACGCTGTAATAAAATAAGGACGAAGTGAGCCTAAGGAATAAAGAATAAATAAGGTTTTTTTATATCATAAGATAGCAAACTAGCAGATGGGTCTCCTGATGGAAAGAGTTAACCATCGCCTATAGACACCAAAGATGTTAATGGTGCGTTGCTATCTCATGGCGAGGTCTAATGCCACATGCATAAGTTTACCGGCTACCTTACCCTCCAAACCGGAACACGACAGCGACAAGCACTGACGTTATTGCGACAGGAATAGGTAAGGCGGTGGTACCAGACCCGGGCGAAACAATGTAGAGCTCTACCACCGAGAATCCTACCACCTACCACCTAGGTGAATCATATCCGTGCCTGGAGGCGGAAATAAGTGAATAAATTCATCCCGAGAAATAAAGATTACCCACCGCTAGTTAGTTTGATCAGTAGTAATGGTGGATAATTTAATGCATAGCGTTAAATTATAGCGCGCTGTATATTCAACGTATAGCGTACGCTATTTATATTCATATTCGGCGCTATATCATAACGACACGCTATATGCCTAGCGGCTAGCGTAGGCCGTAGCTATAACATTATAACCTACGAAGTTACGAACTATGCGATCTGATGTGTAGCGTGCTAGACCGTAGACGCTAGACATTATAACATAGTTTATAGCGTTATAGCGCTCAGTCATCGCTCGTTGTATGATGTTGTGATGAATCACGGCCGGCTATCTCGGCCGGCTCGTGCGGATCAGTGTTCCGATTACACGTTATAATATAGTCTATAATGAAGCGCACTAGAAACATATAGTTTATAGTCTATAATGCGCTATCATAAAATAGTTTATTTGAACAATAATACTAGTCAGTAATGGGGAGTGTGAGTGTGTGTGTGTGTGTTGTGTGTGCAGGGTTGTCGCAGGTGGCGTCGCGGGGCAAGGTGTCGGTGTTCCACAGCGGCGTGTGCCGCGGCGCCAACGGGTCGCTGGTGACGGGCGGCGGGCGCGTGCTGCTGCTGGCGGCGCGCGCGCGCTCGCTGCGCCGCGCCGCGCAGGACGCCACCGACGCCGCCGCCGCCATCGACTTCCCCGGCGCGCACTACCGCAAGGACATCGCCAAGCGCGCCTTCAACAAGTGAGCCCGCACACACGCACCTACACTCCTTCACACACACACATACATATACACACACACACACACACACACACACACACACACACACACACACACACACACACACACACTTTCACTAGTTTACATCTAATACATACAACTCGAATCCTTTACTTAGACACTACACTAAGATGCCTCACAAAATTCTAAGCTTACTTTTTCAGATAAGTTCTATGCAAACAGTGCCCGTTCAACGTGTACATGCGATGTTCGTAAACTAAATATTCTTACGCTATTATTTAAGTTGTCATAACACAAGAATTGTTAAGCAATATTGTTTTCCAAGGTTTTTATATTATAAGATAGCAAACAAGCGGAGAACTGTCCTAACGGAAACGAAACAAAAAAAAATGTTAAAAGTGCGTTTCTCCGTATGACATGATATTAATATTACTTTCTTAAGTTTATTAGCTGTCTTATCTTCCAAATCGGAACACGACAATGAAAAGCATTGATGCGGCAGGGATAAAAAAAACAGTGGTACCAAATACCTGAACGGAACTTTACCACTTAGTAATCACGATGGTAATTACACGTATAGTCAACCGTTCTTCTTTTTCAAACAGCCTCGTAGAATGTTGCAGATGGACTCTTCTTCAAAGAGGCCTGGACCAACAACATTAAATTAAATATTGCTTTAATACTGGTATTGTTACTTAAAAAGATATAAAAACAAAAGTAATAGGGAAATAATGATGTAGATAGATTTCAAAATAGACCTTCTGAATCGTTTTATGAATTTTAGGGTAAGATATCAACTTCGTCTGAATATTAATGTTTTAATTTTGCCTTAAAATACCCTTGCCTTAAACCTAAACTTGCCTAAACTTAAATTAAAATTATAATCATTAATTATATCGACTTAGAAATAAGATCAAATTTTCTGATTGCTACTTTGCTATATTTTGCTCCATATAGCATAATATGGAGACTTTACAACACATGTATAGCAACAAGCAAACATTACTAACAGTAACTAAGAATAAACTATTAAAATCTCGAAAACTGAAGCTTTTAATACAGAAACAAGCTATAAAAACGGCAATTTTAAATCAATTGTTCAAAAATATGGATGGACTAATTTATTCCTCTCTTTACTCCAATAAAAAGAATAGCAACAAGTCAATATAATTTAACGCAACAGCAGCAATCGCCTACAAATATCCTGTTGGAAACAAAACTTGCTAACATAAAGGCTTTGTATATTGGAAACTAATTGTGATGAAACCATCAACTCATAAGTTAAATGATACTAATCTAATAGATTTACAAAGACTAAAATGCATAAATACATACCCTTTACATAGATACTTTACATTATTTTTAACTTTTTACGTCATACATACCTGAATAATCCTTGGTGGATTGATATAAAAATATATTTTTTATTTCTAACGATTTTCGATCACAAGAATTAAATCGATAAACTCCAGTTTTTGAAGTCCGTTGAACAAGTGCTCGCTTGTTAGCACATAAGTACACTCAGTTCTACCGGTTTATGACAATAATTTTCTCATTTTTCCAAAATTATTTAATCAATGCCAGCTCATGAGGTTTTTAGAGTAGCATCGTCTTATTAATAACGATAGTACGGCTTTCACTAAGGCTGTTTAATTTATGATATTCTTGCATACTTGACTCATCGATGGGTAGAATTTGTTCAGGCATTGGCAGTTAGTTTGGATTTAGAATAGGCTTTGATCACGTATGGCACAGCGTGCTTTTTTAGAGGTTGCTTGCTGTGGGCTTTCCGACAAATTATGCAACTGTACCCATTGCTTTACAGCTAATCGGAGCATCAAATTCGTTGTCATACTCTAACTCAAATCTATTAATGTTGGCAATCCCCAAGATTGTATACTATTAATCACACACAAGTGATGTGTTTCAAATTCGATTTTAAACAATGACTATGCAGTAGTCATAGTGAGACGGGTCAGGGCAATAAATGCCGATCGACTGTATGGATCGACACCGAAGATTTTAATAATGCATTGCTACATATATAGCCAGGGATGGATTGCCATATGCATGAGCTTACAGGATAATTTAATTGCCAAGCCAGCAAAGACTCTGTATTGACAAAAATAGATAAGGCGGTGGGCATTACCACCACCAAACTACAACGAGACCTTACAGAACTCTATTACCTTGTCAATAGACGCAGTAGTAATGACACGTTTAGTATTCGCTCGACTTTTCGGAATGTCTCACTGTGCCTCGAGATACAGGCAATTGATATATTCTTTAAAAGTCCAGCTTAACAAGATGGTGATACAGTAAAATGTGAAACTGGTTGGCTATTAATTATTCTGATGGGAAAGGATTAAGTTGGAACGATCCAAATCTTTTCACAATCATTCGCAAACATATAATATTAATGGAATTTGTAAACATTATTTTCACAAACATTCGCAAACATATAATATTAATGGAATTTGTAAACATTATTTAAATAATTTTTTCATTAAACACACGTTTTATATTCTGTTGCGTTCTAATGCACCTTCAGAAATAAAGTTATTGCATATCGATATGTTCACTTCAACTTTCCTGCTTTGCCGTAAAAGCCAATAGGGCGGACATATACTCGTATAGTATAGGAATTCCTAATAAAAAAACAGGATACTACACGATCACATTATTGCTAAACCTAGATGGAAAGCGTGCGCCCTAACTTCTACTTTAACCTGGTGGCACAAGCCAGTTCGCGCCGTTTTAATGATGTTTGTAGTGCATATCTTACCAAATCCCCTATATGACGTCATCAATTTGAGGTCCAGATATAATGTGACTGTGTTGTAAATATCCCTTAAAATTTAGCAACGTAACTGCATGATATTTCTGGTGTTGCAGATGTCCAATGTGTCATTTTATAGCCCGTTTTTCCTGTTTCATACTAAAAAAATGTTTATATTCAGTCGTCACATGATGTGGGAGAGTCTTTATTTTCTTTTTTTTTCATTTCATTAAGGAACAAATATAACGCATGTCTTCTATGATATATAATGCCATACCTGCTTGTTTTCTTTTGTATATTTTGTTTATGTTTGTATGTCGGTTTGTTTCAGTTCGTTGTAGCACGTGCCATGAACTCATTAACCATAAGGTCTTGATTGTTAATATATGAATTGTTGTAAGCTTTTGAAGTTCCTATAATTGCTGCAAACATTCCATTGTTTCATATGGTGTTTTGTTTAATAAATATTCACATTTAAAATGCATTTCATTTTATCATTACCTTTGTTTTGGTTCTGCATGCAACAGCATCATGCAAATCTAGGATAGAATATAGAATTGAAAATATTAATTTGCTGAAATAGGGTAGGATTCAAATTATTTATCAGAACAATAATTCTAAATGCAAATAGCCACACTTCATGGGTAGAACTAATATGGCTTGATTAAATTCAATTGGATAATATAGAATAAGAAATTGATCAAAAGAATAAAGTGTACCTTAATATTTACTACAGTTAATTTTGAAAAAATAAATAAATGAAACTCAATGCAAAACTTAAAATTTCCTAAATATAAATATAAATTCATATTTATCATTACCTACAATAAATTCTACACTTTTTATCGTCGGCACTTGGTGAAACTCCATTTTAACACAATATTTGCTAGCTGATAACACTTGTACTGTTTCACAATAAGAAAATTATATTTAATTTCCGACCGGTTTCGCTTACACAAGCATCCTCAGGGTATTTACAATAATAATTATTAACTAACAACGAAATCTAAATGTCAAAAATAACAGATTTGAATGCAAATGAATATCCTACCCTCAATAATTGTACAGTCTGTTTTTAATCATTCTCTATGTACTACTTCTCAAATAATCAAATCTCAATACAAATTAATTAAATTGCCCCCTAGTAGTTAAATAAAGTCACAAAATTATAATAAATATAATAAAAATAATATTCATAATAAATCTATCTTAAATGTCCAAATTTAAATCTTTAGTCAATTCATTAAAATAAAGTTATTATAAAAATACTGAAGACAAGAATTAAATTCATTATACAATATACAAAACAACCTAATTAACCTACATACAATAACCTACAATAAATCTAAATCAAATATATACTTCAACCATAGCTTCTTATTCATATAATAGTAATGTATGGGACTCATCAAAGCATGCAATAGTGATTAAGTGGAATATGTCAATTTTATACATTTTGATAATTTCACGTGTTATTTATTTATCTTTATTGGACCACATCCAGAATGTACAAGTATGTACAAATGGCAAGCTTAATGCATAAAGCATTCCCTACCAGCTAACCATAGAGCTAACCAGAAAATCACACAGAGTGGTTAAATTTTCGTAATATTCTTAAATATTATCTATATATTTAAAACTCAATGCCACTTTTCGTTGTAATTTATAACTCAAGAACGGGCTCACCTATCCAAACCAAATGTTTTGGCTTTATTCGAACTATTTAGTAGATGGTTTATGTGAAGTTTGCACAAAATCGGTTGATCGGTTCTTCATTTATCACATTTTTTGTATCAAATGAATTCAATAAATGACGATACGTAGCGAAGCACATAACAGGCCGCTAGTATAATATATACATACATTCTTACATATATACAAATAAACATATAAATGTCAATAACAAATAAATACAATTAGTCCGGACCACTTTAAAAGACACTTTAAAATCATCTTCGTTCCGACGAGGCAATTCTTAAATGCCATCACAGGTTTCGTGAACGGAGGCTGAACGTGTCACTACCATCAGGACTACGAGGGTCAAACTGAAAGTTTTTAAAAACCAAAACCTGAGCAAATGAGCAAGTTATTAGTTTTATTACATCTTTTCAAAACAGTGTCCATTCACATCAATACGTCGGTACATCTGATGGAACCACTGAGAAAAGCACTTTGGACACTCGTCCTTAAGGATCTTTTCTACGGCATTTTGAGCATTATAAGTTTGACCCTCGTATTAGGTGATAGAGTTTTGCAAGCTTCCGATCAATATGGAACCATCATCTTGCCATTTCCAGCTGCTTAATGCTCACTGAGTGCTCGTTTCTATCGTGAGAGATGATATTTTGGCTTGGAGGGTAAGTTAACTGATAAACCTATAAATGTGACAATCAACTCTGCCACAAAAATGGTAATGCAACATTAACATCTTTAGTATATATAGGCGATGTCTTAACCTTTTCACTGTAGAGGCATTTGCTTGTTTGTTATCCTTTTAATTGAATCGGAGCAGCCTCAAGTTACTACAGTCCAATGCATGACGACATTCATTTTGAATGAACGAACGTGAACGCGAATGTGGAAGCAATGTGATGGACGAGGTACATTGCGCCTTTGCTTGTAGTAGGGGAGCCTAAGAGGGGATTTTGGGATATACTCGAGCGCGTTAGATTATAATGGGGGGGGGAGGGGGGCTCGCATACTGTTGAGGCTTCAACAAATATAAACCCTTTATATATAGAGCATCTAGGGCAGTAAAAAAAACAAAATTTCAATAACTTCGGCTTGTGGAAATTGTCAGATTACATTTTTTTTCGTTATTCTTACATCATTTCCTCTAAAGTAAAAGTAAATTCAGACGCGCTCGAGTATGTTAAGACAACGTTTTGATCGTCACTTGAATCGTCACATTGTATTTTTAGCTGGCAATTAACCCACCATACCTTAATATGACGTGCTTCAGTGTTTCCATGTCACTGATTTTTTTAACATTTTTTTATCTGTAGATTTTTTGCTCACTGTAATACTGGAGTCGCACTTGCGTCTATCGTACCAAAGTTATATGCGCGTTAAGGCACATACAGTCCGGAATGTATGCGAAAATAGTCGACAATAATCGGTCATATCTGTATTTATCGTGGCATTATACGAAGCTTTGTGACGATAAACGCGTATGCGGCTCCAACATTAAAATACAAAACATTATATAACTTTTTATTCATCCCATAATTTAATCTACAAAATCCAATAAGTTCCTATGACGCTCAAGTTACTATCCATTTATCATCTTGGACTCCCCTACTATTTATTGAGTGTTCTTCCGAATCAACGTTTAGGCATTCTATTCGTTGTGCTGCCTGCCTTGTGTGAATGCCTCGTTACTTCGACCACCAACGTTCTAATTTTCACACCTTTCAAATTTAACTACTGAATACTGATATTATTGTTTTCTATGTATTGATAGCGATTGACTACTTATTTTACTTTGTGTTTTTCGCTACATGTGTTTCTAAAGGTTATATATATTGCCTTGTTTGCACTTATTTTACACACATTTTTGAAAACGTTATTCAAGAAACTCAGGTCGAATTTCTTTTGTCGTGTGTGAAGTCATCAGTTCATAAGGCGAGACCAGCATAATGTGATATTTACATTTCACATATCCTCGATATACCTCCTAACTGTATAAATGTTTATTTTACAGGAGAGGAAAAAAAAACGTTTGACATCTAGTCTTAAATGTGTTGATTTGAATATAAAGCTATTTCCACAAAGCTCAAACCTTTCTTCTGAAAATTGTTAAAAGATAAGAGAAAATTCTATAGATGCAAAACTGAATTTTATGTCTATTGCAATAAAAAAGTAAATTTGTTTAAAAATGTTAGGAGGTATTGTCACTTCAACGACGATATGGTATTTAATATTCTGCGTGTTAAGTCCATTTTGACAAAAGATATAAGAAGAATAGATCAGTGAAAAATAGACCAGGCAAGTGACGGCGTAACGTGTCACTATATTGACTACTAGCTGTTAAAGTTCCAAAACTCGCCCGGGTACCACTGCGCTACTTTTTCATGACGCCAATACTTTTCACTGTTGGGTCCCAGTTTGAAAAGTACGATAAGCAGTGAAGCTTAAGATTTTATTTTACCGGGGGGAGGGATGCGCTGTGCCGTGCTCCCGGCTGCATGGGTACCACCATCTTGCTTGTTTTCCCCGTGAAACAGCTTGCTGTGTTTTGGAGAGAAGGGCAAGACAGGCAGTGTAATTACTGGCACCGAGACTTAACATCTTATGTCTCAGGATAAATAACATAAACGAGTTAACTAGGCCAGTTTCACGCAAACTAGTTTATGTTCATTGGCAACGTCGACCACTTACCATCAGGTGGCACGTCTGCCAGTTTGCCTATCCAAATAACATTAAAAAATGCGTGCTATTTTTATATTTGAATTCGAATTTTCTACTTATGTAAGTAGCCTCTAAGTAACCCCCAAATTATAGAAGCTGGATCACTTAAGTCTCAATGTCCTACGGAGTTTGTTCGGACTCCTTTTGAAGAATAGTTAGATATCTGCATTCGTACCGGACAACTCGTAAAAGTCCTGAAGCAAAACAAATCGCTATTATCGTCTCGTTCGTGCTTGGTAGGTGCGTGCTCGCCGGCAATGTCAGTACTTGTTAGTTTTGTTTTTTTGTTTGGAGAACAAGATAACTGGTCAATTATTATGCATGTTGGTCCCGGGTTCCTTTGAAGAATGGGCCAACTGCCGTTCTGCCAGGCAGGTCGTAAAAGATGACTGAGTGGCTATGCGCGTCACTTAGTAGTCACGATGGTATCGTGACTACTAAGTGGTAGAGTTCTGCATCGGCTGGATTGGGTCTGGTACCACACCGCCTTACCTATTCCTGCCGCAATAGCGTCAGTGCTAGTCACTGTCATGTTCCGGTTTGGAGGGTAAAGTGGTCGGTAAACTTATGTATGTGGCATTAGATCTCGCCACAAGATATCAACGCACCATTAACATCTTTGGTGTCTATAGGCGATGGTTGACTCTTTCCATCAGGAGACCCGTCTGCTTGCTTGCTATCTTATAAAAAAAATGTAACAGTAAATCTGTGCCACGCGGATTGGAAGGCATCATTAACATCTTTAGTGCCTACAGTTCTCTTTTCCACTTCTTTTTCACATCCCTTTTCAAGAACAAGGGAAAGGAGGGGTAGGGGGGCAACCGAGCTGGAGGACATAAAATAAGAATTTGAAGTGGTTGCTGAGAGCGACAGAGGTTTTTCCAGATAAAAACCCCCCTGCTGGTCCAGGCCCCTTTGAAAATAAACAGATCGTCTATTTCGCCAGGCACTTTGGATTGGCTATGGCACTTTCATCGTGGCTAGTAGCCGGTAGTAGTTCTGCATTGTCTCGCCTAGGTCTGGGCCTTACTTATTCCTGCCGCAATAGCGTCAGCGCTTGTCGCTATCGTGTCCCGGTTTAGAGGGTAAGATAGCTGGTAAACTTATGTATGTGGCATTAACACCCCGCCACTCGGATAGTAACGCACCATTAACATCTTTTTTATAGAAACGGTTGTTTCTTTCCATCATGAGAGCCATCTGCTTGTTTGCATGTATCTTATGATCTAAAAAAATATATTTGTGTAAGCAAACTTTGAAGCTAGGACATCATGATCTACACTCGAATAGGCTAACCATTAGTCCCACAATGCATATACAGGTTTACTGGTAAAAAACTACAGATACTGAAGGAGGGTGTTCAGTATTCGATTCTGATACTTAAATTTTTACCTGATTATACAATTAAATTTTCATTTCGAAGTTCATTTTTTAAACTCGCTTTAAGTCTCGCTGTTGCGTTGTCTCCCGTGCGATGAACATACGTTTCGAATATCACTATACTAATTTCTTCCAGGTTTAGGTACTACATAGTTAAGCGATTTTCTCTTTTTATTTTATTTTTTTATTAGTTGCATGATTTTACTATCATGTACTTCAAATCGTACAGTATTTTACTAGTCAAACTGTATTTAAAACGTTTGACAGAATCAATGGTCTGTCGTACCTGGAGAGCGGCGTGGACATAGACGCGGCCGCGTACCTGATCCGGCACATCGAGCCGCTGGCCACCGCCACGCACCGGCCCGGCGTGCTGGGCCGCCTGGGCTGCTACAGCGGCCTGTTCCAGCTCTCCGCCATGGCCGAGCGGTACAAGGACCCCGTGCTGGTGCAGGGCACTGACGGCGTCGGGACTAAACTTAAGGTATGTTGTGGGGACACAGTATGGAATGCGCCGACGCAACTTTATATGTGAAGGCATTGTGGGTCATTAGTCGTCCGCGCGCCTTCACGGGATGTATACAAGTTTATGTAAAGTGTAATTTATGTGTGTGACACTATACCGAATATGCAATAATTACAATTTTTGTAAAGTCATCTGCTATATCGTTGTTGTTGCTGTTGTTGCTGTACTTTGTTGGTTGTTTTTAGTGTTTGAGGTACTTTTCTGCATTTATACAATAGTTTGCTTCTTGTATAGGTTCCATTTAGCGCTTTTAAAACGGCTTTACCATTTGTGACAAATTTGAGAGTTGAATTATTTAATTTCCGGTTTAACACAGCTTCAGCAACCTGTGTTAAACATTCTGCCAGAAAAATTGTTTTGTGTTTGTCTAAGTTGTCTGTTGAGTTCTAGACAGGAAGTTTCGGCTTCTGCTCCTTTGTTAATTTTGAAGCCATTTGTCAACACAAAATAATCTTATCTCGTTTAGACAAGATTATCGCAATTGAAGACGATACTGAAATGTTTATAAAGTAAAAGTAGTGTTTTGTCTCCTCAATCGGCAGATCGCGGAGGTGATGTCGAAATACGACACGATCGGACAGGACCTGGTGGCGATGTGCGTGAACGACATCCTGTGCGCGGGCGCGGAGCCGTTCGCGTTCCTGGACTACATCGCGTGCGGGCGGCTGCAGCTGAGCGTGGCGGCCGCGCTGGTGCGCGGCATCGCCGACGCCTGCTCGCTCTCCGGCTGCGCGCTGCTCGGTACTGTGCGCGGGCGCCACCCCACACCACACCACACCACACCACACCACACACCACATCACACACCACACCACACCACACACCACATCACACACCACACCACACCACACACCACATCACACACCACATCACACCACACTACACACCACACTACACACCACAACGCACACCAATCGTCAGATTATACTCAACTAAAATATTTTTTTTTGTACCAAATGCGCAAAATTAATTTTCGCGCGAGCTAAAGGCCGCAAATTGGTGTAAACAACAACAACAACATATCTTCACGCCAGATCCCTTACGAGGTAGGCAGAGAGAACCGAGTGCCATACATTACGATCCTCGCAGGCTTGTCTCGCTTCCTCCACATTCATCACTCTCTTCATACACACACGCCGGTTGCGAAGACTCTTGACGCCACCTTCGGACAGTACTCGATCAATCTGATCGTGGTATGTCAGTCTTGGTCTTCTTCTTCTTTCTATACAAATTGGTATATTTTTACATTTACTATTTTGCAGACCTCTAGTGCGCGTTAACAAAATTACTTTTTAACACAGTAAAACTCTAGCAACCAACTTCCCATTTCCTGTATCTCAGGAACCCTGCATCAGATCTTCACCAAATTGAAATGTTCAAGCAAACTACAATAGAAGAATTTTCAATTACGAATTAGATTAGCATGCTAAACCCTGTCAAAAACCTTCGAGATACCAAGGAAGACAGTGCTGCACCATGCTTCTCGATGGCCTCGCTCCAGATGTAGATGGCATACGTTAGAAGATCCCCAGTGGACCGATTTCGGCGAATCCCGTACTGGCGGTCACTGAGTAGATCGTTTGCTTCTAGATGTATCATTAGTCTGCTGTCTAGTACACGCTCCATAGTCTTGCGAATACACGTGACTGAAATTGGTCTGTAGTTGGAGGGGTCGGCACGATGGCCTTTTTTGAGCACAGGCTGCAAGTTAGCAATCTTCCATGGTTTCGGTACTTTTCCAGTTGTCATCTAAAGGCTAAAGAGGCATGTCAAAACAGGAGCGAGTTCAGATGCAGAGGTTTTAAGCACTATTGCTGGGATCCCGTAAGAGCCACTGGCTTTGTTCACATCCGGATTCCGCAGCGTTTTAAGAACTTCAGTCTGACGAATGCGAATTTTCGGCATTTTCACCTCCCATCCAGTTAGACTATGAGGGTTCGCGTTGGTGGGATCTAAATGTGAGTTTCCGCAAATAGAGTAGCAAATAGGTTCGCTTTCTCTACAGCGGTGTGAGCCAGCGTTCCAACCGGTTTCAGTAGTGGAGGAAGTAATTAGTTCAACAATATTGTTATCTATTATCTATGTGTCTGTAATATTAAAATAACCGCTTTTTACTAAATGCATGTGGATGTATACACGGTACATATACCAAAATAACATTTTTTACAATTTTTGTCTGTCTGTCTGTCTGTTCTGTCTGTTTGTTCCGGCTAAGCTCTGGAACGGCTGGACCGATTGATTGATTGACTGGACTTTCACTGGCAGATAGCTGATGTGACAGGGAGTAACCTAGGATAGGTACTTTTTTTCGTCGCGGACGCAGCTAGTTAACATATAATACAAAATAATTATAAGTCAAACATAGCTTACTTCTACTAAATGTAAACGATATCCAAAATTTATTAAAATTTAAGTGATTTATTGTGTAACTTTGAAATCTGATTATAATGAAATAAATAATAATCATTATTATTATTAAAACCGACTTTGGCAGGGACCAAAACGCTTTAACACTTGAGGGGTATGAAGTCAGTTTGTTCCCAATACGGCTGGCATGGTCGAATCGAGCTTTCAGTAGAGCTTTTTTGCAGGACTTTGCGACCCGGTTAAAGGCTTTCTTCTTCTCCGATACGTCCTTGGCCTTGCGGTGTCAAGCATCTGTCCAAGCCAGATGCCTCATACTTTGAGACATACAGGGTTGAGGTTTACTGTACATGGTTACGTCGGAGAAAGGAATAAAGTTCTCCACTCCCTGTCGCAGCACATCTTTCACCGCATCCGCGCGGGTCGAGGTGTCTGGAGAAGGAGGTGGATAAGACACAAGAAAGGAACGCGTTTCGCCCCAATCTGCTGACTTGTATCGCCATATGCCATAGAGCCCCTGGGACTGGGATTGGGCGGCGAGTAGACAGATACAGATTTTATCAGACAGTGATCGTAGCTGCCAAGCCGTGAGAAAATCGCCACCGAGTAGTGGTCCTGCACAGTCAGCAGAAGTTCCAAACAATTGGCTTTATGGCTCTCAACATCAGAAACCCGTGTCGCTCCTTGAACCAGCTGGGTGAGATTTAGCGCTATAGCGAATTTACGCATCTCTCTTTCAGCGAGGATAGTGCACTGGTATGGGTATAGCCACTCCTGGTGGTGGGTATTGAAATCCCCTAGAAGCACTAGCTGAGTGCAAGGGTATTTGTGTTGAGCAGCATCCGCCGCCTCACTTAGGTACTCTGTGAGCCTGATTGTCTCCTGGTCTCCGCTATGCGCACGGTAGACACAGGCATAGAGAAGCTTCTCTAGACCTGTATCCACCAGTGTCTACAGTACGGAGAAGCGGGGGTCTTCGAGATTACGAAGACGTCGACAGCAGATGTCGTCACGTACGTACGCGCACACACCTGATTGAGCTTTAAAGTTATGCTCCAGGGTGTAGCCGGGATAGCTTAAGTACGCCAAATCAGAGGGACATCTTATTTGCGTCTCCGTGAGGAACAAAATACAAGGTTTATGAGTCTGCAGGTGGAAGTGGATCGCAGCGAGATTAGAGTGTAAACCTCTGATGTTAGTGAGGTCCACTTTCATTGAGAGGGAGTGCTCCGCTGTATAACGTTAATCTTGTATCTAGTCTTTTTCATTTGAGAGAGTGAGTGAAGTAGGTACGAAGACGGCAGTGAATCGAGGCGCTATACTTCCAGACCCGAGACGCACACTTAGAAGTAACACTGTTGGGGACTAGTCTGGAGACTGCGAGGACGCCCGAGCCCCCCCAAGAATGTCCACAGGGCCCTCTCATCCAATCGCCGACCGGTACTACGGCGCATTTTGGGATTTTTCGCTGTTGGCGGGGCAGCCCTTCACATGTGGCTAGCACGCTCGTTGGCCCCCTACTGACTAGCGGTCGGCCAGCGGTGCACCGTGCCTCGGATCCCGCTACCCTCCATGACCAGTCTCCAGATGCATCAACGCCAGTGTGCATCAGATCGTCCAGATTGTACAGGCGCAACTGATTCGACCCGTCGCGTCTTCACAAAAGCTACATCAGCGTTAACGTGTTGGTCCCGGCCTCCTTTGTAGAATAGGCCAACTGTCGTTCTGCCAGGCAGGTCGTAAAAGGCGACCGATTGGCTATCGAGTCACTACCATCGTGGCTACTAGGTGGTAGAATTCTGCATTGTCTCGCCCGGGTCTGGTACCACCGCCTTACCTATTCCTGCCGCAATAGCGTCAGTGCTTGTCGCTGTCGTGTTCCGGTTTGGAGGGTAAGGTAGCCGGTAAACTTATGCATGTGGCATTAGACCTCGCCACAAGATAGCAACGCACCATTAACATCTTTGGTGTCTATAGGCGATGGTTGACTCTTTTCATCAGGAGACTCATCTGCTTGTTTGCTATCTTATGATAAAAAAAAAAACGTGGTGGAAAACGGACGCTTGGCGACACGACTTCAGCTGGTGGATGAAAATTTGTACAAAAGTACAAACTTTCAAATACTTCTATTGATTTATGTCAAAATTACAAACTATATATAAAACGTAAATCCGCTTTCCTGTAAAGTTGTTCCATTGGACTTGCACTAGTATACGTAGGACCCGTCGATAATATCTTTACATGTGTGTGTATTATCATATATGTCACATGAATGTAGTGTGTGTAATGTTTACTTTTATTAATTTAATGTATTTCGAATGCATTTTTATTAAAAAACTAGCTGTTGCCAGTGACTTCTTTTACTTCGCACTGCTCCTCCCCCGTAGGTTATAGCGTGATAATATGTTGACCCGACCTATTACTAATATTCGTACAAAATTTGAAGTAAATCCATGGAGTACTTTTTGAGTTTACCCCGGAAATACATACAGACAAACAGACAAAAATTCTAAAAACTATATTTTTGGCTTCGACATCGATTGTAGATCACGCCCCAAGTATTCTTTTAAAAAAATATTCAATGTACAGTTTTGACTTTCCTACGATTTTATTATATGTATAGATAACACGTTTTGCTGCTAGGTGGCAAATAATATATATATGTTTAGATTATTATTATAAAAGTAGGTAAATCGTAATCCAGGTGGGGAAACAGCAGAAATGCCCACAATGTACGAGGAGGGCCAGTACGACGTGGCGGGGTTCGCGGTGGGCGTGGTGGACAAGCTGAAGCAGCTGCCGCGCAGCCGCGCCATCCGCGCCGGGGACCTGCTGCTGGCGCTGCCCTCCACCGGCGTGCACAGCAACGGCTTCAGCCTCGTGCAGAAGATCATGGCCGAGAACGGCCTCAGGTCACTCATTCACTTATACTAAACTAAAACGCTCAATACACTCTATTTATTTACTATATACATGAAAAACTAGCTGATGCGCGCAACTTCACCCTAGAGTAAAATTAATATGTTGTCAATGTAAGAAATACCGTACTATATTACACCCTTTATTTCACTGTGCTAGGAGATGAAATCAAAAAAATGATTTTTTATTTCTCGTCTACATCGTAAAAACAACCTATGAAAAGGAAGAATGATTAGGGTCCATATAAAGTACGCCAACAAACCATCACAATATGTTGGTAGTAGACGAAAAGGAAAATCACCTTAGTTACAGCGACGTTAGGATGGGCCATATAAAGTAATCACATGGATTAATGACGTAACCTACCGAATGCAGAAGCAGCCACGAGGGACCATGAAGATTGTTCATGTTGATCGATTAGCCGTCTATAATGGGAGTAATGATGTTCGGGACCAACATAACTAAGAGGGGGGTAGTGTTACGAATAATCTAGAAACGTGAAGAGTTGAAGCGCTGGAGCGATCTAGAAATAAAAGAAAGAGATAGCTACTCCTATTGATAAATAAATACTTGACCGTTACCCGAATAGCTATGCCATAATGGATCTTCTGTTATAGGGCGTAATAAGCAATACAATTAGAAATGCTTATTGTTTACGCAATAAATTTGGATTTTTCCGGCACCAAGTAGAACATTACCCTAGATATAAATAGAGATGTGTTAGCAAATAGAGAGCAGTTTTATATAGTGATCGAAAGCGATAGTACGAGCGACCCGTACAAAGTGAGAAGTGTTTTAGTGTGTAGTCGGTTAAGTTTAGTGTTAGTACAGTGAGTGACTAGTGTTAATCAGAGTATTTAAGTATTACATTGTGTTGTTTTGTGTATTTACGTTCTAAATACACGGTTTAATATAAGTAGCGTTTTCTTGCAAATTATGAACCCGAAGCAGGTAACAATATTGTTGCCAATATTCTAGAAAAAGTGAAAATATTGGATTAATTTGGAAATAAAAGAATGAGACATAAAAGCAGCTGTCTTTTTCTTACGAAAACTAAACTCTCTTCCCGTCGAGACGTCTTTATATACCTGTATCACAGGTAAACTTTCGAAACTGTTCTCGGAAATTCTTATAGTCGCTATTTAACAATAACTCGTAAACAAGTCATCAAATTTCAACCTTATGGTTTATGCGAGACGATTCATTATGGCAGTGCTGTTTGTGTAACGGGTTTTATTTCCAGATTATTCCAGTATTCTCACTCTTCACTTTTGCTATAATATCGCAACAATACTAAAAAAGGTTAAAAGGTTATCTTGTTTATAACAGCCTTGTTATAAGTTTCGACTTTCGACTATAGTAATAAATACTTCCCTTTTTGTTGCATTTTATACAAGAGTTTGTTTAATTTGTAGTGTATAACATTTTGCGTACCTGTCTAATATTGTTCTAACTTGTTTGGTTGTCATAAAATAGTCAAAAATTAATAAAACAACGTGTTAACTTTATGGCAGAAAAGAGTAATATGCTTGATTTAGAAATAAGAAAATGCGTACAAGTTGGATTAGTTTCATGACTTTTGAGTATGTTCCTTTTTAAAACATACTCGCTATTAAAAAGAGCCCGTTAAATTCTAACATGGGCTTTTGCGCTATCTATTTTTTCCAAGATTTTATATTTATTTTCTCCAACGTTATAATTAGGTGAAGTATATTTAAAGTTATTAATTAATTGTGTAAATATTCCTATTTTAGTAATTTTTTTTTCAGTTACCACGAGAAAGCCCCATTTAGTTCTAACAATAAAAGCTACGGTGAAGAGTTCCTAGAGCCGACTGGCATATACGTGAAGGCGCTCCTGCCGGCCATCAAGAAGGACATCATCAAAGGACTGGCGCACATCACCGGCGGCGGCCTGCTCGAGAACATTCCGCGGATACTGCCGCCGGGGGTGCAAGTCAAACTGGACGCTACCAAGTTTAGAATTAAACCTATATTTGGTTGGCTACAGGCTAAAGGTACGTAACACTAGTTCATTGTAAAGTGGACAGAGTAAACAGATTCCCAAACTAGATAATCATCGCCATAAAGTATAAGCATTTACTGAAATTGTGTGGCAGTGTAATTACTGGCACCGAAAGTCAACATCTTATGTCTCAGGATAGGCAACACATAAAAGAGTTACCTGGGCTAGTTCCAGGTAAACTAGTTTATGTTCATTGGCGACGTCGACCACTTACCTATGCCTATCCAACTAATATAAAAAAATGATGTGGTGTCGCGGGACACCAGGTAGGAACGAACTTCCTTCGGCTAAACGGCACTACTCGCTTGTGTACGCGACTGTCGCGCCTGCGCACGTCTCATTTAACGCTTTTATTCCACGCATTTTTCTTACGGTTTTACTATCACATTTTTTTCAGTTCGGTCGCGCAGCAAAATCCCTATCCCCTCCAAGCCTGCCGTAAGGAACTTCGTTCCAAAAAACATAGCATACTGAAATTGTAATTAGTTTGAATCTAGGTAGCTGTAACAAAAAAAAAACAGAAGCAGTGTTATGGATTACCGACGGAAGTGAAAATTCAGAACAATGGGGCGTATACATGTACACAAACTGTCGCGTATCACCAGTCTGTCTGTCAGTCTGTCGACATGCTTGTGACGTGTTTAGAAATGTTGACGTGTTCCTTGCTATTGTTACTGAATGTTTTACGTGTTCTCTAAATCTGGATTTTTACTTCACAACCAAAAATTTCTGGTTTCCATCAAGATTTTTATAGGTAGAAAATACAAAAATAACATTTTTTGTTTAAGAATTTGAACCCGCGAATCGATATACAAGTGTACATAGCTAAGACACGTAAAAATTATATCAATTACTGTTTAGAGGATACTGCCAATACTTTTACATCTGTATCCTACAGGGAAGTTACTTGGGTTTTACAGAAGCTAGGAAAATATTGTAAGGTGACGGAATTAACTCTAATATTATAGGCTCCGAAGATGTTAAAGTAAAGCTATGGATATGAGATTGCATACCTATTTACTCTTCCGAACTTCAACCTAACAGTGACAAACACTGACGCTATTTCGGCAGGAATAAACAAATCAGGGTGATGGTGCCAACATAATGCGAGACGTGACGCAACTCTATTACCCAGTAGTCTCAATAATAATGTGGCCATTCGCCATGACAAGAGAGCAGATGACCCAATCTTCAGAAGGGGCTTGGAACCAACTCGGTGTTTTATTATGTTCCAGGTTTGGTGTCTGATTTCGAGATGCTCCGGACGTTTAACTGCGGCGTCGGTATGGTGGTGATAGTGGACCCCGTGTGTGTGGACGAGCTGTTGTCAGTGGTGGCCGGCCCTATCGACGTGGTAGGGACAGTGCAGGCCATCGGCAAGGAAGGTCAGTTCCTGTTATTTATGTCCGCTCCAATACTAGATCGCCTGTTATTTGAGTTATATGCAATGCAACTTTCATAAAAAAGCAAATAAAACTCCTCTCAGAGTTTGTAATAATGTACAGGTTGACTGGTAAAATACTGTATTTATTGAAAGGTGATAAATAATGGTCATTATATGAAACTAATAAAAAGAGAATATAGCTTAACTACGTAGTAAACGTCAATGAAAGTAATATTGTAACATTCAAAATATGTATTCATAGCGCGACGGTAGGGACGCGCTTCACTGACACGTGCCATGGCGGCAAATCGCTCTTTAAAAACAATTAACTTCAGTATCTCTGCGCGAGTATTCGTACTCAACACTTTTACTGCATTATTAGGTCAACATTTCAGTAGTTTTTTACATATTCGGTATTAAAATCGAGTACTAAACATCCTCTTTTAGGATGTAGATGTACAGTATTTTACCAGTAAACCTGTGTATACGAGATTGTAATAATATATTAAGAGTTGGTACACAATGAATGATTTATAATGATTGCTGGCTGAGCATGTTCCACATTCAAATAATCGAACATTAGTACAAATGTAAAGAGACGTGCCATTTGAGAATCAGATAGTTAATTAAAAAAATATATCGGAAAACGGTGTATTTATGAAGTATTTTAGTTCGTTATCCTACGGTTATGCCGCTACCCAAGATTCCAATTTACAAGTTTGGTGGAGGCGCCGGGTATTTCATATTTTTCTGATATAGGTACTTTCGAAGTAAAATCAAATGAGGCTTAGTGAAATACTCCAATCTTTTCTTTTCTCAAATTTATTTTAATTTGCATATTGAGGATGATAAGTCTATTTTTTCGGGTCCAAACAGGTATAATATTTACTTAAAATTAATAATATTGTATAAAAAATGATGTAAGTTACAATATGTGTGTATGTGAACACATGCAAATATATACATATATTTTCGTTGTGTTTCTAAATAGAATATTCTCATTTATTTACCCAATGATCATGTTAAATATTTGCGTATATGTGTGTACAGTTAAAAGTAGGTCTTGTTAACCGATTAATTTTAAATCTAAATCAGCGCAAGTACATAAGGAGAGTTTTCTTAAGGTTTGGTTCTACCTTAACCTCAAAAATACCGGTTTCCGTGTGGAGCAAATTTTTAATCAATAAACCGGTTTATAGATTTTTTTAAATCTTTGATGTTCGCCACTCCTAATTTGCGCCCGAAGTATGCATTCGTGGTTTTGGCTAAAACCGGAATGTTTAGGTTTACGAAGTGTTCCCATCTCGGATAGGCTCCGAGCGAAATCTTTTATAAAACCCGTTTAAATATCTATTAACCGGTATTTCTTAAACCGGTTTCAAGCCACGATTAAAAGTGTACACTGTGTGTTTATGCTCGTAATTTAAAAGTGTTTAATATGGTATGCGTACACGTAACCAAATGTATGGTGTGTTCGGTGGTCAGGTGGTCACCAGGTGGTGGTGGAGAAGTTCAAGGAGGCGATGTCGCCGCTGTGCGCGCGGTTCGGCGCCGGCGCGGCGGCCGCCAAGTCGCTGTCGTACAAGGACAGCGGCGTCGACATCGAGGCCGGGGACTCGCTCGTCTCACTCATCAAACCTCTCGCCAGGTAACCCCATCAACCATCTGATACCCAAAATCAAACCTTTACAGCCACTTTTGACAAGTCACCATTTTTACGGTTCCGAAGATAAACTAGGAACCCTTAGTTTCACCATGTCCGTCGTCCGCACGATTGCTCAGAGATCCTTATTACTAGTAAGCTGTGATTTGGCACGAATATACACATTAGTCACGTCAACAAAATAAAACATGAAATTGTTAAAAATATTTTTTTTCAGGGTAGCTGCCCTACATGTAAAGTGCTATTACGGCTTAAAAAACTTTACAAGTTTTTATGTAATAATAGACCAACTTATAACATATACTTAGAGAAGTTGTTATAGGCGGTAAACCTGTGGTGCGGATATATTGTTGTTATTGACGTTGAATAGCCTAAATGTCTATAGTATAAAACTATAAAAGCCCTCTTCTTAGTCCGCATTATTATGATAAACGACTTCGGAACCCTACATTGCGCGTGGCCCGACACGCACTTACCAATTTATTTATAACTACTATCGGATCGGAACGCAGCCACACACTGAGAAGATCCGGCGGTCAAAATTCAGCGGTCTTGCCTTTTTATTATAAGCATATTTTGTCGTATCTGAAATTTTATAATATCCTTTTTTACTAAGATTTGTTTAACTACATTTTTTAAATTTATCTCAAATGTCATATCTTGGAGCTTATTGTAAAAGCAAATAAATGAGTTACTTATTCTGTGGAGACGAGGTGCATACGCAACAATTTTTCTTTGTTCCTTGTATTTCGCATTGCCGACTGTTAATTCAATAAATGGGTTATTTTGTAGAAAATATGACAAATAAGCAAAAAGCTCAACTGATAGCTTTAGTAATTACCATCACCTGAAGACACCTGCATCATAACAGGTCTTGTAAAATATGTATTGTTAGTTTTTTTTAGAATTAGTAAATTCTTTTCTTGAAAGTCCCAAAATCGAAGACAATTGCGACTTTACATGGCTCCCTGGGTGCTCGAGAACCATTTGGTTGAGAATTTCGAAATATTAAGATGGTAACGGCCGAATTTTAAATTAAGAATCGACGTCTCATGTTAAAATTCGGTTGAAAAAGTGAATTAAAAATGGGAATTAATAAGAAATGTTGTTTACGAAAAAGGGAAAAAATAGAATTGCTGTAAATTTTTAAAGATTGTCAGGCAGAGATCGCTCTGTAGCGATAGGACCGCCTTTGTGTACCCATGCACCTACTTGGTATGATTATAAATGTTTATTATTTTTGTAGTTATTGGTGTGCAATAAAGTGTATTCAATCATTCATTCATTTTCTATTTTGTTTCCTTGCCTGAAGACATTAAATTAAATAAGTCATTTTAAAGTTTAGTAAAATATAAATAGTAGTTTCTTCAAGAGAAAAAAAAATGTTGATAGATAAATGATTTTTTGCCGTTGCCCGTACAAAGACAGAGAAATATTATTTTTTACTGCTTACTCTCCAAAATCTATATAAATGCTACTTGTAGTTGATATTTTTAATTTCTGCCTAAACATTGGTTAGATTAGTAACCAATAACCATCATGAGATACGAAGCACAAAGTTTTCTTCCACTTATTGTCTTGCATTATGGCTTATGATTTAAATTACTCCCTAATAGTATTTCCTGAAAGAAATAAGTGGGTTAAATTTAAAGCACATTTGAATAGGCTATATCTTGTTATCATACGTTTTAGATCCCAACATCATAACCCATGAACTTAGTCAACCACGAAATGGTAAAGTTGGCCGGTAATCTGAAAAATTGCATACATAATTCAAGAAAATCAAAACAGTAAATTATTCAGTTTTCATAGAATCTGGAGTTTAACCCTCCGTTTAAACCATTTAATAGCGTATTTAATTGATTATTTTTAGATCTACTTCTCGTTCTGGCGTCTTAGGCGGCCTGGGAGGTTTTGGCGGATGCTTCCAATTAAAAGCTGTCGAGCAAGAGTACAAGGTATGTCAAAAAAGGGTGCAATTAATTAAAAGGTGATATTAAATTTATTCTATTTTCTATGCGACCTCCACGATATGAAAAGTGAACCGTTTGGAATAAGACAAATACCAGTTTTGCGCGATACGACACGCCTCTCGGTATTGGATCATTTTTAACCTATCAAATTTTTTCAATCATCCACAAATAACATTTCCTGCCTAATGTTGATCAACTGATTGATGGTTTATAGGGATTATTTTCTTGCGCGTTACTTTTTATTTTGTGGAAATTCTAGACATTTATTTAAATTCTGTGATCTAAAAGACTATCATTATATGCATGCAATGCTTGCATTTGCCATACATGCACCAATAAAACCACTTTATTACTCTCTCGGCGGCCGGTCAGAGTGCGCGGCGAGTCATTGCTCACCGCGCCCCTACTATAGCTCGCGTCTCGTGTCTAATATATTATCATACACTAGCTGTTGCCCGCGACTTCGTTCGCGCGTACTTCGTTTACTCCGCACAGCTCCTCCTCCGTAGGTGATAGCGTGATAATATGTAGCCTATATGTTGACCCGACCTGCTAGTAATATTCATGCAAAATTTGAAGTAAATCCATGCAGTACTTTTTGAGTTTACCCCGGACATACATGACTTTCCTACGATTTTATTATATGTATATAGATTACACCATTGACATTTCTGTTAACCTGTAATAGAGGCGCAATCATATCAAACATTATAATGTATTCGATATGAATCAATTGACTTAATTTAGCAAGATATAACTCAAAGGAATTAGGCAGCATTTTTGAAGAAAGTTTGAGGTTGGCTTGATTTTTCCGACATTAAACTATCATCTTCACATTTTAACCAATTTGTACAAAATTTAGAGCAATAATACACCAAAATTTTCCTCTTGGTGAAAATTGCATATTAATCAATTTAGTAGTTTCTTAATTTATCACTAATATACGGACCGACAGACGTGGAGCGAGCTTTTCTTTTATAGTATTAAGTTTTGATGATGCTAGCCTGACATTTAACATTCAAAAAATGAATGAGTTCAAGATGTAGAATATTGTATCGAATCAAGTTCTTCAGGTGACAGAAAGATGGTGTAATGCACTCGAATAAAGATATCTCGTTCAAAGGAAATAAAAAGGTATAGCTATTTTGGTAAAGGCGTACGGTAAATATATGCATGGGATATCACATCTTGACTATCTAAAAATGCACCATTAACATCTTTGATACCTAAAGGTAATATGTCCCGGTTTCGATCAAGAGAGCCATCTGCTTTCTTGTTCTCCTATAGCATATTTATATACATACATATATTTACCCTTAATTCTACTCTATCCAGGACCCGGTTCTGGTATTGGCGGCAGACGGTGTTGGAACCAAACTGAAGGTTGCTCAGAAGATCAACCAACACAGCACCATCGGCATAGATTTAGTCGCTATGTGCGTCAACGACATTCTGTGTAATGGTGCCACTCCGCTAACGTTTCTGGATTACTTCGCGTGCGGCTCCTTAGACGTTAAAGTAGCCAAGGATGTGGTCGCTGGAGTGGCTGAAGGATGTCGACAGGCATCTGCGGCTTTAATTGGTAAGATTGTTGCATAAAAGACAAACCTAAATTGGGTAAACATTGCTCTTAAATTAGTTTTATATCAGATGTAGAAAACTTTAAAAAACTGGGTAGACTTAGGTACCCAATGCGCCAATAATACATTCCTCGTCGTGGTCCATTTGTTATTCTATTTGAACCAATTATGAAGTCCTGGATTTAACCAGCAGTTTGGATAACAGTCTGGGGCTGGTAGACAATCTCTTGTTCTGCCACACGCAGTTAGTAAAAGGCGAACGATTGGCGAACGATTTTCGTGTTCGCCATTTACCAACATCGTACATCGCAATTTACCAACTTGTCGGTAAGCACGATAGTAGCCATCGTTGTAACGTCTATCAAATATTTCTTGCGATAACCAGACAGATATAAATGCTCATGAGCATTTATATCTGTCTGGTTATCGCAAGAATATTACCAGACAGATATAAATGCTCGTCTGGTTATCGCAAGAATATTACCAGACAGATATAAATGCTCATGAGCATTTATATCTGTCTGGTTATCGCAAGAATATTACCAGACAGATATAAATGCTCATGAGCATTTATATCTGTCTGGTTATCGGAAGAATATTACCAGACAGATATAAATGCTCGTCTGGTTATCGGAAGAATATTACCAGACAGATATAAATGCTCATGAGCATTTATATCTGTCTGTAATCAAGAAATATTTGATAGACGTTACGGCGATGGCTCGTGCTTACCGACAGATGGTAAATTGCGATGTACTGGGTTGGGGAAAAATAATGACAATTATAATAATCCGTAAATGGTTGACCCTGCGGGCCATCCCTGAAACTTTCCGCTAAATTAAGGTATTTTAAACTCAAGAATAAAAACTATAAGCATAGATTTTTTTCAATTCAAACATCTATTTTGTTAAAAATGACAGTATATTGATTTTTGAAAAACTGTATATTTTTGAAATGATGATCGATTTTGATCTTTCGAATGGAATTTAACTCAGTTTTTAAGATTTAAAATATTGCTTTAGCTAAATAACCGATAGGTTAAAAAAATTCAAAAAATGTCAAAAAACATTTTTTTTTAAATTTTCGTCATTGATAAATAACAAATAAATTGACCGATTTTGATCCAATTAACGGTATTTGATGCAGTTTTTAAAGGAGAAAAGCTGATAAGATTTTTAAGTCAATTGGTGTGTTTAACAAATTATTTCAAAAAATACTAAATAAGTTTGCTAAAAGCAACGTTATTTTAATATTTGAAAAGCTGTAACTTTTGAAAATAAGATTCGATTTTGATTTTTGAAATAGTATTCAACGTAGTTTTTTAAGTACTAAAATATCGTGGAATGCCCAAAAATGATTGGTTGAAAAATTTCGAAGTTATGTCAAAAAAACACTTAAAAATTGTTGGTCAACGATTTCTCCCAAACGGATTACCAATTGTGATGCAATTATGCATTAGACGTAGTTTTTTGAGAAATAGAGCTGTTTAGTTTTTGTACTCAATCGGTACATTTATCTCGAAGTTATATTAAAGAAATACTGTTTCGCTAAAAAATTTTTGGGGTTTTTTCAAAATTTCTCAAAATCTCCCAGGCTGACTTGGCTCAAATTTTCAGGAAGTCTCAGTTGAGCAGAATCCAATTGAAAGAAATCAACCGCGTTTCGATCAGTCCAGCCGCTCAAAAGTAATGAGATGTTTACATACACACATACAGACATACTGACGTCATCGTGAAGATAGTCAGAAAAGGTTCCTAGGACTTTAAAACGTGGAGATCTGGTGAAAAATCGATTTTCGGAAATCGGGCCAAAATCAGTAACTTCCTTATTTACATACGTAGCGGGAAGTTAAAAATGGAAGTGGTGACGCTGAGTTCATTCTCCCTCCCTCACAAGGGATTTGAATGATGATGTTTATTTGGTTGTCTGTGAAGTAAGTAACGTGTAGGCGGTACATGATGTGTGTAGGCGGCGAGACGGCGGAAATGCCAGGCATGTACGAGGCAGGCGCTTACGATCTGGCGGGGTTCGCGCTGGGCGTGGTCGATCGCGACCACGTGCTGCCCAAAATCAACGACATCAACGTACGTATATCATTATCCTTAATTTTCTTGGCGTTTCTACCTTTAATCCCACGGATTAAATCGACACGCCTTTCAAGACAATTTCTTAATTTGTCAGTGTAGCTTGCAATTATATACAGAAATACAAAGCTATACTACTCACCAATAAAATACAACCATTTCTAGGGTAAAAAAAATAAAAAGGGTAAATTTTAAACCTTGTCATCTCATTCGGTACGATAAAATAGTTGCAACATGGTTCGTTTCAATTTTTTCACAATATAATATAACCTACAAATGTATGAAATTTTTGACACCATAGGAACGTTTGCTTATATGCGCGGCGATACGTTTCCTTCCCAATGGCGTGACTATTAGAATTCATGTGGTCTGTTTTCAATCTAATCAAATTAAGGTCTTTTTGAAGTTCTAACTATTTAGCCGCTTTGAGCAATTTTTGTTAGAGGAAAAAACTTGTGAGTTTGCGTCACCGAACTGTGCGATATGCTCGTGACGAGTTTTTTATATCATAATATAGTAAGCAATCAGAAGACTTTACTGATGGAAAGAGAAACAATCGCCTATTATATAATGCCAAAAATGGTAATGGTGCGTTGCTATCCATGTCGCATGATGACAATGCCACATGTTCCAGTTTAGAGGGTAAAGTGGACCGCTACTTTACCCTCTAAACTGGAACACGATAATGACATGTATGCAAATTAACCTTAGGACTATAGTTGTTGTCTTATGATTTAAGGTTGGAGACATCTTAATTGGTTTACCGTCCAACGGTGTACACAGTAACGGGTTCAGTCTCATACACAGTTTGATGAAGAAGTCCGGCCTCACACTTAACGACAGAGCGCCTTTTAGCCAAGAAGGATTGACACTGGGTGAGTTTCGTTTTTATGATCAATATACACATTAAATATAAGAGCCTTAACCTGAACAAGTTCAGGTAAATTATTCTATTTTATACTTCTATGGAGTAATCGACGTGTTGCGTGAAAAACATGTGCCTATTAAACTTATACAAAACCAATCGTACCCTAAATGGTATTCTCAAGCATTAATCAAAAATTTATGACAGATATGACATTATGAGCGTCACGTTTATCAGAGCATTGACTTGACAGACGTACTTTTAAGTTAGTAATAGATTTGTGAAGACGGGTCGAATCAGTTGCGTCTATACAATCTGGACGATCTGATGCACACTGACGTTGATGCATCTGGAGACTGGTCATGGAGGGTAGCGGGATCCGAGGCACGGTGCACCGCTGGCCGACCGCTAGTCAGTAGGGGGCCAACGAGCGTGCTAGCCACATGTGAAGGGCTGCCCCGCCAACAGCGAAAAAACCCAAAATGCGCCATAGTGCCGGTCGGCGATTGGATGAGAGGGCCCTGTGGACATTCTTGGGGGGGCTCGGGCGTCCTCGCAGTCTCCAGACTAGTCCCCAACAGTGTTACTTCTAAGTGTGCGTCTCGGGTCTGGAAATATAGCGCCTCCATTCACTGCCGTCTTCGTACCTACTTCACTCACTCTCTCAAATGAAAAAGACTAGATACAAGATTAACGTTATACAGCGGCAGCACTCCCTCTCAATGAAAGTGGACCTCACTAACATCAGAGGTTTACACTCTAATCTCGCTGCAATCCACTTCCACCTGCAGACTCATAAACCTTGTATTTTGTTCCTCACGGAGACGCAAATAAGATGTCCGTCTGATCCAGCGTACTTAAGCTATCCCGGCTACACCCTGGAGCATAACTATAAATCTCGGTCAGATGTGTGCGCGTACGTACGTGACGACATCTGCTGTCGACGTCTTCGTAATTTCGAAGACCCTCGCTTCTCCATACTGTGGACACTGGTCGTGTACTGTATCGGCGTGCCAAGAGGCTCATAAACGACGATGATCTGGTAGGCAAAAAACTCCAGAGCCTCGCTCATCGCCGCAGAGTGGCTAGTTTATCGGTCTTTTATCGAATACATTTTGGAGAGTGCGCTGCGGAATTGCACGACTTAATTCCGCCATCCCCGTTTTTCTATCGATCGTCGAGGCGTACGGATACTAGGTATCGCCATATGGTGGACGTTCCACGTACCCGAACAAAGCGTTTCAATTCGACATTCTTGATCCAAACCGCAAGGGACTGGAATATGCTACCTGAGTCTGTGTTCCCCGACGGGTACAACCTGGGGATCTTCAAGAGAAGAGTGAACAGGTACCTTTTAGGGAAGCGCGTTCCATCTTAGGCCCCACCTTAGCTTACCATCAGGCGAGATCGTGGTCAAGCGCTTCCCTATCTACAGTAAAAAAAAGGTAGGATAATGCATTGTGTGCAATGATGGTAAAATTCCAGGAGAGGAGCTGATCCGTCCGACCCGCATCTACGTGCGGAGCGTGCTGCCGGCGCTGCGCCGCGGCGTGGTGAAGGCGGCCGCGCACGTCACCGGCGGCGGGCTGCGGCACAACCTGCCGCGCGTGCTGCCCGACACCGTGCGCGCGCGGCTCAACGCGCACTGGTGGGCCGTGCACCCGGTCAGTGCCGCACACACCACACACACACTACTGCCCGACACCGTGCGCGCGCGGCTCAACGCGCACTGGTGGGCCGTGCACCCGGTCAGTGCCGCACACACCACACACACACTACTGCCCGACACCGTGCGCGCGCGGCTCAACGCGCACTGGTGGGCCGTGCACCCGGTCAGTGCCGCACACACCACACACACACTACTGCCCGACACCGTGCGCGCGCGGCTCAACGCGCACTGGTGGGCCGTGCACCCGGTCAGTGCCGCACACACCACACACACACACTACTGCCCGACACCGTGCGCGCGCGGCTCAACGCGCACTGGTGGGCCGTGCACCCGGTCAGTGCCGCACACACCACACACACACTACTGCCCGACACCGTGCGCGCGCGGCTCAACGCGCACTGGTGGGCCGTGCACCCGGTCAGTGCCGCACACACCACACACACACTACTGCCCGACACCGTGCGCGCGCGGCTCAACGCGCACTGGTGGGCCGTGCACCCGGTCAGTGCCGCACACACCACACACACACTACTGCCCGACACCGTGCGCGCGCGGCTCAACGCGCACTGGTGGGCCGTGCACCCGGTCAGTGCCGCACACACCACACACACACACACTACTGCCCGACACCGTGCGCGCGCGGCTCAACGCGCACTGGTGGGCCGTGCACCCGGTCAGTGCCGCACACACCACACACACACTACTGCCCGACACCGTGCGCGCGCGGCTCAACGCGCACTGGTGGGCCGTGCACCCGGTCAGTGCCGCACACACCACACACACACACACTACTGCCCGACACCGTGCGCGCGCGGCTCAACGCGCACTGGTGGGCCGTGCACCCGGTCAGTGCCGCACACACCACACACACACTACTGCCCGACACCGTGCGCGCGCGGCTCAACGCGCACTGGTGGGCCGTGCACCCGGTCAGTGCCGCACACACCACACACACACTACTGCCCGACACCGTGCGCGCGCGGCTCAACGCGCACTGGTGGGCCGTGCACCCGGTCAGTGCCGCACACACCACACACACACACTACTGCCCGACACCGTGCGCGCGCGGCTCAACGCGCACTGGTGGGCCGTGCACCCGGTCAGTGCCGCACACACCACACACACACACTACTGCCCGACACCGTGCGCGCGCGGCTCAACGCGCACTGGTGGGCCGTGCACCCGGTCAGTGCCGCACACACCACACACACACTACTGCCCGACACCGTGCGCGCGCGGCTCAACGCGCACTGGTGGGCCGTGCACCCGGTCAGTGCCGCACACACCACACACACACTACTGCCCGACACCGTGCGCGCGCGGCTCAACGCGCACTGGTGGGCCGTGCACCCGGTCAGTGCCGCACACACCACACACACACACTACTGCCCGACACCGTGCGCGCGCGGCTCAACGCGCACTGGTGGGCCGTGCACCCGGTCAGTGCCGCACACACCACACACACACTACTGCCCGACACCGTGCGCGCGCGGCTCAACGCGCACTGGTGGGCCGTGCACCCGGTCAGTGCCGCACACACCACACACACACTACTGCCCGACACCGTGCGCGCGCGGCTCAACGCGCACTGGTGGGCCGTGCACCCGGTCAGTGCCGCACACACCACACACACACTACTGCCCGACACCGTGCGCGCGCGGGCCAACGCGCACTGGTGGGCCGTGCACCCGGTCAGTGCCGCACACACCACACACACACTACTGCCCGACACCGTGCGCGCGCGGCTCAACGCGCACTGGTGGGCCGTGCACCCGGTCAGTGCCGCACACACCACACACACACTACTGCCCGACACCGTGCGCGCGCGGCTCAACGCGCACTGGTGGGCCGTGCACCCGGTCAGTGCCGCACACACCACACACACACTACTGCCCGACACCGTGCGCGCGCGGGCCAACGCGCACTGGTGGGCCGTGCACCCGGTCAGTGCCGCACACACCACACACACACTACTGCCCGACACCGTGCGCGCGCGGCTCAACGCGCACTGGTGGGCCGTGCACCCGGTCAGTGCCGCACACACCACACACACACTACTGCCCGACACCGTGCGCGCGCGGCTCAACGCGCACTGGTGGGCCGTGCACCCGGTCAGTGCCGCACACACCACACACACACTACTGCCCGACACCGTGCGCGCGCGGGCCAACGCGCACTGGTGGGCCGTGCACCCGGTCAGTGCCGCACACACCACACACACACTACTGCCCGACACCGTGCGCGCGCGGCTCAACGCGCACTGGTGGGCCGTGCACCCGGTCAGTGCCGCACACACCACACACACACTACTGCCCGACACCGTGCGCGCGCGGCTCAACGCGCACTGGTGGGCCGTGCACCCGGTCAGTGCCGCACACACCACACACACACTACTGCCCGACACCGTGCGCGCGCGGCTCAACGCGCACTGGTGGGCCGTGCACCCGGTCAGTGCCGCACACACCACACACACACACTACTGCCCGACACCGTGCGCGCGCGGCTCAACGCGCACTGGTGGGCCGTGCACCCGGTCAGTGGCGCACACACCACACACACACACTACTGCCCGACACCGTGCGCGCGCGGCTCAACGCGCACTGGTGGGCCGTGCACCCGGTCAGTGCCGCACACACCACACACACACTACTGCCCGACACCGTGCGCGCGCGGCTCAACGCGCACTGGTGGGCCGTGCACCCGGTCAGTGCCGCACACACCACACACACACTACTGCCCGACACCGTGCGCGCGCGGCTCAACGCGCACTGGTGGGCCGTGCACCCGGTCAGTGCCGCACACACCACACACACACTACTGCCCGACACCGTGCGCGCGCGGCTTAACGCGCACTGGTGGGCCGTGCACCCGGTCAGTGCCGCACACACCACACACACACTACTGCCCGACACCGTGCGCGCGCGGGCCAACGCGCACTGGTGGGCCGTGCACCCGGTCAGTGCCGCACACACCACACACACACTACTGCCCGACACCGTGCGCGCGCGGCTCAACGCGCACTGGTGGGCCGTGCACCCGGTCAGTGCCGCACACACCACACACACACTACTGCCCGACACCGTGCGCGCGCGGCTCAACGCGCACTGGTGGGCCATGCACCCGGTCAGTGCCGCACACACCACACACACACACTACTGCCCGACACCGTGCGCGCGCGGGCCAACGCGCACTGGTGGGCCGTGCACCCGGTCAGTGCCGCACACACCACACACACACACTAATGCCCGACACCGTGCGCGCGCGGCTCAACGCGCACTGGTGGGCCGTGCACCCGGTCAGTGCCGCACACACCACACACACACTACTGCCCGACACCGTGCGCGCGCGGCTCAACGCGCACTGGTGGGCCGTGCACCCGGTCAGTGCCGCACACACCACACACACACTACTGCCCGACACCGTGCGCGCGCGGGCCAACGCGCACTGGTGGGCCGTGCACCCGGTCAGTGCCGCACACACCACACACACACTACTGCCCGACACCGTGCGCGCGCGGCTCAACGCGCACTGGTGGGCCGTGCACCCGGTCAGTGCCGCACACACCACACACACACTACTGCCCGACACCGTGCGCGCGCGGCTCAACGCGCACTGGTGGGCCGTGCACCCGGTCAGTGCCGCACACACCACACACACACTACTGCCCGACACCGTGCGCGCGCGGCTCAACGCGCACTGGTGGGCCGTGCACCCGGTCAGTGCCGCACACACCACACACACACACTACTGCCCGACACCGTGCGCGCGCGGCTCAACGCGCACTGGTGGGCCGTGCACCCGGTCAGTGGCGCACACACCACACACACACTACTGCCCGACACCGTGCGCGCGCGGCTCAACGCGCACTGGTGGGCCGTGCACCCGGTCAGTGGCGCACACACCACACACACACTACTGCCCGACACCGTGCGCGCGCGGCTCAACGCGCACTGGTGGGCCGTGCACCCGGTCAGTGCCGCACACACCACACACACACTACTGCCCGACACCGTGCGCGCGCGGCTCAACGCGCACTGGTGGGCCGTGCACCCGGTCAGTGCCGCACACACCACACACACACTACTGCCCGACACCGTGCGCGCGCGGCTCAACGCGCACTGGTGGGCCGTGCACCCGGTCAGTGCCGCACACACCACACACACACTACTGCCCGACACCGTGCGCGCGCGGCTTAACGCGCACTGGTGGGCCGTGCACCCGGTCAGTGCCGCACACACCACACACACACTACTGCCCGACACCGTGCGCGCGCGGGCCAACGCGCACTGGTGGGCCGTGCACCCGGTCAGTGCCGCACACACCACACACACACTACTGCCCGACACCGTGCGCGCGCGGCTCAACGCGCACTGGTGGGCCGTGCACCCGGTCAGTGCCGCACACACCACACACACACTACTGCCCGACACCGTGCGCGCGCGGCTCAACGCGCACTGGTGGGCCGTGCACCCGGTCAGTGCCGCACACACCACACACACACACTACTGCCCGACACCGTGCGCGCGCGGCTCAACGCGCACTGGTGGGCCGTGCACCCGGTCAGTGCCGCACACACCACACACACACACTAATGCCCGACACCGTGCGCGCGCGGCTCAACGCGCACTGGTGGGCCGTGCACCCGGTCAGTGCCGCACACACCACACACACACTACTGCCCGACACCGTGCGCGCGCGGCTCAACGCGCACTGGTGGGCCGTGCACCCGGTCAGTGCCGCACACACCACACACACACACTACTGCCCGACACCGTGCGCGCGCGGCTCAACGCGCACTGGTGGGCCGTGCACCCGGTCAGTGCCGCACACACCACACACACACACACTACTGCCCGACACCGTGCGCGCGCGGCTCAACGCGCACTGGTGGGCCGTGCACCCGGTCAGTGCCGCACACACCACACACACACACTAATGCCCGACACCGTGCGCGCGCGGCTCAACGCGCACTGGTGGGCCGTGCACCCGGTCAGTGGCGCACACACCACACACACACACTACTGCCCGACACCGTGCGCGCGCGGCTCAACGCGCACTGGTGGGCCGTGCACCCGGTCAGTGCCTTAATACTAATGACTAACCTTTGACTATTATTGAAATGTGTCGCACAGGTGTTCGCGTGGATAGCGGAGACGGGCGCCGTGCACGACGAGGAGATGCTGCAGACGTTCAACTGCGGCATCGGCATGGTGCTCGTCGTCGCGCCCGAGCACCAGGCAGAGGTCATATAACACTGTTCATTTACATATTTTTCGTGTCCAGCTATTTCTAAGCTAAACGCACTCGGTCCGCGTATTAGCATTCAAATTCAATCTAAACCATGATAGTAACTATTATTGTCAATGGCAACACCATTTATCCATTCTGTACATTCGCGTCCAATGGGGCGTAAATCAATTTGTAATTTATCATAGTTTATATTTTTATTAGAAATACAACCGAAAGAAAATGAATTGTTATTTTATAAACTTTAAATGAAAGCTCTGTAAAAGTTGTAAACGACACAGCCGAGCGATGTGTTGCACTCATTGAAAAATTCAATGAGTTTGGCACATACGACGAAGATAAAAAACAATGCCTATTATTAACTGTTCAAAATTATAGAAAAGAATTCCTAACATGTACCAAAAACCTTTATTCAACAACAAAGTAATACCTAACTTATGTGAAGATATATTTAGTAAACAGAGCTTTCATTTAAAGTTTATAAAATAACAATTCATTTTCTTTCGGTTGTATTTCTAATAAAAATGAATACCAATATAATTGGTGATGAGTTCTTTTCTTGTTCTTCCCCCGAAGAAGATTATTTGAGTGTGAGTAACCTTGATTCCTCTGATTTGTCTTTAAGAGAGTTACTTAATAGTGCTTTTTGTGATCATCCGAGAAATCTAAATATAGTTCACATTAATGCTCAAAGCATTCCTGCACATTTCTCTGATATGTTAGCTACTTTTAGTAATGACTCTATAGATGCTGTTTTAGTATCTGAATCTTTTCTCAAGCCTTCGTTGCCATCATCCCTATATGCTCTACCTGGTTTTAATCTTATCCGAAATGATAGAGTGGGGAAGGGTGGAGGTGGTGTTGCCATATATTTACGTGACGACATCGCTTTTAACATTGTTTCCGTTTCTCCCAGTCTATTTAGTGAATCGTCAGAACACTTATTCGTGGAAATTTCTATAAATCATACTAAAGTACTGTTATGCGTTTTTTATTGTCCTTCATTACACATAGACTACTTTCTCAAACTTGAAATCTTGCTTAATGATGTTCGGCCAATCTACGATCATATTTTATTACTCGGCGATTTCAATACCTGCCTTATAAAAAATGATGCACGAGCCAATAAATTGATATCTTTATTATCTTCAGTAAATTTGTTTTCCCTTACTCTGTCACCTACTCATCATTTCCCTAACGCAACTCCTTCCCTCTTAGATCTAATTATAGTGTCTCGTCCTAATTGTGTTTCTACTCACGGGCAATTCCCTTCTTCTTTTTCATATCACGATCTTATTTTTGTATCTTACAAAATATTTACTCCTAAACATAAAGCCCGTTTTGCTATGCGGCGTTGTTATAATAAAATAAATTTTGACTTACTAAAAAGAGATGCTGGCAATATCGATTGGACAGAGGTACTGGATAGCAATGACATTGAGCTTACAGTTAATAAATTTAATTCTATAATTTTAAAGTTATTTGATTCTTATGCACCTCTAAAAAAGGTAAAATTAAAACACAAACCGGCGCCTTGGATTACTGACTCTATTAAGGCGTTAATGACCAGAAGGGATAAAGCGAATCGCCACTATCGCAAGCATCCTTCTGAAGCTAGCTTTTGCTCATACAGAAATCTACGTAATCAGTGTAGTCGGGCTTGCCGGATTGCAAAACGTCGTTACATCCATGACACCATTGCTTCATCTGACCACGATAAAGTTTGGAAATTCCTAAATTCTCTCGGGATTGGTCATATGTGTAATAATTATATTACTGACAGTTCGTTAGATTTAAATGCTTTAAACTTATATTTTTCTACACCCCCTGTTATCCTTGATGATTGTGTTAAAGCTTCGACTCTTAATGAACTGTCTTTAAAAACCCTTCCATCTTGTGCTTCTTTCGCCTTCCAACCTGTTACTGAAAGTGATGTAAAAAAATATGCTCTCTCGATTTCTTCCCCTGCTGTTGGTAGTGACAGTATGTGTTCTCGAATGTTCACCCCTATCCTTCCTGAAATCACTTCGATTCTTACTCATATTTTTAATTTTTCTCTGTCATCTAATACCTTTCCATCTGTATGGAAAAAAGCACATATCATTCCACTGCCGAAAGTTCCGAATCCTTCTTCTTTTTCGCAGTTTCGCCCTATTTCTATTCTTCCTTTCTTGTCAAAAGTTTTGGAGCGTATTGCGCACTCTCAGTTGGCTGATTATCTGCGTACTAACAGAATACTTCATCCCTTGCAATCTGGTTTTCGTCCTGGTCATAGTACGGTTACTACTTTAGTGAGAGTTACAGATGATATACGCCTTGCTATGGATGATAAGCACGTTACTGTGATTGTTTTTCTTGACTTTAGCAACGCTTTTAACTGTGTTGATTGGGACGTCTTACTCGGTATACTTCGTTCACTTAATTGCTCTTCTTCTGCCCAAAGTTGGTTTGACTCCTATCTTCGTGGACGTTCCCAAAGAATTAGTTATAATGATTCATTCTCAGATTGGACTTACCTTAGTACTGGTGTACCGCAAGGAGGCGTCCTTTCACCCCTATTATTTTCTGTTTTCATTAATAAGATAACTGAGATTATTTCATCTAACTTTCATTTATACGCAGATGACCTCCAAATTTATCGTCGCTCTTGTATCATGGATGTAGCTAACACTATAAACCTAATTAATAATGACCTTAGCAAAATTGCTGCTTGGGCCAAGGCCTTTGGCTTACAGCTAAATGCACAGAAATCCCAGGCTATAATAGTTGGTAGCCGGTATATGTGCAAAGTGCTTTCAGATTTACATATTCCACCAGTAGTTTACCTTGGGACCCCAATTCCATTTGCTTCTTCTGTTAAATATCTAGGGGTTACTATAGCTGCGGATTTATCTTGGGATTTACATATAAATCAGATCAGTAAAAGAGTATACTACGCACTTCACTCTTTAAAGCGCCTCCAAAATTTTCTACCCCTAAAAACTAAAATTTCCTTGATGCAAACGCTTATTTTACCGATAATAGATTATGCTGATTCATGTTTCTTGGATGCTACGGAAGTGCTTGTAGATAAGCTCGAAAGGCTACAAAACACCTGTATTCGTTATATATTTGGTCTTCGAAAGTTTGACCACATATCCAAGTTTAGAACCCAACTTAAGTGGCTTCCGATACGTTTGCGTAGGAACACTCATATCCTTTGCTTACTCTATAACATTTTATTTAACCCTTCTTCTCCCGCTTATCTACGTGATTCGTTTAACTATTTACACCCTCCTGATTCTACTTGTAGGACTAATGTCAGCAATCTTCTCCGTTTTCCATCTCATAATTCCAGTTTTTTCTCTAACTCTTTTACGATTCAGGCAATAAGGCTTTGGAATTCATTACCACTTCAAGTTCGCATGAGTCAATCTATAAATTCTTTTAAACACAATCTAAGGAATCATTATTTGTCTATTCCACATTAATATAATTTGTAATTTGTTTTTTTTTTTTTCTTATTTTTAAATGGATCTTACGAGTTCGTATTTTTTTGAGCAACACGTACTCATCTCAAGAGGTTAATATCATTTAATGTTTCACAGTAGTTATATATATTTTTTTTGTTTTAATTTCTAGTAGATACCTAACGCTGTAAATAATTTAAGTGCCTGTCTTTATATTGCTGAAGTACTTTAGGTTTCATTAATAAATGTGTTTAAATATTTTTAGTATATTGTACACTTCGACTTATATTAATGGTCAAGTATTTCACTTTACCGGGTTGGCTGTAAGAAATCTCTTTTTTAGAGATAAGCTCACCTTTTGTACCTTTTTAAAAATACTGCTTGCTGTAATTTTGTGTGTTGTTCTATTGTGTACAATAAAGTATTAAATAAATAAATAAAATATAAACTATGATAAATTACAAATTTATTAAAATTTTGTATTAACTTTTTTGTTTCCCGCTTATTGTGTTATTTATTTATTTGTGTGTGTATGTGTGTCTGTATGTCAGTATGTGTAACATGTCAGGTATAAAAGTACAAAAAGTAAAATTGACAATGTAATGAGAAAAATAAATTTGAAACAAAAACTTGAATTTAAACATCATAATTTGTAATTTTTTTATCATTTTTCTACATTTTTAGTTACAAAAGTTACTGCAAGTTAAAAACTATGAGTCTGAGAGACTTAAGTTACGACCTTTTTTGAAGAGAATCAAATTTTTTATAAAAATATGTATTATTTTTTCCATCTATCAATCAATTTTCGCTGTAAAAACAAAAAAATGTGCATTTTATTCGAAAACATAACTTTGACAGATGGTACCAGTGGACCAAAGCAGGCGACATTAAAATTGACGAAAAGTCATTTAAAGAGCGTGGAATCCTGGATATATTTCAGTAATCAGAATGCCAATATCATTAAATGTGTCCAAGCATTAGAAATTTGAAAAAAAATAAAAATATTTACATGCATTTCTAATGGGAAAAAATCAAATTAAAACGGCAAGCACTTCAAACTCGAATTAAGAGCTCTAACTTGGTGGAAATTTTTTTTTCAATATGTAGAACAAAATTTTGCTTGAGCACCTAAAAAAAAAATGTTTGTCGCAAATGAATCACCCTAATATATATAAAACGTGTTTTTATAAATGAGTACTCATTTCACGGGAACTCGTATTCTCAATTTCGCTTGCCATAGGATGCTAAGCTGTAGCGTAGGGGGCGAGACGGGCCATATAACACACGTAACAGATAGTTCATATAAAATGTATGAAAGCGATCTAGTCGGATTTTTGCGATGCGGCTTGACCTCGTGTCCTTGATACTTTATCTTCTAACTTATTACAAAACTAGACGTTGCTTGCTATTTCAATATCTTAAGTGTTAATACCATCATTGGTGGACGGAAGCAGTTGATCCAAGAGGGAGGCATTGGCTGTTAGTTTGGACATAGCTAAGGCCTTTGATCGGGTATGGCACAAAACGTTTTTTGCGAAGCTGCCTACCTACGGGTTTCCCGAGAAATTATGCAAGTGGATCACTAATTTTTTGCATGATCGGAGCATCAAGGTCGTAGTCGCTGGTGCATTATTCGACCTTAAACCTGTTAATGCTGGTGTTCTTCAAGGCTGCGTGGTATCACCGACACTGTTTCTTTTGCATATTAATGACATGTTGCGAATTAGTAACATACATTGCTACACAGATGATAGTACTGGTGATGCTACATACTCCAGCCGTAGCGGTATTTCTCGGGAACACGTCTGTTTCACGAATGTTAACGTTGCAGAACTAAAGGTTACAACGAGTGCTAGTGAAAAATATTATTAGGTAGATGCATCTCATCGAGTACGAATTTTTCCAGAGATTATAATAATAGGAATGTTTGAAAATATGAATGAATGACGTATGTAGTTATGGTGTGGTGTGGCGCAGGTGATGAACATAACCCGGTCGCACGGCGCCATGGTGGTGGGCACCATCCAGGCGCGGCCCGCGGGCGGCGCGCGCGTGCTCGTCGACAACTTCGCCTCCGCGCTCAACTTCGCGCGCCGCGCGCCGCACATGCCCACCAAGCGGGTGAGTACCGCGCACACACATACAGACAGAGAGCATGCGAGCACCACATACACACACCGAACAGTTGAATACTACACATATCCACATGCCGACCCAAACCCATCAAGAGAACGAGAGACACGCCATACACTGTCGCTCCTCACATTCACCGAGCGGGTTAATGCCGCACCCCACACACACCCAGTTATAGTCTACTAGTAATACAGCACTTACTTGTTTAAAAACCCTTTATTTTTTAATTATAACATTATAAAGTAGTGATGACATCTTACTATATTTTACATTATAATACAACAAGTATTATAATGTAAAATATAGTAAGATGTCATCACATGTATATTTAAGGCCGCGTATTCATTTCGTAACGAAAACTTCATATTTTAAATTTTTTCCAGAGAAATATCGTAATAATGTGGACAGATTATTCGAAGAATGTTATAATTTTTGCAAGATTAAGTCTTATTTATTTGATTTATCGCAGGTTCAAAATTTGATCGGTAAAAGATTGTGCGCGAGGATTTATAGTGTTTTTAATGGAATTTAACCAAATGCCGACGATAGAAAGTATATAATATAGTAAATATATAATTTAATGACGACGCGTAAGGGCCTGTAATGTATACGCATCCTGGCTGTTTTATTTAGTTGAGTTGTGTGTTTCCAGGTGGCAGTGCTGGCGTCGGGAAGCGGCAGCAACTTCCAAGCGCTAGTGGAGTGCTGCCGAGACAAGGCGCAGTGCACTTGCGCAGAAGTGACCTTGCTCATCACCAACAAGAAAGACGCGTTCGTGGTCACGCGGGCCCAAACGCTTGGCATACCCACACTTGTAAGTAGAGAGCCTTTTTATTATTTTTAATAGCATAGAATAGACATTTTTGAACACAGTAAAACTCCAGCAACCAACTTAACATTTCGTACAGTTCCGGAACCTTGCATCAGATCTTCACCAAATTAAAATGGGATACACGGCAAGTATAGCCTCTCAAACGAATAAAGAATATTCAAAATTCAAAATCGCTACATAAATGACCGAGTTCTGAGATAAGATTAGCTCGCTCTACGTCTTTTATCGTATCTATCATGGAGAGTGTTTTGACGAGTTGTTCGGATTAATTCCTGCTGCTAAACTCCGTCATCGGACATCGCGTCAAAATTTGAAGTCGATCTCTCACCATCTCGATATGTGGAAATCCACAACTGTGCGGTTCTCCCGGCAGTTTTTGCCTCGCACAACTCTTTTGTGAAATCAATTACTGGCAGGGGTTTTTCCGAACAGATACGACGTGGGGACCTTTAGAAAAGAGCTTACTCATTTTTAAAAGACCGGCAACGCAACTCCAAAACCTTTGGTATTTCGGATGTCCGTGGGCTGCGGTGATCACTCAACATCAGGTGCACCTCCTGCTTGTTTGCCCCCTCTTCCATAAAAAAATACTTAAAAACATACATACACTTACGAACTTAAGTATCTACACGTGCTTGAATGCCGAAATAAATCATCGTACTTAAATATTAAAATATTCAACAATATTATATACATATGTACATGTCAAACTGATAACCTCTCGATTTTTCGTCGATTGAAAATATGAAAATACCAACGTACCATATGTGTAATAAACGGTTATATTAACAATGATATATTTATTAATTAATGTTTTCAGGTATTTAACCACAAAGATTACGGGTCCCGCGAAGAGTTTGACCGCGCCATGTCGGCCGCGCTGGTGGAGCATAAGATCGACATCGTGTGCCTCGCGGGCTACATGCGGATACTGTCCGCAGAGTTCGTGCAGCGGTCAGTACTGTCGGACATTGTCCTAGCTGCTAGTGTATATGAGGACATTCCAAAATAGGTGAACATATTGTATCACAGCGTTCGGTACGTTTAACAAAAGATGTCCACTCAAAAAATAATGCAATTCAAGGTAGTAAAACATTTTCATTTTTACGAATAAAATAATGTCTCAAAATACTTTACGCCTTTTCGCATAAAATCCGTGAGGTTATTTACCTTACTACGCACAACGTTCTTACATTGTGAGTAGTAAGGTAAATAACCTCGCGTCATATTTGTGGGTCCGACGCCATTATGATTATACGTTATCTAAATACCGTGCGCGCTTATCAGCTGACAGAATTGGCGTGCGCTTTGTGTTACGTTGTGAGAAGTAATGTAAATAACCTCGCATCATATCTGTGGGTGATACGCCATTATGCTTATACGTCATATAAAAACGTCAGAGCCAGACGCCATTTTGCTTATACGTCATCTAAATACCGCGCGCGCTTATCAGCTGACAGAACTGGCTTGTGCAAAACTACAGGCCATAAGAGTTATTATTTACTCATGACTATTAAGAGGGAATATTAAGGGCGAGAGAATTGAAAAATAGATATTTGTAAAATCTAGCGATCTGTCGCCTTGCAGTTTTCTCTATCGAATCCTACAACTATACCGTAGAGTGCGATAAAGGCAACTGCAGCTTGGACCGAGAGTATCGATTGTAATATTGGTCGTTTCTGACGAGGGCAACGGGAATTGTCCAACTTCAAATGTTCTTGTTAGTAATGTTAAGCTAATTTGTAGCTAATTACTTTTTGGAGTTTTCAGTTATAAACATTGTGTTGAAATTTATTTTTAAAAGTTTAAGACGTTTGTCAAAAACTGAAATAAGATATAACTACGTACAACGAAAATAAGGTTTATAAAAATAATAGGGTAGGACCGACCTTGACCGCTAGCAGGCCGCTCTCAACATTCACAGTTCAAGGTCTCTCGCGCGCGTAATATTAAATTACGTAACAGGATCTGCGTACTGAGAACAATGTGCGACAATTTGAACGAAACGTTGAATGAAATTATCATTCCACAGATATGCCGCAAAGTTGTTCACCTTGCTACACACTCTTTATTATGATATATTTTTTATGTCATAAGATATCAAACAGATGGGTCTCCTGATGGAAAGAGTCAACCATCGCCTATAGACACTAAAAGTGTTAATGGTGCGTTGCTATCTTGTGGCGAGATCTAATGCCACATGCATAAGTTTACCGGCTATCTCACCCTCCAAACCGGAATACGACAGTGACAAGCACTGACGGTATTGCGCCCTACCTGCCACCGCCTTACCTATTCCTATATTACAGTAGGAATAGGTAAGGCGGTGGTACCAGACCCGGGCAAAAAAATGCAGAATTCTACTACCTAGTAGCTACGATGGTAGTGACTCGCATACCCAATCGGTTGCCTTATACGACCTGCCTGGCAGAACGGCAATTGGTCTATTCTTCAAAGGAGCTCGGAACCAACACGGGGAAGACGAGTTTATGCTGAAAGACGTGAAGCGTTATAAAACAAATTTATTTAATTCGTATAAATTGAAATGTTATAGTACCTTGAATCGCATTATCTTTAATGTGGATATTTTGGCTTGACGTACCGAACGCTGTGTTAAAATATGTTCACCTATTTTGGAAAGACCTTATATAAGAAGCTGATGAAGAAACATACATGGGGCACACTAAAAGTTTTGCACTTCTAGCTAATCGAAACTATTTGAATTTCGAATGTTATATTTTTAAAACGTTGCAAATTTCTTAGTAATAAAAAAAAAACAATTTGCGGAAAATGTTTAAAATGTAAAGGAGATTATTTCGAAAAGCAATAAACATAATATTTTAGTTACATCATGTTGTTTTTTCATGTTACGCAAAACTTATAGTGTGACCTACGTATTATCATCCATTTAATGGTTTCAAAAGCAGTCAAATACAAACAGTATAAGTGCTTCAGATTTTACTGAAAATTAAGTTTCACTTCTACCGCGTGAGAGCTCATACTCAGTGTTTTAATATGCTTGATTGTTTACATTTGTTTTATTTTTGGTTGTTTTAAGATATAAATATTATAAAATTTTAATGGCCCGCGACGTATGTTAGTCCGTACACAACACATTTGTTGGATTTTTTAGCTATACAGTAATAATTAGATTTTGGATGTTGAATATAGATGTGTATCTATAAAAAACCGTATTCTTAGATTTTGTTAACATCTTTTGTTTAACCGCCCCCCATGGTGAAAGTAAATTTAATATTTCATATACTTTCCATCGTCGGCACTTGGTGAAATTCCATTATTTTTACACAATTGACTAATCACTTGTACTTTAATTTCACATCAAATTTTATTTTTGTATATTTGATTTTTGATTTTGTTTGATTGTTGACATAATTTTTGTGATATAATTATTTCATTGACATTTTATATTACATATTTTTATCTATAGTTATAGTCTTAAATTAGTGCAATAATTATAAATTAAAAAAATTCCAATATCTTAGGGGAGAATCGTCTAGGTCGACAATACTGTTGAACGGTATGTAAGTTTACCCTCTTACAAACAATATGTTGGTTTATATCTTACAAGACTCAATAATAAAATCAATTTAAGTATATAACATGCTGAAGATGCTTAAAAAGTGAAACCGGTCGAGTGATATACAAAAAAGTTTTGATGCGAAATTAAAACACAATTGTGTTACAATAAATTTAGTATTCGTATTCACGTCAAAATGTCGAGCACATAAATATGAGTAGTAGCAGGGTTTGGGTTTAGGTTTAGGTTTAGGTTTGGGTGTGGTTTGCAGGTGGAAGGGGCGGGTGGTGAACATCCACCCGTCGCTGCTGCCGCGCCACCCCGGGCTGCGCGCGCCGCGCCAGTGCCTGGCCGCCGGCGACGCCGAGTCTGGCTGCACTGTGCACTTCGTTGATGTCAGTACTGTATTCCTGGATTTTAGTTAAACGGTCCTTTCAAATAGGTGATCAAATATTTACATAGTATTTACTATGTTTAACAAAAGATATTATGCTAAATAACAACGTGATTCAAAAATTCACCTGATGAATGATGATGATGAATCCTGATGCTATTGCTGCAGGAATAGGTAAGGCGGTGGTACCGGACCCTGGCAAGCCAATGCAGAACTCTACCACCTAGTAGCCACGATGGTAGTGACTCGCATAGCCAATCGGTCGCTTTTTACGACCTGCCTGGCAGAACAGCCGTTGGCCTATTCTTCAAAGAAGCCCAGGATCAACACGGAGGATGTGCACTACAGCCGGGGGAGCCAACGGACTGTATATCTGGTACTTCTTCTTCGACGCCCCACCAACCGTAGTGCTTTTTGGTTGAGCCGGATGTGTCGGAGAAATAATCGAGACCACAACTGTTCGTTGCAAAGGGTGCTTTATTGTAACGAAATAGAATTTATCAATAAAGCTAGCACCGTTGCAAATGTTCACTATTCTATGGGAGAGCCAGTACTTGCCCTAACACTGCCCTACTCTAAAGTCGGTACCCTAAGGATATACTAAAGCCCAGGAACTTGTCTGTTAAACTTATTGAGTCGTAACGAAACTGTAACTTGATCGGAACGGAACTGATTGTATGGCCGCGCTCTCCGATATTTATAGCGCGCGGCCAGACGGACGGCGGAAATCGACAAAGACAGATGGCGCCAGGTGTGGCGCCACAATGTCTGGGATTTGTTAAAATCCTACTTTTCGTAATCTAATCTTAATAATTTTATCTTAGGTAGCTTCTCCTACCTCTAATTACCTAGTGTGGCCCTCTAGCGAGTGCAACGGTACTACCTTTTTACAAATATATGCAAAACAAAGTACATAGTGCCCTAAGACCTACCGAAATCTAATCACAATGTGTTATATACATTATACGTTCTTACAGGACCTCGGAAACTCTTATAATTACAGAGTTGTACGCCTTTTCAGGTCGTACTATCCTGTTAACTATATTTATATACTCGAAAAGTGCGTAAACATATGCCTAAGGCTAATACTTACATTGTACATACTATTTACAATCGATAAACATTCATTTTGACAAAGAATTTTGCACTTTTCGGGGTTTTCGTAATTCTGGGTTCCCGCATATAAATACAATCTCGCGAGAGTCGACTCGTAATTTGTCGACTGCGTGGAACCCACTTTGTTCGTAATATACCTTAAGGCAAACAACTTAACTATATAAAGCTTTATTATTTTGTACAACAACGCTGTATGTAGGTCTTAGGGCGAATAAAAGACGAAAACGAACATTATTTATAACAAAAAACTTACGAACTAAACGAAATATACAATTTATCCTGCCTTAATATCTATTTACATTTAATATTTACATCGAATATGTCTGTGCTGCACAGGGGATATTTAGATGTGCTGAAAACTAAAAATTTGATCACCAATGTTAAAAGGACCTTATACAAAATGGCGTTAACACAATTTTATACACAGTTTTCAGACCAGCTTTTTAGTCCACATAAATACTTCATTATAATAAATGTTTTAACTTAAACAAAATAATAAAATTTTAAACAAAATAAATCGTTGTTATATCACATTAAACTTAAACACCATTTGAAATTGTTTACATATCGTGACGTTGTGCAACTCAAGGTTATTAAGTTCCACTACATCACTCACAATACGTTATCATTTCCGACAGTATTGTTTGAGCGGCCCTACGTATTATTAGATTATTACTAAAAGCATTATAACGAAATGGCGACGTTTAGTTAACTGAATATAGGTACATAGAAATTATAAAACCAAAAAAATATCCTATTTCTTTATTATTGATTATTTTGGGGTTACTTTTTTGTGTACTGTAAAAATATTCCCAAAACGCTTAATAAGATATTCTGTTAAGTCTTAAGATTGCTTAATTTAAGACTTTAGTTTTTCTGTAATATCATAATTTTATTTAATCAACTGCCATATTATATATATGGCAGTTGATTAAATAAAATTATTAAATTAAAAAAATATATATTTTCTATGTTGTGCTTGATTTTTAGTTCATCTCGTGATATATTCTTATCGATTATTGTACTAAATAAAAAAAAATGCATGGAATTTTAATTATTTTTTTTAAATTTAATAACACACATTAACTGCCAGGCGTGAGTTCGAATCCCAAGCTGGTCTTAGAAACCAGCTTGATTGAGATTTGACCTTGCCACGTAGGTTAAGATTTTTTCAAACCAAAAAGACCCCAACGTACCACTCCCAATACTTAAAGTCGGCGATATGACTAATTAACGAAAAATGAAAAAAATGAGCGACCGATCAAAATTTAAATTTTGAACTGAAACTTTTAGAAACTTATTTTTTTTGTCTATAAAATTATACCGTAGCAAGAAAAAAAAAGGCAGTTAGTTTAGACATAGCGAAGGCCTTCAATCGGGTATGGCATAGAGCGCTTCTCTCAAAGCTGCCTGCCTCTGGGCTTCCCGAGAAATTATGCAAGTGGATCACCAGTTTTTTGGCTGATCGGAGCATTAAGGTCGTAGTTGACGGTGCATGCTCCGACCTTAAACCTGTCAATGCTGGTGTTCCCCAAGGCTGCGTGCTATCACCGACACTGTTTCTTCTGCATATCAATTATATGTTTTGAATTAGTAACATACATTGCTATGCGGACGACAGTACTGGTGATGCTACATACTCCGGCCGTAGCGGTATTTCTCGGAAACACGTCGAAGAGGGCCGGAACAAGCTCGTGTCTGAACTCGAGAATCAACTAACTGATGTCTCAGAATGGGGTCGTCAAAACCTTATTACATTTAACCCCAAAAAGACGCAGCGTTCACCGCAAAAAAAACACCCTTTGTCGTATCACCTCGGTTCGAAAACACTCTCCTGACAGCCTCAGCCAGTATTGGAATTCTGGGAGTCGACATATCGAACAACGTTCAGTTCCGCGGTCATTTGGAAGGGAAGGCTAAACTAGCATCTAAAAAGCTTGGTGTACTCAGTAGAGCAAAGCAGTACTTCATGCCAGCCCATCGCCTCCTCTGTTCTCACCTCTGGGCCGGAGCTCCTCAGTACCAGCTTCTTCCTCTTGATCGCATTCAACGTAGAGCGGTTCGAATCGTCGACGACCAGGCTATTTCTATTCGGCTTGACTCTTTGGCGTTACGCAGAGATGTAGGTTCGTTCTGCATTTTTTTACCGTATTTATCATGAGGAGTGTTCCGACGAGTTGTTCGGACTAATCCCTGCCGCTAAATTCCACCATCGGACATCGCGTCAAAATTTAAAGTTTCATCCTCATCACCTCGATGTCTAGAAATCCACAACCGTGCGCTTTTGTCGACACTTTTTGCCTAGCACTATTTCATTGTGGAATCAATTACCCTCGGGGGTGTTTCCGAATGGATACGACTTAGGGACCTTCAAGAAACGAGCTTATTCATTCTTAAAAGGCCGGCAACGCAGCTGCAATCCCCCCGGTATTGTGGATCTCCATGGGCGGCGGTGATCACTTACCATCAGATGCACCATCTGCTCGTTTGCCCCCTTTACTATAAAAAAAATTTGATTTTTGAAATTTTGAAAATTTGGAGTGACCTCTTAAATTTTTTTTGAGCTGTCCTTTGGTGAGGGCTCTTAAACATCAAAACTAACATTTTTTCACTTGAGACTTTTGCTGGAGATAGTACCTTGCCTTGGGAAGTACAAAATTGACAGCTTTAGAGTAGGAGCATATACCATCCAAATCGACATCGATGCTACAATCGGCCAAAACATAGTGATCCAATTGCATTATTTCTCGACATACCCTTTGGAAAGAAACTTCGAAATAACCGTTTTATGCCATGCTCTATTGAAGGCGTTTGCTAGTTGCGAATTTACAGCCAATGTGTTTCCTTGATCTCTTCTGCTTCTCACCTGTCTCTGATTAAAGTGAGCTAAAAATCACCATTCAAACGTCTATGACGAAATCCGTATTCTTTAAATTCATGTGATACTTTGCGGAAACAGATAACTCAAAGAAAAAACAATTTAATATCCAAATAGTTTATTGATTCAGGCGTTACGCGAAAATCCATTATTAAACAGGTGAAATTAATTAAATTTGCTATTAATACTTACACTCGCGTAGAGCGAGGTAGTGTTCGTTTCTCCTGAAGATGCTTCGGTTTCGAAGTGAAACGTGCGTTGAGTGCGTACATAAGTTGTGTGCTTTTGTGATTGGTGCCGGCGTGAGACGTGGTTCTAAAAGTGTGGTGGATGTGGGTGGATAATTGTCCCGCTGGGGTCTTCTTTTTATCCGGACCATCGGTGAGTCTTATACATTTATTAAACCGACGTCTTTCTTTTCGGTACCATCGCGAAGTATACATAGAACAGTTCGCGGATAATAGCAAATTTAATTAATTTCACCTGTTTTATTTCCAAATGTTACCGGAAACTTTCACGTGTGCCCCTGCGAGGAAAATAAAAAAGCAGTGTAAGAAATGGAATAAACTCACCATAGGTGTGAAAAATGACGTAGACCCCAGCGGCACAGTTATCCACCCCCGTCTACCATACTTTACAACACGTCAGTTGCAATAAAAGGCATACAAGATACGCACTCGACGCACATTTCACTTCGCAACCTAAGCATCTCGAGGAGAAACTAACATTACGTCACTCGACAAGAGCAAAAGTAATACTCGCCCCCATATGTGTGGGTACTCTCTCACCGCCGCAAGGCGATGGGGGAGGTTTCGGGGTCGAGACCCCCAGACCTTAGTTGCAATCGCGGACCGTAAATACGGCCCGGTCCTTGATGGTGAGTGTTGTCACTCCGTTGGTTTTCAATCTGAGTCTTGATCTTGATGTCATATCCGAGGTAGTCATATCCGGTAGGTAACTCCTCGCCCCCATCGCAATTTCAAAGCTCCTTTATAGCCCGGGTTTGCATGACTAAGGACTTCATTGTGCAATAAAGTCAACTTTGCCAAGTTTATTCGTTCAACAATACAGTTAAATGGCTATTGTGTTTTATGATTTTAAATCGTTCTAATAAACTTAATCACATCAAAATAGTGATTTGCGGACAAATTATGTCCAGTTTCTATGAGGTATTTTGCGAAATAAGACCTTGATTGTTGAGATTTTTATTTTTGGAAGCAGATATGTGTTCATTATTACGTACTCGAAGTTTCGTCCTTCTGATCTGAGCAATGTATAAGTTCCATATTTATTTTCATTATTAGTTTTGTCTTTTCCATTACACAATATATCTCGTAAAGAACTGTGTATAAAATGCAATTTTTACATTATTACTCCGTAAATACCTCTGAATCTCGGCCGAAATACGTTAAACTGGATTTAAACCTACTCTCTTTTTGGGGTTGGTACCGCGTAAAGCAATGGTGATATTGTGTATTTTTCGTTCTTTTTCATTAAACTTGGTACTAAATCATGATTGTATCCATCTGAATCTGTCAACTGGATAATTTAGCTCTTCGATATAGCGTTCTTAGCTCAATGATAAAGATGTCTGTATACAATTATTACCAACGATGGCACGATGACGAAGGGATAGTGATAGGTAACCGAATAAGTAAGTTTAAGAAAAGTTCCAAAGTTTTGGTGACAAAAAGAAAAAAAATACGTGTTTACGTAGTTGCATTTAAGATACAGTTCTTTACGAGACATATAGTGTAAGGGAAAAGACAAAATCAATATTAAAAATAAATATGGCAGTTATTAAATGCCTTTTTCAGTTTGCAGCAAGTCCTTTCTTTGTATTTGTCAAATTTACAAAGACGTCAAATTTACAAAAACATGCTGTTTATCCTAAGTGGCCAGAGATGGAAGTGAAAGGTTAGAGAATTTCTCATTAGTTTCGGCGATGGACCAGAATCCACGTGTTGTCGAAGTTAATTTCTCGTCAAATGTGCTCCGATTTTGTCTTAGCTAACTCTTGTAGATTTTCAAACAGTTTTTTTTTTATTTTTTCGGATTAAAACGTGTCCTATGTGAAGTAAGAATATGTAGTGTGCATTACATTCCATGCAAATTCATCTAGCTTAGATAAGGCGTAATGGAGTCACTAATATCTACCTATATATGATTTTCACAAGCTTTCGCAATTTTAATTTATCCTTTGCCGGATTTGTGTAAAAAATTTATAAAAGATTTTACGCATGCGCTTTCCTCTAAGAGTTTTATTCTTCTCGTGAGATTTAATAAAAAACTTATCACGTTGCTCTCTTGCTGCGTTTGCGAGGTACGTTTGACGGTGTTGTAAAATTGTTTCTCAGTAAGGGTACAATATGTTTTGATAATTGTTTGTCAGGAGGGGATGGATACGGGGCCCATAATCCTGCAGGAGCGCGTGCCCGTGCTGAAAGGAGACACCGAGCAGACGCTGACGGCGCGAATACACGAGGCCGAGCACCGCGCGTACCCGCGCGCGCTGCGAATGCTCGCCACCGGCCGCGTACGCCTCAACAGCCTCGGCGACATCATGTTCACGCAGTAGCACCGCATCATCACCTAGAGCCCTAACCACCTCACATTGCAGATATCTCACCACGACAATAGACAAATTTAAATAAACATAAAATATTGTTTGTAGCTGATATTTTTAAAAAGCTACTACTTGTTTTACACTCAAAGATATAGTATACTATTTAATTTACAAATAAAGTTTTTACTATCACTTTTAAATCACATTACTGGCAGGGATACAAGGCGTAAAATATTTTTTTAGCTTATATTTTATATGCCCTGTAAGGGACGATGTGCGAAAAATTAAAAATAACATGCCACTTTACGTTCTTTTCATGATGTTTTTGTGGGAATAGCGTTTTATGATCTTTCTTTATCTTCACGCCACACATGGGAATCTCTCGAATTGTATAAGAACACGAATAAATGTGTGATCTTATTTCATCCTTGTAATTTTAAACGTTAAAGCTATAAATTTAAAGTTGAAATGTCTAATGGCTTAATAAAGTTTTACGAGCTCTTTTCGGTAAAGTGGAGCATTGGTCGAAACTAAATCATAATGTACAGTAATAAGGTTGATTATTACTAAGACACTTTTATACCGTAATTTATTTTTTGTATTGCTGTAAATATATCATTTTCTTACACTGAGTTTGTAGACAACACTGAATCTTGCTATATTTGATCAAAGAAATGCATACAATATAGCACACATTAAACTGTATGAGCTAATACCTAATATCCTTGTCTATGGCTTTCAGTAATTACTTATACGGATTAATCTCGACATTTATCTCTTAAAGTGTTCTGTTATTATGAGTTAAGGTCTTAAGAATATCTATTTTATGACAAAAAAGTCAATAACATTGTACATATATAACGTTAAGCTTGATATTATTTACAAATAACAAAATAAATAATGAATTGTAATGGCGCAAAGGCTCAATATATTTTAGTATTGTAAAACTAAGTTACTATGTTTCTTAATAATCAAGTAAATAATGTGATCTAGTCTATACATAACGTACCACCATTAAATGAAATGGTTGCAAATTTAATACTTCCTGACGTGTTTAAACCATACCTTTTACTAACTAAAGTAGGGACCAAAGACAAAATGAACTAATGCGACGTATCATTTGATTAAACAAATTACCATGCTAAATGTACTGGTTAAAATTTAGTTCAATACTAATTTGTATTATTGGATACTGCCCGAAAATTTATACTTAAATTGGTAATAACCACGGAGTATAGAGGCAATGAGGACCAACTCTGTGAATAGAAGTGTCCATCAAAAATATGCGATAGTAGTCGCGCCAACGTCGCAAGTTTTGTTTTTAATGTCGTTAGGAAAGCGTTTGACCACGGTCTCGCCTGGTGGTAAGCTAAGATGCGGCCTAAGATAGAACGCGCTTCCTTAGAAGGTACCTGTTCATTCTTCTCTTGAAGATCCCCATTGTACTCGTCGGAGAACACAGACTCCATGTTCCAGTCCCTTGCGGTTCGAATGAAGAATTTTTAGGTTTTTTATAAAGAAAGCGTTACGTTTCCAGTAAATTGTTAAAACAGCACTACAAACTTTATTACATACTTATGCTCAGTACACTTCACTCCGTTAACAGCTGTGTATCGTAGTTTTTCTAGTTCAGCGCCATTCTAATACGATATTTATAACTTTACTAGCTGACATAGCAAACCAGAGTATACAGTAGCAAAGGTTGTTTTGCCATACATATTAGGAATTCATAGTGAACAGACAACGTGACACGTAATTTATATAAATATACGGGATTGTCCTTCCAGGAAACCGTAAGGGCATTGAACTTTATACGGTAGTTAAGTATTCTTAAATTTTCTGATTTTCCGTATATTTTTCTTAATATTTTATTTTATAAGAACCTTCTCCTGACAATTACAAACACAACAAAAAAAAAAATTAGCAAAATCGGTCCAGCCATTCACGCGTGATGTCGTGACCACGGAAATAGGGATTGATCTTTATATTATATATATGGATTTGCTGTTAACAGCTGGACATTTTGAAAACCCTCCATATACATGTCTGTCCTCCTTACCACTATACTCTATATGTTACTACAAACATGTTACTTCGGCAGACTTTGTAACAAACGCCGATTAAAACCAACAAAAATTACAGACGCCTTGATATGCATCACTCGCTGATTGATCATTGGTGTATCGTTCGACCCATGAGCGACATATTATATTTTATACGCACTACTATAAACATTTAAATGTTTTTAACTTATTTAAGGAAATGCTTCTGCACAAATTCATTCTCTTTTACAACACCAAAACCCTCGTTTAATCGCAATTGTTATACTCAAACAAGTAATTTAAAATTAAAAAATATTCTAGACAGTAATGTTTTGTAAATAACGATAGAATATGCTGGTATTGTTGTAACTTACATTACGACGCTTACGCAACTTGTGTGAGTTTTGGACGAGAATTCACAAAGTTTTTTTGATTGTGTGTAATTTTGGGACCAATAGATATGTAATACTTTGAAGTATAATACATATATGTGTTAAGTTTGTGACGAAATTGATAAAATACTAATCTATACATATAATAAAATCGTAGGAAAGTCAAAACTATACATTGAATATTTTTTAAAAAAATACTTGGGGCGTGATCTATAATCGATATCGAATCCAAAATATAATGTTTTGAATTTTTGTCTGTATGTCTGTTGGTCTGTATGTATGTCCGGAGTAAACTCAAAAAGTACTGCATAAATTTACTTCAAATTTTGCATGAATATTACTAACAGAACGGGTCAACATATAGGCTACATATTATCACGCTATCACCTCCGGGGGAGGAGCTGTGTGGAGTAAACGAAGTCCGCGCGGACGAAGTCGCAGGCAACAGCTAGTGATTAATAAATTTAAAGATGACTATACACCAGATGGTCCAAGAGCTGGCGGCGAATTTTGGGAAGGTCCTTTTAGCAGATTGGAACTGCGAAAATATATAATTTCGTCAAATGGCGATACTGGGTTATTTCACTACTGTGCAGTATACAACGTTTGCAAAGCAAAACATCACAAAAAGGTATTTTTAGCAACTTGATTTTTATTTCATCTTTTAATTAGGTTTTTTTAAAATTCGAAAAAAAATATGCCAGACATTTTTGTCGGTTTTAAAGTACTTTCACACACCTTCAAATACATTTTACGAAAGTTATCAATAAATTTATTTTATATTTATTTATTCATTTAACATTTTATGGTACACAACAAAATATATAATAAATAAATATCCGTTGTGGTCCGGGCTCCTTTGAAGGATAGACCAAGTGCTGCTTTGCCAGACAGGACGTAAAAGGCGACCGATTGACTATAATATGTGTTACTACCATCGTGACTGCTAGGCCGTAGGGTTCGGCAATGTCTCGCCATTTGACGAAACTATATATTTTCGCAATTCCAATCTGCTAAAAGGACCTTCTAAAAGAATTTTAAAAGTTTCATATATTATGATGAGGTTGGTTAATATTATGCTAATTTATAAATGAAGATATTTATTTCCGTTCCGAAAATACTGGTCTGTGAAAACAAAAAACTATAGACTGTTATTATATAATATACTCTTATTGAAATATATTTTATAAAATAATAAATTAGATAGAAAATGTCAAATATACATATAGAAAATATCAATAATTATGATTGGCGTTATATTATAAACTTAATCAAGTGGTGCTATCTATATCTTCCTACATCTATGTATACAATTATTCCTATAGCTATGTATGAAATTATACGACTCGAATATATTTTTGATGCATTTTTAAATATAAAATGTTATTAGGTAGAAACTTTTATATAAATGTAAGCTGAATTTTTATTAGCTGACAGGAATATATCCAATAATAGCTGTTTTAAATCTTGGAATCTCTTAAATATTATATGTACGAGATAAGCGTGTATGAGTTCGCGCGCGTTCATTCCCAGGAGGTTTATTATCCTTACAAATATCCAAGGTTTCACAGCTACTCATGTTAAATGGAGTATGACGAAATATTTTTCAATTGTTTTCGACATACGTCCTAAATGTATGTTTTAGCTTAAATGTTCCCCAAGGGTCTATTCTTCGTCCCTTTATTTTTGTGTTATTTACTAATAATTTTAAAAATTTCTTATGGTATCATAAGGTTATGGTATGGCTCACAAGTATCCGAGGTAATTCGATAATCCATCACACATTATGAATAACTATACTAAGCTAAAAGTATAATAAAATATATCAAAATTAAAATGGCCGCTAATAAAATTACAGTTTGCATTAAATATAGCTTTATATCGTAAGTTGTGTTGTTAAATAAAAGATTTGTAATATTTCATTGGTTTTATTTCAACTCTTATTCATCTAATTATCACAGTAATATTTTTTATTAATAAATAGCTAAATTCTAGTATGTTACAAGTTTTCTACACATGAAGGTTAACTGGAAGAGCATGTCAATAGACGTTAAGTTCACCTGTTGTATATTTTGTGCAATCGTTTTAATAAATAAATAAATAACATGTAAGCAATTCAAACGTTAAAAAAAAGAACTATTTTATAGTCAATCTTCTAAAAATTTTATTTTTACAAAAAATATTTAGGTAATTTATTTTTTTAGATTTTATAGCCAATCTTCTAAAAATTTTATTTTTACAAAAAATATTTTGGTAATTTATTTTTTTAGATCAATGTAAAATGTTGTATAAAATGTAATTTCTTTTATCATTGACATTCGATTTTCTTTTCCAATGTACTAGAGTTAAAAACTTCCCCATTTCTTTTCAGTTTTTTCTTAATTACATACATTTATCCTGATTTAAAATTAAATCAAATGAATCTATTATAGTAATTAGGATTGCAGCAATACACAGGCCTTCAAAATTTTAATCAATAACCAATTCCCTAGTCATGCGATATGTAATGGATGTTGTTAATTAGTGTGAAATTTATGAAGGATGGCAAAGGTCCTTATTTCTTATTTATCTTTGTTTAGTCCTCAGTTACCAACATTCTTCTTTTTTTCGTTAAAACTAAGCAAATCCCCTAATGCTTTAAAAAATACGCCCAAAACATCCTCACTATCTTGCACCACAACCTGTGGTTCGTGTTTTTCAATAGCATATGTTTCGGGCACAGAATGGGCACCATTAACTAGAATATCTTCACAAATATCATCAAATTCCACATGAAACTTTTGTTTATTTATTAAAGGAACTATAAGGTTGAATGTATTTATTTTAGTGTTAATAGATTGCGCTAAAAGTTTGTTACTTTCATATATTCTGTGCCATTTTGTTTTATCATTATCACTTAGAGGATATGGTCCTAAGTAGGATCGATCTTTTTTAACTTCTTCCTTTAGTAATTCAATGTCTTGTTCGATTTCTTTGCTCATTGTTATCCATTCAGGAGTGAAACCATTGTTTATTAAAACCTACAAAAGAATTGACAGAATTTAATTATTTTTCAAAGTACAATTAGGATTGTCCCGGTGGTCTAGTGAATAGTACATGATGTTTTATATTCGATTTCCATGGAGGGCAGTGTTATAGTTTTTTATATTTGAAAAACTCGGCAGCAGGCCATTAAGGTCAGGTATCTCTGTTAGCCCGTGCCTCAGAAAAGCATGTAAAGTTTGGACTCGTTTATTGCAAATAAGAAGCAATAATCTTTTAAACAGGAAACATCATACATTACAGTCGTCTGGAAACGCGTGAGTGAATTATTTTAGGTTCATTCTGCCAACAATGCAAGAGAACAGACATAATGATTTTTAAGTATAGAATTTCATTAAATCAGTTTTGTTCAGTGTAGACTTTTGACTGTTATGCAGGAATATGCAGCAAACTGTCGCAATAGCGTCAGTGCTTGTCTCTGTCGTGTTCTGGTTTAGAGGGTGAGGTGAGGTTCCGGTTTAGCCGGTAAACTTATGCACGTGGCATTAGACCACGCCACAAGATAACAATGCACCATCGACACCTTTGGTGTCCATAGGCGATGGTTGATTCTTTCTATTAGGAGACCCATCTGCTTGTTTGCTATCTTATGATATAAAATATTAAAAATATATTTAAAAAAAGTTGACTAGTAAAATGCTTTAGATACTGAAGGATAGTACTCGATTCTGATACCGAATATCTATAAAAAATATGTACTTAAATTTTGACTTTATACAGTTACCTTTAAAGATCTGACCAAATTTTAAAATTAATAATAATAAATATTGAATCAAAAGTACGTTTTAACTATTATTGTTAAACTATTGCAAGATAATATAAAAATATTTGTTTAAAAATATCCCACTAAAATGAATTGGATGCACCGAGTCGTTAATCGGCCGCCGAGCGGTGTGTGCGCATGCGAAGGAAACTACACGAGCTGCGTTTAGTATTAGTGACGAACGATACTACTGAATCAGCTGATTTTTTCCTAATTGAAATTATATACATGCGTTGTGTTTTCTGTGTCGGAAAAAATGAAATTTACGAATATTTTTAAATTATTTTTTTATTACATAAATCGAACATATTATCGATTCTAAATAGCCTCTGAAAATTTGGCCGGAGCTATAAAAGTAACCATGTATAAATAAAAATTAATCGCTAAATCTATGGTTAAGCACAAAAGTCGTGAACGGCAGGGCGTGTATTTGTGTAAAATGTATTTTTTAGATATGTAGTATTAAATATTTTACGGTTGTTCAGAAACCTACGTATATGAATCAAAATTGACCAGTATTTTCACATAAGTTAATTTTAAACTAACCTCATTTAGCTTGTGCGTCGTAAAATCAACATACGGATTTCGATTCTGATCTTTCAAAGGTTTTCCTTTGCCACTCAAATTCTCAAACTCTCCTTTGGACATGGATTCTTGTATTAAGTCTTCCACAAGCCTATCGAAACCATACTTAGTTTTGATATCATGCTTTTTGAGAGACTCCTTTTTCATGAGCGTTTTGTCTGAAGCAACGGCCTTGGCAACTCTGTGTTCCATAACATTGATGGCAGCTTTTTGGGCGCGGACTTGAGCGTACTGCTTTTCACGTTGCGAAGGTGTACCGTGGCCAACTCCCTCGTAACTCAGATATTGGCGATGTTGTGGGGCTGTGTGCTGTTATAAAAAATCACATTTAATGGCATTATTATTTCTTAATTTAAGTGGCGAATATGTGAAACTGCTTGTGGCCTAAGGGTTAACTTATTTTATTTCAGACTAGCTGTTGCCAGCGACTTCGTCCGCGCGGACTTCGTTTACTCCGCACAGCTCTCCCCCGTAGATGATAGCGTGATAATATGTAACTTATATGTTGATCCGACCTGTTAGTAATATTCATGCAAAATTTGAAGTAAATCCATGCAGTACTTTTTGAGTTTACCCCGGACATACATACAGACAAACAGACAAAAATTCTAAAAACTATATTTTTGGCTTTGATATCGATTGTAGATCACGCCCCAAGTATCCTTTTAAAAAATATTCAATGTACTGTTTTGACTTTCCTACGATTTTATTATATGTATAGATTATAATGTCCTGGCTTCGATCCCTGGACCAAGGATACAGTGGTATTGAGATTTTTTAAAGTTTCTCTTAAAAATCCAAATGTTAGTAGTAGCTCAGTCAGGAGCGGCTCTAGTTTGTGTAGCACTCGTATGCAATGAAACCCTGGCGCCCCCTAATGGGTCCAAGACGATGCTCTTAGCTGTCTCAGGGTGCGTCGCGGTGCCAGTGTGCATTGCACACCCTGCACTTTAGGTTAATTTGCTCCTGAGCTGAGTCTTGTAGTGATGTGTTAACGTAACTACAAGAACAGTGCATAAAATGAGCACATAAAGGTGTTGGTTCTGGTAATTGTTAGAAAAAGTTCAACAATATTAGACAATAGGTATCTTCTTGCCAACCGATGAGCTGGTGAATCTTGGTAAACCAGGAAGTCTATCTACGACCTTCCGTTCACTCTGTTTACCCTGCAAGAAAACTGGTGTTATTCTACGTTAAACAGCCAAGACTAACTAGCCCATAAAGTCGTCACAAAATTTTTCGTAATAGTCACGCTGGCTCCACAACATATTTACTTTCTATAGCTGAGATAAGTTGCCTGATGTCTGAACAGAAGGTTATCAATTCTTTAAAGTGGTAGGCCCTTTTCCCGTGCTAGTCTCACAAATGCATTATCTTCAGTCACTGTCGTGTTCTAATTAAATCTGTTACAAATATCAATACACCATTAACAGTTGATGTCAATAGCAAGGTTTATGCAATAGATCACCATCTCCAATAGACACCAAAAACTTAATTATGTGATTTATTTGAAAAGCATGTAATGTGGCATGCAACAGTATTCTGGCTACCTCGTCCTCCAAACGTGTACAAAAGGAGTAAGCAGCAGGAGTAAAGAGTTTTCCCCGTGTCAGTCCCGGGCTCCTTTGAAGAATAGGCCAACTGCCGTTTTGCCAGGCAGGTCGTAAAAGGCGACCGAGTGGCTATGCGCATCACTACCATCGTGACTACTAGGTGGTAGAGTTCTGCATCGGCTCGACCGGGTCTGGTACCGCCGCCTTACCTATTCCTGCCGCAATAGCGTCAATGCTGGTCACTGTCGTGTTCCGATTTAGAGGGTAAGGTAGCTGGTAAACTTATGCATGTGGTATTAGACCTTGCCACAAGATAGCAACGTACCATTAACACCTCTGGTGTCTATAGGCAATGGTTGACTCTTTCCATCAGGATACCCATCTGTTTGTTTGCTATCTTATGATATAAAAAAAGCATTATTGCTACAGCAGCAGGAAAAGATAAGGCATTTGTACCAAGCCTAGGCAAAGCATTTTAGAAACATATGACCCAGAGGACATAATGACTTTACAAATGGGATCAATTGTGTGTCTTTTACGAACTGCCTGGCAGGTATATTATGATAAAATGAGAGGACCAGCAAAGCTAAAGATTGAATGTTGTGTTATTCATCAGGAAAGTTTAATGTTGGATAAGATAAGGCTGATGATGACATTGTCATATCTTACAGTTGCAGATAGGTGTAGTATGTGGAAAACAATTAATAATAACCCTTTTAGGGTGCATTCTATCCCATAACAGAAACATTATCAAAATTGGAACATTCTGTAAAAAGTTATTGGTGGTCATACATTAAAATCAGTGAGGGAACAAAATTCAAAATGTCTATTTCGTAAGTGGCCATCCATAAATTATGTCACATGTTAAGGGGAAGGAGGGGTTCGAAGAAGTGTGACATTGTGTGGGGTAGGGAGGGGTCCCAAATTTTGTGACATCACATTTTTTCGAAATATAATTCCTGTATAGATAAAAAATAATCTAAGATCCTTGTTCCAAAGTAAAATTGTGAAATTTGTGTCATCACACTAAGTAGGACAGTCTCACAAATGTGACCAGATGTGACAAGGATGGGGGAGGGGTTAAAATATCATGAAATTCGTGCGATGTGATTTATGGATGAACCCTAAGTATAATTGGACACATTATCCTAAAAATACATTATTATAATATACAATGCACAAATATCTTGTTAAACACTTATAGATAAGATTGTCCATCCTCAGGGTGGGTATACCCCGAGGGTGGACGCATTTAATAAAAAAAAAAAAAAATTGGACTATTTTGTAAACAGTAAATAATATACGTGTTGAATATTTTTTTGTCAGTTAAAAAACATAAAAAATATTCCAGGCTTTTTACTAAACCTTGTTTATATTCTTAATGAAATATCAACAAATCTAATTTATGTAATGACAGAAGAAATGAGAGTTTAACTTATAAAGTTTACAAGTCAATAGAAAAGAATATTGTTATATCGATATGGGCTATTTTTATTGTTGTTTCATTGATTTATGCTATAATGTGTAGAAATTCCCACATGAAATCTGATCTAGTCACAGTTAAATGCATGATAATATGGCTGCAGGAATAAATGGTAATGTAACATGTATGGTAAGTATGGTAAATAACATGGAACGGTATTCAGGCAAGTTGTCACCCTCTACTGTCTGATAGACTACATATTATAAATAATAAGAAAATGGTACAAAGTCTTACCTTTATATCAAAAACAATCTTCTCAATCTCCTCATTATTTGTGTTGCCAGTGTGATATTTAGACAATGTACGGAAAGCATTTTCAATTTCTACAAATCTGTCTATATTAGCATCCGGAGAGGTTGAGTCTGGATGATATTTCTTTGCCAACTCTAAAAATGCCTTGCGAACTACATCTTGGTTTGAGAATAACGGAATATTCAGAATTTTAAAACTTTCCTGAGAAAAAGGAGAAAATTAATATTAGCCCCAAAATAGTACTTTACACATTTTTTTAAATTTATCTTTAAAAATTAAATAGATATGACCATGTTTGACAGCCTTATGTCAAACATGGAATAAATGCATGTGTTATAAAGTTTTATCTTTAATTGGCATTGTTTTTCATAATTTCGCATAGTTTATGGGTGTTAATCAATGATACTAGTACATAGAAATACATATATAAATACTGGAAATATAGTAAATTTTAGATTAGTAAATATAGTAAGTTTTAGATTTTCCATGCATTCAAAGTAAACTCGCCACAGGTATTAATAAATAATAAAAAGTATGTGTAAATTCGCCACAGGTACATACTAGCTATTGTAAATTCGCCATATGTTTTAATTTTGTAAAAAGTTGTGTTAGCAAGCAAAATTCTAAGTTGCTCCTCACTTTTTTATCATATTTCACTAACCTATGCTGCTGCACACGTGTGCCTGTTTATCATATCTATCACCTTCGATCGAATAATGGCGAATTTACAACTATGGCGAGTTTACAACAACCCTAATAAACACCCACACCTGGAAATACAAACATTTATGCTCATCTAACAAATGCTTGTCCCCGTCGGGGATTGAACCCGAGCCCCGTCGATTGCGTAGTCAGGGTTGCTAACCACTCGACCAACGGGGCGGTTACTAATAAAATATATAGTCTTAGTTTTATAATTATCCCATAAAATATAAAAATCATATCCTAAAGATATGTACGTACGCGCGCCGTAAGTCAATAAACTTCGCTATGCTATACAAAGATTACATAGTAGTTATTGTGGCGAGTGGCAGCGCCGGTAGCGGAGCTTCAACTGTGCCAGAGCATTGTCACATCCGGATATGTTTTCACGTAATGTAATAAACTGCTTCGCGTATTTTTATGATACTGTTTGATTACTATTAACAATGTCATCTTATCAGTGTTCCAATGAAGAATATCGGGGTATGGTACGTGCCTATGCGTTTTGTAATGATTATGTTTCCCAAATCGCCATATACAGAAGAATAATTCAACAGTTGAGATTTTCGTAGAATGTTGTTAATAATTAATTAATCAAGTTCGATCATTGTGAAGAGGATGATTCCATTCAGCTGTGTCTTATAAGTTTATTTTTTTTTAAACTATAACACACTTAAATTACATTTCTTATTATTTAGTGCCCAGGTATTTTTGCCTGTCCTTCCTAACTAAATCAGGAACAAAGTATGAAGGGAAAATGAATCACAACTCACACTAGTTTAAAACAGGGAGATAGATTACATTAACATTTTCTATTTATCTACCTATGTGAAGACTAGCGTAACAACTACGACGATTAGGGGACCCATGAGTTACGAGACTTTTGACAATATTTCAAGTACCGTTTCATTGGTTACTTAACACTTAATTTTTTTTAATATGTTTATTCAATATGTATTAGCGTGAATTTTTATGGGCTTGATTCAGTCCTATGGCTAAAAAACAGCCTGTATAATATATATTTAGTTTTATCCTAACTGAACCTTAACAGGTAGTTTACTTACTAGTACCAAATTTTATTTTATTTTTTAATAAAAAAAATCAATGGTTATATAAAAAAAATACATATTTTTAAAACAAGATAATCTTTAACCAGAACCCTAAAAATGCACTTGTGAATGCAAAATGACATTCCATTGTATGTAACTTAAGTCATTTAAAAAAAGAACTATGAGGGTGGATTAAAAAGTACTTGACCTAACTAACATTCAATTCTAAAAATCAAATCTAGCCACATTATTTAGTTCAGTTTACAGTAGTTACTTGTGTGAAGTTCGAAACGTGTGTAATAATTTGTTGTGATTTTATATATATTTTTTTTAAATCAATCCAAAATCATTTCTGCGAATGGAGCAAATCGCACAGCATGCCGTCATTAAGTACCTCCGTAAGAAGGGGCTATCACCGAAAGCCATACACAATGATATGGTCAGTACATTAGGGGATTCAGCTCTGTCTTATTCATCTGCCAAAAAATGGATAGCAGAATTCAAGCATGGCAGAGAGACTGTGAAAAATGAACCCCGATCTGGAAGGCCTTCGACATCCACTACTGGCGAAAATATTAAAAAAGTACTTGATTTAATTATGGGAGACCGCAGACTAAAAATTAAAGAGATAGCATATATAGACATTATTTAAAAATCCATTTTAATTGACCTTTTAACCGCCCGACTTTTTATCAGTTGATGTGCCCCCAGCGCCCGGCACATTGAATCGAACAATTAATACCTACAACAAATAGGGTTGTAGGTTTTATAAGCAAATAAAACATTGATAGATTTATTAGTAGGTATTTAATTAAATTAAGAACGGGGACTATATTTCTTGTCACCAAAATTTTTATATTTGTCATCAAGTTGTATCACCTAATAAATAGATCTATCGCCACATTATATTTTCGTTATCAGATAAACAAGTGTTCCCAGGTATTAATTATCAAATTAATGTTAATATATGTATAAAATAAGAGATGGATCACCAATAAAATTGAAGTGCATTACATGAATATAAACTTCGTTCTTATATTATTAGTTTTATTACTTAAATAATAGCTTTGTGCTCAGAATGGTAGATCTGTCACCAAATAAATCGATCATCAATCCCTGACTACGACTCCTTTTTATTATTTTGTCACCAATACAGTAGTTACATTTTTTCATTCAGTTATTAAAAGAATAGTATTCGTTACCAATTTAATATATCAATTTATAATTTTAATGACAATATGTTCAGAGGTGGAGACTAATTAGCGCGCTTTCCAGCCTCAACAATGGGACGTAGGTGAATAGGTATATACGATCAACGATGAGCCGCACGGGCAGCAAGAAACTGTATTCTGTTAGAAAATTTATTTATTTACTACCTGTGGAAATTAAGATCCATAGGGACGGCATAATATGTCCCGTTAAGTTTTCTGTTAGAAAATTTATTTATTTACTACCTGTGAAAATTAATATCCATGGGGACGGCATAATATGTCCCGTTAAGTAGTAATCTTTTTTGGTTGAAACAATGATGACAATCCTAAATTTTTTTGAAAACTTTATGAAATTTTCTAGTGACATACTAATATATGATTTATTGGTGATCTCTTTAAATTAGTTTGCTTAAATACTTATAAGGACAAACCTATTACAATACATACAAAAACATTTATTTGGTACTAGAGCCTACATCTCCATTATTTTAGGTGATTTATTGTGGAATTTATTTTATGTTTGGTGACTACATTTTGGTGACAAATCTAATATTTTGTGAGCAAACCCTATTATTTATAAACACAAAACTAATTACATCGGCGATAGCTTAAATGATACCCATTAAGAATTTTTATACTGAACTATAACTATACCGAATGAACCTCGCCTTTTCATTTTTTAATTGGGATGACTCGCCCGGGCGTAAATATGTTACAGTACCACCGCCTTACCAATTCCTTCCTTTAAAACCAGTGTTAGCCGCTGTCGTGTTTGGGTTGGAGGTTAAGGTAGCCGGTAAACTTGCACATGAGGCATAACATCCCTGCCTCGAGGTTTGCAGCGCACCAGTAAGATCCTTGGTGTCTATAGGCGGCGGTTGTCTCTTACCATCAGGAGACCCGTCTGCTTGTTTGTTTTTCTGTTCTATAAAAAAGAAACTCTCAGTAGTATCTAATCAGTCTAATAATAACAAGTAACATTTTTCAATAATAAGTTTATTAGTATATCACAAAAACACGTGCAACACCCATTAGTGTTGCGCGTGTTTCCATACGGCTCAACTCAATATGACGTCATGAACGGTCATGTTCATCCGATATAGGCGGTGACTATACTCGCGAAAAGGACACAATCTAGGGATGGGAACTTGCATTTAGAGTTGTCCATACAAAAATAACGAAATCACCATTTTTTTACAAAAATATAGATTTATACAAAGCAAAAAGGGCATGTTATTAAATAACAATTACTTAATGTACTTTTTTTAATTTAGTAACTTATATTTTTGTTTATGCTGTATTCCATATCTTAGAAATTCTAACATTGTGTCTCATCAATACTTTCGGATAAACATGACATAGGCATTGGACGTCAATATACTTTCTCTGGGATAATATTAGTAAATTTACCATTATTGAAATAGTCTTTATTTTATTTCTTTGTATAGTAAATCTGAATTATAAGACAAGGTTGAATATGTAAACTTTCAAAAAAAGAACGTATTTTAGGCTAAAACATCATAATAAGTTTAGAAATTGAATAAATAATACACAGGGTTTTGTGTCAGATAAATCTGACTCAGGAGGAATAAGCCCGATTTTTTTTGTCAGATAAATCTGACTCAGGCGGTGAAAAGGTTAAATATTAATTTTAAATATGCTTTCTCTTTATACATGCATACTTTATATTTTTATTTGTGTTTATTGTATGTGCTAATAGTTATTAATTACTTTTATGTTACTCAATATATATGCCTTTTTCGGATCGGACAGGGTTTCCTTTACACCCTGTATGTATATATACATAAAGGAAACCCTGTCCAATCCGAAAGAGGTATATTGGTATGTCAATGAAAAATTATTTTTATTAAATAATAAAAATATTGTAGTTTAAAGTGCCTCATTTTAGTACTAAAATTGATCAACTTCACTTTAAATCAGGCAAATATTTTGAAAATGTATTTATCAATATCCATAAAATAATGACACAAATATGTTTGTATTAAGCTTTCTTTGACGATCGGACAGGGTCTTTTTTACACACTGTATACATAATGTAAATCCATAATTGACCATAGGTTTAGCACTATTTTATTATACAATATTTATTATTAAGCACTGTGGATTTTGTATCGAAAATAAATAAATAAAACGTCCTCAGGGCGAAGGGGGATGTCTTCAAAAGGAGCAACCAGTCCCTATTAAAACAACCCTAACCAAACCCAAATTTGAGATGCGAATTACAAATGCCAACTCAAATTCAAGTTTATATGAAGGATATTAGACAAGCTACAATATCTTTCTAATCTAATGACTTTATTCTAAAGTGTTATTAGAATATATCAACAGTATTTATATGTAGGTATCCAAAAATTAACCATTAACTAACAAATAACAAATGAGAAATATCTTTTTTTTAGAAATTTATATAAGTTTCATAATCTTACTTCTATTTGCAGCCCTAAAGTATGCGATACGTTTTTTGTGGAATATCTGATATTACACTCATATAGTTTATTAATCGGCCTAAGTAGATAAATAGGAAAACTAGATTTATTCATTTTTTGAATCAAACTATCAGTATGTAAGTAACTTAAAACATTTTGTCTGAAAATCAAAGAGTATACAATACTACGTAAGCTGAAAATTAAAAACTTTTCTTTTTATTTAGTATTTTTATTTTGATATAAGCTTTTTTTAATTTGTTTTTTTCTCATAAGACAAGCTACGGTCATGACCACAGATTACTTATGGTCATGACCATGCTGCCTTATCCTTTCATGGTTTTTTTTTGGTTTTTAAGTGTCTCAATGGTAACTTGCAGCTTTTTACCCGACTGCAGAAGAGTAATGTGTTTACCAGTCTATATATGTATACAGAGAGTATATATAATTACTACGTTTTATATGTATATATGTTTGTTCCCATAGAAATCGTGTTTGTTCCAAATAGTGTGACTGATATATTAGTATTAGCTAAGATATTAGTAATATTGAAAGGATTCGTGGATTAGTAATCCGGCGAACTGTAATATGCTAATATTTCATATTCGCCTAATATCTGTAACGGCTATCCAAAATGAATCGGATAATATCATTTGGTCTTCGGAATAGTTCGGATTCACTAGATTGGCGCCCGTCGGATTCGTGAAAATATTAAAATATTTTCACGATACACCGCGTCGTACGTACGAATGAAGTATTTCCTTCAGTATTAGTATCAGATATTATTAACGCTGTTTTAAGGTCCAAATTACAGTGAAATATTAGTTAATACTGATATATAAGTTAAGATATTTTCCTGCCGTATCAGTATAAGATCTTATAATTGTTGCTTTAAGGTACAAGTTACAGTGAAATATTAGTTAAGATATTTTCCTGCCGTATCAGTATCAGATCTTATTACTGTAACTTTAAGGTCCAAATTACAGTGAAATATTAGTTAATACTGACAATTGACATATTAGTTAAGATATTATAATATTTCAAAGTGAATATATTAGTATCACCTAATCGTGAGAAATATCGGTATTAACCCATCTCTATTTGTTCCTATGTGGCGTTCTAGAGACTAACCGCGTTGCACAGAATACCTAATATATATGTACATGACATGACATTTATAAGAATTCACCCTGGAAACCGCCAGGCGCCATATTGTCAAACTTAACATTAAATCGTTATATATCCTAAACTATTATTTGAAATGAAAAATGACGAATGGAACCCAAATAATTTTTAAAGACCTATATATATATATATATATATATATATATATATATATATATATATATATATATATATATACTAGCTATGATACCCGGCTTCGCTCGGGAGTTGATGTGAGATTACGTGGTAGTTGAAATAAAAAAATAAACTATGACGTAAAAAGTAAAATTTTTTTATTGAAAACATTTTCTCATTATTTACACTACTTGTTTATAAACAACATTTTTCATTTTATTGTCCGGGGTATATATATATATAAATTTTTCGAATTTCCTACTCTAGAGCAAGCTACATATAGCTGACCATGAGAGAAGCAGGATTCTTTGAGGTTGATGCCACAATATTTTAAAGTTTGTCCTTGCGCTTTGTTAATTGTAAAACTAAAGGCTAATTTAATTGGAAACTGCAATCATTTAAATTGAAATGGCAATTCAGAAGAGATCAATGGTATTCTTGGTATAAATCATTGACGTGCATAATATTACCACTGGACTTGCTGCTGTCAAAGAATTTTTGTGCCTATTTGAATATCGCCATTTTGGCGCTGTAGACCGATGCGTGCGTCCATGGAACTAAAATTAGTGATTCCCACATGTCGACATCTTCGATAAGTTTATAGATCGTTTAATAAAAGTATCTTCACGACCGTATATCCCCGAAAGGGTAGGCAGAGGTACAAGTGCACCCACACTATGTGATAGGTGGCAAGCCTATCGCCAACCGGGCACTTTCCAATCCCGGGCAGTGTTGTTTTTATCAGAAAACTGAAAAAACACATTTCTGAATTGCCCGACCCAGGAATCGAACCCGGGACCTCTGTGGTCAACTCCGACACCGGACCACTACACCACAGAGGTGTTTAATATTTACAGGTAGGTGGGCTTGTACATGAAAATACTAAAATGATTGTATTAGTTTAGTATATATATATATATATATATATATATATATATATATATATATATATATATATATATATATATAAGCAAATTATTTGTTTGTGTTATGGGTGCAGAATAGACCAACTGCCGTTCTACCAGGCAGGTCGTAAAAAGTGACCGGTTGGCTATTACATGTCACTACCATCGTTACTACTAGGTGATAGAGTTCCGCAACGTCTCACTTCAGGTATTTGGTAACATCGCCTTACCTATTCCTACCGCAATAACGTCGATTCCATCATTATTGTGTTCCAGTTTGAAGGATAAGTACAAATAGCAACGTGCCATTAACATTTTTTTGTCTATAGGCTGTGGTTTCTCTATCAGGTGAGACATATGCTTGTTTGATTATTATATATGTTAAAAAAAATTGTTAAAATATATTCTAATAATTCGTAAAGTAGAGAAAATTGTGCAGGAAAGGGTCACTAGTAATATTATAACACCAATATTTGTTTGCCTTTCCTTCACGCAATATCGCTTTAACAGATTTAAATGAAATTTGGCATTGAGATAGACTATATTAAGTAAACTGTGAAAATAATAAAAACACCGAATATTTAATACATTTAATTTTATAATGTATAATTTCTTCGAGAATTTGATTGAGATAGTATACCGAAAGTCCAAGAAATGACTCGTTTATCTTATTTTTGATAGACAATGTTAGCCTAAGGTTGACCGGAGGTTGCATTAATTTGTTCTTATTTCTTGTATTGTACTACGATAGCGAAAATACTCCTTTCATGTTTCTTTAAAAAATTAAGTTACCAAATTCCTGTTTAATGAAAATAATACAGACGAATCCAAATTATTTGCCATGTTAAGAAATTCCGTATACTTTCACCAGTTACAGAAAGCGAAATTGTTTTTGTTGCTGCGATAATAATTCTTATATCTGTACGTTTTGTCATGATTTGCTTAATCAAAATATAGAAATGACTTTTAAAAGTTTCAATCATGATAGTTTCAATTGTAATATTTGATAAAACATTAACTATCAAAAATATTGTAAACAAGGAGAATCTGTTTTTTTTTTTTTGGAGTCCAATTAACAGCTTTCATTGTTGTAGTCATCCATTTTTTCTATTAAATCGACAGAAAATCTGCAAAAATAAAATGTAATTAAAATCATAGTTCGCTACATGAACAAAACTTTTCCTATAAGTGAGGCATATTTAATTGAAATGCAAAAGAAACAAGACGACTATAAAGTGACTTAAATATGCAACTAAAACTGAAAACGAAAACAATTTGATTACTATAGTAGAATATCGATATTGAAATTATCGATATGACCTGTTGATATCACTAGTTAATTCTAAGCGAAACAAAATTAAATAAATATTAATAATTCTGCCGAAAATCAACATCCCTGTTATTAATGTAATATTGTATTAAGAGTTTCTGGTAAAAATAAGTTGTTTTAAAGACCATGTTACTCAATTTTGATTAAAAACAGTGACTACATGCATGTACCTGTAAAACGAAGTTTTACACTCCTTTAGGTAGGATAGTTTGCAATATACGCATTTCCTAATGTCACAAAACTTCTGAGTACACCAAATATAAACTTAGAAATTCACTAAAACATTAACAAATTAATTAAAATGCATAACTGCCTCATAATATATAGACAACCATGGCAACGATATCAGCATACGTCAAAATTAGTTCTCGGTACCCCCACCGACAGCGTTTCAAATTGACATGTAAAATTATCTATCATTTGTATGGGATAACCTGTCCAGTGGTAATATTATACACGTCAATGGTATAAATACTGTTTGTCCTTTGTTTTTTCCAGAAATAAGTTCAGCTTCAATGATATTATTCGATAGCTGTTTTACGATCATCCTCGTTCCATTACATAGTTTTGGGGAATTGAGATTTCTAAGTAGTATGCAAAGACCTACAAAAAATATAGACGTAGCCAAGCGCTCGTATCGTGAGTCACGAATGTGATGACGATGCAGCAATATGAAGCCGGCGGCTTACTAGTCGGCCGCGAGCTAGAGAGAGTGAGAAACGTTCCTTTTGTGACAATATTTATTTTGAAATCATGCCATCCTGTGTGATAAACAATTGCTAAAACAATTCATGTTTTGAAAAAAGTCTTCCGGGATCACTTTTCACAAGGAAGTATCCAAATTTCCATATATTTAACAAAACTGAAATAATATTTGATATAATTTCTCAGAACACAAATTTGAAGCGGCATTGTGATAGTGTGGTAATTTAACATACGAATAAATTTCCCCAAACATTGGGGAAATGTCCCTTTTATTTAGAAAATATATGTTAATGTTAGACTTATTGTTTTAATTGGATTCACCGTACTATATATGTATATACTATATATATACATATTTATAAAACATGGCTCGCCGTGTTTCATGCTGTTTCGTGATTGATTCGCCAACTAGCGCTAGAAGATAACGTCGTAAAATCATATACCATAACCAATCACAATGACGCAAACATATCAATATTATAACATTATAAATCCGTGTTAAAGACGGGGTGTCTTGTAACCATCAATATTAATTTTTGTAAAAAATTATAACTTGTAAAGTTCGAATTTTTAAAGGTAAATTTTATTTTTTCATTTTTTTGTGTGTAATTTTTTAAATCATTTACTTTTTTTTGAATAATTAATAAAACTATACTGTCTAACTGTTTTATATGCTTTATATATATATATTGTAACGCCGCCCAGCGTACTACGTGCCGGACGTGTTACTTTTTCTTCGATATCCCTTTTTTATTCAGGGAACCTTCTTGGTACTCGCTTGGCTGCTCGAGGTACTAATTAGTAGCAGGACCTTTTGGGATTCTTTAAGAAATTAGACTTTTCGTATATATCTTCGTTTATTTTTTGAGACGTCTATCTTACGTCAAATCTTAAAAGATACTCCTATTATAAAAACAATTTATTCTTTCTCTACATACTAAACAGTTCTACATTTGAAAGTCGACAAAATGGCCAGTTCGTATGTAACACCATAAAGGTGTTACATCAGCTACCCCCCAAGGTGGGAGCAGCTGAAACTGGATGGGCATTTGTCTACCTTCATATGGTCTACCTATCCTTATCCTGATTGCCCTACCTACGAGGGGAAGGTACATTTTGGTGGGACTGTCTTTTCCTAAAAGATAGTTTGCCCCATGTGTGGTTCTGTTCATTTACCAACACACCATGGCACAAACTTTGGTCTCCCAAAACCCCTCTAAAAGACAGACCACAGTCCCCTCACCTAACCTATCCTACCGCAAACATTTTTATTTTATTACAATTTAGCCTGAAGGGTTCTAGCTGTATAAGAGATAATAAGAGATGGAAAGGCATAACAATTCAAACTTCTTTTCTCTGGTGGACCAAAAGAAAAAAGATTGAAGTATTACTTCCTCTCAACATCGAGCTCGCCCCAATATATACATACCACGATCATAAATATTCCTTACTATGAATCATATTAATACCATCATTATAACATCTCCCATAACTATCCGAGTTCATGTATATCCTATACAGATATCCTTTGTGTCGACTATGTCGTACTACAAAGTTGAACTCTCCTTCAAAAGACTTGCAACCCCTAACCTATACTGACTCTTACGACTTCATACTAAGGCGGCTCTGCCCCTAGTATACATTGTATTCATAAGTTTATTATTAAATAGAAGAACTTGAGAGGAATACATGAAATATGACATTTCTTCATTTAATATTCTTTTGGTCATCTTTTTTCTTTTAGCTTCGGTCCATCATCACAGCATTGGTTGAGCCCCGTCATATTACATGAAACAAATACAAGTATTAGTATTCTCATACATAAGCCCAAACAAAAGTAATGGTCTAACATGTAACAATTTTTATTACAATGAATGACTATAAGTACACTACATTTTTTTTCTTTTTACATACGTACATGAAATGCCTTCAACCTATTTATATGTACAATATCTCTATATCTCCTATTGCTTAATTTCGTAATTACATAATTTACATTAGATATTCTTTCCACTATTCTGAACGGCCCTTTATATAACCTACATAATTTCAAACTTCTATGGTCCACCCGTCTTGGTGTATAAACTAATACTAATTGTCCCGGTGAAAAGTCCTTTACTTTAGCCCTTTTGTCAAAATATCTCTTTTGCCTAACTTGTGCCCTCCTAATGTTTTGTACTGCCTTCCGAACTAACGCACCTTGTAAATTATGTCTCTCGGCATAATTTACTTCTCGGCTTTGACTATCCTTATTTACCCCCATGTCGCTTTGAAATATCGGTTCCCTAGCGTACATCATCATATATGGTGAAACTTTAGTGGTTGATTGTTTGCTAGTGTTATATGCATGACATACTAATGGCACAAATCTACACCAGTCTCGTTGGTCCCTGGCAACATACATCGATAACATTTGGACCAGCGTTTTATTGAACCGCTCTACTAACCCGTTCGTTTCTGGCCTAAACGCCGTACTAAATCGCGACTTTGCCCCAAATCGATTTACAGTTTCTTTCACTAGGTGTGACGTGAACACTGCTCCCCTATCAGAAATTACTTCCTTAACACCTCCGTATTTACAAAACACCTCCTCAATCAGAAATTCACTCACTTTCTCTGCCGTAACTCTTTGTACTGCTTTACATATCGCATACTTCGACACATATTCAACACATACTATAATATATTTATTTCCATTTAACGATTTTCTAAAAGGCCCTAAAATATCGATTCCTACCTTTTGCATCATATGGGTCACAGTTATAGGTTGTAGTTCAGCCACTTGTTTGACCTTTTTTCTTTCTTGACACAACCTACACGTTTTTACATACTTCTCAATCTCCCTCTCAGCATTCTCGCAATAATAACTGTTTCGGAATTTACACAACGTTTTTGCCAAACCCAAGTGACCCCCTGACCATGGGTCGTCATGCAGTTCCTGTAAGGTCTCACATAACAAACCCTTTGGTATAACCACAAGATCTTTCATAACATGTCCACGCTTTACTCTCTTACACAAAACCCCTTCTTTCAAAATATACCCCTTATATATTCCGGTATTGCTCATCCTTACTCGGGATAACCAACGCCTACATGACTCATCCATCCCTTGCTTTTCTTGGACCTTAATTACCTCTAATTTATATACTTCCAAACCATCCTCTTGTTCTTTCTGAGCGTTCTCAGCTGTACTCTCCACACTCAACGGGTTTCTACTTAAAAAATCGGCAACCACATTCTCTCTGCCTGCACAATGCACGATATCGAAATCATATGCTTGTATGCTCAGTGACCATCTCGCCAACCTTCCATTCATATCTTTCTTATCTCTAAGCCAACATAACGCCTTGTGATCGGTTACGACTTGGAACTTTAATCCCCATAAAAAATGCCTAAAATAATTTAACGCCCACACTAGACCTAAACATTCTTTCTCAGTGGTGGAATATTTCTTTTCTGCCTCACTCAACTTCCTCGACGCATACGATATCGGATGCATCTCTATTTTTCCCTGCATTAAACAACATCCCAGAGCTTCTCCACTAGCATCTATATACAACCTAGTTAAAACATCCCTATCACTAGAATAATGACTTAAAATAGGCGGGTTACACATTCGATCTATGATAATGGAAAACGCGTTTTGATGTTCCGAGGACCAACAAAACTTCGACCCCTTCTTTAGTAATTTTGTTAAGGGTAGAGCAATTTTGGCAAAATTATTGATGAACTTACGGTAATAGGAGAATACTCCCAGTACCGATTTTACCTGTTTTGCATTTGTAGGTGCAGGCATTTCTTTTATCGCCTTTAATTTCCTGCTATCTGGTCGAATACCAACCCCCGATATTTCATGCCCTAGCACACTTATCTTTCCATACCCAAAACTACATTTATTTGGTTTAAGCGTAAGGTTCGCTTCTTTAAGGCGCATTAACACCTTTTCTAATGCTTCCTTAAATTCTGTGAAAGTTTTCCCCCATATTAATATATTATCAACATAACAGATGGCATTCTTGTATTTGATATCCCCTAACACCTTATCCATTGTACGCTGAAATACTGCCTGACTTGTTTTTAAGCCAAAAGGTAACACGTTAAACTCATACAATCCTGACGGCGTGATAAATGCCGTTTTATGCCTATCACTTTCCGAAATCATAAGTTGCCAATAGCCAGAATTTAAATCTAAATCAGCGAAATAGTGGGCACCTGACAGATATATTAAAATGTCCTCTATAATAGGCAATGGATAGCTATCTGTCACCACCTTTTTATTCAACTTACGATAGTCCACACAGAATCTCCATGTGTTATCATTCTTCCGCACCAACACTACTGGGGAAGCATAAGAGCTTTTAGATTCGCGAATGACACCGTTGTCTAACATTTCTCTCACTTGTGTATTGATTATTTCTAGTTGTTTAGGTGAGACACGATATGGCGGGTGGTGTACTGCTACCTGGTCTACCGTTTTTATTTCTACTTCTGTTAGTTTACACCTACCTAATTCTGTGGGCCTAAATGCGAAACATTTCCTATACTTACTAAACAGATTTCGTAACATATTCTTTTGCTTTTTACATAATTCCGGATTAATGTTAATTTCATCCATTTCGCATTCATTGTTAGAATTTACGTGCGGATATAATTTATCCTCATTTTTCTCTACATAATTCACATAATACATGTAATCTGTTTTTAACAAATTATATGATTTATTTACATCAGTGACATTACTATTTATAACGTTTCTATGGTAGCCGTCCATACTGGAACGATCATCATTGTTTCGTAGCAATGAGGTATTAATGAAATCTACATAGCAACGCTGTTTAAGACATATGAAATTCTTTGAAAAGTCTATTACAGCATCATATTTTTTCAGAAAGTCTCGACCTAATATAAGTTTAGTTTTAATATTCTCTATTATTAACATTTCATTCGCAAAAATACTGTTATCTATCATTAAATTTACACACGTCTTTCCTATCACATTTAGTAACGATCCTCCTAGCGATTTTACAAAATGCCTATTGGGTGCATCATCTTTGAATGTTATTTTTAGATGTTCCGCGAGATCATTTGACATGCACGATATATCTGCTCCCGTATCGATTAACGCCGAACACGAATGACCCTTAATTATGACCTGTATAAATGGACTGGACAAACCTTTGCTTTCTGCCGGGAGATCTTCATCTGTTTGGGACGCAGCTCTCATCTCCCGCGTTTCATTCATTGGCGGCGTCCCTGTACGTTTGGGTGTTTCGGTGACATCGGGCTGCGTCTGAAATCATTACGTGTGTTTGAGGCCGTTCTTTCATAATGTCTCGGCCTTAAATTATACCGGGGCGTGTGAAAAACTTCCGATGGCTGTGGATGTTCTGCCTGTGAGCGTATGGGCGTATTGGGCAGGATGTCTGGTTCCTCCCTGAATTTCATCTTCTGTTGTACCCCCATTGGCGGTTGTAAAGGAAGGTTACTCGCTCTCAATTGACCCCCAAAGACCTCGTTGTATTGAATGATTGTGTTTCGTAATTCTTCTCGTGACGAATACACTCTCATCCCCAGTTTTTCTTTTAGCGAGGGTAACATCGTTTTGATGAATTGTTTTACAAAAATTACGTCTGAAATTTCAGCTTTGACTGCGGTGTCGCTGAGCCTGTAAAAATAGGTTAATAGTTCCTCATCACGGCCTTGCTTAGATACATAAAATCGTTCCACATAATTTATTGAAACGGGGAATTCGTTTTCAATTTTTCTACATAATTCATCGAAATTGGCCGTGTCGGTATATATCATTTTATAAAATGCTAATGCCGGACCGTCGAGATATAGTCCCAGAAGTAACGGTAGGCTCTCCATGTCCCATTTATTTATCGCTGCGACCGTTTTGAAATCTTTAATAAACTCAGCGAACGCCAAGTTTTGCGTTCCGTTGAAGCGCTTGATGGCCTCCATCTCAACTCTTACACTCTGACACCAATACTTAGCTCTCCTGGTTTTTCTAGCGTGGTGATTGCGCGTAGCGCCTGAACGTGGGGACTTCCGTAGCCACTTCACACAGCAACTGCACACCGCGACTGCACGGCGCCTCCGCCAATTTGTAACGCCGCCCAGCGTACTACGTGCCGGACGTGTTACTTTTTCTTCGATATCCCTTTTTTATTCAGGGAACCTTCTTGGTACTCGCTTGGCTGCTCGAGGTACTAATTAGTAGCAGGACCTTTTGGGATTCTTTAAGAAATTAGACTTTTCGTATATATCTTCGTTTATTTTTTGAGACGTCTATCTTACGTCAAATCTTAAAAGATACTCCTATTATAAAAACAATTTATTCTTTCTCTACATACTAAACAGTTCTACATTTGAAAGTCGACAAAATGGCCAGTTCGTATGTAACACCATAAAGGTGTTACAATATATATATATATATATATATATATATATATATATATATATATATATATATATATATATATATATATATATATATATATATATATATATATATATATATGTGTATGTGTGTGGGTATTTATCTATTTATTCCGTTCATTTTTTTGTTTATAGTAGTATTTTGTTTTCTTATAGATTTATTGCATAATTCATTGTATGCCAAGTCGAAAATTATCTTTGTTTTTAAGGGGCTGACAAGACCTAATTAGTTGAAATTGATGGTTTTAAGCAGTTTTTTAGGAAAAACTATTTGTTATAGCTCATCAAAAAAAAAAAATGTTAATATTCATCATATTTCAAAGACCGTGGCCGGACTTGATACAAAATTGAAGAAGATTGGCTCGATAGAAAATAATTGCGAAGATTGGTCTTAAAATCATCATTAACGGTTCTATATCTTTATTTCTTTGACGTATGGGTCTGCAATTGAAAACATGAAGTCAGCATATTCATACCTAAACCGCTAGCGAATCATAATTGACAAATAATCTATACTTTTTTTTTAATTTCAATATTCATTCATTTTAAGACCCTGGCCGCCCAGTTACACTGATAGTGTGGTCTCGTTTACTCCGATAGATATAGACAGAGTGAGCGATTTTGGTGTTGACAGCGTCTTAATATTTTCTTGTTACGGGTTGGCTGAAACAAATCTCTATTACTAGAGGTAATCTTGCCCATTGTACTTGTTTTCTATTATTATTGTTATGTTAGTGTTTACTGTGTACAATAAAGAATTAAATAAATAAATAAACTCGTATTTTATTTTTCATTTTATTTGTTAGTTTGCTAATTATCATACTTGTGTGTACTTTCAGTTTAGAAAAGAAGTTATATATTACTATTAAAGATGAGTATTAAGAATGTATAATAAATAGCATTGTAAGTAAAAAAAATATTAAAAACCTATTGAATTATTAGTTGTAATTATTTAGAGTAAAAATGTAAAATATGCTGAAAAAGGTTCGTAAAAATATTATTCATATTGTAATTAGTGCATATTTACATGTGTAAATATGCATTAACATAATAGCATATGTACAGTAGATAAAATAAATAAATTTCAAGACCTTCTAGATTAGTTTGTTTTTGACATAGGAAATAGTAATACAAATAAAATATCAAATATAATTAATATAAGTAAAACGCATTATAATTTATAAAATGTAGTAAAATATTAAACCAGTAAATGGAAATTTGAAAGCCAATGCTTGCAACACTAATCTCTAGCACACGTACGTAATGTTTTACGATGCTTGCAAGTGTTGGCGTTTACTTACGCACACATGTACAAAAGTTATCTTCACCGATTTGTTTCTAATTGCTTACAATGGCTACGTCTATATTTTTTGTAGGTCTTTGGTAGTATGATTGGAGATCCAATTTTCAGACGAAGGCAGTGTAATGGCATTCCTGGTATTTGTAAAGAGTTTAGAAATTCAGTACGGAAGTTGACACTTTCTTCAATGGATACCGTCGTGTCGATCGATTTATATATTTTTTCTTCACCAGATATTTTCTTTAGAATATTAAAATTGATATCGTCAACAATATTATTTTTAGTAGCCACAATTGCTCTTTGAAATAACCACTCTACGTTGGTATAGTTTGTAAAAGTATCTCATGTTTTTTTGTTAATTTCAGTATTTGTACTTGTGGCCAGAGATGTGACTTTTTTAAGCATGAATTGATCTCGTCTGCTGGTGTTGACTTGGGAATAACTGGAAGTGTTTGTCGAAAATCTCCTGAGAGTATGAGTAGAGCTCCTCCCATTATTTCAGAGTTTTTTCTCAATTCTTTTAATGTTCTGTCCATGGCTTCTAGTGATTTTTTATGAGCCATGGTGCATTCATCCCAGAAGATAATTTTAGCTTATTTTAGAGATTGACCCCGTCCAGATTTTCCTGAGATTTTACATACCGAGAATTGTTGTTCGGCTATATTCAACGGTAATTGTAAGGCAGAATGGGCAGTTCGTCCTCCTTCCATAAGTGTGGCTGCAATGCCGGATGATGCTAGTGCCAGTGCGATGTGTTTTTTAGCACGTACTTCCGCCAGTATTAGATTTATTATAAACGTTATACCGGTACCTCCTGGTGCGTCCAAGTAAATAATTCCACCAGTGTTGTTATTTATCCGGTTCGTTTATTTATTTATAACGTTATAAACTATTTTATGATTGTCATTGAGGAGTGGTTTGTTGTGAGCAATGTATTGTGGTTCGTTGTCGTTGTAGCTTTTTCCCTTGTAATTTCGTAGTTTAGCACACTGAAAGCATTTCTTTGTGGTGCTGGCATTCCAAGTTCTACTAAGGCCTGGTTATTTATTGCTAAACATTTATCTTCTAAGCGAATGAGTGTTTCATTGAAGATGTCGTCATTGAATTCTATAGTCAGTTCTGGATTAGTTTGACGGATTTGGTACAATATATCATCACTCATACTCCTTTTGAAAGAGTCGCATAGCTGTTTTGGGTTTAACGGGTTACACGTTGTTAAAATTATGGCGAATAACTCTCGAAGTTTTTCAGCTGAAGCTGTGAGTGTAGCTTCTTGTAGTGTTAATTCCCAGTGGTGATCGCTTTCCAATAATCCTAAGCGTTGACATGCTTCTCTGTACGTCTGGCATAGGCGGTGCCTTTCGAAATGCAACCCAAATAATCGTTGTTCTGAATGAAGTTCAAATACTCGACAACAGATGGCGCCACTACATTTAATTTCCAAGTTGAAGGGTTAGAAAAGCCCTAATATCTTTAAAAATACGCCCTTTAGATTAAAATGGGAACTTTCTTGTTCGAGGGGGGATAAAGGGCTATCACACTATATAAGTCCCTTTATCGTACCGGGACTCCCTTTTAAGTTTTATCGGCACGCACATTTTATCAACTTAGTTTTATATATATAGTAGCTGTGCCCGCGACTTCGTTCGCGTGGAAAAAATTCTAAAATATCCTATGTCCTTCTCCTGGCTCTAAACTACCTCCCTGCCAATTTTCAGCTAAATCGGTTCAGCCGTTCTTGAGTTATAAGTGGAGTAACTAACACGACTTTCTTTTATATATATATATATATATATATATATATATATATATATATATATATATATATATATATATATATATATATATATATATATATATATATATATATATATATATATATATATATATATATATATATATATATATATATATATATATATATATATATATATATATATATATATATACTAGCTGTGTGGGATTTTATTTTAAAAAAGTAGCCTAAGTACTCTTTATTACATCAGCTATCTACCAGTGAAAGTCCCGTCAAAATCGGTCCAGCCGTTCCAGAGATTAGCCGAAATAAACAGACAGACAGACAGACAGACAGACAAAAATCGTAAAAAGTGTTATTTTGGTATGTGTACCGTGTATACATCCATATGCATTTAGTTAAAACCGGTTATTTTAATATTACAAACAGACACTCCAATTTTATTTATTTGTATAGAAGATGTATAGATAGTGTAAATATATTATGTGTATGATTTATAACTACAATACATAGGTATTTATAAATACAATACATAAGAAATACGTAATATTTAACGTAAAATAATTTCATCACAAAATTTCAACTCAATCCGTCGATAGGAAGGGCTCAAAAAGGGCACGGTAATGAGACAGGTATCAAAAGAGCTAGCTAAGGCCGCTATTCTGTAATCAATAGTTTTCAAAATAAATAGTTTCAGAAACCGCTATCGCGTGGCGATAAATAGTTTCATTTTGATACGGCAAAACCGCGAAACGACCCACCTCTAGTTAGAGGTATCTATATACTTCCACTCATGTACCTTAAAAATCCGGCTAGGTGCGAGTCCAACTCGCGCACGGAGGATTCCTTACCATCATCTATAATAAATGGCAAACAATCACGTTTGTTGTATGGGAGCCTCCTTAAATATTTATTTTATTTTAATTATTTATTTTTAAAGTGATTATTTAATTAAATATTCTGTGGATATTTCAAATGTCTACCAGTTGTCATTATTAATATCGAGAAAAAAGCAAAAAAAACACATTTGTTGTTTGGGGGTCACCCTTAAATATTTATTTTATTCTGTTTTAGTTTTAGTTATTATAGCGGCAACATAAATACATCATTTGTGAAAATTTGAACTGTTTATCATGGTTCATAAGATACAGCCTGGTGGTGGACAGATAGACAGACAAACGCAGGGACAGACAGTGGTGTCTTAGTAATAGGGCCCCGTTTTAAACTTTGAATATGGAACCTTAAAAAGTATAGTAAAGCCAACGCATTCACACTCCGGCTCTCCTCGAGAATGTTCGGTTCTCGTTCGGCGGTGAGTAGCGCGCCGCGTCTCGCACAACATTTCGGTAAATACCTACTATTGTTGAATTATTTTCATTTTACAATTTTTCTTAAACTATGCATCTAAATAACTTGGTATAAGAGCCACAGTTTATCTTCCTAAGATTTTCGTGTTGATGAATCAAGTACTTTACGTTAGTAAGGATTAATATGCCTGCATACACCTGCGCATAATAATCCTACTGCTAAAAATTCATCTATTCATTTTCAACAATTTTTCGACTCAAAATTCCTTATTGTGTTGTTGTTATAAGAGATAGATATATAGTGTCGCGGACTTTTTTGTAGATCTACTTAAAATCAATATATTTGTAGCACATTGTACTTACGTATACTTATCCATTACGCCAGCGCTCGCGGATACAGCAGTTTGATGGCGATTTTCTTCCGACTTAGTTTACGAATATCGATATTTTAACTACACCAAGAATAATTGTAAAGTAATAACGTAATGCTTGATAGTCTATAACCTTCCTTATCCTAATGAATGTAGTTATGCTATCACACACAAAGAAATTTTTTTTCAATCCAACTTGTTCCAGAAATTAGCGCGTTTAATCAATAAACAAACATACAAACAAAATAGAAATATTCGTTCCACAAGTGTGAAAATTAGTAATGTCAGCAAAAAAAGATTTGTTCAAAAAATATTGCTGATTTATTGAAGAACAAATAATGTTTTAATAATATTATATTCATTAATAAAAAAAATAGCAAAACACATCAGACTAGCTGTTCATCCTTATCTATATATATAAAAATCAATTGCTGTTCGTTAGTCTGGCTAAAACTCGAGAAGGGCTTAACCGATTTGGCTAATTTTGATTTTGAATTAATTGTTGAAGTCCATGGAAAGTATAAAGGTGAGAAAATATAGGAAAATAAATAAGAGTAGTTAAAAAGGCAGAACAACGTTTGCCGGGTCAGCTAGTATTATATAAAAAGTCATGTTATTTACACCACTTATAAGTAAAAAAATGACGGGGCCAATTTTGTTGCGATTTTAATGGGTTTGGGTTGTCTTTGTTCAGAATAGCCTAATAAGTATTAAAATATAATATACATCAATAAGAAAACAGTAAAATATATCAGCCTAGCCTATATATACCTATACAGAGTGTAAAGAAAACCCTGTCCGATCCGAAAGAGGCATATAGGTTGGTTAAAGACATTAATATATTTTTTTTATAACACAATTATATATATTTTTTAATATTCGTAATATTCGTATTTTTTTTTATTTCCCTAGAGTTAAGCGATTATTTTAAAAATGACAACACCTTTTCGCTGTTTGTTTCGCTTTGACGGCTTTCGCATGGCTTTCGCGGTGTTTGCTTTTCGGCTTTTTTTATATATATTTTTTTATATCATAAGACAGCAAACAAGCAGATGGGTCTCCTGATGGAAAGAGTCAACCATCGCCTATAGACACCAAAGATGTTAATGGTGCGTTGCTATCTTGTGGCGAGGTCTAATGCCACATGTATAAGTTTACCGGCTACCTTACCCTCCAAACTGGAACACGACAGCAACAAGCACTGACGCTATTGCGGCAGGAATAGGTAAGGCGGTGGTACCAGACCCGGGCGAGACAATGCAGAACTCTACTACCTAGTAGCCACGATGGTAGTGACTCGCATAGCCAATCGGTAGCATTTTACGACCTGCCTGGCAGAACGGCAGTTGGTCTATTCTTCAAAGGAGCCCGGAACCAACACGGGGAAAAATTTTTTTACAAAAGAACTTTAGACGCGCTGCACAGGCGCCGCATGTCTTTCGGTAGCATCCGACTTGTGCGGCATTATAGACAGAGTTGTAACGTAAATATTTGTTTCAATTTATTAATTATACGTGTGCTACCTCCACCTATACTTAATACTTCATGGGTGTAACATGCTTGCATCTCTAAGTAGTCTGTGGGTATAACCATTCTCTATTGGTGTAACATTCCCGTTCTCTATGGTGTAACCACAGAATAAGAGTATTAGTTCTTTGTGGTTTTGACAAATGAAAATATGACTGTTTTGTGGTCTTGTCTTGTCACTAAAATTCTTGAATGACGATCACAGAACAATATACTCCTACCGGGAAGAAGTGAACCTTCATAGACCAAAAATGCAAACACAACCTTACCCCTCGTTTACACCAAAAAACATGTTTTATACTTGTTTTATACACAACTTGTAGAATACTTGTCAAAACATAATTATTTGTTTTATACATGTATTGCAACTGTCTCAAACATATTTTCGTTCACACTGTGTAGCCAACAAGTCTTTATACAAGTATAAAACACACTCGCGTTTACACTTGTGTCTAAGACATGTTTTTGATCTGTCGGATACACTGACAGCGTTCTCATCTACGAAGACCTGTCGTGTTTTATACAAGTATTGTTAATTTTATTGAAATTTCTGTATACAACTAGTTGCAAACATGTTTTATACTTTATCCATGCTTGATGGATAATGTTTTATACTTTTACCAGACATACTGCTTCTTTCATCCTTTAGTATCTAATTGCATTTTTTCCTAGATTTGTATCATTTCGTAATATTATATTGTAATCTTTTTATTATTGTATTTAATTTCATTTTTTGAATGCGAAGAAAACTAAAGTTCTAATATTTGAAAGAGAAGCAACCAGAACGGATGTAAGAGTTTTGGTCGATGATGTAGTGCTGGAACAAGTGGAAATGACTGTGTATATCTTGTATGTGCTTTTAGCAGGGATGGAAGGTACATCGGTGATGTTGAAAGAAGAGTGTGAGCAGGGAACAGAGCGAATGGATCGTTAGGGAGATTACTTAAAAGCACAGTTTTAAGTCAGGGTGCCCGTCAAGCCCTGCATAATTATATGCTTATCCCAACGCTATTATTGTGTGCGAGTTGGGTATGTCAGAAAAGGCATGAAAGTCGAATCAACGCGGTTGAGGTAAGATCGCTACGAAAAATATGTGGCGTAACCCTCGCGGACCGGGTTCATAAAGTGAAAATGAGAGAGAGGTTAGGCTTGAAAGAAAGTCTCGGTGTAAAGATGAAAAAGGGCATTCTCCGTTGATTCGGATATGTAGAAATAATGGTAGACGGAAGGTTAACAAAGCAGATATTATACAATGCGAATGTGGAAGGATGTAGGTACTGGGTAGGGCCAAGACTGACATATTATGATCAAATTGTTCTAATACTGTCCGAAGGTGTCAAGAGTCTTCGCAACCGGCGTGTGTATATGAAGAGAGTAATGAATGTGGAGGAAGCGAGACTAGCCTTCAAGGATCATGATGAATGGCACTCGGTTCTCTCTGCCTATAACGTAAGGCATCTGGCATAAAAATATGCATGTACTTGTATTGTATAATACAGTGTACACTGCACCCATTAAAAAAAATCCTCAGTATCTTCACTTTTCATTGTGATTGTTGTGTTAAACAGCAGTTAATTGGGCACCCAGGAGATAACTTAATAAAACTACAGATTGGCTGATTGATATGTTCCTATTGTAAAAGAACTAAAACAAATATATTATGTGAGATGATGAACAAGAGGCAGACAACTAGAAGTTCACAAATAATTTATCCAACAAATTTTGTATTACCTACCTACAACAAGTTTCATACAAATTTTGTCTACATGTTTTATATAAAACAAGTTTAATATAAGTTTTGTCTACATGTTTTATACAAGTTTTGTATACGACAAGTGTCATACAAGTTTTGTGCACAACAAGTTTCATACAAGTTTTGTATACAACAAGTTTTATACAAGTTTTGTAAATGTATTCCAATGTGAACAAGAAACGAAAACATTGCATAAAACTTGTCAAATACATGTATTATACCTTGGTGTAAACGGGGGGTTACACACCTACGCGGCAATAGTGCCATGGCGGATTAGCAGTAAAAACTTATAGGGGGGAGGGCTACTCACAGAGGGGAGGGGGCTACTCACAGGGGGGAGGGCTACTCATAGAGGGGGGGACGAATATAGGCGGGAATTTTTGAAACCTAGATAAAATATTTTTTTATCGATAAGAAGTTGCTGTGCCCCTAAAATACTTGAGTATTTTAGGGGCAAAGCAACTTCTTATCACTATTGAATAAGGAAACTACATTGGTTAAAAAAGCAATAAGTAAAACAGAAAATATTTTGTGTTCATATGTTTATTTATTAAAACTTTTATTTTTCTTATAAAAACCTTTCTTCTTTCTTCATCCTTCATTTTCTTATTAGTTTATATTTTTATACGTATAAAAAGCACTCAAACGCTGTTATTGTTTACTCACTTTATAATATTATTAATTCCTGATTAATGAAGCCTGTGATAAGCCACGGTAAAAACTTCAGCGCCTGTTTTACCACACTTTGCACATTTTCTTTACTTGTTCGCTTTTTGCTAATTTGGTAGAAATGTCTCTGAATACTAAACACACAAAATGTCGTGGTATAGCTTAAAACGTCCTTCCGTACAAAATTTGGAAATTATATGCACTTGAGTAAAACTTCAAAACTTGTTGGAATTCTAGGATAATATGTCTTTTTAACTTTTACGCCTCACTTTAAGATAGAAAAGGCCCTGGTTTCACGACACTATATATGTCCTTATGTAACATGCGAAAAACTATGTATAATATAGTCAAACGATAATTCAAAACTTTACTGCAGCTTTATAATCTTTAAATTACAATTATGACCGCCTAATACAATTTAAGCAAATAATTATCGTAACATAAGGAACTTCACAAGAACAATTATTAAAAATGGCTACCTGTAGACCACAGCTGTAGACTATGGGTGTATTCAGTACAACTGCTTACCTTAGAAATCTAAGTCAGATTAACAGAATTCTGAAGAAGACAGGGCCCTCTATAGATCCAAGACATATTCTAATGCTGGCTTTTACTTTGTAAGACAAGGCGCCATTGTATGATTCTTATACCTTTTCTATAGGTTTTGACAATTATTAGAGACAGAAAAAACACATGCTTTAGAAATAGTAGAAAGCTAAATGTGCCTTGCCAAAAACTCAATGTTTATACAAAAATCCATTTTGTATGGCAATTAATATAGGTATTCAATCATATTCCTTATAGTCTTAAATCATTATCTTTAAATAAATTTCGAAAAAAGTTATTTGATTTACTGATAGAAAAAACATATTGTACCTGACAAGTTCAATTTTTTGTGATTTTTTAAGATTTTGGGAAACAAGAAATAACGTGTTATTAAATTAACTAAAAAGACTATTAGTTTACTTAATGTTTGTTATTAAATTAACACATAGACTAGTAATTTTTAATTTATTATTTGTTATTAAATAACAAACAGACTATTGATTGTTAATTTAATAATACGTTTTTTGTTGTTTCACAAAACCATACAAATATCGTATATTGGAACTTGTCAGGCGCAGCGACGACAGTATTATATAATTTGAATATTATTTTTTTTTGCTAGGTTAAAATGTTTACTAAAAAAACCTCTTATTATATTGTAATTAAAAAAAGTAAACGTAAACATTTTGATTGAACAACATATGCAATTTGTAAATCATAAGAAAATTGAGACAACCCGCTGAGTTTCCTCTACCGGATCTGAATCTAAAATATCGACTAGTCAAACTTAGCTATAAAAAATAAAATATTTCTTGGATTGGTTAAATGTACCTCCATATTTCAATGTAAATAAAATTGATTTGATAATATTTCAATTCAATACATATAATTATTAATGTAAATAATATTTAGAAAAATGTAAATAAGTAGTAATACATTATTGAATCACATAGAATGTGACAAGTTTTAAATATTTGCACGCCATCGGCCATACTATGGTAGAAAATGCTGGTAACTTTTGATTATTTAAATAACTTGTAAAACTCATATTCTTGCAAGTAAATATTTTTTATTTCATTGAAATGAAATAAAAAATATTCAGAATATAATTTTGTTTACTTTATCAGCCCCCCAAGACAAGTGGCATCAACGCTAGGATAATAGAAAACAAAATGACGAATTTGTAATTGGTAGCCAAGTGTCATTCGTGAAACGAAACGTTATATTGCATCGATCATTTTTGGTCATTTTAATACAAAACCTTACCAAGTGGCACTTTTGACAAGCAAAATTGTGATCCGATGATTAGCGAACGCTAGAACCCTGTAAATTACGCTAAAAATGGCGGATGATCACTATTATTCAATCAGGTGTTCTAAATCGTGGATAATATCTGTTAGAATTTTTGATAATTTTAAAGTATAATGAACGTAAATTGCCATAATTTAAGAGTCCTAACCTAACTAGGGGGATTTCAATACATTTTCTTTTTTTAAGTCGCAGACGCCTTTGTAATGGATTTCGGTTTTCATACCCTAACTCCACGGGGAATTAACTCAGAGCAAAGTGACCTTGACAAAAGTTGGTGTCCCTTACCCCCTCCACGCAACAAAAAGGGATGTTATATAGGGTTAAAATTTTCCATCAAAATTTTTCTAAGTCCTGCGCACGCTCTGACCGCCAACCGAGCTCTCTGTTCATTCTAATATAACGCATTGGCGTCATTTAGACCAAATTGTTAGCCAAGTGGGTCATGGCTTGTTTAACGTTCATTCTATTGAGGTCTATCGAATATTGTCTGTGAATTGACGGCGATGTCAGTTTGAAGTGTTATTTTCACAACGTGAATCAATCTCGGATGAATAATGTACATGGATGGAATATATAAATAATATAAAAAAAATAAGAACAGAGTCGCTATTTCTGATTCAATTTTTATTGTATGTACCGCGTAAGTGCGAATAAGATAAAATATACTATCTTTTCTTCTTAATTACCCTCATGCCGTAAGTTTCTGTATAGCTAACATGTCAATTGAACTCTGTCAGTACTATCAATTTAAAGAGTTATAAAATTAAATACTGTCACCAAGATTTATGTATTTATCTTCCTTGCTATCAAATTTGTTTGTGTTAACATATTTTAAGTAAATCCTCTTTATATTACAAGTGAACGTAGAATTGTGCAAAATGTTATCGATAGTCTTTTTTTTTTTTTATAGAAGAAGGGGCAGACGAGCAAGAGGTGCACCTGATGGTAAGTGATCACCGTCACCCATGGACATCTGCAATACCAGAGGTCTTGCAGTTGCGTTGCCGGCCTTTTAAGAATGAGTAAGCTCTTTTCTTGAAGGTCCCTATGTCGTATCCGTTCGGAAATACCCCTGCCGGTAATTGATTCCACAACAGAGTAGTGCGAGGCAAAAGTGTCGGGAGAAACGCACAGTTGTGGATTTCCAGACATCGAGATGGTGAGGATGGAACTTTAAATTTTGACGCGATGTCTTATGGTGGAATTCGGCGGCAGGAATTATTCCAAACAACTCGTCGGTACACTCCCCAGACGGAAGACGCAGAGTGAACCTACATCTCTGCGTAATGCCAAAGAGTCGAGCTGTTCCGAAATAGCCTGGTCATCAACGATTCGAACCGCTCTACGCTGTATGCGATCAAGAGTAAGAAGCTGGTATTGGGGAGCTCCGGCCCAGAGATGAGAACAGTACTCCATGTGAGGCCGAATCTGTGCCTTATAAAGTTGAAGGCGATGGGCCGGCAAAAAGTACTGTCTCGCTCTGCTGAGCACACCGAGCTTTTTAGAGGCTAATTTAGCCTTGCCTTCCAAATGACCGCGAAACTGAACGTAATTTGATATGTCGACTCCCAGGATTATAGTCATCATAGTCACATTTTAAAACTTATGTTTCAGATTTATGAAAGCTGATGATAAATTTATTATTAAAAATGAACAAAAATATGCAAAACTGAACATACAAAACTTCTTTTTTACGTATTTTTTGGCATACATATTTACAGAAATGTAAAATTGATCGAAATCTATTGCTACACTGAAAAATAAACTATCTTTCTTTGTTTCATTAAATTTACAAAATACAAGGGTTGTAACAAGAATATAGTGTTTATAACTTGAACTTATAGTGCCTGTAAAATATTTAAAGACGAAATATTATATTTATCATCATTAAGACATTGTCAGCACTTTGCAAACCTATCACTACTTACAATGTGTCTAGGCAGTTCGTTAGAAGCGAACAATTGGGTAAACGAGTCACTAGTATTGTGGCTTCTAGGTGGTAGGGTTCTGCATTGTCTCGCATTGTTTGTGAACCGGAACACGACAGTAACAGTGCTTGTTACTGTCGTGTTCCGGTTTGGAGGGTAAGGTAGCCGGTAAATGTATGCATGTGGCATTAATATCCCGCCCGTGCCACAAGGATATCAAAGCACCACTAATAATGTACTACAAAAACCTTAATTTGCGTTCATTTTACTTTATAATTATCAAAAATTCTCACAAATGTTATCCACGCTTGAGAACAGCTGATTGAATAATAGTGATCAACCGCCATTTTAAGCGTAATCTGCAGGGTTCTAGCGTTCGCTGATTATCGGATAATTCGCTACTATTTTGCTTGTCAAAAGTGCCACTTGGCTACGGTTTTGTACGAAAATTGTCAAAAATGATCGATGCAATATAACGTTTCGTTTCACGAATGACACTTGGCTACCAATTACAAATTCGTTTACGCTCGTGTCAACAGCTTATGACAAATCCATAAATTTCTCTTTCTATTGTACTAGCATTGATGCCACATCTTGGGGGGCAAGTCTTTTTTGCTTTTAATGCACTTTTCATATAAATAAAACTTATAACCTTGGTGAAAATAATACTTCAAAGTGACGTTTACCGTCAATTCAGAGACAATATTCGATATACTTCGTAAAGTTCGTATGGAACAAACGTTGAACAAGCCATGATCCACTTGGCTACCAATTTGGCCTAAATATCGCCAAAGCGTAATATTTGATTAGTTACTGAGCGTTTGCCACTTGTCTAGGGGGGCAGGTCTGAGTAAGATGTCTTATGTTAGCTGTTGTTCAGAATACATCCATTAGTCTATAGCAAACGTTAAGCCAATGGCGGCCGACTGGTGTCGACTCCGACTGGTCGTGAGCGGTGATTGGCTGATTTCAGATAAGCAGTGTGGTCAGGTAATTTTAAATGTCCTAGAATATTTATGGCTGGTATTGATGAACGACACATACAAAAATAATAAATGTTTGCAAAGTCAAAATCGTATGTAGGCAAGTCTTTGAGGCAAGTTCACGACGCTGGCCGCTGATGACGATTGACAATTGACATCTCATTTCTTAGCAATCAGTATTCAAGCTTTTTTTTTAATTTAATTCGTAAAGAATTATCGAGACGCTATATAAATGACGATAATAAGTAATTTGTAAAAATTAATATTTAAATATGATGTTCTATATTATCTAAACTGTTAAACAAACCAAAAATTGGGTGTAACAATTATGTGAATCGGATGACTACTTGAAAATATAAATAATGTATTTAACAGCTGAAGAGGTATCAAATAAATATCCCTTGCATTGGTTAGTTTGGAATAATAGATACGAAGAGCTGCAAAATGCTTTAGATTCTGGGGAGGTAAGTTGCTTTTAGTGTTTCTCATTGTTTCTTACTAGGCGATTAATATTTGGTGAATGTCTCCAATATACACAATGTATACTTTGTGCAAAGTTTTGAGTTAATATTTTGTGATGATGATAGAATATTGCCTTGGGGTTTTAGGGGTATGAAGGGTTGGTTACTAACTTAATGATAAGTGCAGAAATTAACATAAAAACATCTATATATTAAAAGTTGAAATGGAATATTCAAGTAATTTTAGATTTTAACGGTAAAATTTTAGTATTTCAATAGTCTAAATTTAATAAAAATTAATTTGATTTCATATTATTAGCTTGAGAAAACAAACACCTTTAGGTCTGACATTGTAATCTTATTATTAGCATGAAGCCTTATCAATATACTAAAGCTAATTATTAGGTCATGATACCTGTTGCCTAATATTGTGTGTGAATCTTGTACAAACAAACATGTGATGTTTTTCTAAAAAAAAAAAGTATTGTCAAGCTAGTATTGTCAATAGTTGAATGAATGACCTGCAGTAACTTCAATATTATCTATAGTATTGTTAATATTATTTATTCACTACTCTCACTAACATAAGTTAAAATTCTTTCTCACTATTCTAAGTTTTTAGCTTACAAAGGATTACATCAGTCTCACTATATAGAGCTATAAAAATACCACCAGTAGTGATAAACATACATCTATAAGTGTTATTTATTTAAATAATATTTGAAAATTGATGATTTGTTAGAACATATGTATATGTACAAAAATAAATCTAAAAATTGAACAGCAAAATTTATGTAAAAAATATTTTTTTTCAGTGTTGGTGTTTTGTTTACAATTTGAGTTTAGGTTGATTTTGTTTAATCAAACTCACGCTGTATTTCATTATGTGGTTTTACAGACTCAAACACAATTATAATTTTAAGTTTTTTTTTTTTTTTAAAGAAAGAAAATATTTATTTGCAAGAATATGGGTGTTACAAGTTGTTAAAAATAAATTAAGTTAAAATTAGTTTATGACTTAAGTAAGTGTTCCCCGCAACTTCTCTTGTGTGTCTCAATATAACTACTTTTTTGATTCAGTTGGGTACAAAAATAGTCTATACTAGTCCAAGATAATGTAAGTGGGGCCGAATTTGAGCCTTATAAAGTTGAAGGCGATGGGCCGGCAATAAGTACTGTCTCGCTCTGCTGAGCACACGGAGCTTTTTGGAGGCTAGTTTAGCCTTACCTTCCAAATGACCACGAAACTGAACGTAATTCGATATGTCGACTCCCAGAATCCCGATACTAGCTGAGGCCGCCAGGAGAGTATCCCCAAATCGAGGTGACACGACAAAGGGTGTCTTTTTAGCGGAAAACACACAAAGCTGTGTCTTCTTGGGGTTAAAAGTGACCAGGTTTTGACGACCCTATTCCGAGACATTGGTTAGTCGATTATCAACTTCGGACACAAGCTTTTTTCGGCTCTCTTTGACGTGTTCCCGAGAAATACCGCTTCGGCTGGAGTGTGTAGCACGTTATATACTAATTAATACTTATATTAATATTTATATTTTTTACTCTTTTGAGCTTAAAATACCTTAATTTAGTAGGAAGTTTTAGGGATGGCCAGTAGGGTCAACCGTTTACACATTTTTCCTATGGCAATACTGTGTTTCGTTTTACATTTATTTGTTGTTTTCGAGCATCTAAGTCAAGAAAAAAAAATGTTTATGTATGAATTATCAATGCAATCTTCGGGAGGGAAAAAAAGGTTTTATATGAATTGACCATTTGGTAGTAGGGAAGGCGAAATATATGCGTTACAATTCCCCCCTGCTAGGAAGAAAAGAATTGACAAAACTAGACTAATCCAATCTTAAAACACAAATTCTGGTTGGCATAACGTCACAAACAACTACTAACAACGCGAAATATATGCGTTACAGATTACCTATTATAAGCAATGTAAAACCTGTTGAAGATGTTGTTTTTTTACTTGACTAGACTTTTAAAATCCATTAAAGTTCTATTGATCTGTGTAAGATTTGTAACTCGAGTTATACCAGTATTCTTCTGCGTAAACTCTTCAAGAATTGTTTGAAGTGATTTGGCTGCATAAATGGTATATGTCAGTGTACAATAGATGGTTCCGTAATAAGTGTAGTGCTTCTGGTTCTATTTGGGCTAACATTAGATTGTATACTTAGACTGACCTTGCCCCTAATCTAAATTATCATTCTACCAATCATACCGAAAGCTAAAATAATATGTTATGCTGATGATGAATAAGCATCTTTTAAGAAAGATCTTGGGCTAAAGTCCAGCCAGTGTACGTAATAGCCCTTTGTATATGAGTATATTGCAAGGCCTTGCAGTATACTAAGTCAGAAGTGATCTTCTAGGAACATGTTCACTTAGTTGCAATAAATACTTTGGATTTTTTAAAAAAGTAATTAGGTGGGTCTATTAAATAAACGTAAATTTTCAGCTAATAATACATATTTAGCTTGTTTTAATCAGGGTCCCTTTTCGAAGAGTAGATTATCTGCCCAGAAAAGGCTAATAAGTATTACTAACATTGTTCCAAAGGCCCCGTTTACGTTTTGATTAGTGCGAGTGCAAGTGCTTAATGCAATTGCTTAGTATTAAGCAAAAACACGTGTATACAGCCGTTGATTAGTGTGAGTGATCAAATGAGCATCTATTCACTTTTACTACGCTGATTACTAATCACTCACACTAATCAACGGCTATCTATACGTGTTTTTGCTTAATACTAAGCACCTGCATTAAACACTCGAACTTGTACTTACCAAAATGTAAACAGGGCCTAAGTGATAGAGTTCTGCAACGTATCTCATATTTTGTTTTTCCTCACAGCTCACATCTGAGGACAAGGAGCTAAAGGACCCAAGAGGCCGTACACCATTATTACTGGCTATAACACTGACGCATGTGGAATGTGTCAAAGTACTTTTACAAGCTCATTGTGATGTCAATTGTGAAAAAGATGGATGGACAGGTAATTACATTGAATTTATTTTTTTAACGTAATTTATTAACTGCGATTGCCGTAAGTCACGTGTTAGGCAAAGTGAACCGAAACTTCAGGACTTTCCGGTTCACTGAGATTCACCGGTTCGTCGGTTGGCAAGATCCCTATCGCCGCATTTTATCAATCTAATAACGATTATCACTTAATGATGATGGGGACCGACAGCTATGCGTGCTCATTCAAGGCATAGACATGGTGTTAACACTCTTACTACCAGATTCCAAGTTGCCACTTAGATTTTGGACTTTTGAGAAAATCTTCGAAAACAGCTCATTAACACTTGTCCGACGCGGGGATCGAATCGGGAGCTCGTGATCTAAATCAAATAAGCAAACCCCTAGATGATGAGGCTGTCACAAATGGCACACCTTTTAGTTTTTTCGAAAATGATTTCTGTTACGAATACCAGCTTTGTTTCGTTTTCAAACATTATAGGTACGGAGAATAATGGTGGTTAATATAACGCATAGCGTTAAATTATAGCGCGCTATGTAAACTCAACGTATAGCGTATGCCATTTAATTTCGCATTCGGCGCTATAACATAACGACACGCTATATACCTAGCGGCTAGCATAGGCCGTAGATGTAACAATATAACCTACGAAGTTATGAACTACGCAATCTAATGAGTAACGTGCTAGACCGTTGACGCTAGACGTTATAACATAGTTTATAGCGTTATAGGCTATAGCGCTCAGTCATCGCTCTCTGTATAGGCGCGTTCACATTTGTAACATAACGACGGACCGGACTACGTGGCATCGCTACAGGACATGTTACGCTAAATGTGGACGATATAGGTTGTACTGATACGGTCACAAGCCATGTACGATGTAATGTTACAAGTCTAGACATGCGTCTAACTAGAACGTGTCGAACTAGATCGCGTGGCATGGCATCGCTACATCATTCACTCCATGCCAAAATAATCAATCGTCGTAATAAACTAAACAACGTATACGATGTTTATAGCGTGCGCTGCGTGAATGAGCGGCGGCGAGGTGCGGGCGGGGGACGTACTGCCCGGGACACGTCACGAGCTGATCCACTCCTACCCCGTGTCTGTGTCCGTATCATCGGGCGTACTTTAACGAGTGTCATAGATACAAGTGTGGACGTCTCCTGGTCCACGGACAGTAGCGAAAATGTCACAAGAAATTTCGGCCGGCTCGCGCGATCAGTGTTCACTAACGTAGCGCGCTAAAAAATATAGTTTATAGTCTATAACGAGCTATCATAAAATAGTTTATTTGAACAATACACACAACACGTCACACAAAATATGTTTGTCCCTGTCGGGAATCGAACCCGAGCCCTATCGATTCATAGTTAGGTTCGCTATCCACTTGACCAATAGGGCGGTCAAACAAAACAGTTAAGTAGGTATATTACATCCTGAAGACGCTTTAAAAAGTGAAACCGGTCAAGTAATATATTAAAAAATATGTGTAAAAGTGAAATTTATGTAAAAGTGCAATAGTAAAAGTGTCTAACAACAAACAGTGATATGAAGAAATGTTTTTGTCAAAGTATCTAAAATAGTATGTGCAACAAGGGACAAAATTTCTACATGCTTTTCTGCATGTTTGCAACGCGATTGGAATGGAATAGAATATACACGGAACACAATGTTGTATATTTGTCCCTTGTGACAGACACAATATACTATATTTAAATAAAATCTAATTTTAGTACTGAATTATTAAACATTTTCCTAAACTTTTTATTTCACTATTCATATAAATAATTTTTGATTCCAGCTGTACAAGAAGCCACAACCACTGAAAATTCAGAGATACTTGCCTTGGTGCTGACAATGCGAGACTTTCAAAGGCAATTGGTGAGATCTACTGGCATTCCAGATCTTCTGGCTAAGCTGAGTCTGGCACCTGATTTTTATGTTGAAATGAAATGGGAGTTTACAAGTTGGGGTGAGCATTTCAGGATTTTTAAGAATTTTCTAAGGTAAAAATGATCATACTAAAATAGATAAAATGACAACCACTACCTTTTTAACACTTGATGATATCGGCAACTTGTAAAAGTGCAGTTTCACAATGTATTTATACATTTGTTTATATCATAAGATAGCAAACAATCTGATGGCTCTCCTGATGTAGGGAGACAACCATCATTAAACTTAAAGAGTTAAGTATATTACATTCTGAAGATGCTTTAGGGCGGCTTGCACCAAAATGCTTAAATAATTTTAAGTCACTAACAACGTTTAAAGTGACAGCATTTAAGGCGTTTTGACAATTGCTAAACATGTTTAAGGGACTAAATGCATGCTTATCATTTTGGTGCAAGCCACCCTAAATAAGTGAAACCCTGTCAAGTAACATATTAAAAAAATATGTTTAAAAGTGAAATTTAAGTACAAGTGCAATAGCAATAGTGTCTAATAATAACAGTGGACTTTCACCAAGTGCCGACGTTGGAAAGTATACAATATGAAGACAACCGTCACATATAGACACAAAATATGTTAATGGTGTGTTAGTGTTCGTGTGGCGGGATGGCAATGCCGGATGTATCAGCTTTCTTATTTTACTTTTTGAGTGATAGGATAATCAACATCTAAATGAGCAAACACAAATTTACATGTTAAATTATTTAATGGGAGTTAACAATAACATTTTGTTAAATCTATATACTCATGAGTCATAATTACAATTGCAAACTCTCTTCAATTGCAAAGTCTTAACAGTCACGGTTAGTGGGCACAATATCTTTTAAGACCCATCGCATATTAAATTGTCAATTACATCACTGCTCGGTAATGAATACTGAAGTAATAAAAGTATTTCAGGGTTATGGAAAATTTACTAACGTGGTATTCATTGTTACCAGAGAAGAATTAAAAAAACATATATTGTTAAGTAGTTTGTTTTAATTAGCAATTGTTTCTTTTATTACTACAGTATCTGAGCGACGCTAGTAGTAGTATCGCTCAGTATTTTTTTAAATTTGAATATATACATACCTCCATTCTCCTTTCAATAATATTCTCTTACACATTCAATTCTAAGCTACTAAACTGATGGCTTTGCAACTAATGCAGTCCATATGTGTTGTTGTGTCCAGCTATTGAAGTTTTTTTTAAAAATAATAGTAAAAGTTTATTTCCACCAATTTTCAATTACAAGTTCTACTTTACAATTTCAACTAGTATTTACTATAAAAGATGGACTGGAGCCTAAACTAGGTAAAACCTGTATTTCAGGACTCCAAATCTCTCACCACGGCACATTAAGTAGTTAGACTATTCAGTGAAATCGTAATAATGATAAGTGTATATTACAGGTGTGATTGTAGATTGTAGACGTGTATTGGTGTGACTGCGTGTGAGTTCGTATGTGAGTTTGTGTGTGTCTGTGGATAATTTTAATTACATTATTTTTGGGAAAATTTAATATCTACGAAGACATCACTGGACTATTGATATCAAGGTCTTTGTTTCGTCGTAACACAAGTAATTAAGCATTTTTGAATATTGGTTTTACATTCGTGAGCATGAGCTAAAAAATTGTATTGTCTTCAGAAAAATGCAGTGTTATGTTTTTCTATATTCCATATTTGATTAATTCGTCGTAAAGAGCCCAAGAGAAGAGGATCGAATGCAAGTTCTTTATGTTTACGGAGTGTAGCGCGTAGCACAAATAATTGTATCACTGTCAGCATACTGGCGTCCTTATATAATTTAGCCGTTAGGTACCGAAATAGTTTTCTTAACATTACTTTGAGCACTGATCTTTGTGCACGCTCAACTTTTATAATTTTGGTTTTTCATGTTCTGCCCCATACCGGGATACAGTAGTCTAAACGGGGTTGGACTACTGCATAATACACAGATTTTAGTAAATCCGGTTTAAGTACATTTCCAAGCTTTTTGAACATTCATGTCAACTTTCGAATACATCTAGATAGATAGTCAAGATGACAATTCCAAGATACATTTTTATCAATTTGTACACAAGATACCTAAAATTATTGCTTCTTTCGAGTGATTGGCAGATACATTTGGTTATGTCGAAGTTATTGCAAGTCTATCACAAGGCAAAATCAATACAGGGCTGGGTGAATTTTTTGATCGTGAAGGATAGCAACTTCGATTTATTTATATTTAAGGTTAGAAGATTTTCGGTTAGCCAAGATGAGACCTGGCGAAGCCCTTTTTCCGCGAGACAGCGAGTCTCGGCCCAAGTCTCTCCTTGGAATGCAAGTGCAGTATCATCTGCATATGTAAATATTTTGCCAGAATTTGGTTTTAATTTGCACAGATCATTTATATAAATCAAGATGAGACTTGGGCCTAGTACACTGTCCTGGGGCATTCCGCAATTAACGAGTAAAGGACAACTCATGTAATCACCAATTTTTACTGATTGATATTTCGTAAAGAAGTCCTCAAACAGTTTAAAAAGCTGTTCAACTTATGCATATGGTTTTACATCTCTGCCACATGAATGGGAACACATCACGTCCACAAGCACTGGCTGTCTTTTTATTATTAGAGTTATTTTAAGAACCAAAAAGACCCGCCACTGTGCCACCGTCTACAGGTTATGGAAATTGAACTTAATTATTAAACACCCTCCGTGTTTAATAATTAAGTTCAATTTTAATACGGGATATGAAAAAAATGGGCACTTACATTTTGGTCTAATTATCCAATAAAAACCCGCATGTAGACGTGATGTTTACCTTTTGTTATTTGCCGATCTTGTGACTAGACTCTTTAGTACACAGGTAACACCCGCGCGATGGCCATAGCCCCTGAATATTACTACATTAATTGCGTTGAAGTTGTCTAAAGCAAGGTGTCTTAAGCAAGATTCTCTTTTTTTGGTTACACGTGGTCCTTAAACTATCGTATTCTTCAATATGTATAGTCTTTTAGCAGTCAACCTGTATATTATAGAAAAGAAAAAACTGGTTAGGAAGATAAGCCATTGTCTTGAGCTAGTTGTCTATATATCAGACACATATATCTGGCCAGTATTTTTTCGTTTATAGCCTTTATTGTGTAGTCTATACATATTAGAAAGTTTAAATTCTAATCCTTTATCACTACATAGTATAAAACAAAGTCGCTTTCTCCATCTGTACCTATGTCCTATGATGCGGTTTTTTTAATATATATATTGATTCTTGAGGAAGGTTTTAGTATAGAAACCTTTCCGATATTCCCACGGGAACAAAAGCTACGCGGGTGAAACCGCGGACAGGTCGCTAGTATAGTGTTACGTACTCGGGTTCGTACTTGTAAGAAAACACCACTTATATTAAATCCGTGTATTTGCACAACACAACACAACGTAATACTAAAATACACTTTACACACTATTCACTTGCTGTACTATCCCTGAACTTAGAACACTACACAATAAAACACTTCCCGCTTCGCACTGGTCACTTGATGTATCGCTCTCGATCGCTTGATAAAAACTGCCTTGTGTTTGTCAACACCTCTGTATTTATAGGCAGGGTAAAGTCTTAGCTGGATCCAGAAAAATCTAAATGTATCGGGAAACAATGAATCACTTCTTATCGTAAACATGTTATGATTCATAAATCCTAGTACACGCTACTTTCAACCTTATGCCATATCCCACAAAGTCCATTATGGCATAGCCCAGGTCAACTATTTGTTTGTTAATAGGAGTAGCTATCTCTTTCCTTTATTTCTAGATAGTTAGCGCGCGCGCGCTCCTACTCTACACGCTTCTAGATTATTCGTAACAATAGTATAAAACAAAGTAGTTTTCCGCTCTGTCCCTAATCCCTATGTGTGCTTAGACCTTTAAAATTACGCAACGGATTTTGATGCGGTTTTTTTAAATAGATAGTGTGATTCAAGAGGAAGGTTTATATGTATAATAACATCCATTATACAGGGTGTCCCAGAACTCAACGTCAAGCCGAAACGGGGTGACAGGATAGATCATAACCATCACGAGAAAAATCAGAAAAAAATCTATCCCATGCAGTTTGAAAATTATGGGCATTTTAAGAAAAACCTAGAAATTTGGTCTAACTGTACCATTTTTCGGTTATTGTGGTTAATTTTTATTATTTTTGTTCATTTAAACTTTGGAACCGTAACCCTAAATAACATCTCGAGAATCACAGTCTAAAATAATGACATAATTACCCCAAGTTTCCTAGAATTTAGACTATTTGTTAAACTATGAATTTAAAATTTTCAAACTTTGTCGACTTTGAAACACCCTCCTTTAAAAAAAATGTACTAGAGTGCCTTGGCAAGTGCCATTAAGAGTTGGCGCATTTAATCAGGATTGTAAAATGGTACAATACTTGTTAGTTTCATACTAAAAAAAACGAGTAAAAAATAAAAACCTCAAGTAACTCGATTTTTGCTAACCCATTTTACTCAGTTAAAATATTTTTTATTCGCACAAGCCCTTGGTAGGTTTTTATTTTACGGTAAAATGATGAGAGATATGGATAGTGGACATGTTTGCCATGAGCGAGCGAGACAGATAGTGACGCCACTTTTACCAAAGCAACAAAATACTAATAAAATAATTAAAAATGTTGACCTTGTTTTGTTTAGGTTTATTGGAATAAAAGTCAGATTTGAAAATAACATTTTTTATTATAACAAATGTTCAAATTGTTTACCATCAGCTTCAACACACACCCTACATCTTCTTAAAAAAGATCTACTTATTAGCCGGGCATATCCTCGAGTGTTGATGTCCTCAGCAGCTTGAGAAATTCGTTCACGCGGCTCGGCTACGCTCTCAATGGGCTTAGAATAAACTTTTTCTTTGAGAACGCCCCAATAAAAAAAATCCAGGGGATTTAAATCTGGGGAACGGGCTGGCCACGAGATAGTGCCTGAACGTCCAATCCACCTTCCCGGATAAACTTGGTCAAGGAAATCTCTTACTTGCACTGCGTAATGCGCTGGGCAGCCATCTTGTTGATACCACATGTGGCGACGATCTGTTAGTGGTACGTCCTCTAACAAACTTGGTAAATTTTCTCGTAAAAAATTTAGATAATTCGTGCCATTCAAATTCTCAGGCAGCTCAAAAGGCCCAACAATTTTGCCGTTTAAAATTCCTGTCCACAGGTTAACTTTAAAGCGATATTGGGATCGGTCTTCTCGCATTAAATGTGGATTCTCCACATGCCACTCATGAAAATTGTGTAAGTTTATGTAGCCATCTTTTTTAAATGTAGATTCATCTGACCAGAGAATTTTTTGGATGAATTGGGGATTTTCATTATGCCTCTGTAGCATTGTTCTACAAAATGAAATCCTTTCAGGATAATCTCGAGGGAGAAGACTTTGAACTCGTTGTACGTGAAACGGATGCATTTCAGCTCTTTGTAAAATACGATGTGCTGTGCTTTTGGGTATTCCCGTTCTTTCTTCAATTCCACGAACGGAAATACTTGGGTCATCTGCGACCTCTTCCAACACTTCTTCTTCGTAAGGAAAGCGAGGTCTACCTCCAGCCCGTATTTGATTCGGAAAATGGCCGCCCTCTGTGAGTGAACGGTGCACATTAACAAACACGCGGTGATCCGGATAGCGCTCTAAATTTGGATATCTTTCACGATAAAGTCTAGCGGCGGCACTTGCATTGCATCTGCATTCCCCATAAATGAGATGCATGTTCGCATATTCTTGTGAAGTGTAGCGCGTAGGCATAGTGATGACAAGGATGTCAACACAAAAGTCCAATTCCAAAAGAGAGAAGCCAAAGTTGCCGGTATGTAATCAACAAGTCCAATTCACAAAAATCCAAGTCCAAAAAGAAAAGCCAAAGTTGTCAGTACTAAATTAACACAAGCGAATACGGAAAGGTGCGCAGTAGACGAATGAGCGAAATGTACTAACTGGTGTCAGACTGGCAGCGTAGCTATTTGCTTGGTATGGCGTCTGTATCTGTTTCATTCGCACTCGTTTAAACGACGCATCTCCGTCTCACTGCGTGGCGTCACTATCTGTCTCGCTCGCTCATGGCAAACATGTCCAGTATCTGTTTCATTCGCACTCGTTTAAACAACGCATCTCCGTCTTACTGCGTGGCGTCACTATCTGTCTCGCTCGCTCATGGCAAACATGTCCACTATCCATCTCTCTCATCATTTTGCCGTAAAATAAAGAATCTACTAAAGGCTTGTGCGAATAAAAAACATTTTAACTGAGTAAAATGGGTTAGCAAAAATCGGGTTACTTGAGGTTTTTATTTTTTACTCGTTTTTTTTTAGTATGAAACTAACAAGTATTGTACCATTTTACAATCCTGATTAAATGCGCCAACTCTTAATGGCACTTGCCAAGGCACTCTAGTACATTTTTTTTAAAGGAGGGTGTTTTAAAGTCGACAAAGTTTGAAAATTTTAAATTCATAGTTTAACAAATAGTCTAAATTCTAGGAAACTTGGGGTAATTGTGTCATTATTTTAGACTGTGATTCTCAAGATGTTATTTAGGGTTACGGTTCCAAAGTTTAAATGAACAAAAATAATAAAAATTAACCACAATAACCGAAAAATGGTACAGTTAGACCAAATTTCTAAGTTTTTCTTAAAATGCCCATAATTTTCAAACTGCATGGGATAGATTTTTTTTCTGATTTTTCTCGTGATGGTTATGATCTATCCTGTCACCCCGTTTCGGCTTGACGTTGAGTTCTGGGACACCCTGTATAGTAGAGAAATACTGTTATAAATATATTTAGCAAAACAATGTTTGCCGGGTCAGCTAGTAGAATATATTTCTCAGGCTATGACAGGTATTACAGACTTCTTACCGACATCAGAACATTCAAACCAATCATAAAATACGTAATAATTGTATGTGTATATTATTGCAGTGCCTCTGGTATCCCGGTTATGTCCTTCTGATACATACAAAATCTACAAACGAGGTGCCAATGTGAGGGTGGACACGACGCTGGTCGGCTTCGAGAACAACAGATGGCAACGCGGCAACAGGACGTATTTATTTAGAGGGCAAGGTATGGATGTTTTAATTATGATTTTTTTGTTTCAAAGTAGCAAGACAATACAAGATACTGGCAGAATCATCTTCTGTAGAAAAGATGGGCATTGCCACTATAAATAATTGAAATTGAAATTGAATGTGTTTTTCGTTTGTTCAATACTAAATTAAAAATTTAAAAACCCGTGACAAACTTTGTCATCAGGCTACAGATAGTATGACTACTTGCAGAGCAATGTAACCTATTCAATGTAAGTGATTGAGAAATCGGGGTGTTGATGGAATTTCCTGATTGCACGAGGACGTCAGATCCATTATTAAAACGATTTCTCTTTAATAAGATTTAGATTTGAGTGAGTGACACATTGTCACTTCTCTCGTTTTCTTCGTTTGTTCAATTCTAAATTATAACTTTAAAAGCCCATGACAAATTTCTTTATCAGTCCACATCAGCCAAGACTCTTCACCCTCATTACGTCAAAGGAAGCAGCCCTTAATGTCGTGGTCATAGCCAGTCGCCTCTTTGTCTGTTTATACTTTCCTTTTGACATTTTGTGTTGCCATACCTATAATAAATAATTTAAGATTAATTATTTTCATCGGTGAAAAACTTTATTATTATTATGCCATTGAGAATACGACAGGGTTTTTTTATACACCGTATAGAGGATTCTTAAAGGTTTTTAAAACGGATGATAATTTGTTGTTAGACGATGGCGCGTGCTTGGTGGAACTCGACCACGACACTTGTACCAGCGTGACTGACACACTGGGTGGCAACTGTTGTTGTCCCACACCGCCCAGTGCGCGCGCATTACGGCAACGGTTTGCCACACCGGTGGCGACCAACTATCTCGACACTGACAAGATCTGCTTTGAGAGGTGATTTTTTTCCTATTTATAAATACTAAACGATATGTGGATCCGGGTCGCTTTTCGAGAATAGAATAATACTTTGGGCATCCCAGAAAAAGCAGGAAAGGGCTTTTAAGTATTTTATTGAGCTGATTGCCTACCAAATGTAGCACGTGTCTTGCGATATACTGGATGAACAGCTTTACGTGCTCATGCTATGCTATTGTATATAACTCATTTTCATGCAAATATAATATTCTATTCTATTCAGAGACATAACAGGGAGGTGTAACATGGCACCAACAGACTCTTGTGATTTCAGTTTTTGGGAATTATGAAATGAATGGCCTGGATGGTAATGCTTTAGCTCTTTAATATCCACATTGCTAGATAAGTATCCAATATATTGCATTGTGTAAGGAACCCAAACGTATAACTTAGCCACAGCCGAACGACACTGGGTTCGCTAGTATAAATGTAAGTATTAAAATGCATTTACTCGCATTGTAATTTTGTATATGTAATGAATAGCTAAGTCATTACAACGTAACATATTACGTGCAGGACGAAAGGTGGTATTTGGGGGTGGCGTCAAGACAAGACCGAGATGATCAACGGGTATGAGTGCAAGGTGTGGAGCGCCAACAACGTGGAGCTGGTGTCCCGCTCCCGCGCCGAGCATGTGGCTGGCGGCAGCCGCGCGCTGTCGCACCTGCTGCCCGGCCTGCTGACGCTGGCCGACGAGGTGTCGCCGCAGGTGGGTGACACTGTGCCCCGCCCCGCCCCGCCCCGCCTGCTGCCCGGCCTGCTGACGCTGGCCGACGAGGTGTCGCCGCAGGTGGGTGACACTGTGCCCCGCCCCGCCCCGCCCCGCCTGCTGCCCGGCCTGCTGACGCTGGCCGACGAGGTGTCGCCGCAGGTGGGTGACACTGTGCCCCGCCCCGCCCCGCCCCGCCTGCTGCCCGGCCTGCTGACGCTGGCCGACGAGGTGTCGCCGCAGGTGGGTGACACTGTGCCCCGCCCCGCCCCGCCCCGCCTGCTGCCCGGCCTGCTGACGCTGGCCGACGAGGTGTCGCCGCAGGTGGGTGACACTGTGCCCCGCCCCGCCCCGCCCCGCCTGCTGCCCGGCCTGCTGACGCTGGCCGACGAGGTGTCGCCGCAGGTGGGTGACACTGTGCCCCGCCCCGCCCCGCCCCGCCTGCTGCCCGGCCTGCTGACGCTGGCCGACGAGGTGTCGCCGCAGGTGGGTGACACTGTGCCCCGCCCCGCCCCGCCCCGCCTGCTGCCCGGCCTGCTGACGCTGGCCGACGAGGTGTCGCCGCAGGTGGGTGACACTGTGCCCCGCCCCGCCCCGCCCCGCCTGCTGCCCGGCCTGCTGACGCTGGCCGACGAGGTGTCGCCGCAGGTGGGTGACACTGTGCCCCGCCCCGCCCCGCCCCGCCCCGCCCCGCCTGCTGCCCGGCCTGCTGACGCTGGCCGACGAGGTGTCGCCGCAGGTGGGTGACACTGTGCCCCGCCCCGCCCCGCCCCGCCTGCTGCCCGGCCTGCTGACGCTGGCCGACGAGGTGTCGCCGCAGGTGGGTGACACTGTGCCCCGCCCCGCCCCGCCCCGCCTGCTGCCCGGCCTGCTGACGCTGGCCGACGAGGTGTCGCCGCAGGTGGGTGACACTGTGCCCCGCCCCGCCCCGCCCCGCCCCGCCCCGCCTGCTGCCCGGCCTGCTGACGCTGGCCGACGAGGTGTCGCCGCAGGTGGGTGACACTGTGCCCCGCCCCGCCCCGCCCCGCCCCGCCTGCTGCCCGGCCTGCTGACGCTGGCCGACGAGGTGTCGCCGCAGGTGGGTGACACTGTGCCCCGCCCCGCCCCGCCCCGCCTGCTGCCCGGCCTGCTGACGCTGGCCGACGAGGTGTCGCCGCAGGTGGGTGACACTGTGCCCCGCCCCGCCCCGCCCCGCCTGCTGCACGGCCTGCTGACGCTGGCCGACGAGGTGTCGCCGCAGGTGGGTGACACTGTGCCCCGCCCCGCCCCGCCCCGCCTGCTGCCCGGCCTGCTGACGCTGGCCGACGAGGTGTCGCCGCAGGTGGGTGACACTGTGCCCCGCCCCGCCCCGCCCCGCCCCGCCCCGCCTGCTGCCCGGCCTGCTGACGCTGGCCGACGAGGTGTCGCCGCAGGTGGGTGACACTGTGCCCCGCCCCGCCCCGCCCCGCCTGCTGCCCGGCCTGCTGACGCTGGCCGACGAGGTGTCGCCGCAGGTGGGTGACACTGTGCCCCGCCCCGCCCCGCCCCGCCCCGCCCCGCCTGCTGCCCGGCCTGCTGACGCTGGCCGACGAGGTGTCGCCGCAGGTGGGTGACACTGTGCCCCGCCCCGCCCCGCCCCGCCCCGCCCCGCCTGCTGCCCGGCCTGCTGACGCTGGCCGACGAGGTGTCGCCGCAGGTGGGTGACACTGTGCCCCGCCCCGCCCCGCCCCGCCCCGCCCCGCCTGCTGCCCGGCCTGCTGACGCTGGCCGACGAGGTGTCGCCGCAGGTGGGTGACACTGTGAAAGGAGATTGACCGTTTTGGACCAAACGCTGCCCAAGCATGGAAACAATTTTATTTGTTTCTTAACGTGACTAGATATCAAAAAAAAAAAATAATTAAAAAAAATCGTTCCACGGAATTATAAATAAATAAATCCTAGATTTAAACACCAATTATTTAGTCCATGTAATACGAACTATGATCTGATTACAGGGAAAACGGAAATAATACATAAATAAGAATGTAAACAAGTAGCAACAAGTCTTATCTAATGAATTTTAGTTTAAGTTTTGATATTTTGTTATTTTTTGAACATTTACGAGCTTTTCGTTAAAAAATATATTGTCCAACTTATTCTAGATCCCGAGACTTGTACCCTGGATTTCGCTTGTCTAATAAACGAGATCAATCATGGGCTTGGTTCCATTGAACATTATTGCTGCTCATGTTTTAATGGACGAAGGACAATCGGTAGTTGTGCCCACGTTATGTGCCTAGTTTGGTTTTTGGGGTGGGCTAGGCACCAAGACGTTATGAGACGCCCTGCTTTATTTTTGGATACAATAATCTTAGACGACAATAATGATGACGATTGATTATGTTAGTGCCTACATAAGGTGATACATTTTTTTTCCCAAATAAATCAATTGTTTGTAATATACCGTCTTTTATTTTAAAAATAAACTGTTGGTTATGATTTTTGTTAATGTAAGACCTCTATATTCAATATTTTTTTTCTCAAAACTCCTCGGATAGATTTTGAAGCGTTCTGGGTTACAGACAAGTGTTAATCTAAGGAACATTATGCACTATGCTTCAATGTTGGGCGGCACTTGGTCCAACGTCCATACATAGATGGTCAATGTCCTTTGAACATTAGCTAATTAAATTATGAATATTGTGTTAATATTATAAGCATGTAATATGAAATTTATGGCCGTGGTATCTGAAATAAAGATTTATTATTATTATTATAACATTTTGCTTATAATTCTAACAGGAAGAACAACCACCTCCAACACCGCCTAGAAGTAAATCTCGGGAAGAACTACGACCTGTGACCTGGGAGGAGTACTTCTCAGACCAACCTCTCAACGATAGGGACATCGGCCGGCCCAAAGACATGACCACTAAGATACAAAAGTTCAAGGCTACCTTATGGCTTTGCGAAGACTACCCTCTCGAGGTTTGCGCTGTTAGATTATCATAAGACTAATTAATGCTTCCCTTGTTGGTCTGCATCCCTTGTGTAAAATAGATTATCAAGTTTTCGCCAGGGAGCTCGCTATTGTGTTCAGAACGTTATACGTAAGTCACACTATAAGTCTTGCGTAACTTAAAAAAATAACATGTTATAACCAAAATATTATGTTTATTGCTTTCAAAATAATCTCCTTTACATTTTAAACATTTTTTCATGCGATTGAACCATTTTTTAAAACAGGAGGACCACAGATCTCAAGGCATGTTTTCTACTTGCTGATTGAACGCTATCACTGCCTCTTCGGAGTTGGTAAAAGTAAAACCTCTCATCAAATCTTTGATTTTGGGGAAAATACAGAAATCTCAGGGTGCTAGGTCGGGGCTATACGCAGGATGAGTGACGAGATGTACTTTTTCGGAAGCTAAAAATGACTTTGTTTTATTGGCCGTGTGTGAAGAAGCGTTATTATGGTGTAAGAGAATGCGGCTTTTGGGTCGTCTTACGCGAACTTTTTCTAACACCCTGGGTAAACAAATGATAGAATATCACTCGGCGTTAACACTCTTTTGATTTTCAAGTGGAATTGTACAGATGGGACCCGTAGCTGAGAAAAAAAAACGCGATCATTTTTTTACCAACGTTTCTCGCCTGTCTCACTTTTGTTGGCCTGTTCTCATTTTCAAACACCCATTCACAAGATTGCTGTTTTTTTTTCGAGTTCAAAACAATAAATCCAAAAGCATTCTCTCCCAAAAGCATTTTGAAGACGAGCGGCACAGTCTTGCGGAGAAAGAGAACTTTTAAAATCGTAAAAAATCATCGCTTAAAATCTTTTCGACTTAATTCCATTTTCAATACAACTTTGATGTGTGATAAAAAAAATTACAAATCATTTCTCGCCAATTGTTTTTTTTAATTACTAAGAAGGTTGCAACGTTTTAAAAATATAACATTCGAAATTCAAATAGTTCCGATTAGCTAGAAGTGCAAAACTTTTAGTGTGCCCCATGTAGTTCGTAAACTCTACATTTATTCTTGCCCTTTTGTTTTTTACCAAGAAATAAAATTCCCCGTCCCCCTCTTTGAATATTCGACCATCTGAGATTCTGGCAGGAAAATGGTAAAAGGCAAATGATGGCTATACCATCGTAACTACTCGGTCGGAGATTTCTACAATGTCTCGCCTGGGCTTTGTTACCACCGCCTTATGTTCTCCTGCCCACAATAGCGTCAATGCTTGTCACTGTCGTATTCCGGTTTGAAATTATATATGTGCCATTACCATTCGGTTACACAGATAGCAACGCCCTATTAACATTTTTGGTGTCTATAGGCGATGGTTGTCCCCATGGATTAAACTGGATACGCCTTTCGAGGCACTTTTTTAGGTTGTCAACGTCGCTTGCATTTACATAGAGAAATACAGAGTTATAATACATACCGGTGAAATTAAATCACTCCAAAGTTATTCCTTAAGCCTTGGGTTTTTATTCGACACGATAAAATAGCACAGTATGGCATATTTCTATTTTTTTTACGATAAAATACGTCTTAATGTCAAAACATTAACATACACATTTGATATGAGCGGCTACGCATTTTACGCCCAACACCGTGTCTATTAGTATTTGTGTGGTCTGTGGTTGTCTCTTTTCATTAGAAGAGTTATCTGTTCTGTAACTTAATCTAATGTTTGAGTCGCGCTGTTGAATGAACAAATCAACTTGAATAATTCATGCATGTATGGTAGACGCGTTTTCAAATGGTGTATTATTCGTGGCGAGCTTGCCACATATAATATGCTATTTCTTACAATATTTACTAGTTTTTGGTTTTCAAACTGGTGGTAGCGTGCTCATCACAATTATTTCGGGAAACTACAGCAACAATAGCAGTGCATCGTACTTTGAAGGTGGAAAGTTAAGTTCTGACTTCAAAAAAATTAGTTTAATAAAAATATAATTTACTTAACAGTTACAAGAACAACTGATGCCCATCCTCAATCTAATGGCGTCAATATCGTCACCACATTTCGGCAAGCTGAAGGACTTTATCCAGATGCAGCTACCCTCGGGGTTCCCGGTTAAAATTGGTAATGTAATGAAGTTTTATATTTCTGTCATTACTTTGAATCACTTCTAAAATTTAACATACGACTTAAATTTTGTTTCACTTTTACATTGACAAATATAAGAAAGAATATATTTTTGTGATTGAATTAATGTAAGATATTTCTAGTCTGTGGGGGAAGAAACTTATCCATTTTTCAACGGACTTCCCAAAAATAGGAAGTTCTTATTGTTGTTTGTTATAATACTAAACTTTACTTTTTTATATATATCATCAGGTAGCAAACAAGCAAATGGGTCTTCTGATAGAAAGGGATGATTTATCAGCGTGTCGGGATAAGTTTACCGGTTACCTCACCGTCCAAACTGGAACACGACAGTGACGAGCATTGACGCTATTGCGGCAGGAGTAAGTAAGGCGCTGGTACCAGACCCGGGTGAGGCGTTGCAGAACGTTACCACCTAGAATTCAAGATGGTAGTGACATACTTAAGACAATTGTTTACCTTTTATGAACTGCCTCGCAGAAAGGCTAATGGTCTATTCTTCATAGTGAGCTAGGACCAAAATGGGAAATTATATGTCTTGTGTTATAACAATTATTTTGCAGAGATCCCGTTATTCCACGTTTTGAATGCACGAATCACCTTCGGGAACATATTCGCTCGAGACACTCCAGTGCTATATGTGGATCGTATCAGCGAGGGTGACCGTTTGGCCTGTATTATTGATGACGAAGTGTTCATGGTCGGGAAGCATTACAACCGGGCTGAGGATATGACTCACGCTTATGACAGAGATGATGATGGGCTTTTGGAGTACGCTATACAGCAGAGTCTGATGGAAGCTGGAACTCATGAGGATCAGGTAATATTTTATGATCAAGCCGTGACAGTTAAAAATTGAAAGGAAAAGTGTTTTGTCATTTGCGTGACGTTATTAATTTAGGATTACTTGCCGTTTTGACAAATTTTTACTACTGGTAAAAGATAATTGTCACTATGCACCACAAAAAAAGAGAAAAATAGTTTATGGTGCGTTGTTATTGGTGTGGCGAGGTGAAATGCCACATGCATAAGTTTATAGAACACCCTTACCCTCCAAACTGAAACATGGCCTTTTGCAATGACTTGGCATTCGTATTAATGGGGCAGAAAATAAGTAGTTGTGTAGGTAATGGTAATTTGTTGTATCTAATACTACATGCCCTAATTTCTTATAGACGCTATAGTTATTGTAGCGATAACATAAATTACAATTGGTTAATTTTAATTACGTACTATCCTTGTAATGTTTCACAATTCGTAAACTGTATATTTGTTATTAAATAAAAAAAATGGTTTCAAATTTTATTGTATCACCAGGATGGAACCTAAATAGTCACTTAAAATTAATGAGCTTCACGAAGCGTCGACGATGGAAAGTATAAATTATATCAATTGTAATTTGCGGCAAATTAGTCCCTGTTTTTTGTTATTTTTTTTCGGCTAAAATAATTGTTCGGCTTCGGCTAAAAAAGGATTCATTATAGTCAATGGTAAATACCGGTAGTGTCTATTCCAGATTAAAATAGTTGTTAGGTCATTATTTATCTGACATATAGGTAAATTAATATCATTTAAGAATAAATGGTATAAATTTAGTGATCGCAAGTATACATGTTTGGTAGATCGATAATTTATCAATAGAATAACTGAATATGTAAAAAAGAAGACGAATTAAGATGCTACCTTGAGGAATGCCAACCGTGTCAGAGAATCAATGTAAAGAAGTTGCTCTTAACAGAACACGTTATTGTCGTATCTTAAAATAGTTTCGAAACTAATCATATCCAAAAAGTTTATTAAGATATCTTAGTGTTACTGTTTTCATCTCGACATAAAGGATGTTATAAACAAGAAATAGTAATGGAGGTTAGCCGTTAGACTTCTTAGTAGATGACCCGAGATGGTCCTCGAAATGTGTTATATGTTTTGGTAAATTTCCGGTTATATTGGTAATGCTGGAGCCGCACTTGCGTCTATCGTTCGGAAGTAATACGTGCCGAAGAAGAACACTAAAAAATTATCATGATAAAAGCTGTAAAGCCGCATTTACACATTCGTACGCATTGCGAGGCGAAGTGCGCGGCAAATAACGAACACGCGTGTGTAAACAGTGCACTCGCTATTTGCCTCGTGCTTCACTTCGCAAATCGCGCGCTCACGTTGGTAGTGGTTTTTCGGACACGAATCAAAGGGCACGATTGGCGAACACGAACTTACTTTTTACACATTCGCCTACATCCAGCTAGCGCCCGGCGGGACAGGACGTGTAGACAAAATGGTGTGGAGTGAAGTACGAATTTTAGAATACCTAACAAATTATTAAAAAGGGAAAGCTCATTTGACCGTTTCGACCGTTGGTACCATGGTCGAATGGTTGGATGGCGAACCTAACTACAAATTGAATGGGGCACGATTCGATTCCCGACAGGGGCAAACATTTATATGATGAGCATAGATGTTTGTGTTTCTGGATCTAGATGTTTTCTTATGTACGTAACAGTATTTATATATGTATTTCTATGTATTAGTATCGTTGACTAACACCCATAATACAAGCAAATAATTTTCTTAATTTGGGGTTAGATCGATTGTGGAAATTGTCCAGCATTATTATTATTATTAGGAACTCAAAACATCGCAATCATAAAAATAGATAAAAGAAAATGGATGCATTGATCCGTATATCAATTCGTATGGGATTTTATGAGATTTACTTTTTTTTCGCAGCACATCTAAATAATTGTATAAACTAAATAGATGTAGCGCGCATGCCATCATTATTTTCACGGCTTCCATGTTCGTGTGCGAATGTCAAAATGATTCACCCATGAATATGTTAACAGTTCGCGACGGCACTTGATACGAATGTTTTGTCGAATGGTTCGTCGAGTGACGAGGTGAATAGTAAACACGAATGTGTAAATGCGAGGTAATATAGCACCAACGATATTTTGCACGAATACCGTGCAATAATCCAAGACTGCTGTAATCATTTTCATAAGTGTGAATATGGATGCCGACTTTCTTTACTTCTTCTACATGTGTGCTGACAAAAAAATACTAAAACTGTTTTTTAGGATCAGCTTTATAATGATGGAGGAATCCCGGTGCCATTTCATTGTTTCACTCCATTTTACACAACCGCCCGCACATGCACATGTACTCTGTGTTAAGTAGTGTCGACTCAATTTTCTGTGGTTGGACCTCATCATTTGGCTTGTAATTTGATAAAAAAATATGTTCTATGATGTAAAGATTTTTGTTTCATTTGTGTCATAGAGTTATAGTAAAAAAATAGAAATGGATAGGTAAGAGCGTTCTGTTAAATACTTCATGCTTGATTTCTAGATGGCGCTTACGTCCTCTTAATAATATTGAAGTTAAGTGTCTATCATTACATAGTATAAAACAAAGTCGCTTTCTCTGTCTGTCCCTATGTATGCTTAAATCTTTAAAACTACGCAACGGATTTTGATGCGGTTTTTTTAATAGATAGAGTGATTCTTGAGGAAGGTTTAAGTGTATAAACCTTTCCGATATTCCCACGAGAACAAAAGCTGCGCGGGTGAAACCGCGGGCAGGTCGCTAGTATAACATAATAGTCTGTGCGCATACGTTTAAACTGATCGTAAGCAACAGTTGAAATGAACAACTTTAGTCTGATCACGCAGCGCAATACACGTTAGCGTGCTAAAACCTTTTGACGGGCCGTAAACTGCGCGATAATGCAGACACAGCCCGAATGTTCCCGATGATAGCCTGTCACATCTGCACGTATCGTGTCACGGCGCGAAGCTTTGCGACGATAGAGACAAGTGCGGCTGCAGCATTAAGCACATGTTATCCGCACGAAGAAGTGGTTAGTGTGTCGTGTAGTGTGTGTGTAGTGCAGTGGCGTGTGTGTGCGTGCAGGTGGACGTGTGGGAGGCGCTGCGCGGCGTGCGGCCGGCCACGCCGCGCTCGCCGCGCGCCTCGCCACGCCCGCGCTCGCCCGCCAACAACTACGAGTTCGACAACCTGGAGGAGAGGCAGCTGCAGCAGTGAGTATACACACGCACGCGCACACATACATACACGCACGCGCACACACACATACACGCACACGCACACACACACACACACACACACACATACACGCACACACACACACACACGCACACAAACGTTCACACACACACACACACACACGTTCACACACACACACACACACACACACACACGCTCACGCGCACTAACGCACATGCGCACACACGCTCGCGCGCATGCGTGTACACGCGCACACGTGCACCCGCGTACGCCCGCACGCGTACGCACGCACGCGCATGCACGCATGCACTAGCACGCACGCATGCGCACTCACGCACGTACGCTCGCGCACACGCACACACATACACACACACACACACACACACACACTAGCAGTGGGATTAAATGTTATTTTTTGTTAATGTGTTAAACGTTAATGTTAAAAAAAATAACATGTTATGTTAAACGTTAATTGTTATAACACTTACAACTAAACACAAGATGGATAATTTTAACAACAATTAGGAAGTATGGCCCGTTAAAATGAATACTAAGTTAATAACTACAGATTTGGTTAATAATTTGAGTGTTTTATAAAGTATGCAACCCTATCAACCAAATATTTCATACGTACTTATAGGTAAAGTCAAATTGGTGTATGCTGCGATATGTTTCAACCTAAGATGAGTTTTTTAATTGGTTGTAGACAAGTATAGTGCGACTATACGATTTTTTTGACAAAACTTGCACATTGCACTTTTGTTACTATTATCACTTTCTTCAATGTAATCTCAAATAGCAACCATACCTACTCCATTTACGTCCAGCACACTTAGCCATTTTGACTCATGACTCAAGTATTAAACTGTATAAAGTTTTAAACTGTACTAGCTGTTGCCCGCGACTTCGTACGCACGTTGTAGTGACTTTCGAATTAGGATTTTAAGAACTTGCTGAACTAACAACTGTATTTTTCTGTGGGAACGAAAGATTTTCCCGCAGTAAAAAGTATCCTAAATGTTAACCCAGGTAATTAGCTATTACCTACTATACAAAATTTAGTAAAAATCCGTTCAGTAGTTTTTGCGTGAAAAGCGAACAGACAGACAAACAGACAAAAAATTCAATTTCTATCGTTTTGGGGTTTACCTATGTTCTGTTCAAAATACGCAGCAATATTTTTTTAAAGAAATAGGTATTTCATGTACAGATTTGGTTTCGTTACTGTTATATAGTTATTATATGTCAAGAGTCTTCGCAACTGGCGTGTGTGTATGAAGAGAGTGATGAATGTGGAGGAAGCGAGACAAGGATCGTGATGTATGGCACTCGGTTCTCTCTGCCTACCACGTAAGGGATTTGGCGTGAAGATATGTGTGTGTGTGTGTTTATTATATGTACAGATTATTTATACTAAAACACTTATCATACATAGATGTATCAGGGGAAGGAGGGTGGGGGCAGGTAGGGGCATGTGCCCCCCTTGGAATTTGTTTACCTCTCTACTAACTATCTACCTACTGTTATAGATAAAAATATAGTCTTACAATTTTACGGTTGCCCTCCTTCACCCCCGGCCCAGAACCTGGGTACGCCCACGCTAACATATACAATTGTTTTTCCTATTAACACTGGTTTTACAACAGGAATAAAGAAATGAGTTACCCTTACCAACTACCTACTAACGAAACCCAAAAATAAAATCTCAAAATAAGAAGAAATAAAACAAAAAAACAAGCAAACGTATTAATTATCGCAATTTTAATTTCGTAACATCGAACCGAGCGCGATGACATGAGTCACGAACGAGTAAATACTAAATTATATTAACACAACAGCCGAACATTAAACATAAACAACGTAACTAATAATATAACAATATAAACAACATTTACATTTATTTTTTCTAATAATTAAATGTTATTTTTCCACACAGTCAAAAATAGACTTTATCATTTGGTTGTCAAGGGTCAAATTGAAATTTGATGCACTAGCTTAAATGTTATTTTTTTATCTCAGACAAAAATAGACTTTATCATTTGAATGTCAAGCGTCAAATTGAAATATGAAGCATTAGCTCCAATATAACAAACTACGATCGGTCGATGTGTCACGTGACATGCCCAGTGCAGCCATCTATCGGATTGTTTTTAAACTTGAATAATGAAAGTTGATAAGTTTACGGAATTTGCGTTAGTGACGTAGTTAGCAAATTGTAGATTTAACAAAATGTTATAACACTTTTAATCTTCAACGTCTAACAGTGTTTAATGTTAAATGAGTTTTAACATGTTAAATAAACAGTTATAACATTTAACGCCCACTACTAACACACACACACACACACACACACACACACACACACAGAGCCCTACATATTACACATCTCTTGAGTTCACTGCATAACGTAAACAAAAACAAATAAATTATACGAATTATGTGATTTTTGAACTACAGTTTCTGCTTTTTTTTATATAGTAGAGAGGGCAAATGTGCAGGTGATGCACCTGATGGTAAGTGATCACCACCGCCCATGAACATGTGGAATATCAGAGGTCTTGCAGTTGCGTTTCTGGCCTTTTAAAAATGAGTAAGCTCTTTACTTGAAGGTCCCAAGTCGTATCCGTTGGGAAACACCCCCGCCGGTAATTAATTCCCCAAAGGAGTAGTGCGAGGCAGAAAAAGCAGAAAGCGCACGGTTATGGATTTCCAGACATCGAGGTGGTGAGGATGAAACTTTAAATTTTGTATAATGTAATTTAATACCGTTGTATCAACAAAAACAAATTTAAATTTGTGCGTTTTATCCATACTTTATCGTATTAGGATTAAAATACTTATATTCGAAAAGTTTATAATACATTTTTCTAATATTACAATGAACATTCAAATTGTTTTACCTCTTACTTTTATACACACATACTTTTTTTAATAAAAATTAAACTACATTTACTACGATAGCTATTCCATTTCCTCTCATCCAACGACTTTTATAGTAGTATTTATTTTTCCGAAAATTTTATCATTATAGTGACCCCAATAATTAAAATGTAAATACATTTAAATCCAGGAAACAAAGCTAGACAATAGTCTCAGAACGCCTAATCACTGTATGGTGTGGTGTAGGAGTAAATGAGAACCAGATTCCAAATAATACTGAATTAAAGTTCTTATAACCATGTGATTTTTGGACTACTTGAGTACAAAAGAATATAACAATACAGAATAATATGAAGTAGTATAAGCCTAATCTATACTAATATTATAAAACTGTAGAGTTTGTTTGTTTGTACGCGGTAATCTCTAAAACTGCTGAATCGATTTGAATAATTATTTTTTAGTTGGATAGCCTGTTTATCGAGGAAGGTTATAGGCTATATAAAATCTTGCTACATCCAACAGGAGACATATATTTTTTTCAAAATCACATTTTCAAAAAAAAAAATTTACCTCCTTCATAATTCATACAATAAGGGGTTAAGATAAAAAGATTCAAATTCTCACTTTAATGATTTTATCATTAATTAATATTGATAACTGGGAGCGACACCTTTACGTGCTCTACAATGATCGGTGGAGGATGCTTAATTATCAATTATTGACCGCCCCGTGGTAAGCGAAACTGATTACGCAAACGATAGGGTCTGGGTACGGCTTCCGATAGGAACAAACGTGTGATAAGCATAGATGTTTGTTTGTCTAGGATTAGGTATTTGTTTAATATGTTTCACTATTTATATATTTATTTAAAATTATTATTTATTTATTAGTATCATTGACTAATATCCAAGCAAATAAATTTCTCACTTTGGGCTTAAACTGATTTGTGTGATTTTCCAGTGATATTAATTTATTTATATTAAGTTCCTGGTCTACTATTGGCTTATTAGGGTAACGTCAATAATAATTTGTATTTAAGTCTATAATAAAATAATATCATCATATATAATAAGTTAATAAATCATATAATTTGCAGAGGCAGACGCTATTAGCACTTTAGCTACCGCTTATTAGTATAACATATGTAAAAGATTAATTGTGCCAAAACATTATTAAGTAAATATTTTTGTATGTTTTTATATTAAATCACAGAGTGCTGATTATTATATAAAACATTGCTGATCTGTACACTTTTATTATATAATAATCCTGTCGTGCTGCTATACATATTATTGCGTGTGCAATTTTTGTTATTACAAGTTTTTGATTAAAAGATTGAACCTTGAATAAAATGCATATAATTATTTTTTCTTGAGGTAGGTATTTCGTTGCCTTAGTAATTTATAATTTTTAGTACAAAAATATCATATTTGATATTTTTATGTTAAGAAAATTCTATTAAAAATTTTAAATTAATCAAAGGTTTTATATGAATAATAATATTGAGAGCTTAATATTAATTGTATACCATATAAAATATTAACTTAGCGTTACTAAACATCTTCAATTACGAAACGGAATTGAAATAACATATCAATATGAATTTTTAGGCAATCCTGTTTTGTTAGTTCAATACATATCTTCACGCTCGATCCCTTCGGGGTGAGCAGAGTGAATCGAGTGCCGTACATCACGATTCTTGCAGACTTGTCTCGCTTCCTCCACGTTTATTACTCTATTCATGCGAACACACCGGATGTGAAGACTTGACACCACATTCGGACAGTACTCAATTAATCTGATCATGGTATGTCAGTCTTGGTCTTCTCCGGTATCTACATCCTTCCACATTCGCATTGTATATCTGTTTTGTTAACCTTTTATCTACCATTCTTTCTACATGTCCGAACCAATTAAAAAATATCATTAATGAAAATACTACTGCTAGTAACAAAAGCTTATTTTAAGATGATGTTATTCATGGCCGTTTCTGAAGTGATAACTTCTTATATTCTATTATGACGCCAGTCTGTTTGGCTTTCCTTTCTCTCCTTCCTTCCTCCTCCTCCGGCAGAGGCAGTTGCCGTAGTAAAAAACGGTTATTTTAATATTACAAACAGACACTCCAATTTTATTTATTTGTATAGATGTATAGATAATATGGTAGTACTATTACGACAATATGGTAAACAGTTTGGCCTTTTAGTTTTAAACTTTAATACGTTTTCTGAAATAGCACAATCTGAGTTTATTCAATTCAGATTAATTTTTGTGTGTGTGTTAAAAAAGTCTTCCTAAATTCGTACCAAAACGTATTAAGTAGTCATGGCGCCCTTAATAAAAACATGCAAAAAGATATGCATTATGAAAGTGATTAACATTAACATATAAAAAAAGAATTCCAAATTACTGTTTAGCACGGCGTGACGTCACGAATAGTGTTCAACTTCACGTGCTTACTGCTTAAGGACTATTATTTTTTGGATTTTTTAATTGAAATTATTTATTAATCTTATTAAAAGCTTTTCGTAATCCAAAATATAAGCTTTTCGTAATCCTTGAACATTCAAACTATATTATTGAAAAAAGGGTTCGTTTTTTCGTAACCGATTCGTTGCGTTTGAACACGGCAACTGGATATAAAATATTTACGCCTCTATTACTACAAGTTTTAGGAAATATTCGCCGCAACGAATCGGTTAATGACGACTACTGTATTGGCTAGAATATTTTAGCGCTTTCCGATTAACGCTTTAAATACAGGCACATTCATTATAATTTGTTTTTATAGTCATACTGTGCTCTAGAAGCTCTAGAGCCTCGTTTTGAATAGGTTATTCAATTAGTATTTTACTCGAGTAGCTCGTAACTTAGTAACTAAACATGTTCGAACGAGTAGATTTTTGCACATTTTAGTCAAACCGAGCCATTTAGTTCTATTATTCTTATGCCGCATTTACATATTCGTACGAATAGCGAGGGGAAACTCGAACACGCAAGTGTAAAAAGTGCGTTCGCTATTCGCCTCGTACGGTGTGCCTCGCTTCGCGACTCGCGCGGCACGTCGCATTTACTCATTCGTACGAATAGCGAGACGAATAGCGAAGACGAATGTGTAATGCGGGGTCAGCCGAGCAGTGCCCTCCGCAAAGCTCCCCGCTTATTGGTTCACCAACTAAACAAGTGTGAATCTTTCGTTTTAATCGAGTTTATTTAGTTGTATTACGTTGTGTTTGCGGGCGCCTGTCACTTTGTAGGGTGTTTATCTTGCAACACTACTCATTTTTAAACTGTATTCGACCAAAATGTGAACTATTTTCGACGAGTCACTATAAATCATTTTTTGACATCCGCGAATGCAGATGCGGATTATTAAAAATTCACATCCGCGGATGCGGATTTGATGCGGATGCCGATGCGATACGGATGCGGATGCGGATTTTAAAGGGATAGTTTTTAAAACGTTAAGTGCACAAATAACTGAAAATCAATTTAAACTTAATGTTTTATTTATTTAATCCTATTTATAAAACAAAATTACACAAGTTTTTAGTAACTATATAGTTAATACTTGTGGACAATAAGAAAAAACACAACAACCAAAACCTGTAGGATCATGTTACCAATGTGCGCCTTCCTATTCGTCAGTTACCGAATCAATGCAATAATAGCGATTACCAAAACAAACGCGAAACACGTGTCACTCTAGCTCCGCCCGCTTTCTTTACATGTAGTTAATTGTTAACTTGAATCTGCATCCGTAAAAACTCCGCATTGATTGATGCGGATGTGAATGCGGATGCAGATGTCTGAATTAATGCGAATATTCCGCAAAGGTGAAATTAATTAAATTTGCTATTATCCGCGAACTATTATTCTATGTATCCTCCGTGATGGTACCGAAAAGAGAGACGTCGGTTTAATAAATGGATAGGACTCACCGATGGTTCCGATCAAACGAAGACCCCAACGGCACACTTATCCGCCCACATCCACCACACTTTTACAACCACGACCACGCCGGCACCAATCACAAAAGCACACAATTCATGTACGTACTCAACGCACGTTTCACTTCGAAACCGAAGCATCTTCAGGAGAAACGAACACTACCTCACTCTACGCGAGTGTAAGTAATTAGTATTACCTCACAGAGAAGTTCACACTTGCTTAGTCGGTGGACCAGTAAGCGGGGTGCATGGTGGGGGGCACTACTCGCCCGAAAAGAATTAAACTAACTGGATAGACTCGATCGATTAAATCATGCACTAATCTACTCGACAAAATGTTTAGTGTTCCAGCAGGTTAAGTTACTAAATTACTAGCCACTTGACTAAAATACTAGCATAGTGTGAACTAGGCTTAAGAGGCAACCGTAACAGTGGTATGCCCCAGCATTGGGTAGTGGCTAGAGTGTTAGCGTGGTAGTGAGCGCTCGCGTGTCACTGTAGAGCGATAGCGGAGTCGCTGGCGGTGGCGCAGTCGGAGCGGCACGTGTGGCGGCTCGGGGACGACGGCCGCGCGCCCGCTGAGGAGAACGACGACACGCTCGCAGCCGCACTCTACCTCTCCGAACAGGTAACGCTTTTAATATACAGCTCCACTGGTAAAATACTGTACATGTCTCTACCGGGTTTTGGAACTACCTATTCCAGTCGTAACAGCATCGGTGTCGATGCTGTTACGACTGGAATAGGTAGTTCCAGTTTGGAGGGTAAGGTAGTCGGTAGACTTATGAATGCGGCATTCCGACGTCGCCACCCGGATATCAACGCACAGTTAACATCTTTGGTTTCTAGAGGCGATATATCTTTCCATCAAGAGAACCAACTGCTTGGTTACTATTCTATTACATTAAATAAATGGTATTGATAAGCAATGGCTTGCAATGTATAAGACTCGAGCAAAACCATCACAAATAGACCTATAAAGTTATAAGCTTATCTATATATTTATATATTTTTCCATTATATATTATTATATATTATTGATATTATACATTTTAATTATCAGCTTGTACCCTAATTTTTTCGCTAGTACTTAGGGTAGGCTGGTTGAGAATGCCAATGGGCATTAAGTCATCCATTGTACTGTAATTGTGCATAAATTTAAATAAATAAATAAAACAAAAGTATTAGAACTGTTCCAAGACAAACATTTCGTATGCACAATCTATAGCACTAACTTACATGAGCGGAGGACTAACAAAAATTAACCTAGCACTTTGTTCTGTGTTTGCATGAACATAAGTGTTCTAGCCAGCAATCTAGGTCCACACACTGAGTCTGCATAATTAAATTCCGTAAAACCAGTGAATTATAGAGTCTGATATGTAGATCTTCATTCAAAAAACATACGCTGACGGTTCAAAAATTAGAAATTTCTAAAAAAATTTACGTGAGATCTCGAGTACGACTCTCGAAAGATCGAAATTGTAAGATTTTTCAAGTATGTTTTAATTTTATGGTTTTAATACGAGATCTTTACTTATGTTCTTTGTATTATCAGCATCACGAGGACTGACATACATGGAGACTTGTATAGCATTAGAATAAAGAAGATATTTGCAGAATTCGATTTTCCTACTAACGTCTGCTATACTTATGATAAAAAGCACTAGAGCAAAAATACCTCCCAGTGGGACACTTTTATTGACTTAAGCACCTTACAGTCATTATTAGCAATAATGACTGTAAGGTGCTTAATTTATTTGCCTGTAAAAGTGGAACAGCAGATGTTTTAAAATGTACTTAACAAGTAGTATTATTTGAGTACCTAACAATCGATATTTCTCGCAAATAGCGGGAGACTTTTGGATATGCATCGTATCTATGTTAATGTCATTTATATGTTAATCCAGGTTACACTAGCGTCATAAGTTAATTTCAATCGGTTCAGCCATTTCGGCTTGATTGAGTAATAAATATCCATTTTTTACATTATAAGACAGCACAGCACGCCAGCACTTTCTTGATGAAAGTGACAATCATCGCCTATAGACAACAAAGATGTAAATGGTGCGTTGCCATCCGTGTGGCGGGTTGAAATGGTGGATGCGTAAGGTTATCTTCTTACCCACTATTTTGGTAAGAATAGGCAACGTTGGTTTTTAATTCATGTATATTGGTAGGAATAGGCGGTTTTATTAAACCAATGTAAGACGTTACAGAAATCTGCCACCCTAATGGTCACTATAGGAGTGACATGTTTCTAATAGTTTCCACTAAACATGTCACTCATTTTTGTTAGACGACGCATAACTTTTTACAGAGTAGTCCGATTTTGATAATTCTTGTTTTATTGGATAGAGGATATCCCGATGGTGGTCTCTTTTTTAATTCCAACCGTAAGGGTACATAAACAAGGGATGATTATTTATTCACTCACTGATTTCAATTTATAACCACGCATAACCTTTCGTCGGTTTAATTTTTTGTTAAAAGTGTTAGCTACAAACTACACATTCAGGCCCAGAAGAAAAAAAAACATTTATTTTTGTCGCTCCACCCTAACGTTTAGCCTTGTTTTACAAACATGCCCGGCAGAAAAAAACAGATAATTTATTCTATTTATATATTTAGGCCTTTCATATTTTTTTCTGTAAATGATATGAAAAACAAAAAACTACAAGTTATTTGTTCAACATAAGTGATCTGTGCACAGCTTACGTTGAATATACAGATGTATTGTAGATAACTAAACTATTAATTTAGTTAAGCATTAAGTTAACATTTAGTTAAGTAGATTTGATGTTGTGCAGTATGTAATCAGCGTTCATAACGATAATAAATCCTGTTATGTGACGGATGACCAACTTATCGATAAATCGGGCGGGCATGTTATATTTCCAAAAAAACTACTATATTTAGAATTAATCGCCAGTTCTTTATTTGAAACCAAGACCTCAAATATTCGACACGGTTAGTTCATTTAGGTCAAAGGTTCTTTTTTGGAACGAAGTTCCTTACGGCAGGCTTGGAGATAGGGATAGGGATTTTGCTGCGCGACCGAACTGAAAAAAATGTGATAGTAAAACCGTAAGAAAAAATCCGTGGAAAAAAGTGCGTGGAATAAAACCGTTAAATGAAGCGTGCGCAGGCGCGACAGTCGCATACACAAGCGAGTAGTGCCGTTTAGCCGAAGGAACTTCGTTCCTACCTGGTGTCTCACGACACCACATCATTTTTTTGAAAGTGGTCTATGAGAAAAAACTTTCTTTTCTCATAGACCACTTTCAAAATGTTGCTGGATCCGGTGGACTCCCTGAATATAAATTTCTACCATACTCCCAGAATCATTGACTTACATATAGTATTTATATTAGTAAGTCAATGCCCAGAACTTAAAAAAAAGATGAAGATTAGATCTAAATATGGAAATATGCGTTGGAGCCGAGTTCTAACCCTGAATTAACAGGTTTCGAAAAAAGTGAGAATTGAATGGATAATTGATATTTTTACTTCGCTTACGGTCCAGGTGGACCCCTGGGGGTCTACCTGGAACACTTTGGGAATCAGTGATTTAGATGAAGAAATTGTTTGTAATGAGCACCGTATCGAGTGAGGGTGAGGGTGAGGGTGAGGGTGAGGGGCGTGACGTTGTCGGTGTGTTGTGTCAGGAGCACCGCGCGGTCGCGGCGCGGGCGGAGGAGGAGCGGCGGCAGCTGGAGCTGGCCGTGTGGCGCAGCGTGCACGACCAGCGCCACTGAAGGTCAGACCCGCCTCGCATTTTAACTTTACCGCTTTCATATCGTCTCGTACTCGTAGAGTAGTGACGGAATTAACATTAATATAAACTTTACAGAACAGACACTTCAAATAATTATCTAAGTTTTTTGACATAACTTTTTTAATTTATAATCTAGTACTGTTATCTTAATATAATGAAGTTTCATGATAACAGTTTTGAAATTAAAAAAGTTATGTCAAATAATTTAGAAAATTATTGAAAGGGCTGTCCCGTACAGTTTAATATACATATGTTAGATCCGTCACTATTCTACTACTAGTCCAGTAAAAAGTTTAATGAAACCATGATCTGATCAGTTTTGGCGCAATGAGTAAAAATGTGTTCATTAATACTTAAATAATGATGTTATGAAAGAAATTTGATTTAAATTTAGGGGAAAGGGATGAAAAAAATCCCTTTTTTTTAAATAACTTAATAACGGTAGGAAATAGAAAAAAAAGTGTCAAGTAAAAGTTGTAGAGAAAAAAAATTTACACAAAAAAGTTCCTCTTCATTTTTTTGTTATCTGCTTTAGTTTAGCTACAAAAAATAAAAATTAAATTAGTAGTAAAATATGTAAAAATATATAAATATGGGAAAACATATGTAGAAGTGTTAGTACATATTTATGTGATGCGCGCGCTGCATGGTACAGGGCCGTAATAATTCTGGTAAGTTTTTATAATTAATTACAAAGCAAATTTAATTTTTATTTTTTGTAGCTAAACTAAAGCAGATAACAAAAAAATGAAAAGGAACTTTTTTGTGTAGAATTTTTTTCTCTACAACTTTTACTTGAAACTTTTTTTTCTATTTCATACCGTTATTAAGTTATTTACAAAAAAGGCATTTTTCAATCCTTTTTTTATTTTTTTCATTCCTTTCCCCTAAATTTAAATCAAAATTTCTTTCATGATATCATTATTTAAGTATTAATGAACACATTTTTACTCATTGCGCCAAAACTGGTCAGATCATGGTTTCATTAAACTTTTTACTGGACTATACGACGATATACAACGTGTAACAGAAAGAGCGCACACTATGAAACACGTCAATTAGTATTTTTTAATTAAAACCATAAGTTCGGCACTGGTAATCTTTTTTCATTATTTTAAACATTGTTTTGTATTAATTCATTTATCCTAAATATGGGCGAAAGTATGTTTTTCTTAGATATATTTTTGAATTTAATTGAATGCTTGAAAATTTAAAGATTTTAATGTTTTGGGCCCTTTTGACTTAAGTTTTTTTGACTTAAGCTTATTTTATCTTTATGTCAACTTTTTATGTAAGATTTCTATTTTTATTTTTAATACGCAGGGATTGAACCTGTGACCATTTTCCTAATGATCAAAATCATAAATGTGAATTTCACCTATAACGATGAACTCGTTTAACTAGTTATACGTATGTATATCCAGCGATCAGTACAATCGACGTAATCAATCATATAGCAAAAAAGAATTTTGCCACGTCGAGCGTGTTGACACTAGCTCAGTGGGAAAACATCTCGGCTTTAGGGAAATGGTCGCAGAATCAATCCCTGCGTGTCGATATTTTTCCTTGTTGTTTTTAAACATTTTCCAGTTTTCCCAAACACGGGGTGAGTGCTATAACACAAAAATATATTTTTTATTTTATTGATTCAGGCGTTGCTTTGCGGAAATCCATTATTAAAAGGTGAAATTAATTAAATTTGCTATTATCCTCGTGATGGTACCGAAAATAAAGACGTATAATTTTATATTTAATATTAGTTGATCATATAATTTGCAAATTTATATGCATCAGTGAAAGTAATCATTGCGGCGCCTATGACCGAATAAGCTTTCCTCTAGACCACGAGGCAGTCGATTTAAATTATATTTCAATTATAGTAATCAAACAATTTATTTCTTTTTCAGATTGTAAATTTACGAATACAGTACGCAAAACTTTCATCCTTATGCCGTGGGAGTAGAAACTATAATCCAGTGCAATGTGGCATCGGTGCGTACACTAGCGAAATTTGTATGTAAATTGTATAATTTATTGTATCTGTTGTGAGTGAGGAGTACCTATTACTGTGTAGTCAAGTCCATTACATAATACTGTAGCTATGGAGATGTAGATTATATTTTTCTCTGTAATTGTAGTGGTTCGTAGATATTGTCCTTTAAGCGTTAATGACGGATTAGAAGAGATTAGAAAGCTACAAATGTGCTACGAGAACATTTATCGTAGCTTTCGTAGCTTTTCTAGAAAATTGATGACTTCGATGACCCACATTTTTGTCTGTATTGGGTCTATGGTGTGCTTACAGTTGTCCTTAAAGAGTTAATGGTGGATTAAAAGAGATTGGAATTTTGCAAATGTGCTACGAGTACATGTATCGTAGCTTTCGTAGTTTGTATGGAAAGTTGATAACTTTGAGATCCCACATTTTTTTGTGTTGAGTCTATGATGTGCTCACAATTGTCCTTTAAGAGTTAATGGCGGATTAGAAGAGATTGGAAAGCTACAAATGTGCTACGAGAACACGTAGCTTTCGTAGTTTGTGTGGAAAGTTGATGACTGATGTCCAATATTTTTGTTTGTGTTGGGTCTATGATGTGCTCACAATTGTCCTATAAGCGTTAATGACGGATTGCAAAGCTACAAATGTGCTACGAGTACATGTATCGTAGCTTTCGTAGTTTGTATGGAAAGTTGATGACTGATGACCCACATTTTTGCTTGTGTTGGGCTTATGATTTGCTCAGATGAGCAGCGTAATCTGTTAATCATCTGTAATTACAATGGGTTGTGAATTGTGATTGAGTATTAATATTAATATGTATATTATAAATGATTTTGTGTGTTTCTGTAATTTTTACAAAAATTTTAGTTCAACCAAAAATGTATTAATTAATTAAAGTACAGAAAGTTTACCAAAATTTGCCAAATGTCTGTCTTGCGTCCTTCCGTGACATACGTAACATTTGAGCCATGATAGGAGAGTTAAGCACAAAACAAATAGGTACAGAAGTCAATCTCATGTATATTTTTCACTTTTCATTTCTACGCTCGGCGGTCGCGCTAGGGTTATCAACTTTGACTTATGCACAAAAAACTGATATTGACACTCGTATCTAGGTGTTTGATTTATTGTTGAGAATGAAACAGGAAGAATGAAACTGTAAACCATTAATAAATAAAATATTCAAGGACCAAATCATCCCATAAATATTATGAATACCTAAATTTATTTGTGTGTACGCTTTCGCGTATACGACTTTCGCGTGTATACTTGACTATATTTTTTTATAACTGTATTCTATACACAGACTTATCACAAATTAATTTAATTAAAAACACTCATTGTTGTAATTTTTACAAAAATGTAGAATCACGTTGCGGGATTCGTGGCCAATTGTATTTTTGTTTTGAAAAAGTATTTTTTTAATTTTTAGTTCAATGATAGTAGTTTAAAAATTCTTTAAAAATAATTGGAATTATAGGATAAAAATTGTTTAAAAGTTAAGCATATATGCTTACAGGACAATATTACAGAAGTAATACAATTTACTAATTTAAGACATTTTAATTTCTATTTTATTATACGAAATCCTGTAATCACGAAAATGTATACATAATGTCTTATATTAGCAAATTGTTTAATAGAATAATATGTGAGTGTTGTCATTAAAAAGATAAAATCACTACAGTACCAAAAGAGCTATATATATAAACATTTCAATCATTGATATAAAAAGGGAAGATACATACGTTACTTAGTCACAGCGCCTGGTCCCACAAAACTAGGCCCGTGGACACAGTGAAAATTGGAGACAATCACGCGCGGGACCTCATATCATACACTTATACTTTCCGACTGTTTTTACCATTAAACACGCATCAAAATACCTTTTTGTATATTCAGCCAGTGTTATAATCTCTCAAGGAAAAAAATAAGACACACGGAGATTACTTTCCATTCGTAAGTACGGCTAAAACAATTTGTTTGAAAATAAAATAAAATTATTGTTTAGTTCGCCATGTTTGAAAGAGTGAGATAGTACAGTACAAAAGTAAGCGAGAGAAACGTAGTCTGCTACGTTCGTCGCATTACTTTGCGTTTGACTGAACGAGCTTACCTTTAGCAATTGCGATATTAGAGCGTAACATATCTTCCCTTTTTATATCAAGGGATTCAACTATTTAGTACTATAATCGAGGCTTTATTGTATCCGCTACCATAGGTGGCCGCTATACGAAAAAGTAAATTAAAAAAAAAACAAATATCAAACCTCCTTGGACCTCCAAAGGTTCCAAAATTCAAAAGTTTTACTAAATTTTGGTGCTGTAGTTTATTTGCCTTGATAATGAAGATAAAATTGTGTTGTTTTAAACCAAAAGTATTATATAATGCGTTCCGTTATAAAACTTACTGTTAATTTAGTATGAGTGGATTTATTTATATGTATAATCTTTATCTTTAAATAGTACAACGGAATGTAATTATTATCCATTAGATTTTTGTATCTTGACTGTAATATGTTAGGTTAGTTAGGAGTTGGGGGTAAATGTTAACGCATTACATGTGTGTTAGAAGTATTTAATAGTGTACATCACCGGTCATAACAAAAGTCATAATTTAAGTCTTAAGAGGCAGTTTACATTTTAGACCAACTTTGACGAGAAATCAAAATTTTCCAACTCCTAATTTTGCATATTATAAGATACTTTTATTTCATTAAATGGTACCATTAGATAGTTTTATCTTTTGAATATTCCTTCAATGAAACAGATTTTTTAATCATCAATTGTATTTCTTATAATAAATGTTCTCCGAAATCAAGTTTCGACAATTACACAAAGAAGCAATTTTTTCAAAAGGTATTGCTACTGCTAGAATCAACAAACTTAATTAGAAAAAATACTAAATAACCAGAAATATCCAAAACAATTGTGCCTGAATGAATTAATTTTTTCCTAAAAGATCTATAACTATATCTAATTAATTAAGCAAATATGCCTATTTCAACGAAATTAATGAAACATTAACTGGGTTTTTTGTTATCAAAAAATGACATTTTCCTGTAGAAATTGGCATAGAATAAAACTATATTCTATTCTTACGCGAAAATAAGTCACTTCAATAATATTCATTCATTATTTATTTCAAAAAGAAATAAAAAAGAATACTATAAAATCCGCTACGTCCGTGTGCCAAAATAAAACCGCGTAGTAACAATTAAAATATTAAAAGCATCAATACTATTTTCATTTTACCAGCACTAGGTGCACTATATGGACGACGACGTCCAGCTCTCGCATCGATTAGAAAATATCTAAATTTCAGTTGGGAGATTTTGTGAAATGCCTCTTAAGATCTACACGAATCTATTTCCCAATCGGTTCCTCGTGAAATATTTTGTATTTGTTGTAGATCACCATTGATATAAAAAACCCTAGATGCACAGTCCCGAACAAAACTGACACTCAAAACTGTCCCTAATTTCACACAAGTAGTTATAGATATGGCAAAAATATATGTTTTTGCATATCCAACCTTAAGCGCCAGACTTATAGTTGTTTTTACAAAGCAATGTACGAAAAGAAATAAAATTGACAGTATCGCAACCGACGCGATTCTATTTGAAATGAGCGCACAATTTAAAATATTGCACTAATTTTTAGAGAACGTTTTTGAGACGTTGATTGGGTATCTTGGGTTTTTCATATCAATGTAGATCACCAATTTTATCATATCCTCCCAAGCATAAACTTAAAAACAAATTATATAAATGGTCTTTGATATCTTAAAGAATTCTGAAAACATAAGAAAGTTATTCTATATTGCAGTAATTCTCCGAATCATATTTTATATGAAGTAATACGCGCCATCTACAATGTGGGAGTTGGCCAAATATAGATGTTTTTGGAAAAGGCCTCATAAATACGTTTAGTTTTTATTGCCCTATTTCGATTTGATCGAAATACTTTATAATATGTTGGATTAACTAATCTAGCATAATATGTATATTTATTTGCAGTATATTATCTATTTAAGTATTCGCGCTGTCCTTAATTAGTAGAATTATGCGGTTTTGATAGAGGAAAGGTAACAGTTAGTTAAGTACATAATACACAGCCTTGGTATGCACGACGTATTAAATATTCCTCTACTTTTCTTTTCCTTTGATAGATTTAATTAGCATTGACTAGTAGTGGGCAAAAGCGAAAACTTCGAGCACTTTCAGTCTGAAATTACCATAACCCAGACCCATTTGCATTGACGATAGTAATGGCCGAAAGTGAACTGCGAGCACTTAAGTCCTAAATTGTCACAACCCAGACTCAGAGCCCTACTTCTGTCGAGACAGGATTTTGTAAAACAAATGAAAGAATATTATAGTGAATATATTACATAGCACACATCATAATCGCCTCTGTGGTCTAGTGGTCCAGCGTCGGAGTTGACCACATGAGGTCCCGGGTTCGATTCCCGGGTCGGGCACTTAAAATTTTTTTTTCAGTTTTCTGATAAACACAAAGTTGCCCGGGATTGGAAAGTGCCCGGTTGACGATAGGCTTGCCACCTATCACATTGTGGGACCAAGTATCTTCGGCTAATCGTGGGTGCACTTGTACTTCTGCCTACCCCTTCGGGGATATGGGCGTGAAGATATTTTTTTTTACACATCATAAAAAAACGTAATAACTTTTAGCTTTGAAAGATTTGACTCTGTGTTAAGTATTAACCCGCAAAGACAATATTTTTACCGTGTGGGATTGGGTCCGCTTTCAAGAATAAATTGTCTAGCATTCAGCCAGGCAGTTTGTAAAAAGCGAAAGGTTGGCCAATGTTATGTCGTGAGTACCATGACTATCACCTAATAGTCAGTAGAGGGTATGGGACCAGCGCTTTATGTACTCCTGCAACAGTAACGTCAATGCTTGCCACTGTCGTGTTCCGGATAAGGCAGCCGCTTAGCTTATGCATATGGCTTTATATTGATTACTAGCTGTTGCCAGCGACTTCGTCCGCGCGGACTTTGTTTACTCCGCACTGCTCCTCCCCCGTAGGTGATAGCGTGATAATATGTAGCCTATATGTTGACCCGACCTGTTAGTAATATTCATGCAAAATTTGAAGTAAATCCGTGCAGTACTTTTCGAGTTTACCCCGGACATACATACAGACAAACAGACAAAAATTCTAAAAACTATATTTTTGGCTTCGATATCGACTGTAGATCACGCCCCAAGTATTCTTTTGAAAAAATATTCAATGTACAGTTTTGACTTTCCTACGATTTTATTATACGTATAGATAGGCGGATTGCCGCCACATTGATACCAACTCGTTATTAACATATTTACTGTCTATAGGCATTATAACTCTCTATTAGGAGAGCCATCTGCTTATCGATGTCCTATATCATAAAAAATACATATTTTAGATTAAAAAGATTGAAGAAAAACAAAATCAAAACATTTAGTTTTTTTAAAGTGCTCAAGGCATTAATACCTTACGATATACAGTCTGTCTATAGTTCGGTTGTTGCAGCTCAGAAGATATAGAAAAAGATGGCGCAGAAACAAGACACGCATTTATATTTATATGTGTGTGGCGATATCTCGCCTAAACAGTTAGTCTGATCCGTCGATGTAGATATTTTATATCAAAAACGTAATAAATGGTTACTAAATCGACGCGTCCCAAGAACAAAATCGTATCTACAGAACCACCAAATTACAATATGTTTGTTTGTGGGAGTACATTGTAGATAAGATGATGTACACTTGAGTATTTCCAAAAACAAAAGACCAATAAATATAAAAAATATATTGTCTTTAGCTTTATGCGTGTTTAATGCGAGTTTTATTACAAAACAATTTCGTCTGATCTCTCCATACGATTTTGTTCTTGGGACGTGTCGAAATATGTACTTACTATAATCATTGGGCATAAAATAAATAACTAATCCACAACTATTCCAGAAGGCTGTTTAAGGTAGCTTCGTGTTTATGGTAAAAATATTAAAAAGTACCAAAAATACTTTATATACTGAATTGTAAAAAGCATATCTCATTGTGTTTCAGGGTGATGTTGGTTCGTACTCAGTATGAGAAATTGTTTATAATTGCGTCCAAACATATCTTTCTGCACGATTGAAACAAGATGGAGAATGCGCATAATGACATTATTATGTTATAATTACGGCTGGATTAAGACGGATTGTATAGCAGACATTTTTGTAATAATACCTATTCTCAATAAACATATTGCATCACATCTGTCTTCTCCAGATTTATCTAATTTTAATTGGGCGTGAACAATTATGACACAGTTTTCGGGCTAAGAATTTTGTTCCCTGAGAGTCAATTGGTGTTACTTTGCATTTGTTCAATATATTTTACCTCGTAATTTACCTATATTTCCATTTTAAAGGATATAGTATATTCACGTCAAAGGATATTCTAACAATTTGGATAAGAAACAGTAAAACCTTGGATTTATTTATCCTTTAATTGGCAGTTTTAACATAGCTTTAAGCTAAATACGCAAGAACATATGTTTTGCTTGTCGTGTAGAGCGTACATAACAGCCTTTCATAAGAACAACATACCAATACTTACCAAATCTTATTATAACCGATGACGTACACAAATGAGATGTCCCCCAATGTTTGTGTCTAGTGATATTTAAAAATTCTTGCTGTTTTTGTCAGTTGCGGATGGATAAATTTGTTCAAATACCAAGTTTAAGAAATTATTAAATTTTTAACATATAAGGCAGTATATTTTGCATGTTTAGGGAGCGTCCATAAATTACGCGAGGCATGGGGCCAATTCCTAAGAAAAATCTCAAGTAAAACTATCTCTCTCACGAGATACGTGAGGCCAAGTTTTATGCAAAATCTCAAGTAAAATTATCTCTCTCACGAGATAGGTGAAGCCAAAATTTAGATAAAATCTCAAGTAAGACTATCTTTTTCTCACAGCATCTCACAAACGGTGGGGGTCAAATAAACGCCAAAATCGCCTTACGTCATTTACGGACGCCTCCTTTTAACCTCATTTATTGTAGTAACTAACACGTGACCTGTATTAGTTTTTTGGCCAACATTCACTTACAAGCAAAGCATTGGGTATATTTAGTCGTACTAGCCGAAATTTGTATTTTTACGAAACCAAAGTTTAATAATTGGAAATGTAATTATAGCTTTATTGTTTTAAAAATTTGAAATGTGTACGATTTTGGATTGATAATTTCCGTATTTTACTCTTTTTGACTTTGGTGCTACGTAAAACTCACTATACAGCGCAAAAAACCCTGTTCGGCCTGAAAGGGACATTTAAGTATAGTTATATGTGGCCGCGTTTCCGATCCGACAGTAACTCAAAAAATGTTGACTCGTCAAAAGTGCCTGTAAAGGATAATTTGAATAAAAATGTTTTGACTTTGACTTTATGATATTACTAAAGAAAAGATTCTATTTATAAAAGTATTGTATTTTGAAATCATTGTATTTACCTGCAATTTCGCCATTTAGCGAATAATTTAAATTGTACAACACCTAGTCGAGAAAGCGCGCGTGGCGTGGCGTTGCGTCTGCGTCGGTCGACATTTTTTGTCCGGCATTTTGTGGGGCTATACTTAATATTAGAAATATTATTTAAAACTAGCTGTTGCCCGCGACTTCGTCCGCGCGGACTTTGTTTACTCCGCTCCTACTGGTCGCAGCAAGATGTTATATAGCTAATGACCTTCCTCGATTAACAGGCTATCCAACGCAAACAGAATTATTCAAATCGGTTCAGCAGTTTTCTTTCAAACTCTACAATTTTATAATATTAAAATAGATTAAATATTTTGAATTGCAAAAATGTATTTATATAAGATGATTTTTTTAAGTATCTACAGACTGACTGATGAGTTACCTACAATATTTAAGGACGTAATAGTTTGCGATCATATATGATGAGAAAAAATAACTTTAAAAATAAATAATAAAATACTTCTTAGTAAACTTAGTAAACAGTACACCGAGAATCCTATATTTACCTGCAGCATACTTGGACACCGCGTTGTCAACACAGAATAGCGCGGGGTGGCGGCGGCATGTCCTTGATGTCGACTAGCGCGTACTAGAGAGTATAATATCCACATTTCATTTATTTTTAGAGAAATATTGGTCAAAAATTAAGCCCCTAATTTTATTATTTCATTTTAACGAGAATCGAGTACTGAGTACTCTCCAGTAGTATCGAAGGTAACTCACCAGTTAGTCTGTATATAGATCCCAAAAATAATAGCATACATACGATTGTGTTATCAAACATTGTTTTTGCGTTTTTTTTTGCGTTTGCGATTGGTTATCAAACATTGTTTTTGCGGATCGGACAGGGTTTTTACACACTATATACAGTTTGAATAATTGTGAAAAAATAATCTTATCCATTATCTGTTGTGTATAAAAACACTTCCACACATTTATGGTTTTATCAATAAATCTATTTGTGCGTGCGTTTAGTTTGGAATTAGTGCTAATTCTGTCGCATAGACTACGATGCAGCAATTCATAAAAAAGCAAAAGACAAAATGAGCGCTGATTTTACGAATGCAATGCCGTCACTAAAAGTCATAATTCCTCTTGACCAGTTAAAAGTTGTGGTTGCCGAAAAATTAAAATGCTTTTTCTAATAACTGTATTATGATTTAAGTTAATCACATCGGCAACTTTCGTGTTTTGCGACAGACATATATATAATATAGACAAATTGAAAAAGAGACGATAGATTGTCAAGGTGCTTAACTTAAACCGTGATGTCGTAGCTGGGTATGTCAAACCAAACAATACATTGTGATGGTGTATGTGTCGCAGTGAAATTGCCAATAGTCGTTAGATTATAATCTACCTAGGGATTTTATAATTTGGTTAGGTTAGGTTAGCAGTTAAATTATAATACCACTTAGTTAGATTATAATCTAACGGTGTTGACATTTTCACTGCGACATATGCAATGATCTCGTTACTCGTTTACCATTCATTGGTGCCAAAAACTAATAAAACTTTGGCGTTTAAAAACCGTGCACTGTGTACAAAGTGATTAATAACTTTATATTTAATTTTAATTTTTGTCTGTGGTGACTGGTAAACAGATAACAGAATTATCTAAAATAGAAAAAAAATTGGTCAAAGCATCACATGCTTCGCTCTGATTTCAAATATTGCGTGTTTCTTCACTTTGATTCTTGTCAGTGGTTCTAGTGAAAGAGTTACTCAACAAACAGAAAAATAATATTTGTCAAAGTATCACATACTGCACTGCATAAATTAAAAAATGATATAGGTAGATCGTTATTTACTTACGTAAACCTATAGTTTTTTTATATTTTAAAGATGGCAGGAAGCTCTCAAGATACAAATATCCAAAAAGCATTCTTATTCCTTAAAGTCCTACAATGCAGTGCAATATATCTGGTATTGGTATATATATCTGGTATTGCGTATAACTTACTACAAGGCCTCCTGCATGTTTTGCCATATCTATATATAATTACGTTAATAAAACGCTACACTGAAAAAATGCTAGTGTGAAGCAGACTTCAATCGTTCAGAAGTCGTTCAATCTAAAACTTGCTGCTTTGCCAAAATATATTTTATTAACATAAGTCAGTAACCAGAGTGCTAAGTGTGAGTTTTTCTTTTCGCATTCGATCGTGAGCGCGTTTCGAGTTTACTAGGAATTTGTATGTGATTTGTACAGCGCCACCTAGTGGTAAACTGGTTTCTCACGTTTACCTCTAGATGGCGCTGTAAAAATCACATACAAATTTCTAGTAAACTCCAAACGCGCTCACGATCGAAGAGGAAAAAAAACTCACACTTAGCACTCAGTTGTGCACTAAATGTCAACAGAGTGCTAAGTGTGTTTTTCTTTTCGCATTCGATCGTGAGCGCGTTTGGAGTTTACTAGGAATTTGTATGTTATTTGTACAGCGCCATCTAGTGGTAAACGTGAGAAACCAGTTTACCACTAGGTGGCGCTGTACAAATCACATACAAATTCCTAGTAAACTCGAAACGCGCTCACGATCGAATGCGAAAAGAAAAACTCACACTTAGCACTCAGAATCAACACAAAGTATTGGTTCACTGGCATCCTTTTAGTCGATGAAATTGATGTCTGGGATATGATAATTAAAATTTGCAAGTCTTCCTTTATTATCTATCCTCCATAACTTATGTTAAAATCTTGTGAAGTTTTCTATAAATTTGAAAAATTAAACCTTGATTTAGCATTTTGCTCAAGAATAATGCGACACATTTCCAGAGGTAAAATAGATATCACTGCCATCTATTGATTGGATCATTTAATTAATATGACGCCATCTTTTGACGTTTAGTATATGTTTGGTTGTATAGATGGCATTACTTAATAGGTTAGAAAATTATAGGTTTTTAAAAGGTTTTCATAAAAAAGTATTATCTACTTAATTGTACAATAATAATTATTTAAGTCCATCAATCACTTCCTATCTCATATTATGTACATTCTGATAGACTTGTGTATATTGAATTATATTTCTATATATTATATAACATTTGTTTTAATTTTACCCCCTTGAAATAGAGATAAACTATGTGTATTGTATGTTTATGGTCTGGGGCTATTGTCACTGATTGCTAGCGGATGACACTAGAAAACAAGAAACGGAAAGAGACAATCATCGCCTTTATACATGCGTTAAATGCCAAATGCCTTTTGTCCGATGTATACTTTTAAATTAGTACCCGACAGTGGCAAGCACTGATGCCATTGAGTCCAGAGCGGGCAGCCTCTGTGGATAAATGTCCATCAAGAAGCATTCATTCGTGTTCGCGCCAATGTAGTATAAGAATTTTTAGAAAGAAAGCGGTAAAGGCGCTTTTAAAGAAGATCCGCTATGTGGCATCCGAGAGAAACGCCAGACTAGAGAAGCTTACTTTTGGAATACCCCTCGTAGATAGCAATCAAGCAGATGGCTGTGCTAATGGAAAGAGAAACCGTTGGCTATATACACCAAATATGTTAATGGTGCGTTGCTATGGTGTCGGGATGGTAATGGTGGTTTCATAAGTCTACCGGCTCCCTTACCCAAAGAGTATACACAGAACGGCATTTGGTCTATTCTTCAAAACAGGCCGCACCAACACGGGGAAAATGGCTTATAACTTCACTTATTATTTTTGTGTTATAAGCACTCACCCCGTGCTTGGAAAAACTGAAAAACCTTAAAAACAACAAAGAAAAACAGACACGCATGGATTGAGCCTGCGACCTCCTAAAGCCGGGACGCTCTACAACTGAGCTAGTGTCAACAGGTTCGACGTGGCGAAATTCTTCTTTGCTGTGAATTTTCGAAATGTGAACTTTGAATGATCGATTACGTCACTTATTATTTAATAGATTTAGGCATTGCCTCGCAGAAAAGCTTAACGCCATGAAGAAAGGTAATTTAATATGCAAATTCTCGCAGACTGAAGTCCACAGACAACAAAAATTGCGCAATAAATGTAAGAGACACAAAAATATCAGGGTTGAAAATTAATGAAAATATTTACGTTGTTTTGCAGTTGTCATTTGATCGGTGGTTAAATATCCATCAAATTTAGACTCAGCGACAGACTCGCCAATTACTTCCGTTCCCCAGCTTGAAGGGTCTGATTTCCGGTTGTTTTTCCTCATTAAATTTCCCGTGTTGTTTTGAAAACCTTTTTTTAGGTTTATAGGACCTTTCCAGATTTTACCTTTCAGTTAGGCAATTTGTAAAAGGCGAATAATACGAAACGGTTTAGTATTAGCGCTTTACCTTTTGATACTCGAAAAGCGAAAATACTTTGTTATCGCCTCTGTGGTGTAGTGGTCCGGTGTCCGTGTTGATCACATGCGGTTCCTGGGTCAGTTCCCGTGTCTTACAACTAAAAATGTGTTTTTTTTTCAGTTTTCTGATAAAAACAATGTTACCTGGAATTGGAGAAGTGCCCAGTTGGCGATAGACTTATCATATTGTGGAACTGAGTGTCTTCGATTAATCGTGGGTGCACTTATTGTATCTCTGCCTAACTCAATAGTCAATACTCAATACTTTATTGTGTCATAATATGTTAAACATTTTTAGGTGTTAAATAATACATTCTAGGAACAACATATGTACCGTAATAGGGTATAGCAATGCAGAGGCGGACTGATTCACTTTTCTGATTAAAATATGTTTCTTATTAAAATTTATCATTCAAAAATTCGCTTAAAGTGTAGTAACATTTATTTATCAATAGGTTTTTAACATTACGTAGAAATCTATGTATATAAAAATCAGTTGCTGTTCGTTAGTCTCGCTAAAAAAACTCGAGAACGGCTGAACCGATTTGGCTAATTTTGGTTTTGAATTAATTGTTGAAGTCCAGGGAAGGTTTAAAAGGTGAGAAAATATAGAGAAATAACAGTAGTTAAAAAGGCAGAACAACGTTTGCCGGGTCAGATAGTATTTTATAATTTTCTTAAATATTATAGGTAATTTATTAAATACTTTTACAGCCATAACGTTTGGTTCTCTTCGGAGATGGGGGCGTGAAGATAGTTGTCACTGTCGTGTCCCAGTTTACGTAATAAGGGAGCTGTTAATGTTATGCAATAGAATCGTATTTTCTGTGAAAACACCCACTATTTACATCTTTGGTGTATGTATAGGCGATAGTTATCTCTTTATCAGAAGAACCATTTGCTGCTTTGCTATGGTTAGCTTCAGCTTCAGTCGGATGATATTTTATATGTGACAACGGATTTTTACGGTGATGAACACTTACCTAAATAAAGTATCTTCATGCATGTTATAATATCGATATGTTTTCGCGTTTCATGCTATTTCGTGATTAGTTAATTCGTAGGTTGTGGTATATGATATTATGACGTTGTGTTCTGGCGCTAGTTGGCGAACCAATCATGAAACAGCATAAAACACGGCGAACCAATCACGAAACAGCAAACGTATCGATATTATAACGTTTTAAATCCTTGACTAATAAACACGCCATTGGGAAGAAAACGTGTCGCCGTGCAATCCGTGCATATGAGCAAACGCTCCTATCACTGTCAAAAATGTTATACATTTGTATAACTAACTATATAACATTTATGTATATATATATATATATATATATATATATATATATATATATATATATATATATATATATATATATATATATATATATATATATATATATATATATATATATATACATACATCCAAAAAAAATTTGACACCAGCTCAATTGGTTAAAGTAACTCCTGACGTGCCGAAATTTTTTTTAAGTTTTTCAAGTACTCCCAAGCACGGGGTGAGTACTAAAACACACATATAATTAGTTGAGTTTCTCTTTCTGTTATCTTGTATTTGGGTTTTGTAAATAAATAAATACTCACAGTGTTATCTATGTATTTAAAATTTAATTTTTGTTACTTATATACAAATTACAACATTTACTATTATAATAGGTATTAGTTGTCCTATATTTACATAATATGTAATAGTACACTTTAGAAGCGTAATTTTATTTAATAAATTACAATCAGGAAACTTTTGGAATAGTTAGTACTCGCGAACGATTTAAAACCAACAACTTCGTTCTAACGGGGGCTGAACCAATGCGAGGACACAAAACCGGATATAACCGGATCTAGCGGACTGTAAAACCTAGCTCGAACAAATATCATCACGACCTGTCGTGTTCCTTCGAAATGCCTTCCAAGATAAACAATTAGATAGCAGTTGCTGTCGTTAAATGTCAAAAACAAGTTGTTGATTATTTTAAGTGGCGTATTCGATTCACTTCCTGGAGTTACATTTGAATACTGAAATACGTCTCGCCTAATTATGTGTTATTTTGTACGCTCTTACTGATTCCGTGAAAAGCATGTTCACATAGCAATGTAGTCCAGTAAAAAGTTTAATGAAACCATGATCTGATCAGTTTTGGCGCAATGAGTAAAAATGTGTTCATTAATACTTAAATAATGATGTTATGAAAGAAATTTTGATTTAAATTTAGGGGAAAGGGATGAAAAAAATAAAAAAGGGTTGAAAACTGTCTTTTTTTTAAATAACTTAATAACGGTAGGAAATAGAAAAAAAATTGTCAAGTAAAAGTTGTAGAGAAAAAAATTTTACACAAAAAAGTTCCTCTTCATTTTTTTGTTATCTGCTTTAGTTTAGCTACAAAAAATAAAGATTAAATTAGTAGTAAAATATAAATATATAAATATGGGAAAACATATGTAGTAGTGTTAGTACATATTTATGTGATGCGCGCGCTGCATGGTACAGGGCCGTAATAATTCTGGTAAGTTTTTATAATTAATTACAAAGCAAATTTAATTTTTATTTTTTGTAGCTAAACTAAAGCAAATAACAAAAAAATGAAAAGGAACTTTTTTGTGTAGAATTTTTTTCTCTACAACTTTTACTTGAAACTTTTTTTTCTATTTCCTACCGTTATTAAGTTATTTAAAAAAAGGCATTTTCAACCCTTTTTTTATTTTTTTCATCCCTTTCCTCTAAATTTAAATCAAAATTTCTTTCATAACATCATTATTTAAGTATTAATGAACACATTTTTACTCATTGCGCCAAAACTGGTCAGATCATGGTTTCATTAAACTATTTACTGGACTAAATGAAGTGGTTGCGAAACATAGATTTTGCTTATCACATCGGTAAAACATGTATTTTCATTTTAATATTCATTTATATCTTCAAGCTGGATCCCTTACGAAGCAATCAGTTGTATCTTTTTAATTTTTATTGTGTAGCTGTTAGTTTTCAACGTAAATATTATGAATTATAAATTCTAATGTAAATCATTAGAATATGTTATAATGAGGATTCTTGCAAATATGAACAATATCTTAGTTTCAACATACATGTCGGTTTTGAAAAATTTAACTAAAGCTCAACGTAATGTAGGTAACGCAAGCTCTGTTTTAGGTATATTATTTTATAAAAAAAACTTTTTCTAAAGCTATAAATTTAATTATTTTATAACACACAGAGGATATGTACGGCATCCATATTAATATTTTATGACATTTTCAAACCGGAGTTCATTATCCACGAGATTGGGAAAAACTAAAGTAGGTGGTATATGTTACATAAGTATATTTAAATTTAAGGGAGATATATTTAGGATTAACCTCCTCTGCAGAAAATGAATAACCATGTAATTGTTAACGACAGTTTCCTAATATTTTTTATAAATATAATATTTTTCTACATAAATATTTTTTTTATAAATTATGTAGGTTCACATTAAGGTTACTCAACTAAGTTGCTTTAAATAATGTACTACTTTACCTACCTCAATTCAGTCAAGCTATTTTCTATCTTTACCTTATCTTTCACAACTTTTCCTAATTTCACCTATACTGAATAAATTGAAATAAAATTATTTCAAAGAGGTTTTAAATTGTTTTGTCCGTTTAAGTTAGGCCTTATATAAACTGTATAGAAAAAGTGGAATATACAATATAAATGTATTCGAAATGTAAAGTTTTTTTACTGTGGCTCGGTCCCCGTTTCGCACATTGTATTGTACTTACTAGATCTAAAAAATCTATAAAGATTCCCAAGTAACGCAACGAGAACAATAAAAATCAATAAAAACTTAAAAAATAACGAAATAAATACTGTTTTAAAATAGGTTCGACCTCTATCGACCTGTGATAGGACACCCAAAATTAATTCTATATTAAATCATGGACATAGCCCACACACCTATATTTTAATTTCTGAATTGAAACTTGAAAATGGTATTAACTTTTTTAAATATATTTTTTTTAAATTTTTGAGATACTTATAAATTTTGTTAGGGATATCTTTTTGTTTTTTAAGGTGTTTTCCAATAACAGGTCGATATCACACAATATTATGACTAACACAGATTTCAGTCACCTAAAATGAGAGCGATTTCTTATAATAAATGTCAGAGCTATGTTTACACTTATTCTTTGTTTACCATATTGTTGTTACATACAAGTCATAAAATTAAATTAACCTATTTAAAGGGTTTATACCTACTTGTTGCGTAGTTGAGTCACAAGAAAATTGTACAGGAATAATTATAATTGCAAGTTTGAAATTGTACTTTTGCAAACATTAATTGAAATTGATATTTCCTGTTTATTGAGGCTAGTCAAATGTTTTCCCAACAGAACGTTAGTTTAAGTATATTGTTCTGAAGCATTTGACTAAGCACCCGGAATTACTAAACATTTCTTAATCTAGAACTGAAAGATTCCTTAAAGTAACATATTGTGATAAATAACATTTCAGTCGCTAAATAGACGTAGACAGATATTGTTGTTAATATAACATTTATTACAATAACATATATACACTTATAAAATACAGTGTAAACGTTGCCCTAGCTAAGGCCTACGTGTAAAAGAGAGATCGTATTTTCATAGTTCGCTCCCATTTAAGCCCGACTGTTCCAATAAGTGAACAACTCCTTGACTAGAGTGTATTTCAGTCCTTCATTTTGACATCAATGCATAAACGACTTGATTGCAAGGAGTTAAGGTTTAAGCTCAAAAGTTTTGCCTCGTCAGGAGTTGTTGACTTACAATACTGTCTACAGTAATTAAAAATATGAATGCAGATTGATTTTGCGAATCAGAACTAAAAAAATATATATTTTTCCCTCAGCTTTATTATTAACATCTTTGTAATTTTTAAAAATGGTTTTATAATGTTATGACACATTTAAGTCAAATAGCATTGGATTATATACAATGAGATTATTGATGCAAGTTACTTCGCAGATGGCACTTACCAATTTTATAAAAATACATTTTTATTAGACCTTTACTATACACAATTTTAATATGTGAATAGGTTATAATACCTATAGAGAGAAATGAATATCTGCCTTGTACGATTTGCTTGCATACCTATAGTAAATTATTTAATAATGGATAAAAACGGATAAACAAGAACTGCCTTCTGCTTTTGAGTAACGAGCGCATTACCGCTTCTGCTGCCTGCAGGAGCGTTGTTTTCTAGTCACTGATTTAGCGAATGTAAACATTCTCAGCTAATATAAAAGAAAACTGTATCAAATTGCAAAAATTTATTTTGAATAATACAAAAACCATTTGCTTCATTATAATTGTGAATGTAAAAGACTTCTGACATAAATTTATATTTCTATTTTTCTAGAATCTTCCTGTATCTGCAGATTCTAGAACAATAGTCTCGGTGAATAAAAATTAAGGTCTTCTGCTTTTTAATATTATTTTTATTCATTTGATATTGATATTGACTTAATGAAGGTAGTGATTTAATACAATCACATTAAAAACCAATACATCTATGAAAACAATGCAAATGTTATTAAATAGAGTGCTAGAGCATGAAAGTCATTCGACTGAGAATTTTGAAATATGAGTGATAGTGATATTACACTAAATGTACTCGTTATATCTATCATGAATTCCGTTAAAAAAAAAACGTTATGGGGTTTAGTGAGCTGTATAACAATGTTACAATTGCTAATGATTTATAGCATTTTTTGTAAATAATTTACTATAACAGATAAAACAAAAAGTAGTTTTTCTAAAAAATACTATTTCCTTTTTAAAATTAACTAACAATTGGATTGACAGTAAATAACTTTTAACATTTTGTCAAACAAAAAAAAAAAGAAGAATAACATGGCTTATAAAGGAAGCTCATACTTCAAGCTCTAAAAATAATATGTGTTGCGTCGAAAAACAGATAAATCTACAAAATCAATCTGCACTCAAAATCATACATAAATTAAATGCACTGTACCGTGACTTAACTTTTCTACCTACGATATACAACAGTCCGACTTGGATTGCACACATTTGGAAGTAGACGCGTTACCACGCTACTCCATAAATATCACAACTAAATAAATTATAATTCTATCAGAAATTCCTTCGATATATACCCGATTTGTTGCACCATCTTAATATTTAGGGATATGGTATTTTGGACGTCTCCACGTCCTTTATCGATTTAATTAATACTTGCTTCATTCAATACACCAACAACTAACAACACAGAGCAGGCTTTTATAGGCTTGATATATGTAAATGGAAAAGGTTTTATTGGCATTCGTGACCCAGTAAAGCCTTGAATCGATTTTAAATTTGAGTGGATGGATTTCATAGATATTCAACATGCTCAATATAATGTTTAGTAATACCATTTTACTACATAATATTTTACATATAGGTATTCTATGTAAAATACATATTTCACTAATTTTTTTCTATTAAGGCCTAATTTTTTTCAGCAATTTCATTTTTTTACACGTGTAAAATTTTTTTGAAGGTCGTACCTAACAACCTTACCTAGTATAACCATAACCTTAAAAGTACACTATTAGTTTTTGCTGAGCAAAGTACGTGACGATAATTACTTATCAAACTCAATTCCGATGGAACAGATGACATTCTCTATTGAGGAAAGGGCATGTTAAAACAGTATGTGATACTGATGATTCACTTTTAGTAATCTTGTGTATGTCATTTTGAAGCCAGGTATTACGTGATACACCTTGTACAACTTAAAACTTTTAAGCTATTGCATAGCTTCTATCGCGGGCCTTGAGCGTGGAGACCGAATCCAGAAATTCCGTAACGAAAAAACCTAACACTCCCCACTCCGACCGGCACAGCGGTGATACTTTTTAGTTTTCCATCTATCGATAAATACCAGAACATTTAATGACTTTTTGAAATATCACGCTTGTCTCTTTAGTTCAGTAACCCGCCATTAGATGGCATTGGTTGTATTGGAAAACTACCGTAATCAGTTGTTTGTGAGAAAGTATATAGGTGTATAGGTATTTATCATCTACGTACAACAGTGAATATCTGTACTCGTATAATTTGTGTACAAAGTGTTTTAAATATGAATAAACAAAGTGCATTTATTAAATATTCCTGAAGAACCGACATGTATTGAAAGATAATAAAAATATTTTGAACAATATTAACATCTCATTTATTTAATAAAAGAAAAAACATTGTTTTTTTATCGGTCACCACGCTCAAAGTGTAACTTGAATTAATATCAAAGAAAAAAAAAACAATAAAAATACTGCATAAATATAATAAATATATAATTGTAATTGCATAAGTTGATAAAAAATGCTATGCAATAGCTTTACCGCGGCAGTCTCCGAGTGCCACACGTCTTTTTTTAAATATAAAATTATATATTACATACCCAAACTCTTTATATTATACATCTGTTTTTTAATCCGAGCGATTTTTTTAGGTATACCATAAAAGCCTGTACTGTGTTATAGCTTCAGGCGGGTTCATATATGAAGAAGCTATTCCGTTCCAATGGTTTAGCAGTGTGAACTTGCCTGTGCACTACGGGAGACAAAGGATCGTTACGTACCTACTTGGCATCCATAAAATTTAAGCCTTATTTAAGCCTGAAAAATCGTTCTACACTATCCATGTGTAGTTAAAGCACGAAATAAAATAAGCATTTTTAAAATACAGCTGTGCCGTAAAATTTTAATATTTAAAACAACTTAATATTCATAAAGTTGACGGTACCATATTCTAAATCTTTTGGCGTTGCAAAAATAAAATATTCACATAAAACATATAAATATTATCACGCCATGTTCCCTTGTCGGCTAGGTAGAATGTATTAATGCTCAGATTCATTATGATTTATCTAATAGGATGAAGTTAGTACAGCATAAAATATTTCTTTAACGTTTTGGAATAGTATCTAAATGTTTTATTTAAGTAAGCATAAAACACTTTAATATGTAAGAGTTGATCATATTTCCTTTAATATATTGATATTGAAAATATTTATTTACCTTTTATAATGATTATACCACTTTAAAAATTATTCCCATTTGTTTCATAAGAGTTTGTGTTCTCCTATTCCATGTGCAATACAAATTGCGACTTTGTGATATAATCAAAATTTTAAATCATTTCTAATTACACCTTGACATGTTATTAGTTTAAGTACTGGTGTTTATAATTAAATCAAAGGATTCGAGGTATCTAGGTCATTGCAAATTAAAATAAAAACATAATGTTTCCGTTCTAGTATCGCGATAAGAATATAACCTATAAATTTCTAGAATGCAAGGTACATACAATCGCTATGGTTAATTCGCAAAGTGTAACACTCTGCGAATCATTGACTTGTATGAGCAATTAAAATAACATTAAGGAGCTAGATCACATTGAAACTAGCACGACAACCATTTACAGCAAAGTAGGTTCCACGCGTCGATACACTGTACGTAGTGAGTGGTGTCTGAAATTATATTTGGTGGTTATATTTGGTAACCTAAAGCATTCGTCTGAGAAAGTAAAGCTGTATTTAAGACAAAACGTTTGTCGTTTAATATTTATGCAAAGACAGACGAGTGACAGCAGCATAGATGTTATATATTAAATTATAGAAATTCATTCGTTAGTTTTATTTTATTGTAGATATTGTATATTATTTGATTTTGTACTTCTGTTCTATAAACAAACCTTCATGAGCGCAATTTTCTTAGACAAAATGATTTTTTAAATTTTATTACCTACATATAATATGTTTTAATACCTAAATATGTTACAAATAGTTGTCGTAGATTAGTCGATATGACATAAATATTCAATATAAAATAAAATAAAGGGGCAACGCTCAGTTATTGAAACATTGATTATTGTTTATAAAACACATGCCTATAGTATTTAAAGTATTAAAGTACTGGTATTATGGTCTTTAGCTTATTAACCAATATGTATGAACATACAGGTGGCATGATACAAATAAAATTCGATTAACTAAACGGCTCATATAATTCTATGTTCATCTTCGTAGATAATTTGTTTGATACATTTAGGTAATAAAAGCTTTATACGACTTTTAAAATTGCAATGTTATTATCTTTAAAAATATAAAATAAAATAATGTAGAGATAACAAAATTAAACAGCAATGTCATTGTAAAAAATATTCAAATCGTATGTAAATTAATTACATTAATCACAACTACATGGTTATCAAAACTTTTCAGTTAAATTATTATTAATATTATATAATTTTTTCAACGAAATGTAGGTATAGTATTAATAATCAACAAAAACCTTAGGTTTATTAAAATTAAACATGTTTTAATTATATATACTTTGTTTTTAATAAATATATGATGGTGGAAATATATAATGAAGTCATAATATATGATGAAGTCAATTTACTTTAGAAATGTATTTAAGATGGATTTGGGCGCAATTCGCGATTAAGACGAAGCAAGAAAAATACTTTTAAACGTTTCAAAATCGTCGCACTATAGTTATAATATAAAAATTGTAATAATAAATAATATCTAAGTACATATCTAATTTACAACCGCAGATTATAGCATAAAATATCAACAATTATCGATAAAACCACGAAAGTAGTTCTGTAAGGCTGGCCGTAAAAAAGTAATTAAAAAGTATTGGTTGTTGCTGATATTGTGTACAGGCAAATGCACACTACATAAATATAATTAGGTTTACTGACGACATCACGACACGGGGAGCTAACAACATCGGACGGATCAATTCGTTCACCATTCGGGCAGAGATTGAAAGAGTTGCTTAGAAACGAACCCTAATTTTGTCTACATTCACACTGTCAACAGAACCACAAATTTATATATAACATGCATTTGTTTCACATTTTTCTAATGGTGAATAGGTACTGTATATTTATGGTCGTCAAATTGACGTATACATAAATTTGAAACTCCATGTTATATGAATTTGAAAATCTATGTTTAATACATGTCATTGTTTTAATAGGGAAAAATAGATAAATAATTATACTTATTAACATGTCTTTTTATTATAAAGAATCAGAGCTAATAAGTAACTGAAACTGATGGGCAAGAAGTCTATCAGCACAAATTCGTATAATCTAAAATTATGACATAAAATTTGGAAATCTAACATCTAAGCTACAAAGCATACATAAAACAATTATTTTTGCATTACATAATATTAATTTTCAAATTATTTTATACAAATAAATATATTCTGTACAAAACGTATACGAAAATATTTTTATGGTTTTCATTTCGTAATGCAAAGAACTGACACAAATGAATTGTTTTAAGTGTCCTATTTGTTCACCAGAATACTAAACTTAACACTACAATGTTATTTTAACATAAGTAATTAACAAGTTTTAACCTTGGAGTCATTGTGTGTGACCATATTCAGGTCAAGAACAACTTAAATTTGCAATTATTCATTCACTAACAAATATAACTGTAATGAAATTACGCAGTAGATTAGAAGTTAAGGTCGACTAAGTTTCATATCATCGTATTCTAGAGAACATCTGGTCTATTTGAGATTACTTTGGTAATTATTTTAGTAAATTATAATTTGTTTGTAATAATTTATAATATAGCTTATTACTAGGGTGTAATACTTTTAGCTAACAGATATAAATTGTTTGCATTAGTAGTTTTGCAGGCAAATGTGTGGTTTTGTCATTAATAATGTTAAACTAATGTTTACATTATTAATCCTTTAATTATTAATAAATACATTCAGTACAGGCTTTTACTTCTCAAAACGTAGTCTCGTAAAAAATCACAAAAAATTTGACTACAGTATTTGCGTAAAATAGAAGACACGTGAACCCGCAAGAATGTAATAATATAGTTGAATAGTAATAAATTTGAGAATAATTCATGTAACTTCGTGGTAATTTGTAGATGTATTTATAAAGCAAGAGAATCGAGTGTAAATTAATTAGAGCGTAATAATATCAAATTAGCGTTGTTGCGTATTGCGCGAATGCAAAACAGTTGAAACGAACACCGAACTTTGGCGTTGAAATTTGTATGGTCAAATACAATATAGTCTAATACTTATATGGATAATATACTTATCCTTTAAATATACATATCTTTCATGATCATCTATATTATATACCTAGTTGTTTCATATTGTTTGGAATTTGTAATGTCTTATAATTTTTCATTCATCATTCAATGTTTTTTTAAGTAGAGACTAAAAATATTAATACTACGTATATCGATCGGTGTATTGTGGACATCAGACAATCAGATTGCTATCATTGTATCTCCCTACGCCTTTCATCCGTGAGTACTTAAGCTCTATGTTAAATTAGGCATGGCCATAGTTCTCTTATTTCAATGAACTGCATTACTTTAGAGTTAATACAGTTATATTTGTCAGTAGAAATATTAGAATGATGCGTATATTTAAAACGATAAAATGGTTTGCTATTTTATAACATAACATTACAAATTAGTTCACAAAATGCTGTATATATAAAATAACATATAAACATTGCTTTCTTCAACTCAACACCTAAAAAATCCCTTTTTCGTAAGAAAACACTTAAAAATTTAGTTTTCTATGAAGTAACACTTGGAAAATGTCGTTTTCTTTAAATTAACACTTGGGCAATGTAGTTTTTTATAAAGTAACACTTTGAAAATATTGTTCTCTATAAAGTAACACTAGGATTTTTTAAAGTTCGTATCTAGACATCTCTCACCCCCCTCCAGTACAGTCCCCGCGCGCTCAGTGCGCAGGCGGCGGCCCGCGCGGGGCCCGTGGTCAGTCCCCTGTTGCCGTCACCGTCGTCCAACTCCACGGGCTGTTGTAGCTTTTTTGGCTGAAAAGAGAAAAATATACCATTAACATAATTATTTCTTGAAAATTTTGTATGAAAGTGAAGGATCGGAAATTAGGAACGTCAGTCTGGGCCATGTTTTACAGTTCGTAACAAAAACCTTCTCCTACCTTAAAAGGCATAAAGGCATTAGTCAGGTAATGATATTATCAAAAAACTTGAGAGGTGTCAAGGGACACCCGGATGGAACGAAGTTCCTTTCGATTAATTAGTGAAGGAATTGTAATAAAATTTTAAATTGTAACGAAATGTAAATCTGGCTTGCTTTCTATAAGAGAGAGAGAGAGAGAGACAGAGAAACATGCGCACGTCGCACAGCTTACAATAGCTTACTATAGCAAAAAGTGTCGTGACAACTTTTCGTAAGAATTTTTTCCGTCTAGCCCCCTTTCACAACGCGCGATAAGGAACTTCGTTTCAAAAAATTATGATTTTTTTATGACTAAAGGACATTTAAATATCACAAAATATATTTTATTGTATTCTACTTTAATATAAAAATAAAATCAAGCAAATAATTTAAAAATGCATAGATATACTTATGTACATTTTAAAAATATTTGCTTGATTAGTAATATTTGGCGATATACATTCAAAATATTTTGATGAACTACTTATACATATAATATTTGCTTTATTAGATCGATAGCAATGTACATATACTAAACAACACATAAAATAAAAGAACGTATTGAGCCAGTAGATAATTCGTTTGGCAATTGAACAGGGTTTCTTTCCTTCTCACTATACATCCTAGAATCATCCTTAATAATTTCGATCTGGAAAAGAAACATTGTTTTCTCGAATAGGTACTTAATATTTGAGAAAGTAACGTTAAACTAAATTTTATCACATATAATTTGGCCAGTTTGGTTTTGCTAGGGGTAGATCTGTAGTTAATGCGGGAGTAATTTTAATTAAAATATTTTTGAGACTTGAAAACAACCCGACGATGCAATTGTATTACCGAATGAGATAACAAAGTTAAACATTACTCTTGAAATGATTTTATTTAGTATTTATTATAACTCTGTATTTCTGTATGTAATTGCACGCTACACTGACAAATTAAGAAATTGTCTTGAAAGGCGTGTCCGTTTAATCCGTATCCATTATATATGTGTGTCGACGTATAAGTACAGAATAGGTCCCAAAATAAATCCTCATAAGGACATCCCTATTGTCTTCCGACTAATTCCAAACAGATTTTTTAATTTTTAGGTCGTAAGATAAGATTTACTAGGTGGTCATTGATATAAAAAACCCAAGATACACAATCAGTGTGTCAAAAACGTCCTCCAAAAAAGAGTGCACAATTTTAAATTGTGCACTCATTTCAAATAGAATCGCGTCGGCAGCGTCACTGTCAATTTTATTTATTTTCGTACATTGCTTTGTAAAAACAACCATAAATCTTGCACTTAAGGTTGGATATGCAAAGACATATGTTTTTGCCATATCTATAACTACTTAAAAGAAATTAGGGACACTTTTGAGTGTCAGTTTTGTTCGGGACTGTGCATCTAGGGTTTTTTATATCAATGTAGGTGGTACCTATATTTTCCGCAACGTCTCGCCCGGGTGATACCATATCATATTTCACGCCTTATACTGTCTCAATAGCGTCAATGCTTGTCATTGTCGTGTTCCGGTTTCTAGGGTAAGATAGCCGGAAGAGTTATATAGGTGGCATTTCCATCCCGCCACGGATAGTAACGCACCAATAACATCTATGGCGTATAGTCGATGGTTATCGCTTTCCATCAAGATATCCATCTGCTTGTTTGCTAATTAATTAATAATATATATAAAAAACAATTAATCTAATTTAATATTAAATAATTAAAACTACATAATTTCAATTTTTTTTAACTAAGATCTCATTATCATTAACTTTGAATCTATTTTTTTTTTAAATGTAACAAAATATTTAATTAAGATTAAGAAGAAAAAAGGTAACAAAATGCTTAATTAAATATTTTGTAATTATAATACAAATACTTCATTTATTGCAGCATAATTCTGCAAAATTCAGTTCTTTAGATCATAAGCTGCATAAGTTTAAAGTTACATCGACAAACTAGCAAGATTATTCGTATAAAAGATTTAAGGTTTTGTCATATGTCCCGCTTATAATCTAAAATAGACTCGGATGTTTTGCTTATTATCGTCGGCATTGTCTTACGTCGTCGAGCTTAGCTACTAAGCTCTAATACTGAAACAATATTTATTTTAAAAAAGAGAGCTAAAAATTTTTTTAATATTTAAATAAAAATTTGCATATATCGACACACAGAATACAATAAATTGCTGGTTCCAAGATTAAATTTGGCTAAGTGCAGCCCCTATCGATTTAGGGAAATTGTGTCAAATAATTCAATGAATTACCTTAAACTGTAACTTAAGTGACATAATATTCAAAGCTTTCATCAAGATAATTGACATTGAGAGACATTGAAAAAAAAACAAGAATATAAAATGGTAGGTATATAAAAAATAACTTCGTACTGTTTACCTTATACGTACTCTAAATCACTACATAGTATAAAACAAAGTCGCTTTCTCTGTCTGTCCCTATGTCCCTATGTATGCTTAAATCTTTAAAACGACGCAACGGATTTTGATGCGGTTTTTTGTAATAGATAGAGTTGATTAAAGAGGAAGGTTTATGTGTATAATAATATTCAATATATTGTACAGAACTACTGCAATTTTCGAGTTTTCTGATGTCATGTCGTAAATAATTATATTTTTTTCCGCTTATATTGCAAACGCAAGCTAATACCCTACGAGGTTTATCAAAATAATGTACTAAGTATTTGTACACCTTGAAGAGGTCTACAGAAAAGTCCGCGATGGTATATGTCTAGCTCTTATGGATAACCCATAATAGCATTTTTTTGTCATTTACTTTTTACGAGAAATAATGGCTTTTTTTCAAAGCAATTTTAAGCAATACAGCAGTAATCCTTATCCAATTAAATACCTTAAATATATTGTTGATTTAATATAGATCAATATAACCGTTTACAGCATGTAATTTAAATGAATATTTTCGAAGATATTACAGATTTAAAATGCAGGGGCATAGCGGTTGCGGGGTTACCGGCCGGTCAGGCGGCGCGCGCGTAGTGTGTTCTGAAACCACTGGGAAACGTTTTAATTTTCGGATAAATAAATATAGAACTTCAGCTGAAAACCAAAATTTAGTACATTCCTTTTTAACTAAATATCACCATATAAAAATCATGTGGATGATTAGAAATAGTATTAACAAATTATTTTTCCTGTTTTCGGAATTTTATATGATCAAGTAAAGTACATTCTATCATGTAATAAGTTAGCACATTCCTTAGATAATATCTTCAGGTATATCGCATAATTTTTGTAAAATTGTTATTTAACAATCAATGTAAAAAACGTGATTTAGCAAACCAGTTTTTTACTACTTTACTAACTTACTTTTCATTTTTTTTCACTGAGTGACATAGGCTATTTGAAAAAAAAACTTCCCACTACGTATGTAGATAAGGAATTTACTGATTTTACCCCGATTTTCGAAAATTGAGATTTTACCAGATGTCCACGTTTAGAGGTCCTAGAAATCTTTTCCGACTATTTTCACGATGACGTCAGTATGTCTGTCTGTATGTATGTATGTGTGTGTGTGTGTATGTGTGTGTGTGTGTGTGTGTGTGTGTGTGTGTGTGTAGGTGTGTATGTAAACATCTCATAACTTTTGAACGGCTAGACTGATCGAAACGCGTTTAGATTTTGCTCAACTTAGATTTCCTGAATATTTGTACCGATTCGGTCCAGGAGATTTTGAGAAATTTTGAAAAAAACACCAAAAAAATTTTGACGAAACAGTATTTTTTTAATATAACTTCCAGATTTATGTACTGATTGAGTAGAAAAACTAATCAGCTCTATTCGTCAAAAAACTATGTCTAATAAAAAAAAAAAAAAAAATAAATAAATAAATTGCATCAAAATCGGTTTATCCGTTTGAGAGTAATCGTTGACGAAACATGTTGAAAAAGTGTTTTTTCGACATAGATTCCAAATTTTTCAACCAATAATTTTTTGGTGTTCTACGATATTAAGTACTTAAAAAAGTACGTCAAATGCCGTTTCAAAAATCAAAATCGAATCTAATTCTCAAACTTATAACTTTTCATACGTTATTTTTAGCAAACTTACTTAAATTATTTAAATAACTTTCAAGTTAATTTACCGATTGACTTAAAAATATTATCAGCTTTTTTTCCGTAATTTAATCAAAATCGGTCAATTTGTTTGGGATTTATCAATGCAGAAAAATAAAAATAAAATATTTTTTGACATAGCATCGAAATTTTTCAACCTATCGATTATTTAGGTAAAAAAATATTTTAGATCTCAAAAATTGAGTTGAATGCCATCATCGTTTTCAAAACAGCTTTTCAAAAATTAACAATACTGTCATTTTTAAAGAAATAGATGTTTGAACTGAAAAATCTATGCTTATATTTTTTACTCTTGAGCTTAAAATATCTTAATTTAGTGAGAAGTTTCAGGGATGGCCCGTAGGGTCAACCATTTACACATTTTTTTCCCGTTTGTCCTGATGCCTCGCTTTAAGAAATCGCAGGGTCAATCAAGCCTTCAGCGTTGCAGGCTTAGATTTGAGCGTTGACTGCTTTTCACATGGCCAACCATGTATCGCTTTTTCAAGAGTAACCTCTAAAGAAAACAAATTGTATTGTCTAATGGCAAGAAAGCTGTGAACGTTGTATATAAAGACATTCCATAATATATTAATTGTAAAAATAAAAGAAATAGGTAAAAATGTTAAAACTAAAAATGTAGTATCTATATGAATAGCAGCAATAGAAATCTTCATAGGGAAAGGGGAATCGTTTTACTCCAAATTTAACGCGTGCGGGCCACGGGCAGTAATGAATAAATCAAAACTACTGGATAGATTTTAATCATTTTTTTCCCATGCGAAGCCGGGGCGGGCCGCTAGTTATTAATAAGTATTCGCTTTTTTGCTAATGAATTTTTGTCTTGTAGTAATACTAACAGTTCAGTTAGTTTTGCTTATAAAGTGTAATTATATATTTTTTATCGCCGCTGTGGTCTAGTGGTCCAGCGTTGGAGTTGACCACATGAGGTCCCGGGTTCGATTCCCGGGTCGGGCACTTTAAAAAAAGTGTTTTTTCAGTTTTCTGAGAAACACAAAGTTGCCCGGGGTTGGAAAGTGTCCGGTTGGCGATAAGCTTGCTACCTATCACATTTGTGGGACCAAGTATCTTCGGCTAATTGTGGGTGCACTTGTTGTACCTCTGCCTACCCCTTCGGGGATATGGGCTTGAAGATACTTTTTTTAATATATATTTTTTCTATATAATTTGTTATATTATGTGCAGGTTATTATGAAAAGACCAATTTTGATGTTTTTTCCACGGCATCGTCATATAAGTTTCCGAACCGTCGGCAAAATGGTAAGAAACTGATAAATGCAACGCAATTTATTTAGTAATTTGACAAATTACTTTTTTTATTATTGTGAATGTAGCAATATGTTTATTTTTGCTATATACTAAGGCATATTTGTATTATTTTTCTTGACTAAAAATCTGCATATTATGTAATATATCAAGTTGGTGTAAAATGGATGAATTGTTATTGCGATTTAGTGGCACTAAAAATCAGACATTGCAATTTCAAAAACAAATTTCTTTGATTATTATTAGAGAGGATGTGTGACCTTCTTTGCAAGTTAGCTAAAATGTAATCAAATAATTCTGCTAACGTATTGGGAATACAAACGTTCTTAAGCTTGATACCTATTATGATTTACAGATAAAAGGTTTTGTAGGCTCACAATCGAACTGTGACCCTGCGAGGTGAACGACCGATCACTGACCTATCGCGGCTCTATAAATAAATAAACGCGAATCATTCGGTCCCTTTATTTATAGAAAAAGTTTACAGTTAGTGGTGTGACGCAGCTTACTTACCTAACAATGTTTACTGTGGTTATATGGACTATATTACAAGCGAACTGATTACCTAACAACTCAAGTAAAGTTGGATGTTGCGAGATTTTTTTTAGTCTGTGACGACTGTAAGCAAAAAGTTACCGTTGATATAACCGTTATTGTTGAAGTTATGATTTATTTTAAGATAGGACGACCGATTATGTAGACGACGATCTTGAGAGACTTGAAAAATAAAACAATTCCTTGCTGAATCAATACACACTTAATATTAAACAAAGCCCGCTGCCGAGTCTGTCTGTCTGCATGTTTGCAATAAATTTGAAAATTACTTAACGGATTCTCATACTAATTGACATAGTTATTCATGAAGAAGGTTTAGATGTATAATTCGTTTAGGTTTTGCATAAATTGGCTGAAATACGACGATTGTGGAAAATATCGGAAAAAATGTTACCAACTGGAGGCTTACATCGATAATGCTGCCTAATAATTCTTTTGAATTTTAACAAAATAATATATGGTGAGACATGCCCGCAATGACATATGTCTATATCTTAAGGATTTTTAATATATCCATTCTCATTCATCATCAACTAATCCTTATCAAATTAAATCTCTCTTTACTACCCGCGAGATAAAATGGTAACTTATTAATCCTTATCAAATTAAATCTCTCTTGCTTTACTACCCGCGAGAAGTCGGGGCTAATCGCTAGTAAAAAAATAAATATCTTCATCTCCATTATCCTGAAGCCTGACATACGTCACGTTTATATATAAACGGTTTTATCCATTGTATATATGTGTATGTACCTAATGAATAAATATATGTGGCATAGCTATTAACAAAGCGGGCACATATCCAGCTTCAGGAAACTGTGTTGTAGAAAAACTGAAATTCAAAACGATTGCCCGACCGGGGATTTGAACTTTGAAATTCATACGACTATACAGAAGCTTACAATTTAATGACTAAATGTATTAAATTTAATGACTAAAAAAGAATACTTGGGGCGTGATCTACAATCGATATCGAAGCCAAAAGTATAGTTTTTAGAATTTTTGTCTGTTTGTCTGTTTATCTGTTTGTCTGTTTGTCTGTATGTATGTCCGGGGTAAACTCAAAAAGTACTGCATGGATTTACTTCAAACTTTGCATGAATATTACTAACAGGTCGGGTCAACATATAGGCTACATATTATCACGCTATCACCTAGCGGGGAGGTGCTGTGCGGAGTAAACGAAGTCCGCGCGGACGAAGTCGCTGGCAACAGCTAGTATTATAATATAAACAGTACAAATGTGGATGGATACAGGCACCAGTAAGCTAATGACATATTCAGGTATTTTGTAGAAATTTCTGTATCAAAAATTACACTGAGGATTCGATTCTCTCTGTACCTACCCATAGGATTTAGCGTTAAGTTATGTACATAAAGAACGTATGCGTTGTTTTTCCAAGAATAAAGAAGCATTGATGAACGAAACATATTTAAGAGCGATACACGCGAACTTGACCCACTTGGAAGTAATAAATTATTAACTAACTGAATCCAAGTAGCACGCAACGTTTTGCAAGCATTCTTAAAATACAGTAATTACGCCAAGTGGGGTCCGTGTGTGAGCTATAAGCGATCCAGGTACGAATAATGGATAGTTTAAGTTTATTCTTAATTATATCTAAATGGAAGGATAAATTAATTCAACGTAAAGTTCAAACTATCCGCCTCATATCACGAATCATGCTAATTCAGTTGTTACGTTAACGTTACTTTTATTTAAACTGTAATTTTAAAACCAAATTTATTAATTCTGCTACACTCTATGTCTTATGATGTCCCCTTTGTGAATTATGTGATATATACGCCGTTATTTTCTTACTTAAAGCATGGTTAGCCTGTTCGGCTGTGTGCCGCAAAAATACTGATATATGTACCTACTGTTAAGTGGTTATTAAAATGATGCAAATAACGCATTACATTATTTTTTTTTAAATAATGAATGTTAAAATCTTATACATTCACGGTAGATCTCGAATATTGTATAGTAATAGAGTATCTTTATATCATCGTTATTATCTATTAAAAGTATCGTCTAGATGTTGGCTATGTAGTTTATAAAAATGTGCCTAAATATTTCGATTGCTTATCTTTTATGCCACACTAGCTATTGCCTCATATCTTATTTTCGAGTGCCTTTTTATATTACCAACAATCAAAATAAACTAAATATGTTTTATAGTCGCACCTTAATATAAAAGAGCTTAACTAAAATCTCTGTTGACAATGCAGCATAGGGTAGCGTCAGCTAGTTCTATAGTAAGCCACATAAACAATTAAGTCTACGTCATGACATTGAATTTAGTAGTTTTCGTAAGTTGTATGAGTAAAAAAGGGATAAAATATCAAAAATAGTTGTTTAACAAAGACCCCGTGTTGGTCCTAGCCCACCTTGAGTAATACACCATGAACCATCTGCCGTTCTGCAAGGCAGTTCATAAGAGGCGAACGATTGTTTATACGAGCCACTATAATCATAGCTACTAGGTGGTAGAGTTCTGCATTGTCTTACTTGGGTCTGGTACCACCGGTTTACCTATTTCTGTCTTTATAGCGTCAGTGCTAGTCACTGTCGTGTTCCGGTTTGGAGGGTAAGGTAGCCGATAAACTTTCGCATGTAGCATTAAGACCCCGCCTCAAGGATGGCAACGCACTATTAACATCTATGGTGTCTTTAGACGATGGTTATCTCTTTTTATCAGGCGGAAGATGGCTCAATCTGCTTGTTTTTTTACTTATGATTTAAAAAGACCCAAGTAATAGTTTGTTTCAAATATCTTACAAGTAGAGACGCCCGCTGTCACTTTCACCCCACGTCAGTTATACACGGAAAACTCCGAGTACCCTCACGCGCATTGAGCGAGTAAAAATCATTGAATGGCGAGCAAAAACTTAATGACTACGTGTTATTTGTATTGCGTTGAGTCAATTGGTTTTTTAACGAGAAATGCGAATGCTTGCATGTGAGTAGGTGTGGAGTGAATATCTTAAGTGTTACTGCTTAATAAGGAGAATAAGTTATTAGTTACAGTTGCTTTTGGCAGGGAGTCAGTGAGTGTTTTAACTGTTAATAAGTAAATCAGGTCATGTGAGTGAAGCAGTTATGATGATGAGAATCAACAACATTTCAGCATCCGATAAATCGTCAAATCGTTATGATAAGGAGTATCTAAAGAGTAAAGGGTCTTTGTTAGCTTTGCCTACTCTAATGAAAAACTGGTGTTTTATGTAGTCTACTGAAATCGCTACTTTATATATATTCTTTGATAATATACTTGGGAGCTCTGTAATATAGCCTTTAAACTTCTCAGAGAATAGTGAGGAATAGTTTCAACCTTTGATGTTTATAAACAGTTCACCATTTACTCTATTCTTGGTACACGAATTGTAAATGCAAAAGTTGCTGCGTGGGTGTGTGTAAATATTGGTTGTTCCTTCAAGTCTCAACTGTTGTACGTTAGGAGTGAAAGAAAGTATGAGGATGTAATTTCATTAATATTTTATACTTATATGGTCTGCGTAGGTGATTATATAAAAGTATCTTCACGCCTGTATCTCCGAAGAGGTAGGCAGAGGTACAACAAGTGCACCCACGATTAGCCGAAGATACTCAGTCCCACAATGTGATATGTGGCAAGCCTATCGCCAACCGGGCACTTTCCAATCCCGGGCAATATTGTTTTTATCAGAAAACTGAAAAAAAAAACACATTTTCTTAGTTGCCCGACCTGGGAATCGAACCCGGGACCTCATGTGGTCAACTCCGACACCGGACCACTAAACTACAGGGCGATTAATATATATCATTATATAAAAGGTTTTAAGAAAAAAATAAGTATACCTAATAAGTAAAATAGAAGAATTTTTAGTGATTATTTTATGTTTTTTATAATGCTCCATTTTACAATTACTCTTAAATAATACCGTGATACCTGCATGTGAGACTATTTTAGTAGAAAGTTTTTGCACGCTCCTTGCAAGCGTTGCGGTTTGTATGTATGTAAAAAAGAAAAGGTAAAAGTGAATGGCTCAATCATCTAAGAAACAGATCACTGTCTGACTTAAGCTCATCACACATGGCTAAGATACTATAATAGATGCCTTAATATAATATATCTTAAAGCAAATTTCAGAAATCGCTCACCATACAAATCGTATGAACCATCAGTATTTTTGGGAGTACATGCAAGCTACACTGACGAACTAAGAAATTGTATTGAAAGGCATATCCATTTTAATTCGTGAGCAGTACGTATGAAGAAAGGTGAAAATTTTTGAGTGCAAAAACCATTTCTTACTAAAATAATAACCTACTAAGATTTATAAATATAGTTAATAATTTAATATTTTAATAATTCTTTACAAAATTCTGAAATAATATTCTAAAAATAATAATAAGTCAGTTCGTATATCGAAAAACTGCATTATTTTGTACAGACTTCCTAAAAGGAGGAGGTTATCAATTCGCCCGTGTGTTTTGTTTTCATACTTGTTACTTTAAAATTTGTAAACTTTAAAATTTATGGACCGATTTTGAAAACTCCTTTTGTGTTCAGGCGGGCAAGTATACCCAAGGATTAAATGGATACGCCTTTTAAGACAATTGTTCGTTTTTCAGCGTAGCTTGCAATTACATACAGAAATACAGAGTTATACTACTTAGCAATGAAATAAAATCATTTTAAGGGTAAATTTTAAACCTTGTCATCTAATTCGGTACGATAAAACAGTATAAAATGGGTTTATTTCTATAGTTTCACAATATAATATAAATATAACCTACAAAATGTATTTTAGACAGTAATAGGAGCGTTTACTTATACGCGCAGCGACACATTTCCTTTCCAATGGCGTTTCTATAAAAATTATTAAGATATGTGTATCTCAATCTCAGGAAACATGGACTCCAATTATAAGGTCTGGTGTAAACCGTAGGAGTAAAACCACGGGCAACAGGTAGTAAAGATATAATGTAATTACGAGAACTGTTAACTTCTCACTGACTTTCCCCTAGAGGCGTAAACTATATCTCTAGCGAAATAATCTATTTCTATACTTATCCATTTGCGAAATTTTATTACAGTTCTTAACTACGTAATAACCATTAAACATACTTTGTATGTCGCAAGTAATGGCGGGAAACAAATTATATTGAATTATGGCAAATATAAAGCAACTTTGTTGAAGCATTTATCGAAATAACTAACATTAAGCCAAAAGTTTCGGACAAGGAGACATTAAAACTTGATCGTTGTCTGCCAAGCACGTAAATTATACGTGATGGACTAGTTTAGAGTTTTTAGGGTTCCGAATTAAAATATACTAACTGTCATATTCAAAAAACACGTTCGCATTCGTGATAAAACAACGACTCATCTCAAAATTTTGGGAAAATGAGTTTTAGTAAAATACCGACCCAAAAGAGCAAGCTTCACTACCTAGGCTGAAAAAAACTTCTGTTTTCTTCAAGCAATAAGGAGTAACACTTATTTGATTAGATTTTATGGTGGTTTGAAAAAATGTATCGCCTACTAAAAATAGTATTGGTCTATTGCCGAAGGTTAGTAATTATGAATTCGGTCGTTATTTTATTACGAGTGCGACGTACAATGATAGTAGCGGCTTATTCATGTGGCGGAATGGCAACGCCACATGAATAAGCCGCTACTATCATCTTTGGTGTCTATAGGCGGTGACTTCTCCTTCCATTAGTCATTAGTCATTAGATGAGAGCCATTAGTCTGCGCGACAATTTGAAATGGTCTCAAATAGAGATACTGCTCTTAAAATTATGTGCGATAGCTCATTGGACCCGGAATAACGCCTAGAAAAGTGTACTAAGAGCGTGTATTAGCACATAAAAAATTGCAAAAGTTATAAACAATTAAAGATGAAAAAATAGCATTTCGTTTTTTGCCAATATTTCATAAATTATTAATATTTAAGTCGCATTTCAAAAAAATATTCAAAAAGAAGAGGAAATTTGCAACATTACGTGGATTTTTCAGTTTTTGTTCAAGTACAATAATTATTATAAGCAAAGTATGAATATTTATTTAAACTTTTATGGCATGATATTGTTAAGTATGCATATAGAAAAGGCTCCACGAAGCAAAAAAATTTTACGATAATTATTTTTTTTTTTTTTCATTTACAATTAAGACGGAATTACGAGAAAATTTTGTTAGTTAAAAATCGTTTAACTTGTTGAAAAATTAATTATAAGTAAAATTTCCAACGGAAATAAATTACTTATAGTGTCCAGAATATATCATAATTTTTTCAAATTTAAAAAAGAATATTCAATACCTTAAATAAATTAATTTATGTGTCGTACCTACTCGCTTTTGAGGCCAAGCGCGCAACCTAAAAATGTTGTGCGGAGACCCATTTTCAGCGTTAAATTAAAATTATAAATAATTAAAATAGAGTTCCGGAAGCAAGAGTTTTTTATTGCAAATTTTCTTTTCTTTTCGAATCTTTTCTTGAAATTTCTTAAATATTAATAGTTTATGAAATATTGGCAAAAAACCAAATGAGATTTGTTTTTCATCTTTAATTGTTTATAACTTTTGCAATTTTTATGTGCTAATACACGCTTTTAGCACATTTTTTAGGAGTCATTCCGGATCCAATGAGCTATCGCATATAATTTTAATAGCAGTATCTCGATTTTAGAGTATTTTCAACTTGTCACGCAGACTACATCTCCTTATTTGTTATCTTATGATATAAAAATAAAATAAAATCACTTTCTAACGTTACCTAAAGAAAACCAAGAGAAAATCTGTATGTGTGAAAATATTCATCTATAAACGTGCTAAGTTCACTAACCTATAGGTCAGTAGGGCGTATAGTATGAGTTAATAACTCCTAGCTAAAATAATATTACTTATTGTCTCATGACTTAAAATTATACCTAATATGAGACATTAAATCATAATTGACCGCCCCGTTGGTAGCGTGGTTAGCGAAACTAACTACGAATCGATGGGGCTCGGGTTCGATTCTCGACAGGGACAAACATTTGTGTGATGAGCATAGATGTTTGTATTTCTGGGTTTGGGTGTTTCTTATGTATTACGTAATACGATAACGCTTACCACTAGTCCCCCGTGTTGGTCCCGGCTCCTTTGGAAAATAGACTATCTGCCGCTCTGGCAGGCAGTTCGTAAGATGCGAACGATTGGCTATGCGAATCACTACCATCGTGGCTACTAGGTGGTAGAGTTTTGGATTGTCTCGCCCGGGTTTGGTACCACAGCATTACCTATTCCTACCGCAAAAGCGTCAGTGCTTGGCACTTTCATGTTCCAGTTTAGAGGGTAAGGTGGCCGATAAACTTATGGAAGTGGCATTAACACCTTGCCACTCGGATAGCAACGCACCATTGATACCTGTGGTATAGGCGACAATTGTCTCTTTCCATCAGAAAAAATAGTTGCGTAAAAATTTCTTACAAATTTATAAACTAACTAGCTGACCCGGAAAACATTATTTTGCCGTATAAATTAGGGGTTGATCGTAGAGGATGAAAATTTAGGGTTGTATGTATTTTAATGACAGTCATAAAAAATGAAAACAAAAAATTTTATCTAAAAAATAAAAAAAATGGGTGGGTAGGGTAGTCCTTAACATTTAGGGGGATGAAAAATAGATTCTGTTCCATTCTCAGACCTACCCGATATGCACACAAAATTTCATGAGAATCAATCCAGCCGTTTCGGAGGAGTTTAACTATAAACACCGTGACTCGAGAATTTTATATATTTGATTTTTTTGTTTGTTTGTTACAATTTAACTCAAAAACTACTCGACCAATTTTTTCAACTTTAAAAAGCTTCATTATGCGGGAGTGACATAGGCTACCTTTCACCTGACTGAGTAAGGGGAAGTTATGATTTTTGGTCACGCGAACGAAATCGCGATAAACTCCTAGTTTTGGATAAAAATGTAAAAGTTATAAACTTTTAGATATTTTTAGAACTTTAAGAAATTTTAAATATATAAATAGTAAATTATTATTTTTGATAATATTAATCACATTAAAATTAAATTAAAAATAAGAAGTAGGTAACTAGGTATTATAGCTACATAAATCAAAATTTACAAGTTTTTCAAAACTGCCTGTTTAAACTGATTTAATCTAACGGAAAATATTTTAATATTAATAAAATATTTGTTATAGATTCCTATCATATGCGGAGTCAGAAAACTGATAAAACGCATTTTTGAATTATCTGACCCGAGAATCGAACCCGGGACCTCATGCGGTCAACTCCGATACCGGATTACTTACAGATTATATATTATATAATACATAGTTACTATCGTAACAAGCGACCAAAGTAAGCAAAATTATTTACCTACTTGTGTTATGGGTGTTAATCAACGATACTAATACATAAAGATACATAAATAATTTTAATTAAACACCTAAAACCAGAAATATAAACATTTGTGTTAATCACACAAACCGTTGTCCCAGTCGAGAATCAAACCTACGGACCGTCGATTGCGTCACGGTGGCTAGCCACTCGAGTAACGTGCGGTCAGATAATTACGACTTTCTAACGGTATCGAAAGAAAATCACGAGGAAAATTGTGTTAAAATTTTCGTCTACAAACTTGTTAAGTTCATTAACCTGTAGGTCAGTAGGACGTACACAGGGTTCTCAACGATACTGTTAAAAACAGTAATATACTGTTTTTTACTATTTGTATTTTTTGTTCTTGAACAAAATAAAGTATACGAAATAATGTTTTCACCAACACAAATTCCTAACACTAAATGTTCAAGCTCTCATTGTAGTGCAGCCATTATAGTGTCTTTTTTATATCATAAGATAGCAAACAAGCAGATAGGTCTCTTGATGGATAGAGTCTATTCTATAGTATATTCTATATACATCATTATATATCATATATACATCATTATAGAGTATATTCTATAGACATCAAAGATGTTAATGGTGCGTTTCTATCATGTGGCGAGGACTAATGTCACATGCATAAGTTTACTGGCTACCTTACCCTCGAAACCGGAACACGTCAGTTTCTAGCACTGACGCTATTGCGGCAGGAATAGGTAAGACTGTGGTACCAGACCCGGGCGAGACAATGCAGAACTCTACTACCTAGTAGCCACGATAGTAGTGACGTGCATAGCCAATCTGTCGCCTTTTACGACCTGCGGGGCAGAACAGCAATTGACCTATTCTTCAAAGGAGCCCGGGAACCTTTGGTGTCTATAGACAATGGTTGATTCTTTCCATCAGGATACCAATCTGTTTGTTTGCTATCTTATAGAAAAAACGTATAAATCAACGCAATCAAAAGATATGATTATTTATGTCGCTTATTTTGCGATTTTTGCAATTTCAAAATGGAATCAAAGTCTGGGCACTTCCCGTTGATCTAGAACTGTGTAGCTAAGTAAGGTTACCCATAAATTTGTACGAAAGCCCTCATTATGCGAGAACAACTCGCACATGACCGGTTTTGAATACTGTTTATTTTTCTTCACGCCCGTATCCCCGAAGGCGTAGGCAGAGGTACAACAAGTGCACCCACGACTAGCCGAAGATACTTGGTTCCACAAATGTGATAGGTGGCAAGCCTATCGTCAACCGGGCACTTTTCAATCCCGGGCAACTTTGTATTTATCAGAAATCTGAAAAAACTCTTTTTTTATGTGCCCGACCCGGGAGTCGAACCCGGGACCTCATATGGTCAACGCCAACGCTGGACCACTAGACCACAGAGGCGACAATTTTTCTTCTCAGACCTGAATATACTTTATTTCCTGTAAAAAAGTTGGCAACCCTAGAGTTATGGTTGGTATGAGTTAATAACGCCTAGTTGTAATAATATTTCTGATGCTCGTATTCACTTGTGAGTTAAAATTACTCTACCACTTCTCGATCGAAAATTTACCTTCGGATCACTGGTTACGCAACCAGATTTCGAGATAATAGATAATAATCAAGATCATTTTTAGTTTTTAGCTTCTTATATGCGAAAACATGTAAATGGTATTTTGTTGTAATTTGTTATTTTTATGTAGTTTACACTTTGTGTTTCCCAAATAAATAAAAAAAAGAAATAAAAATAATCTGAAACTTTATTGAGAGACATTAAAAACAACAAAGAAAAATTTCTACACGCAGGATTTTTTTTGTTGTTTTTAAAGTTATTCAAGTTTTTCCAAGCACGGGGTGAGTGCTATAACACGAAAATAATTTATTGAGAGAGATAATCAACCCCTAGCTATGACTGCCTAATGGTCTAGGGGTTAGTCCCTCCCGGGTTCGATCCCGGGTTGGGTAAAATTGTTATTAAGGGTTTTTTCAGGTTTATCTCGAAAATCCAAAATTTCTGTAGTTTCTCGGAGTCTGGCGGGTGGTGTAACAACTTTATTTGCGAGATGGCCCATGTAGATATGGGTCATTAAAAAGGGCTTTCCGAAAAAACGAGGATGATTAGTAAGAGAAGTAAACCTTTTTAATGATTATTTTTATAGTGCATCAAAAACCACACTGAAATAATTTTGCTCCTATTAAACATATTTTATATCATAAGATCTATACATATAATAAAATCGTAGGAAAGTCAAAACTGTACATTGAATATTTTTTTAAAAGAATACTTGGGGCGTGATCTACAATCGATACCGAAGCCAAAAATATAGTTTAGAATTTTTGTCTGTTTGTCTGTTTATCTGTTTGTCTGTATGTATGTCCGGGGTAAACTCAAAAAGTACGGCATGGATTTATTTCAAATTTTGCATGAATATTACTAACAGGTCGGGTCAACATATAAGCTACATATTATCACGCTATCACCTACAGGGGAGGAGCAGTGCGGAGTAAACGAAGTCCGCGCGGACGAAGTCGCAGGCAACAGCTAGCAGCAAATAAAAGGATGGCTTTCCTGATGGGAAGAGAAACTATCGCCTATAGACACCAAAGACGCCACATGCATAAGTTACGTCTATACTATATATATTATAAATGGAAAAGTGTGTGTGTTTGTTTGTCTGTCATTCACGACAAACTGGAGCAACGAATTGACGTGATTTTTTTAAATGGATATAGTTGAAGGGATGGAGAGTGACATAGGCTACTTATTGTCTTTTTCTAACCCCCCACTTCCCTAAAATGAGAGGTGCAAGTTTGTATGGAGAATTCCGCAATATTCAAGGTAGAAAGCTAAAAATTGGTATGCGGATTATTTGCGACTAACAAAAAATCTTGCGTTATTTTTTTAGAAATCTGCCCCCAAATTAACGCGAGCGATGCCGCGGGCAAAAGCAAGTATATACTAGCTTTTGCCCGCGGCTATATTTTTAATGCTCATATTCGCTTAATTTGGGGGGTATAATAATATTATGGAAAATTATTTTAATGTGGTTTTTGGTACATTATAAAAACTTAAAATATTTATAGAAAATAATATATATTCGCCTACTGATTACGCTCAAGTTTTTCGCAAAGCATTTTATAATCACCCAGCATATTCAATCACTATTGTGTTTCGTATCTATAAAATAAATTAAAAAAACGCTATTTTATAAAAACACAAATACTGAGCGCGAGATTTGTAAGGTATTAAGTATCTTCACAGCGTATCCCCGAAGAGGTAGACAGAGGTAACAACATGTGCACCACGATTAGTCGAAGATACTTAAGTCCCATAATGTGATAGGTCCAACCTTTCCAAACTCGGGCAAAGTTGTTTTTATCAGAAAACTGAAAAAACGCATTTTTTGATTTGCCCGACTCAGGAATCGAACTCGGGACCTCATATGGTCAACGCCAACGCTAGATTACTATACCACAGGGGCGATTACTTACTACAATATAATAGGTACGACAAATAGTAAAACTACATGTATCTATCGCCGGATCTTTTCAATATGTGCCCGCGTTTTCAATCCGGTAGTAGCTTAATAAAAAACCGGCTAAGTGCGATTTGGATTCGCGCACGAAGGGTTCCGTACCATCGTCTATAGCAAACGACAAAAAAATCACTTTTGTTCTATGGAAAATACTTAAATACTCATTTTATTTCAATTATATATTTTTGAAGTGAATATATAATTAAATATTCTGTAAATATTTCAAGTGTCTATTAGTTGTCGTTATTAAGATCACGTTTTAAATTTAAAAAAAATCACGTTTGTTGTATGGGAGCTCTAATTAAATATTTATTTTATTCTGTTTTATTATTTGTTGTTATAGCGGCAATAGGAATACATAATCTGTGAAAATTTCAACTGTCTAGCTATCACGGTTCCTGAGATACAGCCTGGTGACAGACGGATAGACAGACAGAGGGGCGGACAGACAGACACCGAAGTGTTAGTAATAGGGTCCCGTTTTACTGTTTGTGTACGGAATTTAAAAAAATCAAGTGTGAGCGATATAGGCGGTAGAAGTAAAACTTTAAATTAAAAAACAGAGGGGGAGTGAGAGAGACAGAGTGTTAGTATCTGGTTGGCTTATAAATCTTATATATATATATATATATATATATATATATATATATATATATATATATATATATATATATATATATATATATATATATATATATATATATATATATATATATATATATATATATATATATATATATGAAGTGTAAGTTATTTGGGATCGTCATGACTCGAAACTAACTCAATAAAACGAAAATGCTACACGTTCAAGAAACAAACAAGAAAAATGTATTATAGTATTAGGCCGGCGAGAGAATGAGATTGAATACTTCACACAGCATTTTATATGTAAAATATCATCTACTAGCTGACCCGGCAAACGTTGTTTTGCCATTCATATTAGGAATTCATAGCCGACAAACAACGTGACACGTAATTTATATAAGTCTACGGGATTGTCCTTCCACGCAGCCAAAATGGCATTAAACTTTATATGGTGGTTAATTTTCCGCGCAATTTTCTTAATATTTTTTTTTTATAAGAACCTTCTCCTTACAATTACAAACACAATAAAAAAATTTACCAAAATTGGTCCAGCCAAGGAAAGTAGGGATTTATATATATATATATATATATATATATATATATATATATATATATATATATATATATATATATATATATATATATATATATATATATATGTTAGGTTTATGTTATGTATATAATATACAAAATGTATATTGTACATAACATTAGCATTTATTAGAAACGTTATAATGCAAAATCAATAATACTCGTGACGTAAATCATGTTAACATTTGATAGGTGTCTGCCACGAGCCTCACGTCAGATTAAATTTAATAACTCCACCAGAAATTGTGGCTTAAATTTCGCTCATGTAAAGTAATATAATTCTTGAATTAGTAATTACCAATTTACGTAACGAGTCAAACAAGCGTATGACGTATTTGGGAATAACTGTTGTTTTAAATATAGGTATTATCAAGTTATCCTTATAAAAAAAAACCGGCTGCGACCCAATTCGACAAAACATAACCATCTTTCTAGCACAGTTGGGTAAAACTTATATCTGTAGCCTTTGTCACACTCATTAAGCATTTAATAACATCTCCCAAGTTTAAATTCATCTAGCTATCTAGCCTACAGAATGTGTCAAAGTAATGTACCTACATCGATCAGAGTGCTAAGTGTGAGTTTTTCTATTCGCATTCGATGGAGAGCGCGTTTCGAGTTTACTAGGAATTTGTATGTGATTTATACAGCGCCACCTAGTGGTAAACTTGTTTCTCATTCTCTCAGCACTCTGAGTGCTAAGTGTGAGTTTTTCTTTTCGCATTCGATCGTGAGCTCGTTTGGAGTTACTAGGAATTTGTATGTGATTTGTACAGCGCCACCTAGTGGTAAACGTGAGAAACCAGTTTACCACTAGGTGGCGCTGTACAAATCACATACAAATTCCTAGTAAACTCGAAACGCGCTCACGATCGAATGCGAAAAGAAAAACTCACACTTAGCACTCTGAGTGCTAAGTGTGAGTTTTTTTTCGCATTCGATCCTGACAGCGCCACCTAGTGGTAAACTGGTTTCTCAAGTTTACCACTAGGTGGCGCTGTGCAAATCACATACAAATTCCTAATAAACTCCAAACGCGCTCACGATCGAATGCGAAAAGAAAACCTTACACTTAGCACTCAGATTGACATAAAATACATTCATAGTCTTTTAAAGTATAACTCTCCTAGCGATGTCGGATAAAAAAGCGGACAGCTATTTTGATGGAAAGAGTACTCTAAAAGTTGTCGGCGGTGTTATTTTATATCATACACCATCGGCTATAGACACCAAATATGCGTTACCAAACACGCAATATGCATTAGTTTCCCACTATCTGACCGATTGACGATTAGGTTTTCGTTTTCTAATAAATACTTAACCGTTATTACGTCGCAGCTATGAGCTACCTAACCTATCGCGATTTTTGCGAACACGTCAGCAGTAGAGACATAGGCGTATTTATATGAGGTCATTCAATAATAGGCGAAAATTTAACACAGCATTTGGTACGTCTAATCAAAGATATCCAGCTAAAAACAAACGTCATTCAAGGCTTTAAAACTTTTTGTATTGTATGAAATTTTATTCATATACGAAATTTTATTCATACAAATCAAAAAGTTTTACACCCTTGAATGACATCTGTTTTTAGCTGGATATCTTTGATTAGACGTACCGAATACGGGGTTAAAATATTTTCACCTATTATGGAATGATCCTATCTATATAAAGAAGGGTCGGGTAGGCCATGCCCACCCCAGGATGTTGGGTAACCGATTTGAAACTCTAGGCTTTCTAAAAAACTTCACACAAACATTATTGAAATCATATAATTATCTAGGTACAACCGAGAAATCTATGTATGATAACCGTAATCTTTTAGTTATATGACAAAAAATATACAATTTTATACAGAATCCTCGGTATGCGAGTCCATCTCGCAAATGAGCAAACTGCTTAGCTCAGCATCGCTTTGGAGTCGAGACACCCCGTAATACACAGAGAGAAGAGTTTCTCCCTAGATAATGCCAGCAGAACAATTTTATTTCTAATTTGTGGCTACAATTGCCATGTTTCTATGTTTTTCCTTTTTTTATAAATTCATTAGTAACAGACAATGGTAACCGAAATTTGAATCGGTAAAAACCCAAATAATTGGCCCGGTTTCCCGTTGTGTTCAAACATCCAGCAAACTAATTGGACAAGATCATATTATTATTTTATAGTATATGATAGCAATTACGCAGATGGAAAGAGTCAACCATTGCCTATAAACACTAAAGGTGCTAATGGTGCGTTGCTATCTTTCGGCGAGGTCTTATGCCACGTGCATAAGTTTACTGGCTACCTTACCCTCCAAACTGGAATACGACAGTGACAAGCACTGACGCTATTGCAGCAGGAATAGGTAAGGCGGGCGAGACAAAGCAGAATTCTGCCACTTAATATCCACGATGTTAGTGACTCGTATAGCCAATCGGTCGCCTTTTACGACCTTGCTGGCAGAACGGCAGTTGGCCTATTCTTTAAAAGAGCCCGGGACCAACACTGAGAATAAAAGGTAAACATAGGAAGGCAGCGAAAGCCTTTTTTAATCTATAAAAAAAGTAATGACATTGATTTAGTTTTGGAGGAAGAAACAGGGGCAACGAAACGTGTTTTTGCAATCAGTATTATCAGGTCAGGCTGCAGTTGTGTCTATCGTAATCTACGGAGCGAGAGATTAATAGATTTTATAAATACCTATTTTTTAATTCCTTTGCCTTTTAGTGTTCCCGCGAGTGAACCCGCGGGCAAAAGCTATGTCTTATTAAAATTTATTTATGTGTAAATTATTTTCATGTTAGAGTGCTATTTACTTATCACTTACATAGCAATTATGCAAATGAATTTTCAATTAATTTAGTTTTGTACTTTGGACGCATTGAAATTCAAAACACCTCTTGATGTTGGATTGAATGATTGAAATTATAATGAAACTGAACTTTTCCCTATTTAGTTATGGAAATAACTAGTTTAAATCTATTACATATAACGAAGATAATGTAGACCACCTTATCTCGTGGTTTAGGGGTTAATCTGTTCGGCTCAGATCATGAGGTCTCATTTCCGGGTCAGGCAATTGTACATAGTATTGGAACATTTTCGGGGCTTTTCACGAAAATTCAAAATCTCAGTAACAGCTCGGTGTCTGGCGGATGGCGTGTTGTCACTAGCGATGGGAATTATAGCTACTTTTATTTCACTATCACGTCGTGAAGTTGTTTGTTTGTTATCACTGTTATATCACGGGTGATAAATCACGACCGTTATATTTTATTAGTGACGATTATTGCCACAGTGGGTGCAATTTGTTCCGTACGTTCCGTTTGTATCACCGTACAGTGATTACTATTTATAAGTGATTAGTAAAGTGAAATAACATATTAAACATATTCTCTCTTCTAGCTGGTGGCACGGTGTTGCTCAAATGTTGTTGCTTTGTCTCTTTCGCACGATGGATTTCTGCGTATCATAAGCATAAATAATAGCTTCGCCCACATGAAATGAAATCACGCTCACGTTATATACATATAACAGACGGTTTCGATACATATAACTGGTGTGACACGTGAACTATTTTATACGAGTGATATAACCAGTGATACGTGAAATGTGCCATGCTTAGTTGTCACCCCCGTGCTTCAGATGCTCACGTAAAGCTGTCCTTATAAGAAAAGTAATTTAAAAAATTAAACCGTCTAAATATCGTGTCTACTATATCTATATTTCAAAACTGTTGAATTGATTTCGATGAACCTTGGATCGTTCCCTAAGTTAGAGTATACATAATTTAAATCAAGAGGAATCATCTCGATGTGGCTCCCGAGAAATTCGTGGACATACACATAAACATATTATACACGTACACACACACACTTTCAAAATTTAGTACACGCGCTTGGACGCCTAAATAGATAATCATACTCAAATATTATCCAATCCTAACAATATTACATACATATCTACATGTCAAACTAAAAACTTTCGTTAATTCGTCTGTTGAAAATATGACTTTAACCATTTAAAAGTTAAAGGATGATCAACAAAAACAAAGCAATATTAGATGTCATTCACAAATTAAATGGATTTTTGTTTTTTAATACTCGTTTTTTTTTAGGAAAACGCCTAGATTTAATTGTTTATACAGCCTTGTGGATTTTTATACTCATACATTCCTTTTTTGCGTTTTATATAATACTTTATTAAACACTATTTGCCCTACATATCAGATATTTTTCTAACTTGTCCCGTTTGCCATAAATAAAACAAAGTGTTGGACTTCATGGCAGCATAGACAGGTCGTTGTTTGTTTTAAAATAAGAAAAAGTATATAACTTTGAGAAGTTCGTGACTAATGTAGTGTCTTCTATTTTAAATGCACTGTGTCCAATAAATATTAATATGGGCTTATTGTACATTAAAAAAACGGTTCAGGTTATAATCTTGTAAAACTTTGTGTCAACTGCAACAATCTCCTTTAAATTTTTTAACAGTAATCGACTCCCACCTCCTATGTCTTAGAAAATGAGCAAAGTATTTTCCAAGCACGGGAAAGTCAGTAAAACAAATCTGGCCGCAATTAGACATGCCTTTCTAATTAGTAATTACGTCGCGTCGGCTGGCAAACGATAGCATGCTCAGATAACAACTCGCATTAATTATATTGATTTAATACTTTGCAATAAGTGATAAGTAAATATTAATTTCGCTAACGGATTGACGAGGCTTTTATATTGATTAGTTTTAGATGAGACATCCTCCAATATAGATCACTAGCGACCCGCTGCAGCCCACTGTGTTATTAGTTATTGTGAATCCCATAGGAATAAAACACTTTTCCGGGATAAAATGTTGTCTATGTAAATAAAAAATAAAATACAAATAGGAATATACAATTTGTATACTCACTAATTTTTGTTAAAAAATGTTAAAATGTTATTACTCAATATTATATTAGTATATCCGTTTAAGTATAAGTATATTATATTAGTATGTTTTATTCATAGTAGTATTTATGTATTATTACTTATATAATTATTTAAATATGTATTCTTATTTAAATTTTATATACTTATCTATATTTTCTTTGTACCTACACACTACTATTTCTGTTAGCCCAAAGGTTGACTGGGAGAGAATGCAACTAGCATTAAGTCCGCCTTTTGTACAATTTTACTTATGTAAGTGTACAATAAAGTATAAATAAATAAGTAAGTAAATCAATACTTTCGTATTTCTTACTATACTTATATAATGTTTTTTAGCACTGATGTCGTGTTAGGAAAAACAAAATAAAAATTGGTAAAGTGCGTGTCGGGCCACGATCACGATAATGCAGACTAAGGAGAAAGATTTTATAGTTTCATACTATGAACATTTAAGCTATTCAACGTCTATGTCAAATATAATATCCGTACTACAGGTTCACCGCCTATAAAAAAAGTATCTTCTTTTTTTTATAGGCACAGACGGACAAAGCGAAACAATAAGGGTTCCTAGCAGTGTCAGCAGACGTACAGTACTTATTGTACGCGTACCATAATTTCATGAATTTTTAGACCCTCAATCCTAAGCGTACAATCTTCACAAAAAGTACGAATGATAACAATTTTCTATATCAAAAAATTATAAAACTATTTTTTTAAACATAATATATTATTTCGCCATGAATGCTGGTAAATGTTTCCTGCTATCAATCGCTCTATGACTGTCACAAACCTACACCCCCCCCCCCCCCGTTACAACTTCATCGTTTACTTACATTTACATATACATTTCCAATAAATAATGTGTTAAAATAGAAATTAAATATTACTTTATTATTGTACAATTATTTTCTTGAAAAGTACAATAATTGTACGTCTCTGGCTCGATAATAATTTATTGCGGATCTGCTAACACTGGTTCCTAGTTTACTTCAGAACCCTAAAAAAGATAAGGCGGTGGTACCGAATCCAGACAAAACTTGCGCAGTTCTCTGTTGCAAGTTGCAATTCGGAAATCACTATTAGTTTCGTTACCGTTTACAGCGGAATAGTAAATGGATTTGCCGATACAAAAGGCTGTACCCGAAGGTCGAATAGCTGCGCAATGGCATTTCACGCTAATGCCAAAGCCACAACCCACGGGCTCGACTTCCTAAATACCAGATATCTAATGTTTACTACCAAACCATGCTATTATAACCCTAAGTCCATCAACATAAAGGTTCTTGTTCTTTACCGATATCACGTCATTATAATTTTACCATCTTGGTATTTTAATATTGACCTTTATATTAAGTTTATAGCACCAGGAGATAAAGATATGAGGAATGAGGATATCTACAGGCTGTGTCCTCAGTCCTGCGTTCAACGTGATCACTAATCATACGCCCAATTTTGGGTGATCTTAGCAAAGTCGATAGTACTGTTACATACTCGGGTTCGTACTTGTAAGAAAACACCACTTATATTAAATCCGTGTATTTACACAACATAACACAACGTAATACTAAAATACACTTTACACACTATTCACTCGCTGTATTATCCCTGAACTTAGAACACTACACAATAAAACACTTCCCGCTTCGCACTTGGTCACTTGATGTATCGCTCTCGATCGTTTGATAAAAACTGCCTTGTGTTTGTCAACACCGTTGTATTTATAGGCAGGGTAAAGTCCTAGCTGGATCCAGAAAAATCTAAATGTATCGGGAAACAATGAATCACTTCTTATCGTAAACATGTTATGAGTCATAACTCCTAGTACACGCCACTTTCAACCTTATGCCATATTCCACAAAGTCCATTATGGCATAGCCTAGGTGAACTATTTGTTTTCAATAGGAGTAGCTATCTCTTTCTTTTATTTCTAGATAGTTAGCGCACGCGCTCCAACTCTACACGCTTCTAGATTATTCGTAACACTACCCCCCTCTTAGTTATGTTCGTCCCGAACATCATTACTTCCATTATATATGGCTAATCGATCAACATGAACAATCTTCATGGTCCCTCTTTACAACACGTAAACAAGCAGAGACCCGATTTGAAGCGTCAATCAAATCGTAGTGTTGAGGGCCCTTACACATTTTCTTACATATTATGCCACGTCGTAACATGGCACGACGTTATAACGTGTTAATATATTTGTAAGAGTCCTAAGCGCTTCGACTCGATTGACGCCTTGTTGCATCAATTGGACCGGCAGGTGACTTTCCGGATTCATCGACTATAGACACCAAAAATATGATGATGTAAAAAGTGATTTTATTTGATTCTAATAAGTTGTTAGTCATGAATGTAGTGCGTGTAATGTTTATTATATTCTACACTTTTTATCGTCGGCACTTGGTGAAACTCCATTTTAACACAATGTTTATTAACTGATAACACTTGTACTGTTTCACAATTATATTTAATACCCGACCGGTCTCGCTTACACAAGCATCCTTAGGATATTTACAGTTACTACTATTTACAGTTACTAAATATCCTGAGGATGCTTGTGAAAGCGAAACAGGTCGGAAATTAAATATAATTGTCTTATTGTGAAACAGTACATGTGTTATCAGTTAATAAATATTGTGTGATGTTTATTTTTATTATTTTTATTTATTTAAGATATATACACGATAGTAGGGTATTTAGCTTGTCGAATTTCGGCCACAGGCGATCGCTAGTATTTAATGAACACCTAAATCCAGAAACACAAACATCAATGCTCATTACACAAATGTTTGTCCCTGTTGGGAATCGAACCCCAGCCCCAGGTTTGCTAACCACTGATCCAAAACCAAGGTCAAAAACCAATTGATGTTGAAACCGATAAAATAGAAACTAACTTATTTTGGGGAGCCGGTTAAAAATTTTCTCTTTAAAAGTCAGTCAGCTTTTGTGGTGTCGCTGGTCGGTAGTCGGTACCACTGAAGAGCTTAGCCGTAAAACCAGCGTGCAGGAGTGCGCCAACGATTGTGTGTGTGTGTGTGTGTGACGTCACCACTCTTGTGGTCGTTAACATCACACAAGGATGTGAAAAAGGAAAATCTAAGCTAGGCAAGGTGTACTGCCTGGCGACAGAAGTCCATCTGAGAAGCGTTGAAACTTGTAATTATGGTGTTACAAGATAAATAACTGTAACAAGGTTTTACTTTTATTTTTTTTTATTTTTTTAATATTTTTTCTTGTAGATTGCTTGACCGCTACAGTCTTAAAGGTTAAAAGCTAATGACCGTTCTTTTATTAAGACTAAAGGTGAACTTTAATAAAACAATTCAATTGTGTTTGTTATGAGCGGAGGCACGTTAATAAGTCTCGATTGACATTTGAGAGGAGTGCAGCTGGTGCGACCCCGGGCCAGCCAGTAATTGGATACAATTGGCATGTGACCGCGGTGATGCCGCAGACACTATGTGGGTAATTGGGACGATGGGGGCGATGCTTTGCTATCATTATATATCATTAGATAGCAAACAAGCAGATGGCTCTCCAGATTAAAGGAAAAACCATCGCATATAGACACCAAAGAAGTTAATGGTGCGTTGCTATCCGTGTGGCGGGAGGAACATTGACGCTATTGCGGCAGGAATAGGTAACCCAAGCAGCAAACAAGCATCTTTAACATCAATAAAGCAGCTCATATAGAACTTAGAGTTCTATTGGAGACGTACAATGGTATAAGAAAATGATTTAATAGGTATAAGAGTCCTTTATGAGTTATTATACAGCCTAATGCTGTACAAGGCCTTTCTTAGAGTTTCGTGTAAGCTTTGGGCGCTATATCTGAATATTAATACATTCATGTACAGCTTTAAGTATTTGTAACTCATTAGGCTGATTTTCGTCCTTAAAGCTGTATATTTTGCTTGTTTTTGCTTGTATTTAGCTTGTTTCTGTATGCAATCACCGTTCTACAGCTAATATTTATAGCGTGATTGTAGACTGTTATGTAGATAATAGGCGGTGGTACCATATATCCGGGGGAGATGTTGCGGAACTCTACTACCTAGCCAACACGATGGTAGTGACATCTGTAGCCAATCGTTCGTCTTTTACCAACTGCATGGAAGAATGGCAGATGGTCTGTTCTTCAAAGATAGCCTGGACTCACACGGGGAATTTATTAGTATGGGATAACATGTATCATGTAACATGTCATCGTTATAATCGTTCATACAAACTTTCATACAAATTCAACCTCTAAGGGGCTGAAATAGGTGAACTATCCCTTAGGGGTTGATTTAAAAAAAATCTATTTGACTCCATGCTAAATTTCACTAAAATCGGTTCATAGGAACAGTAGTTAAAGCGTAACAGACAGACATACTTTCGCATTAATAATATTCAGTATAGCAGATGGCTATCTTCAATCAATCTTGTACAGTATTTCCTATATTATCCACTGGTTGTCTGGTAGAGATCGCAAATATGCGATAAGGCCGCCAGATTGTACATTTTTAGATTATATCAATAAAACTGTAAATCCATGTGTTTTGTATGTTTTGATGTGTAATAAAGTATATTGTATTGTATCTTGATGGAAGGAGATAACCTGGATGGGGATGTAATGTCGTTTGCGTGGGTTTACCAACTCCGTATTCATAATGACAGTAGTAATCTCAAACGTTATGGTGGAAAGAATACATAAGGCGACGGCACTATATTCGACCTAGACGCTGAGGAACTCCACCACCTAGTAGCCACGATGGCTATGACACGTTCGTCTAATCGTTCAACTTTTGCAACCTGCCTAGCAGGCATAGGATCTGTTCTTTAAAACGAAAAGGTAATACAGAGTAAATAAAACATAAGGATTGCGAAAGTCGATCTGAATATTTTGCGTAGTTAAAACTTAAAATACAACAAGTCGCTTAAGCTATATGCGTGTATTAAAACTTAAGGCATTTAGTTTCAGCCCCCATTGGTCAAGTGATGAACGAACTCAACTACGCCACCAATGGGGCTCGGGTACGATTCCTAATAAGGGTTGCGTGTTTATTAATTGTATTTCAGTATTTATATACATATGTTTTTCTATGTATAAGGTTCATTAACTGGTACCCATACCACAAGCAAATAATATGGTTACATTGGCGTTAGGTTAATTCGCTTAATTTGTCTACCAATATTTATTATTTTTTTATTATTATAGATATACTTTCTACCATTATCCTCTTATTTGAACAGTCGGGTAAAAAGCAACTCGCTTTGACTGTATGTGTTTTATGGCGTTGTTCGCCGCCTCTCCAGTGTTTCTGGCATTGCAAGAAATTTCGCAGAAACATTTTATAAAAATGCCTTTTAATTTAGTTGGAATCTGGGCTCGCAATAAATTCAGTAAAATTCATCCTGAATTCCCTGAGTTTTGAGGAAAAAGTTCCGGAATTTTTCACATTTAACAACCGGCGCGCTGTGTAATGGGGATGAAAGGGAGGAGAAACTGGGGAGAAACGGGGGAAGGCAGAAGGGGAGTGGAAGGATGACTTGTAGTTTTGACATGTACAGTGATGTATGTTAGCTTTATATTTATAGAAAGTACACTCAAGGGCATTAACACATTTCAGCAAAGTATAAAATAAATAAATCGACGGGTCCCACGTAAGTTGTCGTAACTTAAAAAATGCGATTTTTGTTTTACCTATAAAAATGAATCCACATTTATAGATATTTTAATAACACAAAGAATAAAAATGATATTTCTATTGGAAATTGGATTTTTCTGATAGAAATTTCAGTTTTATTCTTCGTTTTAATAAAATATTTATAAAAATGGAGTCGTTTTCATAAGTAAAACAAAAATCGCATTTTTTAAGTTACAATAACTTACGTAGGACCCATCGAAATATTGTCTTCATCTTTAATGTCTAAAGATGGCGAATCTGATATCCTCAGGCAAGCTGTTTCTTTTCTCTTCAACCGACATCCCAAAAGGAAGAGATAAACAATTGGGTATTTCTGTCGCGGGCTCAGAGCCAGAGGCGTAGCTACCATCGTAACTGCCTTATTAATTATACGGGGCCCCCGGGCCACGGGGGCCCGTATAATTGATACAGCAGTTACGGCTATATTTGCTACTATAGTATATTCACTAATACTATAGTAGCAAATATAGGAAAGACGGTGGTACCAAAACTTCCGAGTCCAGTACAATAATGCGTTCAGGGTGCTGATGGGACTACCTCGTTTCTGTAGTGCATCGGGGATGTTCGCAACAGCGTGTGTAGATTGTTTTCATACTACGATACGCAAAAAATGTGGGTCCCTGGTGCGCAGATTGCGAGGGGCCACCAACAGCATCCTGAATTTAATCGTAAGCAGATTAGACTGCAGGTATGTGGGTCATTGCTGTGCGATTTCCAATGGGATGGCGCAGCAATGATTCACATCACAAACTATTACTGATAAGTACTAATATAGTAATTAAGTTCATGTGTATACTAACAAATATGAGTCTGGTTACTTGAAATAAATGTTTATTATTATTATTATATTATTATTATTAAAACCCAGGCAAAACGTTGTAGAACTCTACCAATAAATGGTCGCAATGGTAGTGACACGTATAGTCAATCGCTCATATTTTACAAAGTGCCTGGAATAATAGCACATGGTATTTCCTTCAAATAGGTTCCAATCTGTTATATGAAAAGGTATGAACTAAAAAAAGTATCTTCATGCCCATACTCCGAAGAGGTAGGCAGAAGTACAAGTGCACCCACGATTAGCCGAAGATACTTAGTCCCATAAGTGAAAGGTGGCAAAGCTATCGTCAACCGAGCAAAATTTCGGGGCTGGATAAGTCCAACCCCGAAATTTTGTTTTGCAACGTTGTTTTTACCAGAAAACTGAAATAACACATTTTGAATTGCTCGATCCGGAAGCGTTGACCTCATGCGGTCAACGCCGATACAAAGGGTCAGGTATGACCTAAATTATTTTTACTAATTAATTAGGTATAAACTTTTAATTTATACTAATCGGGTGTGAACTGACATAAATATGGTAGGATAAATTTGCTAGATGGTGGTGTGGAGTTCTGCAACGTCTCGCTCAGGTTTGATATTACCACCTTACCTGTTCTTGCTGCAATAGCGTTAGTGCTTGTAATAGTGGAAAAACTTATAAAAAAGTGTTTTTTCAGGTTTCTGAGAAACACAAAGTTGCCCGGGATTGGAAAGTGCCCGGTTGGCGATAGGCTTGTCACCTATCACATTTGTGGGACCAAGTATCTTCGGCTAATCGTGGGTGCACTTGTTGTACCTCTGCCTACCCCTTCGGGGATATGGGCGTGAAGACACTTACTTACTTAAAAAAAAACGAACGATTTCGACACGACAGGACTTGAGCCTGCGACCTTTCCTCTAGCTAGGACAATTTAACCAACTATGCCAGTGTCCACTAGTTCAAAGTGGTGAAATTCTTCTTTCTTTGTAATCGATTCCGTTGATTTTAATGATCGTTAGATATACAAACGTATATCCTACTATAGTAAAAAGAAAAACACATTTATATCAGTCGCCTTTTGGTCAAATTAAATCCGTACCATGTGCTATTCCAGGTCATCATCTACATGTGTGTCAAAGAACACTGGTGAAAACCCATACATCGTTAGCTTTAGTACCTTTAACATTACATTTAACTTTAATATATTCCTTAAGATTCGATATCAACTTCTTAACTTATCCGCCTTTAGAGACAAATTAAGCTTAGGAAATAATAGCTAAACAAAGTTGGAAAACATTTAATTCTTTCCTTAGTAGTCTGTGTTTAGGATTTAACTTGTCATTGGGTGCCAATGTTAATCACAGAAATCTAAATTAGAATGACAGAAGTCTGAGCTAAGATTTTGCCAAGACACTTTATAAATACTTAAAATAAAAACGGTAATTAATTTTGAACTATTCTTTGGTACAAACACGGAATTTTTTATTTGAGAATTATAATAAAAATTATGATATATAAACTAATTGATATTTTAATGTAAATGAAATTAAAGTTTTGTTCAATGGTAACACTTAAATATGATGATGATTGAAGTGAATCAAATTAAATTCTTAATATTTTTTATATTTTTTTTCTTAGTGATATATTTTACTTAATTATTTTAAAAACATAGAAAATTATTCTAGTTTATCTAATACTAGCTGTTGCCAGCGACTTCGTCCGCGCGGACTTCATTTACTCCGCACAGCACCTGGCCGCTAGGTGATAGCGTGATAATATGTAGCCTATATGTTGACCCGACCGGTTAGTAATACTCATGCAAAATTTGAAGTAATTCCATGCAGTACTTTTTGAGTTTACCCCGGTCGTACATACGACAAACAGACAAACAAACAAACAAACAGATAAACAGACAAACAGACAGAAATTCTAAAAACTATATTTTTGGCTTTGATATCGATCGTAGATCACGCCCCAAGTATTCTTTTAAAAAAATATTCAATGTACAGTTTTGACTTTCCTACGATTTTATTATATGTATAGAATAGATATAGCACTCCAAGAGACACGCAAAAGATGTTCAAACTCAAAATAGCCTGTGTTCTTTAAAGAAGGCACGAAGTTTGCCAGTTCATTTAGTAGATATATAAAACACATATTTTATATATCTACTAGATGATTTTATCAAGATAAACAAATTATTTGCTAATGATATGGGGGTCAACGATACTAATATATAGAAGTTCGTTTATAAATACTAAAATAAATTTAACAAACACCCAAACCCAAAAATATGAACATCACATAAATGATTCTGCCTACCGGAAATCGAATCCGAGCATCATAGATTACGTAGTCAAAGAAATGGGCGTTCCCTCGGTGGGTCAAGGTGGGGAACCCGTCCCACCTTGGTCACTGAATCGAAGTCAAAAATTTACTAAGTAAATTTTTTTTATTTATTGCTAAAATTCAAAATTATTGCACAAAACATTGATTCTATTCAGTGACACAACCTGCACGACATGAAATTATTGAAAGGGTCGTTCGGTACTTAAATAAATTCGAACATAATTCTATTACTCCGCTTGACCATAGACTGAACAGTAAAATCTCAAGTTTGACAACAGATTTTAACCTTAAACAAAATGGTATACACTTATGTGTGTCAACTGTCAACTTCAAGTGGATGGTAGTGTGTGTGTTTTTTATTTTTATAAATTTAATGTATTTCTAATACATATTATATAAAAACATTAGCTTTCTGTAGTCCTCCGCAATGTAAACTTGAACTTTTATTGTCTCGACCGGGTCTTTTACTATCACCTCACCCGTTCCTGCCGCAATAGCGTCAGTGTTTTTGTTGTGTTCCGGTTTGGAGGGTAAGGTAGCCGGTAAATTTTTGCAAGTGGCATCAAAACCTCGCAATACGGGTAGCAACGCACCATTATTTTTGGTGTCTATAGGCGATAGTTTCTCTATTCATCAAAAGATCCGTCTGCTTGTCTGCTATGTTTGTCTTGACTATATGTATAATCACATACATACATACATAAGAGATAGTCAAATTAATACCTACACACATATAATGTATATAAGTATTAAGTTGACAATATCTCTCTCTGTCTTAATTAAAGTGCTACAATAGTCCAAACAATGACGTCACGTCAGCAGAGATGACATAGTATGTGTCAGACGGAAGTGCCACCCCGGGCTCGCCTCCCACTTCCTGTCAGAGGTCGGGCCTTCGAATCCCGTATAAAGTAAACATTAATATATACGTGTATTCATGTGTAGGTATTGTAGACATATAATGTTTATATATCTACAATACTTACTATATATAATGTTATTACCTACGATATATAATGTTCGCAAACCATTCGACTAACAGGTCGAGTGGTTAGCGAACATCCTACGAATCGATGAGGTTTGATTCCTGTCATGGAAAAACATTCGTGTGATGAGCATAGATGTTTGTTTTCTGGGTTTGGATGTTTATTGTGTATGTAACACTATTTATATATGTATTTTTATGTATTAGTGTCGTTGACTAACACCCATAACACAAACAAATAATTTGCTTACTTTAGGATTACAAATATTCGGATAATTTGTCAAACGATAATTATTTGTTTACTAGCTGACCCGGCAAACGTTGTTCTGCCTTTTTAACCACTCTCATTTTTTTTCTATATTTTCTCACCTTTTAAACCTTCCCTGGACTTCAACAATTAATTCAAAACCAAAATTAGCCAAATCGCTTCAGCTGTTCTCAAGTTTTTGCGAGAGTAACGAACAGCAATTGATTTTTATATATATAGATTATTATATTTATTTATGCATGCCTCGTTTAAGAATTTCACAGTATTTGTACTTAACTAAAATATTATAAAAACCGTTTTGTTGCAGGTTAGGCAAAGTGTCAAACAAACCTCAAAAGACGTTCCGGTTTATTACGTTTTTCGGTAGTTTCTCGACTAGCAATCCGTGTGGTGGGTTGTTAATGCCACATGCATAAGTTAACTGGCTCATTACCCTCAAAACTGGGCTACGACAATGACATTCACGTAAATGCGGCAGGAAAAGGCAATGCGTGGGTACTTGACCAGAGGGGGTCATGCAGAACTCTACCACCTAGTAGCCACAACGGTTGTGACACGTATAGCCAACAATTCGCCTTTTTCGCACTGCCTGGTAGATTGGCAGATGATCCATCCTTCAAAGTGGACCCGGAACTTACTCCATGTTGGTACATGGAGTAATTTTAGTAAAAAAGGGTAGGTACAAAGTTTTTGTTTCACATGTTAATATACAGATTTGAAATGAGTTTTAATTCTATTATATGGCCAGTATACAACTGTATTTAATATTAATTTATTGTGAAAGTAACTTGAAACTCCTAACGTCAGAACCCATTAAAGGTTGAAGCTCTATAAAGCTTACATAACGAGTACATAGGATTTATATACCTCTCACGAACACGGCTCTGACCACACAGCTGTGAGTACTCTCACGATAAAACACCCCACACTCCTTCCATTACCTTTTAGGGATCTTCACTATTCTTAAACCCTTCAATGTAACGCTAGCCAATGATAATATCAACACTATTAAAAGTGACGCTATTTTAGAACATTGCGACGGGTAAATTATCTGGCCGACACTTTTGCTTTGGTTACAGCAAAATTTAGCGAAACTATTGTGGAAGTGTATATGTACAATATAGTCATCTTCGAATGAACTACCCAAATGTGGCTTTATTTATTTATATATGCATCAGATTCGTTCACCACGGAATTAAACTATCTGCCTATTTTCGTTTAAGCTTGCGAATTTAAACATTCTGGGTCAGTAAAATTCCTAGAATTATATTGAAGCCCAGCGATGTTATTTCTCAACTAGCAAATCACACGATAACACGGATGCTTCGGAGCTTATAGTGTGATATTATTTGCACAAAAATATTAGTTAGGCGCTGGTTTTGAAATAGTTTAAGCCAGATTACATCACTGGTGGCTTTATCCACCTATGCTGAGCAATCGTAGCAAATGGGTAAATGTTACATTATACACTATTTATTACACCCTTAAGTCCTTAACCCGTTAACCCCTAATTCGAAATAGTTATAAAAAAAATAAAGAATAGGTAATTGTGTTTAGCTTCCCCGACAATATGTGTATTAGTTAATATAACAGTGATTGTTTTCAAATCAAGCCTAAATATGTTTTCATAAGTTATGTGCTATTGTGTTGTCATTTATTATTATACTAGGCGAAGGTAGCAGTGAATTTTGAATATTTAGTGAAAAGTAACGTAAGTACAAAACATGTAAGTGCACCCACGATTAGCCGAAGATACTTACGGCCGGTTTCTGAAACGCAAATTAATGTTAACAAGCAATCACTAGGTGGTAGAGTTCTGCATTGGCTCGATCGGGTCTGCTACCACCACCTTACCTATTCCTGCCGCAAAGCGTCAGTGCTAGTCACTGTCGTATTCCGGTTTGGAGGGTACGGTAGCCGGTAAACTTATGCATGTGGCATTAGACTTCGCCAGAAGGTAGCAACGCATCATTAATATCTTTCGGGTCTATAGGCAATGGTTGAATCTTTCCATCAGGAGACCCATCTGCTTGTTTGCTATCTTATGATATAAAAAAAATATTCTGTGTTTAGATCATTTGCTTGTAAAAATTAAGTTAAACATAGATTAATTGATTGTAAAAATTAATTTGCGTTTCGGAAACCGGCCGTTAGTCCCACAATGTTATAGGTGGCAAGCCTATCGCCAAACGGGCACAAACCCGGGCAACGTTGATTTTATCAGAAAACTGAAAAAACACATTTTTGAATTGCCTTATCCAGGAATAAATGGCTTTTCGCCGTGTTGGTCCCGGTCTCCTTTGTAGAATAGGCCAACTGCCGTTCTGCCAGGCAGGTCGTAAAAGGCGACCGAATGGCTATCGAGTCACTACCATCGTGGCTACTAGGTGGTAGAGTTCTGCATTGTCTCGCCCGGGTCAGGTACCACCGCCTTGCCTATTCCTGCCGCAATAGCGTCAGTGCTTGTCGCTGTCGTGTTCCGGTTTGGAGGGTAAGGTAGCCGGTAAACTTATGCATGTGGCATTAGACCTCGCCACAAGATAGCAACGCACCATTAACATCTTTGGTGTCTATAGGCGATGGTTGACTCTTTCCATCAGGAGACCCATCTGCTTGTTTGCTATCTTATGATATAAAAAAAAAAAAAAAAAAAAATCGAACCCTGGACTTTTTATGGTCAGCGCCAACACCGGACTACTATATAAAATCGTATCGTGTCTAATAGTATCGTAATTCTTACTGGACCTGTGCTTTTATTGTCACTTTAAATTATAAATGCGACGTATTTATTGTTATTATCAACATTTTATTTACTAAGTATTATATATCTATGGTTAATAATAAGTCAAATAATAATTCATTAAAAGTATCAAAAACGACATTAAATATATTATTGTCCTTCTTTTTCCTATAAATTTGCTGTATCTTATTGATTGACGGTTCTTTTAAGAATAACTTTATATTAAATTGTGGAATGTATATAAATAACAATAATAATAACATTTTATTACTGTATTGTGATCACCGAAAGTAAAAAGCAAGATCGAGAACGCCACCATCGATCATGAAAATGTCTGATCGTCGTATCGTTAGATCTTTCCGCACTGATCACTCTCCGGCATGATTGAAGACGAGAACGCGGATTTTGAGGTAGGTACACATTAGTTATTATATTAGTGTTGCCTCGTGCTTTTAAAAATGTATTTTAAGCATTAACGAATATCGATTTCAGCCATGTTGGGGTAGTTGCGCTTGAGCACAAAATGGCCGACTTACCGTAACCCCGTGCCGTAACCTATAAGCTTTGAGTAATAAACCAACTTAATACTCAAAGCCTATAAGTATAAAGTATAGTAAAAATTTAGGTACTTAGATGATTTAACTAATTTTAGGATTTTTATTTATTTATACATTGTTTAAAATAACCGGTCCGATCCAAAAGAGGTACCTATACGGGGTTATATTTTTATCACCTGCCAAATTTAAATAGGTGGTTCAGACCATGAAAGTAAACACATTTTCTAAAGAAACATGGGTCGAAAAGTGAAAAAAAAATTCGACCCTCCCATAGAAAACTGCTCGATCACGTGGTCGATTTCGTATGGAAGGTCTGATTTTTTTTCACTTTTCGACCCGTGTTTCTTTGGGAAAGTTGTTTAATTTCATGGTCTGAACCACCTATTTAAATTTGGCAGGTGATAAAAAAATAACCCTGTATAGGTTGGTCAATGACATTACCAAAAAAATAAGAGATTAATTCTTCTTTTTTATGAAAATTAAAAATATCTACTTTAAAGTGTCTCATTTTAGTACTAAAATTGAGGAAATCAAACAGATATTTAGAAAATGTATCAATCAACAGAAAATGTAAGGCGATGATACAAAGCTCGCGCGAAACGTTAAACAACTCTACCAGATAATAATCAGGTTTGGGAAATCTTAAACAAATTTAAAATTTTGAATCAAAACTACGCAAAACTCATTTAAAAAGAAAACTGGGCAAAACGACTGGGAAAGATAAAATAGCTATAGAATTTATTTCTAAAGTTCATATACCCACTCGTATTATTATATATTTAACGTTTTCTTTGATACTGTTACGTACTCGGGTTCGCAATTGTAGGAAAACACCACTTATATTATGTCCGTGTATTTACACAACACAACACAACGTAATACTAAAATACCCTTTACACAATAGTCACTTGCTGTACTATCACTGAACTTAGAACACTACACAATAGAATAGTTCTCGCTTCGCACTTGGTCACTTGGTGTCAGAAGTGGGATTGTGAAATGCCACTTATTCCGAAGGGGGGTGTTACCACCAGGTCTCAGGCTGAGACACAGAGGGTGTCAGAGGACACTGAGATGCGTGCTAGTGATGAATCTGCAAGTGTTGCCAGCACGTCACTATCGTCGAGTGCAGCGCCTACTGATCTCTCTGTTATACATCATATATACAACAACAGCTACGGGAACAACTTCAGCAACATCAACAGGAACAGCAACAGCAACAACGAAAGCTACAGGAACAACAACTGCAACTACAGGAACAGCAACAAAAAACGCTGCGTGAACAACTTCAGCAACAACAGCAACAGCTCAAGGAACATTTATCTGGTTTTGACGATAAATTGACTGTTATTTTGGCGCAGCAAGACCAGTTAAAAAGCGATGTGGGCCTCGTCAAGCGCGACATGAAGAGTGTTGAGAAGAGGGTTGACCACTTTGAGGCCAGCTGCGACAAAATAACTGAAAATGTGGACCAACTGGAAAGGGAGGTCATGAAAATGAAGATCACGGGAGTTAAGTCAGGAGCTACCATTACAAGCTGCTCTCACCAGGTGGGTCCTCGGGTAAAGGTACCCACTTATGATGGTCTTACATCATGGAGTGCCTACCGGACCCAGTTTGAAATAGCAGCGAAGGCCAGTGGTTGGACAGATGAACATTGCCTAACGGCCTTGAGTACGGCGTTACGGGGACAGGCGCTCTCTGTGTTGGATGCAATGCCTAAAGAGTATCAGTTCGCTGATTTGATGGAGGCATTGGAAGCTCGCTATGGTGAGCGTCACTTGGAGCATGTTTTCTGTGCCCAATTAAAGGACCGTGTACAGAGGAGCGGCGAGGGACTTCAACAATGGGCCGTGGAAATTGAGAAGCTTGTGAGGAAGGCGTATCCTTCGGCCGACGCTAACACAGTGAACAATACTATTGTCCAGGCGTTTATTGATGGAATTAGAGACCTGGAAGTGCGTGCTGCTGTTCGCCTTCAGCACCACGTGACAATGAAGGAGGCTTTGGCTCATGCGCTGGAGGTAGAAGCTGTTCGCCACGAACCTCGAGCACATAAAGTACGTGAGGTTACAGAAGTTGTGGCTCAAACAAAGGAAGTGGAACCTAGAAGACTGGGCCCCATGTGTTATGCCTGCGGGAAACGTGGGCACATTAGAGTCAACTGCCCCACCAAACCAACGGGTGCAGTTAATTGGCGACAGCAAGCGGCCGGAAGCTCAGCAGCTGAAGAGAGCAGGCAGGTCAACCAGCCTGTTCATCCAGCCCAGGGAAACGAGTAACAGCCAGGATCAAGGGGCGGGTGCTGGCTGATCGAAAAACAGCCCCAAAAGTTGTCATATCCCAGGTGTGCGACGGCAACAGTTTATCCATTAAGGGACTGGTTAATGGCAAGAACTGCAGCTTAACGCTGGACACTGGAGCTACACGAACTGTGGTGCGACCAGAAGTAGCTAACAATGGCAACCTGAGATTGAGGAATTTTGGGAAAAGCAAGCTTCTGTCTGTCACAGGTCAGCCAATACCCGTCTTCGGTGAAGCATCTGTAGTGATGCAAATAGGCGACGAGTATTACACTCACGACGTCGTAGTGGCCGATATTATGGATGACTGTGTACTTGGTTTAGACTTCATGAAGAAGAATGCCTGCAAGATTGATTGCAAAACAGGAGTTTTCTTATGTGGGCTAGTAGAAATTTTCATGGATGGGGGATCAAAAGGAAAGGTAACAGTGGCTAGAAGAACCATCTTACCTTCAAGATCGAAGACATTGGTACGCGTGAAGTTACCAACCAGTTACAAGGGCCTGGGTAATAGGAGTGTGTTAATTGAAGACAATGGAGCAATTCCACACTGTATTACAGGCCGGAGTTTGGTTTGTGACAAGGGCTTGGCAGCGGTGCAGGTAGTCAACTTGAGTGACAGTGATGTGGTGCTTAAAGCAGGTGATGTTGTAGGACAAAGTGATGAAGTTATGACGTTAAGAAAACTGACATCAACAGGAAGTACAGCATCAAGAGACGTACCACAGGAACTTAAGGATTTGGTGAATAAGTGCAGCTACCTTACCGCGTCACAACGACAGCAGGCTAAGGATCTACTTTCGCGTTATGCCAACATTTTCTCTAAGACTGATAGAGATATAGGCAGAACATCTATAGTCAAACATAAGATTGACACTGGAAACGCGCAGCCTATAAAGCAGAAAGCTAGACGTGTCCCAATAGCCAAAGAAAAGGAGGTACAGGAGATGATAGATGAAATGAAAAGGAACGGAGTTATAGAGCAATCTTCTAGTCCATGGTGCTCTCCTGTAGTGTTGGTTAAGAAGAAAGATGGGTCTACACGTTTCTGCATCGACTATCGTCGGCTCAATGAAGTCACCAAAAAAAGACAGCTACCCATTGCCACGAATAGATGACACTTTGGACACTCTGGCAGGCATGTCTTGGTTCTCAACTTTAGATTTAAAATCTGGGTACTGGCAGGTTGAACTTAGCCCTAATGATAAAGAGAAGACAGCATTCTCCACAGGACAAGGATTATGGCAATTTAAAGTGATGCCGTTTGGATTATGCAATGCGCCGGCGACTTTTGAAAGATTAATGGAATGTGTTCTAGCAGGACTTGTAGGCGATGCCTGCTTAGTGTATTTAGATGACGTAATAGTCATAGGAAAAGATTTTCAACATCATATGTACCAACTGGAAAGGATTTTTAATAAAATACAAGCTGCAGGGCTAAAGTTGAACCCAAAGAAGTGTCACTTATTTCAAAAGGAAGTCAACTATCTGGGTCACGTGATATCACAAAACGGCGTACAGACAGATCCTGAAAAGGTTAGTGCAGTACAGAAGTGGCCAACACCCAGAGACAAGACCGAAGTTCGCGCATTTTTAGGACTATGCTCTTACTACAGACGTTTTGTGAAGGGATTTGCTGAAATAGCAAAACCGCTGCATAGACTCACTGAAGAAAAGAAGAGTTTCGATTGGAATGACATGTGCCAACAAGCTTTCGATGAACTTAAGAAGCGGTTGTGTGAGTCACCAATTTTGGGCTATCCTGATCGGAAAGGACAGTTCATCGTAGACACAGATGCAAGTAACACTGCCATTGGTGGTATATTATCACAGAAGCAAGGCGATCAAGAAGTTGTGATAGCTTACTTCAGCAAATCATTATCGCGGCCGGAACGAAACTATTGTGTTACAAGAAGAGAACTATTGGCAGTAGTAAAGACTCTTCGACACTTCAAGAAGTATCTGATTGGGCGACCCTTCAAGCTGCGTACCGACCATGCTGCTTTGAAGTGGTTGTTACAATTCAAGGACCCGGAAGGCCAAGTGGCTCGCTGGATTGAGCAATTGCAAGAGTTTGACTTTAACATAGAACACCGCAGTGGAAGGTCTCACTCGAATGCAGATGCGTTATCACGACGACCTTGTGCGGAAGATTGTAAACATTGTGTAAGGATGGAGACGAAGGAAATGGTTCAAGTACTGCGAGCTAAGCCTACGGATGACAGGTGGGAAACTGATGAGATGCGTGAGGCCCAGTACGAAGATAGAGATTTGCGGCCTCTAATAGATTGGAAGAAGCAAGACACAGGAAAGCCCGAATGGCAGGAGCTGGCTCCCTTCAGCGCTATTACGAAAAGTTATTGCACGCAGTGGGAAAGCCTTGTGTTGCAAAACGGCTTACTGTACCGTAAATGGGAAAAACCTTCAGGAAGAGAACATCATCTACAGTTGGTTGTACCAAGAAAACTTATCAAGGACGTACTACGTGAGCTGCATGATGGGGTTTCTGGGGGACATCTTGGAGTACGACGAACATTGGTAAAGGTACGAGAGCGTTTTTACTGGTTGAATTGCCGAGAAGATGTCGAGAATTGGTGCCGAAAATGTACGTCATGCTCAGCAGTGAAAGGTCCGCAGGTTAGAAGCCGAGGCAACCTTAGACTATACAACGTGGGAGTCCCCTGGGAAAGGATAGCGATTGACGTGGCTGGGCCATTTCCTAAGACAGATAACGGAAACAAGTATTTTATGGTCGTGATGGATTACTTCACGAAATGGCCGGAGGTGTTCGCAATCCCTAATCAGGAAGCCACGACGGTTGCTGAGAAATTAGTCAATGAGGTGATATGCAGATTTGGCGTTCCGCTGGAGATTCATTCCGATCAAGGCAGAAACTTTGAATCTAATGTATTCCAGGAAATGTGTAAATTATTAGGAGTGTACAAAACAAGAACTACACCTTATCACCCGCAATCTGATGGAATGGTCGAACGATTTAACCAAACTTTGGAAAGACACCTAGCCAAGCTGGTAGAAGATCACCAAAAGGACTGGGATAAATACATACCTCTGTTCTTACTGGCTTACCGAACAGCGGAACACGAAAGCATAAAAGTGACGCCAGCCTATGCCAACTTCGGCAGACAGTTACGTATACCAGCAGACTTAATGACTGGAGGCCCGCCACCGAATGCAGAGACCCAATTAAGTATACCGGGACATGTTGAAGACATTCGTGAGAGGTTACGCGATATACACTCGTTAATAAGTGAAAACGCATTGGAATCAAGTCAGCGGATGAAGACCAGATACGACCGAAACGCCAATCATCGAGGTTTTCAGGAAGGATCTCTTGTTTGGCTACATAATCCGGTTCGACGAAAAGGAAAATCACCTAAGTTACAGCGACGTTGGGATGGGCCATACAAAGTAATCACACGGATCAATGACGTAACCTACCGAGTGCAGAAGCAACCAAGAGGGACCATGAATATTGTTCATGTTGATCGATTAGCCATCTATAATGGAAGTAATGATGTTCGGGACGAACATAACTAAGAGGGGGGTAGTGTTACGAATAATCTAGAAGCGTGTGGAATTGGAGCTCGCGCGCGCTAATATTCTAGAAATAAAAGAAAGAGATAGCTACTCCTATTGACAAACAAATAGTTGACCGGGGCTATGCCATAATAGACTTTGTGGGATATGGCATAAGGTTGAAAGTAGCGTGTACTAGGATTTATGACTCATAACATGTTTACGATAAGAAGTGATTCATTGTTTCCCGATACATTTAGATTTTTCTGGATCCAGCTAGGGCTTTCCCCTGCCTATAAATACAGAGATGTTGACAAACACAAGGCAGTTTTTATCAAGCGATCGAGAGCGATACATCAAGTGAACAGTACGAAGTGAGAAGTGTTTTATTGTGTAGTGTTCTAAGTTCAGTGATAGTACAGCAAGTGAATATTGTGTAAAGGGTATTTTAGTATTACGTTGTGTTGTATTGTGTAAATACACGGATTTAATATAAGTGGTGTTTTTCTACAATTGCGAACCCGAGTACGTAACAATACCATAAAATATATGACGTAAGCCATAAAGTTGTCCTATTGTCCCTTTGGAGAATAAACCATCTGCGATTCTGCCAGGCAGTTCATAAAAGGCAGACAATTGGCTATGCCAGGGGTCGGAATCCTTTTGGATCGGAAGAGCCAAAAATTACAATTTAGTGAATTTTAACGTTATTAAAGAGCCACAAAAAATAAAAGCTAACAATAAGCAGTAAGAAACATCCAACGACGGCATCATTCAAGAACTTTTGACTCACTGACAGAAGTGTCGATGCGTGTCGAGAGGGGTGAAAATAATTGAGAAGAAACGCTACCTATTCTTCGTTAATAATTAAATTAATTAATATTTGCGTGTGGAACTAAAGAGCCGCAGCTTCACATCCAATAAAATGTGGCTCGCAGGTTGCCAGCCCCTGGGCTATACGAGTCACTACCTTCGTGACTAGGTTGTGGAATTTTGCTACGTCTCGTCCGGGTTTTAGAGCCTTATTCCTATCGCAATAGCGTCAATGATTGTCGCTGTTGTGTTCTGGTTCAGAGGGTAAGGTAGCCGGCAAAATTATGCATATGGCACTAACAGTTAACACTCCGTCACACGGACACAATGCACCACTAATATTTTTGATGTCTATCGGTGATGGCTGTCTCTTTCCATCTGCTGCTTTGCTATCTTATGATATAAAAAAATGGTCCAGGGAAGATAATTTCCATACTAATATTATAAATGCGAAAGTCTGTCTGTCTGTCTGTATATTACGCTTTCACGGCTAAACCGCTGGACCGATTTTCATGAAATTTGGCATGAATTTTTTTTTCAAAAATCAGTCCCTGGATGGCTGAAATAGGGGACGAAATTTTTATTAAAATATTGTTTTGGCTTATTTGGACGACTTCATAATATACTCGCGGGCGAAGCTGCGCGGGTCAGCTAGTGACTTATATATTGAAAAGTCACCATCTGACTGGTGGTAGAATTGCTTCTAGGTAGTAGAAATCAGCAAGTTCTTTAGTGTCTACATCAGGAGTTCTGATTGTTTACGTACAGTAAATAAAAAAAGTCAGTTCAAAATTCAAGCACATTATTAACCTAAAAATAATGCATAAAATTTAATACTTGACGAACAATAAAATTAATTAGTACCAGCTTAAAAGCAAAATAAAATATAATAATAACAAAAGGAAATTAATCCTTAGGCATTAATTAGCGAAATCTTGTTATAATCGTTTCCAAAGATAAATCCTATTAGAAATATTTTTCTAAGTACGAAATACATGTATCCGCCCAACACCCTTCCCACCCCGCGGGGTGGTTTCCACCCCCAGGTGGCGCCACCCACTGCCCCACTCACCCCGTGCGTGGAGTTAGGCCGCGTTTACATGTGACATAACCGACGAATGGCGATAATAAACCTAGTTAGAATAAATTGTGCTATTTTATTCAGAAGTAGACGTATAACTACAAGATTTTTTTGCCATAACAAGGATTTCAATTTGAATAATTTGTATATTAATACGTGAAAGAAGGATTCCTTGCTTGGAACTTTGATTTGGAACTTTGGATTTTTAAGAGAATTCCGTGAACGGTGGAGTATAAAATTTGGCACAGTTAACGTTGACATTGCGGAGGACTGTACAAACCTAATATTTTTAAACAAAATGCTTTAGAAATACATTAAATTAATAAAAATAAACATTACACACACTAAATTCATGTGACATATATGATTATTTGACACTTTTATAATATGATATTATACACACATGTCTAACATTTTCTTAACGGCTAAAGTCAATTGTCAAACTTAAAAAAGATTTTATTGTTTAGTTTGTGGTCGAATTTCGACCACAGGGTGGTCGCTAGTATTTTTAGAAAGAAAGAAGCAAGAAATTGTTTAGATCCGGCGGAAGAAACTCAGCGGGCTTGTTTTTTTTTGAATTATAGTTACTTAATACAAATTACAAACGATGTTCTACCGTATATGGTGCATAAATTACATTTCTTAATATACAATTTTAGTTTTGGGAGTGTAATCTTTGGCAAAACGAACGTCGTCAAATGCTTGATAGTATCCAATGTATATCCGGTGTAATTTATTACTCCGATCTTGTGGGTACACGTGGGAACTTCCGTGCCTTCAAACGATTTTGTCTCACTTACTACTGGAAGCAAAATTAAGTAGGCCATTCTGGTAGGTCCCTAATTTCCAAACTTCCGTGGTGCAATAGCAATCAGGCTTAACCTGATTGTAAAAGTCTCATTTCGTAGCATTTTTATGCTTTTAACATTTTGCTGTCTCCTGCTAAAAAGGGAGGGAAACAGGATGTATTTTCCTACTCCTCCTATATACTTCTGATTAATTTCGTTGCGGGATCCAAGACAGCTTAGCTTTGCCCCAGGGCACCCTGAGCTCGCAACTCAGAGGTTATCAGGACGGTTGCCGCTGTTGATTCTGGTTTACAGAAGTTACAGTGGTGGGAACGAGAGGTGGGCCCATTGCCCTTTAAAACAAAAAAAATACAATTTTAGATGTTTATTTGTTGGTATTTTGACGATAAACATCAAATGTATTTGAAACATATGATACGGCAAACGTTGTTTTTCTATAATTAATTATTTGTAATGAATATTTTGGTAGGGTGGGGACTGATAAGGGGTATAGGTTAATAGGGGATGAGGGCAGGAGGGTGAAAATTTTATGTTACAAGTATTTTATGGCAAATCAATAATAAATAGAATAATAAATCGTCAAAACTGTACTGTAGGTAATCATCTAGTATGGAATATACTTTATACTCAATTATGATTCCTACCAAATATACCTACAAAACAAAATCACACAAATTAGTTGAGTTGTTTTTTATATCATAAGATAGCAAACAAGCAGATGGTTCTCTTGATGGGAAGAGAAACCATCGCCTACAGATACCAAAGATGTTATTGGTGTGGTGAGATGGCAATGCCTCATTCATGCATTTGTCTACCGGCTACCTCACTTCTAAACCGGAACACGACGGTGACAAGCATTGACATTTGACACTGTTGCGGCAGGAATAGGTAAGGCGGTGGTGCCAAATACTCAGGCGAGACGTTGCAGAACTCTTCCACCAGTAAACATGATAGTAGTGACACGTATAGCCAATCAGTCACCTTTTACGAGCTGCCTGGTAGAACGGTAGTAGGTCTGAGTGCTATGTGTGAGTTTTTCTTTTCGCATTCGATCGTGAGCGCGTTTGGAGTTTACTAGGAATTTGTATGTGATTTGTACAGCGCCACCTAGTTCTAAACTGGTTTCTCACGTTTACCACTAGGTGGCGCTGTACAAATCTGTTCTAAAAAGCAGACCGAACGACGTTTTGGAGGCGTGCGACTACAAACACCGTGACACGAGATTTTTATATTAATATAAAATGAGTATTTTTTTATTTCATACTTTTTATAATTTAGTTTATTAATTAATTAATTTATTTAACATTTTATTGTACACAAAAAAAATGTCCTAAGAGAAAATAACAAATTTAAACAATACGAAAGGCCACCTTATTTTAATTTATTTTGCGTACGTTGAAAACAGTTCTAAAAGTGGACGAAATTCTATATTTAGACTAGCTGTGCCCACGACTTCGTCAGCGTGGGAATAATTCTAAAATAAAAGTAGGCTAAGTTACTCCTTGTTACATCGGCTATCTGCCAGTGAAAGCCCCGTCAATATAAGTCCAGCCGTTCCAGAGATTACCAGGAACAAACAGACGGACAGACCGACAGACAGACAGACAAAAATTGTAAAAAATATTATTTGTGTGTAAAAATATTATTTTGCTATGTATACACCTATATGTATTTAGTTAAAAACGGTTATTTTAATATTACTAACAGACAGTCTAATTTAAGTTATTTGTATAGATAAAGTTTTGCTTTTTAACCGACTTCAAAACAGAAGGAGGTTCTAAATTCGTTGGATTTTCTTTTAATTATGTTCCACGATTACTCAAAGAGGTCTAGAGTCTGTATAGATTTGGACAATTGTTCTTTTGTTTGGAAGGGTATACTTGCCATCAAGTAAATATTTAATTTGATCCGATATATCCGATATATGAAGAAAATATAATTCAGGTTTCTAGAAATACCAATAGGAGATTGGAGATACAAGAGGAGAATGGAATAACAAAGTCCAGTTTTTCCTGCGTTTCAATTAATAAGTGTAGATACCTATTGGCTATTGATTTATTTTATTGCAACTCGTGTACTTCACACGCTACGAACTTAGATACTTACACTACACTTAGATACTACGCCAAAAATTGTTCCAGACTCTTTTTGGAGCTAATACCATCTGATTCCGGGACTATTCCTGTCGCAAAAGAATCAATGCTTGTCATTGTCGTGTTCCGGTTTAGGGGTAAGTTAGCCGGTAGACTAATGCATGAGGCATTACCATTCCACCACACGGATAGCAGCACACCATTAACATCTTTGATGTCTGTAGGCGATGGTTTCTCTTTACACCAGGAGAGACATCTGCTTGTTTGCTATCTTATGATATAAAAAAAACTCAAAATTTCAGCGATTGTTGTTTGTGTCAACGTTTTTTGCTAATTCAATTACCTGTCTTAAATGATTCAATGGATGTCCGCGCGTTCCCCTTTATATAGCTACCTGCACGTGCCCCCAGGGGTGTGTATATCACTAATTGGGAGACATTGTTATAGAATACGTAGGTCACACTATAAGTTTTGCGTAACTTAAAAAAACAACATGTTATAACCAAAATATTATGTTTATTGCTTTTCAAAATATTCTCCTTTAGATTTTAAACATTTTTTCATGCGATCTAACCCTTTTTTAAAACAGGAGGACCACAGATCTGAAGGCATGTTTTCGTTGACGGCAGTTGAAGGCCGCCCTTCACGAAATTCGTCTTGTAAAGAAACTCGACCTCTCAAATTCAGCAAACCATCGCCTCACGGTACTCAAACAAGGTGCTTCTCTCCCAAAAGCATTTTGAAGACGAGCGGCACAGTCTTGCGGAGAAAGAGAACTTTTAAAATCATAAAAAATCATCGCTCTAAAATCTTTTCGACTTAATTCCATTATCGTTGCGTACGTGTGATAAAAAACACAATTGACAAATCATTTCCCGCCAAATGTTTTTTTTATTACTAAGAAGGTTGCAACGTTTTAAAAATATAACATTCGAAATTCAAATAGTTCCGATTAGCTAGAAGTGCAAAACTTTTAGTGTGGCCCATGTATAGATCTCTCTCTAATAAAACCTGTGTCTCTATGACTTATATGGACACAGGTTGCGTGGAGATAAATATTTCCGTCTGGGTCATGTTTGTCGTTGGTTGACATATGTTTCGGTATTTGTTCTTGCATTTAATGTTGCATCAGCGACTAATTTTTATTTAATCAGCTGGTGTACCTGTCAGCTGCATCACCTGCTTGGCCAGCGCATGCGTCAAAAGACTTTTTCAACTCTTTTGTACGACAATTAGTTACTTTTTGTCGCCTAAAAAAGTTATAAGATTACGTGTATCGATTTTGCAATCATGATTTAGTTTATTTACTAAATCATGGTTGCAAAATCGGAAAGTTGAATTTTTATTTTAAAAAAAGTTTTTTGAAATAAAAATCCAACTGTGATAAATTAAAAAATATATTTTATTTACTAAAATGCAAAAAACTTACCGAACAATCAGACATATTATTATTACCTATACTCGATTGCCGAAGTGTTTTCTGAATGGTTTTTACTTTTTATTAGGTATTAAGTTAGTGTAAACTGTTTTTTTCATATCAATAATTAGCAAACAGATGGCTCTCCTGATGAAAAAACCATCGCCTATGAACGCCAAAGATGTTAATGGTGCGTTACTATCCGTGTGACGGGATGGCACATGCATAACTCTACCGGCTACCTTATCCTCCAAACCGGAACACGACAATAACAAGCATTGACGTTATTGCAGCAGGAATAGTTAAGGCGGTGGTATCAAATACGTGTACGTATACGGTTTTCCTCCGTGTTGGTTCCGGGCTCCTTTGAAGAATAGACCAACTGCCGTTCTGCCAGGCAGCTCGTAAAAGGCGACCGATTGGCTATGCGAGTCACTACCATCGTGGCTACTAGGTGGTAGAGTTCTGCATTGTCTCGCCCGGGTCTGGTACCACCGCCTTGCTTATTCCTGCCGCAATAGCGTCAGTGCTTGTCGCTGTAGTGTTCCGGTTTGGAGGGTAAGGTAGCCGGTAACGTTATGCATGTGGCATTAGACCTCGCCACAAGATAGCAACGCACCATTAACACCTTTGGTGTCTATAGGCGATGGTTGACTCTTTCCATCAGTAGACCCATCTGCTTGCTTGCTGTCTTATGATATAAAAAAATAAAAATACTCGGGCGAGTCGTTGTGGAACTCTACCACCTAGTAGTCACGATGGTAGTGACGCGTATATCCAAACAGTCGCTTTTTACGACCTGCCTGGCAAAACGGCAATTGGTCTATTCTTTAAAGGAGCCCGAACTAACACAGGGGAAAAATATAATTAAAAAAATCAAATCAATCTCTTATATAAAAACATTGTAAACAATTTTCTCAGTCACGTTTCAATATTCGCGTAGGCTGCTGAACAAAACAAAAGATGTTTACCTTCCAATAGAGAGCCTCCGAGCCCCGGGACTGAACTACACAAATAGACGCTACAAATTAATCAATTAAGCGATATAATTGCATTGCTTGTTCACATCCTGCCGGGTAATCCGGTTTGGTAGTGACGCGTCGATGTAATACGACATTCTATATATATACGCATATACTAATCCAATTGTATACAAGCCGTTGATAGTAGTTTTGCTTGTGCAAACTTCACATTTTTTATAAGAAAGGAAAACCAGCAAATGACTCTCCAGATGAGAAGAGAAAACCATCGGCTATAGACACCAAAAACGTAAATGGTGCGTTGCTTTTCATGTGACGAGAAAACAACGCTACATGTACAGTCTACAGAACTATCGACCATTTTACCTTCCAAACTGGAACACGAAAGTGATTAACAATGACGCTATGGCGGCAGGAATACAAACAAGTGCAGTAAAAGGTGAAATTAATTAAATTTTGCTATTATCCGCGAACTGTTCTATGTATCCTCCGTGATGATACCGAAAATAAAGACGTCGGATTAATAAATGGATAAGTCTTACCGATGGTCCGGACAAAAAGAAGACCCCAGCGGGACAATTATCCACCCACATCCACCACACTTTTACAACCATTTCGCACGCCGGCACCAATCACAAAAGCACACAACTCATGTACGCACTCAACGCACGTTTCACTTCGAAACCAAAGTTCAGGAGAAACTAACACTACCTGACTCTACGCGAGTATAATACTAGAGTATTAGAGCGGGGTCTTCTTTTTGTCCGGACCATCGATGAATCTTATCCATTTATTAAACCGACTTTTTTATTTTCGGTACCATCGCGGAGGATACATAGAATAGTTCGCGGATAATAGCAAATTTAATTAATTTCACCCTTTTAATAATGGATTTCCTAAGTAACGCCTGAATCAATAAAAAACAAGTGCAGTACTTTACTACATAGTAGCCACGACGGTAGTGAGTGACTCGCATTGCCAATCGGTCACCTTTTACGACCTGCCTGGCAGAACGGCAGTAGGTCTATTCTTCAAAGGAACCCGAGATAAAAAAAAATATTTTTAATAAAATTTTCCGCTTTTCTGTTTCAAGTTTCTGAAAACTTTTATAATATTTGAGCTATAACTTATACTTTTTGAGATTTTGGCAAAATACTGGACGGCTACTTTTTTCCAGTTTTTTGTTAATAACAATTGCAATTTTTATTCCAAAAAAAATTCGAAGCACGTCTTTTTCTGGATGTAATTCTGGATCGTTTAAGCTATCAACCATATTTTTAAGAAACTTGTAACTATTATTCGCAGGAATTCAACTTCCCGACTAGACTATATTATGTATGAATGTGAGAAATATGAACATATTCTAATCGTTGTTTTATATGCACACTAGCTAAAAACAATACGTTACAATAATGTGGATTGCCTAGAGGTAAGAAATATACTTTACGAGCTATTGTCATATTTATCAAATATAAAAAAAAAACAGGGATGTTATGGAGCTCCACAACCGTAACCGAAACTATCGGATATCGGAAAAAAAATATATCCGTAATCATAACAGTGTCCGTTATGGCATGTGATGCGGGCCTCCTTTGAAGAATAGATCACCTGCAAATCTGCCAGGAAGATCGTAAACGGCCAACGATTAGCTATACGGGTCACTACCATCGGGACTACTAGGTGGTAGAGTTCTGCAACGCCCGGCCTGGGTTTTGGTACCACTTCCTTGTATATTCCTGCTTCAATAGCGTCAGTGCTTGTCACTGTCGTGTTGCAGTTTGGAGGATAAGGTAGCCGGTACTTATGCATTTGGCATTACCATCCCGCCACCGGATATCTACTCACCATTAACATCTTTGGTGTCTACAAGTAATGGTTGTCTCTTTCCATCATGAGATCTATCTGCCTGTTTGCCATCTTATGTAATAATAAAAATAAATTAATAGTAACCGTTTTTTCTTCATACCAGAAACCCTAAAAACGAATTTTCCAACCCAACGAAGATTCCAACGATAATATCTTCCATTTTAAGACTCAAGCAAGAAATCAATGTAAACACTTGTAACTCATTGATTTATTGCGTAAGGTTATTATTTGGAAAGAAACGAAATTGGGCGTTATATTTACAAGTAGGTACTAAGAATTGTTTTCGTATGCTTAATAATTATTAAGCTAAGGTCAACACAATATTTTCGGTGTTAAGGAAATGTTATTAAACAAAGATTTTTTTTTTCAGCAATACCTGTCTGAGTAGTAACGTAAGACAACCGCTGGACCAATCCAGTCTTATCAAAATTTTCCTTTATTTATTTTTTCAGTTTTTCACAGCAAGGGATGAGTGAGAAAGCACGTAGGTCATAGTGGAGTGCCTGGAGCATTCAAATCCGTAAAACCTCGGATTAGAGTTATAGTGAATGAATTAATATGATCGATGTGGGATATTGTTTTTTAAACTATAAATTGCAATGTTTACCCAACATTTTTTTTTGGCACTCCATTGTTTCATTGTTTAAACAAATTATTATGAAAAATTAATGTTTGACCATATATTTTCTCTTTAAACAGTATTTTTTCTTATTTATATGTTAAATCTTACCTGAGTAGACATATAGGAACATTTTTCAAAGATAACTGTGTATAAAAATTGCAATAGGGATCTCGAACAGGTAGAAAAACGTGGAGGGGAGAGCGGAGCGACAGCTACTATGTACAATGGAATTTCTCGGCCAGTTTAATTATAAATGAAACGTACTCTATTGTGTACATTTAAAAAAATAAGGTAATTAATTACGACTAATGAAAAGAAAAAAAATGATTAGTACAAAATCTGTTTATTTAAATATATTACATTGTTGTCTACATCAAATATTTTCTCTTATTATTATTAATAATAAGAGGTCACTTCTCTACTAATTTTTATAATTTCACCTAAATTTGTTTCGGAAGATGAACCCAGGTGTATTCGTAGGTCACACTATAAGTTTGCGTAACTTAAAAAAACAACATGTTATAACCAAAATATTATGTTTATTGCTTTTCAAAATAATCTCCTTTACATTTTAAATATTTTTTCATGCGATCGAACCATTTTTTTAAACAGGGGGACCCCAGATCTGAAGGCATGTTTTCTACGTGCTGATTGAACGCAAACACTGCCTCTTCGCAGTTGGTAAATATAAAACCTCTCATCAAATCATTGATTTTGGGGAAAATACAGAAATCACAGGGTTTAGCACCCTGTGATTTCTGTATTTTCCCCAAAATCAAGTCAGGGCTATGCGCAGAATGAGTGACGAGATGTACTTTTTCGGAAGCTAAAAATGACTTTTTTTTGTTGGCCGTGTGTGAAGAAGCGTTATCATGGTGTAGGAGAATGCGGCTTTTGGTCGTCTTTCGCGAACTTTTTCTAACACCCTGGGTAAACAAATTGTAGAATATCACTCGGCATTAACACTCTTTTGATCTTCAAGTGGAATTGTACAGATAGGACCCGTAGCTGAGAAAAAAAACGCGATCATTTTTTTACCAACGTTTCTCGCCATTTTTGTTGGCCTGTTTTCATTTTCAAACACCCAACCACAAGATTGCTGTTTTTTTCGGGTTCAAAACAATAAATCCACGTTTCGTCTCTTGTGACAATGTAATAAACAGCATTAGAATGTCCGTGGTCGTACTTAAGTAGCATCTGTCAGCACCATTCCACGTGAGCCTGCTTTTTCTCCGCTGTCAGTTCATGAGGGATCGAACGACAACAAAGGTTTCGACCTTTCAATTCTTCGTGTAAAATTTTCTGAATTTAGCTCATACCAATCCCCAATAGTCCTCGAATTGTCTCATAGGTAATCCGGGGGTTTTCTTCAATTAACCGCTTAACAGTAGCCACATTATTTTCGTTGACGGTAGTTGAAGGCTGCCCTTCACGAAATTCGTCATGTAAAGAAACTCGACCACTCTTAAATTCAGTAAACCATCGCCTCACGATGCTCAAACAAAGTGCTTCTCTCCCAAAAGCATTTTGAAGACGAGCAGCACAGTCTTGCGGAGAAAGAGAACTTCTAAAATCATAAAAAATCATCGCTCTAAAATCGTTTCGACTTTTTTTTCTATTTTCTACTAATATTGTAAATGCGAAAGTCTGTCTGTCTGTCTGTTACGCTTTCACGGCTAAACCGCTGGACCGATTTTCATGAAATTTGGCATGGGTATAGTTGAAGATCCGGAGTCAAACATAGGCTGATTTTTTTTCAAAAATCAGTCCCTGGAGGGCTGAAATAGAAAAAAAATAGGGCATGAAATTTTTATTAAAAGCTATTTGGACGACTTATTAAAATACCCGCGGGCAAAGCTGCGCGAGCCAGCTAGTTCAATATAAAAGCGTCGTCTTCAATACACCTTCAAGTACAAAAATATACAAGAATTTTTCACTAAAAAATCAAATTTTCACTGTTATAGAAGCACAATATTCATAGAACACGTGTTACTTGCAACTAAACTAGCCGAGAAATTCCATTGTACATAGCAGCTGTCGCTTCGCTCTCCCCTCCACGTTTTTCTACCTGTTAAAATCCCTACTGCTATTTTTATACACAGGTATCTTTGAAAAATGTTCTTATATGTCTACTCAGGTAAGATTTAACATATAAATAAAAAAAAATACTGTTTAAAGTGAAAATATATGGTCAAACATTAATTTTTCATAATAATTTGTTTAAACAATGAAACAATGTAGTGCACAAAAAAATTTTGGGTAAACATTGCAATTTATAGTTTAAAAAACAATATCCCACATCGATCATATTAATTAATTCACTATAACTCTAATCCGCGGTGAAAACCCCCAGGCGCTCCACTATCAGGCAAATGATGGAAATCAAACTTCGTTAGATCCAACCTTTATTTTGTCATAAGATAGCAAACAAGCAGATGGGTCTCCTGATGGAAAGAATCAATCATCACCTATAGACAACAAAGATATTAATGGTGTGATGCTATCTTGTGGCGAGGTCTAATGCCACATGCATACGTTTACCGGCTACCTTACCCTCCAAACCGGAACACGACAGTGACAAGCACTGTTTAAAGTGAAAATATATGGTCAAACATTAATTTTTCATAATAATTTGTTTAAACAATGAAACAATGTAGTGCACAAAAAAATTTTGGGTAAACATTGCAATTTATAGTTTAAAAAACAATATCCCACATCGATCATATTAATTAATTCACTATAACTCTAATCCGCGGTGAAAACCCCCAGGCGCTCCACTATCAGGCAAATGATGGAAATCAAACTTCGTTAGATCCAACCTTTATTTTGTCATAAGATAGCAAACAAGCAGATGGGTCTCCTGATGGAAAGAATCAATCATCACCTATAGACAACAAAGATATTAATGGTGTGATGCTATCTTGTGGCGAGGTCTAATGCCACATGCATACGTTTACCGGCTACCTTACCCTCCAAACCGGAACACGACAGTGACAAGCACTGATACTATTGCGGTAGGAATAAGTAAGGCGGTGGTACCAGACCCGGGCGAGACAATGCAGAACTCTACCACCTAGTAGCCACGATGGTAATGACTCGCATAGCGAAGCGGTCGCCTTTTACGACCTGCCTGGCAGAACGGCAATTGGCCTATTCTTTAAAAGAGCCCGGGATCAACACGGGGAAATACACCACGAATATTTTGTAAAAATTAGAACTTTTTAGATTTTAATGGATTCGGTCTTAACGCACAAGGTCGTGGGTTCGATCCAGCGTTGGGCAAATTGTTTTGAATAAAATTTCCAAAACTGGTTATAGGCTGGAGGTACCATTTGTGGCCTTTTAATTTTTTTATGAAAATAATTCTTTATGTTGTACATTATCCTTATAAATTTGATTCATTTAAGTGCGAAAGTTTGAAAATATATCCCATGTTTGACTATGGGTGTTTCAAAAATCATCCTCTATGGGGGCTAAAATTTATGGTTGACATCATTGTTATTTTACTCGCGGAAGAAGTCGGATCAGCTAGTTGTTCAATAAAAAGTCATAATTTTTTTATTTTTCTTAGCCTTTACTGCCTTAAAGCAGAATTCTTTAGTAAAAATAACTGTAAAGTTTTTATTAGAAAAGCAATTTCATATTTTTTGCTAACAATGTTTAATAAAAGTTTTAAGTTTCTAAGCGATTTAATGTATTTTATTATTTAAAAAATATCATTACGCCTGTTCACTTGCGGGGCAGGCGGAGTGATCCGAACGTCTATAGGTTTTCCCCCATGTTAGTTCAAGCTCCTTTAAAGAATAGACTAACTGCCGTTCTACCAGGCAAGTCGTTAAAGGCACCGATTGTCTATACGTGTCACTACCATCGTGCCTATTAGGTGGTAGAATTCTGCAAAGTCCCGTCCGAGTATTTGGTAGCACCGCCTTACCTATTACTGACGCAATAGCGTCAATGCTTATCATTGTCGTGTATCGGTTTGGAGGGTAAGGTAGCCGGTAGACGTGGGGCGGGATGGCATGTGGCATTACCATCCCGCCACACGGATAGCAACGCACCATTAACATATTTGGTTTTTATAGGCGATGGTTTCTATTTCCATCTGGAGAGACATCTGCTTGTTTGCTATCTTTTGGCATAAAAAAATTGTCATATAGGTACATTTTCTTTCAAATAAACGTCATTTATTTTAATCTCTAAAATGTTTAAGCGTGGCCGTATTGACAATCCAGGCAGTCCGCCTTTTACGAACTGCCTGGTAGAATGACAGATGGCCTATTCTTTACAGTGGGCCCGGACCAATACAGGGTATTGTGGAGTTGTCGGCTAACTTCATGCTGTAAATGTCGTGTTGCCGTACGCGCATAGATATCCCTTTAAACTAAAGAAAAAATGTTGACTAACTTCATGCTGAAAATGTCGTGTCGCCGTACGCACATATATTCGCTTCAAACTAAAGAGAGAATTTTGACTAACTTCATGCTGTAAATAACGTGTCGCTAGACGCGCATAGATATCGCTTCAAACCAAAGAGATAAGTCTGGCTAACTTCATTCTGTAAATGTCGTGTCGCTGTACGCGCATAGATATCGCTTCAAACCAAAGAAAGAATTCTGGCTAACTACATGCTGTAAATGTCGTGTCGCTGTACGCGCATAGATATCGCTTCAAACCAAAGAGAGTATTCTGACTAACTTCATGCTATAAATGCCGTATCACTGTATGCGTATAGATATCGCTTCAAACAAAGAGAGAATTCTGGCTAACTTCATGCTGTAAATGTCGTGTCGCTTTACGCGCATAGATATCGCTTCAAACTAAAGAGAGAATTCTGACAACCTTCATGCTGTAAATTTCATTTTCTGCATTTGAATTTAAAAAAAATCGCTCACATATTTTATTTCCTATTACGCCAAAAGAATTATAACATTAATAAATACACATGCATCTCCATTTTACGCGCTCATGTCTATAAAGCCAATGTAGCCATTATCCCAACTCAACTGATATAAAAAAAACGAGAAAGCAATCCGTGCAGCACCTGTCTGCCATCCCGGAGACTGCACCGACGGCGTCCTTTGTGCACAGATAACGTATCTCGCCTTTATAAATGGTATCCGTTTCCGTTAAAGTACATTTACGATGTACACGTAAATCATATAGAATAATACTAGCTTGTGTATGTAACTTAATCTGTGTGAACATGAAGAGGAAAACAATTATAAAACTTTTGAATATATAAACCTCTAATATATCTATGTATAAAACACTGTAAAAAATTAACTTCTTACTTTTTAGGGTTCCGTACTCAAATAGTAGAAACGGAATCCTTGTAGATTTATTTTGTTGTCCGTCTATCAAGACCCATTTTCTTAGGAACGCGTGGAGGTATCGAGTTGAAATTTCATACACGGAGGTCTATAGTCCCTTGAAGTTGTGAAAAAATCAAACTTCTACGTTATGGTGATATAAAGATACGGCCGTATATCGGCTCGAAACGGATTTTCGAGACTCTCAAAGTAATCGAAATTTATAGGGTACTTTCCATTGTCCCAGAAATATTGCATTTAATATCGTCTTTTACTGCAAGCATAGAGAAATATCTGAAAACTATATTTTTGCAAAATCAACTCAACCAAATCAATCAAATCAACAAACAATTGTGACAACAGACAACTTCTTTTACAAAAGTTCGTGTTCGTGTGCGACTTAACGCCTCTCGATTACTTATTATGGGGCTATGTTGTCATTGGTTTATGCCGACAAACCAACAATCCTTGAAGCATTGGAAGCCAATATTCAAGCCACCATTGAAGCGCGCCAAAATGAGTATAACTTATTAAATTAAATAAAAATTTTTCGTTTTTAATAAAATCTTTGTACCTTTCAAGTTACATTTTTACTACAAGATACGAATATAAATATATAGATTAGATTAGAGATTTAATAATAACAAAACCATTTTAATCTAAAATGGTTTTTTGATGAATGAATAGCGTTTGTTATTTTGTCTTCTTCACTATTTAAAATAACCAACGCCTTTTATTAAAATAAATAATAAATAAAAATAAATAAAATTAAAAAATAATGACTAAGAAAGCTAATATTTCACGATTATTTAAACAGCTACAGTATGTAGTCCTATATATTCACGACTAAATTAAATTTCCGTTGCGAGACACACGGAGAGATCCGTTGAGAAAATGTAATTATGGCGCGGTTTGACGCTGTACTTTGACGGATTAAGCGGCGTTTCTCGTGTTTATCACCTATGTAAAATTTGTACTAGTTGTTGCGCGCGACTTCGTTCCCCTGATCCAAAACATTCTACATTCGTTAAGTAGTTTTTAAATCAGAAATCAGAAGAACTTTATTCAATAAAACTTTTTACAAATTATTTTGACACGTCAACATTTTTTAAAACTACTACCGGGTCGGAACGAGGCCACACACTAAGAAGATCCGGCGGAAGAAACTCAGCGGGCTTGTCTTTTTAATCATATAATTTTTTTCTACAATATCGCAATATTATAAAATTATAAAACATATATATGAGATTGATATGAGGATCAATTAATCCCATGCTTGTTTGTCTTCTAAATAGTCTGAGATTTTATAATACCCTTATAAAATCTCAGATTATTTGGAATAATATATAATATATTTAAGATTATAATAAACAATTTTACAAACTTACAAAGAATAAATTTTTTTCTAGTGAAGACGTAGTGAATAAATGTGCTGCCGCGTGGTCTCCGTAAATTGAGAATTACAGTCGCTGAAAAAAATTCTCTGAATCGCTGAAAAATGTTTAGCTGCAGAACGAAAGCTTAGATACAATAGGGACACTGATAGTTAGGGAATACAATCCCGTGAGAAATGTTCAGTCCTGGTATTTGCGGCATTGAACATTTTCATTCCCACTTTATTTGCAGGATCCCGCATGGTTAATATGACTTCGCTAATAAATTATAAACAAGTTTAATTTTTAAAGAGTCCAAATGAAACAAATAAATGTTAAGAATCAAAAGTTTTAATAATCCATACTAATATTATAAACGTGAAAGTCTGTCTGTCTGTGTGTCTGTTACGCTTTTCATGAAATTTTGGACCGATTTTCATGAAATTTGGCATGAAAGTAGTTGAAGAGCCGAGCTCAAACATAGGCTATTTTTTTTTCAAAAATCACCCCTTAAAGCTATCTTGACGACTTGTAATCTACTCGCGGGCGAAGCTGCGCGGGACAGCTAGTGTTTTATAAAGATAATCATTATTATTTAATATATTTTTAACAGAGTAAAACCACAGCAACCGATTTCCTATTTCCTAAATTTCCTGAGACCTGCATCAGATCCTCACCAAATTAAAATGGGATCACACAGGAAGTATACCCTCTTAAACAAAAAAAAAAGAATTTTTAAAAGTCGGTACTATCGGTGATTTAATGATAAGATAGCAAACAAGCATAATTTTGTAATTTTTTGCCGGCAAGTACAAGCTTTTTGCGCGTACAAGATGATGTGAGTTTTAAAGAATATTTTTTTTAATATCATAAGATAGCAAACCAGCAGATGGGTCTCCTGATGGAAAGAGTCAACCATCGCCTATAGACACCAGATGTTATGGTGTGTTGCTATCTTGTGGCGAGGTCTAATGCCACATGCATAAATTTTACTGGCTACCTTACCCTCCAAACCGGAGCACGACAGTGACAAGCACTGACGCTATTGCGGCAGAAATAGGTAAGGCGGTGGTACCAAACCCGGGCGAGACAATGCAGAACTCTACCACCTAGTATGAGTGAGTTCTGGTGTAACAAACATAAAAATAACATAAAGTCAAATAGATAACCTCATTTTTGAAGTCGGTTAAAAATAGAGAGAGAGAAAGAGTTGTTAATTTACTTTAATATTGACCTAAATTGCTCAGATGCCTACAATTACTTTAAAAATAATAGAACCTTGATGGCCAAAGCGAAAAGTAATAATAAATACTTATGGAAAAATAATTAGTGATTGAAAAAAGATGTGTACTATTTTTTTTCCCTGAATTTCCCAAAAGTATTGTATTTTTTTTATTTTAAAAAAAACTATTAGTCTTTAAAAAAGGTGGCAACCTTAAATACACATCTATGTGTTTAACCCGCAAAGGAACTGATTTTTTTAATTACTAGCAATCAACCTCTGCTCAAAATTCGACTATAATTCTATGGCTCCCTTGGACAATAGACTAAATAAGTTTGACAGCAGATTTTAGCCGTAAAAAATTGTATACATGTGTGCATTCGTGTGTGTATATTATGAAGTGTGTCAAATGACGATAGTGTGTACTGTTTATTTTTATATATTACTATGTGTAGCGTGCAGCCCGCTGCATTATAAAAGTTTTTGCCGTATCCCGTGGGATTGCCTAACTTTTCCGAGATAAAAAGTAGCCTCTGCGCTATTCCAAGTCATCATCTATCTGTGTGCTAAATTTCATTCAAAACCGCTCATTGGTTTTTGCATGATTGAGTAACAAACATCCATCCATCTACCCAAACATCTAAACTTTCGCATGTATAATATTGAGTAACAAACATCCATCTATTCGTCCAAACATCCATCCATGCAAATATCCAAACAACTAAACTTTCGCATGTATAATATTGAGTAACAAACATCCATCCATTCGTCCAAACATCCATCCATGCAAACATCCAAACATCTAAACTTTCGCATGTATAATATTGAGTAACACACATCCATCTATCCGTCCAAACATCCATCCATGCAAACATCCAAACATCTAAACTTTCGCATGCATAATATTGAGTAACACACATCCATCTATCCGTCCAAACATCCATCCATGGAAACATCCAAACATCTAAACTTTCGCATGTATAATATTGAGTAACAAACATCCATCTATCCGTCCAAACATCCATCCATGCAAACATCCAAACATCTAAATTTTCGCATGTATAATATTGAGTAACAAACATCCATCTATCCGTCGAAACATCCATCCATGCAAACATCCAAACATCTAAACTTTCGCATGTATAATATTGAGTAACAAACATCCATCTATCCGTCCAAACATCCATCCATGCAAACATCCAAACATCTAAACTTTCGCATGTATAATATTGAGTAATAAACATCCATCTATCCGTCCAAACATCCATCCATGCAAACATCCAAACATCTAAACTTTCGCATGCATAATATTGAGTAACAAACATCCATCTATCCGTCCAAACATCCATCCATGCAAACATCCAAACATCTAAACTTTCGCATGCATAATATTGAGTAACAAACATCCATCTATCCGTCCAAACATCCATCCATGCAAACATCCAAACATCTAAACTTTCGCATGTATAATATTGAGTAACAAACATCCATCTATCCGTCGAAACATCCATCCATGCAAACATCCAAACATCTAAACTTTCGCATGTATAATATTGAGTAACAAACATCCATCTATCCGTCGAAACATCCATCCATGCAAACATCCAAACATCTAAACTTTCGCATGCATAATATTAATATAAGTAGATATAAAAATATGTATCAGCTTTCTGCACTCCTTCACATGTAAACTTTAACTGTGCCAAATTTTATACTCCTACGTTCGCGCAATTGTCGTAAAACGACGTATAAAGTTTTCACTTCACGTATTAATATATTATATGTAATAATTATTTAAAAGCCTTATGTCAATATTTGCGCGCTCGATTCACCTTCTGATTTAATCGTGACATGAGGTTACGCAATACGATGAAGCCTTATTCAATATTCATCATGTAATCCCTCAGATATTGAAGGATTTCTGGATTATGGAAACAGTTTGATAAAATTTGTAGTTTCCCTTGATCCCCTGTCATCCCGCGGGATTTGCGTTTTTACGGGGGATCCGATTTGAGCCATGCTACATGGTAACAATGTTATTCCATTACGCAACTCTTTAGGGTTCCATTTTAAAAGGGTTGAGGTACCTACTGTTTAGTTTGTTTAAAATATAAATGTTAATTTAACGTTTTTTTTGTGGACGTCAGGTCCGCGCTAAAAATGTCCGATGCAAATGAGCTACAAGACGCAAAAAGAGCTACAATTCCGCGTTACTCGAAATTAAACCTTGACATAATGATTTAGTGTTTAAATTACGTTGTTACATATCTATTCTTGTGATGTGTAAATGGGACATTTTTATCGCGATTTGAGTACTCGTATGTGACCCGATGTCCATAGTAATAATATTATGTCAATGATTATAGCATAGAAAAAAGCAGATGGAAAGAGATACCTATCTCATATAGACACCAAAGATCATAATGTCTACCATTTTGCATTCGTTCTTAAAAGAAGAACAACTGACCAAATGTGTCATAACCATCGTGAATGCTAGGTGGAAGAGTTCCGCGACATCACAGTTGTTAACATCGCTTAATCTATTCCTGCCGCAATAACGTCAATGCTTTCCATTGTCGTGTTCCGATTTGGAGGGTAGGGTAGCCGGTAAACTTATACAAGTGGCATTTTTTATATATTATAAGATAGCAAACAAGCAGATGGGTCTCCTGATGGAAAGAGTCAACCGTTGCCTATAGACACCAAAGATGTTAATGGTGCGTTGCTATCTTGTGACGAGGTCTAATGCCACATGCATAAGTTTCCCGGCTACCTTACCCTCCTAACCGGAACACGACGGCGACTAGTACTGAAGCTAATGCGACATGAATAGGTAAGGCGTGGTACCAGACCCGGGTGAGATAATGCAGAACTCTACCACCTAGTAAACATGAACACCTCGCCACACGGATAGCTACTCACCATTAACATATTTGGTGTCTATAGGGATTGTTATTCCTTTCCATCAGGAGAGCCATCTGCTTGTTTTTTATTTATTTATCATTGTTTATTTAGATTATTATATTATCTCATCATTATATTGGACATTGACATTTTAATTGAATTATTGACATTATTTGTAATATAGATCTTGTCCTGACAGTGGTTTTACATTTTGACATATTATAATAATTTATTTAACATTTTTTTTTAATTATTTTTTATTATTATTATTAGATTAACAAATTGTATATAGTATATACATTACCAATGATTTAATGAATAAGATATATGTAATGATTTTATTATGTAATGATCCATTATGTTGATGACATACTTTATTTATTTCTCAATGTTTAATGAATGTTGTTAAATTTATCTCATTTAGTTACAAACACTAATATCAATATCTTTTAGAAATCGTATGGTTATAAGCTGGACGTGTATTCATTTGAGATTTGTATTTTGACATTGCATTTACTATAACACTTTAAATTACATATATCTTGGTATAGTCACAAAAAGCAATACGTAAATCGGCATAGATAAATGGCACTATCTTGAAAAACAAAAACAAACGGCTTTCGTCTAAATCTAAGTCGTACATATCTTGCTATAATATAAAATATTTATTTTATTTCTTACATAATTATTGTATACATAAATAATATAAATTTAATTCAAAATAATTGTAAATGAATTTGCATGCTAACGTATAGCGGAATAGGCGAATATATAAATTAGATATAAGATCTTTGTAACCCTATTTCTTGCAAATAAATAAATTATTATTATTATTATAAAAACTCCCAGCTGCTAATAACGAATATTTTTCCTTTAACAGATTTAACTTGATCTGGAGACTGTACACTAACTTATGATCCGACTCGAACAGGATAACCATTAGATTGTGCAGTAACACGTGTAGTTAATACATAGATACAGTGATATATACTAAATAATACATACATAAACGATGAGCACGAGACACGCCGCTTAATCCGTTAAAGTGCAGCGTCAGACCGCGCCGTAATTGCGTTATGTCCGCCGATCTGTCCGTGTATCTGGCCAGCGCAATTTAATTTAGTCGTGAATATATAGAGCTACGTACTGGTAGCTATTTGGGTAACCGCGCCCTTATGTACGCCTCAATGTACTCGGTTTTGATGTAATTAGCGTGGTCCATTGTCCTTAAAATGGTCTACACAAAATGGCCGCTACAATAATTATCGTAGGAAAAAGAGGGCGAATAAAGACCTGGAAAATGTAAAATTAAATTTAAATATTTTACCCCGCGTTGGTCTCAGCTCCTTTGAAGAATAGACCAACGGTAATTTTGCCAGGCAGGTCGTAAAAGGTGACCGATTGGCTATATGTGCCAGTACCATCATGACAACTAGGTGATAGAGTTTTGCAACGTCTCACACGGGTTTTTGGTACCACCTTCTTACCTGTTCCTGCCGCAATAGCATAAATACTTGTCATTGTCGCGTTCTGGTTTGGAGGGTAAGGTAGCCGGTAGTCGGTAGGCTTATGCATGTGACATTGCCATTCCACCACACAGATAGCAACCCACCGTATTTTGCTATCCATAGGCAATGGTTTCTCTTTGCATTAAGAGAACCAGATCTGCTTGTTTGCTTTCTTATAAAATAGAAATAAAAATAATGATTATTTCGAGTCATAGTGCTTTTTTAATTTGTATAATGATTTCCTACTTGTTTTATTATTTTACATGTAAAATAATGTTACGGTACTGATAATGAATGATTAATTTAAGTACAGACAAACAATTCTTTAAGATTAAATTCTTGTTAAATAATGTTACGGTACCTACTGATAAGGAATGATTAGGTAATTTAGGAACAGACAAACGATTATTTAATATTAAATATCTTGTTAAATAATGTTACGGTTAACGGTAGCGATAAGGAATGATCAATTTAACAACAGACAAACAATTATTTATTATTGTCTTGTTAAATAATGTTACGGCACCGATAAGATAATGAATGATTAATTTAGGAACAGACAATTATTTAATATTAAATGTCTTGTTAAATAATATAAGATTTTGGTATGAAATGATTAATTTGAGTACAAACAATTATTTAACATTAAATTTCTTATTAAATAATGCTAGGGTACTGAGAAGAAGTGAATAATTTAAGAACAGTTATTGGATTGGTCAAAAAATTTAATTGTGACTATAAAGAAGCGATTTTCTTTACTTTCTTGCGAACAAAGTTAGTATTTTTGTGCCATTTGAAGAAAAGACCATCAGCCTGTATGCCAGGCAATTCGCGAAATTCGACAGATTGTCTGAATATTTCACTAATGTCAAAACTACTATATGGTAGAGTTCTTGTTTTTCTCCGGATTGATATCACTGCTTAACCTGTACCTACCGCAATTACGTCAGTGCATGTCACTGTCGTGTTCCGATTTGGAGTACAAATTAGTCGGTAAACGGTTTGCCTGTAAACATATTTCACCTACGTCTAGCGCTAACCGATACCGAAAGTTTACGTGTGCATTCTGAAAGGATTATGGCATTTGGCACACAGGTAGATGATGACCTGGATTAGCACGTAGGCTACTTTTTATCCCGGAAAAATTAGGTGATCCCGCGGGATTCGCTAATAACTTTTATAATGCAGCTCGCTGCATGCTGCAGCTAGTTATGATATATATATATATATATATATATATATATATATATATATATATATATATATATATATATATATATATATTTATTTTCTTAAACGAATAACAGATAATGTATAATTTCTTAAGGCGAGGTATTTTAACGCGCGTCAGCTCTATAGGAAATAGGAGTCGCTGCATGTTCTGAAACCGCTGGGAAACGTGTTAATTTTCGGATAAATAAATATAGGAATACAGCTCAAAACCAAAATTTAGTACATTCTTTTTTGTATTTATAACTAAATATCACCATATAAAAATCATATGGAAGATTAGAAATATCATTAACAAATTACTTGTTTTAGAGATTTTTTAGCCTGTTTTCGGAATTCTATATGATCGAGTAAAGTACATTCTATTACGTAATAAGTTAACACTTTCCTTACATAATATCTTCAGGTATATTGTGTAATTTTTGTAACATTGTTATTTAACAATCAATACAAAAAAAACGTGATTTAGCAAACCAGTTTTTCCCGTATGTCCCGATGCCTCGCCTTAAACGATTGTTAAATATTACAAGCGATTGCCCTGTCCCCCAATTCACGTAATTGATTCAATGCGATTAGGGCTCTCAGTTCTCACACACATAAATACGATAGAACGTAGAGACGTGCTACGACGCGACATAATATATAAGAAAATGTGTAAGAGTCTTAACGCTTCGATTCGATTGCCGTTTAATTACGTGATTTTATTTTTATATCATAAGATAGCAAATAAGCAGATGGGTCGCCTGATGGAAAGAGTCAACCATCGCCTATAGACACCAAAGATGTTAATGGTGCGTTACTATCTTGTGGCGAGGTCTAATGCCACATGCATAAGTTTACCGGCTACCTAACCCTCCAAACCGGAACACGACAGCGACAAGCACTGACGCTATTGCGGCAGGAATAGGTAAGGCTAAGGAAGGCTACCACCTAGTAGCCACGATGGTAGTGACTCGATAGCCAATCGGTCGCCTTTTACGACCTGTCTGGTAGAACGGCAGTTGACCTATTCTTCAAAGGAGGCCGGGACCAACACGGCGAAAAATTAGGCTCCTGTGTTCAAAATTGGACCATAGATTAAACAATAAAATCTCTTTTATGTTTTACAACAGATTTTAGCCGTAAAGAAAATAGTATACATGTGTGTATACTGTATATTATGCATCTCACACGAATGTAGTGCCTGTAAGGTTCATTTTTGTTATTTTAATATTTGTAATAAATTTTATTTAAAAATATAAGATTTCTACAGTCTTCCGTAATTTAAACTTTAACTGTACCAAAGTTCTGCACCGTTCGCGCAAATGTCTTAAAAAGGGGTCCATTATTTTTCTTTCACTATAGAGATTCTAAAATTAATATCTGCTTAACGCGCAGTAAGCGCTCGTTCATTCGCCTCTGTGGTCTAGTGGTCCAGCGTTGGCGTCGACCACATGAGGTCCCGGGTTCGATTCCCGGGTCGGGCACTTAAAAAAAATGTTTTTTCAGTTTTCTGATAAACACAAAGTTGCCCGGGATTGGAAAAGTGCCCGGTTGGGGATAGGCTTGCCACCTATCACATTTGTGGGACCAAGTATCTTCGGCTAATCATGGGTGCACTTGTTGTACCTCTGCCTACCCCTTCTGGGATACGGGCGTGAAGATACTTTTAAATTCTGGAATGAAAGTTAAAAAAAATATTAAAGTAATTACATATCCCAGATCAGTAGATAATATCTACTTTCTAAACCCAAAAGGGACTTACATATTATGGCCAAGGCTTATATGGAAGCCTTTTAAAAAGGCCAAATGTAATTCATATTTAATAAGCCACGTATTATCCTAGCGAAACAAAGAAAACGTGATGTTAATATACAATGTGAAAGGGACAGGAATAATCCAGGGTTACAAGCTAATGCCTCTATTCACAAATAAAAAATGTCACATATTTCGCCTTTTTGCGTGTACAGCTAATGATGAAAAATGGTTCCCCGGGCGTCTCTTTATTAAAATAGAAAATTTATTATCCTCCTCTTTGTTTAAATAGTTTGTTAAAAAACTTTTTACATAAATTGAATGTTATAGCTAGTTTCACTTTGAAACTTCGAGTTCTGATGGTGATTATTTGAACGTTTGGGTTTGATACCGTTCAGTGCTTATCGCTATCGTATTTCAGTATCAAAGGTAAGGTAGCCTGCATATTTATTCATGTGGTATTAATTCTTTGCTAAGCGAATATCGAATAATAATAAATAAATATTCATGGGACAAATTGCACTTACTGATCTAACCCCAAAGTAAGCAAATTATTTGCTTGTGTTATGGGTGTTAGTCAACGATACTAATACATAGAAATACATATATAAATACTAGAATATATTTAATAAACACCCAAACCCGGAAATACAAACATTTATGCTCATCACACAAATGCTTGTCCCCGTCGGGGATCAAACCCGAGCCCCGTTGATTGCGTAGTCAGAGTCGCCAACCACTCGACCAACGGGGCGGTCGAGTGGAATGCCAATAAAAATAAAAAAACCAGTAAAAATGTCTAGACAATTTCAAATATTATAAATATTGCTTTTTTTATACCATTAAGAAGAACAAAGGGGGCGTTTGCGAAGTAAGCTGAGTGAACCAAATATAAAAGGTTGCTTCTGGTTCACTGCAATCGTGGGTTTGTCGGCTGACGAGATGAGATATCTCTCTGTATTTATAACAAAATGTATCAATTTTGACTACATTTTCCGCATCTTATCACTATGACTATATTTAGAATTAAAATATTTTGGATGAAATCTTTTATAACGTTACGGGACTAAGGTGTCTAAGGCCTCTGAAATGTGCTAAGGTGGATTTTCCATAATATATTCGAATACATTATAAAATAAAATTTACAAGAAAGTTTGAGCTTTTCAGCGTGGCGATTCTAACCAAACCAAACATTTTGCTTATGTACGTGACTGTACGTCACTTTTCTGGTGTATGCGCATAGTCACGTGATTTGCCTTTTCAAACGATTTATTAAACAGTAGGTTTAAATGAAATACAGAGGAATATAATCCTTAAATATAAGAAGTTAAGATATACGAATATATTATGTCAGTAGTAATAGAACACATGTAGTTATGTTGCATCAGGTGAACATACATTCCTACGGCACACGGCACGACAGTCCGTGCAAATTATTGTTCGACGTAGTTGAGAGTTTATAGCATAATCCAGTTAATATTATAAAAACCTAAAGTTTATCAAGATGTTTGTAAAATGGCTCGACCCAATTTCGTGACGTTTAATATGTATAGATAATTTATAATATATTTGAAAAAACTTATAAAATTTATTTTTATTCTGAAAAATATGATTTTCTTAAAGAACTAAATACATTTTTTTATATTAAAAAACAATCGCACAGCGATATTTTGTACATTGAGGCGTTAACTAGCGGAAATATATTATTCATAATGAATTGCAACTTTCCGGGAATGTAAATTTAATAATGTATATACAGATTTCGCGGGAAATTGCTTTGTAAATTAATTACATTAAAATTGCACAGCGCCCTACGTGACTTAGTTAGCATTGTATGATAAGTATATACAGGTTGACTGGTAAAAAACTGCACACACTGATGGAGGATATTCAGTATTCAACCCTAGTACCGAATATGTAAATAAACTAGGAACTCAAATTTTGACCTAATTATTTTATAAAAATGTTAAGTACCCATACCCACGCATAGGTATCGAAGTTAATTGTTTACAAGCAATGAATTGCCGCCTCGCCACGTATTAATGTTAGAGCGCGCCTATTGCCCAAGTTATGACCATATATTTTAAATATTATTACAGTAATGCAAACTTATGCATGTGGCATGTGGGATTACCACACATCCCCACCCTTGCAGCTGTTTGTTAATATTTTGCTGAGAAAACCCAATATGAGTGGTAAGCTAAGATGTGGCCTAAGATGGAACGCGCTTCCCTAGAAGGTACCTGAAGTTACTGGTAGTTTTTTAATGTTAATTACACATCATGGTAGAATATGGTAGTAGGATCAAAATAAAAGCTAAACTACAAGTTTATTCTTGCAAACAATGCATTTATTATAAGTAAGGGTAGTTTCTTACTCCTTGTTTCTTTTGATTAAACTCTTTTAACGGATCACAATATAAAGTGAAGACGGTAGTGACACGTTTAGTTTTTATTTGCCTTCCACTAGCCCACTGTTAGAAATACATTGCATTCAAAATAAGAGGTGTTGGATCAAAACGAGGGAAATATATTATAAATTTTAACAGTTTTAAACCCATATTGCTGAAAGACAACTCAAGTTTACCATAAACTTGGGTATATGCCATTATGGAAAGAATCTAAGCCTAACTCACTCTATGTCGTTAGGCATATACCGTAATCACTCAACCGATAACGCGGTCAGAGCACCAACGAATCTTTCAGCTAGAGTTAACATATTTTTTGTTTAAATAATTGCAAATCATATTTGTATTTTGTAATAATTTCAATTGACACAATTCTCTACATTTATAACCAATTACCTAAAAATAAATCTTTCTCTATTCACTTGGATATTTTTTCTATCTGTTATGCTATATCTCCGCTGGTTGTGAAACGGTTTTAATATTTTTATTGTAGGTGAAACGAATTTAATATTTTTATTTGTTATGGAAGATTCCATATATTTGTAAGATTTTCTTCAGATTTACAAAGATACAGGGGGTTGAAAGTCGACTATTACAGTATTATTTTGTTCTTATTATCATAATATCTTTATGTTATATCATAATAATTATAATCTTTAAATTCAACAGTATTTCGTTTCGTTTTATAGATTCATAACTAAAACAAGAAATTAAGATAGTTTTAATTAGCAATTAATTATTTTATAGCTGTTCTCATCTCAAACAGGTAATTTTAAATTGGCCTTGTTAATTTTAATTTGCAATATTCCACTAAAAGTCGCAAAATAAATTACCTTAATTTCTTGTAGTAACTAATTTTTGTAGTAGCTAATTCTTGTAGTAGCTAATTCCTATAAGCAATTAGTTTTAAGTCTTGTAGCTAATTTTAATTTGCAAAATCCATAAAAATTGCAGAATACATTTCTTGTATGCAGTATGTAATCTCTTATTAATAATCGTAATTCTCATCTCTTTTAGGTATTTTTATTACTAAAAGTAATTTTTGATAAGTCTTTTGGGTCATATTAATTTGCGACTTTTCACGAAAAGTAGCAAATATAAGTAATTGTCTTATTTTTTTATTTTTTTTGTTGTATAAATGCATAGGTTTTGTTAATAGATGGCGCCTATTCGGCGGCACGGCATTGGGCCGTGGTAATGTACGTCGGCCCTTAGGTTCAACGGAACGCGCCAAGGTTGTTGCTAAGTGCTCGGTCTCAAACCCGGGTACCACGTTCTCGATAACTTTAATAAAGATTTAACCGACTTTAAAAAATAAAACTATATATATTTATATTCTTAAAAAGAAATGAAACGATATTTAATAAACAATAACATTATCCTCACACAAGGTAAGCAAATTATTTGCTTGTGATATTAGTGTTAACAATATTAATACTTACATAGAAAAAAATTGAAATATATTTCAATAAATACTTAAACCTAGAAATACACACATTTATGCTTATCACACAAAATACAAATTTTTATCGCTGTCGAGAATCGGACCTGTGCCCCATTGATTACGTAGTCATGGTCGATAACTATTCGACCAACGAACCGAGTTAGAGACCGAATCTTCGTGAAAATTAGTTCAATATGAAAATGAAAAATAAGAAATCGAAATATTGCCTCTGTGGTGTAGTGGTCCGGTGTCGGAGTTGACCACAGAGGTCCCGGGTTCGATTCCTGGGTCGGGCAATTCGGAAATGTGTTTTTTCAGTTTTCTGATAAAAACAACATTGCCCGGGATTGGAAAGTGCCCGGTTGGCGATAGGCTTGCCACCTATCACATAGTGGGACCAAGTATCTTCGGCTAATCGTGGGTGCACTTATTGTACCTGCTCTCTGCAGGTACAATAAGTGCACCCACGATTAGCCGAACCTTTCCTACCCTTTCGGGGATACGCGCGTGAAGATACTTTTTTTTTAATAAGAAATATATATGCAAATTTAAATGCCTCGTGATCTAGGTTTAGCTTATTTGGCTCAGATCATGAGGTCCAGGTTCGATTCCCGGGTCAAACATTTTGTCGAGGTGTTACCACTCCCTTGCCTCGGACGAGCACGTAAAGCCGTCGGACCCGGTTATCGTTAGAAATAGTCGATAATCGTTATCAGTCGGTAAAATGAGGCGATGGGGATCACCGCCCATCTCGCCAACCGGTGACCCGCGGGAAAAAGGGGTCCAAAGTTTTTTCTTCACGTATTATATAAAAATATTATTTCTTTTTCTGCAGTGCAGGTGTCTGCAGTCCTCTGCGATGTAAACTTTAATTGTGCCAAATTCCATACTCTACCGTTCGCGTAATCGTCTTAAAAAGGGGTCCAAAGTTTCTCATTCATCGTCTCAATCAAATGACTCACCTGCCCCCCCTAGACAAATGGCAAACGCTCAGTAACAATTCAAATATTACGCTTTGGCGATATTTAGGCCAAATTGGTAGCCAAGTGGATCATGGCTTGTTCAACGTTCGTTCCATACGAAATTTACGAAGTATATCGAATATTATCTCTGAATTGACGGTAAACGACACTTTGAAGTATTATTTTCACCGAGGTTATAAGTTTTATTTATATGAAAAGTGCATTAAAAGCAAAAAAGACTTGGCCCCCAAGATGTGGCATCAACGCTAGTACAATAGAAATAGAAATTTATGGATTTGTCATAAGCTGTTGATACGAGCGTAAACGAATTTGTAATTGGTAGCCAAATGTCATTCGTGAAACGAAACGTTATATTGCATCGATCATTTTTGTCAATTTTCGTACAAAACCGTAGCCAAGTGGCACTTTTGACACGCAAAATAGTAGCGAATTATCCGATAATCAGCGAACGCTAGAACCCTGCAGATTACGCTTAAAATGGCGGTTCATCACTATTATTCAATCAGCTGTTCTAAAGCGTGGATATCATCTGTGAGAATTTTTGATAATTTTAAAGTAAAATTAACGCAAATTAAGGCTTTTGGCGGCATATTATTGATGGTGCTTTGATATCCTTGTGGCGCGGGGGGGTATTAATGTCACATGCATACATTTACTGGCTACCTTACCCTCCAAAACGGAACACGACAGTAACAAGCATTGTTGCTATTGCTGCAGAAATAGGAGAGCCAGTGGTATTAGACCCGGGCGAGACAATGCAGAATCCTACCACCTAGAAGCCACAATACTAGTGACTCGTTTACCCAATTGTTCGCTTCTAACGAAACTGCCTAGACACATTATAAGTATATTACATTATAAGTATATATAGGTTTGCAAAATGCTGACAATGTCTTAATGATGATGAATATAATATTTCGTCTTTAAATATTTTACAGACACTATAACTTCAAGTTATAAACACTATATTCTTGTTACAACCCTTGTATTTTGTAAATTTAATGAAACAAAGAAAGATAGTTTATTTTTCAGTGTAGCAATAGATTTCGATCAATTTTACATTTCTGTAAATATGTATGCCAAAAAATATGTAAAAAAGAAGTTTTGTATGTTCAATTTTGTATATTTTTGTTCATTTTTAATAATAAATTTATCATCAGCTTTCATAAATCTGAAACATAAGTTTTAAAATGTGACTATCGATAACATTTTGCACAATTCTACGTTCACTTGTAATGTAAAGAGGATTTACTTAAAATATGTTAACACAATCAAATTTGGTAGCAAGGAAGATAAATACATAAATCTTGGTGACAGTATTTAATTTTATAACTCTTTAAATTGGTAGTACTGACAGAGTTCAATTGACATGTTAGCTATATAGAAACTTACGGCATGACAGTAATTAAGAAGAAAAGATAGTATATTTTATTTTATTCGCACTTACGCGGTACATACAATCAAAATTGAATCAGATATAGCGACACTGTTCTTATTTTTTTATATTATTTATATATTCCATCCATGTATATTATTCATCCGAGATTGATTCACGTTGTGAAAATAACACTTCAAACTGACATCGCCGTCAATTCACAGACAATATTCGATAGACCTCAATACAATGAACGTTAAACAAGCCATGATCCACTTGGCTACCAATTTGGTCGAAATGACGCCAATGCGTTATATTAGAATGAACAGAGAGCTCGGTTGGCGGTCAGAGCATGCGCAGGACTTAGAAAAATTTTGATGGAAAATTTCAACCCTATATAACACCCCTTTTTTGTTGCACCATTGCGTGGAGGAGGTAAGGGACACCAACTTTTGTCAAGGTCACTATTCTCTGAGTTAAATCCCCGTGGAGTTAGGGGATGAAAACCGAAATCCATTACAAAGGCGTCTGCGACTTAAAAAAAGAAAATGTATTGAAATCCCCCTAGTTAGGTTAGGACTCTTAAACTATGGCAATTTGCGTTCATTTTACTTTAAAATGATCAAAAATTCTAACAGATATTATCTACGATTTGGAACAGCTGATTGAATAATAGTGATCATCCGCCATTTTTAGCGTAATTTACAGGGTAGAACCCTGTAAATTAGGCTAAAAATGGCGGATGATGGCGTTCGCTAATCATCGGATCACAATTTTGCTTGTCAAAAGTGCCACTTGGCTAAGGTTTTGTATGAAAATGATCAAAAATGATCGATGCAATATAACGTTTCGTTTCACGAATGACACTTGGCTACCAATTACAAATTCGTTTACGCTCGGGTCAACAGCTTATGTCAAATCCATACATTTTGTTTTCTATTCCTAGCCTTGATGCCACTTGTCTTGCGGAGCTGATTGTAAAAGACGATTATCGCCTATAGACATGAACTAATGGTGTAATGTCATCCCTGCCACCCGCCAAACTAGGACACAATAGCGGCAAGCACTGATACATGGCGGCACGAATAGATAAGGCGATGGTACCAAACCCGAGCGAGATGCACACGATCTCTACCATCTAGCAGTCACGATGTTAGTGGTATATTTGGCTAAAAGTTCGTCTTTTACGAACTTCCACTAGGTAGATAGATGGTCTATTCTTAAAAATGGCCCAGACCAACACGAGGTAAAACATTATTTTTATCTATTTAATAAAACGCTAACGCTGACTTACTTTTTATAGTAGAGGGGGCAATCGAGCAGATGGTGCACCTGATGGTAAGTGATCACCGTCGTCTATGAACATCTGCAATACCGGGGGTCTTGCAGCTGCGTTGCCCGTTTTTTTTTATATCATAAGATAGCAAATAAGCAGATGGGTCTTCTAATGGAAAGAGTCAACTATAGCCTATAGACACCAAAGATGTTAATGGTGCGTTGCTATCTTGTGGCGAGGTCTAATGCCACATGCATAAGTGTACCAGCTCCCTTACCCTCCAAACCAGAACACGACAGTGACTAGCACTGACGCTATTGCGGTAGGAATAGGTAGAGCGATGGTACCAGACCCGCTCGAGCCGATGCAGAACTCTACCAGTGTACCCAGAAACATGAAACTGTTACATGGGTATATAGTACACGAGAGTACATTGAAAACAATGTATATAGTATAAGAGAGAACATTGAAAACAATGTATATAGTATACAAGAGAACATTGAAAACAATGTATATAGTATACGAGAGAACATTGAAAACAATGTAAATTCGTTAGACACAAAACGTTTCGCTTGTACATTAATTTCACTTCACAACATATATCTACATACATTTTTGAAATATTACTGAACCGGTTTCACTTTCATCAGCTTCAGGATGTAATATAGGTATTTATCCGTATAATAATATATCTACTTAATGTAAATTCGCCGTCAAAGCGGTGAACAAGTTAGAAAGTTAGTATATGTACCAAATCAAAAATGATTGGGACACTAACAAAATAATAAAAAACTTGAGAGGTGTCAAGGGACACCCGGATGAAACGAAGTTACTTTCGATTAATTATTCGCGAAATAGGAATGAAAATATCTGGCTTGCTTTCTATAAGAGAGGGAGAGAGAGAGGGACAGAAAAACATGTGCACGCCGCACAGCTTACAATAGCTTACTATAGCAAAAAGTGTCGTGACAATTTTTCGTAAGAATTTTTTCCGTCAAGCCCCCTTTCACAACGCGCGATAAGGAACTTCGTTCCAATAATATCGGTGAACACGGATTTATCTAAGCCTAAAGTAAGCAAATTATTTGCTTGTGTTGTGAGTTTTATGAGTAAGAGATCGAATTTTAGTGATAAGACCGCCTTTGTGTATCTAATATGTCGTCGCTGCGCCTGACATGTTTTCCATATGTGATATTTGTAAGGTTTTAGAAAAACCACAAAAAATATATTATTAAATTAACAAATACTCTATTTGTTATTCAGTAACAAATAATTTTTTTTTATATCATAAGATAGCAAACAAGCAGATGGGTCTCCTGATGGAAAGAGTCAACCATCGCCTATAGACACCAAAGATGTTAATGGTGCGTTGCTATCTTGTGGCGAGGTCTAATGCCACATGCGTAAGTTTACCGGCTACCTTACCCTCCAAACCGGAACACGACAGCGACAAGCACTGACGCTATTGCGGCAGGAATAGGTAAGGCGGTGGTACCAGACCCGGGCGAGACAATGCAGAACTCTACCACCTAGTAGCCACGATGGTAGTGACTCGATAGCCAATCGGTCGCCTTTTACGACCTGCCTGGCAGAACGGCAGTTGGCCTATTCTACAAAGGAGGCCGGGACCAACGTGGGCGAAATTTTGTTAGTTTATTATTTGTTTATTTTTGTTAATTTAATAAGAAATAATAATAAATTAACAAATAGTCTATTTGTTAATTTAATAACACGTTTTTTGTTGTTTCTCAAAACCGTTTACAAATATCACATAATATGGAACTTGTCAGGCGCAGCGACGATGTGTAGAAACAGTTATGTAATTTATATATTGTTATGTCATTTGTTTTTTGGGCACAATAAGAAGTTATTGAATTGTTATTGAATGAGTGTTAATCAACGATAATAATACATAGAAATACACGTATAAATACTGTTACATATATAATTAACACCTGAAATACAAACATCTATGTTTATCACACAAATGTTTTTCGCTGTCGGGAATCGAACCATCGATTCCTCATTACTTTCGCTAACCACTCGACTGACGCGTTGTTACCAAAGCTTTGTGGGGTTGCAGAACGCCACCATCTAGAAGACACGATTGTAGGGACTCGCAGAGATCACCACGTTCCACCTGGCAAAACGACAGATGTTCTATTCTTCTAAGGAGCCCGGACCAACATAAAGTAAAATAAAGGACCTTTATTTTGAGCTCTATTTCTATTTTCCCAAAACTAGAACACCGGTGTCACCCGTCTGTACGCTAATGGGAAACATTATAGTTACTCAATAGATTCTAGATCCGTATCTAGGAGCACAAATGTCAGCGAACCCAGGTGCCTGATTGTTCAAAATACTGCATATTTCATAACCCAGCCAAAGACTTGTACACGTTAATGTAGACATGTCTAAATACAAATAGCTATGGTCTAATTTAGCTGGTATTATTCATAGAATTATTAAAATGTCTACTAATTTTCATTTAATGATCTTTTCCTATTATTATTATATAATATTATATAATAAATTATGAAAAGCTGTGAACATTATTTATGTAAGTACCTACCTATGTTATGACTTGTATTTTTTCCAAATCTTATGTATGTATTTACTCATTAACTGACGAATATCCAAATTTATTATTAACTGTGTTATCACGTAAGCGACAATTTGTCTTTGTGACAATAAATGCCTTTAAACCTAAACCTACATTTTTGGTTAAAAGTTAAAATTAATTATGTTTTCTATTTTTCGCGAACTGTTCCTATGACCTAAAACATGCAAAAATTTAAAAAATTTTACCTTTTAACTATCGATTTCCGCAAAGTAACGCCTGAATCAATAAAATACTTTTTGGTTTATTTTATTCTGTTTAAGTGTGTTGTAATTTATTCATAACAATTTTTTTATTTACTGATAAAAATAGTTAATACGTTTAGTATAAGTAATATATAAAAATACTTTTTTAAATACTCCAGTGGATATATTTTATTTAAATTTTTCTCCCTTGGTTATCCAATAAATTGATGTAGGTCACAAAAGAAACAACTTACAATTATTTTTCTGTCAAAACAGCGCTGTTTTTTCAATCAGCACCTATTTAGTTACGTCATTCTATACCAAGCAAAGGGAGGGAGGAAGAGAGTAAGAAATTCGCGTATTATTCGCTCCGACCAAAATGTGTAAATTTATTAAAAATTCGGAAAATACATCTTATTTTATCGGCTACTGGGTATGATAAGCGGTGACCCCTTTCTATCATGGTGCACTCACTCGTATGTCATCTGCTTCAACAAAAGAGATTTAATTTGGAACGATAAATTTCCTGCAATATTTCAGTCACATGCTAACAGGTCATGGATGTAGTTAGGCAATGGATTTTGTATTTAGGATCATATAAATATAACGTCAGTGACTCTAGATGGTTCAAAATATTGCATATTTTACAACATGACTAGAGACTTTTATAATCATAGGCTCAGCATGGCTACGTCAATAAAATACTACTTTAAAACAATTTGAAAATTAATGGACGTGTTATCCATATCACTAGTAAACAGACAATAAAAACTCATAACATCATACGAAAAGGGTGTATAATCCATTTTATGTCTCATATATAACTTTAATCAACTTGTAACTGTCATTTCTTAAAAGCTGTTACGCACTTACATCAAATTACTATAATTCTTATTTTACTGATTTGAGTCATGATAAGATAAATATATATCATAATGGTTCTCGTGGTTGATGGACTGTTAAAGAAATTTCAAAATATACACTATTTTCTAAAAATAATGTAGGCTATATTTTGTGTATACGGCCTGTTAGGTAAGTCGACTTATACCTTTAAGGGGGTAAGAGGGTATCTAATTCTCATTCCAAATAAATAAAAAACATACCCTTAAATTTAAACCTAATTATCCAATAAATTCATAATGCATACGCCAATACATTCGCGCAAGTAAAGAACATAGATAAAAAGGTAGTACGGAAATACTGTCTATTTTTTATTTATTTATTTGAAATGAGAATCAGATAACTTATTACCCCCTTCAAGGTTTAGGTTGACTTACCTAACAGGCCGTATAGATTATAGTATTATAACGACATCAAGAGACAACGTTAAAAGCTGTAGAATGTCATGCGACATATGTATTAAATCTTCTATACAAATAAATAAATTTGGAGTGCCTGTTTGTAATATTAAAAAAACCGTTTTTACTAAATGTAAAACCATATGCATTTAGTAAAAACGGTTATTTTAATATTACAAACAGGCACTCCAAATTTATTTATTTGTATAGAAGATTTAATACATATGTCGCTACCGTTTTTACTAAATGCATATGGTTTTATACACGGTACATATATCAAAATATATTTTTTTTACAAATTTTGTCTGTCCACGTGATTTTCCACGTGGATGAAGTCGCGGGCACAGCTAGTATCAAATAAATATGTGTTTCCGAAACTAGCAGTCTTTAACATGGCAAATACATTTTTATTATTTACGTACCTACATCTAAAGCGGAATTTATATTCTTTTCGAAAATAATCATGTCATCTTTTTTATATACTGTGAGAATTAAAACAACATGTCTTCCTAACTTCATATAGAAGTTTTGGTTACGGGTTAGCAACCTCACATACTTACAAATTTCATTCATATAATTCCACACCGTAAAACTGTTGCACAAAGACTATAATCGCTCGCTACTATTTATCGTTACGAACTCAATGATGCGTTAAAAGTTATTGATGTCATTTTGGTTTAGGTCGGCTGTTCAACCTCTTTAACTCAGCTATGCACTTAGGTTAACCATTCAAAAATAAGCTTAACGTTGTAGTTCATTAAGTATATTTTACTTTATTTATACAGTATGTAAATATTATATAAATGAATGTATTGTATTCAAAAAAAATTAAAAGGTCACAAAAACTGAATGACAACAAACATATTTTGTCTTTTCGTAATAACTCTATTGAGTGCTTGAATTAGCACATGGAATGGATAATTATTATTATTCTACCTAAGGCCTTACCCACAAGGAAAAAATCGCATAAATTACTTCTTGAGTAGTTAATTTTATTAGTAGAAAATTAACGTATTGTATTTAATAAAATTTAAAAGGTCACAAAAACTGATTGACAACAAATATTTTTTGTCTTTTCGTAATAACTCTATTGAGTAGTTGAATTAGCACATAGAATGTGTAATTATTATTCTACCTAAGCTAAGGCCTTACCCACAAGAAGAAAAATCGCTTAAAATTACTTCTCGCGTAGTTAATTTTATTAGTAGCAAATACTGACTGACCCGGAGGAACTTCGCTCCGCCTAACAGTTAATAAATGAGCAGATTGGATTTTAAAATCAATACAAAATCATTAAGTTAAATTTTTATTAGAATAATAAATATAAATTAATATATAAACTACAGGAATCATGACGAACCTACAAGAAATATACTTTTTATTGATGTTTTTTTATTAATGAATATCAAATTTTAATACTTATTATCCTAATCTAAGCAAAGACAAATCCAAAAATACAAAAGTTATAAAAATTGGCCCAGACGTTCTTGAATTAAAAATGGTGTAACCAAAGATATACTACACGTCTGTACTCAAAGGGTGTAACTAACACGATCGTTTTGTATAGATATATAGGTATATATCTATATTAATCATTATTATAATATATCCTACTTCTACTAATATTATAAATACGAAAGTTTGTATGTTTGGATAATTGTTTGTTCCTCAATCTAAAAACTACTGAATTGGTTTGAATGAAATTTGGCACAGAAAATAAATTGTTCTCGCGGGATTCACCAAAATGGGGAATCCCTCGGGAACAACCTTTATACACCCTATATAAAAGGTATCCACCTATATAAAAGGTATCCTACCTATGTGTTTTTTTTTATAGAAGAGTGGGCAATCGGACAGGAGGATCACCTGATGGTAAGTGATTACCGCCGCCTATAGGGACAACTACACCACTAAGGATCTTGTAGTTGCGTTGCCGGTCTTTTAAGAATGAGTAGGCTCTTTTGTTTAAGGTCCCTAAATCGTATCCTTTCGGAAAAATTTCTGCCGATAGCTGGTTCCACATAGGAGTAGTGCGGGGCAAAAAGTGTCTCGAGAATCGCACGGTTGTGGACTTTCAGACAGACACGTGCTGTTCTAGGTCATTATCTACATGTATGTATGTTATGTGTGTATGTTAGGTAGAATGATTCAGCTATTTTTGCGCGATTGAGCACCAAACATCCATCCATTCATTGATATCTAAAAACATTTAAACTTTCGCATTTATAATCTATACATATAATAAAATCGTAGGAAAGTTAAAACTGTACATTGAATATTTTTATTGTATTGTATATTGAATATTAATATTAACACACCTACAGGGAAGTAGCAGTGCGGAGTAAACGAAGTCTGCGCGGACGAAGTTGCGGGCAACAGCTAGTATTAATATAGATTAAAATATAACAAACAAACAAAACTTTTTCCATTTGCTGGGCAACTGTTAGATGACGAACTTAAACATCTGTAATTAATGTTAAACTGTAAAATCGCTTACATCTATGCATTGAATGAATGTTCTGGATCTTTAGTTAACATATGGAAATCTTGAACATAACACGTAAATTATTTTTGGTAGATACCCTTTATCATATTTTTACATTTAAGATAAGGTTATTTTAAATAGCCTCTTAATAATATAATTACTTATTCAGATTTTTTATATTATAAGATAGCAAACATGAAACAAGCAGATGGGTCTTCTGATGGAAAGAGTCAACCATCGCCTATAGACACCAAAGATGTTAATGGTGCGTTGCTATCTTGTGGCAAGGTATATTGCCACATGCATAAGTTAATCGGCTACCTTACCCTCCAAACCGCAACACGACAGTAACTAACACTGACCCTATTGCGGCAGGAATACGTAAGGTGGTGGTACCAGACCCGGGCGAGATAATACTCTACCACCTAGTAGTCACTCTCATAGCCAATCGGTCGCCTTTTACGACGTGCCTGGCAGAACAGCAGTTGGTCTAATCTTCAAAGGAGCTCGGAATCAACACGCGGAAACGGTTTTATGAATTTTTTTTTAGTTTTCGTTAAAAACAAGACGTGGGCTGTCTTTACCCGGTACGGCAAAAAATGTATTACATCATAAACAATATGTTACTCATGTGATTATAAAATGCATGAAATGCATTTCATCATAAATAATATGTTACTCATGTGATTATAAAATGCTTAAAATGCATTTCATCATAAACAATATGTTACTCATGTGATTATAAAATGCTTAAAAATTGTTTTTTATTTAATGTTAGATGTACAGTCTGTTTTTAATAAGTTTCTATAGTATTACTTCTCATTTAATTGTGTACAATAAAGCATTAAATAAATAAATAAGAATATTTAATTATTTTTGTGTTATAGCACTCACCCCGTGCTTAGGAAACTGGAAAAACCTTAAAAACAACAAAGAAAAATATCGACACGCGGGATTTGAACCTGCAACCATCTCCCTAAAGCCGGGACGCTCTTCCGCTGAGCTAGTGTCGACAGGCTCGAGGCGGCGAAATTCTTCTTTATTTGTATTTCTTATTATTTTCGACGTAATCGATCATATAGCAAAGAAGAATTTCGCCGCCTCGAGCCTGTCGACACTAGCTCAGCGGAAGAGCGTCCTGGCTTTAGGGAGATGGTCGCAGGTTCAAATCCCGCGTGTCGATATTTTTCTTTGTTGTTTTTAAGGTTTTTCCAAGAATATTTATAAAATACAAAAACACTTTAACAGACACAGAATTAAGCAATAACGTTTACTTTTACGTTGATAATAAATATTTATGATTTAAATAAAACTGCAAACACTTTTGCTGCCTACATTGTTTTTTTAGATCTTGAAATTAATTTTTCAAGATGGTGAAATGTGGGGTGAAATATTCTACGAATGTTTTTACATTAACGACGTGTTATTTTACTCGCGAGCGAAGCTGCATGGTACAGTTAGTATATGTATACCTTACACTTACGTTTTTTATTGAATCTCATTGTATATAATATTTGTATCGCTGGACAAATCACACAAATTGATCTAACTTCAAAATAAGCAAATTATTTGCTTGTTTTATGGGTGTTAGTCAACGATACTAATACATAAAAATACATTTATAAATACTGTTATATGCATAATAAACATCCAAACCCAGAAATACAAACATCTATGCTCATTACACAAATGTTTGTCCCTGTCGGGAATCGAACCCGAGCCCCCTCAATTTGTAGTTAGATTCGTTCTTCAAAGTAGCTGTGCATTAAGCATTGGATGGGTCGAACTGAGGCACACAAATAATCTATATACTAATACATGTAGAAAAAACTTTTTCCTACATGTATTGGAAGCCTTTTTAAAACAATTTCGCCAACGGTGGAGAATGAAATTTGGCATAGTTCAAGTTTATTTTGTGGAGGACTGCAGAAACTTAATATTCTTTAATTAATTGCATTGGAAATATATGAAAATGATAAAAATAAACATTACACACATTCATGTAACACACATGATATTATACACACATGCATATATACTATTTTCTTTACGGATGTCAGTTGTCAAATCCAAAAGAGATTTTACCGTATAGTCTATAGTCGAATTTTAGCCACAGCGATCGCTAGTCTACATATTAATTCGCGAAGGAAAAACTTAAGCCCCTTTTTTAATACAATCGAGCGAACGGTTGAGTACGAAAGACGCAGTTAAAATTTATATTGTGGAGGAGTGCTGAAATCTAATATTTTTAACAACATGCATTAAAAATACATTAAATTAAAAAAAATAAACATTACATACACTATATTCTTATGACATACTTGACATACACATGTATATCTCGACGGTCCCTACGAATATAAGGACATGTCAAAAATGACATTTTTTATTGCATATACCTATGGCTTTAAATTTTCCAAACGCTCATATCTATATAAGATTTTTTCTTTTATTTTATGTATTTCGCTGCTTATACAAATCGAGTAAGGGAACAAGTGTAATAATTAGGTGTCGTATATGTGGATATCTATACTTATCGTTCTATACGGTGTTTTAAAATGCGCGTTTTAACATTTAAAACGCTGCGCCGCCGACTAAAGAGACATGTCTTTATTAATGTATTTTTAATATTTTTGGCTGGTGATCTTAAGTTGTTTAAAGTATGGTATTTAAAATGGAATACGTTGTTGTTTTTCATAAAACATTTATATTTTATGAATTTATCTAATTATGTTTTCAGCTTTTTTGTTTTCAGCGTATATAAAGAAGTATCTCCAACTTGTCTGATATGAATGTTAATGTAAAAACAGTCATCTATCACATTTTCACTATTTACCAGTTTTAATACAATACTCTATGGTATTTTATCGTTTTCGAACGAAACATTGTATAAAATAACATCCAATTGGCATTCTTTTTTCAAATACGCTCTTAGGGAAAAATAAAAGAAGTTCGCCATTTTGATTCGTGCTGTGTGTTATGTGTTGGTTGCACTTTATGTTACAGGTTAATTTAAAAGTGTTTTGGCGTATTAATCAGCAAGTAAACTTTATTTATAATCAAGATTAGTTCAAGATCTAATAGTTTAGATAATAATTTTGTCTAAAAACCCTAAATATTAATTAATAAAACATATATTTCGTTAATGATAAACTTAATGATATCAGCGCTTTGGGTATGACGGTACCTATTTTTATTTAGTTTCGTAAATTTTAGTGTTGATATCTATGATCTCAAAAAAAATCATATGATGTGAATGTGAAATATCCTAAACAATATTTAAAAAAAAAATAACATAGCTGTAAAATTGAAAAAGACACAAATTATTTAAAAATTACGAAAAAAAATTACGTATTAATTATGAAAAAAAAGATATTAATATTTATGGAAATAAATATTTTTGTACTATAATATATGTTGTTTATTTTTTTCCGTATGTATATGTTTACCAATTATATAAAAAAATATATAAAAAGCATAGGTCATCGATTTACTTTTTGAATTAAAAATCCTCGACTAACAAGTAGTCATATTTTTCTCAAAGTGTCGTGTTACATCTGAATTATTTTGTAGCTTAAGCCATTTAAATTAAACAATTCTAACACCAGTGTATTGCAGTGCTCAAGACCTCTTAAAAATATACGCTTTACAGTATCGGATTCAATCCAAACAACTCATAAACCATTTTTGTGACCACGGTCCATCGGAACGGACTCGAAACGCGTGCGCGTAACGGTCCGTATGTTTTTAGAAAAAAATACGAAAATGGCTGGTGGTGTGAGCGGATAATTAGTTCTAGAGATTTGAACATTAATTACGCTCTCCTGTAAAGCTCAGTTTTTGACATGTCTCTTCATAGTCTAGCTTTATAGTTTGTCAATTTAAAAAGAAATTTTGTTGTTTATCCTATGGTCAAATTTCGGCGACAGGCGATCGCTAGTAGTAATTATTGTGTCGTAGGTATCCGTCGAGAAAGGGTCTTTAGGTAACATCGAATATAGCGTCACTAAGTAGTGAGCTTTCTTACATAAGAGTTTATTGCGTACAAGCCTAAGTGCTCAGCATAGGTTTAAATGTAGTTAAGTACATGGGTCATAACCATAAAGTGCGGCAACCGCATCGCAGTGTCGCAGGCGATGTGCGGTCATGCGGCGGTCACGGGCGAAATGTTGCGAAATACCTAGTGGTCTGCGGTATTACTCGCCACATTGTTGGAAAATATTAGTCTTTTATCGAAACATTTTACCAGATTGCAGAAGCCAAGTTTTTTGGAAATTATATGTATCAATCCTAATATCTACCTCTTTAGTCATTTTTTCCTTTTTTTAGAAATGTAGTGCATAGATTCTAAAACTTTTGCTCTATCTACCTACCCCTATTAGATTCTTAGGACAACGACGAGCAATAGATAGACCACAATACGGCATATTATTTAAAGAGCACAATAATATATATATTTTTTTTCAATACGATAGGATTAGTTTTTTTTTCGCAAATTGATTCGGTTTGAGAATATTTTGTTTAATTTCACATTTAATTCATATTCAAGTGTTTTTTTTGCTTCCTGTACAGTCAGTGCATTAACTAAATTTTGATTTGTGGTTAAAAGTGTCTGAACCATAATACAGTTTATACACACGAGTGATTAGCTGACATTACGTAGGTACATTATTTATTGTGTTACTTAGGATATCAAGTAGTCCATGGATCCCACTTTGAGAAACCCTGTTCCACCTGAGGTTTAGAGGTCATAGTCTCGATATACTTTCGAACTCGTAGGGTTTTAAGTGTCACTGTCATTGTTAAAACCAAATGGTAAGGATCTGTGAAGACTCGCCGGTGTCATGTATACAACTTACCTACTAACATCATATTTATTATCACCTTCGTGTTTGAGCTTGGAGAATAAGATGCTAGTTTTTACTTGTATACCGTAGCCCCTAGGAAGCTATAATTTTTAACATAATTCCTTGGCATTGCTGACTTTTTTTTTCATTTTTATGGTGAATAGAAGTAATTTTTCCTTGTGGCCCTTTTTTATATTATAAGATAGCAAACAAGCAGATGGCTCTCCTGACGGAAAGAGTAATCATCGCCTACATACACCTAAGCTGTTAATGGTGGCCACATGCATAAGTCTAACGGCTGCCTTACCTACAAACCGGAACACAACAATTGCAAGCATTCAGACTATTGCGGCAGGAATAGGTAAGGCAGTGGTACCAAATACTCGGACGAGACGTTGGTGAACCTAGTAGTCACGATGGTAGTGACACGCATGCTTAATCGGTTGTCTTTTCGGACCTGCCTGGCGGAACGGCAGTTGGTCTGTTTTTCAAAGGAGTCCGGACCAACATGGAGGAACATTTTTTATTTCATACATTTATGTATCATAAAAATCTTCACAGAATATGATAGTGACAAGCTCAGACGCTATTGAGCCAGAAACAGGTAAGGCAGTGTTTTCAAACTAAGCCGGGACGATGCAGAACTCTATCATTAAGTAATTACGAGGTTGTGGTATGTTTGGTCAATTATTCACCGTTTAATTACTATCAGTCCACAAAGCAGATGGTCTATTTTCCAATTTAGCTCACAATGCGATGTTTTATCTTTAGATTTAAGAAGGATTATTCTACTGCGAAAATAACGTATATTTTGTTTATAAATTTTAATACAGAACCCCAAATGGTAAAGCGCAACATGAAAGATTTTTGCTTTCAATACATTTGCCAATACAAATAATATAAAAAGAAAAAGTCACTGTAAACTTTCAAGTGACCAAACACGTGATTTCAATGGGTATTTCTTTACAATTCCTTCATTTTCCAGCACGATTCTTAGCACATTGTGCTGGCTTACAATGGCGGGAGTGCTAGGGTGAGTGACCTGTGCAATACAACTGCCAAGGAGTTTGTAATATAGAGCTTTCGTCTTGGCGGCAACACGATGTTTGGCTGTGACAGATGTCACTTCTGGGAAGTGGGAATCGGGAAATTATATAAATGTCAAATAATTTGAGTTTCCCGACCTAAATATTCATTTAGTTCATTTATATTTGTATCTGTCCCGACAGAAACTCTCTTGTCCAAAGAGAATTAATTGTAAACTTTTAAAAAAATATAGTTTTAGTGGTTCTAGAAATATAATAATATGGTATCCCCCAGGCATGGGCGTACCGAGGGGGGGCAGGGAGGGGCAGCTGCCCCCCCTGGAATTTGTTTACCTCTCCACTAACTATTTACATTACTATTTACTGTTGTAGATAAAAATATAATAACATAAAAATATAGTACTAAAATGTTACGGTTGCCCCCCCTGCCCCAGAACCTGAGTTTTAAAACGTTACGGTTGCCAACCCCCCCCCCCCCCCCCCTCCTGGCGCAGCACCTGGGTACGCCCATGCCCCCAGGTATCACCGCTTTACCAATTTCTGTCATAATAGCGTCAACGCTTATCATTGTCGTGTTCTGTTTGGCGGCCGCGCCGGCAAAATAACCAGTAAACTTATGCAAATGTGATGTGGCATTACGCAACCATAAGGATAACACCGCACCATTAATATCTTTGGCGTCTATAAACGATGGTTGTCTCTTTTTATCAGAAGAGTCAACTGCTTGTACCTTATGATATCACAAAAAACATATATCGTACCTATTATATAATAAAATCTTTGAATGGCAGCACGGCAGAACGGTATTATTTTCAAGAGTAATCCGACCAACATTAGAATTATTTTCCATAACAATAAAGTCTTGTTATTTTTTAAGTTAGTAATTCAGATGGTTACTTCATTTTAATACTCCGCTGAAAAAGGTGCTTGTATAATTTTTCAGGCACGTTTTTCTTTCAAATTCTCTTTTTCGAATACCGAGCTTATATAATCACTAATTAATGAAATTCTGAGCAAGCAAAAGTATATACAATCCATTTTAAAATCAATTTCATTAAAACACTGTATAAAGTTGTTTGAAAAAGAAGAAAAATGTTTTGAATTATTTTCTTGAGTCTTTATTGTAATGGACTTCTATGTTTTCATTAGAAAAGTTTGATTTTGGACGGTTATTTAACACAAATTGGAAATATTTTAAAGTGCTTCAAGTAGCCATAGCAATCAATGTCGAAATGTTTCCTCACTTTAAAACATTTTAATGGTAGAGGGGTCATATTTCCTGAACGAACCAGTACGAATTTTTACATAAGGATTCAGTACCGAAGATCAGTATCGTTCAAACAAACTATTTTATGATAGCGCGCTATAGACTATAAACTATATTTTTCTAGCGTGCTACGTTGTAGACTATATTATAACTGGCACTGATCGCGCGAGCCGGCCGAGATAGCGCGTGATTCATCCAACGTCATACAGCGAGCGATGACTGAGCGCTATAACACTACAAACTATTTTATAACGTCTAGCGTCTGCGATCTAGCACGTTACATGTTAGATCGCGTAGCTCGTAACTTAGTAGGTAGTAGTCGTTAACTATACAGCTTGGCGTTATGTTATAGCGCCAAATGCGAATTTAAATAGCGTACGCTATAAGTTGAGTATACATAGCGCGCTATAATTTAACGCTATGCGTTATTTTAACCACCATTACCAAAGATTGTTCCATTGTCCGGTTTGCCTGTTGTTGCTCTGGGCCTAGGGTTACCACCCGCCACTTTTATGGTTTAAGGGTTACCAGCATTAAAACTACGAGTTTTAGATGTTTTACAGAAGATAATTACAGTTTTATTATGACTGCTTTGTGGTCTAAGGGTAGTCTATTCGGCTTAGATCCCCGGCCAAAAGGTCGGGCAAAAGGATTATTGAGGTTTTTTCGAGTTTTTTCTCGAAAATCTAAAATCTCAGTATCAGCTCGAAGTCTAGCGGAGTGGTGTGTTACCACTCCCGTGCCTCGGATGAGCACGTAAAGCTGTCGATTCCGGTTATCGCTAGAAACAGTCGTTGCCAAAATGTAGCTTTAGAAAACAGAATTATAAAATACAATTAAAATTAAAGTATAATAGTAGAATTATTATTACAGAGAAGCCTACGAAGTTAATATTTATTTGTTTTGTAGACAATTACCAAGACATTTTAAGTCAAAGCCTGGTCTGATGGCAAAAACTTGAATGAATAGGAAAAACAGTGGAAAACTTTAAAAGCTGCGGCATAAATTATTCGAATAGATATTCAATCTTGTGTGTTCGATAATGCTATGCATCCACACAGGGTAGATTGTTTGAGGATATAAATAACGATATTCCCGAATCATTATCATATTTTTTACTAGCTGTTGCCAGCGACTTCGTCCGCGCGGACTTCTTTTACTCCGCACTACTTCTCCCCCGTAGGTGATAGCGTGATAATAGCGTGATAATATGTAGCCTTTATGTTGACCCAACCTGTTAGAAATATTCATGCAAAATTTGAAGTAAATCCATGCAGTACTTTTTGAGTTTACCCCGGACAAACATATAGACAAACAGACAAATAGGCAAAAATTCTAGTAACTATATTTTTGGCTTCGATATCGATTGTAGATCACGCCCCAAGTATTCTTTTAAAAAAATATTCAATGTACAGTTTTGACTTTCCTACGATTTTATTATATGTATAGATAACAAATCATTCTTAAAAACAAGCGTCATAATTTGGATCATGTGAAGTTAGTTTGTACAAATATTAGTCATAGCATAATGACTGCTGTTCAGCCTAGAACCTTTAAATCTAAATTACAACTGACTCTTTAAGTTTTTTTTCCATTGGTAAATCACCAATGGTTAGTTTGGCGGGGAAACTACGTTAAAAAAAAACGCGTAAACACGTACGCGAGTACACTACTTCACAGGTAGTGTGGAAATGTGTGCATATTATGTAGAATGTGACTCTTATAAACGCAATATCTGGGAAATGGAATCAGAACCATTTTCGTAGAGAATTTTGAGATCTACAACTTTTGTCTCACGAATTTTTTCGATAAAACTTACCGTTTTCGAGAAAAATCCAAAAAACAAAAAAAAATACATTTGACCCCGAATAAGTGTCTCAGCACACATGGGATCGATGGGGACTTTTGACACTTTATTTATAATGGTAAATCCAAGGTCTCTGCGGAAATTTGGCTCTGTCGGAATTTTCGTTATTTGATCACTATTTTTATGTCTAAATTGACCAGACTACATAAATCGTGATTTTTTTTTAATATTATAAGATAGCAAACAAGCAGATGGGTCTCCTGATGGAAAGAGTCAACCATCGACTGTAGACACCAAAGGTGTTAATGGTGCGTTGCTATTTTCTGGCGAGGTCTTATGCCACATGTATAAGTTTACCTAACTCTCCAAACTGGAACACGACAGCGACCAGCACCGACGCTGTTGCGGCAGGAATAGGTAAGGCAGTGGTACCAGACCCGGGCGAGACAATGCAGAACTTTACCACCTAGTAGCCACGATGGCAGTGACTCGCATAGCCAATCGGTCGCCTTTTACGACATGCCTGGCAGAACGGCAGTTGGTCCATTCTTAAAAGGACCCCGGGACCAACACGGGGAATTTAAGAAATATTAATCTTTCAATGTTTTTTGTGAATTTTAGCATTATGAAAAGTTTCCGTAACACAGTTTACATTTCAGAAGAAATTAATAATATATTACAATAAATATCTCTCCACATTCGTTGCTTTCGAGGCGAATTTTGTATGGACCCTCGTCATTCTCCTTTGTTACAAACAAAAAAATATGAACATCGTTTCATCATAAGTATGCAGGAGTTTATCGGTAAATAACATAAAAATATAACTGAAACGAGAACCTCTTTTTTGAGATATCGGTTCAAAGGTAAGCAAACAAGATACAAAGACAGCAATAGTGTTAACGAACGGACATTTCTGTAATATGAACGTATATATAGCAGCCATGGTCTACACTACAGTTTACGATGGGAATATGTCAAGATTATAATCGGTTAAATTGCCGAGTTCCTTTTACGTAAGTGCTGTGGTTTTGCTCGTGTTGTAGGGGAAAGCTTGTTTACTGTTTAAGAAAATTTGCTATAAGGAATTTGTATAAGTACGTCATCTGTGCCGCTCCAAAGAAGATTGATACAAAGTTCGCCTCGAAAGCTACGCATGTTGATAGATGTTATATTATTGTAATACATTATTAAAGTATCTTGACGCTCGTATACCCGAAGGGTGCACAACAAGTGCACCCACGATTTGCCAAAGATACATACTCCCACAATGTGATAGGTGGCAAACCTGTCGCCAAACGGGCACTTTTTCCAATCCCGGGCAACGTTGTTCTTGTCAGAAAACTGAAAAAAACACATTTTTGAATTACCCGACCCGGAAATCGAACCTAGGACCTCATGTGGTCAACTCGGATACTGGACTACTAGACCACAGAGGTGATTACATTATTAATTTCTTTTGAAATGTAAATTGTATCACGGATGCTTTTTATAAAGCTAAAATTCACGAAAAATCCGCAAAGGTTAATATTAGACTATAGGCGATGGTTATCTCTTCCAGGAGAGCCATTTGCTTGTGAGCCTTCAATTATATAAAATGCAATAAAAGTCAATCAGTTAAATGACTTCGTATGAAGCAACTACTCGCATACCATTGAAAAACATATGAAGGCTTGAAGGCCGAGTAGCAAAACAAATCTGTTTATGTAATTAACTGTGGCTTACCTATTATAATTATTTTAATAAGCATAATTACGTATTAATTGATATGGTAATAACATCAGATAATTCCATTATTAATACTGTTAGTAGAAACAAAACAGTCTTTTGGTTTATATCTGCAACATTTACGAAGACCATAAAAATATATATTCACATAATTCCGCTGTCGAATAATCAAATTAATAAAATGAAATGTTGGTATTTTTGTTCCAATTTTGAAAAGATTACGTAATTGTATTTTTAGGTTAGATAGTGGTCCCAGAAACAATTTTTTTTGATTAATAACAAGCTGAATTTTTGTGAACAGCTTCATTTTGACGAGACGCCCATCTTTTCTATCTTCAAAAAATCTCGAATCAGGTAAGGGGCCATCCATAAATTACGTCACACGAATTTCGTGATTTCTTGACCTCTCCCCCGTCCTTGTCACAGCTGGTAACATTTGCGAGACCTCCCCTTCTACCTTTTTTTTACAGGTAGAGGGGGCAAACGAGCAAGAGGTGCACCTGATGGTAAGTGATGACCGCCGCCCATGGACATCTGCAATACCAGAGGTCTTGCAGTTGCGTTGCCGGCCAATTTTACGTTGGAATAATAATCTCATTCAATTATTTTTTTTATTTATACAGGTAGCTTTTTCAAATTAGTGTTGTATTGTTGTTGTATTTACGTACGTGTACGTTGTGTTGTTGTTGTACTTACTTAGATATAAAATATTATATTTTTGAAAAAATGTGATGTCACAAAATTTGGGACCCCTCCCTACCACTTTTCACAAAATGTCACACTTCGTCGACCCCCTCCCTCCCCCTTAACATGTGACGTAATTTATGGATGGCCCCCAATTAATAAAGATAGATAAAAAAAAAACTTTCGTGTGTCGCATTAAGAAAAGTTTCCACTTTACGTGTAACCCTTGAATTATAATAATTATTCACAAGCTGCTGTGAGAAAATTAGTTTGTTTTTAAATTGATTAATATCAATTTAAGAATCTCATAATTTCCAATCTTTAGAGTGGAGGACTCGTCAGAAAAACCATCGGATGTGTAGGACAAAAGTTTTTTGTGTTTTTCATAAAATAATCAAGCGATTAAAGCAAAAAATAATTATTGTTATTAATAAAATATTTTTCCTTCACCGAATTAAAACGTTCGAAGGCCCCAAACTTTATTAGTTACCTGATTCGAGATTTTTCGCAGATAGAAAAGATTTGCGTCTCGTTCAACAAAAATTCAGCTTGTTAGTAATCAAAAAAAAGTTTGTTCCTGGGATCACGGTCTAGTAGTATTATACTCTCGCCTGGTCGAAATCAAGCATCTTTCTGAAGTTTTTTTTTTTATATCATAAGATAGCAAGCAAGCAGATGGGTCTCCTGATGGAAAGAGTCAACCATCGCCTATAGACACCAAAGATGTTAATGGTGCGTTGCTATCTTGTGGCGAGGTCTAATGTCACATGCATAAGTTTACCGGCTACGTTACCCTCCAAACCGGAACACAACAGCGACAAGCATTGATGCTATTGCGGCAGGAATAGGTAAGGCGGTGGTACCAGACCCGGGCGAGACAATGTAGAACTCTACCACCTAGTAGCCAAGATGGTAGTGACTCGATAGCCAATCGGTCGCCTTTTACCTGGCAGAACGGCAATTGGCCTATTCTCCTAAGGAGGCCGGGACCAACACGGCGATAAGAAGTAACAATGTCACTACATATTTTATTTAATATTGCACTTTTGGAATATTAAATAAATAAATATTTTTAAAGATATTTATTTTAGATGTTTAGTGTAAAACAAAATTATTGAAAAAAATCCAAGCTTGTCTGGATGTATGTACGGATATGGCGCGATCGCGGCCGCAAAATTTTACATAGGTACTTATCGAGCACATTTTTTTAATTCGCTTCAAAATTACAGTGCGCAGATTCCTATTGATAATAGCTCTAAAATTTAGTGTTGTTCAATTATAATTAACATAATTATACATATAACAGTACACCATATATTAATTATATTGGTACACTATCTAAGAGTAATGTAAGCATTGATATAAAAAACCCAAGATGCACAGTCCTGCACAAAACTGACATTCAAATCTTTCGCTAATTTCACATAAGTAGTTATAGATATGGCAAAAACGTTTTTGCATATCCAAATATGGCAAAAACGTTTTTGCATATCCAACCTTAAGCATAAGGTTTATATTTGTATTTACAAAGTAATATGTACAAAAAGTAATAAAATTGACAATGTCGTGATCGACGGATGTGATGATATTATATCAGGTAAATTATAATCTAACGGTACTGACAATTTCACCGCGACTCATATATATATATATATATATATATATATATATATATATATATATATATATATATATATATATATATATATATATATATATATATAGAGTGTTGTTTGGATTTGATTGTAAGCAAATTATTAGCTTGTGTTATGGGATATAAATCAATATACTATATACATAGTATATTGATTTATATCGTACTAATACATAGAAATACTGTTATATAGATAATAAACACCCAAACCCAGAAATACAAACATCTATGCTCATCACACAAATGTGTGTCCCTGTCGGGAATCGAACCCGAGCCCTATTGATTCGTAGTTAGGTTCGCTCAACACTCGACCAACGGGGCGGTCAAATCGGTAACTTAGGGGCTCAACCAATACGGGGGACCAAACGTACGGTATACCTAACCAAACGTAAACTTGAAAGTAATCGGTTTGTTATCTTCCTTTTATTTTACATGAATCTTATCAAAAAACGGCAACACTGAGGTAGGAGATTATCTGGTAAAACCTAATTCTTGTAATCTTTTGTAGCCGTCTGTACTCCGCGCCCAGTTTACAGAGATTTAGCGATAACTGTAAAATATAGTTACGGTACTGCGGTTAACCGTAGCCACCCATAGCAGGGCATAAGATATGCTGAGCTATTATTTCTGAACAATTAAATCAGATCGTAATTTACATATAAATAAAAATAGGATTACGAAAGATATATATCTAAACTAATATTATAAAGCAAGGAGGAGGAGGAAAGATTTTATTTTTTGTTTGTTTGTTACGGTTTAACTCCAAAACTACTCGACCAATTTAAAACAAAATCACCTTCAGAAAGCTTTATTATCCATGAGTACTATATAAGCTAAATTTTACCCGACTGAGCAAGAAGAAGTAATGATTTTTTGTCGCGCAAACGAAGTCGCGAGAAAATGCTAGTCTGATATAATAATAATAATAATTCACGGGACAAATTACACTTACTGATCTATCTCAAGTATCCTACTAAAATATTCAATACAAGTAATTTTTATGATAGAATAATTTGCTGGGCGGCTAAGTAGCCGTACCGTAGATGATATGCATAAGAATACATTATATAAAAAAAACAACATTACACACACTGCCATTTGTATGACATTGCTTTTTACACAACACACATACACTTAAATACTAAGTATTTTTTTATGGTCAAATTCTGTTGTCAAACTTAAAATAAATTTTAATATAGTTTATCAAACTGAGTTAGTTTGTATTATTCCCATTATTGGTTTTTATAATTTGTCTAATATATTAGGTATGCTCTTACTTTCATAGAATTACAGTCGAGTTCCGGCCAGAGGGCGATCGCTAGAGTAAATTATAGCGCATTAACTGGACTACGGGTCTTACAATACACTTATTCAGGCCTAACCAAGACAGTTAAAAAGTAGGTTAATGTGAACTAGAAGGAAATTGCCGATAACTGTATATAATTAGTAGCTTTATCTTACATCGTATTCGCTTGTACTTTATTTTGAACATTTTTTGTACCTTACTTACAGTACTTGTTATTTGTACACCTAGAGAAATACTTTTACAAGACGCCTATATATTTTAACAAGCGGACGATGATATGAATTAGTACGAGTCTTTAAAGAAAATTTGAAAAATTCAAAAGTGCACGTCTCATAACGCTTGGTAGTAATTTTCATCAGAAAAAATCCTTAACATGATATAATAACACTGAAGTCTGAAGCTGTTTAAAAATTATGTAAGCCGGTTGACGCTGCAGGCCATCTCTGAAACTTGTGCTAAATTGAGGTTTTCTAAGCTCAAAAAAGTAAAAACTATAGGTTTTTTGAGCTCAGAGTGTTAAAAAATCTAAAGTTTGTGAAAATTATTGATGATCGATTTTGATCTTTCAAATGGCAACGCAATTTTGAGCTCTATAATGTTTTATAATTATTACCTGCAAAATTTTATTGAAAAATGTCTTAAAATTCAGATTTTGAAATCAATTGGTATATTGGTATATTAGTCTGAAAGTTATTTTAAAAAATATGAAGTAAGTTTGCTGTAAACAACGTAACTTTAATATTTTAGAAGTCGTAATTTTTGTTTAAACTTATTTGGATCAATTTTTATTAAAACGGCATTCGACGTAATTTTTTAAGTACTAAATATTCTAGAAGGCCAAAAAATTATTGGTTGCAAAATCTCGAATTCGTGTCGACAAAACTTTTTTGTCAGTGATAACACCCGAACGGAAACGAAGGAAAATTTCTCATAATCTCCTAGGCCGAATCAGGCCAGATTTTCCGAAAGTCTAAGTTTGGCGGAAACCAACCGAATGAAACCGAACGGAATGAAACCAAAAAAATCCGAATATCAACCGCGTTTCGATTGGCCGGTCAAGGTTAGAGGGCAATCGCTGGTTTTACATAATTACCTACACCTAAAAATATTGTATTCCTGATTCACATTTTACGAGATTATTCAGAAATCCGTTATATAAAAAACTACACACACACACACACACACACACATACATTAATAAAAATTCCATCAAACTAAGAACCTCCTTTTTTGTAGGTTGAACATTCAGTTCATTTATTCAAGATATTTTCGACCACATGGTCATGGTCATGGTCTGAATGGTGTGAATGTACTGCGTAATGTACTGATTTTCTGATAAATTATCCAAAATGAGACCAAAATAATTGTCATTTTTAACCAAGTTCCCAAAAAGAAGGAAATTTCCAATTCGCTGTACTTTCATGTTTACACAGCTAACGTTATTCGATAAAATTCTACCTAACGTAGACCTTCTCAGAACTGGAACCTATTTGGCTCAGTAGATTTAAAAAAGAATAAAAAAACAACCTCAATAAAGAGACTGAAACCATATTTTTTTAAATGGCTTCCAGGGTAATGTACTTATTGGTTTCATAATCTAATTAGTTCTTTCATTTACAAAACGGAATTGAATTCTGTAAACCGAATCAAAATCGGTTGTTCCTTTCTGGAGGTATCGTTGTCAACATTTTGAAAAATGCCTTTCCAACTGACTTTCCAAATGGAGGTTATCAATTCAGCTGTATTTTTCATGTTTGTTTCCTTAGAACTCGATCATTTATGAATTTTTGAGGGAGAATACTTATTTTAATTTGGGGAGGATCTAATGCAGGGTTCCGGAGATACAGGAAATGGGACGTCGGTTACTGCAGTTTTACTGTGTTAAAAATTAGCCCGCTGCATTATAAAACTAATTTTTCCGGGATAAAAAGTAGCCTATGTGCTATTTCAGGTCATCATCTATCTGTGTGCCAAATTTCATTCAAATAGTTTTTCCGTTCAGTAATTTTTGCGTGATTGTTATAATAAACATCCATCCATTCATCCATCCAAACGTCCAAACTTTCGCATTTATAATATTAATATAAATATAGGTAGATTACTTTGTGCAGTCAGCACATTAACCCTTACAGATAGATGTCTATATTTGAATAGATGACAAAAGAGCTGTATTAGGTATAATAATGTTTGGAACAGTCAGTCGTAATAATGTACTCATCTATTTAACACGCAGGAAATAAAATAGTAATTCGTTGGTGTTATATCAATTCTCTCCTCTCGACGAAACGCAACAATATATTCCTGCTCCTCTACTTCACATGTACGCAACAGTGGTGAACCTGACGTGATACTGGTCAGCTGGAATTAATGAAAAAGTACTAAATAGACGTGATTTATTAAGAAATCTGTCACCACAAGGTTCCGACTCGCCCTGCATTCCCACATCATGACTACTTCATCAGCATCCCAGAACGACTCAGTGGTTCACACGTACGCAACTACTTCGATTTTTCTCAAATAATCGATTTTGAACCTTGTACCATATTTTATTACTCGTGAAACTTTCGAATGTCATTTGAAAGATTAAAATCGATTAATGCATTCAATAGTTACATCTTTTCAAAAATTAAAATGTTCTTTCTCAACAATAAGTTTAATGCAAACAGCAGAATTCTAATTTTTGAACTTTTTAAACTTAAAAAATCTATGATTAGGTGTTTTGTATTTTTGACTGCTTTGTGTTTAAAATACTTACACTTAGCGGGAAGTTTCAGCGATGGTCAGGAAGGTCAACAGGTTAACAGTTTTTTTTGGTTTGTATGTGCATATTTTCAGGTCCTATACAATCGAACTAGAAGTCGGTTTTGCATAGTTTCACTGATTTTAAATTTTGTACGTTGTTAGTTTCTATCCTTTCATAGTTCAGGCATAAATTTGTTCAATTGGCGTATCTGATTCCTTTAAATGTACACGAGCCCTAACACTACGAGAACCAAACAAATTACTTTAATTGCTACCAATTTAGCCCTTAACACTCAAGCGTAAAGCGTAAATTTCTTTAAACGATGTATGCATTACCGTCATAAATTTAAATTACAACGTATTGCTTTAAATTAGGGTTGATTTTTCAATGCTTAATGTGTTGGTATTTGTTATTGCATTCCTACACCCTTAATGTTATGTAGGTTAGCCATAAATTGTGATATTCTTAAATATATTATAAATCATAGGAGAGCAAACAAGTAGAAGTTTGTCCTGCCCGCTTAGGATAAACAGCGTGTTTTATGTCGCATGTGAGAGACGAGACATTTATCAATGTGGACTAAATATCTCGTCTATTTAAAAAATGTAGGTGTGTGGCCGCGTTCCAGGTCTGGAAGTAGTTAAAAAATGTTGACGCGTCAAAATAACTTGAAAAGAGTTTTGTTGAATAAAGTACTTCTCATTTCTGATTTCTATGCCACGAAAAACGTTGTCATTTCATAGAGATAGATTATTCAATTAATGTTGCCCTTAAAAGGTATTCTATTTTTGTAACATACTATCTTTTTTGTAACATACCCGGCAAACATTGTTCTGCCTTATTTACTACTCTTATTTTTTTCTATATTTTCTCACCTTTTAAACCTTTCCTGGACTTCAACAATTAATTCAAAGCCAAAATTAGCCAAATTGGTTTATATCTTATGATATAGAAAATATTCTGATTTTTGAACATTACATTTAATTTGCGCTTAATAATTATTACTATCAATTGTATCCAACACGGTAGCAAGTAGATATAATGTCTTCAATGACGAGAAAACGGGTTGACAAAATTTCAACTCGCTGCTTATTTTAAATGCGGACTCTTGGTAGTAAATAATTTTCTATACATATAGATAATAAGGGTGTTATTGGTGTGCAGTACGTTTTTTAATTTACTGGGTACCATATCCTGCAAGCCATAATATAACAGTGATTAAAATGTTATGCAGTTGTTTTTCATGTAAGCTTTATTATTTTCAGCATGAGTATAAGCATATTTAAATTTTTTACTTTAACGTAAAACATATTTGTTTTTAAATTATCTTTTACTGTCACTTTTGACCGGCGAAAACTTTTCCTAAATATTTCTGAATCGAAAAAGCTTGCAGGAAAATTCCAGCGAAAGAAATCCAGTTTTTTATGTTATGTTATAAACATATTTTATGGGCACCCCACAAATAGGGGACCCACATTTTAATTGATAAAACAGGGGTGAGTCTGGTTGTGCAGTGCACTATAAATAAACTTGTCGGACTTGAAGGGCTCCATTGTAATAACTATTGATATGAACGCACTCGACTTGCTCGTGCTTTTTAATTGTATAGCAATTATTTATAAGAATGTTCATTTGTCAAGTTGCCACTTGCCAGGATGTGTGTATAGACATTTATCAATAAAAAAACTATTGGAACCACACAAACAAAGACAATAAAAATAAAAAGTAAAACGTGGTAAACTTTGAAATCACCTTCCTTTGTAAATAACATGAATTTGAAATTGTTTCTAGATCGCTGTTTCTAGAGGAATTGAAAGCGCTTAATATGAGAATCCAGTTAGAAGACTAATTCTCATTGCGGACAAAATTTCTTAAATAAAAGAAAAAAAACTTACAGGTTATTTTTATTTAAAGATTCATAGGAATAAATGTTTTATACCTTGTAGAAATAGACCTTCTATTCCTTAAAAAGCGATACCATTTTGTGAAGCTTATTATTAATAAGCACAAATCAATCTAACCCCAAAGTAAGCAAATTATTTGCTTGTGATATGGTTATTAGTCAACGATACTAATGCATAGAAATAGATAAAAAATATTAAATATCATTCTTACTAAATTAACATTTTTTGTGTCTATTTATTATTTTTGTTATATCTGGGATATCATCAGAAGTCTAATGATGTGAAATATCTGCGTTTAGAAGCAAACATTTATGGAGAATAATTAAATAACGGTAATCGAATTTAAAACTCAATACTCTTTACAAAGTACAACAGCAATTACGTGTGCATTTTAGAAATTACAAAGAAAAATTATTATACTTATACATTACATCTCCTATGGGTACCTAATAAGTATCATTTTCCAAAACTAAAGCCAAAAGTTATCCTTTATTAAAAAAAACTTCAAATATTTGTCAACTATACCCATATCTCAAAATATACTAAACCGACTTTTGATGAAACTTTGACTATTCCCTAACTTGGAATATACCTGATTTTAATCGAAAATAACAATTTTGATATGGCTTTTATTTTTCGAGAAATTCGTGGATAAACATTTACTCTTACGAAATTTAGTACAATAATTACTTGGACGGCTAAAAAATCATTATACTCAAATATTATCCAATTTCACACAATATTACATACATACAAATTGATCACTTCCGATTTTTTGTCGGTTGAAAAAAATTCAGTTCCCAACTTTTTAAAATTTGTTTATATTTTTAAGCGAATTCGTCTTTTACTTCTATAATGCTGGAGCCGCTCTTGCGTCTATAGTCTTGAAGTTATATGCACGCTAAGGCACACGCAGTCCAGAATGTATGCGAAAATAGCCGGTAATAGTCAGTCACATCTGCATTTATCTTGTCATTGCACGAAGCTTTATGACGATAGACGCAGATCATAGCATAACAAAAATATTATTGAAGAGATTAAATCGATATTAACGTTACATTTACAACCCTAGAATAAGCGAGCGTGGTGGAGAGATTGATGCAAACTTTTTTTGCTGCTTAAGCTGGCCGTTCTGCCAGGCAGGTCGTAAAAGGCGACCGATTGGCTATCGAGTCACTACCATCGTGGCTACTAGGTGGTAGAGTTCTGCATTGTCTCGCCCGGGTCTGGTACCACCGCCTTACCTATTCCTGCCGCAATAGCGTCAGTGCTTGTCGCTGTCGTGTTCCGGTTTGGAGGGTAAGGTAGCCGGTAAACTTATGCATGTGGCATTAGACCTTGCCACAAGATAGCAACGCACCATTAACATCTTTGGTGTCTATAGGCGATGGTTGACTCTTTCCATCAGGAGACCCATCTGCTTGTTTGCTATCTTATGACATAAAAAAAAAACACATAACAGCCTTGTTTATAAGTGGCACTCGTTGCCGATTGATGTTTTGGTGAGTCATTGCGAAAAGTGCATCCAATGACCAGCAAGCTATTGGTGACGTTTTTGATGGTTTTTTCGTTACGTTTAAAAGTCATCGCTGGTGATACGCCTGCGGGTAATATTAAAATATAGTTTCAGAATTTGTATAATCTCTGAGCTTGTAGAATGTAGAGTCAAGGCCAGAGCAGTTTATTCGCTTTTATTTTACAGAGAGTACCGATATGGACCGGTCGAGCCCTCGCCGAGTACTCGTTACCAACGAAGATTCTATGCGTAGACATATTTATTTATTTACTTGACACATCAACAGCAGTACACACAATACATTTAAATATGATCTTACTTTAAAGTAGGCTCTTGTATGCATGCCAATAAAAGACGTGTACAACGTTCTCTTAAAAACTACGACATGCTATTACAGATAACAGAAGTAAAAAATAATATATTTAGTAAATCTATACATATAATAAAATCGTAGGAAAGTCGATGTATGTCCGGGGTAAACTCAAAAAGTTCTGCATGGATATACTTCAAATTTTGCATGAATATTACTAACAGGTCGGGTCAACATATAGACTACATATTATCACGCTATCACCTACGGGGGAGGAGCTGTGCGGAGTTAACGAAGTAGTCGCGGGCAACAGCTAGTTAATAATATATTTAGATAGGGTCTATAATTCCCATCGTCGGCACTTGCTGAAATTCCATTAGTGTTATAACAAAATAATTTTTGGTTTAAAAATGTTGTTTTAAGTTTTCCCGAGCACGAGATCAGTGTTAGAACACGTATTATTTACTAGGTGGTAGAGTTTTGCAGGGCGGGCAGAACTCTCCCGAGTCTTCCACCGACTTACACATTCCTGCCGCAATAGCGTCAACGCTTGTCATTATCGTGTTTTGGTTTGGAGCGTAAGGAAGCCGGTGCATTTATGCACTTGGCAATACCGTATCTTTTGTTTATCATAAGATAGCAAACAAGCAGATGTGTCTCCTGATGGAAAGAGTCAACCATCGCCTTTAGACACCAAAGGTGTTAATGATGCGTTGCTATCTCGAGGCTAGGTCTAATGCCACATGCATAAGTTTACGGGCTACCTTACCCTCCAAACCGAAACATGACAGCGACAAGCACTGACGCTATTGCGTCAGGAATAGGTAAGGCGGTGGTACCAGACCCGGGCGAGAAAATGCAGAACTCTACCACCTAGTAGCCACGATGGTAGTGACTCGCGTAGCCAATCCTTTTACGACCTGGCAGAACGGCAGTTGGTCTATCCTTCAAAGGCGCCCGGGACCAACACGGGGAAGACGTGTTGGTCCCGGGCTTCTTTATAGAATCTCGCCACAGGGGTAAACACGCACCATTAACATCTACAGTGTCTAAAGGCGATAATTGTTTTTTTTTTTGTCGGAAAAGCTATCAGCTTGTTTGCTACCTATCTTATGGTAAAAATATGAAGTTAAGGTTATCCTATTAGTACTGTGAGTTAAAAGCTATTTAAACATATAAGATACGATAAAAAAGTACCAAATACCTGAGCGAAACGTTGCGCAACTTTGCCACCTAGTAGTCACGATGGTAGTACCACGTGATAGATCGATAGCATTTTACAACCTGCCTGGTAGAACACCATTGGGTATATTCTTCAAAGGAGACTTAAAATACAGAGAAAACATACGTGATAATATACACTCGTCATGTTTATCTACTATTTTATTTACAGTAAAGTCTGTTACCAAACTTTAAAGGGACTTTATTGTTTAATATATGGTCGAATTTCGGCCATAGGCATAGGTAAATTGATACGAAGAAAAAGAACTTCGTACCCCTTTTGAAGGAAAAAAATATTAGATTTCTTCAGTCCTCCGCACTGCACCCGCACCGTAATATTTTAAATAATATGCATTAGGAGTATCTTCATGCACATATCCCCGAAGGGGTAGGCCGAGGTACAACAAGTGCACCCACGATTAGCCGAAGATACTTGGTCCCACAAATGTGATAGGTGGCAAGCCTATCACCAACCGGGCACTTTCCAGTCCCGGACAACTTTGTGTTTTTCAGAAAACTGAAAAAACACTTTTTTTTATGCGCGCGACTCGGGAATCGAACCCAGAACCTTATGTGGTCAACGCCAACGCTGGACCACTAGACCACAGAGGCGACGAATATTCAAAAAAATAATAAAATAGAAATACAAAAAAATAATTAGAATAAACATTACACCCACATTGATTACATTCATGTAAAAAATGTTGAATCTCATTCGCCACCTTTCGTGTAATTGTAAAAAGAGGTGATTTTTTATTTTATTTTACATTACACTAGCTGTTGCCAGCGACTTTCGTCCGCGCGGACTTCGTTTACTCCGCACAGCACCTCTCCGCTAGGTGATAGCGTGATAATATGTAGCCTATATGTTGACCCGACCTGTTAGTAATATTCATGCAAAATTTGAAGTAAATCCATGCAGTACTTTTTGAGTTTACCCCGGACATACATACAGACAAACAGACAAAAATTCTAAAAACTACATTTTTGGCTTCGATATCGATCGATTCGATAAAATACTTGGGGCGTGATCTATAATCACGCCCCAAGTATTTTTAAAAAAAAATATTCAATGCACAGTTTTGACTTTCTTACGATTTTATTATATGTATAGACATAGATATTGATATAATATTGTAGATATCTATCATCAGAAGAACAGAAGTTTAGTGTCTATAAAGCTTATTTCTAATTGGAATTAACTTTCTTTCAATCAATGTTTGTTACTAAAACCACATAAAATTCTAAGAAAGACGGACAGGTTCTGAGTGACTATACTGACAGGCTATACTGACCTCGGCACTCGAGTAACTGGGGTGAAGTATAAAATAGATTACAAACCTCTCGTAGTAACTCCTAAAATAGATTCTATAAATAAGTTATCAAGAACTTGAGAAATTTAGTTATAATGTTAATTTTGAACACAAAGTTAGTAGTTTACAATTAATCCATCTCTTGTTTATCCTTGCCATTTTAAAGTTGATTAAGGCTTGTGGAATTTATATCGTGAGTAATTTTCAGCGTTAGGTAAACAGATCGGCTATATTCAGCTTTATAAAGTGTTGTCTCTTTCTTTCATGTACACGCCTTATTGATAGCCTATGTGATATTCCGATTTGCGAACTATACAGGTTGAAATGTTACATTTGAGGTTGCGTTTGTCAGAGTATGCTATTTTATTTTTTTACTGCGTAGGGATTAGTATAAGTAAAAGATGATCAAAAATTACTACTAGACAAATCTTATTATAATGTAAATGAATTTCTTGCTGATAAAATTAAATATTAATCTAATAATAAATCTTTTATTGTATATAATTATAAAAAAAAGTTGTTATTAATAAATTTAAACTAACATGAATTAGAAATTAATCTTTTTAAATTACAAGATTTATAAAATTGCATATTAAAAAATTTAGTTTATAAGGTAGAACATGTTGATAAATATACATTAAATTGTACAACTTAACTAAATTGTTACATTTTATCTATTATCTTTCTTCTTAAACTTTGTAAAATGTCAATATTTTAATTAAACAAAAAATGAATTTTGTAATTTATAGAAATAAGTTGTGATGTCAATTAATGTGTGTAATTGTATCATGTAACTATAATTTTTGAAAAAAAAAACAAGCCCGCTGAGTTTCTTCCGCCGGATCTTCTCAGTGTGTGGCCGCGTTCCGATCCGGTAGTAATTGTAAAAATCGACTCACAACATTTTTAGTTTATTGATAAATATAATTTTAAAATATTTGCACACCATATCATGGTAAAATATGTTGGTAACTTAATCAAATTTTAATAACTTGTAACTCCCATATTCTGACAAATAAATAATTTCTTTCTTTCTTTCTAAGCTTAAGTTTAGGTTTGTGGGATCACCAGCTTTGTCCCCTGGAAAAAGGGATGCAAAGGGCTTTTGCGGTGTATATCGTAAAGTAGTAGGTAACCCTACAGAAAATTTTATAAGACGTTATTTGTAGAAAATAAAATTCTCTAGTGAAAATTATTCGATAAAAAATTACATTGCTTTCTATAAGATTAATTTGATGCCATTTTGTTGTAAAATTACCAGAAAAATTATATAACGCCCAAAAGTAAAAAATGATCAAAAATTTGCAGTTATTTTTGTTTATAACTTTTTTATTTTGCTGTAACGATAAAAAGTAATAGGAATAAAGTTGTAGACAACTTAATTTGCTGCAAATAATATCTATCTTCGTAAAATTTTCTCTAGGGTTACTAGTTTACGTGTGAAAAACCTTTGCATCCCTTTTGCCAAGATGGCAGCCGGAGGACAAGGATTGAGATCCCACAAACTTGATGTTAAGTTTACACTAACCTTCATGTATGGTATATTCATCAAAAAATAAAATTGCGTCCTCTGAACAGGCTTAATAAATGAAACATTTCAATGGGATGAGGTTGATTGTTAAAAGGCTGTACATATTGTGGAACACGATAGATAGTGGTAACCAATAAAAATATAATAAAAACTAAAAAGAGAATATTGAACCTCAATGAAATTAGTGTGTATATAAAAAGTATAGTCACCGCGCCGACGACACCAGCCTGCCAATGAGTCTAGTCCCAAGTTCGGCAAATTGGTGTTTGTAAGCAATGAACTTCGAAATCAATGAGCTGGTGTCCGTACATAAATATTTTTATTGGTTATTTAGGTCAACACTTAAGTACCAATTTTTTACAAAATCTGGCGACTGCATCTGCTGTATGTTCGCTTATACGTACTTTTAAATTACGCAACGGATTTTAATGCGGTTTTCATCAATAGACAGATTGATTCAAGAGTAAAGTTTATAATATGTATAATACATACAACACAAAGTTATATGCTTATTATAGTAGAGAAAAGCCGAGAATTTCAAAGAATTGTCGTAAAAATAATTTTTTATTTACATTGCACCTCGCTAGTTATAATATAGTAATAATATACTTATAAATATAGTAGTCATAGCCTCTAGTTTATAATATTTGTTAGGATTGACGCGACTATAATATTAGTAAGAAGAATAGTAAATTGTCCGCTTTTATTCGAGAAAATAGAGGCGAATCCTGCGAGAGTCGAACAGACCGTCTATTAGTGTTACAAGCAACTTTCTTTAGGACATAAATTGCAGAGTCGTGTCTGCCTTTCGATTCGTGCGTCGGCTTTCCTTTCATTTCTTTAGACTGCACTCAAGAGAAAACCCCTTCAGAGTCAGTTTTCGTAAAAGCTTTCCAAATTTTGAAAATAGAACTTTGCCTTCGAAAAAATGTTTTCTTTTGTACATGTTTTAAACAAAAAGGTTTTACGGTTGTCTTTTCATTACATAGTATAAAACGAAGTCGCTTTCTCTGTCTGTCCCTATGTTCTTATGTCCCTATGTATGCTTAAATCTTTAAAACTACGCAACGGATTTTGATGCGGTTTTTTTTATAGATAGATTGATTCTTGAGGAAGGTTAAAGTGTATAAACCTTTCCGATATTCCCACGGGAACAAAAGCTGCGCGGGTGAAACCGCGGGCAGGTCGCTAGTTTATAATAAACTAGCTGACTCGGCAAACGTTGTTTTGCCTTACATATTAGGAATCCATAGGGGACAAACAACGTGACACGTAGTTTATATAAGTCTACGGGATTGTCCTTCCACGCAGCCAAAATGGCACTAAACTTTATATGGTGGTTAAGTATTCTTAAATTTTCTAATTTTTCGCGCAATTTTCTTAATATTTTCTTTTATAAGAACCTTCTCCTTACAATTACAAACACAACAAAAAAAAATTACCGGAATTGGTCCAGCCATTCAGGCGTGATGTCGTGACCAAGGAAAATAGGGATTGATTTTTATATGTATATATATAGATATCGCTGAAAAAATTATACGAATTAATATATCCTAAAAAGCAAATTTGACCGCCCCGTTGGTCGAGTGGTTAGTGACCGTGACTACGCAATCAATGGGGCTTGGGTTCGATTCCTGACAGGGGCAGGCATTTATGTGATGAGTATAGATGTTTGTATTTCTGGATCTGGGTGTGTGTTATGTATGTAACAGTATTTATATATATGTATTTCTATGTATTAATATCGTGGACTAACACCCATAACACAAGCAAATGATTTGCTTACTTTGGGGTTAGATAAATTCGAGTTAAATTGTTCTAAGATATTTATTTATTATTATTATTATTTTATGATATAAAATAAAAATAATAATCTGTGTCTAGTGGTCCAGCGTTGGCGTTGACCACATGAGGTCCCGGGTTCGATTCCTGGGTCGGGCACTTTAAAAAAAAAGTGTTTTTTCAGTTTTCTGAGAAACACAAAGTTGCCCGGGATTGGAAAGTGCCCGGTTGGCGATAGGCTTGCCACCTATCACATTTGTGGGACTAAGTATCTTCGGCTAATCGTGGGTGCACTTGTTGTACATCTGCCTACCCTTTCGGGGATATGGGCGTGAAGATACTTTATGATATAAAAAATATATTTTTTTGTAATATGGGTGTTAGTCAACGATAATGAAATATATAAATACTGTAATATATTTAATAAACATAAACATTCAGAAATACGAACATCTCTGCATACAAAAGATTGTTTCTGTCGGGAAACGAACCCGAGCTCCACCGACTTCATAGTCAGGGTCGCTAACCGTTATGTTTATTAAATGTTGGATTTTATCTAGTCTACTGTTTAGCCTGTTAGTCTCTCATCATGAGGTCCTGGATCTGGTCGGGCAAGTGTGTTTGTGGTTTCTTTGGGGTTATCCTCAAAAATTATAATCTTAGCAGCTAGGAGTTTTTGGTAGTGGGTTAACACCACGTAAATCACGTACAGCTCTACAATTTACTATAGTATAAGAAACCAGTAAAAGTAACGACTACCTTACTTTTACTGCTTAAAACTTACGCATGTGGCATTAACGCCCTGCCAAATTGATAGCAACGCACCATTAACATCTTTGGTATATAGGCGATAGTTGCTTCTTTACATTAGGACAGCTGTCTGTTTGTTTGCTATATTATGTTTTAAATTAAAACTTAAAACTATCTATATTTGCAACCATTGATTTACGGTGAACCGAAAAATCTATTAAGTATCTGCTTACATCGCAAGAGAACTGGCATGATTATATTTGTGTATTTTTTTACTTTATTTAAATTTATTTATCGTTAAGTCCTTAATACTTATCTAGCTGCGACTTTAAACAGATCGTCTCTATGTCCGTGGGTGGACAGCTGCCTATGTATTACTATAGGCTGACATTTTAACGTCTATTTAAGTCAGTTGCCGCGAATAAAAATTCATGTTTAATGAATTGCTATAGCATTTAGATTAATGTTATGTTCATTCAGACCTCAACGAAACTCGTAGCTAAAATCAGACATTTTTAAAATAACAGAAAAATATAAAAAGTATAAACTTTTATTCATCGGGGCCGTAAAATATAAACACGGGACTAAATTTGTGCCAACAAAAAGAAAAATATCTTGAGGGGACTTGTTTTCGAAATTCAAAAAAGCGGCCTCGCGTGGCATGAATGAATCGGTCGCGTGTGGCGACAGTGACCTTGCCTAGTACTCGACTGGGCTGTTGCACCGCACGCGCTTAGCTCACTTCCCCCCGCACGCAAATTATTGAGCTCGAGCTTTCCCCCGCTGCACTTCCTTCCTGTCTGCTCCCCTCGCATTTGAGATTTTGAAATTGGAATCATTTACATTCTATTCTGTAATTTGTTGTTAGAATTTTTTTTAAATGAAGGGCACAGGTGGAAAACGTAAGTTTTTTACGTTAGGAAGACTATTGATTTTGTTGTATGTACGCATAATATGTATAAGTATCTTCCCCGAAAGGGTAGGCAGAGGTACAACAAGTGCACCCACGGTTAGCCGAAGATACTTGGTCCCACAATGTGATAGGTGGCAATCCTATGCCATCCGGGCACTTTCCAATCCCGGGGAATGTTGTTTTTATCAGAAAACTGAAAAAACACATTTTTAAATTGTCCAACCCAGGAATCAAACCCGTGACCTCATGGGGTCAACTCCGGCACCGGACCACTACACCACAGAGGCGATCATAATAATATGTATATACATTATAGATCCTATACTTCTCGTATAATTTAAATTATAATACATTTTCTATGACTTTAAAATAATATTTACGTTAGCTTCTAAGAATAAATTTTCTTAGAAGCTCTTTTTTTACCGTTTTCCAGAAAGTATCTTACATTTATGGTTACACTTTAGTTTCTGTAAATTATTATGCGTTTGTAAATACTGTTACTTTTATTTATTTGATTTATTTATACATTTAAAACGTCATTACAGTTTTATGACGTTACTGGGATTTTTTTATGAATTGTTTTGGAAGCGAATAATGATCGGCTTTTTTAAAATCTTAAGATAACAAACAAGCAGATGACTACCCCGATGGCAAGAAATAATCGTCGTCTATTGACACCAAAGATGTTATTAACATTTTTTAATATCGATGAAAGTTAATCTGGTTGAATTTTCGGTTTTTTGGGAGTTTTTTAAATACTTTTACCTTAAACATAAGGCTATTTTGAATAACCAGTTTGATTATATGAAGCAGTTTTTTATTTACCTTTTGTTTTCGTTATTAAACAATTCAGAGAGATTCAATTTAAACAAGATCAGACCGAAAACCGCCTGTCCCCTTTGATATCTGTCTGTTCGCGGGAGTCCGTACTTAACATTTTTATTGGACAATTAGGTCAAAACTTTAGTACCTTTTTTTGATACATATTCGGTATCAGAATCGAGTACTGAATACTCTTTGTCAGGAAGTATATATATATATATATATATATATATATATATATATATATATATATATATATATATATATATATATATATATATATTTATGTCATAAGATAGCAAACAAGCAGATGGGTCTCCTGATGGAAAGAGTCAACCATCAGGCAGGAATAGGCAAGGCGGTGGTACCAGACCCGGGCGAGACAATGCAGAACTCTACCACCTAGTAGCCACGATGGTAGTGACTCGCATAGCTAATCGGTCACCTTTTACGACCTGCCTGGCAGAATGGCAGTTGGTCTATTCTTCAAAGGAGCCCGGAACCAACACGGGGACAGATAACAGCGTATTCTTAATGTTTTAGTAGTGATTATGTAGAGTAGGTGCAAATAATGTTCAGAATGTCTTGTGAGGTCACTTAGAGGTGAATTTAAGGACAGCGAAGTATATGTATTTTTATAAAAATATACATATTTAATATCAGACTTAAGAGTTAGTTATAAAACATAATAATGATTTATAAAAAATCCCGAAATAGCTATGAGCAACAACATTTATTATTTTAATTTATTAATATTTTTACTTGTAATCGCAACGAACGAATATTTAAATTTAGATTTTTTCTTTATCTTACTGGTTTTGCTTATCATTGGGTTTATTGAAGTATTTTGAAATTGAAGTCATTTTATTATATCTACATTTAATCAACGACTATTATAATATTACGTGAAAAATTGCTTGAAAATTCGTTATAATTGTTAAAAAAACTAACCCCCAGAAGTGATGTCACAGTAATTTGTAAATGCACTATAAATAATTAGACATGAAATATAAATATTTAAAAATACGTGGGTACAGAATTATTGTAGACTCGGTAGTCAGATATTAATTGGCCAGACTTTTTTTATAAATATCATGAGATAGCAAACAAGCTGATGGCTCTCCTGATGGATAGATAAACTATTGCCTATAAACACCAAATAGTGCGTTGCTGTCCGTGTGGATGGCAATGTCACATGTATAATTCTACCGGCTGCCTTACCCTCCAAACTGGAACACGAAATGTCAAGCATTAGCGCTATTGCGGCAAGAATAGGTAAGGCGGTGGTACCAATTTAGTAGTTATAAGTTTTCTTTTAAGAATATTTGTGTTCTTTTTCATTTAGTCTGGCTCGTAAACAAAGTAGTGTGATGGTTAATAACCTTTAACCTTCCTTCAGAATGAGGCTATCTCTATTTATAGGACTGAACCTTCGCCCCTAGGACGATGTTATGTCACTACAACATAGGTCATTGATTCAAGCTATCGAAATTCTTTGTTTAAAACTATATTATCTTTTATTAGAATACTAGCTGACCCGGCAAACGTTGTTTTGCCATTCATATTAGGAACCCATAGCGGACAAACAACGTGACACGTAATTTATATACGTCTACGGGATTGTCCTTCCACACAGCCAAAATGGCATTAAACTTTATATGGTGGTTAAGTATTTTTAAATTTTCTATTTTTCCGGACAATTTTCTTAATATTTTCTTTTATAAGAACCTTCTTCTTACAATTATAAACACAATAAAAAAATACCGAAATTGGTCCAGCCATTCAGGCGTGATGTCGTGACCAAGGAAAATAGGGATTTTTATATATATAGATATTTACAAAAACTGATTAAATTTAATTAGGATTAGATAAATAAGTATGTTAAAAGACATACCAAACAAATAAAAAACATTGGTTTATATAAACATCTCTTATAGATGTGAGAAAATAAAGTTTCTACAATAACAATACCTTTGTATTTTTAATAGCTTAGTTATATTATTTTTATTACACAAGTTATTATTGTTTTATTACTAATGTTAAGGTTATGACAGTATGATACGATCGTAAGGGGGTCTTAAAGAATATAAATGAATAGGGTATTTTTTTATTAATGGCTACATTAATGAAGAAAATACCACATCTCACTTTATAACAACCTTTAAACACAAATATTTCACTTTTCCGTACAGTTTTTTAAATATTTCCTTTCATAAAAACCTGATCTTGTCACATAGGTACTTGCATTACCTACATAGATACAAATATTTCAAGCAATTTATTTTTATTTGACTGTACTAATATTTTATATACATCTCAATTTCGAGAAGAACAAATATATCCACAATAATTTTTAAATCATTTTTATATTATAACAAAAAGAGCAAAATTTAATTGTTATATCATGGTATATCTATAAGTTATTAAAAATGTGATTGTTAAAGCGTGTCAAAAGATTAGACTCCGTTTTCATTGTTTTTCTTGGATGTTTCATTTTAGATCGTAAACATTGCTAATAAAAATAACTTTAAAAATCTTATCTCGTATCACGAACGAGGCATACACACCTAGACATACAGCCAATAACGTCTAGCTAGAGCCTTTATAAGGCCCTGGGGTCTGCTAGATATGCAAAGCTTTAGATCCGCGATAACCGCACTTTACGTCCAAACAATGTTCCACTATCAGGTCGATCAAGCATATAAAACCGTATATATACGTGTACATTGTATAGGTATTTGTGTATACAATACCTTGGAGTTGTAGGTAATTAAATCTGTTGATTAACCTCCAGCTTATACCCATACTATACATCCATACATACAATAAAATCGTAGGAAAGTCAAAACTGTACATTGAAAATTTTTTAAAAGAATACTTGGGGCATGATCTACAATCGATATCGAAGCCAAAAATATAGTTTTTAGAATTTTTGTCTCTTTGTCTGTTTATCTGTACGTCTGTATGTATGTCCGGGGTTAACTCAAAAAGTACTGCACGGATTTACTTCAAATTTTGCATGAATATTACTAACAGGTCGGGTCAACATATAGGCTACATATTATCACGCTATCACCTACGGGCGAGGAGCTGTGCGGAGCAAACGAAGTCCGCGCGGACGAAGTCGTGGGCAACAGCTAGTATTATATAATATTAGAAATGTGAAAGTCTGTCTGTCTGTCTGTTACGCTTTCACGGCTTAACGGTGAACCGAATTTGATTAATTTTGAAAGATCCGTTGTCAGTCTATTTTTTTAAAATAAATCTCCTAAGCGGTTGAAACAGCGGATCAAAGTTTGTGTGAAGATTATATTGATGATAATATATTAACGCTACTCACGGACAAAGCTTCGTGGGTCAGCAAATCTTTTATATTAAAAATGAGAAAGTTTGATGGATAACATTTATCCAATCATCCATTGTTATTCAATCACGCAATCACTACAGAACAGATTTGGATGAAATTTGCCATAAGGTTAGATGATAACTTGGAGCTGTTTGGATTTGAATAAGATTTGACACACATGTAGGTTATGACTTGAAATAGCACATAGGATACTTTTTATACTGAAATAATGAGTTGTTCTTCCGAAATTCACCAAAAACTTTAATAATGCAGCGGGCTGCACGGTGCAGTTTGTATATAATACATGCCTGCCTCACTGCGTGAATTTGTGAGACCCACGGGATCAATGCAGTTAGGATAAAACGCCGTATATATGTTAAATCTAGATATGTCTAGCGGTCTCTGTGGTCTAGCGGTCCAGCGTTGGCGTTGACCACATGAGGTCCCGGGTTCGATTCCCGGGTCGGGCAAAAAAAAGTGTTTTTTCAGTTTTCTGAGAAACACAAAGTTGTCCGGGATTGGAAAGTGCCCGGTTGGCGATAGGCTTGCCACCTATCACATTTGTGGGACCAAGTATCTTCGGCTAATCGTGGGTGCACTTGTTGTACCTCTGCCTACCTCTTCAGGGATATGGGCGTGAAGATACCTTTTTTTGTTTTTTTTTATGTACTACCTGCGCACTAAAACCAAAGCACATCCAAATTTTCCATAGCCTCAGATGTGTGAAGAAATAACGCACACTTAAACGCTATAGTAAGTTGTTTACAACTTGAAAAAGTCCTACCATGACACATACGGGCTTGCTAACAACGCTTCACCTTTTCCTGTCGCAGTAGTGACAGTGTTCCGATTTGAAAGGTAAGGTAGGCGGTAAACTTATGTGACATCATATCTCTTAGGCAATAAATAGCGATAATTTTTCATTTTCCAACCAATTTATTTTGAAGCTAAGACACCGTTTTGGAGCTCAAAAATTGCGTTAAATGCGATTCGAAATTTAAAATAAAAAACCGATCATAGTTTTCACAATATACGGATTTCAAAAATCAAAATACAGGCATTTGTAACAAACTTCAAATTTTTGAGCTCGTTTTTGCTCGTTTGAGCTTAAAATATATGAATTTAGTGAGAAGTTTCAGGAGTCAACCGGTTTACAGACTTTTTTACAAAGATCAAATGTTTCTAACATGTACCTATATCGATAATTATCTTTATTTTTAATATTTACCTTTGTTACGGGTAATACCCTTGTTACGGGTTAACTGAAGAAATCTCTATTACTAGAGATAAGCTCATTGCACTTCTTTTCTTTCATTGTTAATATTTTAGTGATTACTGTGTATAATAAAAAATGGAATAGAGTAGGCGAGTCGAGCAAAAAACTTTCCCATCGATATGAGAAAAAAATATGATATTTCGTTCTCGTTTCTCTATTTAATCTATGTAAACAAGTATACTAAATCTACGTTCTCTCTTTTTCTATCAACGGGATATTTTCATTTACATACGCGCTTACGGCTCACCTACTCTATCTTTGTGTGTTATCTCTATGCAAACATGTCCCAATATTTGCTGTGGTTATTAATGTAACTCTTAGTAGTATAATAAAAAAATGATGTGGTGTCGCGGGACACCAGGTAGGAACGAACTTCCTTCGGCTAAACGGTACTACTCGCTTGTGTACGCGACTGTCGCGCCTGCGCACGTCTCATTTAACGCTTTTATTCCACGCATTTTTCTTACGGTTTTACTATCACATTTTTTTCAGTTCGGTCGCGCAGCAAATCCCTATCCTCTCCAAACCTGTCGTAAGGAACTTCGTTCCAAAAAAGTAAATAAAAAAAAATGTTATTTATTAACACTGTTAATAAATAAGATTTTTTTATTTTACTATTTATTAACTACTCCCCAAAATCAGAAGTTTATGTTTTTTCGCTTTTTTGGTTTAGCGCAGTCATGACGTCGGGAAAAGCGGGGTAGAAATGCATGTGAACCGAGAAAGCTGAATTTTGGATAATTTGTTGGGGTGGCTAGAAAAGCTTAACTTCAAATTGTCGACCAATATTTTCTTTATATGTGTATTTTCCGACATCTTGAAAAAATAAGTTAAATTTAGTTTTTTCACAATAACTCGGTTTTCTATTGAGACACGAAATTTTTGACACAATACTTTATTATTACTTTTTATGATCCATATAAGGTCCATTACATTTTAAACCTATCGATTATCGTTATTGCGATATCGATAGAATCACCTTTCACTATTCCCAGCAACGAAATCCGCCGATCCAAAAAATTCAGAATATATCTACAGGTATAAACGTAGCTCGGATTTTTCAAAGATTCTTAGGAATGGGGTAGGATACAGACAAATTTCGGACTTGAACCAATTTAAACTACAGCTGAACCCGCTCTAATTATTTTTGTGTTATAGCACTCACCCCGTGCTTGGGAAACTGGAAAAACCTTAAAATAACAAAAAAAAAAATATCGACACGCGGGATTTGAACCTGCGACCATTTCCCGGCTTTAGGGAAATGGTCGCAGGATCAAATCCCGCGTGTCGATATTTTTCTTTGTTGTTTTTAAGGTTGAACCCGCTCTACCTGAATTTTTAATAATCATTCTGTACAAATTCATTGCACTTTGCAAATTTTTTGCTGGGATATGCGAGTAACTATTATTGTTGCTACGAGTATAATGATAGTAGAATTCTACACTGTCTCGCAGGTTCTGATACCACCGAATTACCTATTTCTGCCGTAACAGCGTTAGTGTCTATCACTATCGTGTTCCGGTTTGGAGGGTAAGGCGGTGAACTTATTACATGTGGCATTAAGTCCCCGTCGATAGGACTGCGTCATTAAATTCTTTGGTATCTGTAGGCGCTGGTTGTCTATTTTCATCACGAGAGCCGTCTGCTTGTTTGCTTTTTAAAGCAACATGTTTTATATCATTAGATATGATATAAAAAAGTTGCTTAATAAGCTGTTGTTAGTTGTCCGCGTTTAAATGTTTTTTTAAATATTTTATGACAGTAAACAAGCAGATGGCTCTCCTGATGGAAAGATAAACCATCGCATATAGACACCAAAGATATTAATGATGCGTTCCTATCCGTGTGGCGGGATGGTAATGTTACATTCATAAGTCTTAATACCAGCTTCTTCCTCTTGATCGCACACAGCGTAGAGCGGTTCGAATCGTTGACGACCAGGCTATTTCGGAACAGCTCGACTCTTTGGCATTACGCAGAGATGTAGGTTCACTCTGCGTCTTCTATCGTCTTTATCATGGGGAGTGTTCCGACGAGTTGTTTGGAATAATTCCTGCCGCCGAATTCCACCATCGGACATCGCGTCAAAATTTAAAGTTCCATCCTCACCATCTCGATGTCTGGAAATCCACAACTGTGCGTTTCTCCCGACACTTTTTGCCTCGCACTACTCTGTTGTGGAATCAATTACCGGCAGGGGTATTTCCGAACGGATACGACATAGGGACCTTCAAGAAAAGAGCTTACTCATTCTTAAAAGGCCGGCAACGCAACTGCAAGACCTCTGGTATTGCAGATGTCCATGGGCGGCGGTGATCACTTACCATCAGGTGCACCTCTTGCTCGTTTGCCCCCTCTTCTATAAAAAAAAAATAATAAGTCTACCGGCTACCTTACTTTCCAAACCGGAATACGACAATGACAAGCATTGACGCTAATCGCTATTGCGGCAGGAATAGGTAAGGCGGATATACCATGTACCCGGGCAAACCATTGCGGAGCTGTACAACCTAGTAATCACGATAGTAGTGACACGTGTAGCCGATCAGTCGCCTTTTATGACCTGTCTGGCAGAACGGCAATTGGTCTATTCTTCAAAGTAGCCCGAACCAACACGGGGAGTGCAATCTATTATTATAGTGCAATCTATCGTATCGTTGATTAATGTAGTGCCATTAGTGATGAAATTTTTGTATTATTGCCCGGAGATGTTATTTTTTCCGGGATAAAATAAGTCATTATACCGCCAATATTTGACCTCTATCTTTACTAATATTAAAAAGAGGTAAGAGTTGTTTGTAATGAAAAAAGTACTCGATAGATTTAAAAAATCTTTCGCTTATGGAAAGGTACAACATTCTCGGTGACCTAGGCTACTTTTTACTTGACGAAGTAGTAAAAAGTAAGTTCCTGCCGCAATAGCGTCAGTGCTAGTCACCGTCGTGTTCCGGTTTGGAGGGTAAGGTAGCCGGTAAACTTATGCATGTGGCATTAGACCTTGCCACAAGATAGAAACGCACCATTAACATCTTTGGTGTCTGAAGGCGATGGTTGACTCTTTCCATCAGGAGACCCATCTGCTTGTTTGCTATCTTATAATATAAAAAAAAGAAAGTAAAATTTTGAATCACACAAACAAAATCTCGAGTAGCAGACTCAGATTGTATAAAATATTATCTTTCTACTAGGCACACATATTTTTTCATATAAACTTTAAAACTGCCGAATTTACTTCTCCATGAGCGCAATTTGGTTATAAAAGTTTCCCTCCAAGTACCTACATACAAGTATTATTTTTTGAATTTCAAATATACACCTAATATATAACTTATCCTACTGATACTACTAATATTATAAATGCGAAAGTTTGTATGGATGGTTGGATGGATGTTTATTATTGACCTGGAATAGCACATAGAATACTTTTTATGTTGATGACCTGGAATAGTACACAGGATACTTTTTATCCCGGAAAATATTCCCGTGGGATTCACCAAAAACTTTTATGATACAGAGGGATACTTTTTCTACATAAAAACATTATCTACGACAAATGCCACAGTTCATTTTGCCCGCAATATTCAATCAATCAATAATAATTTATTACAGAAAATAGGGTTGGTTACATGTGGTCTTACATAATGTAAGACCACATGTAACCAACCCTATTTACAAGGTGAAAAAAAACCTGTTCGATCCGAAACAGGTATATAAGTAAGTCAATGACAACAAAAAAATACTATATTTTTATTTAAATTAAAAAAATAGTAATTTAAAGTACCTCATTTTAGAACTAAACTTGAAGAACTTCCCCTTAGGTCAAGCAAATATTTTTAAAATGTATCTATTAATATTCAATAATTTTAAAATAACCAGCTGACCCGGCAAACGTTGTTCTGCTTTTCAACTACTCTTATTTTTTTTTCTATATTTTTTCACCTTTTAAACCTTCCCTGGACTTCAACAATTCATTCAAAACCAAAATTAGCCAAATCGGTTCAGCCGTTTTCGAGTTTTAGCGAGACTAACGAACAGCAGTTGATTTTTATATATATAGATAGATGACACAGATATGATTGTATTAAGTTACCAAATAATGCCTTTGACAGGGTTTTTTGTATACACTTTATAAACATAGTTTCTCCTACTTTGCCGTATGAACATACAACTTAATTTTTTATTTATGGTACAATTAACATATGGAAAATTATTATCATCAATAGAATTAGTAAATTAATAATATTGCAATGTCGAATATATTAGTCCTGGAAATTAGATAATTAGTATTGTAGAAAAAATATATTAACTGTCTCAATTTTCAAAAATGGATACGAAGTTTTTGCTTTACATATCAATATTAACGATACCCATGATTTCAGTTTTCGTAAGAGACATTTTGCCGTAAGGCACACTTAATTTTGCACAAGCTCAGACCATCAAAAAATATTTTGGTCTGAGTGCACACGGTTAACCTACGTTATTTTGAATAGAATCATTGAAAAAATCACAAAAAATAAACCATTGCCTCCTTAACATTTTTCAGTTCGGTTTAAATGAAAAAGTTGCAATGATTAGAAATAAAAAAAAAATGTTTTTTCGCTTTTCTGAAAAATGATGGTTTGTCCCTTACGACAATTGAAATTACAGATAACCTACCGATAAGGTCTGTCAGGACCTCAGGACTAGTCTACCTTTAGAAAGCAAATAAGCAGGTGCCTCTCCTGGTGGCAAGAGAAACCATCGCCTATAGACACCAAAGATGTCAATGGTGCGTTGCTATCCGTATGGCAAGATGAAAATACCACGTGCATAATTTAAAATAAGCAAAGTTCTAATCAACGCATGCTTTTCCTTTACTAACTAAGAAGTAACCTCTTTAAGTAGACGTTGACGTACCTATATCACGAGTGTGAGAAATCAATATCCCTACGTTTCTCTCATACATCAAGCTCTCCCGTACGTCTTGGGCGGATCGATAGCATCTTCGAAAGCATATTTCGTTCTTGAAAATCGATGCCGTGGTTTCGCCCTATATCCGCGAGACCCAAGGGAGTATGCAGTCGCCTGTTTTGAATTTATAAGTGTGCAACAGCTGATCGCGTGGTTGCCACTCCGCCACGCCCCCGCGCCGCGGCGTTGCCGCTTCGTCAACTGAGCGAGCCTCAGAGGCAATCGACCGACCCCCCTTCCCCTCTTAGCTAGGTACATTCTACATTTCTCAACGCTCAACACGAATAGTTGGCCCTTTTAAAGGCAGCGGGAAAATGTTTGGGACAATTTTTGCTAAAGCCTATGGCTAAAATATTTTTTCCATTTGTCTATGGAATAAGTTGAATGCAGCTAGCTATATTACGAGTTTGCACTTTTTTGAAAAATATTAAACGTCACAATGACAATTTATTATAAGATATATTATACTTAGCTACAAAAAATACAGGGAAAATAAGTCAATTTTTATAATAATTAGACTTATTTTTTCCCTTTGCATTAAGCAAAAAAAAGCTATTGTGTTAAACTAATCAGCGAAATATTTATGGCTTATAATTTATAATTAAGCAGCAAATTATGTCTGACTTATAATTTATAATTAATCAGCAAAATATGTATGACTTATAATTTATAATTAATCAGCAAAATATTTATGGCTTATACATTATAATTAATCAGCAAAATATTTATTGCTTATAATTTATAAGTAATCAGCAAAATATTTATGGTTTATAATTTATAATTAATCAGCAAAATATTAAATATTTTGGTTTATAATTTAAATTTAGCAGCTAAATGTGTATGACTTACAATTTATAATTAATCAGCAAAATATGTATGACTTTTAATCAGCAAAATATTTATGGCTTTTACGTTATAATTAATCAGCAAAATATTTATTGATTATAATTTATAATTAATCAGCAAAATATTTATGACTTATCATTTATAATTAATCAGCAAAATATATATGGCTTATAATTTATAATTAATCAGCAAAATATTAATGGCTTATAATTCATGATTAAACAGCAAAATATTTATGGGTATAATTTATAATTAATCAGCAAAATATTTATGTCTTATGATTTATAATTAATCGGCAACTATAAGCCATAAATATTTTGCTGATTAGTTTATCCCAATAAAGTAAGGCAAAGGGGAAAATAAGTCTATTTATTATATTTTTTTATTTTATTGGGGTTGGGGTTGGGGTTTATGTATTTTTAAAAATAAGCCTAATTACCTAGCTAGGTATAATTAATTTCTCATCAACTGTCAATGTGACTTTTGATATATTTGAAAAGAGTGGAAAATATTTGAAAAAGAAATGGCTACTTTCTATTTATTATATTATAAATAAGCAAAATAAGATTTTTTAATGGCCAAATTTCAAAAAGAGTGCGAGCAATAATGTATTGGCATATACTTACCTACTTTACTCATAGACATATTTATTTTAATTTCGGAGATCTTCTTGACCTAACGAGCATGTTTTTTTATTTATATATGTATGATAGTGATGTTAGAAAATATTGGATAAGGTTTTCAGAGCTACAGATAACGCGAACCCAGATGAAGCAGATTATGTGTTTTTTGAAATGTAAATGTAATAAAATAATTCCGTGGTAGTAATTTCATTATTCAAAGCAGAGAAGACTGTACGGACTCAGTTCGTTTTTTCTTGAAAAAAAAACGAATAAAAAATAATAAGAACAACAAAGTCGTCACAGACACAAAGATAAAAGATATAAACTACGTTTATATTATGTACTCAAAATTAATTTATGAATATGCAATAAAAACGCCAACCAAAAGTCTCTGAAGACAATTTTATAATTTATTACATGTCAGATTCTTTCGATGTTTTTTGGCTATTGCATGCTTATCCATATTTATATTTTATACTTGTTATACGTGAAATACCTTTTGTTAATAGGTTAAAATGTATATAGGTATAATGTATATACAATATACATATATCGTTGATTTCTAGGTAAAACTTAACTAAGTATAAATTTGGGTGATGTTATTGACAATGTTATCAGTTATCAATATAAACTCTATCTTGACCTGCAAGTCCCTATGCATATTTTCTAATGAAACATGAAGAGGAAAAGCTAATTTTCTATATTTGTTCTAAAATACGGTTATGTAAAAATATATTGAAATGTCTATCTTCAAATTTTAGCTATGATATTTACTGAGATATTCCTGTCTTATGACGACATATTGTCTTACAGTTTTTTCCTCGGGTAAGGGAGGTCACATATTTGAAGTCCAGTCAATATATCTCTAATTGTTTGTAATAATAAACCCATACCTAGACTACTGCCCATGACCTCACTCTGGATCCGCCCTTGAATAGGACATCTGCCAACTCAACCAATTAGGTTCGCTTTTTATATCATTCAGCACTGTACATTTTTTAATTACATCGTAACCGTAATTTATTTTAATGAATAAAATAAAAATAAAAAAACAGAACCGGTTTTCATTGTATCTGCAGACATACGAGCCACTAAGCCACCTGATGGAAAGCAGTCGCCACTGCCAATGGACATTTGTAACACAAAAGTTTATTGCCAATATCGGCTTCTGAGAATTTTCTTGACCCTCCTATTGAAAATCCCATTACAAAGGCAACTCGGCAAAGATCCGAGTTAGGTAAGCTAATCCAGAGGTTAACTATATTCGTTTAAGAAGAAAGCAGTTAAACCAATGTACTTCGTTAGTACATAGAAGTGGTTGAGTTAAACATATAAAAATAAAAACTGTTTGTAAAGCAGCACAAGTAAATAAATATTATATAGACATATTCACTGGTAAAAGATTGTACATATTCAAGGAGGGTGTCTAGTACTCGATTTTGATACCAAATATGTCAAAAATTAGGTAAGTACTTAAATTTTGACCTAATTAATAAACATGTTTAGGACACCCGCGCACTTACAAGTTACATGTTACTTACACACAAACATCGTTTTACTCATAGAATAATAACGCGTTATTACTCTAAGGTTTTACTGAACTCGCGACTAAACTCGTTACTACAACGAATAACTACTATATTACCTTAATTTCATTTCAGTTTAGTATGTAGTTAAGCAATGTTTTCTTTTTATTATATTCCTTTATTTTATTAGGGTTGAGTTTTTAATTAAAAGTGTGTGTCTGAATAAAAACATTCACAAATATTTTTGGGCAATTTACCATTTTCGTTGACATTAATTCAAGACTAAGGCAGTGTATCATCCTTGGAAAATCTAGTGAATTATGAAGAGTTATGAAGATAAAAGACCGTGAAAAATGCCATGTGAGACACAAAGAACATTGAAATACGTGTCACGTGTCACTTAATATTTACGTGGTGTACGGCAAGATTTTTTCCCGACAGACGACACTAGCCGACATCATCGATATTCCACTTCATCAGTTAATTTACACACAATAATTTAGGCTCGAATCGTATTATGTGGTTAAAACGCGCGGTTTGACCGCTAAACGCTTGAATGAATAAAATTAGTTTTCCGCGCGCTGAACCCTTTTTTAGATTAAACAATCAGTTCTTCTGTCAAGCAGTTTAATAAAGAAAATGGCTGGACTATCGCTTCGCTTCTGTCGTAAACACTAGATGGTAGTGCTCCTGCTACACCTCCTACCGTAACAGCATTGCTTGTCACTTTCCTGTTCCGGTTGGTTTACCAAGACTAGGTAAAATATTGCAACTCTGCCACCTAGTAATCACGATGATGGTGACGGGTTTGGCCCATTGTTGGTATTTCACGAATTGCCTAGCTGAATGCCAAATAGTCTGTCCGCCAAAGGGGATCTTAACCAGCAAAGGGAAATTAAGACTAAAACATGAGATATGATGGGCACGGCAAAAGTGACTTTGTCGATATCGACAGCCTAATACGCGCACCCCGAAAACAAAGAACTTCTTCTTATCGGAAGACAATACGACCACTAATAAGTAAACTATTCTCGTTTTTCTACTTTTTAAGTTAAATCGTGTTTGAAATCATGTTAGTCAACTAAAAATTACAGCAAGAAATTTCTTATATGACGAGGCCAGATAGACATAGAAGAACCAGCCGATAAAATTATCTCACATTAATTATATAAGCGGGGTGAATGGAAAAAATAACCACGTTTGCGAATAGGCTTGAGCCGCTGTTTGCCTTGTTCTACCAAATATTTAAATAAATTGAGCGGTTGAGACGCTGACTTGACTTGAACAAATTAAGCGGTTGAGTGCTAATTGCAATCTGAGCTTCGTGCTTTCAAATATTCAACTTAACAATACTAAACTAAGCGGTTAAGCCGCTGGTTGCAATCTGAACGTTGTACTGTCAAAGGTTTGAATAAACTGAGCGATTGCTGATAACTGCAGTGTGAATTTTTTATTTTTGTATTGTCAAATATTCGAGTTTACCGAGTGGTTGAGTCGCTGTCTGCAATCTCAATTTTATACTGCCAAGTTAAACCTACAATTAATATAGCGGTTGAGTCGCTGATTAAAATCTGAACTTTGCACTGCCAAATATTCGAATTAACTGAACGGTTGAGCCGCTGGCTGCAATCTGAACTTTGTACAGCCAAATTTTCAAATTATTCGAGCGATTAAGCCGCTGATTGCAATCTGAACTTTATACTGCCAAAATATTTCTCCTCAAAAGCTATCCGTGACAATCAGACTAAACTCCGGTAGTCAATGAGATAATCGTGCAAACCGAGTCATATGGGTTGATCGCTTTGCATATTTGTTTTGCATAGTACAATGTACACTATTATACAAATTGCGAATAAAATTTTAATGAGGGCAATTTACATAGACATTTCCATTTTTATCATATTTGCCTATTTCTGCCGCTATAACGACAGTCTTTAACGCTGTCTTGTTCGTGTCATTATAATATGCAAAAACCAGTGAACACGGTAAACTCTTTTCACATTCCTGCCACGCAAATGCCGCGAGGTCTTACCAGTGTGTGGCTGCGGTCCGACCCGGTAGTAATTAAAAAAGCAATGTTTAATAAAAGGGTCTGTGAAGGTTCATTTTGACTTTGATTGGAATAGTCTCAGATATTCAACATACGTATTTTGTGTATATACATCGCAGTTTCCTTTTATTAGCCTGACTAGCTTGCTTCATTACAAGATTTTATAAATTTCCTCTCTCTGTTTTCTTTCTTAAATTTTAATATTTTACAGGTCATTGGTCAATTATTTTAAGTCACTATCGAATCGGAAACGTTGCTTCTTATTGAGGGGGTGACAGGCGGAAATACTAGCTGAATAATCGTCTGCTATTTCTTATAAGATTTTTTCTGTTAAAATATGTTGCATAAGAGTCAACAGGAAAGGGACCGATATCGACATGTTTGCTACAGCGCAAAACATCTCATGTTGCATATTTTAGGCATTGTCCCACCCATTCGAGAGATGCCTAAAGTTATACTTTTGTATTAATAAATATGTATAGACGTGCGTTTGTGTTTTAAGTATGACTCTATTGGGAAATCTCACTTTAAAATCTGACACAATACTTTTTCTGTAACATGACCCAACCCTATAATGGGTCTTTAGTCGTTTCACACCACTAGCGGTTCGGACCGCGGTGTGAATTGGCCAAGAGCTCTTTTGGCATTGGCGATTTCGGACCGCAATGGTGGAGTGATGCGAATCGCCCATTCGTTATTGTATTGGGTTGATTCACACCGCTGTGCAGTGAATGTAAAAAATAGAAATGGAACCAAGAAAAGAGCATATGATCGTTTCCCTCGTGGTCCGAATCGACCCATTTCAAAAAATACCTTGGGTGATTCGCACCGCTCCATTACTGTGGTGCGAAATGACCCATGCCAAAAGAACTCTTCGGCAATTCACACCGCGGTCCGAACCGCTCGCGATGCGAAACGACTAAAGACCCATCCGTATTCGCGGATCTAAACAAAAATAATCCGTATTCGTATCCGCGGATCTAGTTTCTTAGCGATCCGGCTGATCTCTTGTGGTCAAGGGATTAGCCTATTCAGCTCAGATCATCATCATCAGGCAAAAGTATTATTGAATTTTTTTGAGGTTTTTCTCAAAAGTCTCAGTAGCTGTAGCACATGCGCGGATCCAGCCTTCGAAAAAGGTTGTGGGCACAGCCATCCGAATATCAGCCAAGTGCGAGCTGAATTATAATATTGTCAAATATGTGACAAGGTGTTGGCATATTCGTATCATCTATGACTGCTAAAAAATCGTAGACGATTCGGAACGCAGCAAAGCACTTTGCTTTTCTGATTCATTGCTTTTCTTATTAAAACAATAGAGGACTACATTATAAATTAACATATATTATTAACATATAGACATTATAGATATATGAGATCTCAAAAGACTGTGAAAGTGTTGCGCTAGAAGTCTATTAGGGTTATTGGGCATGCCCATCTTGTCCACACGGGTGGATCCGCGCCTGCTGTAGCCGTAGTTCAGAGTGCTAAGTGTGAGTTTTTCTTTCGAGAAACGCGCTCACGGTCGAATGCGAAAAGATAAAAACTCACACTTAGCACTCTGAGCCTGGCGGGTGGTGTGTTACCTTACCTCTCCCTTGCCTCGGATGAACACGTAAAGCCGTCGGTCACGGTTATCGTTACAAGTAGTCGATAATCGTCATCAAGTCGGTAAAATGCGGCGATGGGGATCCTCACTCATCTCGTCAACAGACAGGTAAATCGTGGTGATCTGGAAAGTCTTTATACTTTGGGTTTACTCTGCCTACCTGCAAGGGAACCGAGCGTGATACCTTCGTTTTCTTCATTAGTATAGCCTTGTAAAGCCAGGTCGGTCTTAAAATAATATAAAAAAACTAAACAAAATCTTCAATCGTCAATATAATATCTTGGCATTTCGTTTATATAAGCGGAACATTTCAAAAACTAACAATTTCTATCGCTGTTTAGTTATCTGTTAGATGAAGATAAACACTAAAGACGTTGAGATGAGAACGCTGTGTTTCCCGACAGTCCCGCCAGCGTTTGATGTTCAACAGAAATCAATACTGAACGTTTATTGCTTTATACATATACACATATAGCAGAGAACGTTCTAGAACTCTATGTAATTCCTACATGTCGCGTATATCGCGTTACATAGGAAATGAGATAAAGCGAAATTGCTACTGAAATTGTGTTCAATTATTTTCGTTATTATATCATACACTCCTTGTAGTTTAGTGGCATTTTTGCTGATTGTAGTATGGTCACCTTTGTCATGTATGAACCTATTTTGAAAATTCTTTTTCAAACCAATTTTGAGTTTTTTTGTTTGATACCTTATTTTCCCGTTTGATTTGACGAAGATCTGATCCAGGGCTCGAGTGCAGTAGGAAACCAGAAATCGCCCGTTGCAATTTTACTGCGTCTAACTTATTTCTAGGTTTTTGAAAACCTAAATCTTCCTAGGAGGCTATAATTTTTTTATAAACAGTTTTGCTTTTTTTTTACTTCAAAAGTTAACTGATGAAATAAAAATATTTTTTTTTAAAACGTCATCTTGTTGAGTGTGTTTATAAAAAGGGCTCCAAGAAACAAAAAACTCATAGATTAATTATTTAAAATTTTACACTCCCATTTATGACAACATAAACCAGTGGAAAAACTGTTAACTAATAATTGTTATGCAATCGTTAGTTAACAGTTTTTCCACTTTTCGAAAAATGGTGATAAAACTTATATCAACGCAGAATTTTTATTATCTTTGAAGTGTATAGATGACGCCAGAATTTTTTCCAAATTTTGAATTAATATTTAATTGCATAAAAAAATATTTAAAACCTACGCACACTACAGTGGCAGCGCGCGCATGCCGAAACTGCCGCTTGGAAGCCGATTTTCAACATTACATTAAAATCTATATATTATTATTATTATTACATATAATAAAACCGTAGGAAAGTCAATGTATGTCCGGGGTAAACTCAAAAAGTACTGCATGGATTTACTTTAAATTTTGCACGAATATTACTAACAGGTCGGGTCAACATATAGGCTTCATATTATCACGCTAGCACCTACCTACATAATTAAATTAATAATGTAATATAATCTGACATACACTTATATAATTTTTTTTTATATAATCATGACTTAAATTTTAAATCTGACTCTTAATATATTTTAAGTTTTTTAAATATGTATAACGACACTAAAAAAACAACCACTAACGACACTAAACAAATGTGAAATTAAATAATCAAATAACACAATATGAGTTCTTCTTATTCACTTTTCACTAAATTTTTATATTTATTAATGTTTTATAGTAATATGATTCTGTACAAAAATATAATTAAAGATGCATTATCAGATATAATATAGGTATTAATAATAATTGGACATTTTTTTTATATTGATTCCATGAGTTTAATTAATTGTAAGATAATTCATGACCTTAAATTTATAAAATACTAGCTGTGCCCGCGACTTCGTTCGCTTGGAAAAAATTCTAAAATAAAAACACGCACAGTTCCCGTTCCCGTGGGATTTCCGGGTTAAGAACTATCCTATGTCCTTTCTTGGGTCTCAAACTATATTTGTACCAATTTTTATCCAAATCGGTTCAGTGGTTTGGCCGTGAAAGCGTAACAGACAGACAGACAGAGTTACTTTCGCATTTATAATATTAGTATGGATGAACATTAATTATGATTAAGTAGATTATAGTATGTATTTGCAAACCGGCATTGCCGGTAGATTATGGCGATCTGAAAAAAGTAAGACCTATTTATTGTAACCCATATTCATGCAAATAAAAATATATTCTATTGTATTTTATTCTAATCTATCCTAAGCATACATAGGGACAGACAGCGGAAAGCGACTTTGTTTTATACTATATAGTGATAACTGAACCTCAAATGTCTGTCAACTATTCCCAAAAACTACTAAGCTGATTTTGATGAAACTCGGACTGTTCTCTAAGTTGGAATGTACCATGTTAAAATCAAAATTTTTTTCTCGATATGGATTTCAGTTTCCGAGGAATTTATGGACAAAAATACAAATATATACAAGCGCGATGGCGCGTAGTAACGTAACATTCGTATGTAAACTACAGTTATTTATATTTACTGTGAAGTGTGAAGCCAGACGCATGTTCTATGTAGGTCTGGCTATACATGTTTTCATTGTTGCTATAAACAGAGGAGAGTATTATATTTTACAATGGCGTCGCTTTCTACTCAACAATGAGTGAGTTGTGCGGAACGAATCGTAAACATGCGTAAATAGATATGAATTCTATATAAAAATATGCTAAATTTTTACCGCCTCGTTTGCCGAGTGGTTAGCGATCCTGACTACGCAATCGATGGGACTCGGGTTCGATTCCCGACAGGGAAAAGAATTTGTTCATTGAGCATAAATGTTTGTACATATTTCTAAGTTTGAGTGTTCATACTACTATAAATGATCCATACTATACTATAATATTATAAATGAGAAAATCTGTCTGACTGTTACGCTTTCACGACTAAACTGCTGGACCGATTTTCATGCAATTTGGCAACGAAATAGTTGAAGATCCTGGGTCAAACATAGGCTGATTACTTTTTCAAAAATCAACCCCTAAGGGGCTATAATAGAGGATGAAATTGGTATGAAAAACTATATCGACGACATGTTAATCTACTCGTGGGCGAAGCTGCACGGGTCAGCTAGTATATAATATGTACGAGTCACGTTGTTTGTCCGCTATGGATAAAAACTACTGTTTGTTTTTGATGTTACGACTGCCAGGTAGGTCGTAAAAGGCGACCGATTGGTTTAACGAGTCACTACCATCGTGACTACTAGGTGGTAGAGTTCTGCATTGTTTCGGCCGGGTCAGGTACCACCGCCTTACCTATTCCTGCTGTAATAGCGTCAGTACTAGTCACTGTCGTATTCCGGTTTGGAGGGTAAGGTAGCCGGTAAACTTATGCATGTGGCATTAGACCTCGTCACAAGATAGCAACGCACCATTAACATCTTTGTTGTCTATAGGCGATTGACAACATAGATTAACTCCTTCCATCAGGAAACCCATCTGCTTGTTTGCTATCTAATGATATAAAAAACATCTATATTTGTAAATATATTTACAAGAAAAGGTAATAAAAATATTTACAAGAAAAGGTAACAATGATTAACTTCAATAAAAGCAAGCATCTAGTATTATGATGAAAATAACATATTTAAACAAATGTCTTCAAAAACACAAGATTTATATATGTTTTGTTCGTTTCGTGTCATATTAAGACGAATGAACTACTTTACTAAGTGCCCTTCCCTTCCTTTGATCATCGAAGTAATAAATTAGACCAGTACATTTGTCAAACGTTAAATGGGTGACATTTGATATGACATTTTGTTTTTACGCTGTGGCATTATTTTATTAAAATACTAGTCAAGATCTGTTTCTTTACCATTATATAAATGAAAACTTATGAAGCTAGATAAAATAAAGGACATGAAAACATAAAAATATATATAATATTACTGAAAACATTGCACTCGACCAAAATTACTATTAAAACCTTTAAGGGATTAAATTGAAGCTAATTTGAAATGAATAATATATTAAAAATATAATAAAATCGTAGGAATGTCAATGTATGTCCGGGGTAAACTCAAAAAGTACAGCATGGAGTTACTTCAAATTTTGCATGAATATTACTAACTTGTCGGGTCAACATATAGGCTACATATTATCACGCTATCACCTACGGGGGAGAAGCTATGAAGAGTAAACGAAGTCCGCGCGGACTAAGTCGCGGGCGGGCGGGCTTAAGCGGAATCCAATCGAATAACATCAACCACGTTGCAATCGGTTACGCTGTTTAAGAATACGCACATGCACACATGTACATACATACAGACATACAGACGTCATCGTGAAAATAGTCGAAAAAAGGTTCCTAGGACCTCAAAACGTGGAGATCAGAGTGCTAAGTGTGAGTTTTTCTTTTCGCATTCGATCGTGAGCGCGTTTCGAGTTTACTAGGAATTTGTATGTGATTTGTACAGCGCCACCTAGTGGTAAACGTGACAAACCAGTTTACCACTAGGTGGCGCTGTACAAATCACATACAAATTCCTAGTAAACTCGAAACGCGCTCACGATCGAATGCGAAAAGAAAAACTCACACTTAGCACTCTGACAAAAAGTCGATTTTCGAAAATCTGGGCATACTACCTTTCTAGTTTTTACGTACATTGTAGCGCAAAGTTCACGAGTGATGTCAGTGTTATAAATTACCTACTTTATTTATTTTTGTAAACATAAATCATCGTTAATTTTACAATGAAAATATAAAAATACTAAAAATAAAATAAACGTTAAAATTAAATACTCGGATTAGTGATCCCATTAATATTATTTGTGTACGTGTGTGCGCGCGTGTTCTGTTGGGGGTATATACAATACGAAAAACTTTATTACGTTACTCACAAATACGAATTTCAAAATACCGATTTCCACAATTCCGAATAACAAAATATCGGATATGACAATTCGAAACTCTGAAATTCCGGAATAAGCAATATAAGGGATGGTGCTGGAACTACGGACTTCTGAAAATCGCAACATAGAATTCGGCATAAAATATTTCGAAGTATTTCGGTATTCCCGTGTGTGTGCCTTTTTATCTTACTCCTGACTTGTCTGGTGATTTTGTGCTAACACATTTTCCACGTTACGTGAATCTAATGTGTGTAATGTTTATCATTATTAATATTATGTATTTCTAATGCACATTAATTGAAAATATTAGGTTTTCACAATGTAAACTTTATGTGTCTTTCATATTCCACCGTTCGTGCAGTTATCATAAAAGGGATACGATTTTTTTCTTTCACTAATTAATATTTATGTAGGTAACATCAAAAGAGTGTTTTAATTCATGTTAATATAATAAATGAGACAGTTTGTCTGTCTGTTACTCTTTTACGGCTAAACCGCTAAACCGATTTTGATAAAATTTGGTCTTCGTCTTTACAAAAAGCAGCCCTTAGGGACTAGATGGAGAATGAATGAAAGAATGTATTAAATTACTCATACTAATGACCTGTTACCGTTCTCGCACGTCATATGATCAAATATATATATATAAAAATCAATTGCTGTTCGTTAGTCTCGCTAAAACTCGAGAACGGCTGAACCGATTCGCCTACTTTTGGATTTGAATTAATTGTTGAAGTCCAGGGAAGGTTTAAAAGGTGAGAAAATATAGAAAAAAATAAGAGTAGTTAAATAGGCAGAACAACGTTTGCCGGGTCAGCTAGTAAAAGTATAAACATCTCGTGTTACGGTATTTTGTATATTTGGTGTTACGATTTTTTAATTTTTTGTATTGTTGAAAACAAGTCATACAATTTATTTTATACCGCTAGGTGACGATCATATCCGAGAAAGGTTTTTATGGAGAGAAAAATTAAAAAAATCTGAGCAAAGTAATCTATATATATATAGTTTTTAGAATTTTTGTCTGTTTGTCTGTTTATCTGTTTGTCTGTATGTATGTCCGGGGTAAACTCAAAGAGTACTGCATGGATTTACTTCAAATTTTGCATGAATATTACTAACAGGTCGGGTCAACATATAGGCTACATATTATCACGCTATCACCTAAAGGGGAGAGGCAGTGTGGAGTAAACGAACTCCACGCGGACGAAGTAGCTGGCAACAGCTAGTAGGTAATAAAATACTTCTACTGTCCCATAGAAACAGTTTCTAGTTGTCAAACTTTTGACGATTTTAAATATGTCTTTGTATGAAACTATTGTTCTAAGTACAAAGGTTGCCGGTTCAACTAATTAATAATTAAAGTTTAAATAGTGTACCTAAAGTACCTAGATTCATGTTAAAAATGAGTTCAAATTCAAAGGTCAAGTTGCATTTCAATGGAAGTTTATTGAACTGAATTGCCTAACGTAATAGCGTGTAACTTTTACCGACAGCCCCGCTACTAATTCAATTTTGAATGTCATGCTTCCGTTAATTACGAATTTGAGTGATTAGACAATTTTGTCAGAAATACGGTGTTATTTTGCTGAGTAATTATACATATAATAAAATCGTAGGAAAGTCAAAACTGTACATTGAATATTTTTTTAAAAGAATACTTTGGGCGTGATCTACAATCGATATCAAAGCCAAAAATATAGTTTTTAGAATTTTTGTCTGTATGTCCGGGGTAAACTCAAAAAGTACTGCATGGAAATACTTCAAATTTTGCATGAATATTACTAATAGTTCGGGTCAACATATAGGTTACATATTATCACGCTATCACCTACGGGGGAGGAGCAGTGCGGAGGAAACGAAGTCCGCGCGGACGAAGTCGCAGGGAATAGCTAGTTTTTAAATAAATATTTTATGTTTATTATAGAATAGGAAACAAGCAGGTGATTCTTTTGACGAGACAACCATCGCAAATAGAAAATAGAGATTTTAATAGTGGTATGCTATTGTGTATCGAGATAGCAATATGCATCTAGCATATGTTTATAGGCTAGCTTACTCTGTAAACCATAACACGAAAGTAAGCACTGACGCTATTATGGAAGGCATAAGTAAAGTGGTGACGTAAAGCCCGGATAAGACATTGAGGGACTCTACCACCTAGTAGTTATAATGGCATTAAATTTTTCGCCTTTTAAGAGGGTCTGACAGAATGACAGTTTTTGTCGGCATTGGTTCGAATTAATTAATTTATTAAATTCTTTATTGTAAATAGTAATCACAGTAATGACTAACGTAATAACAATAGTAGAAAACAAATGCAAGGGCTAGCTTATCCCTAGTAACAGAGATTTCTTCCAGCTAACCCGTAGGCCGTAAGAATGAAATATTAAAAACAAAGATAATTCTCGACTTGGTGCACAATACATTAATTGCAATAAAATTTAAAAGGAATGCATGACATAAATACTGTAATAATCAACACGGGAAAACCGAAAATCTTATTCAGAACGAAATGTCTGGCCTAGTATTCGAACTTAGCACCTCATGCGTCAGCCGAAGCCTATGTTTTCACAAATCTTTACTCTTTTTACACGCTTTTTATTAGCTTCACCTGTATGTTTGTATGTTTGTATATTTGTATGTTTGTTTGTAACCGACTTCTTTGGGCGCGATTTCGACCCACTTTAATTTCTAATTTTGTAAGTCAAGTGTGTTCCTCTCTGCCAGCAAAACGTTTGGTTTTGGAGATGGAAAAAAATTCATGGTAGTAGTAAATGCAATGAAGTTAAAAGGAAAACTATCACGAGCTAGAAGGCTTTGCTAGTTTTGAATAATAGTTGATCAACTTATAAAATGTACTGGGAAAAGTATTTATAGGCGGTAAACCTGTGGTGCGGATATATCCGTCATTGACGTTAAATACGTTTAATGTTCATAGTATGAGTATGTAACAATAAAAGCCCTCTTCTTAGTCAGCATTATTGTGATGGACAACTTTGGAACCCTACATTGCGCGTGATCCGACATGCACTTTAACAATTTATTTATTTTATTATATTATAATATTATACTAGCTGTTGCCAGCGACTTTGTCCGCGCGGAGTTCGTTTACTCCAGACTGTCCCTCCCCGGTAGGTGATAGCGTGATAATATGTAGCCTATATGTTGACCCGACCTATTAGTAATATTCATGCAAAATTTGAAGTAAATCCGTGCAGTACTTTTTGAGTTTACCCCGGACATACATACAGACAAACAGACAAAAATTCTAAAAACTATATTTTTGGCTTCGATATAGATTATAGATCACGTCCCAAGTATTCTTTTAAAAAAATATTCAATGTACAGTTTTGACTTTCCTACGATTTTATTATATGTATGGATTTCCTTTCATTTATAGAAAATTTCACTTTTAGTGAAATTTTCATACTCTTCTGTACGCGTAATTACCGTAAAAAGGGGTACATCGATTTTGCTTCATCTACTATTAATATTGATATAGATTTGCAAGAAAACCTTCATTTTGATATAAACTATAACTCACGGGTTAAAAATACCGCTAGCCTTAATTTACTTTATAGCAGTTCTAAACAAATTAATAGCCTCTAGTTAATTGGTGTAGTTAAAACGAAACGGGTCGATCGTTACTCCGTGAATCATGCTGTAGGGGCGATTTTTAATAGAAATAGCATTTTAGGCTATAAACTTAACGAAACATGATACTATCTAGATATAGGTTTAATTGAATCTCGAAATGAACTAAGTTCTAATTAAATTGAGCGATCAGCGAAGTAAAATTGCATCAACCGATTTCTCATTTACTTTATCTTAAGAACTCTGCATGATCTTCACCAAAATAAAATAGGACCATTCGGGCAGTATATCTTACCAAATAAAAAATATTTTTCAAAATCGGTACATAAATGACCAAGCTCTGAGGCACAGATTTAGTAAATAGTTGTCAGAGGTAACAAACATAAAAAAAAGATAAAGTCCGTGTCGAGCCACGCGCAATGTAGAGTTCCAAAGTTACCCATAACAATAATGCGGACTAAGAACAGGGCTTTTATAGTTTCATACTATGAACATTTAAGCTATATATGACCGCCCCGTTGGTCGAGTGGTTAGCGAACCTGACTACGCAATCAACGGGGCTCGGGTTCGATCCCCGACGGGGACAAGCATTTATATGATGAGTATAAATGTTTATATTTCCGGGTTTGGGTGTTTATTATATATGTATTTCTATGTATTAGTATCGTTGACTAACACACATAACACTAGCAAATAATTTGCTTACTTTGGGGTTAGATCAATAAGTGTAATTTATAACACTAGCAAATAATTTGCTTACTTTGGGGTTAGATCAATAAGTGTAATTTGTCCCATGAATATTTATCGAATACCTTTAAACGAGCAATTCTTGTATATATATAATTGGAATCTCGGAATCGGTTTCAACGATTTTCATGAAAGTCACAAATTAGGGGTTTTTCGGGTCAAGGAATCGATTTATCAAGGTTCCAGGTCCAAGAAAAGCTCGGTTCCCAAGATATGGGTATGTGAAAATCCGAGCAAAGCTCGGTCAACCAGCTGCAGAAAAAAAAATTATATATTCTATAGGCATCGATTTATCAAGGTTCAAGGTCCAAGAAAAGATCGGAAAAAATATGTGAAAAACCGAGCAAAGTTCGGTCAACTAGATATTTTATTATTTATTTGTCATAGATTTTATCTATGACAAATATGTATCCGTACCACAGGTTCATTGCCTATAAAAACTTCTCTAAGTACATTTTATAAGTTTGTCGACTATTACTCAAATACTTGTAAAGTCGTCTAAGCCGTGATAGTTTTCCTTTTAACTTCATTATATTTACTACTACAATGATTTCTTTCCTATTCCTTAAACTAACCGTTTAGACTGCAGGGGTGGAGGGCACTTGACAAGCTTAATCACTACATAGTATAAAACAAAGTTGCTTTCTCTGTCTGTCCCTATGTCCCTATGTATGCTTAAATCTTTAAAACTACGCAACGGATTTTGATGCGGTTTTTTTACTAGATAGATTGATTCTTGAGGAAGGTTTAAGTATATAAACCTTTCCGACATTTTTACGGGAACAAAAGCTACGCGGGTGAAACCGCGGGCAGGTCGCTAGTATTTTATAAACGAGTTCCTTAATCCAAAACTTGTTTTCACAAACCTATAATATTTTTTTTAAAATCTATCTAACGATACCCCACCTATTAACCTATTGTAGGTTATGTGAGAAAAAATATTAACATCACCACTTTACATGTAGGGGAGCTATCCTGAAAAAAAATTTAACACATTGTTGTCGTGATTAATATGTACATTCGTGCCAAATTACAGCTTTCTAGTAATCCATACCAATATTATAAATGCGAAAGTCTGTATGTCTGTCTGTCTGTCTGTTACGCTTTCACGGCTAAACCACTGGACCAATTTTCCTGATATTTGGCATGGAAGTAGTAGAAAAGCCGGGGTCAAACATGGGCTCTTTTTCTTCAAAAATCAACCCTTAAAGGGTTGAAATAAGGAATGCAATTTGTATGAAAAGCTATTTTGACGATATGCTAATCTACTCGCGGGCGAAGCTGCGCGGGTCAGCGAGTAACTAATAAGGATCTCTGCGGATCGATGCGGACGGACGGACATAGTGAAACTATAAGGGTTCCTAGTTTTCTTCGGTACCCGTGCGAATAATTCGCGCTACGTAATTTTATTAAATACTTCTTAAGTTGATTTGAAATTGAACAAAAAATTACCGTCCGTCAATCATGTTGACGTTGTTTCAAAATTAAAGCTGTCAGATGGCAGATGGCATCATTGCTGTATATAATTTTAATTTTGATAACTTATAAAAACAAAAGCAGTAATAATTTTTAAAGTTTTTCCAGTTTTCCCAAACAGGGGGTGAGTGCTATAACACAAAAATAATATATTTTTTAGTTGTTGATACAGGTGGAGCAAGCAATCTATACATCTATACAAATAAATAAAATTGAAGAGGCTGTTTGTAATATTAAAATAACCGCTTTCTATTAAATGTGTATGGATGTATACATGGTACATATAACAAATTACATTTTTTACAATTTTTGTCTGTCTGTCTGTCTGTTTGTTCCGGCTAATCTCTGGAACGGCTGGAGGCAAAATGGAGGCAAACATCTTAACATTAGCCTATTAATAATTTTAATAATAAACGGTAATAACGGTAACGGTAATTATAATGTAAACGGTCTTGTAGCAAAGAGTTTCGACCAACATCTACGGAGACTCTCTCTACAATTCTGGATCAAGGGCCAGATACAGAAGGCGGCAGTGTTAGGAACGGCACGTATTGTGAGGAGGTTCCTTTCTCTGTCGCCCTGACCACCGATGGCTTAGCTGCAAGGTTCCCATCGGCGGAAAAGCTATTTTTATATATTTATTTTTATAATATTTTTATTTTTTTCGATAATGTTATAATTATAAATGTATATAAAATAAGAAAAAAAAATGTAAATAAAGAGAATAATAATAATATTATGACGTTTAAATTAACGCAAAAATGTTCATTGCGGTAAATGTACCAAAGCCGAGGCCTACGTAAGGCGAGATATAAAACGCAGGAAGCAATTTCCACCGGTTGCGGTAGAGACACTTTAGGCATGGGCTACTGTCCCAGAACTATAATAACGCTACTATTTCAACATCAAAAGAAACCACCGCTCTTAACGTAATGATAGTAAAGTAACAGGGTATTTTTGTAATCATTTCATTGAAGATAGGAAGTTCAGAATGAAGCACTAGATACATAAGCAGTCCAGAGTGCTAAGTGTGAGTTTTTCTTTTCGCATTCGATCGTGAGCGCGTTTCGAGTTTACTAGGAATTTGTATGTGATTTGTATAGCGCCACCTAGTGGTAAACTGGTTTCTCACGTTTACTACTAGGTGGCGCTGTACAAATCACATACAAATTCCTAGTGAACTCCAAACGCGCTCACGATCGAATGCGAAAAGAAAAACACTTAGCACTCTGAGTGCTAAGTGTGAGATTTTCTTTTCGCATTCGATCGTGAGCGCGTTTCGAGTTTGCTAGGAATTTGTATGTGATTTGTACAGCGCCACCTAGTGGTAAACTAGTTTCTCTCGTTTACCACTAGGTGGCGCTGTATAAATCACATACAAATTCCTAGTAAACTCCAAACGCGCTCACGATCGAATGCGAAAAGAAAAACTCACACTTGGCACTCTGATCCACAATTCACGTAACGACACCTTAATCGAGCGTAAGTGATAAGGACTCTTATAGAAGCCTCCCCGTGTTGGTTAACTGCCAGGCAGGTCGAAAAAGGTGATTGATTGGCTTTACGTGTCACTACCATCGTGACTAATAGGTGGTAGAGTTTAGCAACGTCTCGCCCGGGTATATGATACCACTGCCTTACTTATTCCTGCCGCAATAGTTTCAATTGTTGTCGTGTTCCGGTTTATTGGGTAAGATAGCCGGTAGACTAAGGGCGCGTGTCGACGAGCACGGTTTCTATCCGGCATGGTGCTTGACCGGCGCCGTCTAAGCTTCTCTACGTATACGGTTTTGACTTTCAACTCGGTTCTCTTAGCCAGAGCCGTTAAAGCCGTCCAAGCATGTGCACGGCGAAGGCCGCATTTAACCAACGACAGAAATAAATCAAGAATTTTTGATTTCACTCATTGAAGAAAGGCCCGTATTATTGGATAAAACGAGTGATATATACAAAAACCAGAAGAGAGACGTTTAAAGCTTGGAAGGAAGTACGCAAGATTTGACTTCGAAAACAACAGAAAATATAGCCTATGTTAGACCCACATTTTCAACTATATCTTTACCAAATTTCATCAAAATGGCTTGAGCGATTTATCCAAGAAAGCAGACAGCGGTTGAAATGAAATGTATTTATTTGCAAGAATATGGTTTTTTATATCATAAGATAGCAAACAAGCAGATGGGTCTTCTGATGGAAAGAGTCAATTATCGCCTATAGACACCAAAGATGTTAATGGTGCGTTGCTATCTTGTGGCGAGGTCTAATGCCACATGCATAAGTTTACCGGCTACCTTACCCTCCAAACCGGAACACGACAGCGACTAGAACTGACATTATTGCGGTAGGAATAGGTAAGGCGGTGGTACCAGACCCGGGCGAGACAATGCAGAACTGTACCACCTAGTAGCCACGATGGTAGTGACTCGATAGCCAATCGGTCGCCTTTTACGACCTGCCTGGCAGAACGACAGTTGGCCTATTCTTCAAAGGAGGCCTGGACCAACACGGCGTAAATAAAAATACGGTGTTACAAGTTATTAAAATTAATCAAAGATACCAGCATATTCTACCATTATATGGTGTGCAAAATTAAAAATGTAAAAATGACATTCTGATAATATTAGTATGAATGTAAAATATTTGTACACTGTATAGTGGAAATTAATTCCGAAATTTCCGTTGTTCGAAAATAGAATCAGGTAAATAGCACTTTGAACTCTACGCCTATTTACATAGATATGTTTCCTGTTTACAGGCAAATGCAAATTTGAAGTGTCACGAAAAATACAATGTGGTATTGTTATGTAAAGGAAGTACTTAAAATAAATTAGAATAATGTATTATAGAGCGATGGCTTTTCTTTGTCGAAAGATCTAAATGACGACATCTCTGCTTTATGACCTTATATCATCGTCACGTAAGGTATGATTCAGACAGACCGGTTCGTAACGAGCCGGACCGGAACGGATGCCACAACTCGCGCGAACCTGGCTCAGATTACATATTTTGTGCAAAGTGCAGCGTGAGATATTTTTTTATATAATAAGATAGCAAACAAGCAGATGGCTCTTCTGATGAAAAGAGAAACCATCGCCTATAGACACCAAAGAGATTAATGGTGCTATCCGTGTAGCGGGATGGTAATGCCACATGCATACGTGTACCGGCTACCTTACCCTCAAAACCGGAACACGACAATGACAAGCATTGACGCTCTTGCGGCAGGAATAGACAATGCGGTGGTACTAAATATCCGGTCGAAACGTTGCGGAACTCTACCACCTAGTAATCATGGTAGTAGACAGTTTTGACATATTTACCCATCAGTCGCCTTTTACGACCTGCCTGGCAAAAGAACAGTTTGTCTATTATTTAAAGGAGCTCAAACCAACGCGGGATTTTTCGCTTCTGGACGTATAATATGCAAAGTTAGGAGCCATTTATCGGATGAAACATTACATGCTTGAACTTTTTTTGAGATGCTACTTTTAAAATAATGTATAATTCATTATTTTCAAAAATTTCAAAACTTTCAAATATATACGTCGCAGTAAAATTGTCAATACCGTTAGATTATAATCTAAGTGATATAATTTAACGGCTAACCTAACCTAACCAAATTATAATTTCCCTAGGTAGATTAAAATTTAACTGCGACATATATATTAATACGTGAAAGAAAAACTTTGGACCCCTTTTTTAAAACAATTCCGTGACCGGTGGAACATAAAATTTAGCAGAGTTAAATTTACATTGCATAGGACTGCAGAAACCTAATAGGTATTTTTAAATAAAATGCATTAGAAATACATTAAATTAATAAAAATTAACATTACATATACTACATTCATGTGACATACACTTAAACGTATGTACAAAGGGGTCGGGTTGGCTGTGGCCACCCCAGAATGGTCTAGTGCCCACTAGGCATGGATCATTTAACAGTTAACATATTAAATTTCATACTAAATTTTTTTGCGTGATTGAGTAACAAACATCCATCAATCCATCCAAACTTTCGCATTTGAAATATTAATAATAATATAGATTAATACTTGTACTGTACTGTTTTACAATAAGCACTTGTACTGTTTTACAATAATGTAATTATTATAATTTATGTCCAAACGGTTTCGCTTACAAAGCAAGCAAATTGTATATATCGAAAGAATCATCAGGGTATTTACAGCCAAAATTTAATAGTGAAACAGTACAAATGTTTAATTGTTAATATTTTATTGAAATGAAATCTCACCAAGTGCAGATGATGAAAAGTGTAGAATAAATTATAATTTAATTTCAGTAAACATAATATCTGTTTACATTAGATGGAAATTATCTTCTCAAAGAATTCTTAATTCAAAAATAGAAGCCATACTGTTTTCGTTATAAATACGCTGTTACGGAAATTTAATTAAAACATGTTGTAGCGGAATCAGTGCCGCTCTAATAAAATTGGGAGTAACTATCCTTCTTGCTCTAATGTGGTTATATATATTTATTTCGCTCACACTCATCCAGGCAGCCTTCGATGAAGGGCTGCGTAATGTACGATGTATGGTTCCTTGTACGAAGCTCATATTGATTTTTCGAAAAGGAAAAGTTTCAGATTCATTTAAGGTTATTGGTATTATTTGGTTCAGATCATAAAGTTCATTGTTTGATTCCCGAGGCCGGATAAAATGTTATATGGGGTTTAGGGTTCCGTACCGAAAGGGTGACCACGTATCCTCCTTATCCCTTTGTTCCAGTGGTTAGCGAGATTCTAACTATGCCATCGATAGGGATCGAATTCCCGATAGACCCAAACATTTTGTGTAATGAGCGTGAATATATATATATATATATATATATATATATATATATATATATATATATATATATATATATATATGTATTTCTTTATCGATATACCTCCGCTGTACAGCTTGTATAGCTGTCTGTCTGCCGCAGGGCTCTATCTCATGAAAGCCAATATACATCTGCATTATTCACAGAAAGCGTATTGCTGAAACGATGAACCTTGCTATGGTCGTTATCGTAACAAATAATAAGTATACCTTTAACAATTGATTTTTTCTACATCTTTCTTCTAACACCTAATCTTTTGAACCGTCTAACGGTTCGCAATACTATACAAGGTACTTGAAGTTTTTACAAAATACGTGTCATTAAAGCTTTCGTTACGATAACGTATTATTTATCGTAATTTTTTTTCAAACTTCACATCATAGCTTTAGCCACAATTGGGTGAGTTGGGGAAAATGACTCCTGGTGAACGGATCTAAGTTAAATTTTAAATTACCAAGTTATTGAAATAATGCAGTACTTTTTATTGAGATAAAGCAGTATAAAGTACAACTCAGTTGGTAGAGTTGTACTTTAAAATAGTAGTCAATACATTCGAGCAATTGTACGCATTATGAAGTTCGCGCGGACGAAGTCGCGGGCAACAGCTAGTATTGAGATAAAGCAGTATAAAGTACTACTCTAACAACTACAAAATAGTAATCAATACGTTTGAGCAATTGTACGCATTTTACAAATTGCCGTCATCTATACATCTATACATATAATAAAATCCTAGGAAAGTCAAAACTGTACATTGAATATTTTTTTAAAAAAATACTTGGGGCGTGATCTATAATCGATATCGAAGCCAAAAATATAATTTTTAGAATTTTTGTCTGTTTGTCTGTATGTATGTCCGGGGTAAACTCAAAAAGTACTGCATGGATTTACTTCAAATTTTGCATGAATATTACTAACAGGTCGGGTCAACATATAGGCTACATATTATCACGCTTGCACCTACGGGGTAGTAGCAGTGCGGAGTAAACGAAGTCCGCGCGGACGAAGTCGCAGGCAACAGCTAGTACATATAATAAAATCGTAGGAAAGTCAATGTATGTCTAGGGTAAACTCAAAAAGTACTGCATGGATTTACTTCAAATTTTGCATGAATATTACTAACAGGTCGGGTCAACATATAGGCTACATATTATCACGCTATCTCCTACTGGGGAGGAGCTGTGCGGAGTAAACGAAATCCGCGCGAACGAAGTCGCGGGCAACAGCTAGTGAAACATAAAAATATTACAAAACACATAAATTTCTATAAGTTTTCGAGGCTATTTATCTTTGCCCTTAAAATAATGCGGGTACGTCCATACTTTGTACTATGCATGTATACATAATATAGCTTGGTAGTACCGAACCCTACATTTGCGAGTTTGATTCGCACCTGTAGTCAAGTTTTATTTAACGTCAAAACATTAAAATCTCATTAGCAGCTCGGTGTTTGGTAGGGGCGTGACATAAATAAGTTTGTACAAAAGTCGAACTAAGACGTTCGTCTCACTCTGGCTACCCGGCAATGGAATCGACGTGATTATATCGTGTAATCGTAAGAGTTTATATCTTCTAATATAGAAGTGGAGTACAAAGTTCAAAAGGTCAAGGCTAATAAATAATTCACATAATAACGCTAGGTCTAAAATGGAACTAGTACAATGAGTCTGGAAATGAAAATCAATAAAATTCGTGTTGTGTATTAGCGTTTATTCTGTACAGATAAATAAAATTTGTGTGTCATTTTACTAAATACATATGGATGTATAGATGGTACATTAACCAAAATATCATTATTTTTTTTTACAATTTTTGTCTGTTTGTTCTGGCTAATCTCTGAAACGGCTGCACCGTTTTGACGGGACTTTCACTGGCAGATAGATAATGTAATAAGGAGTAACTTAGGCTACTTTTATTTTAGAAAATTTTCCTCACGAACGAAGTCGCGGGCACAGCTATCGGGTATCATAAATAAAGAGACATGGAATTCTAATACAATCAATTGCTTTTATGCTCTAGCAATAGGAAAGGCCTCGGAATCGAAAATCGGGCAGATCAATTCTTTTTTAGGGTTCCGTACTTCGAAAGTAAAAAATGGAACCCTTATAGGATCACTGTTGTCTGTCCGTCTGTCAAGACCCCTTTTCTTAGGAACGCGTGGAGGTATTAAGCTGAAATTTATATCAAATACTCAGATTTACTGTCCCTTGTAAAGTGAGAGTTGTGTTGGTTCTCACCAGGGGAGTCATCTGCTTGTCTGCTATCTTCCGTTACAAAAAACAAACAAGCAGATGAATTTCTTGGTGGAAAGAGACACCTAAATCTACCAAACCGCCTAAAGAAGTTTTTGGTGGATCGCTATCAGTGTGGCAGTATGGAAATGCATCATGCGTCAGTTTATCTTCCTATTAGGTTACCTTACTCATTAAACCGAAACACAACAGTGTTACAGGTCATACATTTAGTTACAGGTTATTAAAATTAATTAAAAGTTACCAACATATTCTACCATGATATGATATGCAAATGATTAAAAATTATCATTTTATATTATGTTTAATTTAAAATTTCGAGTCGTTTTTTTAGAATTAATACCGGATCGGAACGCGGCCACACATGATTAATTTCATTTGATTTCAATTTATTTATTTTTCAAAAATCAACCCCTAAAGGTAATGCGGCATCTAAGTATGTATATCAGCTATACATATAATAAAATCGTAGGAAAGTCAAAACTGTACGTTGAATATTTTTTAAAAGAATACTTGGGGCGTGATCTACAATCGATATCGAAGCCAAAAATATAATTTTTAGAATTTTTGTCTGTTTGTATGTCCGGGGTAAACTCAAAAAGTACTGTATGGATTTACTTCAAATTTTGTATGAATATTAATAATAGGTCGGGTCAACATATAGGCATTGATATAAAAAACCCAAGATACACAATGAGTGTGTCAAAACGTCCTCCAAAAATGAGTGCACAATTTTAAATTGTGCACTCATTTCAAATAGAATCGCGTCGGTCGCGACACTGTCAATTTTATTTCTTTTCATACATTGCTTTGTAAAAACAACTATAAGTCGTGTACGCAAGGTTGAATATGCAAAGACATATATTTTTGCCATACCTATAATTAAATGAAATTAGGGACACTTTTAAGTGTCAATTTTGTTCGGGACTGTGCATCTAGGGTTTTTTATATCAATGCATATAGGCTACATATTATCACGCTATCACCTACGGGGGAGTGGCTGTGCGGAGTAAACGAACTCCGCGCGGACGAAGTCGCTGGCAACAGCTAGTAAAACTATATAGACGACATATTAATCAACTTGCGGGTGAAGCTGCGCAGGTCAGTTAGTATTGAATAATCTAAACTAACTTCTGACAGAAATACGGACACAAATATATCTAGTTTAATGTCGGAATCGCCTGATTCTGTCAAACCCAAGTTTAGTTCGCTATTTCCGTTGGTTATTGATTTTCCCAAACTGACACGTCTGATCTGACCTAATAAGTCATATTAAAAATAAATCACTGATTCGCTTGTGTTGGCATACTGGAAATTATGAACAAAAAAATATGATCACGCTGGCTTGCTCGGGGAATATGCGGAGTGAGGCAAACGTGAATAAATGCTCTAGATTCATTTTTTTTTATATCATAAGATATCAAATAAGCAGATGGGTCTCCTGATGGAAAGAGTCAACCATCGCCTATAGACACCAAAGGTGTTAATGGTGCGTTGCTATCTTGTGGCGAGGTCTAATGCCACATGCATAAGTTTACCGGCTACCTTACCCTCCAAACCGGAACACGACAGCGACAAGCACTGACACTATTGCGGCAGGAATAGGCAAGGCTGTGGTACCAGAACCGGGCGATACAATGCAGATTCATCAGTTTTAGGTTTTTGATGGGTGATTTCATTGTCGCATCTTAAGTTAACTATAGATTTTATAAGGAGCCGACGGATTGACGTGCTGGTTTGAGTCTCAAGGCTGTTGACGCAACGAGATTACGTTTTAAACTGCCACTGAGATTTCAATTTCGAGGAATACTTCAAAAAAATGTTATTGACAGCACAGGCATACGGTTACCGGCTTAACCCATTCGTTGCGGATGACACGGCAGCCCTGTCATGGTTTTTTTTTAACGTATGGCGTATGACACAGGAGTCGTGTCATTTTTAAATCGATTATATCTCCTTCAAATTACTTATATTTTAAAAGGATTTACCCTGAACCAATTCATTATAATTTTCCACGTAAATCAAGCCTGTTGGCTTCGTTTCTGAATGTTCTATGAAATGGAACAATGTAGGGGTTGTCAACCTTTTTAAGTTGCATAAATTAAAAATAAAATAAGCAAACTAATCGTTAATTGATGTTAGTATATTCACGCCCGTATCCCCAAAGAGTTAGGCAGAGGTAGAACTACTGCACCCGCGATTAGTCCAAGACAGTCCCACAATGTGATTGACATTAACTCAAACTATTTGTTTTGTGAGTAATAAACATCCTAAATTCTAATTCAAAGTTGAATTAGATCACATCGTGATCTTAACGGTGGCAGAACCCTGCGGTGACTCGCTTGATCGGTAGATACGAGTACCACTGTCTTACCTATTCCAGCCGCAATAACGTAACCACAAAACGCAACGTATCGAACGGACATCAAAACCAAAACACCCATATCTATTTAATGCACTTATTTTTCTAACTCTTATTTTACAAAAGGTTTGCTATATCTGAATAAAAAAGTTACTAACCTTCCTTCCATTTTCAGGAAAACACTTAGTAAACCTATTTAAAAATCAACTCAAAACAACGTAATCTTCCGTTTACACCCGTGGTTTGGTTTCAATGGAATGAATACACGCGTAAAACAATAAAATTTTTATACATGGCGTGTGACACGGTAGCCGTGTCATCAACTTATATGGCGTTTGACACGGCAGCCGTGTCATGAAATATTTGTATGTCGCCACTAGGAACTTAGGAAAATATGTGCCTCAACGAATCGGTTCATCACCACAGTTAACACACACTATTATACCACCGTTTTATCTTTATCAGTATCTCTATTTAGGGCCGGGCCTCTTCACATAATACATCATTTAAGAGAAACACGTATACCAAATGTATGTTCTTACTAGAGATGCCACGAATATTCGGCCGAATGACCGAATATCGAATACTTAATTATGAAAAAAACCGAACATATTACTGAAAAAAAATATAGGTATTTTACCAAGAAATATAACATTTAAAACTTAAAATTTATCAGGGGTAAATTATAATTGATAAAAACATTTTCAGCATTTTTCGACGAGGATTATTCTCTGGACAAGCAGATAGACAAAAAATAAGCAATATATATGAGAAATACAATAAGACTTTTAGTTATTCAATCTGTACAAATAAATAAAATTAGAGTGTCTGTTTGTAATATTAAAATAATATTTTTTTACTAAATACATATGGATGTAAACATAATATACCAAAATAACATTTTTTTTTTTACAATTTTTGTCTGTCTGTCTATTTGTTCCGACTAATCTCTGAAACGGCTGGACCGATTTTGACGGGACTTTCACTGGTAGATAGCTTATGTAATAAGGAGTAAACTTAGGTAACTTTTATTTTTGAAATTTTCCACGCGGGCGAAGTCGCAGGCACAGCTAGTTTGTTATAAATAAATAATACGTGTTGTAACACGATCAACTCGCTAATGAAACTAATACGCAGCTGAATATTCGGTATTCGGCCAAGGGTCTGTTCGGATGTTTGGTGTGCGGTATTCGGCGAAATTACTATCTCTTTCTTTTTTTTCTATCTTTAAAAACTCTAGCAACGGGACTAATGGTGGTTAATATAACGCATAGCGTTAAATTATAGCGCGTTATGTAAACTCAACGTATAGCGTATGCTATTTATATTCGTATTCGGCGCTATAAGATAACGCCACGTTACCTATATACCTAGCGGCTAGCGTAGGCCGTATTTATAACATAATCTACGAAGTTACGAACTACGCGATCTAACGAGTAACGTGCTAGACCGTAGACGCTAGACATTATAACATAGTTCGTAGCATTATAGCGCTTGGTTGTCGCTCCCTGTATGACGTTGTGATGAGTCACGCGCTATCTCAGCCGGCTTGCGCGATCAGTGATCCAGTTACACGTTATGATATAGTCTATAAAGTAGCGCGCTAGAAAAATATAGTTTATAGTCTATATAACGCGCTATCACAAAATAGTTTGTTTGAACAATACTAAACGGGACATTTTTACTTACATACGCGCTTATGACTCGCCTACTCTATATAATAATATTATCTCTACGATTTCGGCTCCGTGTATTTTAATGGCAGCTAATATATGCAAATAATACATATTACTAGATAATAGGCTGCAGCGTTATCTAAATATCGTATTTTGTGCATTGGCTTGGAACCGACACGCTATTATTACATTTTACGCCACCTCTACTATAGACAATAGATATGACAGCTTTGTAGATTTAGAATTGATGTTTGAGCTCTCCCTGAGTTGATCCGGATACCATTTGAAGGACAGAAAAAAAAAAGAAAAAATCCGGCCAAGTGCGAGCTGGACTCACGCACGAAGGGTTCCGTAACATCATATATAAAAAAACTGCAAAATTCGCGTATGTTGTAAGGGAGCTCCCTTAAATATTTAATTTAATTATTTATTTCTAAAGTAATTCGACCTCACATGGAGTACTCTTTCCACATCTGGGCCCGAGCTCCTCAGTACCAGTTTTTTTGTTAATCGCATTCAACGTAGAGCGATTCGAATCGTCGACGACCAGGCTATTTCTAATCGGCTTGACTCTTTGGCGTTGCGCAGAGATGTAGGTTTGCTCTGCATCCTTTACCGCATTTATCATGAGGTTTGTTCCAACGAGTTGTTCTGATTAATTCATGTCGCTAAATTCCATCATCGGACATCGCGTCAAAATTTAAAGTTCCATCCTCACCACCTGTGCGTGATGTCTAGAAATCCACAACCGTGCGCTTTTGTTCGCACTTTTTGCCTCGCACTACTCCTTATACACAGTACAGTCAGCGTTCAATAAATGAATAGACCGTTAAATAATTTTATAAGCATTATTTTTATACTGTTAAAATTTTGTATTTCTTAGTCCTTTATAGAAAACAGCAGAAAACACGAAACATTAAAAAAATGTATAAAAGGCGGGCTTTTATTTAAAAACAAGATTTTTCTTCCGCCTGATCTTTGATTCCAATAGAAAATATGTATAAATGAACTATAAAAAAACTCCTTTACAAAAGTATAGTTATTAACGTTGGTATCCCTAATATATATATCAATTAATGTCTGTCTGTATGTCCTTTAAAGAATTTTAAACCATGCATTTGATCATCTTTAGCAAAGTTGTTGTGTATGAGCCCATGAAGGTTTCTGTGTTGGTACGACCGATTTTCGACAGGGTGTAGCAACGCACAGGGTACAGCTATTTGTACTTATATTTTAGATCGACTGTACCTTAAATATATTCTCTAATTAACATTATTGTGTTAAGATTAAACAAAGCGTGTAATGTTATACAGTAATTAATTTTATTTTGTTAATTATATAAAGCCTTTTTATCTACTATTTTATAACTTGAAATTTGTTAAGAAATTAATTTTTGAAATTCGTTTTTATTTAGAGGGAATTTAAAGAAGTTATTAATGTGGGTTAATGCGTTTAAAATGTTTTTAAACCATTAAGATGAAGGGTTTCTGAATTCTTTACTATTTTTGAGGTTATGCATTAATTTTAGAATCCTTATAGTTTAATTAGGTCCGCCTTTTTAGTTTTTATGCATTAATTTTTATGCATTAATTTTAGAATCCTTATACTATAATTAGGTCCGCCTTTTTAGTTTTTAGAATAGCCTTTTTACAATAAGGAGTACCAAAGCTTTATAATTTTAACCTAATACGCTATGTGAAAGAAGGGTAATTCCTCGCAGTCGCTAATTTCAGAATTCAGCAAGCAAATCTTGACACACAGCACCCTGTTAATTTGCTCCACCGTATGTCTGCAAGAGTGCTCTTTCTAAGTATAAAAGTATCTTCACGCCCATATCCTTGAAGAGGTAGGCAGAGGTACAACAAGTGCACCCACGAAGTGAGCTATAAAGGAAGTAATGATTTTGGAACACGTGAACGTAGTGGCGAATAATATTAAGAATTTCAATGGAGACTTTGAAGTCGTGAATAAATAAGCTGTTATTCGCGACTTCGTTCGGGTGGTCAAAAATCATTACTTTTTCTCAGTCGGGTAAAAAGTAACTTATATCGCTCAAAGATAGTGTAGCTTTTTAATGGTAAAATAATTTTTAAGATAGGTCCAGTACTTTTTGAGTTTATTCATGACAAATATACAAAAACACTACAAACTACACTAGTTAGGCCCGCGACTTCGTCCGCGTAGAAAATTTTCGAAAATAAAAGAAACCTAAGTAACTCCTTATTACATCAGCTATCTGGCAATGAAAGTCCCGTCCAAATCGGTCCAGCCGTTTCACAGATTAGCCGGAACAAATAGACAGACAGGCAGACAAAAATTGTAAAAAAATGTTATTTTGGTTTATATACCGTGTATACATCCATATGCATTTAGTAAAAAGCGGTTATTTTAATATTACAAACAGACACAATTTTATTTACTTGTATGTATGTATGTATATAGATATTATACATAAGAACATTTTTGTATACAAATGTATAATATAATAATATTAGTATTATAGACATAGTGAAAAAAGTGTTACACCCAAACTCAGGAATAAAAAAGGTTTATTCCATCACACAAACGTTTTTCGCTGTCAAGAAACAAACTCGAGCCTCATTAACCACTGTATAGAGTCGTTAACCACTCGACCAATGGAGCGATTCAGTTATAAATTATAATCAAAGAAAATGGCACAAGCGCGATATCAGCACGAATTGAAGGCAAATAAAATTCCTATTACCAGAGTAAACAATTGTATTAACATTACTCTACGAGCATACATCACTATACAAAGTTATCGGTAGAGCACAAAATCACAATGTACTATGCGTTCCAACTTAGAATAGGATCGCGCTTCTTAAACACAAGTGTGAAATTCAGCAAATAAATACTTTTTCAAAAGGTATTGCTGATTTATTGAAGAACAAATAACGTGTTAATAATATTATTTTTTAAAGTATTTCTTTGTTAGTTTTTGCACTCATCACTTATGAAATTTTTGCAAAATGCAGAGCAATATGTCATCCTGACAGTCCTATTCTCAATTGGAACGCATAGTACAAGAATACATTCATAAGTTTTAAGTGAAACTATTTTTATCATAACAGACAAGCAGACGTCTTCTGATGGCAAGAAACAACCGTAAACACCAAAGATGTTAATAATGCGTTGCTTTCTTGTGGCGCGATCTTAAAGCCACGTGCATTTTACCGGCTACCTTACCCTCCAAATCGGATACGACAATGAGAAGCATTGGCGCTGTTGCAGCGGAATTAAGTAAGGCAGTTACGCAATTCTACCACCTAGTAGTTACGACGAGTAATTGGTCGCGTTTTATGACTTGCCCGGACCGACACAAGGTTAGTGATACGTATCGGCTTTCTCTCGCTTTTTACGAAGTGCCTAGCAGTAAAGCAAGTGATCTATTCTTCAAAAGGGATCCGGACCCACATTGCGAACCGAGAAACATAGGAATCTACGATCTATCAATATATATAGGTCATACTTTAAACTACTAGACCACTGGGGAAGCTCTACAAATAACACACAGACACACATCAATGTGTTACAATGGCACACGAGTAACAGATAATCGAATTTTAATGATATAAGAACCCGCACGTTTAAAAAAGATATTATTTGATTACATTTAAAACATCATTAAAAGACTGTTGTAACTAGCGCCAAAAACGGTAATTTAAGCTTTCGGTACAAGACGTTTATTTTCCCCGTGTTGGGCAGACCTCTTTTGAAGAACTGCCGTTCTGCCAGGACTATTTCGATATTAGTACTTTATTGCAAATACCGCGAAATAGGCAATTGAAAGTCGAGTATGAGTTTAAAGGCGGAGCCGCAAGATCGAGACAGGCAATTGTCATTTACGCCGAAGTTATAGTGGTTTTCTCAAAAATGCAAGGAAATAAAATAGGCTTTACATATATTTTTTTACCGCCTATCCTGAAAGATAAACACGCCATGGTCATACAGCCACGTACAGCAAAATCGATGACAGAGTTCTAAATTCGAATTTGCCCAGCATGCCTTTTCACGCAAGGACTTTTTAGGACTTAGAAATAGCAAACATAAAAGATAATCTAAACTAATCTAATACCTTGAAACGAGCAATACAAACAAAATATATATTCTATAGGAATCGATTTATCAAGGTTCAAGGTCCAAGAAAAGATCGGGTCCAAAAATATGTGAAAAACCGAGCGAAGCTCGGTCAACCAGATACTACCTATTAAAAGGAGGAAAGACTTGCTTGTTTATTAGTTACGATTTAACTCAAAAACTACTTCACCGATATTAAAAATTCTTTCACCTTTAGAAAGTTACATTACCAGAAACAACAAAAGCTACTTTTTTATCCGACTGCGCAAAGGGAAGTATTGATTTTTGGTCACGCGAACGATGTCGCGATTAGCTGCGAATGTTAATACATAAATATTAATCTTCATTAAATTACCAAAATCATACGTTTCATTAAAAGAATGATTTTTTAACTTCCCACTATGTATGTAGATAAGGAAGTTACTGATTTTACCTCAATTTTCGAAAATCGCATTTTCACCAGATGTCCTCGTTTTGAAGTCCTAGGAACCTTTTCCGACTACTTTCACGACGACGTCAGTATACACACACATATATACATACATACAGACAGACAGACATGTATGTATATATGTGTGTGTATGTAAACATCTCATAACTTTTGAACGGCTGGACCGATCGAAACGCGGTCGAAGGCATTCGATTGGATTCCACTCAACTTAGACTTCTTGAAAATTTGAACCGGTTCGGTCCGGGACATTTTGAGAAATTTTGAAAAAACACTAAAAAAATTTTGGCGAACCAGTATTTTTTTATATAACTTCCAGATTTATGGACCGATTGAATACAAAAACTAATCAGCTCTATTCCTCAAAAAACTACGTTTAAGACATAAATTGCATCAAAATCGGTTTATCCGTTTGGGATTAATCGTTGACAAAATATTTTGAAAAAAGTGTTTTTTCGACATAGCTCCGAAATTTTTCAACCAATAATTTTTTGGTATTCTACGATATTTTAGTACTAAAAAACTACGTCAAATGCCGTTTCAAAAATCAAAATCGAATCTAATTCTCAAAACTTATAGCTTTTTAAATATTAAAATTACGTTGTTTAAGGCAAACTTGCTTATTTTTTTTAAATAACTTTAAAGTTAATTCACTGATTGACTTAAAAATCTTATCAGCTTATCTCCTTTAAAAACTGCGTCAAATACCGTTAATTTAATCAAAATCGGTCAATTTGTTAAGATTTATCAATGAAGGAAATTAAAAATAAAATGTTTTTTGACATTGCACCGAATTTTTTCAACCTATCGATTATTTAGCTGAAGCAATATTTGAGATCTCAAAAATTGAGTTGAATGCCAACATCGTTTTCAAAATATACAGCTTTTCAAAAATTAATATACTGCCATTTTTAACAATATAGTTGTTTGAAGTAAAAAATTTATGCTTACATTTTTTACTCTTTTAAGCTTAAAATACCTTAATTTAATGGGAAGTTACAGGGATGGCCCGTATGGTTTTTTACATTTACCTCTACATGTAAGGTATGTTTAATATTATATTAAAGTAAAGGTCTTAAAAATAAAGGAAATAATAAATAGGCCACTGTTTGCGTAATCACGTACTCTGACTTTCGCCATGTTGGTCCCGGCCTCCTTTTTGAAGAATAGGCCAACTGCCGTTCTGCCAGGTAGGTCGTAAAAGGCGACCGATTGGCTATCGAGTCACTACTATCGTGGCTACTAGGTGGTACAGTTCTGCATTGTCTCGCCCGGGTCTGGTACCACCGCCTTACCTATTCCTGCCGCAATAGCGTCAGTGCTTGTCGCTGTCGTGTTCCGGTTTGGAGGGTAAGGTAGCCGGTAAACTTATGCATGTGGTATTAGACCTCTCCAGAAGATAGCAACGCACCATTAACATCTTTGGTGTCTATAGGCGATGGTTGACTCTTCCCATCAGGAGACTATCTGCTTGTTTTGCTATCTTATAATATATATAAAAAAAAATCTATCAAGATCAATCAAGCCATTCTTGAGTTAAAGCGAGAAGTTTCGCTATAACTCAAGAATGGATAGACGTATACAATTTTTCAAAATAGTAAAATTAATGTATTATTAATAGATATACGGCCGGTTTTTGAAACTCAAATTAATTTTAACAAGCAGTTAATCTGTGTTTTAGATAATTTATAAGGTAATGATTTACCACAGATTAATTGCTTGTTAAAATTAATTTGAGTTTCGGAAACCGATCGATAGTCTGTGACTTGGATGCCAATTTGTCAATAAGAGTACTTTGTAACCGAAGTTGGTTTCTTACGATACGCTAGCCTAGTGTAAGGATCGCCGTTTAAGTAAAGTTGATTAAAAAATTCAGCAATAACCATTTATAAACGTAATGAGATTTTTTAACATATGTTTAGCTGATACCCATGACTTCGTATGCCATATATATTTTTTTAATCGCTAACGCGTACTTACATAGTATTTGCAAAATTTATCGTAGTTTTCAAAACTTTATGTTAAATAGATATTATTTTAATGATATATATTGTAATGAAATTTAAGATGAGTCCCGAGAATTTCAGGAAATGTAAAAAGATTATCGGTTATTTATCCAGTAATTTTTGCGTCATACGCATACAATTCACGCCAATTTGGTAGAATACGCGGATGTATACTTGTGTAAACCTATAAAACTACGGTATTAGCAAATAAATAAAAAATTTCATTTCAAAAAATAAAATTTCAAATTTCTATGGCGGCATCTGTCAATTTATTAATAAAGATTGTATAAGTCAAAAGTTCAATTTATCCAAGAAATAAATTTTTAAAATCAATATACCTAATAGAAGTTTTTAATTATTAATATTTAAGTAATTAAGTTATAATTATATAAGTTATATATATATATATTATTATATAACACTTACTTGCCAAACAGCGGATGCCATAAATGGAATGATGAAGGGTCGTGAGGATGCGGTGGCATTAATGGTGGTGGTTCACCCAGCGGTGTCGTGCTGCCGACCTCCGGTTCATCTCTTCTTCGACCCATCGTAGTCGGTGTTGTCGATGTCCTTCGCGAAGACCCAACGCCTGAAGCCGCCGCCGCAGATGGTTCCAAAAGGTTTTGCAGAGATTTAACACTTATTCTCGGACGAGGTGACTCTTGTGAGCTACTTCTCTGGTGACTTTGAGATTCCGACTGTTTCACCGATTGTAGATAATTATTATTCGGATAATAAGGAGAAGTAGGACTTTTCTGTTGCCCAGAACGAGGTGATCTTTGGTTCCCCATCATTTGTGGGTTGAAATAAGGGATCTGTAGCCCCGGTAATGGCATATTCGGTCGGATATTCGGATTCATTCCCGGGTACATGCTTTGTAAGAACGGATTGTGGGGCACTGACCTTTGATTATTATAGTTATGAACTATTGGGCTTGTTCGTGCGGAAGAGTGCGTTTTGCTCGGGTGGTTTTTAGTGGAATGTACATAGGGATTTTGAACGTCACTGGATTTGGAGATTTCCTTCATTTGGTCCGTCATCGTGCCTTGTTTCGGTCTCTGAGACGACGACGCGTTTGCATGAGACATAGCTTCTTGCCACATCGCAAATTGTACTCGATTATCATAATCCATTGGTGGCATCATAGGAAATCCTCCAGGCCCCATAAATCGAGCAGAAGGATTAAACATTTGCGATAGGTCAGGATAATTCGATCCAGTGTATCCGGAAGAGTTTAATGCTTTTAAGAAATCCATGTTCTGTGAACAAGCTGCCATTGCTTCCAATTGGCTAAGATACGGAAGCCATAACATCTGATTGAGTGCTGCTGAAGTAGCAGCATCTATGTCTCCAGCTAGAGCATCCATTGAAGGTATAGGTTTAGGGTGATTGGTTTGATCAGGTTGTACCGTTGTTTCTGTACTTGAAGCGCTTTTCGGCGTTGATGGCGTTTTGGCTTCTTTAGATTTAGGCGATGTTAATTTTTTCTCTTCATTCTCTAAGATATTTTCTAATTGTGATAATGATATTACTAATATGTCTGGGTCTTGTAAGACAGCTGGAAACGCGAAAGCTTCCGGTAACCTAAGCTCCGGCCTCTGTATGAGTATCGCTGGGATTTCTGTGCCGGGAGCTGCTATAATGGAATTAAGTTTATCCTTAGGAACTAATAGTGGATCTGGAATGTTAAATTCTGGACTTGCCTTTAAGGCTTGTAGTTGTTTTACCGGACTATTTTCATCATTAGATTTACTTGAAGGTCGTTCGGGTTTCTTAGATATTTGTTCATCACTACACTTATTAAATACTTTACTAATTTTCGCTAAATCCTCAGTTGACTCTCTTCGTGACTTTTTCTCTCTGGGCTCTCCAAATTCTTTATTTAACTTTTTAATTTCATCTGAACAACTAGATACAGTTGGACTCGCAGATTTTCTATGTTTACCTAAATTCAACGGTTCGCATTGCTGTTTAGTTATTGTAACTTCTGACGTATACATTTTTGGCGATGGTGATGATAACAGAGTTTCCAGAAATAGGGTTTGTTTACTTTTTGTTAATGGCATAGTAAATATTTCAGGTGAGGATGGTACAGCGGGGATCCCGCTAGGTTGAGGTGATTGCATTGCATCTGACTCTCTTGATGGTGCACGAGGTACATCTGTCCGTCGCGGTGACGCATGCGGAGTGGGCAACCGTCTATGTACAGAAAGATCTCTCGGTTGTTCATCACTCTTGACAGACATGTTATCTTCAATATTAGATGCCTCAGTATCACTATTAAGTGTGAGAGAACTTACATTTTTGTCTGGATGTTTTATACTTAAATCCGTGGGCGCTTCTTCATTACTCGAACTTTCTTCTAATTCTTCGTTGAAATCCATATCACTTTCTGGCACTGCTGCACTTATTTTATTCTCATCACTAGTTTCCATTTCATTTTCTTCTATTTTTGTTTCAATTTCCTCACAAATTTGGCCGCAAATGTCATTGGGATTATCACTAGATGCCATTTCACTTTGGTCGGGTAACGAGTGCTCCTGACCTTCTTCGAAAGACTTTTGGTTGATGTAAGTTTCAGGTGAATCAGGTACTTGTTCGGAGTATACTGCATCATCTACGCCAACTTCAGTTTCTAGACTCTTTTCGGTATTTTGACTATACGCCATATGGTTAGCTTCATTGGTATGTTGTAACTCTGTTGCCTCCGATAGAGATTGTAGTGCGCAATGTGCCGTCTCTTCTGTACTGAAGTCTTGATCTGTCATATAGTTTTGATCTTCAGTCTGCCGGCAGTCATTTTGTGCCATGTGATCTCCTATATGATGTAAATGCAGTAAACCCTGTGCAGCTGTTATACTACTCTGACCGGGAGACTCCAGGGTCTGTTCTAGTCGTTCAATAATATCTGATACTGGCGCATTACTAAGCAGCATATCATCCTCCTCTTCGGCGTATTCACCAGTGCCGTGCACTAAGTGCGCCAGCTTGTCGAGAGCTTGACCAAGAATTTGATTGTCTTCACAACCCTTTTCAACGAGCGATTCTAACAAGGCTTCATCGTGAGGACCACCCAGCTCCGGCAAATAATGTGCTTCACTAATGGTATCGAAGAGATCCTTGTGGGTGCTTATGTCGCCGGAATAATCCTCGGCGCGATCTGATGGTGCCTTCCTTTCAAAATACATATCATCCGGCGCTTTGGACTCTCCGAGTTCAAAAGACATGACGTCGCGGGCAACCTCCTCGGCGGGCAGGAAGTCGTAGGGTGCGCCGGAGTCGAGGTCCAGGAGGCGTTCCCCGCGCTGCTGGTTGAACTCGAGCTCGGCCACGGCGAGCAGGTTGTCGAGCGGCGTGGGCTCGGGAGGCGCGCGTGGCACGGCGATGGTGTGCGAGGGGATGTGCGACTCCAGGTCGGGGTGCAGCCAGGCGGGCTCGGGCGCGGGCGGGGCGCGCGCGCGGCGCGAGCGGCGCCGGCGCCGGCGCGGGCGGGGCGCGGGCGCGGGCGGCGCGGGCGGCAGCCGGATCGAGTTGTAGATCTCGGTGCGCGGGATGACGCGCCAGCCGGCAGCTGTGCGCGCTAGGCGGATGCGGTTGCGCGGGTCGTAGTCCTCGACGCGGACCTCCTGCACGGTGCCGTCCCGCTGGCGCGCCCACAGGAACACGGGGCGCAAACGGGGAGGCGCGCGCGGCGCGGGCGCGGGTGACGAGCGCGCGCGGGGAGGGCGCGGGCGGTGGGCGCGGGGCGGGGGCGCGCTGCGACCGCGCGCATGGGGGCGGGCGGCGCGAGGCTCGCCGCCGCCGCCGGGAGCTCGCGGACACACTCCGCTCGCCGAGCTCTCTCTAGCGACGACCGCGCGGACGCGGCACCGAGGCGGACTGGCGGCCGCTCGCCGGCCCGCCGCGCCCCGCCCTCATCGATCCGCGCCGCACGCCCTGCCCGCACGTAAACACCCCGCCGCCCCGCGCCGCGCGCCCCGCCCGCCGCGCCGCCCGACCTGCGTGCCCTCGTTAATCTTAAATCCATATCTGTGCGCCGCGGCCGCCCCCGGAGCTACCAGCATCTCACTGCCGGCTCACAATACCAAAAAACTACCGGAAACTATAAAATAATACAAATATGATTGTATCTGTATCTATAATCTTGTTACCCATCTTAAAGTCTTTTACCCATCTTAAATTCGTCATATTTGAAAAGGATTATAAAAACAAAATTATGAAGAACACGTTATATAAATTATAGCCTTCAAGGCGCATGAAAATTTACCCGGTTTAACCGGTTGACTTTAATAAACAAACAGTGAGGCAACATTTTTATTACCAAGTCAAAGTATATACGATTCAGTTATATAAAACTATCTATCCTTATTTTGATACCCAGGCTAAAATATATTTCATTAATATATGCATCTCGACGCAGAGCAGACGTCACACGGGTGTGCGTTTTAATATGCACCGCTGTTCTGTGTGCCCGGTGCCGGAACCACAAGGCTGGGCGTAATTGGCCCCTCGTTAACGATCTCTAATCCGGAGGCAGTGGACCCCGGACCCCTCGTCTACGCTTTGCGGTTGAACGACAAATTAACACAAAGCGTATTACAGTGTGCATTCATACCTCAGTCACATTAAATTCCAGAGCTCAATCATTCATTTTCTGATCAAAGAATGTATATTTCAGGCTAGCTGAAACAATATTTTAGTTTAAATATTGAAATGTAGAGCTCATATTTAAGAAATCCAAATAGTGGCGCTAGTTGCTATGAAAACTAATCATAATCTGTCACATTTTACACTTCAAATATTAGTTTCCCAAAATTTTTCCTAGTTTAGAAGCGCTTTACAAGGATATTTTTCATTAGTTTTCGTCAGCGTTTCTTGTTATAGTAAACTTGTAAGCTATAAGCATTAGAAGTTCCAACGTGCATAACTAGATGGCGTGGAATTTAATTTCGTGTTATGAGTTAACAAATCCTACTGATTTCAAAGTTTATACATACGATGCATTACTAGAAGACAAATATTAAATTGGCAAAGTATAAATATGTAATAATAATATCTCTGGACAAATCACACGAATTGATCTAACTCCAAAGTAAGCAAATTATTTGTTTTATTATGGGTGGTTTAAATACTGTTACATACATTATAAACACCCAAACCCAGAAATACAAACATCTATGCTCATCACACAAATGTTTGGCCCTGTCGGAAATCGAATCCGAGCCCCTTCGATTGGTAGTTAGGTTTGCTAACCACTCGACCAACAAGGCGGTCATATAAAATGTAGTTCACGCAAAATGTGATTTTTTTATACAATAGTAGCATATTTTGCTAACCGCCACCTATCACGCCAGAACCGAGCAGAATAGTGAAAAGTAGGCAAGTGAACCATGAGATTGGTGGTCCGAGCCTCCTTTCTTCAAAACTGCCATCTGCCATGCCGTCAGGCAGCAGCTGGATATACATCTCACTGCCGTCAGACTACTAGGTACCTAGTAGAATTCCGCAATATTTCAACCAGGTATTTGGTACCACCGTACATATTCCTGCTGCAATAGCGTCAATGCTTGTCATTGTCGTGTTCCAGTTTTGAGGGTAAGGTAGTTGGTAAATTTATGCAAGTGGCGTTAACACTTCGCCACACGGATAGCAACGCCTTATTAACATCTTTGTTGTCTGTAGATGATGGTTGTTTCTTTACATCAGAAGAGCCATCTGCTTGTTTGCTATCTATTAATATTATAAATGCGAAAGTTTGGATGTTTGGATGGATGGATGAATGTTTGTTACTCAATCACGCAAAAACTACTGAACGGATTTTAATTAAATTTGGCACACAGGTAGATGATGAACTGGAATAGCACATAGGCTACTTTTTATCCCGAAAAACAGAGAAATTCCCGCGGGATTCATCAAAAACTTTTTTAATGCAGCGGGCTGCACGCTGCAGCTAACCCAAAATAATTATCTTGACATAGCTTTTAATTCACGAGAAAATTGTTGACGAACTTATAAAAATACATACACTTACGAAATTTAGTGCACGTAATTGGACGCTCAATTAGATCATCATACTCAAATATTATCCAGTATCAACAATATTACGTACATGTCAAACTCATAACCTCCGTTTTTGCGTTGGTTGATAACGCGGAAATCACGTTATCCCGGAAAAATTAGATGATCCCGCGGGAATCACTAAAAACTTTTATAATGCAGCGGGCTGCACGCTGCAGCTAGTGATATATAAAAAAATATCAATGTTCATAGTACCACAGTATTGTTAACATAACTATTGATAGTTGCCTGTTTGGGTTGTAATGATTGTCTTTCAGGACGTGAATTAGGGTCGAATTTCGACCAGAAGGTGATCGCCAGTTGATATAATTTGTTATTTGAAGAATTGACAGAAGAGTTTAATAAAAAATACCATATTTGAACATTATTAGATCAGAAGGAAAGACTACATACCTAATATTCAAATGGATCTCTAGCATTAATAAACTTTCATCTGTTTTGCCTTTTTGATAAGCTTGAAAGCTTAGAAGTTTCAACTTTCAACACTAGATGGCTTACATATTTTTTTATTATGACAGGATAATAAATTTAAAGGGAAAATAAGTACTGAGTAGTATTTATTTTCCCTTTAAATTTATTTTCCTAAAAATATTTTATAGATCATTGAGAAAACTTACAATTTGTACCGGTCATATCATCATCGCGTAGATTATCATTGTATAGTCAATGATAATTTGCTTGTGACGGAAAGATATGGTCAGTTGATTGAAGAGTTTAATAGAAAACACCTATATTAGAATATTATTAGATCAGAAGAAACTCCACATAAATAGTACTCAGATGGATCTCGAGCAACTCTCGCATTTAAATACTTTTATCTGTTTTTGTTTTTTGACTTAGAAAAAAGAAAACTTAGAAGTTTCAACTATCGACACCAGATGGCTTACAACTCAGTATTTATCACGGGGTGGAATGTTAGTACATTTGGACCTATGGTATTTATTTTCCTTTGAAATTTATTTTCTTTTTGTAAATATTATTACGATCATAGAACAAAATTTAATTTGTTTACGATGTGGTAAACATATATTTATTACTACCTGTTGCCCACGACTTCGTCCGCGCGGACTTCGTTTACTCCGCACAGCTCCTCCCCCGTAGGTAAAAGCGTTATAATATGTAGCCTATATGTTGACCCGACCTATTAGTAATATTTATACAATTTACAAAATTTGAAATAAATCCATGCAGTACTCTTTGAGTTTACCCTGGACATACATACAGACAAACAGAAAAATTCTAAAAACTATATTTTTGGCTTTGATATTGATTGTAGATCACACCCCAAGTATTCTTTTAAAAAAATACTCAATGTATAGTTTTGACTTTCCTACGATTTTATTATATGTATAGATATGATTACAAACAAGCAGTTTAATCTCCTGATAGAAGGAAAAAAAACAAAAAAAACAGACAATATGATAATTATAGGTCGCCATTCATATCAAGGGATGCAATGCCACTTGCATTAGTATATCGACTACCTTATCTTCTAAACCGGAACTTAGCAGTACCAAGCGCTGACTTTGTTGCGGTATGAACATTTAAGGCGGTGGTACCAAACTCGGGCGGGATAAAACACAATTAAAAGATACGTAATTCAATTTTTAAGGGAGTTGGATCGTTACAATGTTAGAAAAAACTTTGTTAACTACCTTTACTAATATTAAAAAGATGAAAAATTTGGTTGATCGTCTCTGGAGCTACCAGTCGGATTTGAAAAAAATATTTTTATATATGATAGCCACATTCACGAAAAAGGTTATAGGCCACCTTTTTTTATTTTCAGGTCAGGCGAACAAAGTCGCTGGAAACAACTTGCAAGTTCTAACCTACAAAACTAGATGGCGTGAAATCCAATCTGAAGAATAGACCATCGAGGCATACACTCACCTACAAAACTAGATGGCGTGAAATCCAATCTGAAGAATAAACTATCGAGGCATCTACTCAAACAGACCATCTATCATTCTGCCAGGCAGTTCGTAAAAGGCGTGTCATTAATATCATGACTAATAGGTACGCGAAGTCGCACCCGGATTTAGTACCAACGCTTTAGTCTTTACACCTGCTGCATTAGCCATAGCGTCAATGCGTGTCACTTTCGTGCTCCAGTTTGGTCAGTATGATAATCGGTATACTTGTGCACGTAGCATATCATCCCGCCATATGGATAGCAACGCACCATTAACATCTTTGGTGTTTATAGGCAATGGTCGTCTCTTTTTATCAGGAGATCCATTTGCAAGCTGATTACCACATACCATATAGCGCGCTGGCTACACGATATAAAAAAACTGGCCAAGCACGAGTTGGACTCGCATACCGAGAGTTCCGTATAAACTTGTAGGTAACCTCAGCTACATATAGAAGTACTCTAAAGGTTTTAATTCCCCTGTGAAATCGCAAAATATGCGACATAAACTGTCATATATTTTGATCGCATTTTTGTTGTATTGCAACTAAAAATTTTCGGTTTTCAGATTTTTATCTTTACGTGTGCTGTAAGACTTTGTTTCTTGCCAAATTTTATTAACGGGAAGAACCCTGTTCCTGTTAAGGTTTTGATTGTTTTTGAAATCGCAAAATATGCGACATAAATGGTCATTCATAGGTTTTTAATCGCGTTGACTTATATGTCAGCCAGTAAGTGACTAATATGTCAAAAAAAAAAAAAAAATGTGGCGTGACACTCGCGGACCGGGTTCGTAATGTCGAAGTGAGAGAGAGGTTAGGTTTGAAAGAAAGTGTCGGTGTAAAGATGAGAAAGGGCATGCTCCGTTGGTTCGGATGTAGAAAGAATGGTAGATGAAAGACAAAACAGATATACAATGCGAATGTGGAAGGATGTAGGTATCGGGGAAGACCAAGACTGACATACCACGATCAGATTGATCGAGTACTGTCCGAAGGTGGTGTCAAGTCTTCGCAACCGGCGTGTGTGTATGAAGAGAGTGATGAATGTAGAGGAAGCGAGAAAAGCCTACAAGGATCGTGATGTATGGCACTCGGTTCTCTGCCTACCCCGTAAGGGATTTGGCGTGAAGATATGTATGTGACTTATATGTTTGATTTCTTCACAGCTAAGAGGAACCGTACATCCCAGTAATGAATATAAATTTTAACTTGTATAACTGATATAAATTTGAACGTGTAAAAGTATCTCTACACGTTCCTAATCTCTTGACAGATGGACAACGAAGTGATCCAATAAGGTTCCCGTTTTTCCTTTTCAGGTACGGAACCCTAAAAACAAGTATCATTAGAACTATCTTAATTGTAAGAATGACATAGGCTGTATGTATGCATAAAAAAATGTATTTTTTATATCATAAGATAACAAACAAGCAGATGGGTCTCCTGATGGAAAGAGTCAGCCATTGCCAATAGACACCAAAGATGCTAATGGTGCGTTGCTATCTTGTGGCGAAGTCTAATGCCACATGCATAAGTTTACCGGCTACCTTACCCTCCAAACCGGAACACGACAGCGACAAACGCTGACGCTATTGCGGCAGGAATAGGTAAGGCGGTGGTACCAGAGCCGGGCGAGACAATGCAGAACTCTACCACCTAGTAGCCACGATGGTAGTGACTCGATAGCCAATCGGTCGCCTTTTACGACCTGCCTGGCAGAACGGCAGTTGGCCTATTCTACAAAGGAGGCCGGGACCAATACCTACATAATTTTACCCGACTGCGCCATAGGGAGCAGGGAGCGTTCTGTTTTTTTGGACGGGTCGTAGCGTTTTTTAGATAATAATAATTATTCGTTAAATTTTAGTCACCTCAATGGTCTACCTGTACTGGCTTCAGTATATATACAAGACCATGATTTTTGAATCCCGAGCCGGCCAGTTCGTTCGAAACACGGATTAAATGGATACGCGTTTCAAGGCTTCTCAGTTTGTTAGAGTAGCTTGCATTTACACACAGAAATATAGAGTTATACTACATACCGATGAAATAAAATCACATCAAGGGCAATTTTTAAACCTTATCATTCGGTACGATAAAACAGTACATGGCTTATTTCTATTTCTTCACGATATATCTACAAATGTACTACACTTTTGACAGTGATAGGAGCGTTTGCTCATAATATGCGCGGCGACACGTTTCTTTCCCAATGGCGTGTCCATTGGGAAAGAAACTGTCGCCGCGCAAAATGGCGGCAATGTTAAGCCATCTGTCAATTTTGTTAGAAGTCTGAGTTTGGATATTCGTCAGAAACACGTCCACTTTCTATCTTTAACTATCAAAACGTATACAAAAACTAACAGAATTATGCAAAGGCGCCTTGACCTATGAAGTAAAATGGCGGCTTTGGATTGTCTTGCTTTCTATAGTGTCCTGGAAATGTCCTAGTTAAGCCATCTAATAATTTTGTTAGGAGTATGTGTTTACACATTCATCAGGAACAGGCCCATTGACCACACATTTTATGTTTCTACCTCATATAAGATGATTCTATTCTCTCTACCCTATTGTAAAGAGCCTGAAACTAACACTGGCAAAATTTTAAAAATTGGTAAAGTGCGTGTGGTCCACGCGCAATGAAGGGTTCCGAAGTTGCCCATCACAATAATGCGGACTAAGAAGAAAGATTTTATAGTTTCATACTACGAACATTTAATCTATTCAACGTCAATGACAAATATATATCCGCACCACAGGTTCACCGCCTCTAAAAACTTCTCTAAGTACATTTTATAAGTTGATCGACTATTACTCAAAAACTTGTAAAGCCTTCTAAGCCTCGACAGTTTTCATTTTAACTTTATTATATTTACTACTACCAAGGGGGTGGGGGAGGGGACTCACCTAACTCTAAAATGGGATAATATAAAAAATTACTTGGTTTAAAAGCTATTTTTATTAGTTTTCCTTGTCGAAACTTGGTAGTCGTGTATTGCCTTCAACAGGTATGTGGTGCCGAAGGTAACGAAGAATATTGTGCCAACTGCCACTATATAATAATGATCAGTGTTGCCAACTGGTACTTCAAAGGATATTGGCTCAGACTCCTGAAAAAATAGTAAAATAAGATTTGAAAATAAGAGAAAATATGATTTTTAAAGTAGCGACGATAGTAGTGACTATGTAGTGATGTTGTGGTTCGAAAATATCATATATTTATTAAAATAACAGTTTTTTTTAATATTATAAGATAGCAAACAAGCAGATGGGTCTCCTGATGGAAATAGTCATGGGTGAATGATGAAAATATGAAAAACTGATGGAAATTGACCCGAGCGAGACAATGCAGAACTCTACCACCTAGTAGCCACGATGGTAATGACTCACACAGCCAATACTTTCACCTTTTACTGGCAAAACGGCAGTTGGCCTATTCTTCAAAGGAAAATGAAATATTCTTTTTTTTTACTATGTTTTTATTGTTTACTTATGACCTGTCCTTCAATTTGTACAGTCTTTTACCAATCACCCGGTTAAAGAATATAAATTTTAGCATTGATTAATTAATTATACAGTAAAATGTTTATACATCTTACTGTATCATTAATCCATTTTTACTAAGACTTGTTTGTAAAAAGCCTCAATTATAAATGATAATTCATTTAATGATAATTGGTGGACAAATTACAGAAATTGATGTAACCCCAAGGTAAGCGTATTATTTGCTCATGATATGGATATTAATTAACACTATTAATACATAGAAATACATATAAAATACTGAAATATATTTATTAAACACCCAAACCCAGAAATACAAACATGCTCATCACACAAATATTTATCACTGTCAGGAATCGACATCGAGTCCCATCGATTTGTGATTAGGTTCCCTAACCAATCGACCGACAGTCCGGACCGAGGTCCAGTTGGTTGTTTAAAAAGTATCAAATATTAAATATAGATGTGTGAATAGTGAAACAACATAATATTTAAGTTTATAATATCTTTAAAAAAAAAATTAAACTGACGAAAAATTATGAGTGTTCTTCATCAATCTCGACAAAATCATCCTCTGTTTTCTTACCCTTTTGAGTGTTTTTTTAAAACTTAAATATTATGACAATTCACTATACATATACATATATTCTTTGCATTAAAAGAATTATTAAAATAAGATCACTTTGTAAAAGGTTAGGCATGGTCATACATTACAATCAGTGAATGAACAATAAATCATTATTGTTTGTGGACCCTTATGATAGAATTTATTTAAATTAAATGGGACCACCCTCGGTGTATACCCTCTCCACCGACCACACAGACCATAGACTCTTGATAACAGGCAAATGGCTTTTGACAATACATCTGACTTATAGTTCCGATATAAATGTCCACGTGGAAATAATCAGTGTCAATCAGATGCTCTGTACATCACTATCTTTCACTGTGGCCTTGTTAGCCAATAACAGCGTTGTAACCCCGCTTCGTCTTACCTCAGATAGTCGCCAAAATGCATTCAATACGGAAAATCAAATATTAGGCGTCTATGGCCTGTGTGGTCGTGACCCTCTCCAATAAAATAAGAATTATAAAAATCGGACTACCCTGTAAAAAGTTGTGTATGGTCAGACTTAAAAAGACAGAATCTCCTCCATTTTTTCGTCAGTTGATAATAATAACTAAATATGAAAGTGATTCTTAGCATCAGTTTTCCAAAAAATCGCAGGAAGTATTATTTTTTCCTCACAAAAGTCAATTATTAAAAACTTACAAAATCAACAAGTGGTTCTTTCCAATTACACAATTCTCGGCTGATTTCTTTTGAGCAGAAGTTATTTGGTCTCGTTATTTCACGGTTGTGAGGGCAATCATCGAGTCTTTTATCCTGGCAATTCAAATATAATTTTGGTAGTGGAAATTCAATTTCTGCTTTCCTGAAACCAAATGTTATAAATAACCTGAAACCAGCAATAAATAAAACAAAACCTGTCTGAGCCGAAAGATACATATAAGTAGGTGATAATATAAAAAAAACTAATAAAACAAAATTATTTATAAAAAAAGATGGTATTTTAAAATGCTCGTATTTATCCTTCAATTTCTCTAAAATTTTGCAAATATTTTAAGCTGGGTAACACCACGTTATGTCACACACTGTGTCTTTAATATCGTAGCCGCATTTGCGTCACCATTTTTACTAAGACTTGTTTGTAAAAAGCTATTATTTTTTGTAGTCATAAGTAATATTTAAGAACACTATTAAAGATTGATCATTGTGATCGAGGAAAGTATGCTATATAATATAACCTAATATGTGGAGCAAAACCTTTGTACTCCTTTTTCACGACAGTTATGTGAACAGAGGAAATGAAATTTAGCACAGTTTAAGTTAACATTGCGGAGGAGTGCTGAAATCTATCATTTTTGTACATTATGCTTTAAAATAAATATTAATTTAATAAAAAACATTACACACATCACATTTATTTTTCATACAGTATAGGTAGTATGCATGTCTGTATAATATACAAACATGTATACTACCTATTCTTTACGGTTCAAATCTGTTGCATTATAAATGTGGTAACCTCTACTTAATAGATGGCAGCACACTACACACTTAAATGTCACACCCACTTAAATGTCTTTGATGTCTATAAGCGATGGTTATCTCTTTATATCCAGAGAACCATCCCTTTTTTTGCTATACTATGATATGCTTGAAAATAAAAAAGTGTTGTGAATAAATACACACCCCCCTCCTGCAATAGCTGGGTGATATCTTCCATGCACAGGTATAGAGAAAAGAATCTTGTAATCTATTATTTGCAGCAATAAATGCATTATAACAGGTGTAGCACTGTCAGCAGGCAATTCTATATTTACAGGATTTTTAAATGATGCAGTTTTCTGAAAAAAAAACAACATATTTAAATAAGCATCATCACTTCAGTTTCAATGTTAGGGAAGTATAGTGAACATCCGAAGATAGTCAATAGAAAATATACTCAATTTATCAAACTGACGAGATTGGTGGAGGTCGCATTTAGAAAGAAATTAAATTGTATAATGTATGCTGTATATGTGTAACAGATTAAACTGTATAACATAAACTGTGTAACATATTTGTAAGTCTGTGTGTATTTATGTATGTATTTGTGTAAGTTTACATTATGTGTATGTATTATAAATTTCAATATTAGTTCACATAGTGTATGTAGTATATTGTAAGATTTTCTTAGGGCTACATAATATGTCACTACAATTTAGACTTCAGAGGCACCGCATACCTATTTTCTGTTGGCTTAAAGGTCGACTGGAGGAGAATGCCACTAGGCATTAAGTTCACCTTTTGTACAAATTATTTTAAGGTGTACAATAAAGTTAAATAAATAAATAAAATAAATAAATATAATCTTTTTAAGGCAATTTTTTAGTTTATCAGTGTAGCTTATATTAACTCCCAGAAGTAAAGAGTTACAGAAGTTGCCATTAAATAAAATCACTCCAGGGATATTTTTTTAGCTTTGGCTTATTCAGTACAATAAAAAAATATAACGTGGCATACTTCTATTTTTTCACAGTATAATTATAAGTGTTTAACGCTTATAATCATTTGCTCATATGACCAGTTAGACGTTCCCAGCCTAACATTGTATCTATTAGTATTTTTGTAGTCTGTGCATTGTGTGCATGCAGTCGAGTCCAAAGGGAAGGCATTGGCATTTAGTTTAGACATAGCGAAGGACTTCAGTCGGGTATGGAATAAAGCGTTTATCTCGAAGCTGCCTTCCTTTGGGCTTCCTGAGAAATTATGCAAGTGGATCATCAGTTTTTTTGGCTGATCGGAGCATCAAGGTTGTAGTCGATGGTGCATGCTCCGACCTCAAACCTGTCAATGCTGGTGTTCCCCAAGGCTGCGTGCTATCACTGACACTGTTTCTTCTGCATATCAATGATATGTTGCGAATTAGTAACATACATTGCTATGCGGACGACAGTACTGGTGATGCTACATACTCTGGCCGTAGTGGTATTTCTCGGGAACACATTGAGGGCTCTTCGACGAAAAGAGACTTCGAGGAAGGGAGGAGGGGAACTCGATCAATCAAGGAAAGAAAAAATCAAGGAATCAACTGTCTCAAAATGGGGTCATTAAAACCTCGTTAGATTTAACCCCAAAAAGACGCAGCTTTGTGCGTTCACCGCAAAAAAAATACCCTTTTTCGTATCACCTCGGTTCGAAAACACTCACCGGACAGCCACAGCCAGTATTGGAATACTGGAAGTCGACATATCGAACAACGCTCAGTTCTGCGGTCATTTGGAAGGAAAGGCTTAACTAGCCTCCAAAAAGTTTAGCGTACTCAGTAGAGCAAAGTAGTACTTCATGCAAGCCCATCGCCTTCAACTTTACAAGGCCAAATATCGACCTCACATCTAGTACTGTTCTCACCTCTGGGCCAAAGCTCCTCAGTATCAGCTTCTTCCTCTTGATCACATTTAACGTAGAGCGGTTCGAATCGTCGACGATTAGGCTATTTCTAATCGGCTTGACTCTTTGGCGTTACGCAGAGATGTAGGTTCGCTCTGCATCTTTTACCATATGTAGCATGGGGAGTGTTCCGAAGAGTTATTCTGACTAATTCCTGCCGCTAAATTCCATTATCGGACATCGCGTCAAAATTTAAAGTTCCATCCTCACCACCTCAAAGTCTAGAAATCCACAACCGTTCGCTTTTGTCGGCACTTTTTGCCTGCCACTACTCCTTTGTGAATAAATTACCCTCGGGGGTGTTTCCGAACGGATACGACTTAGGGACCTAGAGAAATGAGCTTATTCATTCTTAAAAGGCCGGCAATGCAGCTGCGAGACCCCCGGTATTGCAGTTGTCCATGGGCGGTGGTGATCACGTACCATCAGGTGCACCACCTGCTCATTTGCCCCCTCCGCTATAAAAAAAAATTATTGAAAAACCATATATAATATAGCCTTTCTTCGGACATGACGATATTTCTTTAGTTAGTCATAAGTTCTTTTATTCCATTTTTGTGTGTCCGTTTGCCAGGTGGCAAAGGCCTCCTCCAATCTTTTCCATTCTGGCCTTTCTATGGCCACTCTACCCCACGTTGTTCCTGCGACTTGTTTAATGTTGTCGTCCCACCTCTTTTGTGGTCTGCCTCTCTTTCTCTTACCATCTCTTGGGTACCACTGTGTGATTATTTTGCTCCATTTATCTTTTCCTCTGATCATGTGGCCTGCCCATTTCCACTTTTGTCTCCTTATTTTCAGAGTTATGTCCTGGACCCTAGTCTTGCTCCTGATACTGGTATTTTTAACTTTGTCTTGCCTTCTGATGCCAGTCATACTCCTTTCCATGGCACGTTGACATACGGAGAGTTTATTTGTTACATTTTTTTGTTAAAAAACCATATATACTCATGGTAAATCATACAACTTTGAGGGTACAACTTTCTCAACAAACTGAAAATAATATCCATTGATTGTAATACTATTTATAAGCTTTTAAAATATTCATTGCAACATTTTATTCTTTTACTATCACTTGTGACAACTGACACCATATATTGCTCTTAACAGTGATGCTTTTGTATTTGCTTCGAAATTTCAAATATTTGACACCATCTATGGACAGCACCTGACCAATTTGATTGTGATGTGTCAATCTTGTTCTCCCGATACTTATATCCATATGTATAAATTCAATTTGTATATAATCTGTTTTGTAACCATTAATCTGGTATTCTTTATCAAACCAATAGAGCTTGGACGTGTTGAAAAAATTTCCTATCTCCTTTGGTGGTGTCAAACACTTTGAAACTGGTGTATTTAGATGAAGAGAGTTATAAATGTGGAGGAAGCAAAGCAAATCTATCTGGTTCAAAATGTATGGCAACCTATTCTCTTTGTCTAGCCCATAAGGGATTTGATGTGAAAATATATAAGCAACATTTAATATAAAAGATCTTACAAAATAATTATTATAATATTTTTCCATTTCATCAGGACTTGTATATGCTCCAGATGGAAAAATCTGCTCTAATCCAACAATACAATTTCCTTTTTCAATCCAACTCCATTCTTGATTGTCATTTATGAAATCTATTGCATATGTCAGGTTTCTGAAATTTTATAATTTGGTGATTAATTGATTATACTAACAAAAATATTACTTTAACCGTTCACATCACCAGCCATATTCACATTTTTTTCTAAAAACACAATTTATGTGCACATATTCCAAGTCCGTTCTGGTGGACCATGGTCACTAAAATGGTTTATGAGTTGTTTGGATTGAATCAGATACTGTAAAGCGTATACTTTTTAAGAGGTCTTGAGCACTGCAATACACTGGTGTGAGAATTGTTTAATTTAAATGGTTTAAGCTACAAAATAATTCAGATATAACACAAGCCTTTGAGAAAAATATGACTACTTGTTAGTCGAGGATTTTTAATTCAAAAAGTAAATCGATGACCTATGCTTTTTATAGTTTTTTATATAATTGGTAAATATATACATGCGAAAAAAAAAATAAACAACATATACTATAGTACAAAAATATTTATTTACATAAATGTTAATATTTTTTTTCTTTATAATTGATACGAAGTTTTTTTCGTAATTTTTAAATACTTTTTTTTTTCAATTTTAAAGCTACGTTAATTTTTTTTGAAATATTGTTTAGGACATTTCACATTCACATCATATGATATTTTTGAGATCATAGATATCAACACTAAAATTTATGAAGATAAATAAAAATAGTTACCATCATACCCAAAGTGCTGGTATCATCAATTTGGTTGTTAACAGAAAAAATATTTTATTATTTGTTATTTACGGGTTTTTGACAAAATTATTATCTAAACTGTTAGATCTTAAACTAATCTTGATTATAAATAAAGTTTGCTTGTTAATTAATAAGCCAAAATACTTTTAAATTAAAAACAAATAAATGATAAATTCTTTATTTGTACCAGATGTATTAATAAATCGGTGATGAAGTAAACCACATACAGTATAAACTCTTTATATTGTTCGTATCGTAACGAAAATCTTTCTATAACGTAGAAATTAGTTCAATTTGGTTGGTTTACCACAAAACCCATACATTAATTTACTCTATATAACACAACAGCCATTCTCTATTATGAAAAAATATTTTCATATTTAAACATCAACAACATAATATTTAATAGTGTAGCTGTTTTTACAATTTCGACCACCCCATTGTTCGAGTAATGAGTGACCCTGACTATGCAATCGACAGGGCTAGGGTTCGATCGGAGATTGAACGGGGACGGGGATAAGCAAATAATAATTTTTTTTTATTTCCGGGTTTGGGTGTTTATTAAGTATATTTTAGTATTTATATATGTATTTCTATGTATTAGTATCATTGACTAACACCCATATCAGAAGCAAATAATTTGCTTACTTTGGGGTTAGTTAGTGTAATTTGTCCTGTGAATATTTATTTATTTATAATTAGCTTACAAAACTATTTTTTTTGAGGTGTTGAAAATTCTAAGAAAGACACCTAGTCATTAACAGCCGCCTTGCTTTTGTTTTTGTTAATTGCTTTAACACATGAGCCATTATTCTTAGATTACCTTGTTGTAGGAAATTTTGGTCTCATTTACTAAATGCACCATTGTGACCTATTGTGTATTGTCAGTCATAAACCAGCTTTGAAACTGTCAAGATGGCCAGTAAAATAAAAATATTATGTGTTGATGAAAAAGTTTGATAGTTACGAGCGAATAACGTGAAAAGGGAGAGAAGAAAAGTTATTTTGCAAGACATTTAGGCCTCAGTCCATCTACTGTTGTTACTTAACACAAACACAAAGAAACACAAAAATATAAAACAAATATTGACATAGCAACTTACGTCAGACAAAGTTAACAACATGTATGTGTTTAAAATAATTTATCTGTTGATAGTAATAAATTAAGAAATTATTGTAATTAGTTTTTAGTTTATTTTTTGTCTTCTCTCCGTATAACGAAAACTCTCTTTCTCTGGCTTGAATAACAGAATAACTAAAACATTTGAATAATTAAAGAAAAACAACTTGTGTATCCTCGGATGTGTATCCTCGGAATACACAAAATTCAAACAGGCTGGTTTTTAACCTGGCACCAAGCATAGCATTGTATCACAAACAATATTATTCCATGTGTATACAGGTTTATAGTGCTGTGCCAGATACTTTTAAGTCACTACCCCTTAAGAAATTTAAAAAAGGTTTACCGAAGTGGCTAAAGGATAAAAAAATTTATAGTGTTAAAGAACTGTTGCTGATGCCAAAATTGGGCCATAGAAGAAGAATATGAAGCATGTTTACATGTTTATTTTATATTTTTATTTCATTATTTTTTTATAATCTTTAATTATAAGCATTTTACAAATTGATATTCCTTTATGACATAATAATTTTTTCTGTCAAGATTACTAATTTTTTTTTTCTACTTAATTCTTCTGACTGATACAATTTGACATTACAATGATATTATTAATGTATTAATTTTGTTGATAATAATAATTTTTATGACATGCTAATTTTATATTTTAATTTGTATTAACAATAATTATTTTTCTATATCTTAGCAATATTAAAAATGTTAATTTTGCAACAAATAAAAAATTTCATTGCATGCTGTTCATATGGCAAAATAGGAGGAACTACTAACATAATATAAGAGCACATGTAACTAACCCTATTTTTTGCAATAAACATTTGATTGATTGATTGAACATTAAGGGCGGCTTGCAAAAAATGCTTAAATTATTTTAAGTCACTAAATACATTTAAAGTGACAGCTTTTAAGGCGTTTTGACATTTGCTAAATATGTTTAAAGGACTAAATGCATTTAAGCATTTTGTTGCAAGCCGCCCTAAATATTTAAGTGGTGAGTTCAGTTTGAGATCATAAAATCCCTGACATAACCCTGAAGTGGGCTGCTATGTCATTTTTTCATTTTTAGATATCTAGAACAAGTTACCAACAATATCCCAGTTGGATTTTCTTCAGTAGCTCAAAATCTTCATGTAGATTTTTTTTCAAAAGGATTAAACATGAGGATATCTTTTCAAAATTTAAAAATATTTAATTAAAAAAAAATATTGACATCAAAAATTAAATAAACCACATGTACATTTAAGCAAAATAAAATAGTGGAAATTTGACTTGAAAAAAATTTTTTTTGGAAATATTTGTATTATAAAATTATAGTAAATATTTAATATTTGAATATTTAACCTACTCGACAAGTTGAAAACGGTCTAAAATAGACGTACTGCTCTTAAAATTATGTGCGATGGCTCACTGGATCCAGAATGACGACTAGAAAAATGTGCTAAAAGTGTGTATTAGCACATAAAAATTGCAAGAGTTATAAACAATTAAAGATGAAAAAAAAATTAGGAAAAAATAGTAGCAAAAAAAAATGTTTTTAATCAACAATTCCATTTCCAAATTTTTAACTTTGTTATATTTTTTCTGAAACTTCTAAAGTTTACAAAAACAACCATTATAAAAAATACAGAAAAATTGTTACAACAGTTATTTAAACATTTTTTTTCATTTACAATTAAGTAGGTATATTTAGTATGAGAAAATTTTGTTACTTAACAATTGTTTGACTGGTTACAAATTAACTTTAAGTAAAATTTCATATAAATAAAAAATACACCATAATTTTTTCAAATTAAAAAAGAATATTCAATCCCTTGAAACAAATTAATTTGTGTGTCATAATGCAACCTAAAAATGTCGCGCGGAGACCCATTTGCAGTGTTAAATTAAAATTATAAGTAATGGAGATAGAGCTCCAGGAGCTAAGAGTTTATTATTGAAAATTTCCTCCTCTTTCCGAATATTTTTTTGAAATTTCTTAAATATTAACAATTTATGAAGTATTAGCAAAAAACAAAATGCCATTTTTTCTTCTTTAATTGTTTTTAACTTTCCATTTTTTATGTGCTAATACACGCTTTTAGCACATTTTTCTCCAAGATGCGAATTTCTAATGTCAACCTGGATATTGGCTTAACTTGTCGACAGATTGGTCACCTAGCACATTAAGGTGTTAGTAGAAGAATTAATAAAAGAGCTGTTCAAGCTCTTACAAAATGGAATCTTTTATAGTTAGGGAGTCAAATATTTATAAATAAAACCAGTATTTACATAAAATTACTTCAATAGCATCTACTAACCTATCAAGATATATGACAAATTTTGTTACCTATGAAAGCCATCATTGTGAAGATGTTGTTTGATTTTAACATTATAATTACAACTGTTAGAGGTACCTTCCAGAATGGATACCACTGCAGACACTATGGATAAATTAAAAAGCCTCTTCGGTTTTAAAAGCATTGTTTACATTTTAAAGTGAATGTTATTTTTAGATACTGGATAAAGTTAAATTATGTGTACTAGTAATATGTTCCTCTTCCCGGTGCACTTGCAGAGAATAAGTGTTTTGTTAAGCAAAACGTTTATGTAAGATTTTAAATTATTAATTCGTGTAATGTGTATTATATTTCAAAAACTCAAATTTCAAAAGTCAAAAACACATCAATGATCATTGATCGTTAGTTATATTGTTCTGTAATCTGTGTCATTGATCAAGTGAACTCAGTGTTGGCAGATCTGTAAAAATTATTATTGTATCAGGGTTGTAAAATTATTGTATTTTCAATACAATTATAGTAATTTCAAAATCAGATTTGGTTGTCGTCTAAAAGTTTTACTTTAAAGGAGAATTACCGAAGTAATTTTATTTAAATAATATCCCGGCAATTATTAAAGTAAAAAATTAAAACACAATTTCTCAGTCGAATATCTATTTATTTGAGAACTCAGTTTATTGGTAAGGCGAAAAATTTGACTCAAATATTTCAATAATTATTATTTTTTAAAGATTAAAAGATCGGCTCGACCGGGTTTGGTACCACCGCCTTACCTATTCCTGCCGCAATAGCGTCAGTGCTAGTTACTGTCGTGTTCCGGTTTGGAGGATAAGGTAGCCAGTAAACTTATGCATGTGGCATTAGACCTCGCCACCAGATAGCAACGCACCATTAATATCTTTGGTGTCTATAGGCGATGGTCAACTCTTTCCATCAGGAGACCCATCAGCTTGTTTGCTATCTTATGATATAAAAAAAAATTTCGAATGCCTCCTCTCCTTCGCATCACCCTTACCACTCAGGTTTTCGACCGGGACATAGCATCATCACTGCTTTATTCCGAGTTACCGACGACATTCATCAGGCTATAGATGCAAAAAGCTGACTATTCTTGTTCTTCTGAATTTTAGCAGTGCTTTTAATTTAGTAGATCTTGATGTGCTTACTAAGAGTACTTGCTTCTTTTAACATTTCTACATCTGCTCTTGATTAGTTTAGATCTTATTTGCAAGGCTGATCACAAAGTGTAATTTCTGGAAAACTTAAATCAGATTGGAGTGATTTACATGCAGGTGTTCCGCGAGTTGGAGTTCTTTCTCCACTTTTATTTTCATCGTTTATCAACACTATCTCTGCTATCGTTAAGTCTAATTTTCATCTTTACGCTGCGATCTCCAGCTCTATCGTCACTTTAGTGTCGAGAATATAGCGGAAGCTATCAGGGAAATGAACAACGACTTAGATGAAATATACAAGTGGGCCAAATCATTTGGTCTGTTGGTAAATCCAATTAAATCTCAGCCTCTGATTCTTGGTAGTCGACCCATGAAAAAGTTCATAAATAGCAGTGATAATCCCACACTAAAGTATAATAACACGCCTATACCTTTCTCCTCTTATGCTCCGATGGTAGATGGTACTAGGATTGGCGAAATGAAAAGTAGTCTTGATTACATACTTATATTGTCGTCATCACGGTACAAACTATACTCTAATAATGCACTCAATATTGGGTAAATATATTAATTAGCCTAAAACGCTGACATAAGTCTTACGAGCTATATATGTGTAAGTATAACACAAGTACAAATATAAAATACACACACTACAATGCTTTAATCTAGAAATAATTTTCAAAGCCGTCTTTTCTTGGAACTCCTATGTTAATAACTTCAGCCGCAAAGTTCATCATGCTTTTCATTACCTTAGACTACTTCAAAAATTTTCAACTTTTAATACAAAAAAATTATTAATGCATACTCTCATTCTCCCAATTAGAGACTATGCAGATTCTTGTTGCCTTGATGCCATTGAACACATAATAAACAAGCTTAAGAGATTGCAGAATCTTTGTATCCGTTTTAACTATGGTATGAAAAAATTGACCATATTTCTAGTTCTCGAGCAGATCTTAAATGCCTTCCAATTAGACAGCGCAGAAAAACTCATACACTTTGTTTATTATATAAGATTCTTTTTAATCCACTATTTCCTTAATAATTTCATGATTCCTTTAGTTTTCTTTATACTCTCTTGAATCCCCATGTCGCTCTAGCATTAGAACCTTGCTGCGGTTTCCTCCTAGTAACTCTGCTGCTTATTTGCACTCGTTTACGATACATGCTGTAAGTCTGTGGAATTCCCTGCGCAGTGAGATTCGGCTTTGCCTGACTTTAGAGACCTTTAAAAAACGTGTTAAAGAACACTTTCTATCCAAACTGTAAGTTTGCCTTATATTATATGTATTTTTTTCTCTACGTCATTTTTTTAAAACACATTATTGGTATATGTTAATTTAGTTTACAATATTTATTGTACGTCTGCTGACACTTCTTTAGTAATTGATTTGCCAATTTTACCTTTTTTTCTTCTTTATTGCATGAATGACAATTATTACGAACTCTGCCAGTCAAGGAAGTTACATTCTACCCGGAATGGTCACACGCACTTCAAAATCGTTCCGAAGAGTACCACGACATGAGTGGAGTGTGTCTCTTTCTACTAAATAAAGCGCCAATCGCCATATATAAGTGCGGCCATGAGTAGTTTGCAAATTACTACTAACGGCCGGTCTCAATAATCGATCTATCCCTTACCAGAGCTTAAAATAGTAACAAACAGTATCTATCTGCGCATTTTTACGTTTCAATAAACACAGATAGATAGCAATATGTATCCGCAATCTTTAACTGGCGTTAAAAGGACCCTTCGATTGCCAGAGATAAGTGCTTTTATAGAAAAAAAAGGGTCGAGTGTTTCAATAACACTGTAACAGGTTACTGGAGTTAGTTTAGCTTACCAGCTGTAACGGCATTGCCTATCGCCCGATTTTGATGGATAATCGAGAGATAGTTTTACCGCATTTCTCAATTTATGTAATTTTACATAAAAAAACATAGAAAACATAACTATTTAGTTACGATACTGATAATGAAATGTATGGAGATGGTGTATTTCATTACGAAGCGATTTTTGCAGCTTACGATTGGCAAATATATGCTCGTATAAACTATTTTACTAATTTTTTTGAAGCAGAATTCGTATATAAATTTAGACTTACCAAAATCTTAAAGTATACCCACGCCCCGTTCCCTTGCGAGGTAGGCAGAGTAAACCGTTACGTATATTGGCTTTCCGCTTCACCACGATTCACCGGTTTGTCGGTTGCCGAGATGAGTGGTGATCACTATCGCGACATTTTATCGACCTGATAAGGATTATCGACTATTTCTAGCGATAACCGGGACTGATTTTTGTACCCTGCAGCCAGATCCATTATAAAAGTATTTGGTGTATTTCCACGGGAACAACTTATTTTTCCGTGTTAAGAAGTATTATAACTTTATGGTATTTGAGATCATTATCTATTTGTGTGCTAAATTTTATCTAAGTAGGACTAGCCGTTTCTTCGTGATTGAGTAATAAATATCCAATCATTCAAACATACAAACTTTTACATTTATAATATGTATGAATTTGTTATTACATGTGAATATATATAAACCGTAAAATAACGTTTATTTTATTCATGTTCGGTAGTATTATTTTCATTATGAACAAATAAAAATGTTAACTACCGAAAATAAGCTCACAAAAATTGACATATGGTTCATTTTGCAACAAAACAGTGAAATTTATACCTGAAATAACCAAAAAAATACGAAGGTCCACGCTGACAAACGATAGGGAACTCTATCTATCTTTGACTTTAGTTAGGTTGACCTAAAAATAATATTGAAACGGCAGCCACAGATAGTTTAAACTTAACTTGTTATCCGGGATAGCTATCTGTTCTTAACTGTCAGTAGCATATTGAGACCGGCCGTAAGTAATTTTACTAATTTGATAGTTTTATTTACACTGGCAATTGCAAGAAAGGGACAACATCAACTCTTGTTGTTGTCTTGCTCAGAACGGTTTTCTCCTCTGTTAAGTAAGAAATAAATGTCAACATTATTCGTTACAAAATAAAGTACATTTTTATTTTTCAAATATTGCTTCGTAATAATTCCAGTTATCGTATATAAGTTCCTTGCTGCCGGTATCGAGTGAACTCATGTGAACTTAGGAACTGACAGTGACATGTGGTAACATAATAATTGATATTCAAATTTTGATTTTTGACATATTTTCTTGAAATGGAATTAGGTAGCGGTGGGCGATTATGAATGATTGGAATAATCGAACTACCTTAAGCAGGCTGTAAACGTTCAAAGATGTTTGTCAAACTTTACGTTTTGTTTGTACGTTTTTATCAAACATCAGCGCACACGTATCACCAAGTTTGTCAAACAAAACTTTACTTTCAGCAGTTTTCGCCGTGAAGTGACGCTCCGACGCTCAGATTAGTAACTACTAACAAAATGTCTCAGCGGCGGTCGCGCCAAAATGGCGAGTTTGTTTGGTCAACATGACTGTACACCTTCACACACATATGCCAAACACACCGTCAATCAAATTTTTCAAACATACAGCCAATCACGTAGTTTGCTTCACAAATACGTCAAACGTGACTTTAGACTATCAAATAATTTGCCAATTACGTAAAATTTGACAAATTGAGCGTTTACAGCCTGCTTTACTAATATTAATATTGATAATCGATTATGTGATTAGTAACTAATTTATTTTTGTAAACGAATTTGTAATATAACGTATTATATGTACTAATTTTCGAATAAACATATCTAACTTTTTAATTTGCTATTAACCACAATGTAAAAAAGAAGAGTGGGTCATCGCGTTTGAAGTTAGGCGAAATGCCGCTTTTTTGTAGGCATTTGTCACTGCTGCAGGCGTAGAGTATAGACTAGTATATAATATAATGGCTCCAGGGATGTCAAAGTACTCGTAGTATGTATGTCACATATTATGTGTATTCGTGTGTATATAATGGTATATCAGGAATAAAATTAAAAAAATTGCGTCCGTTATCTTGAACCCCTAAATATATTGTCATATTCGTAATTAGCACAACCGAAAACCATGAAAACGATACCCATATTAATATTATTTGAAAAAAATCGCAGCCGCCATCTTGAACCTCTAAAGATACTGTCATTTTCATAATCGTCACCCCCGAAAACTATAAAAACGATACCCATATTAATTTTATTAAAAAAATTTGCGACCACCATCTTGAACCTCGAAATATAATATTGTTATACTAGCTGTGCCCGCGTAGTCGCGGGCACAGCTAGTTCGCGTTAGTGTATTCGCGTGAATTTTCTAAAATAAAAGTAGCCTAAGTTAATCTTTATTACATTATCTATCTATCAGTGGAAGTCCATCAAAATCGGTCCATCCATTTCAGAGATTAGCCGGAACAAACAGACAGACAAAAATTGTAAAAAAATGTTATTTTGGTATAATATGTACCATCTGCATTAACCGATTCTTTGCGGCGCATATTTTCCAAAACTTTTAGTAGTGGCGGCGTACAAATATTTCGTGACACGGCTGCCGTGTCAACCGCCATATACGTTGATGACACGACCACCTTATCACCCACCACCACCATGTATAAAAAGATTGTTTTACACGTGTATAGACTTGATTCATTCAATTGAAACCAAACCACCACGGGTGTAAACCGAAGATTACGTTGTTTTAAGTAGGTACTTTTTGAGTAGGTTTTCCTGAAAATGGAAGGTTAGTAACTTTTTTATTCAGATGTTGCAAATCCTTTGTAAAATAAGAGTTAGAAAAATAAGTGCATTACCTATATAGGTAGATGAAGGTTTTTTAGTTGTGACTTGTAATGTTCGTTCGATACGTAGCGTTTTGTGGGTATGTTATTGCGACTGGAATAGGTAACACAGTGGTACTAATATATACTTACAATATTATTATATTGTATATACTTACAATATTAGTCTATGGTGGTACTCGTACCCACCGATCCAGGGAGTCGTCGGCCGCCGCAGGACTCTACCACCGTTAAGGTCACGATGTGACCTAATTCAAGTTTGAATTACAATTTAGGGTGTTATTACCTACAAAACAAATAGTTTGAGTTAATATCAATCACATTGTGGGACTAAAGTGTCTTCAACTAATCGTGGGTGCACTGGTTGTACTGTTTTTTGTTAATAATGCAGTTTAAAAAAGGTTGCAACCCCTAATTTTTTCCATTTCACAGAATATTCAGAAAGAAGCCATAAGCTTGATTTACGTGGAAAATTAGATATAAAGGATTTGTTCAGAGTGGAACCTTTTAAAATGCAATTTGAGGGAGATATAATCGATTTAAAACTCTGCGTCTTCTATCGCGTTTCTCATGGGGAGCGTTCCGATTAATTCCTGCTGCCGAATTCCATCATCGGACATCGCGTCAAAATTTGTAATTTCTCCCTCACCATCTCGATGTTTGGGCTACTGTGCGTTTCTCTCGGAACTTTTTACCTCGCACTATTCTGTTGTGGAATTACAGGCAGGGGTGTTTCCAAACGGATATGACTTGGAAACATTTAGGAAAAGAGCTTACTCATTCATAAAAGGCCGGCAATGCAAGACCTTTGGCATTGCGGATGTCCATGGGCGGCGGTATCACTTACCATCAGGTGCACCTCCTGCTCGTCACTCCTCTTCTATAAAAAATCACACACAAAGGCTAAATTCGGAAATAAATCGATATTCATATACCTACGTGTAGTGTACTTATGTTAGCAAAATAATGGCAAGTAATAGTTTTTATCAACAACTTAATATTTATTAGTAGCGTAGATATGTCGTTCCTGGATAAATGATAATGTAGCTTTATAAAGGTGAAACAATTTTCAGAATCTGTTAAGTAATTTTCGAGACATTTTTTTTTAAATAAATATTCACGGGATAAATTACACTTACTGATCTAACCCCAAAGTAAACAAATTATTTGCTTGTGGTATGGGTGTTAGTCAACGATAGATACACATAACGATAGAAATACATATATAAATACTGGAATATATTAAACACCCAAACCCGGAAATACAAACATTTATGCCCATTACACAAATGCTTGTCGGGGGTCGAACCCAAGCCCCATCGATTGCGTAGTCAGGGTCGCTAGCCACTCGAGCAACGGGGCGGGGCGGTCAGTCAATTGTAACAATCAAACAACGAAATATCAAATCTTATGCTATTTATAGGTAATATAATAATCTTCATCCTGTTAATTTAGATTGAGATGACTACGCATATTAAGCCGCTATCTTAGCTAATTTTATGTTAAAATTCAAAAGCCTAGATAACAACCAAATTACGCTGAATCTGTTATACAAACAAATCAATGCAAATGATATCATAAACGAATAATAAGGTGATTAAAATGAGTTTAAGTCGTATAGAGGAAATGGCACTGTTTTGTGAATTTCCAAAGCGCTGGCCCGCATTGACGGCGAGACGGTACGGAGCGATCCTACCTTGAGTCACTCAGCGGAGTCATTGATGCTGGCCGAAGGCGACTCAGGTGGCCATACTTTTGATATATATAAGGGACACTTCCGGAAATATGTATATTATCGAGGATTCTGGTTTAAATTGGTTCTTTAATATAACGTTCTATAACTAATTTTCATTTGTATTAGTATAATTTAGTAATTGGAAAATTGGAAAGCAAGAATAAGAGAGAAGAGTAGACACCGGGTTATCTACAAAAAAAAATCAAAAAGAAACGAAACTTAAACACCTATTCACAATGTTTTAATTTTATATGTATCTATAATTTGATGTGTTTCTGATTAATTTACTTGTAATACGAATATTGAAATAAATTATTATTATTATTATTTTGATGTGTATTCACTGAGTATATATTAAAAAAGGAAAGTTAAAGTAAAAGAACAATCCATGTGATTTAAAATTGTTCATTACAAAGGAAAATGCAAAAAAAACTGTCTCATAATGTCACGTTTTTAGTTTGGAATGTGACGTAGTCGGTGTTCAAAGTACTCGTTAAATTTTAGAGAAATTGAAGGATATTAATAAGCATTTAAAATACCGCAACATTATTATATTTAAAATTAGAATAATTTCTAATTACGTAAATACGTGTGTACTGTTTCACAAAACACGTTTTTATTTTCACAAACACATATTCACCAAGTGCCGACGACAAAAATATAAAACATAGAAAAATTTCATTATTTTTTTACTTATACCTATATGCCCTTTCAAATATGAGAAATACATGACAAAGATTTTTACTAAGACTAATAACTATCACGACTTGGCCTATTAGCCGTTTTCGGCTTAAATATTGATTTGATTTTTATTTGATTGATTGATGATTCAATTGGTTGATTTAAGGTTGATTCAATTGGATTTGATTTAAGAAAATCAATAAGATGCAGTTTTACCGAGTGCCAACGTTGAAATGTATAAATTACAACGGAATAATAAGCCATTGTCGCCCTACATAAACAACTGATCAACAATCAAGAAGCCGGTTCGGTGGTTACCACAGTTTACGACACGGTACACTCGCGAATGGTTGCATGTGCGTTTCACTCACTTATATACGTGTACATCTAGCATTCCGGACATATCTTAGGTAAGTAATAACATTTAACTTTGATTTTATTCTCCTTTTCACTCCATAAGAGTAGCTTTCCAATTGTTGTAAGAAAATGTTTACATAAGTTATGTGCCTTGAAACCTGTTGGATAATTCGCAACTGTTTCTGCAATCGTTAAAACAAGGTATGTGTGTGAATACGAAAAATTTAAGCTGTTCGATGCAGTAAATTTTCTACATAACTATCATGTTTTTAATATCTATAGCTAATATTATATACCTCTCAAAGGGAGTATCTAATTTCTATCATAATATTGATAATATATAAATTAGGTGTCACGTTGTTTGTCTGCTATGGATTCCTAAACTACTGAATCGATTTCAATGAAATTTTGTAGATTTTTACAGTTTGATCCAACTTAATAGATAGCATAGCTTTTATCTAAATTAAGTTTTGTCCCTCCCCTCAAGTACCCCACCAAAATATTTAAGTAATTTGTCGAGTCAGCTAATACCTACCAGGTACTATATGTATAAATATGTAACGTTTGTCTGTATATTAAGTTTTTTTGTCAATTTTCGTGATAAATTTTCGATACGTGATACATTGACATCAATTTTACAATTTTGATAATTTTGTTTGTCGTCGTTTTTATAACTCAAGAACGGATTGACTGAGTTTGATGAAAATTATTATAGGTAGGTATAGAGAGAACACGTGATTGTGCAAAATATATCTTTTTATCAATGTAGCCGCTTTGTGGTCTAGTGGTTCGGTGTCGGTTTTGACCACATGAGGTCCCGGGTTCAATTCCCGGGTTTGGCAATTTAAAAAAAGATTTTTTCAGGTTTCTGATAAAAACAACATTGCCCAGGACTGGAAAATATAAAAAGAAATAAAAAATTCAAAATCGGTTTACAAATGACTGAGTTCTGAGGCAACAAATATAAAAAATACAACAGAATTGAAAACCTCCTCCTTCTTGGCAAATCGATTGGAAAGATTAATAGACCAAGATCATACGACTCCGATTACTTACTTATTTTCTAAGGAATAAAATAGACTTACCTATACGGCTGAGCATTTTTAATATCTATGATGAACACATGCATACCTCTGTAAAAATATTACTCAAAAAGTATTTTATTAACCGTATCTCTGAGGAGGAAGGCAGAGGTACAACAAGTACTCCCACGATTAGCTGAAGATACTTAGTCCCACAACGTGACAGATGGCAAGTTTATTGCTAACCGAATACCTACTTATCCATTCCTGGTTAACGTTGTTTTTATCCGGAAACTGATAAAACATACCTACTTTTGAATTGTCCGACCCGGCAATCGAACCCGGCACCTAATGTGGTCAATACCGACACCGGACCACTAGATCACAGATGCAATTCAAAAACATAGTTTACTCTAAGCCTGAGAACTTATTTTTACGTATGTTGTAGGGAATAGGTATTATGACCAATTTTAAATCAATTCTGTTAGATACCTTCTATAGGTGGTACCTAGTTAATGCCAGTTTTTAAGATTGAATGAAATAAACATAATCTTACTTATAGTCTGGATTTAATTTTATCTTAAATATATAGGGGAATTTTTCGATATTTTAGTAAACTACCAAACGAATATTAAGGAGAAGGACCAAACGTCCCCCAGATACTTTTAAAATGGCGTTGTAATAAAAGCGCGCACGTTATAATTAAATACTTACCTTTTTAATATACAGCTTTATTTTGGCCTTACGATTGATCTTGCAACTTACAATTATAGTTTCCTAAATATCATAGACAAAAATTAAGTCTCAAATTATAAATAATTGTGTGTTTATTCTTTCGTTCTTCAAAGCATCCGGTGTTGATTACCATTTATAGCAGGTGTCTGGCAATATTGGTTTACTTGTAATATTCCCTACAACACACGTAAAAATCCGATCTCTGACTGCAAGTAATTTAAGTAATATTTTTATGTACCTTTAGCATCTAATATCTGAGAATTTGACGTTGTACTAAGCTAGTAGAAAGCTAGCAGGTATGCATACGTTTAATGTAAGTACACACCATTACGCTATCGCATGCATTTTGTCCATAAGAAAATAAGTAAAGTCTGAGGGCCGGGGATCTTGGACTAAGTTTAGTATTCATGTAGTCTGTGGATTAACTAGGGCTAGTATGCTAATCTATTTAAGTCATTGTTTTTTATGTTTTAAAAGTTTCCTAGAACATAAAAAACTGATACATATTTAGCAAATTTATTCAAACAGGTTCTATAAAAAAATATGTTTACGACAAAATATAAGAAAGAGGAGCAAAATAATTTTTATTTAGGTACGGAATTAAGGCATAATGGCTATTTCTTAAAAAAATGAGAAAATCAAATGTTCCCAAGTTGGACCGAGTTGCCTGGGTTTGGTTATACCGCGTTATCTATTCCTGCCACAACAGCGTCGATGTTTTTTACCAATGTTTTTCACTATCATGTTTTCATGTTTTAATTTGGAGGCATAGGTAGGCGGTAAACTTTTAACAATACCATCCCGTCCGCCACATGGATTTTTGCCACATTGCCAAAGAGGGTGTATACTGTATATGGGCGATAGTTATCTCTTTCTATCTGGAGGACCATCTTCTTATAATCTTTTAAACGATTTTTTTTTCGAAAAATAAAAATCTAAATCTCTAAAAATTATTTGCTTGTGTTATGGGTCAACGCTTACGATTATCTCTGCAGTAATAATTATTATTAGGTTTCGTACCAATGAATTGAAGTAACAAAGCATAAGTTTATATTCTTCGAATATAATTCCCCGTGTTGGTTCCGGGCTCCTTTGAAGAATAGATCAAAGGCGACCGATTGGCTATGCGAGTCACTACCATCGTGGCTACTAGGTGATAGAGTGCTGCATTGTCTCGCCCGGCTCTAGTACCACTGCCTTACCTATTCCTGCCGCAATAGCGTCAGTGCTTGTCGCTGTCGTGTTCCGGTTTGGAGGGTAAGGTAGCCGGTAAACTTATGCATGTGGCATTAGACCTCGCCACAAAATAGCAACGCACCATTAACACCTTTGGTGTCTATAGGCGATAGTTGACTATTTCCATCAGGAGACCCATCTGCTTGTTTGCTATCTTATGATATAAAAAAAATATAAGTACGAATCCTAAAAAAATGGCAGGTTATTACTTACTCTACAAGATAAAATGCTTTAGCGACTGCAATACCTAATTAACCTATGACACTGGACTGATAATAATAAAATAATACTGTTACAAGTTTATTTAACTCATATTGAGCACCTTAGCATTAAGCGCTCTTCCCGTGTGAGAGGTTAGCGACCCTGACTATGCAATCGACGGGGCTCGGGTTCGATCCCCCACGGGGACAATCATTTGTGTGATGTACATAAATGTTTGTATTTCCGGGTTTGTGTATATATATATATATATATATATATATATATATATATATATATATATATATGTATATATATATATATATATATATATATATATATATATATATATATATATATATATATATATATATATATATATATATATACAGGATGTAAAGAAAAAATTTAGTACTAAAATTGAGAAACTTCTTAAATCAAACAAATATCTTGAAAATTTATGTATCAATAACGACAATAACCATAATATAATGACTAAGGAGTAATGACTCAAATATTATGTTTGAATTTAACTACCAAATAATGCCTTTGACGATCGGTCAGGTTTTATTTACACACTGTATATATAAATTACATTATATTTACAACTAGCTGAGCCCGCGAGGCCCGCTAAGTTACTCCTTATCACATCAGCTATCTGCCAGTGAAAGTCTCGTCAAAATCGGTCCAGCCGTTCCAGAGATTAGCCGGAACAAACAGACAGACAGATAGACAGACAGACAAAAACTGTAAAAAATGTTATTTTGTACCGTGTATGCATCCATATGCATTTAGTAGAAAACGGTTTATTTAATATTACAACTAGACACTCAAATTTTATTTATTTGTATTGAGTATTGATAAAAAAACTGATTTAAGAAATTATGGGCGTCCGGATGTATGTATGCATGGTTGTACGAAGATGACGCCTAAAAATGTCGATATTCTTTTTAAACAGCTTCAGTATGCCACGGGATTGTTTCCTATTGACAATTATTATCTAACTAGCTGTGCCCGCGACTTCGTTCGCGTTGAAAAATTTCTAAAATAAAAACCCGCATAGTTCCGGCTCCCGTGGGATTTCCGGGATAAAAACTATCCTATGTCCTTTTTTGGGTCTCAGACTATATTTGTACCAAATTTTATACAAATCGGTTCAGATTTTTAGCCGTGGAAGCGTAACAGACAGACAGACAGAGTTACTTTCGCATTTATAATATTAGTATGGATAGTATGGATATGGTAAATATTTATTCATTACGAACGCTTTTACAAATTTATAATCAAACTAGCTGTGCCCGCAACTTCGTTCGCGTGAAAAAAATTCTAAAATAAAAATCCGCATAGTTTCCGTTCCCGTGGGATTTTCGGGATAAGAACTATCCTATGTCCTTTCTTGGGTCTCAAACTATATTTGTATCAAATTTTATACAAATCGGTTCAGTGGTTTGGCCGTGAAAGTGTAACAGACAGACAGACAGACAGAGTTACTTTCGCATTTATAATATTAGTATGGATAGTATGGAAGTATGGATTCAGTGTCGCGGTCGTAATCACGAAATAAAGAAAACTCTATTTCATGGTCGTAATTATTTTTTAAATTAAACGAGCGTTATAAAGAATGTTCTTTTGGATTCTCCAAATTTTTAATACCCGACTTTTTTTTATATCATAAGATAGCAAACAAGCAGATGGGTCTAATGATGGAAAAAGTCAACCATCCGCCTATAGACACCAAAGGTGTTAATGGTGCGTTGCTATCTTGTGGCGAGATCTAATGCCACATGCATAAGTTTACCGGCTCTCTTATCCTTCAAACCAGAACACGAAAGTGACTAGCACTGACGCTATTGTGACAGGAATAAGTAAGGTGTTGGTACCAGACCCGGGCGAGGCAATGCAGAACTCTACCACCTAGTAGCCACGATGCTAGTGACTTGCGTAGCCAATCGGTCGCCTTTTACGACCTACCTGGCAGAACGGCAGTTGGCATATTCTTCAAAGTAAAGTAAAAAACGTACATATATTGTAACAATGTCGCATTTTTAAATGACATTAAAGTTACCGGGAAAACGCTCTACATTCTAGACTGCTATGGCGACCCAATGACATTACGTCGTGTTATATTATATACTCTATGGTTTCTATGAAAATGACAACATTAGGATGACGTTTTACCACGGCCTGACGTAACACTTCCAGATTTACGTTTACTGTCACGTACTTACCTACATTAATATTTATTTTTGCCAATTTTATATCCAAAAAATATTATTAATCCTTATCTTTTAAAATAAATATTTTACTTTTTTGTTATCTCCATAATATAGTATTATCATAATTATGATATAATTAATAATTAATTATTGTAATATGTACATATAATTAATCATTAGAAGTGAAAACAAGCTTTTGCTTTCGGTATTGTATTAAATTCGGGACCCCAGGATCTACTGTGGGACAAGCTAACCTCTAGACCTGTGAGTGAGATAACCTTGCATATATACATACAATAAAATCGTAGGAAAGTCAAAACTGTTCATTGAATATTTTTTAAAAGAATACTTGGGGCGTGATCTACAATCGATATCGAAGCCAAAATTATAGTTATTAGAATTTTTGTCTGTTTGTCTTTGTCTGTATGTATGTCCGGGGTAAACTAAAAGTACTTACTGCATGGATTTACTTCAAATTTTGCTGAATATTACTAATAGGTCGGGTCAACATATAGGCTACATATTATTACGCTATCACCGACGGGGGAGGAGCTGTGCGGAGTAAACGTAAACGAAGTCCGCCCGGACGAAGTCGCGGGCAACAGCTAGTAACTCATAAATGTTAAATACTTTATGGACCTCGCCTGCGCCGTCAGCGACCAATAATATTATTTCCCACCGTGTTTAACCTGTTTTGATAAGATATGACTTGCTGCAACTTTAACCTATGCAACAAGTTTTCTTTGTTTATTTACCTCGTGTTAGTCAGGGGCCAGGGCTCCCTTTAAAGATTATAGACCATTTGCCGTTCTGCCAGGCAGTTCGTAAACGATTAGCTATACGTATCACTACCATTGCGACTACTAGGTGTGGAGTTCTGCGTTGTCCCATTTCAACAGATAGGTAGTTTATAAATATATAACTTAACGGCATTAACTAGATTTGTCTAAAATTAAAAATTATTGTGAAGTTAATACAGTTTTACTCTTACTTCATTTGTTATAGATTCCAATTAGGTATGTTACCCCCACGCAATAGCTGTTTTACCCCGGCGGGGCAGTTACCCCAGGTGCAGCACCAATCCCCTAAATAGAGAGAAAAATATGAAATGGATTGTACCTAATCCATCTATATAGTGTATAAAAAATTAATACAATCATACAATTGTACAATATATTACAGTCATACGATTGTATATTATAATATTTAATTAGGTATTTTGTGTTATTTTATGTTTGTGTAAATAGAAATACATACAATATTGTATGTAATAGATAAACAATTTGTGATATCACAAAATGTCCAAAATAACCAATAAATTTTGGGAGGATACTGGGCGGCTTCATCAAAGAGCGGTCGCGTCGGTCCTTTTGATGTCGTAGCCACCAGATATCTATGTGCGGGCATTGACTCGTTGTAGTGTTCTGTGTTTATAATATTCTTTAAATTTAAGGGAAATTGAAGGGTAAAAACGAGCATTTTGAAATTTCACCGTATTTTTATTTTTATAAAATCCACAGACCACATGAGTGATAAAATCGAATACTTACGTATATATATGTACACGTAAAGTTAATTCATGTCCATTTGTGTACATATTTGTTAAAATTTAGTTTGATTTAAAATATTAGCTATAAAGCTTTGATTAATTATTGTATTGAGTGCTAATGCTCGTGGGTCTCATAGAATTTGTGTTTAATTTTAATTTACAATGTGGTGTTTTCATCATATGTTAAACTAGCTGTGCCCACGACTTCGTCTGCGTGGGGTTTTTTAAAAAGTAGCCTAAGTTACTCCTTATTACATTAGCTATCTACCAGTGAAAGTCCCGTCAAAATCGGTCCAGCAGTTCCAGAGATTAGCCGGAACAAACAGGCAGACAGACAGACGGACAGACAGACAGACAAAAATTGTAAAACGTGTTATTTTGGTATGTGTACCGTGTGTACATCCATATGCATTTAGTTAAAACTGGTTATTTTAATATTACAAACAGACAGTCCAATTTTATTTATTTGTATAGATATAGAAAAATATTACAACAATTTACTAAATAATAATTATTTACGGCTAAAACTCACGTATAAATCGGTATAGGTTCCGACTAGTTTCGGACCTATATGAGGTCCTTCCTCAGGGCGATTGCGACGCTGTTGCCGCGACAGCGACTAGACGCGAACTGATATTATCTATATGTTAACGCGTAACGTGAAAATTTTGTACCCTTTTTACGAAAATTGCGCGGACTAAGGAGTATGAAATTTGGCCAGTTAATAAAGGTTATTCGCAGTAAGCTAATATATTTATATATTCTACACTTTTTTTATCGTCGGCACTTGGTGAAACACCATTTTAATACAATATTTGCTAGCTGATCACACTTGTGAAACAGTACAAGTGTGATCAGCTAGCAAATATTGTGGTAATATATTTATACCCATAACGCGCACTAAAAATAAATTGAATTAGCAGAAAAACTTTACACACACCACCATCCATTTATTCGTGTGGCCAAAACTGACACCGCACCACTAGACCACAGAAGCGGAGTATCAAACATGCAGGGGTGGATCGTGATTTTTAGGCCCTGGGCTAAACTTACCTAGAGGCCAACCTGATTGCTCAAATTACCATTTGGTCAAAAAATGTTTTCTATCTTTACATCTTCTACACAAATAAAAATAATTGGAGTGTCTGTTTGTAAAAATAAATCGCGGTTAATAATTATAATTTCCTGCGATAAGTTTTAAATTTTTTTAAAAATATTTTTAAACATGTTATTTAAAATTGCTCTAATAATACTATACAAATATGAGACAATTTAAACGCAGAAATCTTGCAAACGGTTGATTTCCCACTTCCAGTATCTCCCGTACTCTGCATCAGATCTTCGTCAAATTAAAATTAAATAACCTGAGAAGTATCTAGGTACTCACTGAAACAAAAAAAATCCTTATCGGTTCAGGCGTCTTTGAATAATCAGTGAACATACTTAAAAAAAGATTCCGACCAGATAGAAACCTCCTCCTTTTTGGGTAGTCGGCTGAAAATAGTGAGTAGCAAAAAATGCTTAGGTACCTAATTGCTGGAAAAGTTGAAACCGAGTTTTTTTTTAGTTTTTTTTTCACGGGACAAATTACACTTACTGATCTAACCCCAAAGTAAACAAATTATTTGCTTGTGCTATGGGCGTTAGTCAACTATACTAATACAGAAGTACATATATAAATACAAGAATATCGAACCCGAGCCTCTTCGATTGCGTAGTCAAGGTTGCTAACCACTCGACCAACCGGGAGGTCAAGAGTGGAGTTGGTGCTACAGAAGAGCAGCGCAAGGTAAAAATTGTCTCCAGAATTGCATAATTATAAAATCACAACTCACAAAACATCAAGATGGAAAGATTTAAATTTTAACATAATCTGTATTATTAGTTACAATTTGCTTACTTATTTTTTGTATTACTAATCTGGAAAAAGTGATGACTCAAAATTTGGAGGCGCCTACCCTCAATCGATTTTAACTCGTTAGTTTTGTAATAGATGGCGTTACTAGAAATAAGATTCTAATACAAAACGTATCTTCTATCGATTTTAACTCGTTAGTTTTAAAATAGATATCGTTAGTAGTAATAAGATTTCAATACAAATTGTATCTTCTATTTTTTTAATGTCTGTAAACTGGTATTTTTATGGTAGATAACATATCTAGAAATGAATTTAAACTACTACGTCGAAGCACAAACCTAAAAGTCCGATAATTTTTCAGTAAAATGTACCACAAAAGTGCATAGAAAGTGGCCTAGTATAGCCTATATATAATAAATATAGGTACCTATTTAACATGGCGGTTAGACAAATGGCAATTCTCGACCTTGACAGTCGCCAATAGAATACCTAATTGTTCATTGCATTAATGGTGTATTTACTGTGTCCAATTATAAAACTCAATTTAGTAATTATAATTACTTTGTAAATTGAATGGCTTATATCAAAGACTTAGATATATTTGACTTTACTTAGTGAGCCCAGTAAATTTACATATAAGTAGGTGTATTGACAAAGTGGCAGAATTGGACTTCTGTGTAAAATATGTGCCTATGCAAAAGTCTGTTTGTCTGTTAATTTTTTATGGCTAAACCGCTAAACCAATTTTGATTAAACTTATTGAAGATAGTTGAAGATTCGGAGTCAAACATAGGCTACACATTTTTTCAATCAACTTTCTAATTCAATATTTTCTAAATCATCTCCTAAAAGACTGATATAGGGAATTTAAGTTTCTATAAAAACCATGTCGATAACATGTTAATCTGCTTTTTTTTACATATAATTAGATAGCAAACAAGCAGATGACTGTCCTGGTAAAAAGAAGGACCATCGTTTATAGACAATAACGAGCACTGACGCTATTGCGACAGGTATAGGCAAAGCGTTGGTGCTAAATATCCGGACGAGACACTGCGGAGCTCTACCACCTAGTTAATAGCCAAGTTACACTGTTGGAAACAAGCTTCCAAGTTCCAACACGGGTGACCTTGGTGGGAGGCTTGTGGAGTTCAGATGAAGTTTTGTTGCAAACAAGTGTTTACAATGTTGTAAACCGCCGGTGGAGACCCATGTGGAGGGCTTGTTTCCAACAGTGTGGCTCGGCTTTAACACGATAGTAGTGACATGTTTAGCAAATCGGTCGCCGTCTTGCGACCTGCGTAGCAGAACAGAAGTTGGTTTATTTTTCAAAAAAATCCAGAATAACATGTATATAATATTATGTAATCTATGTATCTAAGATTATCTAAAATTAAACTGCTTTATGAGATTATCTGGTTAGCCCACTGGTTAGCTGGTAGAGAACATATATATCAATGGTAGAGAATGCTATAATTAAGCTCGCCATTCACACGTTTGGCTGCAGCGTGCAGTCCGCTACATAATAAAGTATTTGGCGAATCCCGCGGGATCACCTAATTTTTGCGGGATAAAAAGTAGCCTATGTGCTATTCCAGGTCATCATCTACCTGTGCCCTAAATTTTTATTCAAATCCTTTCTGTAGTTTAAGTGATTGAGTAACAAACATGCATATATCCAAACATCCAAGCGTTCGCATTTATATACTATTCAAAACAAAAAAATGCATATTTTTTGTAGTTTTTATTGATAGATATAGTTAGACAGTAAAGTTTTATTAATTATTCTAACAAAGTAAATGATTAAAAAATATATACACATAAAAATGAAAGAAAAATTCATTTTTTTTCATTTTTATAATATTCATCATTACAATTTTTTTTTTGAAAAATTCGGGGTGAGCCGTATTTTATTTTGAGTAGCATAATATTAATATAGATACATTTTAGTCTGTAACACAGGAAGTGAATTGAGCATGCTAATATTTATACAAGGTGTCAAATTATCGATATATCAATGTGAGAAAAAAAACAGAAACATAACCACAGGGAATAACCTGTGTTTGAAGAGGTCATCAGAATATTATCAACGCTGATAACACGATTCGTTAACAGTTCATTATTATAGAATAAGGCCCGTTGTCGCCCGAGTTTCCGGCCAACATTTATAATAATTATAAACATTATGTAATAAAATAAACAGTGATAAGCCGACAATAGTTTAGCACAGATTTCCAACAAGACTAGTTGTTACCCACGACTTCGATCACGTGACCTAAACAATACTTCCTTTTGTTTAATCTTCTTTACCTTATTTATTATATATATTTAAGTCGCTTTTGTTGTATGTCTTCTTAGATCTTATAAACCAGTGTCTCTCAAAGTGTGGGTCGCGGCTCCCTGGGGGATCAAGGATTTGCAAGGGGGTCGTAGACGGTAGTTTAGTGTTACTAAAAAAAATTTACTTGATAATAATGAAAAATGTTAAAAGAATTTGATTTTTTAAATTTAAGTTAGGTGGCAGTGGGTCGCAGTTTTTTGTAACATGCTAAGGGAGTCGCTAAGTCTTGAAAAAGATTGAAAAATACTGTTTTAAACTATGCGATGAATTTTACTGCGTTTTTCATCAATAGAAAGAGGGATTCAAGAAAGTGAATATTCAGGTTTATACGTACTAATGATCGTCTGTCTGTGGCCGAAATTCGACCATAGACTTAACAATAAAATCTTTTTTTTCATATCATAAGATAACAAACAAGCAGATGGGTCTCCTGATGGAAAGAGTCAACCATCGTCTATAGACACCAAAGGTGTTAATGGTGCGTTGCTATCCTGTGGCGAGGTCTAATGCCACATGTATAAGTTTACTGGCTATTTAACCCTCCAAACCGGAACACGACGGTGACAAGCACCGACGCTATCGCGGCAGGAATAGGCAAGGCGGTGGTACCAGACCCGGGCGAGGCAATGCAGAACTCTACCACCTAGTAGCCACGATGGTAGTGACTCGCATAGCCAATCGGTTGCCTTTTACGACCTGCCTGGCAGAACGGCAGTTGGTCTATTCTTCAAAGGAGCCCGGAACCAACACGAGAAAAAATCTCATTTAAGTGTGACAACAAGCTTTAGCCGTAAAGAAAACAGTATACATATGTGTGTGTGTAATAATGTACGTCACATGAATCTAGTGTGTGTAATATATATTTTTATTAATTTACGATATTTGTTATGCATTTCATTTAAAAAAAATTGGTTAAATATTTTTTTTATAGAATAGGGGGTAAACGAGCAAGAGGTGCACCTGATGGTAAGTGATCACCGCCGCCCATGGACATCTGCAATACCAGAGGTCTTGCAGTTGCGTTGCCGGCCTTTTAAGAATGAGTAAGCTCTTTTCTTGAAGGTCCCTGTATCGCATCCGTTCGGAAATACCCCTGCCGGTAATTGATTCTACAACAGAGTAGTGCGAGACAAAAAGTGTCGCGAGAAACGCACAGTTGTGGATCTCCAGACATCGAGATGGTGAGGATGGAACTTAAACTTGTGACGCGATGTCCGATGGTGGAATTTTGAAAAATAAAAAAAAAAAAAAAATGTTTATTTTTCAGACAACAAAGATCCATAAACGTTAGTTACACAAGCACCTATTGCTAAAGTTAGTTCTTAATAACTAAGAATGATCTAGTAATATTTGATATTGTGCAGTCCACAATTTCAACTAAAACTGTACTAAATTTCATACTCCACCATTCGCGCATTTGTCTTAAAAAAGGGTACAAAGTTTTTTCTTCACAGTAAAAGAGAAAAGCCACGTCTTTCAAAGATTTGTCATAAAAAACAATTTTTCTGCGCTTACATTGCAAACACTGGCTAAATTTTAGCCTAAAATTTATTTAATAATTAGGAAACCTATCACCAATCAGGTACTTATCCAATACCGGACAACGTTGTTTTTATTAGAAAACTGAAAAAAATTTTTTGAATTACCCGACGCGGAAATCGAACCTGAGACCCCATGTGGCCAACCACTAGAACACAGAGGCTGTATAAATGTAAATACGAATTTTTATTATTTTTAATTTACAATTACATAGCTTAAGAACACTATTGACTCCATACTAGGTAAAGCATAATATCACAGTATCATAGCCCTGAAGATAACGAAAAAGCAAAAACGCTTGGTGCGGGCGATATAGTCACACTAAATAAAAAGTGTTTTGTGATACAGTACAAATTACAAGTGCATTTTAACATAATTATAAAGCATGAGTCAATGATTTCCATTACAATTATTAACAAAAAGCATCACTGCCTTTTAGTTTTGCTAAATAGGTGCTTCGCGTGACTTGTTTTCGTCGTAAGATGCTTGACTACAAGCCGATGGTTCTCTTGTTGGAATGAAATAACCGTTGCCCATAGACGTAAAAGATGTTATAAATAATTGTATTGCTCTCAGTGTGACGGGATTGAAATAACATACGCATAAGTTTACCGTCTACCTCGGGCCCGATTCACGTAACGAAATGTTTTTTTTTAAAGTATAAGATAGCAAACAAGCAGATGGGGTCCCCTGATGGCAAGAGTCAACCATCGCTCGTAGACACCAAAGGTGTTAATAGTGCGTTGCTATCTTGTGGCGAGGTCTGATGCCACATGCATAAGTTTACCGGCTACCTTACCTTCCAAACCGGAACACGACAGTGACAAGCATTGACGTTATCGCGGCCGGAATAGGTAAGGTGGTGGTACCAGATCCGGGTGAGACAATGCAGAACTCTACTATCTAGTAGCCACGATGGTAGTGACTCGTATAGCCAATCGGTCGCCTTTTACGACCTTGCTGGCAGAACGGCAGTTGGCCTATTCTTCAAAGGAGCCCGGGACCAGCACGGGAACATTAATAGAATCGAACCGTTAACTTCGACTAAAGTAAAATATTAATTTGGTCGGCGTGTGAGAGCCCTAAGCGCTTCAATTCGTTTAAGTTATGTAAATCGGGGGTCTGATTCTGAAAATTAGAACACTATACCCACAAGTACCGTTACGCGGCTGGAATAGGTAAGACGATGGCACCAAATCCATTTGAGATGTTGCAAAACTCTATCACCTGTTTATATTCGATGGTTTTCTATTTAGAAGAGTCATCAGGAGTCATCAGTTTGATATTCTATGATGTAAAAATAATACAATAATAATCTATGTCGTGAACATATCACAAAAAAAAAGATGTGGTGTCGCGGGACGCCAGGTAGGAACGAACTTCCTTTGGCTAAACGGCACTACTCGCTTGTGTACGCGACTGTCGCGCCTGCGCACGTCTCATTTGACGCTTTTATTCCACGCATTTTTCTTACGGTTTTACTATCACATTTTTTTCAGTTCGGTCGCGCAGCAAAATCCCTATCCCCTCCAAGCCTGCCGTAAGGAACTTCGTTCCAATAATTTAAAAAACTTACGTTTGTTTATAATTTAAGTGTAGTAAAACTACACCCAAGTGCTCGTTTCTTCGTCTCCGCATCCTCCGTGATGGTCCGGCCTCCCTGTGAAGAATATACTATCTGATGATCTACCGGGCAACTCGTAAGACGTGAACGAATAACTATGCAAGTCTCTACCATCGTGGCTACTTGGTAGAGTTCAGCATTGTCTCGCTCGGGTCTGGTACCAACGCCTAACCTATTCCTGTCGCAATACCGTCAATGTTTGTCACTTTCGTGTTCAGGTTTGGAAGGTAAGGTAGTCGGTAAACTTATGCATATAATCTTAGACCATTGTTGGTCTTTGCATGTGGTATTTACACCACGCCACACAGATAGCAACGCAGCATTAACATCTTTGGTGTCTGTAGACGACGTTTGTCTCTTTCCATTAGGAGACCCATCTGTTTGTTTGCTACCTTAGATATATAAAATAATACATAAAAAAGATTCTCCTCCTTCTTTTTGAGAATTCGGTTGAAAATGGCTTAAATTTAAAGCTAAAAATAGCTTGAATTTGTAGCTATTTTATAAACATGCGTGGGAATCATTCATTTGCCATTTATTTGTTTCATTTTGTGATTAGATACCTACTATGATTTCACACATAAATTATTTTATTGCTCAGAGCGATTAATGTATTACGTATGTTAATAACATTTATTTGACTAAAGTTAGTTTTACCAAGTTAAAAAAATATTGAAGTACAGTTGTAGCTGAAACATATTAAGAAACAACAAGTCTTAATTTCGAAGTAAATTAAAATAAGTAAAACTGAAACAATCGATTTGGAGAGTCCTCCCGATTTCATGACTGGCGTAATGATCTGATAACATTGGTTGCATTGTTGTTAGGTCTGGATCTATCTATATTATCTTATGAAATATACTTTACCCTCATATTGGTTTGGGCTCCTCTAATAGGCCAACTGCCGCTCTATCAGGCAGGTCATAAATGGCGACCGATTGGCTGTGCGAGTCACTACCATCATGGCTACTAGGTGGTAGAGTTTTGTGACACAATTGACTAATCACTTGTACTTTAATTTCACATCAAAACTTTATTTTTGTATATCACTCGACCGGTTTCACGTTTTAGTTTTTTTTGTTTTTGGTAGAGTTCAGCATTGTCTCGCCCGGGTGTGGTACCACCGCTTTACCTATTTCTGCCGCCGTAGCGTCAGTGCTTGTCACTGTCGTGTTTCAGTTTGGAGGGTAAGGTAGCCGGTAAACTTTTGCATGTGGCATTAAACCTCGCACACCATTAACTTTGGCGTCTATAGGCGATGGTTGACTCTTTCCGCCAGGAGAGCTATCTGCTTGTTTGCTGTCTAATGACTTGACAGACTTTCGCAAAAAAAACCCTAGGTCTGGTCAAATGTACACAGTACTTTTTTATAAGATTTTTTAAAAAAAAATCCTAGGACTGATCAAATGTACATAGTACTTTTTTATGGAATGGGGTTATTCCGGGCCATATAATAATCTCCTTACACTAGATTTACCCATATATTAGCTCTGATTTTTGTTTATAAGATAACAAATAAGCAGATGGCCCTCTTGATGGAAGAGACATACCAAAGATAACGATAATAACTATTATATAATCTTTAATAAAGATGTTAATAGTGCGTTGCAGTGGCGTTGCTATGCGTACGGGCTAATGTCACATGTACAAGTCGCAGAATATTTAAGTTTTTGGTGAATACATTTTATTTATTTATTCATTAAAAGTTTATGCACAAACATGCACAGAGGTGGCATTAATGCTACAGGGCATTCTCTACCAGTCAACCTTAATCAACAAAGGAACAGTACTTACGAGGCGGTGTACAGCAAAACTTATTAGGTACACTCGTCTACTATCACCGTAATTTCTTAATTAAATAAAACATTAACATAACGCGATATTACAGTACAAAAATTAAACACAGAATGTATAACATACTCATGTACTCACATAAATTAGTTTTATGATTGTTTAAAACAATTTTAATGTCACGATAATTATGTTTTCACTATTCTGGGTTAGCTGGAAGAAATCTCTTAAGCTCGCCCATTGTATTTTTGCTTTTAAATAAGGTTTTTTATGTTTATATTTTTAATTGTTTACAATAAATATTATATAAATAAATAAATATTATATATAAACATATACAATATATAACTACTTAGTTAATACATACAAAAACATACATTGCACATCTAGATCTAAACTGAGACAACCAACAACTCAAAAAAGGTTATTTTCAGGGGACAAAATAAACGTAGATATATCTGCAATGTTACGGTACTTATTTGATTCTATCTTAGACTAGCTGACCCGGCAAACGTTGTTCTGATCTTTTAACTAGTCTTATTTTTTTCTACTTTTCTCACCTTTTAAACCTTCTCTGGACTTCAACAATTAATTCAAAACCAAAATTAGCCGAATCGGTTCAGCCGTTCTCGAGTTTTAGCGAGATTAACAAACAGAAATTGATTTTTATATATATAGATTAAGGAACTACTGTCAAAGGATTCTATTAACAATAAATGGCTTGTGTAAAGTATTACTGTATTTAAAGCTGGAGCTAATATTTGATAGTTTTAGCTCCACCTATTTTCAGTTGTCTCGGTTTAGATCTAGGTTTGCGACATGTACTTCTGTAGCGCGTGATATCGATATTTTACAGATATTTAGAGAGAACGTATAAAATACATATCACCAATCCAAAATACTAAAATGCGAAAGTCTGTCCATCTGATAAGCTTTAGCAGCTAAACCACGGAAACGATTTTAAGAAAATGTATCAAGGAGATATTTAAAACCCGAGGTCAAAATAAGCCACTTTTTATTGAAAACCAACCCCCTAAAAGGTTTAAAGAAGCAACCTTTGAAGGGTTAAATGTTTGTATGAAAGATTATTTTGATGACATTAAGTTACTTACTCTACTTGTGAGCAAAGTTGCGTGGGTAAGCTACTCTTATTATAATTGCAAACACTATTACATATAATTCGATTTTAAACAAACATTACAAAAGTCATTTACATACAGCCAGTGTCACGCGCTGTGAGAACATCGCCTACATCGGTCACGCCATTTCAATTAGATACATAATAAAAACGACAAACCGACAAACATTTGCATTTGTAATTTTGTGTAAAAGGTTCCAAGTAAATATTTCATTGAAACATCACGTGAATTATTGCAAAAATGAAAAGCGAGTACAATTGGCTGAATTGAAATTGAAAGAAATGGTGCTTAATATAATATTTGGGTATGGAACTAAAGAGCCACAGTTTCACATGCAAAGAGCCGGATGTAGCTAGTCTATTAAAAATGTTAAATTAACACCGACCGAATAACTCCCCGAGTGATTACGGGCCCTTTTGAAAAATAGACAATCTGCCATGCTACCGGGCAGTTCGTAAAAGAAACACACTAAAAATAATTATAATAGTCGCTAGTTGCTACCATCAAAATACCAGATGGTAGAGTTCCGCAACATTTCGTCCGAGTCTACCACCACCGCCTTACCTATTTCTGCCGCAATAGCGTAAATGCTTGCCAATGTAATATTGCCGTCTAGAGGGTAAGGTAGCTCTGTAGCCCTATGCATGTGACATTGACACAGTTCACAGTACACGGATAACGACGTAACATTATCTTTGTGTCTATAGGCAATAGTTGATTCTTTCCATTAATAGAGCCATCTGCTTGTTTGCTATCTTATATTTAAAAAAAAGCAAATAATCACAAGACAATGTTAGGCAGACAATGTAAGTTAACATGTTAAATCGTAACTACAATTATAATTATTATAATCATAATTATAATCATGATTATAATATAATAAATCATAATCATAATTATAATCAATGGATTCCTTAATACAGACTCAACTGCATCACATGATATCGTCGTCGCCGGTCTCGACGAAGGCTTCCTTTCTTATTCTATGAATCGTCCAATCGTCGCACTAAGCTGAGGTTTGGTTCTATAGAAGACGAGCGCCTGATGGAAAGAGACAGCGATAATAGACCAAATTCAAACTTTGGCCGAGCACTTTGTTCGCCCCAAAATTCTCGTCTCACAGTTAGCTGCAACTGTAAAATAGTCATTTCGAAAAAAAAAACACCTATAGTAGTCTACTGAGGTCCTGAGACTACAGTCTGGGTCAATCTGTTCGTTGAACAGATTTTTTTCCGCTTGTCCGTAAAACATTTGTCCGAGATTAGAAATAATATGCCCGATTATAGGTTGTTTGCCTACCACATTATGGATCTAGCTGTGCCCGCGACTTCGTCCGCGTGGAAAAAATCTTTAAAACAAAAGTAGCACCCGTTACCAGTTTTACCCGTATAGTTCACGCTTTCGCGGGATTTCCGGGATAAAAACTACCCTAAATACTTTCTTTCATCTTTGTGACAAATATCATCCAAATCGGTTCTGTGGTTTAAGCGTGAAGAAGACAGACAGACAGACAGAGTTACTTTCGCATTTATAATATTAGTATCGTAGGCTAAGCGTTGATGTTGTTGCACCTCTAGCTCCCTCTTCTGGTACGGAATGATATTTATTTGTGGAAAATTAACAAAAAAAAATTATCAATTACACTTATACAAAGCATAATATTAACTCTCGAATGACATTTCAAAGACCTCGTTGTAGTTTATTCCATGAACGATTTATTAATTTATTCAAGTGTTAATGACGTGTTTTGTTTGAAACTTGTTGACAAAATATATTAGCTGTATTGTTTCATATGCCTTGGGCCACTTATATCACGTTGCTTGGTAATGTAATCACCTTTGTTTAAATGAAGCACAAGTATTTTAGTCAAAATTACGTTATGTTAAACAATTAAAGTCTGTTTTAAAGGTGACTCATTTATTTCTAGCTGAGAATGGGTTGTTTTAAGTTCTTGATAAAAGCATTTTTATGTTCACTGCTTAAGTATTCAAGTGGTTCTCACCAGCTAGTCGCTTGCCCAAATAATCCTAAAAAATTACTTAACTTTATACATCAAGCAAAGGAACGTATGGAAGGTTTAGAGACTTTTTACCTTTGTAAAAACTATAGAATAGCTTAGGGAAATATTTTAGGGCCCTTTCTATTTTGAATTTATATTTATGATCTTTCAGAACTAACATTTTGCAGAACTCTATCATCTTAGGGTCTTAATGGTGTTTATTCGCACTTTACATCCGTCTGTAAGGCAGGTGGTAAATTTTTCAAAAGGGGGTCCCTTCAAAAGGGGGGAGGAATAAACGGGGGAATTATTATGACTGTTAAAGTTTCGAAGACAACGCTATCAGATCATCTTTAATACAAAGGATCGTTTTAAAATAGTGATGACTTTATCGCCGCATTTGTTTGAATGGCTGCTTCTATCTTAACAAATGTATCTAATTGTTTTGACTTTGTATTGTTAATGAAAAATAGAAACTACTTTTTAATTAGTCAGACTTTAAACTGATTGAAACTAGGAGATCGACTATCACAAATGTTTAAAAAATTAAAATCTAAATAGTGTTATGATGATTGAAGCAAATTTTTGTCAACTGATAAATTTTATTATAGGTATGTTGCTTTACTCGCACGCTAAGCCGCGGGGAGTCAGCTAGCTAGTCATTGAAAAACACCAAAATAATACTCTCTTACTTAGTGACCCAACTTCTTAAACCACAGAATATATTTCCTTATGTGTCCACTCAATATTTATGAAAATAAACATTTTTTACTATACCGCTTTTAGAGGTTATCATTTGTGAGAAACACTTGAATTCTGTACGTAACATACATATTTTTATGGTTTTTTAACTTAAAGATAAAGCTATTTCAAGCATCATGTTTCACTAACTTCGTCATTGTAAGCGGAATAGCGTGTTTGTTTGTCAAGGACAAAAAATAAATAGAATAGGCTTAAACAATTATTAAATTTACAAGCTATGTGTAATTTAGCAATTTACAAAAAAAAATGTTTTGAATACAAGTTGATTTTGTAAAGCGGCATAAGCACTCTGTGATTAAACTCTCAAATAAAGAAAAAAACAATTATTAAAAAATCATTTATGGTGGGTAATGTTAAAGAAGACCACCAAACCGCTGAACTGGTTTTAATGTAATTTGGCGTGAAGATAGTTGAAGATCCAGAGATAAACATAGATTAACTACAAGGAAGATATGTTTTTTATATAAGATAGCAAACAAGCTGATGGCTCTTCTAATGGAAACAGAAACTAATGCCTATAGACACCAAAGATATTAACGGTCCGTTTCTGTTTCGTTCATGTGGCGGGATGGCAATGCCACACGCTTAAGACTACCGGCTAACCTACCCTCCAAACCGGAACACGACAATGATGGTTTTTGAAGTTATTGCGACAAGAATATGCAAGGCGGTGGTAGTCACGGTTACGATGGTAGTGACACGTACAGCCATTCGGTAGCCTCTTACGACCTGCCTAGCAAACCCGGACCAACACAGGGGATACCGGACCATGTGTTATATCCTTTAAAAGAGACCCAGAATAACAGAATGAGAACGAAATATGGGGGAATCCACACTATGCTACTAAATGCTACAAATATGCTACTAACGCCTTGTCGAGAATCGAGCCCGAGCCGCGTTGATTGCATAATCAGGGTTGCTAAACACTCGGCCAACAGGAGTTGGTGAATCGGAGCGAACCTGTCTAATGCTCGACACAGAATCCGTAGGAATAGGAAAGGCGGTAATACTAGACCCTAGCTAGATCTCAGATTAATAAAAAACAAAAAGTTGTTATTGGTCTGAGGGCTAGACATTGCAAAACTCTACCACCTAGTAGTCCCGGTTGTCATATTAGTGACTGGTATAGCCAAATATTCGCCAGTTGCCAACTGCTTGGGTGAAAAATCTAAAACTTGTGGTCTACTTTTAATTTCTATAACTCTTTGAATAGTAGGTAAATGTTTTGTAGCGAAATATTCTACTAATATTATAAATGCGAAAGTTTGTGAGCATGTATGTATGGATGTTTGTTATTGTTTCACGCAAATACTACTGAACCGATTACGATGAAATTTGTTTTTTTTTTATAGCAGAGGGGGCAAACGAGCAGGTGGTGCACCTGATGGTAAGTGATCACCGCCGCCCATGGACAACTGCAATACCGGGGGTCGTGCAGCTGCGTTGCCAGCCTTTTAAAAAAAATAAGCTCGTTTCTTGAAGGTCCCTAAGTCGTATCCGTTCGGAAACACCCCCGAGGGTAATTGATTCCACAATGGAGTAGTGCGAGGCAAAAAGTGCCGACAAAAGCGCACGGTTGTGGATTTCCAGACATCGAGGTGGTGAGGATGGAAATTTAAATTTTGACGCGATGTCCGATGATGGAATTTAGCTGCAGGAATTAGTCCGAATAACTCTTCGGAACACTCCCCATGATACATACGGTAAAAATGCAGAGCGAAGGTGGTATGTAGATATAGAATAACGTATAGGCTATTTTTTATCCCGGAAAAGTTAGGTGATCCCGCGGGATTCATTAAAAACTTTTATAATGCAGCGGGCTGCACGCTGCAGCTAGTATGTAAATATATGTACTACTAGCTGCAGCCTACATCCCGTTGCATTATAAAAGTTTTTTGCGAATCCCGCGGGATCACTATTTTTTTCCGGGATAAAAAGTAGCCTATATACTATTCAAGGTCATCATCTACCTGTATGCCAAATTTCATTCAAATTCGTTCAGTAGTTTTTGCGTGATTAAGTAACAAACATCCATCTAAACATCCATTCAAACATCCATCCAAACAACCTTTCAAACATCCAAATTTTCGCATTTATAATATTACTAGCTGACCCGCGAGTATATTAATAAGTCGTCCAAATAGCTTTTAATAAAAATTTCATACCCTATTTAACTCTCCAGGGACTGATTTTTGAAAAACAAAATTAGCCTATGTTTTACCCCGGATCTTCAGCTATATCCATGCCAAATTTCATGAAAATCGGTCCAGCGGTTTAGCCGTGAAAACGTAACAGACAGACAGACAGACAGACTTTCGCACTTATAATATTAGTATGGATATGGATAATATAGTATAGATCATTAATAAAAAATTAAATAAATTGATCATCGCTAGTTTATTTAATTTCTTATTAATAATGTGGTCGAAACTTATGCATGTAGCATAAGACCTCACCACAAGATAGCAACTTTTAGTGTCTATAGGCGATGGTTGACTCTTTCCATCAGGAGACCCATCTGCTTGTCTGCTACCTTAAACTATAAAATCATCATAGACTATAAAACCATGAATTCTCTTTAAAGTTAGACATAAGTCTTTAGCCGTAAAGAAAATAGTATACATGTGTGTATATTATCATGTATGTCACAACAATGTAGTGTGTGTGATGTTTATTTTTATTAATTTAAATGTGTTTTCAATGTATATAATAATACTAACGAGTTTACTCGAGTTAGGTAAATCCCTGTTTGTGAACAAAAAATCCCCGTGTTCGTCCCGGGCTCCTTTGTAGAATAGGCCAACTGCCGTTCTGCTAGGCAGGTCATAAAAGGCGACCGATTGGCTATGCGAGTCACTACCATCGTGGCTACTAGGTGGTAGAGTTCTGCATTGTCTCGCCCGGATCTGGTACCACCGCCTTACCTATTCCTGCCGCAATAGCGTCAGTGCTTGTCACTGTCGTGTTCCAGTTTGGAGGGTAAGGTAACCGGTAAACTTATACATGTGGCATTAGACCTCGCCACAAGAAGCAACGCACCATTAACACCTTTGTTGTCTATAGGCGATGGTTGACTCTCCATCAGGAGACCCATTTGCTTGTTTGCTATCTTATATTATAAAAAATAAATAAAAAAAAGCTTCCATGCGCCGTGTGCGGGTGTCATTTTAATATTAATTTTTATTGGACAACTAGCTATTGCCCACGATTTCGTCCGCGCGTTTACTCCGCACAGCTTCTCCCCCGTAGGTGATAGTGTGACAATATGTAGCCTATATGTTGACCCGACCAATTAATAATATTCATGCAAAATTTAAAGTAAATCCATGCAGTACTTTTTGAGTTTACCCTGGACATACATAGACTTTCCTACGATTTTATTATGTGTACAGAACAATTAGGTCGAATTTTAAGTAACTATTTTTTACATATTCGGTATGAGAATAGATTACTGATCACATTCTGTAAGTTACTTCTGTTACGACTACTAAATAATGTACAGACTAAATATCAGCATAGTTTGTAAACAGCCTTATGTCATTACATAACCACAAGGCTAAACAACAATAAAAATATAAACAAATTTCGTAACCAATTACAATTTATACACCAATTACTTTCAGGGTTTTGCGCGTGCTTAGAGTAAGGCCTAGCACAGAGGCGCCTTATGTATCTAGAAAGCAAAAACTATGATTTTTTTATATTATAGCAATCTTAGTAAACAAGGATATGGCTCTTCTGGTGAAAAGAGACAACAATCGTCTATAGTCACCAAAGATGTTATTGGTGCATTGCTATCCTCTTGGCGGAGTCTTAATGCCACATGCATAAGTTTACAGCTACCTTTCCCTCCAAACTGGAATACAATAGTGTCAAGCACTGACAGGCAGGAATAGCTAAGGCTGGTACCAGACCCGGGCGAGACAATGCAGAACTCTACCATGTAATAGCCACGATGCTAGTGACTCGCATAGCAAATCGGTCGCCTCTTACGACTTGCCTGGCAGAACTACAGTTGGTCTATTCTTCAGAGGATCACGCATCAACACGAGGAAAAACTACCTTTCGTTACAGTGTCACAAGCGATCAAATAGTAATCTATCTATCTATCTAATCTCTATACATATAATAAAATCGTAAGAAAGTCAAAACTGTACATTGAATATTTTTTTAAAAGAATACTTGGGGGCGTGATCTACAATCGATATCGAAGCCAAAAATATAGTTTTTAGAATTTTTGTCTGTTTGTCTGTTTATCTGTTTGTCTGTATGTATATCCGGGGTAAACTCAAAAAGTGCTGCATGGATTTACTTCAAATTTTGCATGAATATTACTAACAGGTCGGGTCAACATATAGACTACATGTTATCACGCTATCACATACGGGGAAGGTGCTGTGCGGAGTAAACGAAGTCCACGCGGACGAAGTCGCTGACAACAGCTAGTAATAAATACATATAAAACTAATATTATAAAGGGGAAAGATTTGATTTTTTGTTTGTTTGTTACGGTTTACCTCAAAAACTTTTTAACCGATTTTAGAAAGCTACATTATCCAGGAGTGCATGGGCTACTTTTTTACCTAATTGCGCAAAGGAAAGTAATGATTTTTGGTCACGGGGAATGAAGTCGCGAGTAGTTTATCCCGTGCTGGTCCGAGGCCCCTTTGAAGAATTATAGACCCAGAGTCGTTAGGCCAGGGTCGGGTCGGGTCGTGGACTTCTCGCGCCCCCAGCAGAGGGAACGGGGAATTGTCATCGGGGCTTTGGCCCCCTGGACAAGGTGTCAATCGCTAGCCCTAAATAGGGCTAGGTCATTGGGGTAGGAAAATTACCTGATGGTAAGTGGTTGGGATTATGTGGAGTTAGAGTTGTGTGTGTGTTGGTGATGAAGGCTACGTCCCCCACCCCCCTCTTTTGTCCCCCCTCGATTTCTTCACACCACCAGGGGCGATCGCCCCGCCGGGTTAGACCCATGGGGGAAGCTCAGCGAGGCGACCCGCGACCCCAGTGGTGACTTTGGTGGAGAGGGGGAGGAGGGGGGGAGGAAAGCAGGTTATGAGTTAGGCCAGGCAGGTCGTAAAAGGTGACCGATTGGCTATACGTGTCATTATCATCTAGATTCTAGACTACTTGGTGGTAGAGTTTTGCAACGTCTTGACCGGTTATATGGGACCTACCTATTCTTGTCGCAATAGGGTAAATTTTTGTCATTGTCATGTTTCGGTTTGGAGGGTAAGGTAGCCGGTAGATTTATGCATGTGGCATTGCCATCCGGCCACACGGATAGCAACGCCCCATTAACATCTTTGATGTCTATAGGCGACGGTTTCTCTTTCCGTCAGGGGACTCATCTGCTTGTTTGCTATCTTATAATTTTACCGCTCCATTTGTCGAGTGGTTTGCGACCCTGACTACGCAATTGACGGGGCTCGGGTTTGATCCCCGACGTGGAAAAGTATTTGTGTGATGAGCATAAATGTTTGCATTTCCGGATTTGTGTGTTTATTAAATATATTCCAGTATTTATATATGTATTTCTATGTATTAGTACTTATCGTTGACTAACACCCATAACACAAGCAAATAATTTACTTACTTTAGGGTCAGATCAGTAAGTGTAATGTGTCCCGTGAATGGCTGAACCGATTTGGCTAATTTTAGTTTTGAATTAATTGTTGAAGTCCAGGGAAGGTTTAAAAGGTGAGAAAATATAGAAAAAAAATAAGTAGTTAAAAAGGCAGAACAACGTTTACCGGGTCAGCTAGTTAATAATATAACAAACACGACTAGGTCATTATCTAATTAGAGGTCTTACTACATAATGAATTTGCTCTGTCTCAACAAATTTTTATTAAATAAATGCAATTAGATATGCCGTATAAAATAAAGTTAATTAAACCTTATTAATTAACGTTATCACCTTTAAATTAAGATTGCATCAGTGACGGCTTTTGTGCGTAAAATTAGTGTTTTAAAATCTTGTTGTATGCGATCTGAAGTAGTTTTTAATGAGTAGAAAAGTGCTTATTTTCAGGTTGGATTTGATGAAAAATTGTAGAATCTTACAATGCATAAAAACAGTATATTTACGCCCGTATCCCCGAAGAGGTAGACAGAGGTACAATCAGTGCGCCCACGTTTAGCCGAAGATACAGTCCTTACAATGTGATAGGTGGTAAGCCTTTCGCCAACCGGGTACTTTTCCAATCCCGAGCAACGTTGTTTTTATAAGAAAACTGAAGAATATATTTTTTGAATTGCCCGACCCAGGAATCGAATCCGGGACCTCATGTGGTCAACACTGACACCGGACCACTAAACCACAGAGGCGACTAGAATAATTAATGGCGTTCAAAAGAGGTTGTAGTCATTGGCGTTATAGCAATTACCTTGCTATGGGGGAGTTTGAGGGTTCCAAAATTAATAATGATTAACTAGTTTTACTCTGAACTTCTTACTGATGCCATAAATTTTATGTCGAATGAAATTTAATTAACAATTAATTTTTAACCGATAAAATAAAATGATAACAAAAATTTAAGGCGAGGTATTTCGACGCGCGTCAATTCTATAGGAAATGGGTGGCGCGGTATGTTCTGAAACCGCTGAGAAACGTGTTAATTTTCGGATAAATAAATATAGGATATCACCTAAAAACCAAAATTTAGCACATTCTTTTTTGTATTTACAACTAAATATCACCATATAAAATCATGTGGAACATTAGAAATATGATTAACAAATTATTTGTTTTAGATATTTTTTAGCCTGTTTTCGGAATTTTATATGATCAAGTAAAGTACATTCTATCATGTAACAAGTTAGCACATTCCTTAGATAATATCTTCAGGTGTATCGTGTAATGTTTGTAAAATTGTTATATAACAATCGATACAAAAAAACGTGATTAAACAAACCAGTTTTTTCACGTTTGTCGCGATGCTTCGCCTTAAATGCAATAAAAATTGAATAATTAAATTTTGTAAATAGTATAAAATATCTTTGTAAATTGTAAACATTTCGATTAAACAAAAAATGAAATTTTGTTAGTTATAAAAATAACTTTTGTAATGTAAAATAATTCTGGAAGGATCCTCGGTATTAATGAAATAACGAGTGTGTATGTATGCTATCGTCGAGAGCCTCGTATGCCGAAACTCTCGGTGAGACGTCTTCAGCGAGTGTGTACAGCCGCCATAATACTCGGCATTCGGCAATGTGTAAACTGAATTATTCTAGGAAAGAGCTATTGCCTATTAGTGTAATAGATAGTTATCACATTACACACGACAGTATGCGTGTCTGAGTGGGCGCGGTGCGACGGTGCGGCGGTATACCCTGACCTACAAACAGCACTGGCTACTAAGCAAAGCCCGTCAAACGTATGTTACATGATTTCGTTTCAAATTCCTGCACCAACCAGCTTAGGATATGCAACGTGAGATATATCAAACAACTAGCTGACCCGCGCAGCTTTGCCCGCGAGTAGATTAACGTGTCGTCAAGATAGCTTTTCGTACAAATTTCATCCCCTATTTCGACCCTTTAAGGATTGATTTTTGAAAAAAAATTAGCCTATGTTTGACCCCGGCTCTTCAACTACTTCCATGCCAAATTTCATGAAAATCGGTCCAGCTGTTTAACCGTGAAAGCGTAACAGACAGACAGACAGACAGACTTTCGCATTTATAATATTAGTATGGATATGGATATCTCGTTTGTAATATGCATACCATAAGACACATTTTTCTTTCACAGAGGTATTATACATAGATAAGGCGAGCTAAGCAAAAAGTCGTCCCATCTAGTCGTCATGAGACGGAAAATTAATTTGTAATAATGCATGCCAACTAAGGCCAAATATTTGACACAACTTATAAAAAATACGAACACCTTTGTTATATTTGAGGCAATTAATAAATAATTATGATGATTATGATTACTTGTTTCTCTTTTTAAAGACGTATGCGTAGTGTTGCCATATCAAAATCTTCAAACAGGACAAGAAACGTAAAAAACCCGGATTTCGGAGCTTACAACCCGGACATTTGAACAAAGTATATTTTTATGTTACTCAATAAAATAAAATATAGTTTTATTTCTTTCAAATGAACTTTTAATTATTTTCATTGATATTTTAACCAAATAACGCCTTGAAAAAAAGAATGTTCATAAATTAAGGAACTATTATTATCACGAGTCGCGCGCAGGATTTGAATTAAAACCCGCAGGCGTAGGTACCTATCACCTAACATTTGCAACCCGCCAGCGATCAGTGATAACTCTTAAACGTGACGAAAACATCATCAAAAACTTTGCCAATTGCTTGATGGTCACTGGATACATCTCTTGGGCGGTTACAGCACCATAAATATTCAAGCGGCGACCCACAAATATACAACGCTATTATGTGTTTTGCAATAACTAAACAATTACGATAATTGTACATTGCGGGATACATGATAACCCCGCCGGACTACAAATAAATCACCGCCATGACGCTCCCCGGAATCCGCCTAAATTAAGACAAATCCGGGGAAACCCGGAATGATGGCAACTCTACGTGCGCAACAGAGAAACGTAGTATCTATAAAGCGTACAGATTCGCGGGTCAGTTACAGAAGAAGCCAATCAAATACAACTTTACAATGCACACGCGTCATTAAAAAAACACGTAGGTATACTAAATCTGTTATTTCTCTTTCTATCAACGGAACATTTTCACTTACATACGCGCTGGTGGCTCATATACTTTATACAGTGTGTAAAAAAACCCTGTCCGATTGCCAAGGACATTATTTGGCGGCTTATTACGAGTACAATCATATCTGTATCATTATTTCATAGATATTGTTACGAGCTTCGAGTTCGTATTGAGTAATAAAATAACACTTATATTAAAACCGTGTATTTACAACACTAATATACAATAAATACACCACAAAGCAATATGTAAATACACTGAGAAACACTAATATCACTCAATACATTAACGCTTAAATTAATCGACTACACTTAATCACTAAATTAAAACACTTTTTGTGACGCTTTCCACTATACTATATCGCTTCATACTGGTCGCGTATTATCGCTCTGAATCGCTCTATAAAACTGAACTCTATTCGCCAAGACATCCCTATTTATACCCAAGGTAAAGTTCGAGCATGTTCCCGAATGTTCCGAAAATATCGTGTAAACAATAATCCCAAATGTAATCACGTCCTAGTACACGCTATTTTTACCCTTATGCACTATGGCAGAAAGTCCATTAGAGCATAGCTGCTTGGGTAACGGCGGCTATTCGTTTATCAATAGAGCAGCTATATCTTTCTTTTATTTCTGGATTTTCCAGCGTTCTAACTCTTCACTTCTCTACATTATTCGTAACAATATTAATAGATAAATTTTGAATACATCTACGCCTCTCGCGAATATTCCTGTAATAGAAAAATAAAAATTGTTCAGGAAAAATAAAATGGTATTTTTTTAATATTTACTTATCGAATAGTTTTGTATCTCAAAAGAAAGCAATTTTTTTTTCAACTGTCTTCATATCGAAGGAAACGTGCATATTAGCAAACGCTATTAACACTGTCAAAAATGTCATATATTTGTAGATAAATAAACAATGTTGTACTGTTTTATCGTACCATCTTCCGTACATCTCATTATCCGTCATATCATCTCACAAAGTTTAAAAATTACCCTTGAAGTGATTTTATGTCATCGGTAAGTAGATAATAATAATAATAATTCGGTATAATTCGGCAGTTCTGTGTGCGAATGCAAGCTACACTAACAAACTAAGAAACTGTTTTAAAAGGCGTATTTTATCCGTGGGGTCACCCGTTTGTTTACAAATTAAAATATAAGTAAATAAATCTTTTTACAACATAAATGATTTATTCAAAAAATGTACTTGATTTTAAAATTTTATAATTAAGTTTTGAGAGTTTGCAACGAAAGGAACAATTTTCGCCGTGTTGGTACCGGCCTCCTTTGAAGAATAGGCCAACTGCCGTTCTGCCAGGCAGGTCGTAAAAGGCGACCGATTGACTATCTAGTCACTACTATCGTGGCTACTAGGTGGTAGATTTCTGCATTTGTCTCGCCCGGGTCTGGTATCACCGCCTTATCTATTCCTGCCGCAATAGCGTCAGTGCTTGTCGCTGTCGTGTTCCGGTTTGGAGGGTAAGGTAGCCGGTGAACTTATGCATGTGGCATTAGACCTCGCCACAAGATAGCAACGCACCATTAACATCTTTGGTGTCTATAGGCGATGGTTGACTCTTTACATCAGGAGACCCATCTGCTTGTTTGCTATCTTATGATATAAAAAAAAACATCGAATGTTAACCAAAAACCATAAAAATCCTTCCAGCCGTTCTTGAATTATAAATAGTGGGACTAGCCCAGCTTTGTTTTATATATAGATACATTTTCGATCGACGCTTATACAATAGAAAAGAGAAGGCATTCAGGTAACAATGATTCTAAAAAGATATTAACTAATTACATTACCTGGATCACGACAGCGGCGGGCCGTGACAGAGACTAATTGACTTTTTTATGTCAGAAGAGAAATTGTTATTTCCTGCAACTATCATTGTGTTATTATTTTGCTGATATCATTATTGATGGTACACATATAATTAAATTATTAGAAATAATATCACTGTCATATACTCGTAAAAAGAAAAAAAAGATTTTTTGTATATTTGCAACAAATGCACTCTATATTGGTCTGAATTTAAAAAAAATACCGTCTGAAAGCTACACTATCCAGGAGTCCCAAAGGTACCTTTTTTACTCCACTGAGCAAAAAAAGTGATGTCTTTTTTATATCATAAGATAGCAAAAGTTGGCTGTTCTGATGGAAAGGGAAAACCATCGCCTATAGACCACAAAGATGTTAATGGTGCGTTGATACTCTTGTGGCGGGGATGATTAAGTTTATCGGCTATCTTACCCTCGATACCGGACACGATAGTGACAAGTGTTGACGCTATTGCGGCAGGAATAGGTAAGGCGATGGTGCCAGGCCCTGGCGAGACAATGCAGAACTCTACCATCTAGTAGTAATGATGTTAGTGACTCGCACGGCCAATCGTTCGCGTCTAATGAACTGCCTAGCGGAACGACAGATGGTATATTCTGCAAAGGAGCCCGGACTTAGGTACACGTAAAATTTCGCGTACCTCGACCGAAATCGCGAGTAACAGCTTAGTTTTTTTTCAGACATACTGTATGTACAGTTATTTTTTTGATATTATTTTCGTATTTTCGTTTTAAAACCTTAAAGTTTTTTGAACAATCTGTATAAATAGTTCTGTTACACACAGTTTTTAAATTTAAAAATAAGCTGACCTCTACAGTTTCGCCGCGGAAGAGTTAAAATAGTGATTGAAAATTCTAACCGTGCTGACAGACAAATCGGCCATATTTCTTTAAAGGTTACAAATATGAGGTGTAGATGGCGTGAGCATTTATTAAAGTATCGTAGAACGGAGCACATACTATCGTGAAACTTATTTTTCTTCATTCATAAAAGAGCACAAATTAAAAAATAACAACACTATAGTGTTGTCTAATGTCTTTATTAAACCAACGTAATAGTTGAAAGAAGGTTGTCTTAAGTTAGCGGGGAAAATAGATTTTTTATTTTTTTTGCTATTTCAATTGTTCGTTAACTGTTCTTAATTCTGTGATCAACATTTTTTTTGTACGTTTTTAGTTTTTTGGAACGAAGTTCCTAATCGCGCGTTGTGAAAGGGGGTTAGACGGAAAAAATTCTCACGAAAAGTTGTAACGACACTTTTTGCTATAGTAAGCTATTGTAAGTTGTGCGGCGTGCGCATGTTCCTCTGTCTGTCTGTCTCTCTCTCTCTATCTCTCTCTCTCTTTCTCTATCTCTCTCTGTCTCTTATAGAAAGCAAGCCAGATTTACATTTTATTACAATTTAAAATTTTATTACAATTCCTTCACTAATTAATCGAAAGGAACTTCGTTCCATTCGGGTGTCCCTTGACACCTCTCAACTTTTTTTTTAATTTTCAAAAATTTACTCTTAAGTTGGCGGGTGGAAATATATTCCTGAATAAATATGATCCTGAGGATGGCCTCCGGGGAGGGATGGATGGCCAGGGTCAACCGTTTCAAAGTAATAAAAAGAGTAATAAAAAAAAAGAGATAGTTTCAAAGTAATAAAATAAAATAAAAAAGTGGAAAAATCTATAGTTGGTGCTAGCTTGAGTAAATTTTAGAAAATTAAAAAAAAACTAAAAACGTAGAAACATTTTTTGGTCGCACACCTAAGATCAGTTAAAAATAATAATAAAAAATCACTTTCCGCCCGCCAACTTAGGAGTCAATTTTTGAAATTTAAAAAAGAACTACAACAACAACAACATCAACAACATATCTAAAATATAATCAATCAATATATATAAAAGAACTAAAAACGTACAAAAAAATGTTTGACTGCGCAGTTAAGAATAGTTAACGAACAGTTAAAATAGCAATAGCATATAATAAAAAAATCAATTTTCCTCCGCCAATTTAAGAGTAAATTTTTGAAAATTAAAAAAAAAATAAACTGAATACGTACAAAAAAATTTTTGATCGCACAGTTAAGACCAGTTAACAAACAATTGAAATAGCAAAAAACAAGTATTAAAAAATCAATTTCTCCCCGCCAACTTAAGACAGCCTTGAAAGAAGACGTCACTCAGTGTTTTTACTATTTAATGTCTACTACTATTTGAGTTAGTGTATAAGATTGCGTATTATGAGACTTCCAAGCAAAACCGGGTTCTCATCTAGTCAATTATAATCTTTCATAAAATATAATCTTCTTATCAATATAATCTTTCGTAAAATAAAATTAAAAAATAAATATTTTTAATGACCGTTATTATGTTTTTGATCATTACCACAGCGGTGCTGTAGTGTTCGAGTAGTGATGGTAAGAAATAGATCTTTGGTCAAAAGACAATACCGTTTTGATCCGTAGTGAATATGTCATTTCCATTTTACACTTGAATAACATGTCAATGTCACTAGACTGGTGCTAATAAAAAAATAACAATCATTATAATTCGCTGCCCTAGTTCAATAGAAAGACATTTTTAGTAAAGTGTGTTTTGAGTTATTCTTAGTCCAATGCTTGAATGTTGACCACTGCTGCACAAAAAATACATAAAAATGTTCTAATCAGTCATTTAAATTAGGTACCTACTTAGTTTGAGTTTCAAAATATCTCATTAATTAACAAGATAAAACTGGAAATTTTGTACACGAATCAATACTTGTCTCATTTTTTTTTTAAATTTTCAAGATGTTTTAACTATTGAACTGCCCGGGCCCTAGCGAATATAACCGGGCACTGTAATAATCTGTATATTGAAGTGAAAACTTTGCACTCATTTTTAAGACTTTTGCACTAACGGTGGAGTATAAAATTTGGCACCGTTAAATTTACATTGCAGAAACGTAAGATTTTTTAATAACAAGCATTATTATCAATACATTTAACGTAGATATAAAGGTATATCCTCAAAGACATTTAATTAATAAAGCTATTATAGATATTTCACACTTTATATGTGACATTATGGTGACATTATGAATTATGATGTTATACACACATGTATACTGTTTTTTTTACTGTTAAAGACAATAAACTTAAAAGTGATTTTAGTTTAGTCTTGTCAATATTTTACAAGATTTTGCACAAACGTAGGTATCTTTGAGTATTAAAAGGTATATAAAATGAGTTATGCGGCCATAAATTTCTAAATTGGGTCAAAATAAAATTGTAGTGTTTAGATACTTATTATTAAAATAATTCGTATATCTTGTGAAATGTTTAGAATTATTAATTAATTATTTGACCTAGTTTAAAATAATATTATTTTTGGTATCAAATAAAGTCAAGTATTTGATTCAGATAATAATTGAATCAATAACCCGTTGGTCGAGTGGTAAGCAAACGTGACTACGCAATCATTGGGGCTCGGGTTCGATTGCTGACAGGGGCAGGCATTTATGTGATGAGCATAGATGTTTGTATTTCTGGGTTTGGATGTTTATTAAATATATTAGAGTATTTATATATGTATTTCTATGTATTAATATCGTTGAGTAACACCCATATCACAAGCAAATAATTTGTTTACTTATTTATGGTTAAATCAATTGGTGTAAAATTGTCCAGAGATATTTATTATTATTATAAAAATAAAAATAATCGACTAGAATAAAAGATTATAAAAGGGTTTGACAGGTATGTTTTCGAGGCATTCGTGTTTGTGAAATTGAGAAGTGATGTGTCGTACCTAATATACATTAAAGTGTTATCTATCAGTTTTGTATTTTGTTTTTAATTTTTTTTTATTATCGACTAGCGATTTGCCCGCGGTTTCACCCGCGTAGCTTTTGTTCCCGTGGGAATATCGGAAAGGTTTATATACTAAAACCTTCCTCAAGAATCAATCTATTTATTAAAAAAAACAGCATTAAAATCCGTTGCGTAGTTTCAAAGATTTAAGCATACATAGGGACATAGGGACATGGGGACAGACAGAGAAAACGACTTTGTTTTATACTATGTAGTGATAGGTAAGCGCTTGACCTCGATCTCGCCTGATAGTAAGCTAAGATGTGGCCTAAGAAGGAACGCGCTTCCCTAGAAGGTTCATTCTTCTCATTCCTGTTCGTTCTTCTCTTGAAGATCCTTAGATTGTACTCGTCGTGGAACACAGACTCAGAAAGCATGTTCCAGTCCCTTGCGGTTCGAATAAAAAATATGGAATCGAAACTCTTTGTCTATTAATAATGAAATTAATAAATCTTATACCTTTTGTGAAGTGGATCTTACAGTTTATAGTTAAATTTCGAGCACAGGTGATCTCTAGTAAACTACAATCTTATCAATATAATCTATATTAATATTATAAATGCCAAAGTAACTCTGTCTGTCTGGCTCTTCTACACGCCTAAACCACGAACCGATTTGGATGAAATTTGGTACAAAGATAGTTTGAGAAATAGTTGATGACCTAGTCTTGAATCTGTATAACAATATTTAAACATTAATTCCTTAAGGAAACCAATAATAAATACTTATTCAGATGATTCATAAAATTTCAAGTGACCATATTAAGTTGTTAAGGAAAATCCTATGATATTCCTGTAATTGCATTCTCTTAAGGTTATGTTGTGTAAACAGAATTTATAGCTGGTGCAACCTTGAGGTATAATGATTAATGACATATTCAGTGGATATTAAATTATGACGAGGCTTAATGCTCAGCCATGTTGATACCCATAATTTGATCAAGTTTAAAATCAAGGAGAAGTTATATATTTTTGGCGGGGATGTTAAGTAATACCATATTAAAGATATTTTATGACAAATTTACTTATTCCATAGAATAACAGCAAGCAGATGATTCTTTTGATGGAAAGAGATAACTATTGCCTAGGTATAGACCAAATGTGTTAAGTGCGCGTTGCTATTTGTGTTTTCGGATTAAAATGTCACATTCTGCATGCGTAAGTTTATCAGCTACGTTAGCCGTCAAATCGAAACATGACAGTGACAGTGTCAAGCTACGACAGCAGAAATAGGCTACGCGATGGTACTAAATCCGGGCACGACGTTGCGAAACTCTACCACCTAGGTGTATTTTTTTTTAATTATAAGGTAGCAAACAAGCAGATAGACCTCCTGATCTCCTGAAAGAGTCAACCATCGCCTATAGACACCAAAGGTGTTAATGGCGCTTTGCTATTTTATGGCAAGGTCTAATGCCACATGCATAAGTGTACCGGATACCTTACCCTCCAAACCGGAACACGACAGTAACAAGCACCGACACTATTGCGGCAGGAATTGGTGAAGCGGTGGTACCAGACCCGGGCTAGACAATGCAGAACTCTACCACCTAGTAGTCACGATGGTAGTGACTCGCTCAGCCAATCGGTCGTCTTTTACGACCTGCCTGGCAGAACAGCAGTTGGCCTATTCTTCAAAGGAGCCCGGGACCAACGCGGGGACCACCACCACCATTTGCTACCTAAAATAAAAGACAACTTTGTATCGAGTGGGAAATTATTTTCTTTAACAGCCAATTAGGTATATTCGGTAGTGGTGGGTCGTTGACGTATTTTTCGTCGACGCACCGAGACTGTTTATCGTAAACGATAAACTAGTTGAAAAAACTGTTTAATTTTCGACTAGTTTACTTCCTAGACTGAACATGATTATTACGTTGTACCTAGTTATCGTTCTACGAAGATTATTATTTACCTAACTGTTTATAGAAATTAACTAAACTCCCCTTTATACTTTTTCCAGGCTTAGAACTGGCAGTTTTATTTATTATTATAAAATTTAAATTCTTAAAAAAGAAATTCATTTATAAAATTAAATATTAAATAATAGATATACATAAACCTACGCTAGGCTAGGACTAACTTTGTATCGAGTGGGACATTATTTTCTTTAACAGCCAATTAGGTATATTCGGTAGTGGTGGGTCGTTGACGTATTTTTCGTCGACGCAACGAGACTGTTTATCGTAAACGATAAACTAGTTGAAAAAACTGTTTAATTTTCGACTAGTTTACTTCCTAGACTGAACATGATTATTACGTTGTACCTAGTTATCGTTCTACGAAGATTATTATTTACCTAACTGTTTATAGAAATGAACTAAACTCCCCTTTATACTTTTTCCAGGCTTAGAACTGGCAGTTTTATTTATTATTATAAAATTTAAATTCTTAAAAAAGAAATTCATTTATAAAATTAAATATTAAATAATAGATATACATAAACCTACGCTAGGCTAGGACTAACTTTGTATCGAGTGGGACATTATTTTCTTTAACAGCCAATTAGGTATATTCGGTAGTGGTGGGTCGTTGACGTATTTTTCGTCGACGCAACGAGACTGTTTATCGTAAACGATAAACTAGTTGAAAAAACTGTTTAATTTTCGACTAGTTTACTTCCTAGAATGAACATGATTATTACGTTGTACCTAGTTATCGTTCTACGAAGATTATTATTTACCTAACTGATTTTATAGAAATGAACTAAACTCCCCTTTATACTTTTTCCAGGCTTAGAACTGGCAGTTTTATTTATTATTATAAAATTTAAATTCTTAAAAAAGAAATTCATTTATAAAATTAAATATTAAATAATAGATATAAACCTAGCGTATTTAGAAGTTTATTTCGTTTTATGTACATTTTATAATCCCCCGGCCACTTTCGAGTTCCACTCCACTCGTCGGCACAGCGTCGTGAATATACCTATTTTGGTTGCGCAGATCGTTCCACGAAACCAACAGTCCATAAGCGAACGTTATAAAGACGCGTTGCATAGTTCACTCATAAACTAGTTTATCAAATAACGTTAGACTGTTTATTCCTTCACGCTAAAGAAACAGTCTAAAAAAACTGTTCGTTTATTGAACGCCCACCACTAATATTCGGTTCTATTTCGCTCATTCATCATAAATATTTTGTCAGACACCACTTAAAAAAAAACAAACCTGTCATCTAAAGCCGTACAGATGACACCCTGTTATTACCCTGGTAATGCCACGTGTAGCCAGCCGGTAGCTGATCATAGCCAGTCGCTAGCCATTTACGAAGTGTCTGGTCTATTATTCAAAGGGACCACGGATCAACAAGGTGTATTAATGTGCTATGTAATTTTTCTTTCTTTCTATTATCAGGGCGAGCGAAGCGAGCCCTACACTAGGCCACTTTCTATGCACTTTTGTGGTACATTTTATTGAAAAAATATCGCATTTTTAGGTTTGAGCTTCGACGTGGTAGTTTATATTCATATCTAGATTTGTTATCTACCATAAAAATACCATTTTATGAAAATAAAAAAATAGAAGGTACAATTTGTATTAGAATCTTATTACTACTAGCGACATCTTTTATTAAATTAACGAGTTAAAATTGATAGAAGATACATTTTCTATTAGAATTTTTGAACTTATTAAGAGACGACCTACTTCATGAATTGTTTCTTCATATTTCACTGGCGGCGCGCGGTTATCGTGCCCTCGTATAAAGGCGAGGTTCAAATATAAACTGTAATAGCTATAGGGCATTGACATGTATAATAATTATACACGTCAATGCTATAGGGCCATCAGTTTGATCAGTTTGGCATCGAAGGTGTATGATAAAATCATTGAAAGGAGAATGCAAGAGAAGGGATGTTCGAAGTAATATTGTGGGAGGCACAAGGAGAATTTAGGTCTAGAGCAGGAATGTTTGCTGGGAACAGAGTAAATAGAGCGTTAGAGAGTTTCACAATAAGCATATTGAGAAACAGTACAGATGTATTAATTGATTTATATTTTATTGAGATCAATTCCCAATCTTAGCCCGAGGGCGAGGGTAAAAAGCTAAAAAAAGGTATATTTACGCCCGTATCCCCGAAGAGGTAGGCAGAAGTACAACGTGTGCATCCACGGTTAGCTGAAGATACTTAAGTCCCACAATGTGATAGGTGGCCAGCCTATCGCCATTAGGGCACTTTTCCAATCCCGGCCAAAGTTGTTTTATCAGAAAACTGAAAAAACACATTTTTTCATTTGCCTGACTCTGGAATCGAACTCCGAGGGTTTCTCTGAGAGAAAAATTCGAAAAATGTATTCGCTGAGTGTCTACCGTCAATTCTTCGTGCCTGCGTAGTCCAAAAATTTTGAAGGTTTATTTAAATAAAACATTTTTTGATTTTGATTTCGTAAACCGACGTAAAACCAGGAACTTCCTGATTTTAGAAAAAAACAAATTATTTCAGCAAAATGTCAAAAATGTGTTTTTTATAAGATCAACCTTCATTTTTAATACATATTTTTCCTTGAAAATACCAACAAACAAATACCAAATATTCCTAGTCCAAAGCCTGACGACGCGGGCCTTTGATGCAAATATAATGTTTAGGTGAAAATACGCTGAGTTTTTTAGGTTGGATAATTATAAATAAAGGTTAGGTTGGATAATTATAAAATTATAAATAAAATGTATGGATACATTAAAAGATGTAATTCTCATAAAAATACTTTTATAACAATATTACTAAATAGTATAACTTTGCGAGCCCTTACAAAGCTCTGCTTTTTGCTAGTTTAATATGAAAAAATGAAATCACCGGTAAATCTTTTACGAAATGCCTGGCAGGATAGCAAATGGTCTACTCTACAAAGGACACTTGGATCAACAAGTCGTGTTTTAAGGTTGAATTCCATCTATCAGGACGGAATCGCCTTTTTCCTCGCCCTATCCTTTTCTGTTGCTCACAATTACCATTTGCTAGAGCGAGAAAGAAAGTGGAAACGCGATCGTATCGAAGATTCCGCCGCGTACTATCGCATTTCCGTTAATTTTCTCACTCTACCGAATGACAATTCTGAGCAACAGAAAAGGATAGAGCGACTGAAAAAGGCGATTCCGTGCTGATAGACGTAGCTCAACGCTTAATATGATGTCTAAATTCTTGTTTGAGTAAACGATATATCTTTTATTAAATATGAAATCACCGGCAAAACAAATACCGCATATATTTACAAATACATGCTTTCGAAGTACAAACGCACATTATTATTACTGTTATCGTAATATAATAAAACCGGTTATAATTTCCTTTATTTTCTGCAACTGCTTGAATTATTCGAGCCGCGACGAATTGTTGGCATATTTACGCGTGCGTGTGATTTTGACCTTTATTACTAATGTAGGAAGAGGTATTATCACATGCGATATATAACAATGGGTGTCGCATATTAATGTAGGCATCCGTAGTGAATCGTAATGCTTAAGAATTTTATAATGCCTTATGTCATCTATGCGCATAATAAAAAAACATTACCATGTCTATAGTATGTTCAGTGTTAACAGAGCAATGGAGAAAATATCTTGTCTCTTGCCAACCTCCTTGCCATAGAATAAGCATCGTGAGATATTCTGTCCCGTGCGAACGAGAAATACTTTTTGATGTTGACAAATATGTAACTTAGAAAAAAAAGTATCATTACGCCTGTATCCCCGAAGAGGTAGGCAGAGGTACAACAAATGCACCCACGATTAGCCGAAGATACTCAGTCTCACATAGTGATAGGTGACAAGCCTATCGCTAATCGAGCACTTTCCAATCCCGGAAAACGTATTTATTAGAAAACTGAAAAAAACATATTTTTTGAATTGCCCGACCCAGGAATCGACTCCGGGACTTCATGTGATCAACTCCGACACCGGATCACTAGACCACAGAGGCGACAAAATATGTAACTTATTTATTGAAGTGAAAACTTCTTTAGGCGCGTTGAGCGTTTTGGTAGAGGGTAAAATCCTCGGTTCGCGTCACCGACATGCTAATGATAATAGTATATCTATAGCTATGTTTTGCATATAGTTTTAATTACTCTCAACTTAATAGTTCCGTTTTCACTTCTATCGGCAGTCCCACGATTGCTACTGTTTTTTTGTTACTATTGATCGTCTGTAGCTGAAATACGACCATAGACTAAAAATAAAATCTCTTTTAAGTGTGACAACTGACTTTGGTCGTAAAGAAAATAGTATACATGTTTGTATCATAGTATTGTATACTTTTTGTTTTTATATTATCATGTACGTCACATGAGTGTAGTGTGTGATGTTTACTTTTATTTCTTACGTAGTATTGTAACTCTTTGCTTTTATTATTTAATGTATTTCTAATGCATTTTATTTAAAAATATTAGATTTCTGCTGTCCTCCGTAATATAAGGTTCATAGATATAGTTTATACAGGTGGACAAAAAATCGTGGATCAAACGAAACAGGGTGATAGTTGCGATTATTTGCCATAAAAATATCTCTACGGCAGAGCTCAATCTTGATCTTCTTAGAAGTTACGACTATTTTAGTGTTTTTGACGACAGCAATAAATTGTTTTAAGTTGCTTCTAGGGAATGTATCAACACTACCAAAGTGCTTTTATGATAGTGGCTACCATGATTTATGAGTACTGGCACCTTTTTCAATTACTTTTAAGTCTCATTAAAATTATTTGTAATTTTAGAACCTTATGTAAAAAATGTAGTACCAAAAAGTGAACTTGTGTTAATAAAACTTGCCTATAATAATCCCAACTGTTTCGTTTGGTCCACGATTTTTTGTTCACCCTGTATACTCAAAGGTAAACTTTAACTGTGCCAAATTTCATACTCTACCATTCACGCGATTATCTTAAATAGGGGTCCAAAGTTTTTCCTTTACGTATGAATATACATATAAATATACATGCCATGACGTTTGTAAACGTTTTTATCATTGGGGCCATCCATAAATTACGTCACACGAATTTCATAATTTTTTGACCCCTCCCCCGTCCTTGTCACAGCTGGTCACATATGTGCGACCCCCCTCCTACCTAGTGTGATGTCACATATTTTACGATTTCATTGGAATAATAATCTCATTCGATTATTTTTTATCTTAACATGTGGCTCTATAAATTCACTGTTGTAATACTTAGATTGAAAATTTAAAAAATGTGATGTCACAAAATTTGGGACCCCTCCTTACCCCTTGTCACACATTGTCACACTTCGTCGACCCCCTCCCTCCCCCATAACGTGTGACGTAATTTATGGATGGCCCCATTTGACGAAAAAATGGAGGCTATCAGTTTGACATATATGTATGTAATATCGTTAGAATTAGATAAAATTTAAGTATGATGATCTCTTTAGGGGTCCAAGCACGTGTACTAAATTACGTAAGTGTATGTATATTTTTTCGCTAATTTCTCGGGAACTAAAAGCCACATAAAAATGAAATAAATTAGTTATATTCCAACTTAGGGATCAGTCTAAGTTTCATCAAAATCAGTTCAGTAGTTTTTGATTTATGGGTATAGTTGAGAGATATCTGAAGTCGGTTAAATTTTTTTAAGTAGCTTTTATTATCTTTTGGCTGTATGTTTATATAGTATAAAAAAGTCGCTTCCGCCGCATGTTCGTAAAAAATATATTTTTTTAATTACGAAACGGATTTTATTGCGGTTTTCTCTTACGTTGTTTCCGTGTGAAGCCGGGGCGGCTCTCTAATTTTTTTATGATTGTTATTTCAAAACTCGGTCATTTATGAACCGATTTTGAAAATTTCTATTTGTTTCGTCGCCTGCACGCACGATAAAGCATGATTCATTGCCTGAGCCGAGCTTGCAAGCGAGAGCGCGGAACAAACGACACATAGGCACGATTTAGTTTTCTTACGACATTTTCACGTAAAATTTTCATCCGTAAACCGACTTTATCATTTTTTTAGGGAGGGTATAAAAAATCCCAAGTAAAAAAATTTAATAAATTATTATACTTCTCAAGTGGTCGCATTTCAATTTGGTGAAGATCTGACGCAGGGTTCCGGAGATACAGGAAATGGGGAGCTGGTTGTAGAATGAAAAATAAGCAGGTGGTAAAATGCGACATATTAGTTTTATGGCTTTTTCACGCCACGCAATGTAAGGAAAATAGTGCTTGATCTCGTCGCGCTCGCGGGACTTAAGAACCACCCGTTTATGTTGCGCGGTATGTTACGCATAATACATTGCTTATTTTGTGTATTTCCTTTAATTTTACTACGTTCTTAGGAAAAACACTGTAGAGGATTAGAATAGATCAAATTATATAAAGTGAAGCTAAAAAATCGTCCCAAAAATCACATATTTCCTATTTTACGACTTATTATGAATTTTGGACAGTTTTCGTCTCATCTATATATATTAGGTCAGTTTTGGGGCCCGCTGTGCTCGTCCAATCACTCAGCCGGCATGTAATGACATATTGCTTTCTATTTTTAACCAAATAATTATGATTTTTAGCGAAAGTATTGAAGAGAAAGTGCGCTTAGCTAGTCAGTATACTTATTGTTGCATTAAAACTTTGTCTTTGAGATCAGACACACAATTTTAACCTGATCGCGGCATATTTTTTTACTTGAGTCTAGTTTTTTACTAGGTGGTAGTTTTTCATTTTTTTTTCATTTTTTCCCTAAGTGATGGAGTTTTTTATTTTTATTGACTAGAAGGTAGAGTTTTCAATTTTTGTACTCGGCGGTAATTTTTTTTATTGATATTTAGGATGGGGTGCACAGAAAAACTTATTACAATATTTTTTATGTATTAGTTATTACTGCAAAGCTTAGTTAAATAATTTGTGAGCCGGTGGACTCTGCAGGCCATTCCTAAAACTTTCTGCTAAATTAAGGTATTTAATGCTCAAAACACCAAAAACAACACCTGAGCATAAATCTTGTGTTCAAAGAGTTAAAAAATTTCCGGTAAAAACAAATTTTCGCCATTGATAAATCACGGATGAATCAAGAGATTTTAACTTAATTCATAGATTTGACGCAGATTTTGAAATCAATTGGTGTATAAGTCTAAAAGTTATTTATACATAAAAAAATTGATTATGTCGAAAAACTTCAAACTTATTCTCTAAACTTCTCCTGAACGGATAAACCGATTTTGATGCAATTTATGCATTGGACACAGTTTTTTGAGGAAAATACCTGATTAGCTTTTGTACTCAGTCGGAACATTAACCTGAAAAATATTAAATAAATGCTTTTTCGCCAAAATTTTTGTTGAGGTTTTTTAAAATTTCTCAAAATCTCCTGGACTGAATTGGTTGAAATTTTCAGAAAGCCTAAGTTAAGCGGAACCCAATCGAATGCCATCAACCTCATTTCGATCGGTCAGGGCGTTCAAAAGTTATAAGATGTTCACGTACACATACACACACGCACACACACATACATACGGACATACTGACTTCATCGTAAAAGTAGTCGGGAAAGGTTCTAAGGACCTCAAACGTGGAGATCGGGTGTAAACTCGATTTTCGCGAATCGAGACAAAGTCAGTAACTTATGTTCGCACGTGGCAGGAATTTAATTAATTACGCACGAAGACTAATTGTCAGCTTTTTTTCTATACTTTTGTTCTTGGTGATAAAATATAATGACTTCAATTCAAAATTACCAAAAAAAAACTTCCGACACCATTACTTTGTCATAAGACTGTTTCATGTGCATCTTTTGCAGAGCAAAACATGAAAATAAATGTCGATCTTCGAATGGGGATCCTGCAGCATTAGGTTAAGGTTATCATGTCATTGCAATCTCATTAAAGCAACGGAGTACCAAATTTAGTATCAATCAGGCCTGTACAAGTTGCTGAATCCCTTTCGTCAAGTTGAAAATGCCAAGACTCTTGAAACGGCTGATATTGAATCATAGCTATGAACCATCTCGACAGTCAGTACTTTTGATTTAAAAGAACCGTAACCAAATCGGATAATCATTCTGGGATTACGATGCCACAGACTGATACACATATATACCAATACACACGTTAAACTTATAAAACTAGTCGTTATTGCGACGGCTTTTTTGTATCATAATATAGTAAACAAGCAGATGGCTCTCCTGATGGAAAGAGGAACCATTGTCATAAACACCAAAGACGTTACTGGTGCGTTGCTATCCCTGTAGCGGATGGCAATGCCACATGCATAAGTTTACTGGCGCGATAGAACACGTTCGCGCACAGATACCATCGGTATCTTATCGCACCATCGTTATCACATTTCATCACGCAGCATGCACGTAAATCTCTTGTATTTAAGCTTAGTGTAAAACCCAGTTTAATTACAGTTTAATAAACATATTTATTAACCGATGTGTGACTGTCATTTAGTCGATCTAATAGCTATATACCTTACCCTTCAAACCGGATCACGACAGTGACAAGAACTGACGTCATTACGGCAGATGTAGGTAAGGCGGTGGTACCTAATACCCGAGTGAGACATTGCAGAAATGGTAGTGATACGTATAACCAGTCGCCTTTTACGACCTGCCTGGCAGTTAGCCTGGCTTTACTGTCACGCTGACCGCTCGCTGACGGTCGGCGCTGATGTATGTAGCCTACGACCGTCAGCGCTGAGCGGTCAGCACGAATCAAAAACGCTACCTACATACATATTAACCCATCAGCGCCGACCGTCAGCGTGCGGTCAGCATGACACTAAAACCAGCCTAAGTCTTTTCTTCATAGAAGCCTGGACCAACACAGGGACGAAACGGTGACGAAACGATGTTTAATAATGTGATCATTTTCACTGGAAAATTATGAGATTTGTTCCAATCTCCTTTTACCATTAGAAAGCTATTTACATAGACTATTATATAGGCTACTTTTCCTGACTGACCAAAAGGCAGTAATGATTTTGTGTGATGAGTAACAATGCATACTATCCATACTAATATTATAAATGCGAAAGTAACTCTGTCTGTCTGTCTGTCTGTCTGTTACGCTTTCACGGCCAAACCACTGAACCGATTTGGATAAAATTTGGTACAAATATAGTTTGAGACCCAAGAAAGGACATAGGATAGTTCTTATCCCGGAAATCCCACGGGAACGGGAACTATGCGGGTGTTTATTTTAGAATTTTTTCCACGCGAACGAAGTTGCGGGCACAGCTAGTTAGCAAATAAAACCAAATAATGTTCTTTTATTTGGTTTTATTTGCTAATTGTTACTCGACTTTGTTCGCGTAACACAAAATCATTATTGCCTTTTGGTCAGTCAGGAAAAATTAGTCTATGTAATAGTCTATGTAACTAGCTTTCTAATGGTAAAAGGTTTTTAAGATCGGTTCAGTAGTTTTTGAGTTTATTCTTTATAAACATACAACAATATAAAAAAATCAAATATATAAATGTTTTCTCTGTATTGTCTTAGTACCAGCTGTTAGTCGTGATTTCGTTCGTGTGATTAATTCCTTTTGCTTAACAAGTAGCATATGTTCTATTCTATAAACTTCTTTATCTTTCAGTTAAAGTTCCATCAAAATAGATCATGCCTTTATAAAGATTACACCTTACAAACTGAATGGCAGAATACAGAAATTTAAAAGATGGTTGTTCAGTTAAAAATAACACAAAATCTAGTTATTTTGACATTTCTATATTGATATGTACCTATAGATAAATATAAAATCTTCTAACCGAATAAAACAAATTTCCCCGCCGTGTCTGTTTGTCTGTCTGTTAGCGATAAACTCAAAAACCACAAAACGTATTTTAATGCGTGAGGTTTACCGGTGATTTCATATTGAATAAAAGAAGAAAAATTTTACGTAACAGATTAAAACACCACTCACTGACCCGTGCTTCCTTTGAATAATAGACCATCTGCCAGGCTTCCAGACACTTTGTAAAAGGCTAGCGACTGGCTATGACCGGCTACCGACTGGCTACACCTATCGTTATCAGGGTAATAACAGGGTGACATCTGTACGAAAGATATTTGTTTTTTTAAGTAATGTCTGACAAAATATTTATGACGAATGAGCGAAATAGAGCCAAATATACCTAGTTGGCTATTAAAGAAAATAATGTCCCACTCGATACAAAGTTAGTCTTTTATTTTAGGTAGCAAATGGTGGTGGTGGTCCCCGCGTTGGTCCCGGGCTCCTTTGAAGAATAGGCCAACTGCTGTTCTGCCAGGCAGGTCGTAAAAGGCGACCGATTGGCTGAGCGAGTCACTAACATCGTGACTACTAGGTGGTAGAGTTCTGCATTGTCTCGCCCGGGTCTGGTACCACCGCCTTACCTATTCCTGCCGCAATAGCGTCAATGCTTGTCACTGTCGTGTTCCGGTTTGGAAGGTAAGGTAGCCGGTAGACTTATACATGTGGCATTATAGCCACAAGATAGCAACTCACCATTAACACCTTTGGTGTCTATAGGCGTGGGTTGCTTCTTTCCATCAGGAGATCCATCTGATCTGATATAGGAATTGCCATTATGATAAGAAAGATAAAATGACGTTTTCTAAATTTTTCCTCTGACCTAGCCTGACCTAGCCACACACACACACACAGATAGCAACGCATCATAAAGGTCTTTGGTGTCTAATAGGCGATGGATGTTTCTTTCCATGAGGGGATCTATTTGATTCCTTAAAAACAGCAAAGAAAAATATCGACACGCGGGATTTGAACCTGCGACCATTTCCCTAAAGCCGGGAAATGGCTTCCCGGTCCGCTTCCCGGCTTTAGGGAAATGGTCGCAGGTTCAAATCCCGCGTGTCGATATTTTTCTTTGCTGTTTTTAAGGTTTTTCCAGATTTCCAAATCACGGGGTGAGTGCTATAACACAAAAATAATCTATTTGATTGTTTGCTATCTTACAATTTAAAAAATGTGTTAACGGTTGACCCTATGGGCCATCCCTGAAACTTCCCACTAAAGCTCAAAAGAGTAAAAAATATAAGCATAGATTTTTCAATTTAAACATCTATTTTGTTAAAAATGGCAGTATATTAATTTTTGAAAAACTGTATATTTGAAAACGATGATGCCATCATCTCAACTTCATCAACTCAATTTTTGAGATCTAAAATATTGCTTTAGCTAAATAATCGATAGGTTGAAAAATTTCGATACTATGTCAAAAACATTTTATTTTTAATTTTCTTCATTGATAAATCCCAAACAAATTGACGGATTTTGATTAAATTAACGGTATTTGATGCAGTTTTTAAAGGATAAGATTTTTAAGTCAATCGGTGAATTAACTTGAAAGTTATTTAAAAAAAATAAGTAAGTTTGCTAAAAACAACGTAATTTTAATATTTGAAAAACTTTAAGTTTTGAGAATTAGATTCGATTTTGATTTTTGAAACGGCATTTAACGTAGTTTTTTAGTACTAAAATATCATAGAACACCAAAAAATGATTGGTTGAAAAATCTCAAAGCTATGTTGAAAAAACACTTTTTTCAATATTTTTCGTTAATGATTACTCCCAAACGGATAAACCGATTTTAATGCCATTTATGTATTAAACGTATTTTTTTGAGAATAGAGTTATATTTAAAAAAATACTGTTTCGTCAAAATTTTTTTTGGTGTTTTTTTTTAAATTTCTCAATATCTCCTGGACCGAATCGGTTTAAATTTTCAGGAAATATAAGTTGAGCAGAATCCAATCGAAAACCATCAACCACGTTTCCATCGGTCCAGCCGTTCAAAAGTTATGAGATGTTTACATACACACATTTCGCCGTGTTGGTCCCGGCCTCCTTTGAAGAATAGGCCAACTACCGTTCTGCCAGCCAGGTCGTAAAAGGCGACCGATTTGCTATCGAGTGACTAACATCGTGGCTACTAGGTGGTAGAGTTCTGCATTGTCTCGTCCGGGTCTGGTACCACCGCCTTACCTATTCCTGCCGCAATAGCGTCAGTGCTTGTCGCTGTCGTGTTCCGATTTGGAGGGTAAGGTAGCCGGTAAACTTATGCATGTGGCATTAGACCTCGCCACAAGATAGCAACGCACCATTAACGCCTTTGGTGTCTATAGGCGATGGTTGACTCTTTCCATCAGGAGACCCATCCGCTTGTTTGATGTCTTATGATATACAACGCGTGTATGTGGTTTTTATGTCTTAGGATATAAAAAAACACATACACACACCCACACACACACACATACATACATACAGACATACTGACGTCATCGTGAAAGTAGTCGGAAAAGATTCCTAGGACTTCAAAACGTGGACATCTGGTGAAAACTCGATTTTCGAAAATCGGGGTAAAATCAGTAACTTCCTTATCTACATACGTAGTGGGAAGTTAAAAAGACTCGATTGTACTACGTGCGGAAACCATAAATTTTGAATATTACTACAATAATTTGATTAGGGGTTTTTATGTATTTCAGCATTATTCTGTTTTAGTATATTTTTATTGTTTCCTTATGACCATTAACTATCGTGTCCTTCAATATGTACAATGTTTTACCAGCCAGCTCGTATATATTATTACTAGCGACCTGCCCGCGGTTTCACCCGCGCAGCTTTTGTTCCCGTGGGAATATCGGAAAGGTTTATACACTAAAACCTTCCTCAAGAATCAATCTATCTATTAAAAAAAACCTCATCAAAATCCGTTCCGTAGTTTTAAAGATTTAAGCATACATAGGGACATAAGGACATAGGGACAGACAGAGAAAGCGACTTTGTTTTATACTATGTAATGATAACTCTTCGGCCGCACCTGAGTGTATCGCTCGAAGATATTAGCGCGCTAACACCCTTTGAAGTACCGCCAACCGCGCCATAATGCTGGAGCCGTAATTGCGTGTATCGTCACAAAGCTTCGTGCATTGACACGATAAATGTAGAGTAGTAACATCCGTATCGTGTGATTGCACGAAGCTTTGTGACGATAGGCGCAAGTGCGGATCCAACATAATGCACACGCAGTTTGTGACTATAGTCGGTAATAGCCGGTCACAACTACATGTATCGCGTCATTGCGCGAAGCTTTGTGACGATAGACGCAAGTGCAGCCGCAGCATAATATTATAATGAACAGGCTATCTAACTCTCTTGATGTAATTTGTTTTTTTTGTCTTTTGACACCAAACAGCATAGCTGAAGGGTAGGTAAATAAAATAATATATCTTTTTAACACAAAATAAAACCCACGGAAAGTTAGACGTGGTCGTATGACTTACTAGCTGTTGCCTGCGACTTCGTCCGCGCAGACTTTGTTTACTCCGCACAGCTCCTCCCCCGTAGGCGATAGCGTGATAATATGCAGCCTATATGTTTACCCGACCTGTTAGTAATATTCATGCAAAATTTGAAGTAAATCCATGCAGTACTTTTTGAGTTTACCCCGAACATACATACAGATAAACAGACAAACAGAAAAAAAATCTAAAAACTATATTTTTGGGTTCGATAAATGGTTCGATATCGAATGTAGATCACGCCCCAAGTATTCTTTTAAACAAATATTCAATGTACAGTTTTGACTTTTCTACGAATTTATTATACATGTATGTATGTATAGATAATACGTGAAGGAAAAACTTTGGACCCCTTTTTAATGCAATTGCTCAAACGGTGGAGTATAAAACTTGGCACAGTTAAAGTTTATTTTGCGGAGGACTCCAGGAACCTAATTTTTTTTTTAAAAAAAACAAATATTACACACACAGTACACTACATTGAAGTGACATACCTGATATATACACATGGATCCTAAACTATTTTCTTTATAGCTAAAGTTAGTTAACAAACTTCGATAAAATTTGATTGTTATATGGTTTATGGTCAAATTTCGGCCACAGGAGATCGCCAGTGTACACATGAAGTACCGGTTGAAACACAAGAAAATGCATTATATCGTAGTACACTCTAAAGGTGTAAGTCAGAATGTAAACAAGACATTCATTCTCCATACACCTATGCGGATACAACCTTGCCACGACATGGTTATTAAAGGTCGATTGGTACGGAGTGTTCCGGTGACCACCATCAAGGTTACTCCTTTCTATATTTGATAATTAAAACGTAAGAACATTAATAATACAGGTACATAAAATGAATTGTGCACTATGATTTAAGAACTTAATGTGCATACAGCAGAAGTAAAATTTTTTTATGGCAACGTAAATATAATCACGACGGTTACGTTGCAAGATAGGTAGAGCGAATTAGACGACCAGTCACTTATAACTAGAGTTACCATCCGTCCGGATTTCCCTGGATTTGTCCTAGTTTAGGAGGCATCCGGGGAGTGTCCGGGCGGGGTTTATTTGTTGTTCAGGTTTTAATTCAAATCACGCGCGCAACTCGTGATAATAATAGTTCCTACATTTAAGAAGATTCTGTTTTGTTTTTTAAGAAATAATTTGATTAAAACATCAATATAAATAAAAGTTGATTTTAAAGCATTAAAACTATATTTTATTCTACTGTGTGAAATAAAAATACTCTTTACTAATGTCCGGGTTGTAAACTCCGAAATCCGAGGTTTTCACGTTTCTTTGCCTAGTTGACCGATTTGTGAGATGGCTCGCCACATTTCATTCTATCGATTTCCCAAAAAGAGGGGATTATCAATTCGGTTGTGTTTTTATGATTGTTACTTCAGAACTCGTTCATCACAATATAAGCGGAACAACCAAGTAAGGTAGAGTTCTGCATTGTCTCACCCGGGTCTGGTACCACCGCCTTACCTATTCCTGCCGCAATAGCGTCAGTGCTTGTCGCTGTCGCGTTCCGGTTTGGAGGGTAAGGTAGCCGGTAAACTTATACATGTGGCATTAAACAACGCCACAAGTTAGCAATGCACAATTGACATCTTTGGTGTCTATAGGCGATGGTTAACTCTTTCCATCAGGAGTCCTATTTGCTTGTTTACTAATATTTGACATTGATATTTGTAAAAGAAAAAGCTAACAATATACATTTAGATCAGTGGTTGAACTTTTGAATATTATTAACCATATAGCCTATGCAGTATGCTCCTATGCAGGAAACAGGAATTTACCTTTAACTTAAAATGATTTCAACATTTCAACAATATAAGTGTACGTATTATCTTTATTAATCAACTAAATTACTATGTAAGTAATGCTGTGGCGAAATATGTCGGGCTACGGCGAAGGTTCGTGTTGTCACGATGAGATCGGGCTACTGCGGAACTGCACGCAAAGCGGTTCAGCGCGTCATTGCAGTGGTCGTCAAACTGCGGCTCGCAGGTAATATTTGTACAACCTAGGACAAACAAGCAATCTATATTAATATTATATATTATATTTATTATATTATATATATTATAAATGCGAAAGTTTGGATGTTTAGATGGATGTTTGGATGGATGTTTGTTACTCAATCACGCAAAAACTACTGAACGGATTTGAATGAAATTTGGCACAAATGTAGATGATGATCTAGAATAGCACATAGGCTATTTTTTATCTCGGCAAAATCAGGTGATCCCGTGGGATTCACCAAAAACTTATAATGCAGCGGGCTGCACACTGCAGCTAGTAATATTATAATTATGACAGAAACAATAATAATAATAGCAAACTATATTTTGCCCTACTATATATGTTTGGTTAACGTCATGTGCATGTCATTATTTGATACTGACGTAGTGCATCGATATATTTTATTTTATTTTGTTTCATCACAGAACGAAAATAACATACGACGATATCGATCTTCATGTTTATGAATGAGTGTCGCAGCTTTGTAACCTTTGGGCGAATGAAATAGAAAACAGTAGCATAAAATTATTTTTTTAAGGAAAAAATGTTAATGAATTAATAATTTAAGAAGAAAAGAATTTAAGGCATGTTACAACATTCTTGTATACTTTGTCGCGAGCCACTTGAAAATCATCTACGGGCCACAGTTTAATGACCATTGATATGACGTAAGCTGTTGTCGCGACATAGTTTTCGGCACTCATCGCTACAACGCGAATGTTCGCCACAAGTCGACATATGTAGCCGAAAGATTAGTACACGTTTACAATTATAGCGTAATTAGGTAATTTGTGAATAAATAAGTTTACTTTACACCGACTAGACTAGTCTGTGAATTAATATTAGTATGTATGAAGGTTGATACTAATTTTAATTTGACTTTGATTAGAGTTCCCAACCTTTCTGTTTTCTCAGGATATGACCTGATTTTTGTAGTATTCTAAATAGTTTTTAGGCAGCGTCCTGAATTTATATTTCAATTTAAACTTAGAGGGTTTTATTGAAATATAATAATTTATATGTATATTAGCTGACGCAGCAAACGTTTTGCAATACAAATTGCTTGTATTGAATATTTTAGTGGGATACTTGAGAGCGGGAGCGGGAAGAGGAAGGGGTTAATTGAGATAAAAGCTATCGTCGTATCTTTTAAGTTGGACTAAACAGTACATATCTACAAAATTTCATTGAAATCGGTTCAGTAATTTCAGGGTCCATCGCGGAAAAACAACGTAACACGTAATTTATACATAAGATTAATATTACAAATGCGAAAGTTTGGATATATACATTCAAACATCACATATTTTGTTGCTGTGGATGTTTGCTACTTAATCACGCCAATCTACTAGATGAATTTGAATGAAATTTGGCACACAGGTAGATGATAATCTAGAATAGCATATAGGCTATTTTTTATACCGGGAAAATAAGTTACTCCCGCGGGATTCACCCAAAACTTTTACAATGCAACGGGCTGCATGCTGCCGCTAGTAAAATAATATCTAATTAATAATACATGCGACATTTCGTTAAAGTAAAATAATACTTAAGGAACCCGTTTCTGCGTTATCAAGCCATGTGGGCGTCCGTCCTTGACTCTTTAATACGAGGTTAAACTTACACATAAATACCTAAGTCATTTTGTAGTTTTTTTGCCGTCTTTTTTACCTACCACCCCAAAAAGGAGATTATTGATTTAGGATGTTTACATATACACATATTTTTTAAGCAAGTTCGGACATAATTGCGTCATATATAGACTGATTCGCAAAATTATTTTTTATAGAAACCAAAGATGCTATGCACATGCATAATCGCATATTGACTGCCTTACCCTCCAAACCGGAATACTACAATCAATGACGCTATAATGGCAGGAATCACCGACCACACAGCCCATAGACACCTAATAATAGGCGAATGACTTGTGTCAACACATCTGACTTATAGTTCCGATGTAAATGTCCACGCGCCAATGAGTAGTAATTGGGTAATCAGTGTCGACCAATCAGACGCTCTGTACATTACTATCTTTCACTGTGGCCTTGAGTTAGCCAATTACGGCGTTGCAACCCCACTTCGTCTTACCTCAGCTAGTTGCCAGAATGCATTCAATACGGAAAATCAAACATTAGCCGTCTATAGGCTGTGTGGTCGTTGGCAGGAATAGACAAGGCAATGATACCAGAATCTGGCGAGACATTCCAGAACCAGTAGTCACGATAGTAGGAACACATGTAGCTAATCGTTCGCCTTTTACGACCTGCCTGGAGAATAACAAACGGTCTATTCTTCAAAGGGGGTATGGTACAACACGGGATAAACAATCGCGCAAGAAACTGGTAGGTTGGTATTTTTTAACCGAGGTAAAAAACGGGGGTTACCATTTTGATATATGTACTGTAGTATTGTTGGAATTTGACAAGTTTTGAGCATAATGATCTATTTAGGCTTCCAAGCAAGTGTACTAAATTTCGTAAGTGTATACATGTTTTCGTGTTTGTATGTTTGTCCATGAATTTCTCGGGAACTAAATGCTATATCGAGATAATTCTCTTCGATTTAAATTAAGTGTACTGTATACTGCAAGTTGTCCCTAAGTCTAAATTTCATCAAAAATTGGTTCCGTAGTTTTATATAGTTATAATAGGTAGTTGACATTAAAGGTCCTTCCAAAATAGATGATCATATTTCAACACAGCGATCAGAACGTCTAACAAAAGACATCTAGCCTAAAAAGAATGTCATTCAAGGAACTGAAAACTCTTTGATTTTTACGAATAAAGTAATTTTAATTATAAATAATAACGCTTTACGCCGTCTCACAGATGTGGCGCGACGACAGATATGACCTTACTATTTTTACATTAAAAGTGGATTATTTTATTTTATTATTATTTTATGTATTCGGAGAAAAAAATTATTTTATTCGTAAAAATCAAAAAGTTTTAGTCTCTTAAACCACATTCTTTTTTTGCTGGATATCTTTGGTTAGACGTACTGAACGCTGTGTTGAAATATTTTTTTTTTGGAAGGACCCTATGTAATTGGAGTCGGTTACATTTTTAGAGTTCTATACACAAATGGTACAAATTTCTAAGACTCCGCTGTCCGTACCTCTGTCCGTCTGTCTGTCACCAAGCTATATTTTATGAACCGCGATGGCTCGACAGTTGTAATTTTCACGGATGTTGTATTACTGACGCTATGACAACAAATACTAAAAACAGAATAAGTAAATATTTTAGGGGGTTCCCATACAAGAAACGTGATTTTTTTCATTTTTTTTTCGATATTAATAATGAGAATACTAGACGATTGTAATATTCACACAATTTTAATAATGACTTCACTTTAAAAAAAAATAGGTAAATTAAAATAAAATATACATTTACATGGAGCTCTCATACAATAAACGTGAATTTTTGCCGTTTTTTTTAGAGAATGGTACAGAGCCTTTCGTGCGCGAGTCCAACTCGCAGTTGGCCGGTATTTTAAATTGCTTTTATTTTATTTCAGTTTCAACATGGGGACATTTAAATACCTCATCCTCCTGCACTTGGTGTACTTTAGCTCCTGTATGGAGCAGTTGGACATCATCTACGAGTGGTCGCAACTTGACTTCGAGTTTCCATCGCTTGAAGAAAGAAAGCTAGCCATAAACGAGGAGAGGTTTATTCCAGAAAATAATATACCGATGGGCGTTGAAGTATCTAAGGATAAGGTTTTTATCACGATTCCAAGATGGCGTGTTGGTGTTCCTGCTACTTTGACGTATATTAAACGAAATGGTTAGTAATTATCCTACTTTTTTACTTATTTTGCAAATACCTACTTAAACTTTTGGGTTATTGGATGATTCGCATGAAATCAACTCGCACGAAATTTGCGAATCGACATTTTTTAATAATATTTTTTTTTTCTGTTGGCGATTCGCACGAAGTTAATTTATTGATGTGTGAATCGACAACTCCAAAAATATGTAGTACGCTATTGGCATACACTTTGTGTTTTGTGCTATACAGTTTTTTTTTTATATCATAAGATAGCAAACAAGCAGATGGGTCTCCTGATGGAAAGAGTCAACCATCGCCTATAGACACCAAAGATGTTAATGGTGCGTTGCTATCTTGTGGCGAGGTCTAATGCCACATGCAGAAGTTTACCGGCTACCTTACCCTCCAAACCGGAACACGACAGCGACAAGCACTGACGCTATTGCGGCAGGAACAGGCAAGGCGGTGGTACCAGACCCGGGCGAGACAATGCAGAACTCTACCACCTAGTAGCCACGATGGTTCGATAGCCAATCGGTCGCTTTTTACGACATGCCTGGCAGAACGGCAGTTGGCCTATTCTTCAAAGGAGGCCGGGACCAACACGGCGATGATAAAGTACACTCAAGTACAAAGTATTAAGGATTAAATATTTTTATTGATATGAAATGTGACACAAATTAATCAAAAATGTCTTTATCAAAATAAAAATTTCTGAACGTTCCCTTCTTCCGCTATGATGTGATTTGAGGAATGAAAAATGATCAAATCTCGTTCACAAAGCAATCGATTATTATTATTTGAACATAAGTAAATCAAAATATGTAGTAAATGAATTAACACTTAAGTTTAGCATGATAAAATATTTATGCATGGCTTTCCTAGTTTCAAGTAAAATAGCTGCTATCTAAGCTTAGATTTATTCTTCATATTACTCTTATTATTTTTGAAACAGGTGAACATGACTGTACTTTTTATTTTGTGCTCTATAAAATAAAATATGTGCCAAAAGCCTAATACATATTTTTGGAGTTGTCGATTCGCACACCAATAAATTTACTTCGTGCGAATTGCCTATAGAAAAAATAATATTATTAAAAAATGTCGATTCGCCCATTTCGTGCGGATTAATTTCGTGTGACTCATCCAATAACTCAAACTTTTACGTATGTATGTTCAAAATTAGATATTTTTATATCATCTATACTTACATATAAATAAAATTGAATTGTATGTCTGTGATTTCAAAATAACTAGTTTTTGAAGTGAAAACTTCTTTAGGCGCGTTGAGCGTTTTGGTAGAGGGTAAAATCCTCGGTTCGCGTCACCGACATGCTAATGATAATAGTATATCTATAGCTATGTTTTGCATATAGTTTTAATTACTCTCAACTTAATATGTAGTTCCGTTTTCACTTCTATCGGCAGTCCCACGACTGCTACTGTTTTTTTTTTATGTGCAGTGTGTTATTTTTACGATACTAATACCTTTTTTTGAAATTTCTCCGGCTACCTTACTCTCTAAACCGGAACTCAACAGAGACAAGCACTGACGCTATTGCGGCAGGAATGGGTAAGCCGGTAGTACCTGACCCGGGCGAGACAATGCAGAACTCTACCACCTAGTAGACACGATGGTAGTGACTCACATTGACAACGTAAAAGGCAAACGGCCTTTTACGAATTGCCTGGCAGAACGGTATTTAGCCTATTTATATATATATATATATATATATATATATATATATATATATATATATATATATATATATATATATAAATAATTATAAAAACATTGTAAAATAATATAAAAATATCGTTTAATATAAAAAGAATCTACCGATGCACTAGAATTCGATCGATGTCGCGCGGTCTAACCGGTTTTAGGATTCTGACGAAAAAGGGCATTGCGGACGATGGTAGGTCATTCACTAGGAAAATGTTTAATTAAATTAATTTTTTTATTTCATCAAAATAAAAAACAAAATAAATTTACAATTTTTCGGTTTGTGTGAATGTTGCACTATGATTAGACCGGGAACACAGGAACAAATTTTTTTTTGATTAAAAGCTGAATTTTTGTGAACAGCTTCGTTTTGACGAGACAACCATCTTTTCTATCTTAGAAAAATCTCAAATTGAACAGATAATAAAGTTATTGGGCTTTGAAAATTTTGATTCGGTGAAGGAAAAATATTTATTAATAACAATAATTATTCTATGACTTAAATCGCTTGATTATATTATGAAAATACGATAAAACTTATGTCCTACACATTCGATGGTTTTTCTGGCGAGTCTTCCACTCTAAATTTTAGGAATTATGAGATGTTTAAATTGATATTAATCAATTTAATAACAACCTAATTTTCTCACAACAGCTTGTTAACTATTATTGTTATTCAAAGGTAACATTGTCCTACACGTAATGCAGAAACTTTTCTTAGTCCAACACTCTAAAGTTTTCTTTTTTATCTATCTTTATTAGTTACCCGATTCGAGATTTTTCGAAGATAGAAAAGATGGTTGACTCGTCAAAACGAAGCTGTTCACAAAATTCAGCTTGTTAGTAAGTAATTAAAAAAAAGTTGTTCCTGGGATCCCGGTCTAGATATTCTAGATTATTAGATTAGATATACGAATAAAGTTGGGGATTATAGGCATAATTTTAAACTAGGATGACGTGAGTTTTCCTTAAGCATAGTTAATCTCTATATTCTATGGCATAGTTCGGCATCCATGATATTAATAGAAATATTAGTGTTATTTTTATCATGAGGTTCCGCAACGATTCGCCCGGGTACCTTATCTATTCCTGCCACACTGATGAAAAGAGAAACCATCGCCTATGTACACGAAAGATGTTAATGAAGTGTTGCTATCCGCAACGGCGAGTTGGCAATGCTACATGCATAAGTCTACCAGCTACCTTACTCTCCAATCCGGAACACGATATTGACAAGCATGGACACGGCCGTGTATGTTTTACGTGAATGCGTTTACCTACTTCTTTTCATTCGTCGTAGTCCGATCGTACCGTCGTAGACCGTCGTTGATCGGTTTGGATGCTATAGGTCGGATGCGGTTGGTTTGGATCGCTTGTTCACACTTTTTTATATGGGGTCATAGGTATCATTAGATTGCTATTTAAAATCCTTTTCAGACGGTTCGGACATAATGGAATGCATAGATTATAAACATGTTTTATGTTTTAAAACTGGGCTAAAACATGTCTACAAGCCCTAACAAGCTTAACTGAAACACCATCCCATCTAACTGCGTAGTCCTGTTTAAGTTTTAGAATGATTGAGCGAATTTCTACATCATATGTAGGAAACAAAGCCATAGAATCCTTAGAAGGTTGCTCATTCGGAATTTCCGAGTTATTTTTTTTGACACGCTAGGAGTTTTGCGCTATTGTATTGAATTATACATAAATAATCTGTAGTATTGAAAAAGTCATTGACAGAATCGACAGATGTTGTGGGTTATTGGACAGATAGAGAAAATCAAAGTAGGTTTTTATGTAGATTTAGATTAGTATGGGATGTCTAACGGTTTTTTTGTGTCAAAGAAACGAACTTGTCCTTTTTCATCTTTGGGGTATACAGATGATTATTATCAGTATCTATTAAGCACATGACTTCTTTGCTTTCTTATATTATGTATACTATCTTATAAAAATATATTACAGTCTCATTCTTATACCAAAGGACATTGACTACATGTTGGTACGTAATAATGATTTAAGTAACACTGAATGTTAGGAAATGCTTACCACGAAAGTACAACCGCACATTCCACAACGGCAAAGTTGTACTTGAAGGCTTTAAGTGTGCAACTGATGTTAAAGATAAGTTTGTTTACGATCTCAGACCAAAAAATATAAAGACAGAGCATCTTCAAAATTTTATTAAAGTTTCAAAACTAAACTGAGAAGTGTAAATAAATACAGTGCTCACAATATACAAGGATCAGCTTGAACCAAGCAGATCCTTGTATATTTATCAAAAGAGACGACACTATGACATATGTCAGTTCTCCATCTTTATTTTCTTTTATCTGAGTTTACGATTTAAAAACCAAGAAACTGCAGTGAAAACATTCCATGAAGTCATTTAAAGAGATCTCTCCTGTAGATTGGAACTATTGTTCCATACAGCGGTTCTAATGAATACAACAATAGTATATTAAAAAAAATTGAAGTTAAATATCAACTATATCCATATCTCAAAAACTAAAGAGCCAATTTTGTTAAAATTTGGACTGTTTCCTAAGTTAAAATATACCTGATTTAAATCAGATCAAATCTGGAGATTAGGGTAGCCGGTAGACCTATGCATTTGGGATTGCCATCCTGACGCATGGATACCAACGCACAATTAACATCTTTGGTGTTAGGTCATCCACTTGTTTTCTATCTTATGAAATTAAAAACATCCATAAAATGTGGTTACGAAACCCTAAAAAAATTATAGGAACGATATCTTAGTAGTATTTAATAAAGACTTATCTATTTACGGAGTTAGGTGTAGAAATCTGCAAAGATGCGAAGGCGGGACTTCATTTTTACTCTACTGTATACTCTCAATAATTTTGTTATTGGACTGACCGAGTCTCCTGACTTCATTTTTACTTTTACTTTTAATCTACTCTTTACTTTCAAAAATTTTGTTATTGAACTGGCTGAGTCTCCTGACTTCATTTTTACTCTACTCTTTACTCTCAGTAATTTTGTTATTGAACTGACCGAGTCTCCTGACTTCATTTTTACTCTACTCTATACTCTCAGTAATATTGTTATTGAACTGACCGAGTCTCCTGGCTTTTTTTTTTTTTTTTTTTTATATCATAAGATAGCAAACAAGCAGATGGGTCTCCTGGTGGAAAGAGTCAACCATCGCCTATAGACACCAAAGATGTTAATGGTGCGTTGCTATCTTGTGGCGAGATCTAATGCCACATGCATAAGTTTACCGGCTACCTTACCCTCCAAACCGGAACACGACAGCGACAAGCACTGACGCTATTGCGGCAGGAATAGGTAAGGCGGTGGTACCAGACCCGGGCGAGACAATGCAGAACTCTACCACCTAGTAGCCACGATGGTAGTGACTCGATAGCCAATCGGTCGCCTTTTACGACCTGCCTGGCAGAACGGCAGTTGGCCTATTCTACAAAGGAGGCCGGGACCAACACGGCGGCTTCATTTTTAGTCTACTCTTTACTTTCAAAAATTTTCTTATTGAACTGACCGAGTCTCCTGACTTCATTTTTACTCTACTCTATACTCTCAGTAATTTTGTTATTGAACTGACCGAGTCTCCTGACTTCATTTTTACTCTACTCTATACTCTCAGTAATTTTGTTATTGAACTGACCGAGTCTCCTGGCTTCATTTTTAGTCTACTCTTTACTTTCAAAAATTTTCTTATTGAACTGACCGAGTCTCCTGACTTCATTTTTACTCTACCCTATACTCTCAGTAATTTTGTTATTGAACTGACCGAGTCTCCTGGCTTCATTTTTATTCCACTCTATACTCTCAATAATTTTGTTATTGAAGTGACCGAGTCTCCTGACTTCATTTTTACTCTACTCTATACTCTCAGTAATTTTGTTATTGAACTGACCGAGTCTCCTGGCTTCATTTTTACTCCACTCTATACTCTCAATAATTTTGTTATTGAAGTGACCGAGTCTCCTGACTTCATTTTTACTCTACTCTTTACTCTCAGTAATTTTGTTATTGAACTGACCGAGTCTCCTGACTTCATTTTTACTCTACACTATATTCTCAGTAATTTTGCTATTAAGAGTATAAAGTCGAGTAGACAGAGTTTGCAAAGCAAATACCATTAACATCTTTGGTGATTGTATGCGAGGGTTTCTCTTTACATTTGGAAAGCCGTCTGCTTGTTTGCTATACTGATATAAAAAAGGAAAAATCCATAACTCAACGAGAAAACTAGTTAATTTGCAAGTTACGTTTTTTTAACTTTACATACTCCTTTTGGGAAGTTGGTTGAAAAAATCGAGAATTTTTTGGTTTGTTATAACATTTAGCGAGATATAAGTTTTCATTGCCTAATTTAAACCTCTTTTTTATTAAGAGTGACATGTCACACGTTATCCTCATGCTGGGGCCACACTTGCAGTCCGCCCCGAAGTTATGTGCGCGCTAAGGTACTTGCAGGCCGGAATATATGCGACAATAGCCGATAATAGCCGGTCACATCTGCATTTAGCGTGTCATTGCACGAAGCTTTGTGACAATAGACCCAAGTGTGATTGAGGCATTGGCGGACTGTTCGAAAGAACTTCGTTGGATTTTTTTTGTAAAATCGTGTTTTTTAATTAACGTAGGTACATGGATAACTTTTTACTCGACCAACTATTAAGAAGCAATATATGGGGGTCACGTGAATCAAGTCGCGGGCAACAGCCAGTACGTCTGGGGTCCCTTTGAAGAATATCTGCCCATCTGCCATTTTGCCAGGCAGATCGTAAATGGCGAACGATTAGTTTTACGTGTCACTATCACCGTGGCTACTAGGTGGTAGAGTTCCGCAACGTCTCACCCGGGTTTTGATACCACAGCAGGGCCGTCTTAGACTATGCTGGGACCCTTGAGCACACAAGAATTCGGGGCTCTTTTGGAATGTAAAGAAAGCAAATTATACAATTTTTTTCACTATGATCTGCTTTATTAATCCTATATATTATTATCATAAAGCAATGTGTCATTAATTATATTAGTATGTATGCTGTTGTTTTTTTTATTGTGATTACGATAATAGTTTCTTTCGAGATTTCTGTTGAACAATTCTTCTATTAAATCCTCAAACTCAATTTTCTGAAGAATATCATGTTCTATACTCATAATTAACGAATTACTTAGCCGTTCTTGTAACATTGTTGTTCGCAATTCATTTTTTTTCTCTTCAGCTGCGAAAATGCCCGACCATTTTATTTTGATATTAAATGTGAGAGAAAATGTCGATCCTTCGGGGCCCTCTGAAGATAGGGGCCCTGGGCACTGGCCCCGAGTGCCCTTATGGTAAAGACGGTATTGTACCACTGTATTCTCCTCTTGCCGGAAGCCATTGTTACTGTCATGTCCCAGTTTGGACCGTAAAGTAGCTGGTAAGCTTACGAAAGTGTAATTTACCATCTCGCTACGCTCGCGCCATTAACATCTTAGGTGTCTGTAGGCAATGGTTGTATCTTACCATCAGGAAAGCCATCTACAGTTTTTCTATCTTTGATGTTTATAATGTATATAATTTTTCTTACAATAACGCCACTAAAACGCAAAAAATAATCAAATTAATTTAAAGATAGTTTAATAAATTATACCCTTTTTCTGTTTTTATTGACTTAGCTAGATCATCACTTGAAAAGTTCAAAAATACACATTAAAAAAAATTTGCTGCATATTCAGCGGAACTATTCAACCAGGTTGTTTAAAGTAGCTTTGTTTTTTTTTTACAGAATATAAATATGAGGACCAATAAGTAGGTTCTTTACATATTAAATTATGCATATTAATAGTTTTTGGTCTCTTTGTAGAAGCAAGGAGGAATTATAATATTATGTAACGTGAGTTACGTGAGTCGTGATCATATGTCCCGCAAGGTTGTCTGTCTTTGGGTGTGTGTGTGAAACCACTCCTGGCCTCACTTTTTGGGAGCCGCCTTGTGAAAAGAAGTCTTCATTATATATATAATATTTTTCTTATTAAACTATTGATATATAATTTTTTATATCATAAGATAGCAAACAAGCAGATGGGTTTCTGATGGAGTCAACCATCGCCTATAGACACCTCAGATGTTAATGGTGCGTTGCTATCTTGCTGCGAGGTCTAATGCCACATGCATAAGTTTACTGACTACCTTACTCTCCAAACCGGAATACGTCAGTGATAAGCACTGACGCTAATGCGGCAGGAATAGGTAAGGACGTGGTACCAGACCCGGGCGAGACAATGCAGAACTCTACCACCTAGCAGCCACGATAGTAGTGACTCGATAACCAGTCGGTCGCCTTTTACGGCCTGCCTGGCAGAACGGCAGTTGGCCTATTCTTCAAAGGAGGCCGGGATCAACAAGGCGAAATGTATGTATGTATGTACACTCTACCAATATCTGCACAATGCACTTCTAATATAATAGATGTGCATTGTGCAGATATTGATTTTTGAAAGAATTTCGTCGTTTATCTAGTATTCGGCCTGTTCGGCTAGCAATTGTCGTTATAATTTGATAAATACAGCCATAGTGGTCTTCGCCTATTTCCCTAGTCGACATAGCTTAAAATTAATTAAAAACGAATTTTGTTTTCTCTTACAATAAAAAAAATATTTTCACGCCCGTAGCCCCGAAGGGGTAGGCAGAGTTATAACCATTGCACCCACGATTAGCCGAAGATACTCAGTCCCACAATATGATAGGTGGCAAGCCTATCGCCAACCAACCAACAGAACACTGAAAAATCACATTTTGAATTGTCCGACCCGAGAATCGAACCTAAGTGCCCCTCAATTTAAAAAAATCCCAGGTCAAATTTAAAAAGAAATAAAAATCCGGATATTTAATAAATTAATGAAAAACTCCAAAATCCAAAAAAATACCGTCTTTAGATTTTTTGAAAACAAAGAGATATATTATAATTTTTAAACAAAATAAATGGTAAAATAGTTACGAACTCTTGAATTTTCTGAGGTAAAAATAAAAAAAATTCTGAGGTAAAAATAAAAAAAAATAATGGAAACCATGTTGTTATAACAAAAAAAAAAACAGAAAAATTACAAAATTTGATGAATATCTGTTGGGCGGCTTGGTGAAAGCTTTCGAAAATTTTGTTTTCGATTATAAAAAATCGAAAATGAAAAAAAATATTCCATTTATTACCATATGCAGGTAATTTGACGGAAAATAATTTTCTGTTTGGTACATGTCATAAAAACGCTTCAACGCAGAGATATCCCTAACATTTTTTTTTTCTGGCGGCTGGCTGCCACTTTCAGGAGCATAGAAATATATACGAATAATATGAGTAAATTAGCTCTGTGGTCTAGTTGTCTGATGTCGGTGTTTTCGGGTTTGATTCATGGGTCGGGAAATTTAAAAATGTGTTTTTTTAGTTTTCTGATAAATACAGCTTTGCCCGGGATTGAATACCTAAGTATCCAGTTGGCGATAGGCTTGCGACTTATCACATTATGGGATTAAGCTGAAGCGGCTAATCGTGGGTGCACATCTTGTACCTCTGGTTACCTCTTCGGGAACACGGGCGTGAATATACTTTTAACTAGCTGATACATGTAGCTTAGCCTACACACTCCCCATAAAGGATTTTCTTGTTCATATGTATTTATTTAAATTATAAATTTTTATCTGTGATTTCAGATAACACGACGAAATCACCTAAGCTGATACCATATCCAAATTGGGCGGCTCATACCAGCATAAATGGAAGCAAACCTGAAATTGTATCGCCATTCCGGGTTAGAGCTGATCGCTGCAACCGTTTGTGGGTTTTAGACAGTGGCAAGAATGGCAGCATTGAAAATCAGACTATTAGATATACACCAGCATTAATCGTTTTTGATTTAAATGATGATACTGTGTTGAGAAGATATAACTTCCCTGCTGACCAAGTGAAAGAAGATTCAGGTTTCGCAAACATTGCTGTTGAAGACATAAACTGCAACGATACGTATGTATACGCTGCAGATGTTGGAAAAGCAGGAATTGTTGTTTATTCTTGGCATAAGAATGAATCATGGCGTATTAGTCATAATTTCTTCCATCCAGATCCATTAGCTTGTGACTTCAATGTTAAAGGACAAAATTTCACTTGGACTGATGCTATTTTCGGACTTAGCTTATCAGCTCCAAATGCAGACCATTACAGTACTCTTTATTTTCATCCCATGGCAAGTTTTAATGAATTCTCTGTATCTACAGAATATTTGAGAAATCAAACCGTAGCTGATAACAACTTTGCGGCCTTCAAACTTTTGGGTAGCAGAGGAAATAATGCACAATCCAGCGCTTCTTTCCTTGATCCAAAAACTGGAGTTCTTTTTTACTCATTAGTGAATCTTAACGCAGTTGCTTGTTGGAGGACTACCAATAAGAACTATACAATGAAAAATCAAGGAAGAATATACATGGATGATGAAAAAATGATTTATCCAACGGACATCAAAGTTGATTATGACGAAAATTTGTGGGTACTTTCAAATAGGCTCCCCCTCTGGATGTACGGTAAGTTGGATGCAAATGTAACCAATTTCAGAGTATTTACAGCTCCAGTTTTAAAGGCTATAAGCCACACGGCCTGTGATGTTACTCCAAGATCAGATATTTTGGATAAATTTGTGAATAAAGTCAAAAATACTACAAATAAAATTGTAGCCAAAATTAGCCCCAAATCTGGAGCTTTCGCAATAACTCCATTTACAATTTTAACAGTTGTATTGAGCGCTATTTTAATGTTATAAGTTTGTAGCATTTCGACGTAATTTTTAAAAATTTCTAGTGATATTTGTTAGCTTTTGCCATTTTAGATTATCATCTTTTGAATATTTAAAGTTGTATTATTACTGTTAAGCATGTTTTATTTTATTGTAAAATCTATTCACTATTATAGTAAATTTTTTCAGGTTAACTTTACAGCATAAATACATTGACTTATAATTCAAAAGCGGAAAAACTTTCACGACGTTTAATTCGCCTACAATATTTAAAGTTCTGTCGATTTTTTCAGAATCCCTCATAAGTCTTGATGTGATGATTAAAAAAAATCACTTGAGAAGACGTATACTATTTTAAAATTAAAAAGACTTTTCCAAATCGTTTTAAATTACGTAATCGTTACTAACTAAAATAATAAATAACTTAAATAAGTATTGAAGATTTCGATGAACGAAAAATCGCCTTCTATATTAATGTCTAGAAATTTAGAAAATTAGTCCACCTGTTTGTTTTATCTTTTAGGGGTTTTACCGCAAGTGAATTACAATTCCATTTCTAAAAAAATGCAAATTTATGTGATTTATTCGACTTCACGTTTTTTTCCTTTTAATATTTAAATGTCTTTCTTGAATGTAAGATTGAGCTATAAGATATATAATACCCTATAGATTTTGTATATAATATATTTTATAGCTCAATAAATACCCACCTTATTCTTCATTACACAGTAAATTAATACTGTGTAAATGTGTAAAATTAAAGTAATCAAAATATGAGGACCTAGCATGTTACTGGTCTATTTTTGTCTTGAGGATTTTCAAGACTCTAAAGGTTGAAATTTCTTGATTCATTTTACATTTTCTAAAATGTTAATTCTTTTACTACTCTATAATGATTTACGATAAAGGTTTTGTAATTTACAAAATGTTAGGTAACTTTAACATTTTGTAAATTTTTATTTTGCCTATTTAATTATTAAGTTTGATTTCCAATATATTAAGCATTCGCTTTTTATTTGAGTCATATTTTTAGGTAGTTAATAAATTAATTTTTATTAGTTTTAAAAATATTATTAAGCGCGTTAACTTGAAAATTAAAATACAGATTTCTTGTCCGTAATTACAACCCTGGGTTCTTGGTCTTGTCCGTAATTACGTTATTAGTTCATTATACTTACATTCTGTTACCTTATACGTGTAATATTTATAATATATCATAATATTTATAATAAAACAAAAGAAAAAAAATCATTTCATAGAAATTATGCCCTAATAGTTAGTTTATTGCTGTGTAAGATTCCTATTAATTTAGTTCATTACATGGTAACATTTGATAAAATGTTGCCCGTACAGGAAATATTGGGTAAATATAATTTTATATAATATATATTAAATATTACGCCTGTATTCAATGATCACACTTTTTTATGTTTAATAATAAAGATAAAATATTAAGCTAAGTCAAAAAACTCACTGGTTAAAAATATAATTATATTCCTTAAAATAAGTCAGTATAAATTTATTAAAAATATTTAAAAAACTAATATTACATTAGTTTTTTAAATATTTTTAACTATTTTTTTAAAGAGAAGCCAAACTACGAACACGGCTAAAGAGTTAAAAATTTGAAACACCATTCAATATTCAAAATAATACGTAGGTACTATAACAATTTCTAACAATAAAGATTATTAAATTAATAATTTTAATAAGGATTATTCATGGGTAATAGGTATATATTTTAAATGGTAATTTGTTAAATAATTTGATTTGAGTGTTCATAGCAACCTTAAAATTAACGGTTTCGTTTACTAACTGGGGCTGAAAAACTCATCTATAATATCAAGATGACATCTCTAAGGTTATTCATAAATTGTGCCTTATAATTTTATTCACTATATTTAACGTTATTTATGAATATAAAAAAAATGTTGGAATATGATAAAAACTTGTTTTATTGATGTATTTTAATGTTAAACAAAGTTTTTCACGTTTTTGTTGGTCGACAAAGACTCTTGTAGTAACCGTTTGTAGATTATATAGTGGTCATGTTTTAATCAGGAATAATGTGTATTGAAATTTTATAACACGACGCTTTTACCACTTTTACTATATTACACGTTATCGTAAATTATACACAAGTTAAACATAATGGCGACTGTACACATTCGAGTCACGACGAGATAGGCCAAGTACGTATGTACAGTGTACATGGATGGAGTCCTCGTTGCGTCTCGCGACCCGTCAGCGGTCCAAAGTGTGCTCTCGTTTTAAGCCTCTACGCGTCGCGACGAGGTGAATATGTACAGCCGCCATAAAACCGTACATTTAGAGAAGCTTTTGTATGAAGGTATGAAAGGTTTTTATATATTACTACTTTATATATAAACCTTTCATACCTTCCACTAAAAGTTTTTCTTATAAGAAACATTCCATGACTAACATTCAATTTTTATTAAATTATGATTCTCTCAACAATTTTTGTATAACATTTTAATTTTTCGTTAACTTAAGATCATTTAATTATTTTATTTAGTATTAGTGTAGAAAATATTGCCAAATATTTTTTAGTAATTATAAAATAAGTTGCGTTTTGTTATTGTTATTACAGATACTATTTTTTCATTACAACTCCATTTTAAGTATTTTTGTAATTTAATTATCTTAAAAGTAGTTTCTGAAGATTTGATAAAAGGCATTGTGTGTTCAAAATGCAAGTCCAAGACGGCCATTCAACATCAACTTTAATCTTTAATTACTCCATTTCAAGTAACATTACGGCTTTGAGATAAAGAACATACCTTTTAACTAAATAAGAGAACATTATAATTTACCAAAATTAAAATTAAGACTAAGATATAAAGGTATAGGTAGGTAGGAAGGTACATATATAACTTAAGAATAAATAAAAAGCCATTTCTTAAAATAAAGCACACATTAAAATGTGAAATATAATTTCTAAACAAGTATCTGTATAAATTTTATTTTATTCTAATGTCAGCATTTTATTACAATTATTAATCAAATCAATTATTTTTATAATTTTTTAGACTTATTAATGGGCGATGCAGACTTTACAATACAAAGAAATACATAAGATTATGTATGAACGAATTGTCAAATAAAAAAGCTTTGTGAAGTGATAACAATGATGTGAAATAATAGTGAAAACTATTCAGTTTACTTAATGACAAGTAAGCTGAATAGTTTTCACTTTTGGTCGAGTCACCTACAGAAAAAATAATTCGATACCTTCCAACGTTATTTGTCGTATCCCCAAAAGTGCTAATGTTTAAACTGAAGATTTAAGCTGTTCTAAAAACTAACATTATTATTCTATAATTTTGAAGTTTGGAGTATGAATGTAATTATATAGTATTCTTAAAACATCTTTAAAAATTATTTAAAAAATTATGAATAGTGCAAGTAACGCTAGTTTTCTTTAAAAACGTTAAACAGCATTTTTTGGCATACAACAACTGGGTGGGTATCGAAATCAATTTTATCGTTTAGTCACTTTATGTCATTTCATATTTTCTTTTCTCTGTACTTGACAAAGAAACTAGTCTACACAGTCTACTTGAAACGTCATCACTTAAGTTTCAAAGTCCATATTATGTAAGAAATTGTTAAAAAAGCTATAGGTACCTTAAAATAAAAATATAACAAAATAAACCTGCGTAGCTAATGTCAAATAATTTAATGTACATCTGCAATGATCGCTGATGAATTTTCGTCATTGTATTTTATTTTTGTCTAGTACTGTTATAGTCTGTAACCCAAATTTCTTTTACTCAAAAAAAGTTAAAAATTGTTTTGTTTTTTGTAAGTTATCTATCCATGTACTTATTTTGTCTTAAAAGTGATATATAAGGTGATTATTGTAAATATAACCTAGTGATTGCGTTAATGATTATTGAATAAATATGAAAATCGTATGTGGATTTTAATTTTACGTATATTGTGATCATAAAGAAATATTAATAATTAATAATTAATAATGACACCTTAAAAACAAAGAAAGTAGCGTAAACATAAAAAAACGATCAAACCTTACAGTAGTCACATGATTAGAAATATCTGAGATGTTATCCTATTATAGAATTGAAATATCTGAAATCAATTTTTTCGTCATATTTAAGCATGAAAATATACAGTGGTGGATTTATCCATTAGCCCGTGAGAACCTTGCCTAGGGTGGCATAACTCTAGGGGCGTCAAAATTTTCTAGATGGCAAAATTTGAAAGGCGAAAGAATCAAGGGCAATGAAGGAATTCAAAAATTTTGTATGAAAAAGTGTTAGAATAAACTGATTTTAGAAAACTTTTCACCTAATGGAAATCTACATTATTCCGGGGTAGCATATGCTACCTTTTTACCGGATTAAATGCAAAGAAGTGATATTTTTGTTTCTAGTATTTAATAAGTTATTATTTGAAAATTTAAATATTTATAAATTAAATGTATAATTTCAATAATCTCCCTCACAAAGAAAAAGGCGGCATATCAGTCGGGGCTTAAGGCGGCATCAAGCGTAAATCCGCCACTGAAAATATATGTAATTCAATAATTCTGTGTGTAATTCTATAATTAAGGCGCGCGCGCTTGCTCGCGTTAAGTTTACCGCCACCGCGCGCGCTCGTTGGTTAACAGCTTGACTGCCGAGAATTGGGGGTGGGGTGATCGCGGGGAGCCATTTTTTTTAATATAAACCTTGTATTTCAATATTGCAAAAAATAATGTATTATGCTACTTGGGACCGATATATATATTACATTGGCTGTAAAATAAAATAAAAAAACCTCACGCGTCGGCGCGTGACAGGCACCGCACTTGAAAATTTCATGCTAGATGCCGGTCACGCGTATACGCGTGATCATATTTTTTAAGTTTTAATTATTTATTTTAACGTAAAATTATTAAAATTATATCTTTAATAATTAGGAACTTTCGTATCTTTGGAAATAATCACTATACGTAGTTCTTAGATAGTAATTTTAAATAAAATCGTAAATCACTACTGTTGCGTGTGGTAATCATTGAAGCACTCGACGCAAAGTCCTGGTTTGTCAGGGCAAGATAGACAATGCCAATAGGAATCTTTACGTCTCTGCTTGGTCTTATAGCAGTGACGGCAATGCTTGCGCTTGGCGGAACCTTTAGCGCCCTTTTCGGTGATGCGGGATGGTTTATGTTGTTGTTCTGCTGAGCGAGATGTAGACGGCCTTGGAGCGACTACAGTTTTTTGAGGGAGCAATGCATTTATCACGCTAAGACGGTAGTCGTACAACCGCATCTTTGGTTGGCCTGAGTATTTATTATAAATTTTATAAGAATTTATAAAAAGCAATTGGAAGGTGTGAATAGCCACTTTGAGATACCATCTGATCGTCTTTCTTTCACATGGGTAGAAGGCAAGGAGTTGATCTTGTTGGTCCACACCAGACATAAAATCATTATAGCGCGCAATAGCTTCAGGTTTATCACGTACTTGGCCTCGTTTATTGGTAACTTGTACCATTTTTTCGGGATATTGTGTTGTAATATAGACTACGTCACGCTTATCTTTCCACTTTCCCACGTGGACCCCTTCACGAAAACGCGACACATTTTCACCCTTTTTTAGGCGAGTTTGAATGACTTCTGTAGGGTTCTCTTTTAGATTCTTCCGTAAGGTCCCCGTGCAGTAAGTTTTTTCTTCTAACAATTTCTTTGCTAAACTAAAACTATTGTAAATATTGTCCATAAAGACAGCGTGGCCGGCGTTTAGTTTTTCTCTAAGAAGTTGCAAAACTACTTTTTCTGCATGTCCTTTACCCGTTACATCCGTATCTTTGCTACCAGTGTAAACCCGGAACTTCAGTACGAGACCGTCAGGTTCAGTCAACATATAAAGCTTTATACCATATTTATGTCTTTTGTTTTTTATAAACTGCCGAAAGTATAGTCTACCTCGCCACAATATCATACTTTCGTCCAGAGAAAGTTCCTTAGAAGGATAATAACAGGTGCACATTTTCTCATTGAAATAATCGATAACTTTTCTAATTTTCTCCAAAGGATCTTTGGTTTGAATTTCAGACGAGAAATGTAAGCACCGCATGATAATAAGGAAGCGATTCCTTGACATTTGTTCATCGAAAATAGGTATAGAAAAAAGTCTATCTTTCTTCCAGTAATCTTGCATTCGACTTAGGGGAATAGTACCCATATGAAACAACAAGCCTAGAAACACTTTCAACTCATCAGGTGTCAAGTCTTTCCACTCCTTTATTCTAGACTTGTCTCGAACATTTTCAGAGAGAAGCAATCTTTCAGCTTGTTTATTTGTCTCGGTGCAAATCATATTTAAAAAAGAATTATCAAAAAAATAATTAAAATAATCAATAGGTTCATTACCACCAGTGTGCCCGAAGAAAGCGTTCAACTTTGTAAATGTCAAGTCTAAAATTACTCCTGTGGTTGCCCATATCGTTGTGGAACCAGATGGTGATGGTTGATCCATGGAATCCCCGACTTCCTGAGCTTGTTCTGGCAAAGGCCGCAACGATATATCGAGAACAGGTATCCCTGGATGATCCATCAGTTGTTCGTTTTCATTCTCCTCGCCTGAAGACAATTCATCAGAATCTGGCTGAAAATCGTCGTCACTACTCATCAGATCTCTAAATAATAATTCTTCATCAGAACTGTCGTCGTAATCAACATTTTTTCTTCGACGCTTAGCCCTTGATGAACCTTCACCACTGTCCATTTTAAAACCGTAACGTCACGGTAATATTCGTACAAAAACGAAACCAAGAGGCTATTACGAATTTTTAAAGTTTTGCGCGTGGTGCCTACACGAAAACAACGTTCAGCGTCCGATGCCGGCCGCTCACTGGCTCGATATAAACATATAGTCGCCGTCCCGCGTCGACGCGGGACCGGCACCCCGCTCGGAACGCCGCGTCCCGTGCCCCCGCGTGATCCGCACTCAAACTGTTAAATCAAATAGCGCGCGTTTCCCCGGTGTTCTGTACCACATTTCTGGCCCTTTTCCGAAATTCGTCCCACAAAAAATATCCAGCAACCGAGAGAGATGTCTTACATCAATAAAAAATAATCACACCACTAGTGATTATTTTTTATTGATGTGTGACACACCCTTAAGATATTTCCGAGGGCTTTCGCCTGTAATGTAACATTTCAGGTTCAATTTTCAGCATAACTATAAAATACTGCCCCCAGACTAACGGACATTGTCCTGTATTGTATTTTTTTTATTATCATAAGATAGCAAACAGGGAGATGGGTCTGCTGATGGAAATAGTCAACCATCGCCTATAGACACCAAAGGTGTTAACGGTGCGTTGCTATCTTGTGGCGAGGTCTAATGCCACATGCATAAGTTTACCGGCTACTTTACTCCCTAAACCGGAACACGACAGCGACAAGCACTGACGCTATTGCGGCAGGAATAGGTAAGGCGGTAGTACCAGACCCGGGCGAGACAATTCAGAACTCTACCACCTAGTATATATCATAGTATGTATAATTTCAGATTCGAAGAAAATTTAGTTTAGTTGGTTCGGGCGACACGATCAAAGAGAGGCAGTGAGCAATGATGTTATAAGTAGGTAATGCTCGAATTTGTGATTTTAGATCAAAGGCGAATGCTTCAAGCAGGGCTTCCAACCGGTTTAAAATGTCGGTTAAATTTTGTATTTAGCGGACTATAACAAAGTTTTCACTCGGAGCCTATCTGAGATAAGAGCGCTTTTTAAGCCTGTACATGGGCGTATCCAGGTTTATTTCAGTAATTTTTAATGTAATTTGTGCAAAATGAGTTTATTAATATCTGTAAAGTTTATTTTAAAGCATCCAATGCATGCAATATTTTTGAACGGATGATCATACGACAGCCCACATTGTCGGATTGGCGACAAAAATGTCGTTTGCACTTTAAACGTAGAGGATATTACCCGGATATTACTCTAATATTTTGTTAATTAATCAAGATTCATATAATTACTTTATTGGTGTGATTTTTTTATATTATAAGATAGCGAACAAGCAGATGGACCTTCTGATGGAAAGACGCAAACGTCGGATATAGATACCAAAGATGTTACTTGTGCCTTGGTCTTAATTCCATATGTATTAGTTTACCAGCTACCTACTTAACCCTCCAAGCCCGAACATACACACACATATCTTCACGCCAGATCCCTTACGCCAGATCTCTTAGGCAGAGAGAACCGAGTGCCATACATCACGATCCTTGCAGGCTTGTCTCGCTTCTTCCACATTCATCACTCTCTTCATACACACACGCCGGTTGCGAAGACTCTTGACACCACCTTCGGACAGTACTCGATCACGATGGTACGCACCTTACCCTCCGTCCTGAAATACGACAGTGACAAGCACTGACGTTGTTCCGCCATAAAAAAGATCAATGCGAATACCTACAGATAAAAGCTACAACAATATATATAAGAACAATATTCTCTAAGCTTTTTTGGAGACAAATAGTCATTCAAAACACACATGGCCGTGGTGAAGCTACAAGAGCTCTTGTTGACTGTGGAACTCTAAAATCTCCACTATTTAAAGAATTGTTATAGAAAACACGAAACATTTGTAAGGTGTACGGGAAGCTAAGTATTATAACAATGTTGTTAAGGAAATTCTGCAAAAGGGCTTTGTACAAGAATAATTATTTTCTAGTGCTGTAGTAGGACTTTTCCTTCCATAAGGACTTGCAGACGTTGACCTGTTTATAACCTATATTGGGCACAGCGCCACCTATTGTGCTATAGCTAAAATTATACGGATGTTCTAAAAGGAATATGGATTTTAGTTATTTCCATAGCTTAGATAATAATAAAGGCATATAAAATTAGAAGAATTACGAGACACACACGTATGTGAATTTTAAAAGTAATAATATTGTTTGTATTTCAAAATGAATTTAGTTTGCTACACTACAAAGTGCATCATGACGTGTATAATTTATACACGTCAATGACAAAGTGTCATTCATACGCCATCTATTAAAGAAATGAAATACTACATAGTTACATTATGGCGTACTAGGTGGCGCTTTTGAGATTCAAGATTTTTATTGCCACATCATTGATATAAAAAACCCTAGATGCACAGTCACGAACAAAACTGACACTCAAAAGTGTCCCTAATTTCATTTAAGTTGTTATAGATATGGCAAAAACATATGCCTTTGCATATCCAACCTTAAGTGCACGGCTTATAGTTGTTTTTACAAAGCAATGTACCAAAAAAAATAAAATTGACAGTGTCGCGACCGACGCGATTCTATTTGAAATGAGCGCACAATTTAAAATTGTGCACTCATTTTTGGAGGACTTTTTTGACACACTGATTGTGTATCTTGGGTTTTTTATATCAATGTGCCACATACAATTACATAGTTGTTCTTATTTTAATTCAAGTATCAAATTTTGACCTTTTTTGGCATGCAATAAATAATCTAATAAGATTATACAATCAATTAAAATAACTCTACTAAAAAAGAAAGTATATAATTATTACATACACTTAATACTTAGCTACATTCTCAAAGTTAAATAATTTTGTTATTAACATTTCATTTTATCATTACCTAGGTATATTAACATTTAATTAAAGTAATAAATTCTAGATATTTTAATTAGAAAGTAATCTAATTTACAAAATCTTCCTAAAAATATCTAGTATTCCCTGAACTAAGTTTATATTCAATTGATCATTAATTAATCAATTACAGATCTACTAATTGTTTTTTTTAGGAAAAATTCAAAAATCATTTTTTTAAATCAGTTATTTAATTTTAAATTATTTTTTCTTTAATAAATTAATTGGTACATTATTTAATTAAGGAATATTAATAGCAATAACATTTTATAGACATTTACCGCTGCCTCGCTTTTGTGTCGAACATACGTACATATCTCCACCCCAGATTGCTTACGATGTAGATCCGAGTGCTATACATTACGTTTCCTATATAAATATTTGTCTTGCTTCTTTTGCGTTCGTGACACCCTTCATATGAATACGCTTGTTACGGAGACGCTTAGCGCAACCTTCGGATAGCACCTGATCAGTCTAATTGTGAAAGTAGTTACAAGAAAATAATACTTACTCTTGGTCTTTTCCAGTATCTTTATCCTGCCACATTTGTATTGTAGCAAGATGGGGTGAAAGACAAGGGAACAAGGAGAGCCCGAGGATAAGAGAGAGAGGAGGGAGAGAAATGGGGAAGAGGTGGGAATGAGGGTGGGAGAAGGGAAGAAGGAGAAGGGGGAAAAGTGACGGAAGAGAGGAAAAGATAGCGTAAATAGAGTAAAGAGGGGGAAATGGAGGAAAAGGGGACAGGGGAAAGGGGAGATGAAAAGCGAGAAAGTGGGGATGAAGGGGAAGATGGAGAAAGGGGGAAAGAGTGGGAAGGTGTATTAGGGGAACGTGGGGTTGGAGGGGGATAGAGGAGAAGAAAGCCCGCACGATTGCTCAGAGATCTTTATTACTGACTAGAAAGCTGTAATTTGGCACGCAGATACATATTAGCCACATCAACATAGTGGTAACATATAATCTTGAAAAATACTTTTTTTTCGGGGTACCCCTACATGTAAAGTGGGGATGTTTATTTCTTTTCTTACGTACCCCATTGTGTGGGGTATCGTTGGATAGGATGTTAAAAATATTCTAGGTATGTGAAAACAAGTTTTCGATTAACGGACTCGTTCATAAAATATTAAGCTTAAGTGCTGATTTTTGTTAGTCAAGTGTCACCCCGCCCCCCCCCCTTCATAAAATCATGGTAGAAGTAAATATAATGAAGTTAAAAGGAAAACTATCACGGCTTAGAAGACTTTACAAGTTTTTGAGTAAGACCAAGTTATAAAATGTATTTAGTGAAGTTTTATAGGTGGTGAACCTGTGGTGCGGATATATATTTGTTATTGACGTTAAATAGCTTAAATGTTCATAGTGTCAAACTATAAAATCCTAAGTCCGCATTATTATGATAGGCAACTTCGGAACCCTGCATTGCGCGCGAACCGACACACACTTAACCAATTTTTTAAAGTTGGTTGGACAGGTTAGTCCCTAGACCATGAGGCACAATTTTGAATGGGGAAAAAATTTGTTTCCTTTATATATTGTAGGTATAACAATATTGACTACGCTAAGAACGATTACACTTGACCAACAAGGCAATATATCACGATACACTTGCTATAAATCTAATGTTTAATCTAATCGGGAGTCACTTGACCAGTTTATGGATAGATTACAATTAATTAAACATCATAAATAAAGATATAACCCCATAATACGGTTTTAATGTAGAAAAAGATCCTCATTGTGACAGAGGTGTTTTTGCCAAGTTTGATAATGGTTTAAAAATGACTATAAAAGTACCAGATAGCGTAAGTACTTTGAAAATAATACATTTTAATTAACACTAGCTGTTGCCTGCGACTTCGTCCGCGCGGACTTCGTTTACTCCGCACTGCTCCTCCCCCGTAGGTGATAGCGTGATAATATGTAGCCTATATGTTGACCCGACCTGTTAGTAATATTCATGCAAAATTTGAAGTAAATCCATGCAGTACTTTTTGAGTTTACCTCGGACATACATACAGACAAACAGACAAACAGACATACAGACAAACAGACAAAAATTCTAAAAACTATATTTTTGGCTTTGATATCGATTATAGATCACGCCCCAAATATTTTTTAAAAAGAATATTCAATGTACAGTTTTGACTTTCCTACGATTTTATTATATGTATAGATAAATGAAATCATAAAGATCTATTATTATGCGCGTATCATGAAAAAAGTGCTTTTTGTTTATGTTATGACATAGATAACATAAACAAAAAGCACTTTTAGTTTATGTTATCTATTTGCTATCTATAGATATAGATAGAAAATAAAAAAATGGCTCTCCTGATGCATAGTCACCATCTCCTAAAGACATCAAAATTGTTAATGGGGCGTTGCTATCCGTGTGGCGGGATAACAATGTCACATACATAAGTCTACCGGCTACCATGCCCTCCGAACCGGAACATGACAATGACAAGCACTGACGCTATTGCGGCAGGAGTAGGTAAGGCGGTGATAACATATACCCGAGCAAGATGTTACAGAATTCTACCATGTAGTAGTTACGATTGTAATTCAGGTATAGCCAATCGATTGCCGTTTACGACCTGCCTGGCAGGACAGCAGTTGGTTTATTCTTCAAATGAGCCCGGGCCAATACGGGGAGAAGTGCTGGATAAAATATCCTATTATTAATTTTCTTTTGTATAACAAAATAACAAACAAGCAGATAGCTCTCATTATAGAAAAGTACAACCATCGCAGGCACCAACGATGTTAATGGTGCGTCGCTATGAGTGTGGTGCGATGAGAATACCATATGCATAGGTTTACCGCGGGGTTATCACGTGTCTTGCAATGCGCAATTATCGTAATTCAAATAAAATCGTTTAATTATTGCAAGACACATAATAGCCTTGTATATTAGTGACTACCGCTTGATAATTATTGGTGATGACATCACAATCAAGGATTTAAAACGTTATGATTTCGATATATTTGCGTCGTTGTGATTGGTTACGGTATATCATAATATGACGTTGTCTTCTAGCGCTAGTTGGCGAACCAATCATAAAACAGCATGAAACGCAGGGAACCAATCACGAAACAGCAAAAATATCGAAATTATAACGTTATAAATCCTTGATCACAATAAGTGTATCCTATGACAAGCAAGCAATTGGTGACGTTTTTAACGATTTTTTCGGTAAGTTTAAGAGTTGTCAATGAATGCTGGCGGATTGCAAATGTTAGGTGATACGCCTGCTGGTTGCCTTTCATACCAAAATACGAGTACCGAGCATTGATACTATTGCAGTTAGCAGGAATAAAGGCGGTGGTCCAGTAATTCAGGTGAGACGCTGCAGAACTCTACCAAGAGTTGATTAAGTAATTAGTTAGGCATTTTATAATAGGTAAATGTACGTCAATCATGTCTCTACCATCGTGAACTACTATAACAATTATGGCCGGCTTGTCTATAATTAAATTTTCCGAGAATTACCTTATAAGAGAATGATAAGCATTTAAAACTTTGGCGGCAAAGCGTCAATGTTTGTCATTTTCATGTTTCGGTTTGGAATGTATGATATTCGGTAAACTTATGCAAAATATTAACATATTTGCATCTAATGGCGGTAGTTATCTCCGTTCATCAGGAGAGTCGTTATTTAATTTATTTTTGAAGTAAGACTTCTTTAGGCGCGACTTGAGAGTAGCCTAGATTTCTTTCGGACGGAAATAACTCTACATATATAGACTGTTGACGCAGTTTCCGCTATTTAAAAATAGAATGTTGTGGGTACATATGTAATATATTATATAATAAGTTTTATAACAAGCTTTTTTATATCATAAGATAGCAAACATGCAGATGGGTCTCCTGATGGAAAGAGTCAACCATCGCCTATAGACACCAAAGATGTTAATGGTGCGTTGCTATCTTGTGGCGAGGTCTAATACCACATGTATAAGTTTACCGGCTACCTTACCCTCCAAACCGGAACACGACAGTGACAAGCACTGACGCTATTGCGGCAGGAATAGGTAAGGCGGTGGTACCAGACCCGAGCGAGACAATGCAGAACTCTACCACCTAGTAGCCACGATGGTAGTGACTCGATAGCCAATCGGTCGCCTTTTACGACCTGCCTAGCAGAACGATAGTTGTCCTATTCTTCAAAGGAGGCCGGGACCAACACGGCGGACTTATATTGTCATGAGCTGAATTAACCTTCAATTTTATTTTTTTATATATCATCTATTTAATGGTTTCAAAACCAGTCAGATACAAATAGAACAACCAAAGAAATTTTACTGCAACTTTTTACTTATAAAATACGAAAAACCTTTTTTCTCAACCTTTTTGTTGTACTAGAAGTCGCCTGTGGTCGAAATTCGATCATAGACTAAACCAGGGCTGTCCAAGCCAGATATTTATTTATTTATTTAACTTTATTGTACACCTTAAATAAATTTGTACAAAAGGCGGACATAATGCCTATTGGCATTCTCCTCCAGTCAACCTTTGGGCAAACAGAAAGTATGTAAACGGTGCCTCAGAAAATATACGTCATATAAAAACATAGTTATTAATAAATTAAATATATACTACTTATACTATAAAATTATTATATATACATATTACACATATATACACATATATATACCACCCTGTGCTAATATGAATTACCGAAGAGACTGAAGGGCCGCAAAGGCAATTCACTTTTCAAATAAAACATTAAATATATAACACAAGAATACAAATACAGTTACAGAAAATTATTTAATAAAACATAATACCTTAAAAGGTGAGCTTATCTTGTAATGAGATTTCTTACATGTTACGCGCACGAAGACAATAAATTTTTAAGTATGTTGCGGGGGATTGAAAACACTTCGTGGGCCGCATAGTTATGTAGCGGCTTGTAGTTACAAGCCGCAGGCCGCATGAGGCCCGCCTGTACCTATACTCCATCGTTCACGCAATTGTCTTAAAAAGGGGTACAAATTTTTTCCTATACGTATTAATATTTTTTATATTACAAGATAGCAAATAAGTATAATATGGTTCTCCTGATGCAGTGAGAAACCATCGCCTATAGACAGCACAGATGTTTATGGTGCATTGCTGTGAAAAGGGATGGCAATGCCATATGCATATGTCTACCAAGTAGCAGCTACCTTACCCTTCAAACCGGAATATGACAATGACAAGCATTGACGCTATTGCGGCGGGAATAGGTAAGATGGTGGTACCAATAACCAAATACCCGGGCGGGTCGTTGCGGAACTCTACCACCTAGTAGTCACGATGGTAGTGACACGTATAGCCAATCGGTCGCCTTTGACAAAGGCCTGGCAGAACTGCAGTTGGTCTATTCTTCAAAGGAGCCCGGACCAACACGGGGGGAAATGTATATAGATTTACGAGTAATAATGATAAAATATATAGATTATTATATTTAGATTTACGGGTAATAATTATAAAATAATGAATGAAAATAATTTTAAACGTGAGAATAGCTGTAATACACAAATTTATATTTTAAATTATTTTTTCTTTTGAAAAATTTTACCTCTTATTTGTTGAAACTACTTTACAATACACTTGTAATTTTATCCCACTATAAGTATCCACTAAATTATTTAAATAATTCAGTGGATACTTATAGAGGAATAGAAGTTCAAGTACCTATCTACTAAATTATTTAAATAATTTAGTGGATACTTATAGTGAAATATAAGTACAAGTATCCACCAAATTATTTAAATAATTTAGTGGATACTTACAGTCGAATAAAAGTATAAGTGTATTGGAAAATAGCTTCAACAAATAATAGTGGAATTTTACCAAGTGCCGACGATTGAAAGTGTAAAAAAAAAGTTTACTTCTGTTTCCTTAATCTCACGTAAAGAATACACGCGAATTTTTGTATCAAATAGAATACTTATTTTTGTGCGGGTGTAACAGGTGAAAAAACAAGTAAGCATTAAGGAGAAGTGTATCAAATGCTTCAAGGGTACCAACTTGATAAGGACGATAGTGACCTTCGCGTGTTTTCTACTCTTGTTGCAACAGGTAAAGACCGAAGTTATATAGAGTTTTTATGTTTATTTCTTTCTATTTATTTGCTTTTAAGGTATTTAGATGGTGACATTAATTTGTAAAAATCCGAAGCATCTTTCCAAAAGTATCAATTTGGCTGTAGGCTACTACTAACTATGTTTAATGTTTATTACCTCAGAAAACGGCTATTTATAGACCGATTTGGAATTCTTTTTGGGATATGCTTCCCGTTCAGACTCAAATACGTTTGGTGAAGATGTGACCTAAGGTTTCAGAAATACAAGAGACTTGAAATCAATTGTTTTTATATATCATAAGATAGCAATCAAACACATAGCTCTCCTGATACAAGGAGGAAGCCATCGCTTATAAACACCAAAGATGTTAATGGTGCAATACTATTCATGTAGCGAGTCTTAATGCCACATGTATGAGTTTACCGGCTACTTTACCCTCCAAACAGAAAATCAAAACACGACAGTGAGCACTGACGTTATTGCGGAAGAAATACGTAAGGCGGTGGTACCAGACCCGGGCGAGACGATGCAGAATTATACCACCTAGTAACCACAATGGTAGTGATTCGTATAGCCAATCGGTCGCCTTTTACAAACTGCCTGAGAGAACGCCAGATGGTCTGTTCTACTAAGGGGGCTCGAATCAAACGGGTTTTTAACTGTGTAAATTATTAGAAGGGTAGTTGCATTTATTTCACTTATTTGTTTTTTAAATATCTGCAGATATCGGCATGTATTTTGAAGTTGATCTACATACCGATAACAACTTACACACATTTCGACTTCAACAAGACGATCATGTACCCAAGCGTCACATTTTGTAGAGAACCACCCTATAAGTTCGACAAATTACTGGTGAGTACAGCTTCTTCGTCTTGGTTCCATTCAGCGTAGAGCAGTTCGAATCGTTAATTTTTATCATCATTATTATTTCTTATCGGCTTGAAACATTACAAGGGTTACGAGAGTTAGCTTCTCTTTGAATCTTTTATGATTTCTATAATAGGAAGTGTTCCGAGAAATTCTCTAGGCAAGGTAAAGAACGATTCTCCCGGCAATTTTTACCTTACATTACTTCAATGGAATCAATTATATCGATGGGAGTGTTTCCGAACGAAACGACTTATGGACATTTAAGAAAAAAGTTTACTTATTTTTAAAGGGTCGCAACATAACTGAAAGACATCTGGTATTACGGCTGCCCATGGCAGTGGTAGTTTTTTCCGTCATAACTTTTGTGTAGGCAGGTATAAATAGGTAAATCCGATAGCAGTAACCTGTCTACCCGGTAAAAAACTATATTTTTGGCTTCGATATCGATTGTAGATCTCGCCCCAAGTATTCTTTTAAAAAAATATTCAATGTACAGTTTTGACTTTCCTATGATTTTATGATACGTATATAGAATAGATGTGTGCTACCTGCACCGTATTTATTAAACAATTTGGGAAATCCTTTCTTGTAACTAAGGGAAGTATACTTCCCACTTTGTGCCATATAAATTTAGTGAAGTTTTTACCCAGGTTTTCAGAGATATATAAGATTTGATGTCGGCTATTGCAGTTTTTACTGCGTTTCAATTATACAGGGGTTTTTCCAAGGAGATACGACTTAGGGACCTTCAAAAAAAGAGCCTACTCTTTCTTAAAAGGCCGGCAACGCAACTGCAAATCTTCTGATAGTGTAGTTGTCCATGGGCGGCGGTGATCACTTAACATGAGCCTTCTGTCCGTTTGCCCCCTTTTTCTATGAAAAAAAAAATATATATATATCGCTTGTGTAGTCTAATGGTCCAGCGTGAGTGTTGACCACATGCGGTTTCGTGTTTGATTCCCGAATCGGGTAATTTAAAAAATGTTTTTTTTTTAAATCAGATTTCTGATAAAAAAATCAAGGTTGTCGGAATTAGATAAGTACAAGGTTGCCACATATTGTGAGAATATGTATCTTTGGCTAATCGTGGGTGCACTTGTTGTACCCCTGCCTACCTCTTCGGGGATACTGGTGTGAAGATACTTAAATTATACAAGCAAGTCGACTGAGCTTCGCTCGGATACTATTTTTTCATGTGAAAACAGATTATCACGTAGATGACACTTACCTAGATCTATTTTAATAATAAAAAAACTATCTAAATACAAAACTTAGTCAAAATCATTAGAGCCGTTTCAGAGAAACTAATTACGTACAAATCTACAAGGATATAGGATTCTTTTCTCTTTTATTCTTTTACTAGCTGTTGCCAGCGACTTCGTCCGCGCGGACTTGGTTTACTCCGCACAGCACCTGGCCGCTAGGTGATAGCGTGATAATATGTAGCCTATATGTTGACGCGACCTGTTAGTAATATTCATGCAAAATTTGAAGTAAATCCATGCAGTACTTTTTGAGTTTACCCCGGACATACAAACAGACAAACAGACAAAAATTCTAAAAACTATATTTTTGGCTTCGACATCGATTGTAGATCACGCCCCAAGTATTCTTTTAAAAAAATAATCAATGTACAGTTTTGACTTTCCTACGATTTTATTATATGTATAGATTGTACCATAAAAACTATTATTATTTTCTTTAAAACTCACTTTCATTTGTTTTCCTTAGGAGTACGGGCTCGTGATACATCCGCGTTACACATCTGCTTGGATGAATTTTAACTTCTCTCGCATTACCCTCGACCAGTTATGGGATGAAGTTACTTATAACATTACAGACTTCTTTGTTCAATATGGGCTGGAGCATGAAAGGAACAGTGAGTCTCTTATTTTTTTCTTTTTATTTTCAGTTTTAGGGTCCCGTACCCGACGGGTAAAACGGAAACCTATCACTAAAACTCCGTTGTCCGTCCGTCTATTTGTCTGTCTATCTGTCTCTCTGGGCTGTATCACATCAACCGCGATAAATAGTCAGTTGAAATCTTCAAAGATGACTTATTTCTGTTGCCGCTATAATAACAAATACTAAAAAACAATAAAATAATTATTTAAGGAGCCTCATATACAGCAAAAGCGTTTTTTTTTCTCGTTTTTGGTCGATATTGATAAGGGCAACAAGCAGATGCTTGAAATATTTAGGTATATATTTACTTTAAAATAAATAATTAAATAATTAAAAAATAAATTAAAATAAAAGGGGGTACTCCCTTTTATTTTAATTTATTTTATATACAATAAACGTGTTTTTTTTTTTTGCAATTTTTATAAATAAAGGTACGGAACCTTTAATGGGTGAGGCCGAATCGCACTTGACCGGTTTTTATTTCAATATATGATAACGGTACTAATACACAGAAATACATATGTATAAATACTGTTACATTTATAATAAACATCCATTCCCAGAAATACAATACGCATGCTCCTCACACAAATGTTTTTTCCTGTCGGGAACCGAGCTCTATCGATTTGTAGTTATGATTAGTATTGTTCAAACTATTTTATGATAGCGCGTTATAGACTATAAACTATATTTTTCTAGCGTGTTACGTTATAGACTATATCATAACGTGTAACTGGATCACTGATCGCATGAGCCGGCCGAGATAGCGCGTGACTCATCACAACGTCTTACAGCGGGCGAGAGCTAGCACGCGGCGACTGATCATTACATAGTATAAAACAGTCGTTTTCTCTGTCTGTCCCTATGTCCTTATGTCCCTATGTATGCTTAAATCTTTAAAACTACGCAACGGATTTTGATGCGGTTTTTTTAATAGATAGATTGATTCTTGAGGAAGGTTTAAGTGTATAAACCTTTCCGATTCACACGGGAACATAAGCTGCGCGGGTGAAACCGCGGGCAGGTCGCTAGTAAACTATAAGTTATAACGTCTAGCGTCTACGGTCTAGCACGTTGCTCGTTAGATCGCGTAGTTCGTTACTTCGTAGGTTATAATCTTATATATAAAATTCTCGAGTCACAATGTTCGTTCCTGTACTCCTCCGAAACGGCTTGACCGATTTTGATGAAATTTCGTATGCATATTCAGTGGGTCTGAGAATCGGCCAACATCTATTTTTCATCCCCCTAAATGTTCAGTGTTGTCCACCCCTAAGTTTTTTTTTATTTTATGGACAAAAATTTTTATTTTTATTTTTTTATGATTCAACATTGAAAAATATATACAACCCTTAATTTTCAACCCTTTACGATCAACCCCTATTTTTTAATTCAATAATTTATGTGGCAAAACAACGTTTGCCGGGTCAGCTAGTATAACTATATGTACTATACAAATATACTATATAACTATATAAATAACTACGGCCTACGCTAACCGCTAGGTATATAGCGTGGCATTATGTTATAGCGCCGAATGCGAATCTAAATAGCGTACGCTATACGTTGGTATACATAGCACGCTATAATTTATAATTATTTTCAGATGTTATTTTGACACCAACGATGGGTTTCGTCACTGGCCGTTGCTATACAGCATCCCCAAAATGGTACAACACGACGGCGACATCACAGGCGCAAGGGTATTCCTTCACTCTGCAGCACACCATGGCTGATATCGAAGCAGCCTTTGGAACTGTCCCGCCGGGGTATCATATACATATACATTATACCAAAGAGCCTTACACCGGTCAGTATAATCTTTACTGGGTTATTCTTCCACAGGTTATAGATTTTCGTGAAATATCCGTTGAATCTATAAAATTAAAGGCGACTCCAGTGACGCAACAGTCCGCCCACGTCCACCACACTCTATTCCAAGCCAGCCATAGGCAATAATATTCAAATTACGTACTCAATGCACGCTGGAATTGGTAACCGAAGCATCTTCAGGAAATTTGAATAGCATTCACTCTATGAAGGTTGAAGCATTAATGAGTTTTTTTATATCATAAGATAGCAAACAAGCAGATGGGTCTCCTGATGGATAGAGTCAACCATCGCCTATAGACACCAAAGATGTTAATGGTGAGTTGCTATCTTGTGGCGAGGTCTAATACCACATGCATAAGTTTACCGGCTACCTTACCCTCCAAACCGGAACACGACAGTGACAAGCACTGACACTATTGCGGCAGGAATAGGCAAGGCGGTGGTCCAAGACCCAGGCGAGACAATGCAGAACTCTACCACCTAGTAGTCACGATGGCAGTGATTTGCATAGCCAATCGGTCGCCTTTTACGACCTGCCTGGCAGAAAGGCAGTTGGTCCATTTTTCAAAGGAGCCCAGATCCAACAATTTATTATTATTATTATTATTTTTATTACATAAAAAGATAACAAACAAGCAGATGGGTCTCCTGATGGAAAGAGTCAACCATCACCTATAGACACCAAAGGTGTTAATGGTGCGTTGCTATCTTGTGGCGAGGTCTAATGCCACATGCGTAAGTTTACCGACTACCTTACCCTCCAAAGCGGAACACGACAGTGACAAGCACTGAAGCTATTGCGGCAGGAATAGGCAAAGCGGTGGTACCAGACCCCGGGGAGACAATGCAGAACTCTACCACCTTCTTCTTCTTAATGCAATGAGATTCTTATTAATGCAATAAGATGAATATCTTACAGTATCTTTAAGATAAAATATAAACAATTTCAACGCGGCGACGGCAACAGCAACAAAAGAACATGGGCGAGACTTCATACATCGTTTTCCTTAGTAATATCTTAAAATTTAATATGTTCCGTAAGATTCTCCATCAACTCCTTAACTTATCCGCATGTAATATATATTTTATAACCTCGGAAAAAATAGCTAAGTAGAGTTGAAATTTAGGTTTGGTTAATAATAAACGTTTAGTTCTCTCGTTAGTAAGCAGCCTGTGGTTAGGTTAGGTATATTACATATGTACATAATTTTTTAATTAAAAAACAAGAGTAGGAGTTTAGAACGTTCGTGTATTTCATATTTTGTAATAAACTATTTTCCTTTTAAATAAATTAAATATTGAGACTATAACATATACTTTTGTCAGAGGACTTTCAGACAAAGATGTTAATAATAACTATAAAATAACAAACAAGGCTTTAGTTGAACAAGAAGGAAAAATTTTATTTTACACTCATCTATATTATATTATTATACATATAATAAAGTCGTAGGAAAGTCATAACTGTACATGGAATATTTTTTTAAAAGAATACTTGGGGCGTGATCTACAATCGACATCGAAGCCAAAAATATAGTTTTTAGAATTTTTGTCTGTCTGTCTGTCTGTCTGTCTGTCCGTCCGTCCGTTTGTCCGTTTGTCCGTTTGTCCGTTTGTCCGTTTGTCCGTTTGTCCGTTTGTCCGTTTGTCCGTTTGTCCGTTTGCCCGTTTGTCCGTTTGTCCGTTTGTCCGTTTGTCCGTTTGTCCGTTTGCCCGTTTGTCCGTTTGTCCGTTTGTCCGTTTGCCCGTTTGTCCGTTTGTCCGTTTGTCCGTTTGTCTGTTTGTCTGTTTGTCTGTATGTATGTCCGGGGTAAACTTAAAAAGTACTGCATGGATTTACTTCAAATTTTTCATGAATATTACTAACAGGTCGGGTCAACATATAGGCTACATATTATCACGCTATCACCTAGCGGCCAGGTGCTGTGCGGATTAAACAAAGTCCGCGCGGACGAAGTCGCTGGCAACAGCTAGTAATGAACATGATGATGTATAAGCTTATTGATGTTAAATGCAAACGTAATAAAAATTTTGTACACAGGCAACACTTCAATATGTTAGTCTTAATTCTTTTTATAATTACACCTAGTGATACATTTTATGTAATTAATTTAGAAAATCTGCCAAGTGCGAGTCGGACTCGCGCACGAAGGGTTCTGTACCACCATAGCAAAAAATACGAACATCACCTTTATTGTATGGGGACCTCTTAATATATATTTTTTATTTTTTATTACAGCGGCAACGGAAATACACAATTTGTGAAAATTTCAACGTTCTAGCTGTCACGGTTTATGTGATACAACCTGGTGACAGACAGACGGACAGACAGACAGCGGAGGCTCAGTAATAGGGTTCTATTTTACCTTTTAGGTACGGAACCCAAAAAACGTAGAAACTATTCTAGTTAATCTAGTATTTATCACTCAAAACAACACTCAATAGATGTTTAAACTCAAAATCGATCTGTCATTTAAAGCCTTTATGTGATGAGTATCTTACAGTATATTTTAAATTAAAACAGCATGTAGCAGTTCAAGCAACTACAAACGCTACAAGAAAGAATAATAAAAAATAAAAAATAACGAAATTCCAAAATCAAATCCTGAATTGCGATATTACAATTATTTATCTTGTAACACTATATACAAGTTTCAACGCTTCTCAAATGGACTTTGGACCCCAGGCAGTACACCTTGCCTGGCTGGGAAGATCTTCCTTTTCCCCTTACTTATTCTTGTGTGACATCATCAACCTCCACAGTAGTGACGTTATACTGACAAGAAACTGGCCAGCTGGTTCCATCACTATGTCCCCTTAGCGGTAAGGACCAGCGGCGCCACAATCGTGACCCTGACGTGATCTTCACCACTAATAGCCATCAACACGCTACACAACAATCAACTTTACTTCACCAGAATTACATCGTTATTAAATTTCTATGCGATCAGACTGGCAGTATCTATACATATACTAAAATCGTAGGAAAGTCAAAACTGTACATTGAATATTTTTTTTAAAAAATATTTGGGGCGTGATCTACAATCGATATCGAAGCCAAAAATATAGTTTTTAGAATTTTTGTCTGTTTGTCTGTATGTATGTCCGGGGTAAACTCAAAAAAAAAATTTGCATGAATATTACTAACAGGTCGGGTCAACATATAGGCTACATATTATCACGCTATCACCTACGGGGTAGGAGCTGTGCGGAGTAAACGAAGTCCGCGCGGACGAAGTCGTGGGCAACAGCTAGTAATTAATTTTAAAAATTCGACCCTCCCATAGAAACTACTCGATTACATGATCGATTTCGTATTGAAGTCCTGAATTTTTTTTTTCACTTTTCGACCCATGTTTCTTTGGCAAGGTTGTTTACTTTCATGGTCTCAACCACATATTTAAATTTGGCGGGAGGTCCAAAAATAACCCTGTATATAGGGTATTTATTTATGCCGTGTTGGTCCCGGCCTCCTTTGAAGAATAGGCCAACTGCCGTTCTGCCAGGTAGGTCGTAAAGGGCGACCGTTTGGCTATCGAGTCACTACCATCGTGGCTACTAGGTGGTAGAGTTCTGTATTGTCTCGTCCGGGTCTGGTACCACCACCTTATTTATTCCTGCTGCAATAGCGTCAGTGCTTGTCGCTGTCGTGTTCCGGTTTGGAGGGTAAGGTAGCCGGTAAACTTATGCATGTGGAATTAGACCTCGCCACAAGATAGCAACGCACCATTAATATAACTATAGGCGATGGATAACTCTTTCCATCAGGAGACCCATCTGCTTGTTTGCTATCTTATTATTCATATATATACTATATATATATGAATAATAAGTATATATTATATATATACTTCAACAAAACAATTTTACAAATCGGTCTAGGTGTCTTTTGAGTAATCGGGGAACACGGGAGCACAGAATACTTAGAGACTCATAGAAGTCAATGTTCCATACAACCCAAGTAGCACGTTAAGCTGTGTATAGGCTGCATTTAGTTTCATTTTTAAACTTAAAGCTGTATACGAAGCCGTACAAAGGCTGTAGAAGCGCTTCTACAGCCGATATAACACCAAAAAGGGCCCCAAGTTATACAGCTTATTGCATTATGTAGGCTGCACAATAGCTATACAAGCTGTTATAAACTGTACAATGGCTGTTATGTGGTGTATAAAGAAACTATAACACTAAAGATACTCTCTTGTAACTGTCTTGAACAGCTAAGAGTTAAATAGGCTGCACAATAGCTGTACAAGCTGGTATAGGCTGTACAAAGGCTGTTATTCGGTGTATAAAGAAACTATAACACTAAAGATACTCTCTTGTAACTGTCTTGTACAGCTAAGAGTTAAATAGGCTGCACAATAGCTGTACAAGCTGGTATAGACTGTACAAAGGCTGTTATTCGGTGTATAAAGAAACTATAATACTTAAGATACTCTCTTGTGCAGCTAAATGTTCTTAATAGGTGTTTGAAAATGATAAAAAGTAACTAATCTGTTTTTGATATTGTACTCGAGCATAGCACACATAGACATCTCTCACGGACGTGATATCTCCGACTGGTGCGGAACAAACCGTCCCGAACCATTCCGAGATATCGCGTCCGTGAAAGGTGTCTATGTGTGCGTTGCTCGAATATCACATGTTTGTAGATTAACTACTGTTAGTCTCCTATACTGTGACGTATGTAGGCACATAAGAAAACAGTCCGGCGAACTGAGAACTTATTCTTTTTTGAAATCGGCTAAACAAACAATTTTTTCCCTTGTGTGTGTCCGGGCTCCTTTGAAGAATAGATCAACTGCCGTTCTGCCAGGCAGGTCGTAAAGACCGATTGGCTATACGAGTCACTACCATCGTGGCTACTAGGTGTAAAAGCTCTGCAATGTCTGAGTTCTGTCTTACAGATTCCTGTCGCAATAGCGTCAATGCTTGTCACTGTCGTGTTCCTGTTTGGAGGGCAAGGTAGCTGGTGAACTTGTGCATGTGGCATAGATCTCGCCGCAAGATAGCTATAGGCGATGGTTGACTCTTTCCATCGGGAGACCCATCTGCTTGCTTGCTGTTTTAGGATATAAAAAAACATGTCGATTTATTCCATTTCAGAAGTGGAAGTGTATAACGGGGGATTAGTGGACTACGTGTACGTGAACACGGGTGAAACTCTGGACGTCAAGTTGACCGTCAACGAGTATGTCAAGATAAGTGAAGAAGATGATCCTTGCGTTAGCGAAGATAATTACAGCACTAACGCGGTAAGTATACAAGGGGAAGGTAAGTATTCGAACTGTGATGATTTTTTGTTTAGGGCATCCATACTAATATTATAAATGCGAGAGTAAGTTTGCCTATTTGTCCGTCTATATCTTCTTCAGGCCTAAACAACTGAACCGATTTGGATGAAATTTATTAGAAAGATAGTTTAAGACCCGAGAAAAGCCATAGGATACAATACAATGACTCTTCATTGTGCACTAAAATATATGACAACATAAAAGTTACAAAAAATATTTCACAAGTAAAATACACAAAGGCGGTCTTATCCATATATATAAAAATCAATTGCTGTTCGTTAGTCTCGCTAATACTCGAGAACGGCTGAACCGATTTGGCTAATTTTGGTTTTGAATTAATTGTTGTCCAGAAAAGGATTAAAAGGTGAGAAAATATAGAAAAAAAAAGAGTAGTTAAAAAGGCAGAACAAGGTTGCCGGGTCAGCTAGTCTATATATATAAAAATCAATTGCTGTTCGTTAGTCTCGCTAAAACTCGAGAACGGCTGAACCGATTTGGCTAATTTTGGTTTTGAATTAATTGTTGAAGTCCAGGGAAGGTTTAAAAGGTGAGAAAATACAGAAAAAAATAAGAGTGGTAAAAAAGGTAGAACAACGTTAGCCGGGTCAGCTAGTCACTAATAAAATGATCTCTTCCAGACAACCTCTATAATAACGATTATTGTATTAGTTTAGTTATTATATATTATATTAGTATACTTGGAAAAGTGGTGCTAACCACAAGATCATTTACAGTTTTTTATTACAGTTTATTTTTAATTTCTTCTAGGGAAGCGCGTTCCATCTTAGGCCTCAACTTACCATCAAGCGAGATCGGAGTCAAGCGCTTACCTATCGACAGTAAAAAAAATACAGTTTTTACAGTTATTTCAATTATATATAGTATTTTATTTAAAATAATAATAAAATAATTATAAATAATAATAAAAATAATACAATAAAAATAATATCCGATTACACACAAAAACAAAAACAAATAGAACAAAAGGACTTTTTTTCGGTAATCCCACGGGAACGGGAATTTTACCGGTAAAGTCCCGGGATTTTTATTTTAGAAAACTTTCCACGCGGACGAAGTCGCGTGCACAGCTAGTGTAACAATAAAATTCTTTTCCGTTAGGTACCTACATATGAAGAATCGAACCCAGTTGCCTCTTGGTTCAGGGTCCTATTAAGAAATAGACTTTTTTTATATCATAAGATAGCAAACAAGCAGATGGGTCTCGTGATGGAAAGAGTCAACCATCGCCTATAGACACCAAAGATGTTAATTGTGCGTTGCTATCTTGTGGCGAGGTCTAATGCCACATGCATAAGATTATCGGCTACCTTTCCCTTCAAACCGGAACACGACAGTAACTGACACTGACGCAATACGGCAGGAATAGGTAAGGCGTTGGTACCAGACCCGGGCGAGAAAATGCTTCTGCATAGGATTCTTCCTACCACCTAGTAGTCACGATGGCAGTGACTCACATAGCCAATCGGTAACCTTTTACGACCTGCCTGGCAGAACGGCAGTTGGTCTATTCTTCAAAGGGGCCCGGAACCAACACGGGAGAAAATATATGCCTTTGCCTAGTTTGTAAAAGGCGAACAATTCGCCAAAAGCATCTCTCTCGTCATGACTATTAAGTGATAGAATTCCACCACCTGATTGATGCCATCGCTTTCTCCATTGCATAGCGTCAGTGCTTTTAACTATCTTGTTCAAGTTTGTAAGGGTAATTTTATCAATAAGCTAATTTGTGCGCTTTACTTTCCCGCAATATACAGTATGGATGTACACTATTAACATCTCTGATATCTTTAGGCGATGTTATATCTTTCTGCCAGAAGAACTATTTTTTTCTATGCTGTACTGTAAAAAAAAAATATTTTCACGCTTATATCTCCGAAGAGATAGGCAGAGGTACAACGAGTGCACCTACATTTAGCCGAAGATACTTACGGCCGGTTTCTGAAACGCAAATTAATTTTAACAAGCAATTAATCTGCGTTTAATATAATTTTTACAAACAAATAATCTGTTAAACACAGATTAATGGCTTGTTTGCGTTTCGGAAACCGGCCGTTATTCCCACAATGTGATAGGTGGCAATCGTACACTTATCCAATCCCGGGCAACGTTGTTTTTATCAGAAAACTGACAAAAAAATGATGTGGTGTCGCGGGACACCAGGTAGGAACGAACTTCCTTCGGCTAAACGGCACTACTCGCTTGTGTACGCGACTGTCGCGCCTGCGCACGTCTCATTTAACGCTTTTATTCCACGCATTTTTCTTACGGTTTTACTATCACATTTTTTCAGTTCGGTCGCGCAGCAAAATCCATTTCCCCTCCAAGCCTGCCGTAAGGAACTTCGTTCCAACATATTTTTGGATTGCTTGATCCGGGAACTGAACCCGTGACCTCATGTGGTCCACTCCAACATTAGATCATTGACCACAAAAGTGATTATACTTATAGAATATGTAACTATAATATTGTAATTTTTTTATATGCAGTACTACTATATAATAATTTAATACCCCCCTGAAAGAGACTCAGGAACTCTGTAACCCTAAAACAGATATTCATCATATTTATATTTGAATATTTGGTCCAAATGGGAAATATACTTTTTGAAGCAAAAAAAGGTTTTGCAAATTCATGTGTAGTCATTGGACGCTTATTGCCTCGCGTTATTATACGGAATCCGATATGGATGTCGACTTGTAGAAGAAAGTATGAAGCTTATAGAATGTGTAACTGTAGGGTTGTTTTCCTTTTAAAATAGTTTATTGATTGAGGCGTTACTTTGCGGAAATCCATTATTAAAAAAGATGAAATTAATTAAAAATAAATTAAACTTACACTCGCGTAGAGTAAGGTAGTGTTCGTACGTTTCGGTTTCGAAGTGAAATGTGCGTTGAGTACGTAAATTGTGGGCTTTTGTGCTTGGTGCCGGCGTGGAAGTGGTGTAAAAGTGAGGTGACGCGGGGATCTTCTTTTTATCCGGACCATCAGTGAGTTTTATCCACTTATTATACCGACGTCTTTCTTTTTGGCGCTATCGCGAATAACACATAGAATAGTTCGCGGATGTTCGTAGCAAATTTAATTAATTTCATCTTGTTTACCTTTTTCTAGTTCAGTTTGTGTTGTAAAATATATTTTATAAATTGACTCTTAACCTGGCATCTATGTAGCCTTGAACAGTAAAAGGTCAGCAAACCTATGTTATATATATATATATATATATATATATATATATATATATATATATATATATATATATATATATATATTGTACAATATCGGTACGAGATGCTTACCAACCCTAGAGGTAACTATTGAAACACTGATACTTCAGAGCGAGACAAATTTATTAACTCAAATCAAAGCCTTATACATTTACAAATAACTAAACCATAGCATGATTTAAAATACTAGTTACGCCATCTATTAGGCACGAATGAAAACAATTTAATATTTGTTACCATTAAATAACCTATTCTTAACATTCCGCCCACCAAAGGAATTTTAATTCCTTTAATACCGCCCACCATGAACAAACTCACAATAATTATTATAAACAACAAGAGCAATGGACTGTATAATTTTCAAGATTAGGATGTGAGCAGTGTATTTACAAGCATATTGTGATTCTACTATAGCATAACTATAAAAACTATAAACAAACAAAATATAAAACTTAACTTTAAACAAGAGTAAATCTTTCTTCCTTGACAAATTCATAATAAAATTGAAATTTTAACATACAAAATCAAGAAAACAAGCCAATTCAACGGTTTAAAGAATAGGTAAAATTATGTCGTAACGGGAAGTAAACATAACTTTGAAATTGGACGCTTCATAGAGGTAACTTCGCAACAAATGGTAACACGCGTCAAATTGTCTTTTCCTGGATGCGGTTAGATTACACCGCCGTATAACGATTTTGCTAGAGGTAAGTTTTCTTCTTTTACTAAAACTTTCTTACTATATGTTCGCTAACTTTAAGTTGGGGATCTGATTAGACCATTTTTGTCTTTGGAAGAAATGCAATAAATACTCATGTTTGTATCAGTGTCAGAAACGTTGCATCATACGTTGTACCAACTGCCAACACCATAATGAAACCAATGAAACATTTTAGAATTACAATCACCAGTAAGAAGTGATATCGAGTTAAAAGTGCAGTATCCTTATTAACTTTCTTTATAAGGAAGATTAAGCTATCCAGCTAGTATCATAATCTGATACTATCATGGCCATATGTCTCTTAGTTTTGCTCTCCTCATTAGTGTGTACTCCAAATGGTCTGGAATATTGTAAACAATTACTTCTTAACCAACTAGGCCACGGCTGGAGGTCATAATTGACAACAACAGCTGAAGACATTCGACGAGGTTTGCTATATCCCAAGTTATAGTTGGACTGCACATGAGCCCATTGAGTACAAGCTAATAAACTAAGTATGGTTAAAATGCAATAAGCCACGAAGGACTTCCATTGATAAGCATGATCATTCAACCATTCTGAGGCAACAGAAGAATCAGTACAGGTATTTATTTCTGATATATTCATTACCTTTGATATTTCATTTAACAATTTTGTATGTAGCCCTGCGCCACACCGTTCTAAGCGAGGAATGGATAGAAACTTAATCGCAGCAACTTTTGTTGTGGCAGTTAAAAGATTAAAGTGTATTTCACTAACAATATTGACAATTCTGCAATATACCACAACTCTAGACGTATTCGAAGTATTACTAAAGCCATGCAGCTCTATAAAAGCATTTTTGACTCCTTGACTTATCCTCCTGGGTAGATGAAAATTCACTATTTTTGCTTGCTCTGGCCTATAGTATCTCCATTCTTGTAGAAGGTTCGCTGGAAGTTCATCATCCCAGACTCTGTCAACGACCCATACCTTTTGAATAAAAACCTTAGCGGTTATGATACTCGGCGCTATCCACCCCAATGGATCATAAAGTGCTATTTCTGATATTACAGTTCTTTTTCTTTCAGATGCAGTCGGCGGTAACCTTCGCACGGACCAATCGAATTCATCGGTATTCATGTTCCAGGTAAGTCTCAAAATGTTTGTTATTTTGTCAATTTTTAATTCCAAATCCTTACCCGAACTTTCTTGTACCTTTTGTAATATATCTATTTCATTATAAATTCTTACTACGTCTGTTTCAGATCGGCAGCTAGTCATATCGTCCATATAAAAGTCTGCCATTACCTTCTCAGCAGCCATTGGAAACTTACTACCTTCATCACAAGCGGTTTGTTGTAATGACTTAACCGCTAAGTAAGGTGCACATGATGTACCAAAGGTAACCGTCAACAGCCGAAAATCCTCAATTTTTTTACTAGGATCCTCTCTCCAGACAATTCTTTGGTAGTCAGTATCTGATCGCGCGACCTTTATTTGGCGGTACATTTTTATAATATCTGCTGACAGACAGATCGGATGTTGCCGCCATCTCATGACAATATGTCTCAAATCTGCCTGGAGAGTGGGTCCTACCATCAAGGTATCATTTAAGGAGACTCTGTTAGTTCCCTTACATGATGCATCATACACCACTCTACCTTTAGTGGTCAATTTATCTAGCCTCACCACTGCGTGATGTGGCAAATAAACTGCATCACTTTTATCAATGTCTGATTGATCATTAATTTTTTCTAAATGACCAAGCAATAAATACTCATTTATTACATCACTATACTGTTGTTTTAATTTGTTATCCCTGGCTAACTTCCTTTCTAATCCTATTAATCTTTTTATAGCAATAATTTTGGAATGACCATATTTACAAAGTGGATCTTCAGAACGAAAAGGCAGTTTAACAACATATCGTCCTTCTTCATCTCTCGTTGTCGTAGCTGCATAAAAGTTTTCACAAGCCTGTTCTTCAGGCGTGAATGCCCTTTTAATTAATTCAGGCTCGAGATCGAGTTCCCACAATCGCTTTAGCATTTCATTTTCTTTAATTTGGGTATGCATTGCGATTACAGTATTATGTGAATCGAGAACATTCTTTGCTTTACTGACATGGCCCGAAACAATCCATCCTAGTTGGGTATTTTGGGCGATCGGAGAGCCCACTGGACTCTTGATTAATCCTGTTTTTATAATGCGGCAATAAGTTTCCGCTCCCAATAAAATGTCTATTTTATTGGGTACATTGAAGTTCGGGTCTGCTAAATGGACGCTATAAAGTTCTGGCCAATCCTGAACTTCAAATTTTGTATCAGGCATAACTGAGGTCAGTGAGCTTAAAACATGCGCAGTTACTTCTAAAACAAAGGAGGGATCATGCAGCGATTGTATATTAACTTTAACAATATGTCTCGAAACTATATCGCGATGACGGCCTCCTATCCCACAAATAGTAGTTTTAGATACTTCTTTCCTTAAACGAAGTAATTGTGCAGCTGCCTCGGTTATAAAGGATGACTGAGATCCTTGATCTAACAAAGCTCTCAAAATTTGAGAGGACCCATCTTGTGATTCGGCCCTTATTAAGGCCGTGGCTAATAAGACTTGACCCTGCGATCGTCCATTCACAAAATGAGCTGCAATATTGGTATTTATACCTTGTGGTTCGGTCTCTGAAATACTATCATGTGAGGTGGATGGCTCTATAGGCGTGTCCACCACACTAGTTACATTAGGGTTCTTTGGGTGTAGCAACGTATGATGCTTTCGCTGGCAAATTCGGCATTTAGAAAGAACACGACATATTTTGGAAGTGTGATTACTTCCCAAACAATTAAAACATACCCCCAAAGATTGAGCAATATCGCGGCGCTTTTCAATGTTTTCTTTTGAAAATGTTTTACAGTTGGCTAATTTGTGTTTATCTGAACAATGCGGACATGATATATTAATAACGCTGTGCATCGCCTTGGTGTGAGGCGTAGAAGAAATAGTAGCTTTTGACTTAATTTGACTTTTAGGTTCAACGAATTCCAGGGCTCGAAAACGCGTCTCTAAAAACTCGCTAAATTGTTTAAAACTGGGCAGATCGTCGGATGATTGACTAACATGCAGTTCCCACTGCTTCCTAGATTCTGCGTCCAACTTCAAACTTATAACATATATAACAATTACATCCCACGAACTAACGTCAATACCAAGGTTTATAAGCTCGTGCAAACAATTGCTAGTTACATCGAGAAGATCTTTTAAAGCAATGGAAGATTCGATTACAATATTGCGTTGACTAAATAACCTTTTTAAAATACAAGTGGACATGAATTTTTTATTATTAAATCTATGTTCTAACATTTCCCAACATTTTTTATAATTGGTTTCTGTTATAGGAATATGTCTAATTAACTGTTCTGCTTCACCTGACAATTGTGTCTTTAGATAATGCAGACGTTGTACATCATCTAGCCGTTTATTATTATGCACTAAAGAAATAAACAAGTCCCGAAATGATGACCATTCCGTATACTTTCCACTAAAAGTAGGTAATACAATTTTTGGAACTCTTACATTACTGTCAGGTGAATCACAAGTTTCGTTATTAGAACTACAAGACTTAAACTTCGACAACGCATTCTTAAGTTCCACCTTATAACTTAAATACACTTCATAAGTTGTTTCATAAATATCTTCCTGAAAATAATCGAATAATTCTTCACCCTCGCATTCACCTATTATTCCTTCGTACTTGGTAGTAAAATTCTTTAACTGATTCTCTAGTAATTCTAGTCGCGTATCTATGTAATTGTTGTTAATGCGTTCCTTTGGAGATTTTTTAAAGTTAATGAAGCCCTTCTCAATCTGTATTTTAATATCTTTCAACTTTCTAAATTCTTTTTCCATGGTTGTTTTATCTTCTTGTCTAGTTGAATAATAAGTGCGATATTTTTTCTATGTCTACAGCACAGTTTAGGGAATCTTTTAATTTTTCAAAATTTTTTAAGTCTCATGAAGAGTAATTTTTCAAAGTGTTTTTAAACGTTAGACACTAAGAAATCGGGCATAGATTCCTTGTTCCGTCGTTTTTATTGAAATTATTCTAAGTCCTAGACGTTACTTTATTTTTTCGAAGACAAGTTCTACCACTATTGAAAGATTTAAATTGTACTCACAGTAGATGTCCACAATTTGTAATATCCAAACACTAGCACCAACTTCACTATTAATTCACATTGACTCACTTGTGTTCTTCTTCAGCACGATCCGGCTCGAAGGACCATGTACAATATCGGTACGAGATGCTTACCAACCCTAGAGGTAACTATTGAAACACTGATACTTCAGAGCGAGACAAAGGGAATCGACCACTTTGTATGGACTGTTCGGCTACATGTGACCATTAACTCAGCTATTTATTAACTAGTATTTTGTATGCTTGATATCTAAACAAAATTATTTATAATAAAGAAATAACAGGAAAATGTAAAAATATGTCATATTCAGCATGGTAAAAGTTGTAGTCTTGGTGCGGCAGAAGTGTATTTATTTATAATTATCAACATGCTAAAAACAAATTCTTCTATTATGATGTCAATTATTTACATTTATAATATGATACACATGTTGTATTATGTTTATATATCATAATATCATGAGATTTTAACACAAAATCAAACAAAGTTATTATATTTTAAAATAAAACTCACATAAGGAATTGTAATGGTTTTATAAATCATCTTAGATTATTAATATACTTTATAAGAACTAGGCAGGGGGCTGTATATAATTATCATGCCTTGTCCAAACACAATACCAGATAATGGTCATTACGTGAGCAACCTACGTTCTTCCTACACATGATGATTGCAACAATATTGTAATAAAACATTTCTGTCTAATATATCATTATTATATAAAATACAAATATGTATTATAGCTTATGTGGTTGCTTTGTATTCTTCCCCTTGAGAATGTGCAATTGCCTATATGCTTATTTCTTCAAGTAGGTTGCTGGCTCGATCTACATATCTCTCTAATACAGGAATCATAATTCCTGAACCTGTACTGGATTTGCTGGGACTCCAGAAACGGGTATTCTATTTACAGGGAGCCAACATATATAGCAAATGTGATCTGTTTCATGGATCTGTAACAATTTGAATTTTCATCAGATAAAATTCATTAAAAATATAATTATTAACTTTTAAAATGTGAGACATGTTTGTGTGTAATCAAACTAACTACCTAGATAGTTGGTAATTACTCGGAACTAGCAGTAAGTATTTACTCGGAATATCTTTATTAACAAACCTATACTTTTATAGTCCCCATGCTCTTTATAGTCATTACTAACTGCACATTTATTTCCATTTTATCGGTATTATTGAAGATGTACAAACAAACAAACTCAAATTATTAATGCTATCTCAATAGTTGACTTCAGCTCCTTACTATGAAGCTAAGGGTCTTTGTTTAAAATAACAGTTGGATAAATTATATTTATGTGTGTGAAAGAGTTCTACTAAATATATAATTATCCTATATATTTAGTACACATAGTACAAGGTATGTTTAGATGAATGAAATGTGTCAAGATTATTATTAATTTACCTGACAAGGTGATATCCATTCATTAATCACAATTCTTATGTGTATTGTTCTTGGTGTAGTTGCATTGAGAACATGATTTCTACTGTGTAATATTGACATACAATTCCCACACAACTGTCGAGGATGTTCTTCACTTGTGCTGGATTTTAGAATTGTTGAGTTGTGAAGTACCAAAATCCAGTAAAATTGACAGACTGCACTTTGATTTGTCACCTGCAAAGTGAACATATACTGCATGTCACACTTATATTATATTATATATAAGCACAATATTACAAAGATCTTGCCCTGTTATACTAAAATAATGTAATCTTAATAAAAATTGCCTTACCACATGGGGAGCAATCCATAGATAATTATCGAACTACGAGAAGCTCCAGATTTCGTCTCCTGCGATGCAAAACATCAATGCCATCAATTGTTAGTCGAATTAACAGAAGGCGCAGGCACAGTTGAATCCAAATCCAATAACATGCCCAGGTCCGATTGGTCGGTGGGTTTAGTGTTTAAAATAACGCCGGGGTCAAAATTACAAACAGATTACAAGTCCAAAAGTAAAAACTGCTCATCATTTGCAGCGGTTGATAACTAACAATTCAAAACGACAAGTAAAAGAACCGGAAAATCATTTACATTAACCGAATACTAGATCGCAAATTGAAAATAAGCTATTGTTATTTGTTATTTCGTGTTTGTTTCGTGTTTACTGTTTATTTATTCTTTTAATGTCAAGTTTTGACACATGCTTATTAGTGTAGCGGTGGGTGAATATGACATCTAACGAAATCATTCGATTAATTTTTATAATTTCTCGTCTCGGGATGATTCGATTGGACAAATACGTTTTTAGTTGTTAATTTAGTTAAGAATCGTAATTCGCGAATGAGATCGATATAAATTGAAACCGGCTAGCAAACTAATAGTGTGAATGATAAGATATTTAAAACAGACATATAAATTAAACAAATCACTAAATTCACAAGATAGTAAGGTTAATAGAGCTTGATTCTTTTTGTTGAAGAAGTAAAAATATGAGAAAAAATATATTTTCATATTATAATCATTTGTTTTTATGTTTTTTATTTGTTTTTCTATGTATTTTTAAGAAACTTAAATATGTAAACTTAATATTACCACTATATCAATAATGCGTCAAAACTCATACCACTAGAACAAAAAAGATCTGTTCCATGTAACATCCAAAAAATGATTTGGGCTCCCGATTACCGAATCTTGTTATAGACTATCAATGTTAATATTAGTGAAGTCATTCGATTATACCACCCATCTCAAATTGAATGTCCTAGATTGCAAAAACAATCGATTTGTACAAATAATCCGATACTACTTTATTTAACTAGGAAATAGTGCTTCAGTCATTTTGTCTACAACAGATGATAATCAATTACATTAAAAAAGTACTTTTACTGCTTATAACGTGCAAAATGTATCTATTCGCTTATTAAATAAACTCGTTATTTTCACGATTGTATTTTATTAGTTTAGTATTTGTTAGTTATTTATGTTTTATCTATAAACAAAAGTCTGTAAATAAAAGCAGAATATACAAGAAAAGAAACAAATGTGTATGTTTAGGTATGTTATGTACGATATTATAATCGACACCAATGTGAATCGATTATATGTTAAAATCGATTAAATTCTACAATCAACGTGGTACAGACCTATGCCGCAGTGGGACTTTAGAATTGAAAAATTAACGTTAATAACTTTTTATTTTATTTTCTAATTAAGTTTAAATTCCAGTTCTTAAAATAGTACCATCGTGTTTTAAAAATAAAATAATGATTTTTGGTAAAAATGGTTTTTAAAAAAACACATGGTCACCATATAGCCTGTAATGGACAATACCCTTTATTAACTCAAATCAAAGCCTTATACATTTACAAATAACTAAACCATAGCATGATTTAAAATACTAGTTACGCCATCTATTAGGCACGAATGAAAACAATTTAATATTTGTTACCATTAAATAACCTATTCTTAACATATATATATATATATATATATATATATATATATATATATATATATATATATATATATATATATATATATATATATATATGTACATTGTGCTTATATTAAATACACTTATTATGCTGCATAAAGGTTACAAAATAGCTGAATATAAGAAAAAATGATTAAATTTGTAATTAAACGTTTCTTTAGGTAATCCAACAACGTTACTACATTAAATAAAATAATGATTACATTCGGTTATTTTACCGATCGATACCAATTGGATCGATTATCGATTGGATGGGCGAATTATAAACAAACACGTTTAGACTTTCTAGGAAAAAGCTTGGTCATGCTTTAAAGGCTGGGATCGCAATCTAAGACCGTTGTTGCTGTTGGTTTTATGACCAGCAGGCTTAAGATAAACGACGCGAGATATGTCTCGATCGAAGTAAATGACGTTTGCTTGACCTTCACTAATATCTCGATATTATTCTAATGCGCATGTCACGATAACTATTTATAACGTCAGAGATAAATCACTCAAAATCTACTCGAATAGAGAAATCAATGAATTGCACATAATTATAATGTGGCATTGCCATCATTATTAAATATTATGTTATGTGTATAGACTGGATCGAAATTTCCAAAATAACCTTACTCAGTTCTCAATTAACTTACAACAAAACGAGTGAATTTAATTTAATGAATAGAAGTTTCTTAGGTACTACGAAATAATTACCAATATCTTACTAAAGTGTCAAATCAATAAAATGGGTAAAGGCAAGATTTTCGATTGTTATTTGTTATTGAAAGTGATAATTTTCTCTTCCTTTGAAGTATCATGTCGAATAAAGTGTCAAATGCGTTAGCGAATAGAGAAATTAATAAATGTCGAGAAAACGGGTCGATAAAATTTTATCTCGCTGTTTATCCTAATCCTGCAGATCGAAAAAGCTATAGGTTGTTTTCGTTTTTGAATAGTAATAGTAGCCTACTCCTGCAGATTTGATTAGGTAGAAAACATGTTTTAATATATCGATTTATAAATTTAAGCTTAATGTTAGAGAAATTTTGAATCTATTCTAAATAATAATTAGTCTTTAGTACCATATTGTCATTTACTTTTAGCCCTTTTTTATTTCTCTGAATTTGTTTTGTATGTAAATGTTGTCATTATTTTTATTTAATTTGTGTTTTTGTATCTCACATTTTTTTTGTATTCAGTTACACATTGTATGTGTGTTACATATTTGGGGTGACTTTTTGTGAAAAATGTTGTAGTTATATATTTTTTTTAATGTCATAAGATAGCAAACAAGCAGATGGGTCTCCTGATGGAAAGAGTCAACCATCGCCTATAGACACCAAAGATGTTAATGGTGCGTTGCTATCTTGTGGCGGGGTCTAATGCCACATGCATAAGTTTACCGGCTACCTTACCCTCCAAACCGGAACACGACAGCGACAAGCACTGACGCTATTGCGGCAGGAATAGGTAAGGCGGTGGTACCAGACCCGGGCGAGACAATGCAGAACTCTACCACCTAGTAGCCACGATGGTAGTGACTCGATAGCCAATCGGTCGCCTTTTACGACCTGCCTGGCAGAACGGCAGTTGGCCTATTCTACAAAGGAGGCCGGGACTAACACGGCGAAGAATATTTCCTAGTTGTAAGTATTATAATCTCTAACATTTAACGTTTAACATATAATAATAATTATTGTTACAGTGTACATCACAATACGTCTGGAATCAGGTCGGGAAAGCTATAGGATGTTCTGGCCCTTGGATGGATAATGGCTTGCCTTATTGTGACAATTACGATGACATGCGGGACCTTATTTCGACTTATATCACGTAAGATCATTTTTTTATCTACTAAAAAAACCCAGATCGAACAGCAATCGAACCCGGGACTTCATGTGGTCAACACCAACACCGGACTACTAACATACTATGCAATTGAACACAAACGGACAAACATGCTAAGCAATATTTTCATTTTCTTCTATTTTTATTGTTTATTTATGACTATTAACTTTGTCGTCAACACAATGAATTCTTTTAGTGCAATATTTTTATATGTACTCATAATTTAAATGCAGTAAGTCTGCAATAACCGATCTTCAACTTTTTGTATCTCTGGAACCCTGGATCATATCATCATCCAATTTATGTGAGACCAACTGAGGAGAAATTACACCTTCCAAAACAAATGAAGAATTTTCTAAATCGGTTCATAAATGACCGAGTTCCACTTCCCGATTTCCGTAAATCGATCAATCAAATGGAGTCAACGCATTTAGGGTACTTACATTTATTTTCTTACACATTATTCCGCGTTATGGCACGATGCGACGTTATATCGTGTTTTTTTTTATATATCATGAGATAGCAAACAAGCAGATGGGTCTCCTGATGGAAAGAGTCAACCATCGCCTATAGACACCAAAGATGTTAATGGTGCGTTGCTATCTTGTGGCTAGGTCTAATGCCACATGCATAAGTTTACCGGCTACCTTACCCTCCAAACCGGAACACGACAGCGACAAGCACTGACGCTATTGCGGTAGGAATAGGTAAGACGGTGGTACCTGACCCGGGCGAGATAATGCAGAACTCTACAACTGCCTGGCAGAACGGCAGTTGGCCTACTCTACAAAGGAGCCCGGGACCAACACGGGGAAAATTTATCTGTGTAAGGGCCTTAAGTGCTTCGATTCGATTGACGTTTTGTTACGTTAAATAGGGGCAAAGGTAGCAAACACAATAAATACAGCCTAATCGAAAATCTTCTTTTTGAGAAATCGGTTAAGAATTAAGCTACATCTGTCAGCACGCTATCGCCATTTTCAGTCGCCTTATCCTTTTCTGTCACTCAAAACCACCATTTGCTAGCGTGAGAAAGATAGCGGCAATGCGATAGCACGTAGCGGAATCCTCGAGCCGATCGCATTCCCGCTATGTTTCACGCTCTAGCATATGGCAGTTCTGAGAGACAGAAAAGAATAGAACGACGGGAAAAAGTGGTATAAGACGTAGTCCAATCACAAAAATGTCCAAGTTTTATTTATTGTTACAGTGCTCATGAGCATCACGATTGCAAAATATGCCACAGGATATGTCGATCACTGTTGTACAACGGCTTTGTACAAGATAGACAAAAGTTCTACCACTGGAACTCCAACGGAAATAGCTGGCATGCAGCCCACACCATTACCAGTGCCGCAGACCTGCAAACGACGGTATGATTGATAATTTATTTTGTTGGCTCCAATCAAAAATAATAACCAGATTCAAGATCGCGGCTTTAAAAGTGGCTAGTAAAATAAGAACAAATAAATGTGTGTCTCTCTGTCTCTCTCGTCCAATCACAGCCAACGGCACCCCTGACGTAACGAAAACGTCTTACGAGTTGCACGAGAGAGTTGTGACTTGCAATGTTAAACGTTAAGCGCCCTCGAGACGGTCAAATTGTTTGATTGTTAATATATAATAATCGTTGATTTTGGTTTGACTCAAACCATTTTGATCGTTTATATAGCTAGTTTGTAAGGTTTGTCAAACATTTAAGTGTTTGGAGCTTGTTTGATGAAATTCATTGATATAAAAAACCCAAGATACACAAGATACAAAAACGTCCTCCAAAAATAAGCGCACAATTTTAAATTGTGCGTTCATTTCAAATAGAATCGCGTCACTGTTAATTTTATTTCTTTTCGTACATTGCTTTGTAAAAACAACTATAAGTCTTGCACTTAAGGTTGGATATGCAGACATATGTTTTTGCAATATCTATAACTAGTTTAATGAAGTTAGGGACACTTTTGAGTGTCAGTTTTGTTCGGGTCTGTGCATCTAGGGTTTTTTATATCATATTTTTGTTGTGTTTGACGCGTCGTTTGACTGTGTTCCGACGTGTTTGATCAAACCCTGCTCAGTTTGCACTATATTTTGTAATGTGACGTTGTGTGTGGTGAAGATGTCTGGCGAAGATTTTTTTACATTGTAAGCAAGTTATTAACGTAATAAGCGCAAGGAAATCACTGTCCTTTTTAAGGGCATTTTACTATTTATTTACGTTACAACACTGCTTACGGCGGTATGGTCAAATACTAAGGTTTGAATCAAACTGTTTGTCCGCCTTGGGGGCGCTTTTCAGTTATTAACTTAAAGTTGATTTCTATCGGCTTGATAAAATTTTACGATCTGTCGTCAGTAAAATGGAGAAATTATTCGAGATTAAACTATAACGCACAGAATTAAGGTTGATTTAGAAGTATACTTTTATGACGATAATTTTGTGTTTCTGAATATTTCTTCTTGCGCTGAGTTTGTAAGCAACGCTGAATCTTAACATTTTTGATCGAAGTTTTAGGGTAAGAAAATAGGACATTAAAATCGAAACTACATTTTTTGTTTCGTGCCCAACATGTGGTTCTCCTGATGGAAACATATCCATTGTCTGTAAACATCAAGGATGTTAATGATGCATTGCTATCATGCATATGCGGCAAGGTTTGAATGCCACAGGCACGAGTTTATCAGTTACTTTACTCTGTAATGGTGCAGCTACACATGTCGGCGAAGGTTCGCGCTATTCTGAACTACATCGCGACACCTGCTTACGTCATAATGACGTCGTATTATGCACCCTAACTCGAAACACGATAGCGACAAACACCGACAGCTCCTCACGCTCCTGTTTCGCTCAGCATAGTCACGACAGCTCCTCTACATGTAAAGTCGGGATGTTAATAATTTTTTTCTCGTGCACCCCATAGTGTGGGATATTTTTATTCAGGGTAGATCCCCTACATGTAAAGTTGGAATGATATTTTTTTTCTCACGTGCGGGGTATCGTTTAATAAAAAATATAGGTTATATTTTTATAGGTATATAAAAAAAAAATTGTAGGTTTGTAAAAACAATATTCCTATTCAATGATACGATTGTGAAATATTAAGCTTTAAAGTGCTAATTTTTGTGTGTATGTGTGTGTGTGTTAGTGCTGTGTGTGTGTGTCTAAGTGCTAAAAAAGAGACAAGTATCTCCCGCCATCTGCTAGCTAAACGGTTGATTTTTAGGGGTAGAAAAAAATTACAGGAGTTCGAAATATAATAATACGAAATATAATAAAAAGGAAAACTATTACAGCTTAAAAGGCTTTACAAGTTTTTGAGTAATAGTCGACCAACTTGCAACCTGCGATGCGGATATATTTATCATTAACGTTAAATAGGTTAAATTTTCATAGTATGAAACAATAAAAGCGGATATATTTGTCATTAACGTTAAATAGGTTAAATTTTCATAGTATGAAACAATAAAAGCCCTCTCTTCCGTCCGCACTATTGTGATGGGTAACTTCAAAACCCTACATTGCGCGTGTCCCGACACGTACTTTACTAATTTTTTGTTAATATTGCAAACAAGCAGATGGCTCTTCTGATGGAAACAGAAATCATCGTCCCTATGCTGCTAAATAAGAAAAAGCTATCCATGAGTCTGGGTTCTAATGAACCCTCTAAACTAAAACAGGACTGTGACAAACAGTGATGCAGAGCATCACCCCCGAGCATAATATTTTACCCTCTTTTGTTTTTCAAAAATTCCAATGGCGTGAAAGCTAACAAACACCCCGTGTTTTCCCCGTGTCGGTTCCGGGCTTAGACCAACTGCCGTTCTGCCAGGCAGGTCGTAAAAGGCGACTGATTAGCTATGCGAGTGACTAACAACGTGGCTACTAGGTGGTAGAGTTCTGCATTATCTCGCCCGGGTCTGGTACCATCGCCTTACCTATTCCTGCCGCTATAGCGTCAGTGCTTGACGCTGTCGTGTTCCGGTTTGGAGAGGAAGGTAGCCGGTAAACTTATGCATGTGGCATTAGACCTCGCCACAAGATAGCAACGCACCATTAACATCTTTGGTGTCTATAGGCGATGGTTGACTCTTTCCATCAGGAGACCCATCTGCTTGTTTGCTATCTTATGATATATAAAAAAACAAACAGACAGATGGACTTTCGCATTTATAATATTAGTATGGATAGTATAGATTTAGAAGTGATATCCTCAGTAAAAATTACCTTTGCAGATATATATTCATTTCAACAATATGATGGTGTCGGTCTTTGAGGAGCGGTACAATTACGACTGGAATTTATTCCTTTCAGATCTCGGCGGGAGTGTAGTAAGTATTTTTAAAATATAAGTATTTTTTGTAATACTATACAAGTATCCAGTGTGTCAGGTACAGTATACAAATAATTTAAGAAACACACCATTTTTACGTTTCAGAAATCAGAAACCAGAAGAACTTTATTCAATAAAACTTTTTAAAAGTTATTTTGACGCGTCTAAATTTTTTTAAAACTACTATCCGATCGGAAACGCGACGACATGTTAGTAATGATAGCAATTCTTTTTGATAATGGGAAGTGCAAAATTTACTTTTTGTGTTTTTTTTTCTCGTTTTTACATCACGCAATGCAAAACGTGCATTTCTGGGGCTGATGGCATGAATGTTGTGCCTCATACTTTAGTTTACCGGCTGCTTCACCATTAAAACTGAAATGTGACAGTTTAAATTACTACCGTGTAAATGTACTGTCGTGTTCCGTTTTAGAGAGTAAGGTAATCAGTAAATAGATGCATATGATATTACATAGGAAGCAACTTATTTATTTATTTAAACCAATTATTGCACACTAATAACAAAAGTAAACATAAAGACAAAATTAGTGCAAAAGGCAAGCTTATCTCTAAAGAAATTTCTCACAGCAAGCCCAAAATAAGAGAAAAAAAGGTAGCAAAACACGTGTCCAAAACAAAATAAAAAAATAAACATAATACATAAAAATTTGACGCCGTGTTGGTCCCGGCCTCCTTTGAAGAATAGGCCAACTGCCGTTCTGCCAGGCAGGTCGTAAAAGGCGACCGATTGGCTATCGAGTCACTACCATCGTGACTACTAGGTGGTAGAGTTCTGCATTGTCTCGCCCGGGTCTGGTACCACCGCCTTACCTATTCCTGCCGCAATAGCGTCAGTGCTTGTCGCTGTCGTGTTCCGGTTTGGAGGGTAAGGTAGCCGGTAAACTTATGCATGTGGCATTAGACCTCGCCACTAGATAGCAACGCACCATTAACATCTTTGGTGTCTATAGGCGATGGTTGACTCTTTCCATCAGGAGACCCATCTGCTTGTTTGCTATCTTATGACATAAAAAAAAAAATTAACTACTAAATTATTACAACTTATTATAACTACTTACTAAATCTACAAACAAAACAAACTATGAAATGGATAAGTATGCTGTTTCAGACGACTCTTAAAGGTATCCAGAGATTTACTTATTCTGATGGAATGAGTAAAAGAATTTCAGAGCCTAACGACACGAATAGTAACGGCACAACTTACTAAAACCATCTTTGATGTTTATTTGTAATAGTACTCGTATCTTCCCATGACATGATATCCAAAAAATTATGAAGAAACTACCATATTCCAGTTTGATGATGTGGACCGGATGATTGCTGATCTCAATTATCTGATTTTTTGTATTATTATAAGATAACCAGCGAATCGATTTTCTTATACAAAGAGACGACCATCACGTATACACAATAAAGATGTTAATTGTGCTGATTTATCCGTTCGGCGACAAGAGAATGCTACATGCATAATTTTACCGACTATCTTACTCTCCAAACTGAAACACCAGAATCATTGACACTGTTATGGCAAGAATAGGTAATGCGGTGATACCGTTCTCGGATGAGACGTTGTAGAATTCTACCACTTAGTAGTCACGATGATAATGACATGTCGCCTTTTACGAACTACCTATCAAAATGGCAGATGGTCTATTCTTCAAAGTGGTAGAGTAAGTAAATCCCCATTAATATCTTTGGTGTCTATGGGTAATATGATTCTTTTACTCTTACCATTAGGAGAGCCATCTGCTTATTTATTGTTTTATGATATAAAAATATTAATACTGAAACAACCAACTTCTAATTAGACCCCCACTAAATTAGTATGAGACCAAAGGGTCAGGTAAAGTATAACACGCACGCATGCACGCACGCACGCACGCACCACACACGCACGCACGCACGCACGCACGCATGCACGCACGCACGTACGTACGAACGCGTACGTAGCGTAGCGTAACACACGTACGTAGCGGGAAGTTAAAAAGTGCGTCGTCATCCGTGTCACAAATATGTAATTTATAATTTATCCATTACATGTTCGTCACACGGATTCTGACTGTTTTATTCTCAAAACTGGAATACAGCAGGACAACAGTAACAACTAACAAGATCTGCCGCAGAAATACGCATTAGCAGTCACGCAGTCGTGAAAAATTAGACCTTTTACATAATGCATGGCGCCAGATCATAAAAAATATAAAACATAAAACATTTTCACTTTTAAGGATGTCTTACTCCCCTTGGGTTTGAAACAATAAGGCACTGCCTGGTGGGGCGGGGCAATCTTTTTGACCGTGAAGCAATAAAAACCGGGTCAGCTCAGCCCACCGATGCCCGCGGAAACGGACGGGCACATGTGGCGCCTTTTTTTGCCCTGTTTATGCGTTGGTAGTATAGGATTCACATTGTGCTATCTTGACTGGCCCGGCTTGCCCCGCCGTGTGCACTACGCCTAATGGGGAAGAAATATATATTTATTGCAAATCTTAGGAACATCTCTGTAAATAAATTTTGCATTTTACTAATAGAATCGCACCCATACTTATTTCTTGTTGTTGAAGAATGGACGTATTCAAATAAACATACAAATTTAGTTGAGATCGCTTATTCATCGCGGTGTTAACGTTTTCCCTCGATTATTCCGAATATTCTGGAGATCTGCCAACATTTGGATCCTTATTACTTATGTTATTGAGTTTCGGTACACATAAGATAGTAAATAGTAATATACTGTATTATTTAATGTAATCGTACTTTGTACCTTGCTTGACCTAAATTACTCTCCTGACAGCCTCAGCCAGTATCGGAATCCTGGGAGTCGACATATCGAATACCATTCAGTTTCGCGGTCATCTGGAAGGTTAGGCGAAACTAGCCTCCAAAAAGCTCGGTGTCCTCAGTAGCGCGAAGCAGTGCTTCTTGCCGGCTCATCGTCTCCAAATTTATAAGCCGCAAATTCGGCCTCACATGAAGTACTGCTCTCATCTCTGGGCCGAAACTCCCCATTACCAGCTTCTACCACTTGATTGCATTCAACGTAGAGCAGTTTGAATGGTTGACGACCAGGCTATTTCAAAACGGCTTGACTTTTTGGCATTACGCAGAGATGTAAGCTTGCTCTACATCTTTTATCGTATCTATCATGAAGAGTGTTCTGACGAGTTGTTTGGATTAATTCCTGCTGCTGAATTCCAGCATCGGACATCGCGGCAAAATTAAAAGTTCCACCCTCACCACCTCGATGTCTAGAAATCCACAACCGTGCGATTATCCCGGAACTTTTTGACTCGCACTACTTTTTTGTGGAATAATTACCGGCAGGGATTTTTCCGAACAAATACGACATGTGGACCTTCAAGAAAAGAGCTTTATCATTTTTAAAGGTCAGCGACGCAACAACAAGACTGCTAGTATTGCGGATGTCCATGGGTGGCGGTGATCACTTAACATCAGGTGCAGGGTTTGCCCCCTCTTCCATAAAAAATCGATTTGATTTCAAAATAGATTTTTTTAACTTCCCAGTACGTATTTTTGAAACAGATTTTTGAAAATCGAGTTTTCCCAGATGTCCACGTTTTGAGGTCTTAGGAACCTTTTCCGACTATTTTCAGGATGACGTCAGTATGTCTGTATGTATGTACGTATGTGTGTGCGTGTGTGTGTATGTGTGTATGTAAACATCTCATAACTTTCGAATGGCTTGACCGATCGAAGCGCAGTTGATGACATTCGATTGGATTCCGTTCAACTTAGACTTCCTGAAAATTTGAACCGATTCGGTCCAGGAGATTTTGTGAAATTTTGAAAAAATACCAAAAAAAATTTTTTTTTTAAATATAACTTCCAGATTAATGTACCGATTGAGTACAAAAACTAATCGGCTCTATTCCTTAAAAAACTACATCTAATACATAATTTGCATCAAAATCGGTTTATCCGTTTGGGAGTAATCGTTGACGAAAAATTTTGAAAAGTGTTTTTTTCGACATAGCTTCGAAATTTTTTGACCAATCATTTTTTGGTATTCTACGATATTTTAGTACTATAAAAACTACGTCAAATGCCGTTTCAAAAATCAAAATTGAATCTAATTCTCAAAAGTTACAGCTTTTTTAATATTAAAATTACGTTGTTTTTAGTAAACTGACTTAATTTTTTTTTAAATAATTTTCAGTGTAATAGGTACACCGATTGAATTAAAAATCATATCAGCTTTTCTTCTTTAAAAACTGCGTCAAACACCGTTTATTTAATCAAAATCGGTCAATTTGTTTGGGATTTAACAATGAAGAAATTAAAAAATAAAATGTTTCTTGATATTGCATCGAAATTCGTACTGTCGATTATTTAGCTAAAGCAATATTTTAGATCTCAAAAATTGAGTTGAATGCCATCACCGTTTTCAAAATATACAGCTTTTCAAAAATTAATATACTACCATTTTTATCAAAATTGATGTTTGAACTGAAAAATATCTGCTTATAATTTTTACTCTTTTGAGCTTAAAATACCTTAATTTAGTGGAAAGTTTCAGGGATGGCCCGTCGGGTCAACCGTTTACACATTTTTAATTTATTTCTTTCATCACAGAAATAGTGCATCTTAAGCTTACAAGCTTAAATTGTATTTTTATGCTACCATTTTTGTGAGAAAATGGTGTCTGAAGTAGGTTCAGTAAGAACCTGTTACACAAGTCACAAGTCACCACAAAGCCCTTAACTTATATGTATAGTGTGCGCCTCAAATTAACGTATAACGATACTTTAACATTGTTGTGTTTAAAATTGAATGTGACATTAAGAGTGTAGTTATTATGAAAAGTGTAGAATGAGTTTTTTCGTGACTGAGTGCTGAAGTGTATATTGTATGAATAAAGTTTTTGTTTATAAATGAAAATTAGAAATGACGTAATAAATATTGATAAATAAAAATTGTTCAGACATAATGATTTTCTGACCCGTAGGAGCGTGTGACGGGCTGTAGTGTGTATACAAGCTCAGCGTTTTGGGACATGCCGCGCATACCTGTTACCTATTTTGAATCGAATTGTTTAAGTATAAACTTTATTTTCTCGGAATCGCTCCTCCCTGTTTAAGATTCCGATGTAAACAAGGAACCCTTATAGCGTCGCTGTGTTCATCCGTCCGTCCGTCCGTGAGCTATCGGCTCAGATATCATTAGTACTAGAAAGCTGTTATTTGGCACAATTATACATAATATGTATATAATATGTACTAATATTATTAGTCACGTCAACAAAGTGGTAAAATAAAATAATGAATTTTTTTTCAGGGTAGCTCCCCTACATGTAAAGTGGGAATGTTAATTTTTTTTCTCACGTACCCTATAGTGTGGGGTATCGTTGAAGAGGTTTTCGAAAAATATTGTAGGTTTATAAAAACAAGTATTTGATTAAGGGACTCGTTTGTAATATATTAAGCTTTAAAGTGCTTATTTTGGTTAGAGCCAAGTGTCGCCCCCTCCCCTCCCCCTCTGCAGGCTAAACAGTTGGTTTTGGCGGTGGAAAAAAAATATGGTAGTAGTAAATAATATAATAAAGTTAAAAGAAAAACTATTACGGCTTAGAAGGCTTTAAAGTTTTTGAGTAATAGTCAACCAACTTATAAAATGTACTTAGAACATTTTTTATAGGCGGTGAACCCGTGGTGCGGATATATATTTGTTACCGACGTTGAATAAGTTAAAATATGTTTATAGTATCTATACATATATATATTTCGACCGCCCCGTTGGTCGAGTGGTTAGAGACCCTGACTACGCAATCAACGAGGCTCGGGTTCGATCCCCGACGGGGACAAGCATTTGTGTGATGAGCATAAATGTTTGTATTTCCGGGTTTGGGTGTTTATTATATATATTCTGGTATTTATATATGTATTTCTATGTATTAGTATCGTTGACTAACACCCATAACACAAGCAAATAATTTGCTTACTTTGGGGTTAGATCAGTAAGTGTAATTTGTCCCGTGAATTATTATTATTATAATTATTATTATTATTATTATAATTATATAATAAAATCGTAGGAAAGTCAAAACTGTACATTGAATATTTTTAAAAAGAATACTTGGGGCGTGATCTACAATCGATATCGAAGCCAAAAATATAGTTTTTAGAATTTTTGTCTGTTTGTCTGTTTGTTTGTCTATTTGTCTGTTTGTCTGTTTGTCTGTTTGTCTGTCTGTCTGTCTGTCTGTCTGTCTGCCTGCCTGCCCGCCTGAGATTCCGATTTTGGTTGATAAAATTATTTAAAATCCTATTCGTCATTTGAACAAACTTTTACTACTAGGCATTTCGTTAAAGGTGAAAAGGCGTCGTTGCTTGTCGCTGTCGCGTTCCGTGCTCGGATAGCAACGCACTATTAACATCTCTGGTGTCTATAGGCGATGGTTGTCTCTAGCCGATAAAAGAACCATCAGCCATATTCTATAATACTAAAAGTAAGCAAATGTATAAAGGCTTACCGTTATCAGTATTATTAGGGCTTTAAGTGCCTTAAACTGAAAAATTTTACCCATACACTGAAAAATTTTATTCACATTTTGTTACGTAAGTATTCTGTTCTGAACGCGTACTCGTATGAATGAATCTACTCAGTCCGCTATTCATATTTAGAACCCATCTCAAGTGACTTGATGATGCTATGTCTGGATCCGGTCTATAGTAGGGATGGGAGTTATAGCTACTTTTATTTCATTATCACGACGTGAAGTTGTTTTTTGTCACTGTTATATCACGACCGTTATATTTCATTAGTAACGATTATTGTCATACTTACATTAAAATTTATAAGTGATTAGTAAAGTGAAATAACATTTTAAACAAATTCTCGTTTCTAGTTGGTGACACGGTGTTGCTCAAATGTTGTCGCTTTGTCTATTTCGCACGATGCATTTCTGCGAATTATAACCATGAGTATAGCATAGCTTGGACCGCGTGAAACGATCGTGTTATATGAGTAACAGACGGTTTCGATGCTTATAATTGGTGTGATACGTGATTTATTTTATAACGATTGATATAACCGGTGATGCATGAATAATTCTGTTATAACTCTACACCTACACAAAAATTGAATTGAATGTTATTCGAAAGATCAAAGTCGGTCATCATTTTAAAAAATATACATCTTTTTTAAAAACTGAATGACTAAGTATTCTTTTTTTTATGTTTATATTTTTGAACTCTTCGAACTCAAAACTTTATGCTTAGGCATAGTTTTTTGTTTGAGCTTAAAATACCTCAATTTAGCGGAAAGTTTCAGAAAAGACCTGCAGGGTCAACCGGCTTACAGATTTTTTAATAAAAAGTATGCTAAGTATTTGCTTGTGTTATGGGTGTTAGTGTATTATATATAATGTATATGTTAGTGTAGTATATATATATATATATATATATATATATATATATATATATATATATATATATATATATATATATATATATATATATATATATATATAATAAACATCCAAACCCGGAAATACAAACATTTATGCTTATCACACAAATGCTTGTCCCCTTGTCCCCATCGGGGATTGAACCGGAGCCCCGTCGATTGCGCAGTTACATTTTTGTTCAAAGTAGTAATATAATTGATACATTTTTTGAACGACAATTAAAACTCTTAACAATTAAATTTGTGTCACATAATTTTCAATTGTTTGGCAATTTTACATGTATACGTATACCGGCTACTTTACTCTTGTAATTGCGGCAAATTACCGACGCTATTGCGGCAGGAATGGGTAAGGCGGTGGTAACGAACATTTTAGCTACTAGGTGGTAGAGTTCAGCATTGTCTCGTCCGGGTCTGGCACCACTGCCTTACCTATTCCTGCCACAATAGCGTTAGTGATTGTCACTGTCGTGTTTCAGTTTGGAAGGTAAGGTAGCCGGTAAATGCTATTGGCATTAGACCTCACCACAATATAGCAACGCACCATTAACACCTTTGGTGTCTATAGGCAATGGTTGACTCTTTCCATCAGTAAACCCATCTGCTTGTTTGCTATCTTATGATATATAAAAAAAAAAACAAAACCTAGGCAAGACGTTGCAGACCTATACTAAGTTTATAGTCACAATGTTATTGACATGTATGAGCGTCTTATCTTTTACGAAATGCCTAGCAGTAAGGCAGTTGACCAATTCTTCGAAAGGGCACGAATCAAAACGAGGAAGAAGGAGTTTTTCCAAATGATTTAGCTTTTTCAAGAAAAGAGCATACTCATTTGTAACACCTGCCAACGCAATTGCATGACCGGATGCGGTTGTAATTTACTCTCTTTTATTTACTCTACTCTGCTTTAATTTACTCCTACCTTGTAGTAAGACGTGGAAACTTCCGTGCATTTAAGCGATTTTGTCAAACTTAATACGCAAAGCAGAATTAAGTAGGCGGTTATGGTAGGTCCTGAATTTCTGAAGTACCGTGGTGCAATAGCAATTAGGCTTAACCTGATTGTAAAAGTCTAATTTCGTTGCTTTCTTATGCTGTTACCATTTTGCTGTCTCCTGCTGAAAAGGAAGGGAACAGGGTGTATTTGTCTGACTCCTCCCTATAGAGTTTAAATTAATTTCGGTGCGAGTTCTAAGACAGCTTAGTTAGTAGGCTCGTCCCAGGAAACCCAGAGCTCACAACTCAGTGGTCATTAGGATAGTTGCACCTGATGATGTGGTGAGAACGAGAGGTGGGCCCATCGCCATTTAAAAAAACTACAAGACCTTTGGCAGTGTAATTGAGACGTATTATTTTTATGAATAAAACTTTCTTTTGAGGAAATTGCCCACTGTTATGGCTGAGTGCGATATATCCCGTATCTATATTAATTTATTTTTTTAATATTATAAATGCGAAAGTTTGGATGTTTGGATGGATGTTTGTTACTTAATCACGCAAAAACTACTGAACGGATTTGAATGAAACTTGGCACACAGGTAGATATTGAGTTGGAATAGCACATAGGCTACTTTTTATTCCAGAAAAATAAGGTGATCCCGCGGGATTTGCCAAAAACTCTTATAATGCAGCGAGCTGCACGCCGCAGCTAATACTCTATACTAATATTATAAAATTGTAGAGTTTGTTTGTTTGTTTGGCTGTATGCGGTAATCTCGAAAACTGCTGAACCGATTTGAATAATTCTTTTTGTGTTGGATAGCCTGTTTTCGAGGAAGGTTATAGGCTATATAACATCATGCTATGACCAGTAGGAGCGGAGTAAACAAAGTCCGCGTGGACGAAGTCGTGGGCAACAGCTAGTATGTAATAAATCAAAATAAAATATTATTACGATAGTCTATGACGTAGTCGTATATGCGATGACAGATCCACCTTAAAAGGTTTCTATATTTAGATACAATTTCTAGAACTTGTATCATAAAATTTATTTTTTATCTATTCTTGCTTCAAAAACGTTAGTGCTTGTCACTATCATGCTTAGGGACTGAAATCCTGTAAGAAAATTTTTAATCTCACTTAAAAGTACGTCCCGATATTTGCATTGTTTACCGGCTACCTTAAATTTCGAACCGGAACGCGACATTGACAAGCACTGACGCAATTGTGGCAGGAATAGGTAGATAAGACTTACCAGACCAGAGGCAAAACAATGTAGAACTTTACAACCTAGTTTCAATACATACATGTATAACTTTAATATGTAACATGGAAATATTCTTTTCAGGGTTTCCTTCTAGGGCTCTCCGTAATAGGTCTGCTTGGTATATTAAGTAACTGGTTGATAATCCTCGCACCGGCAGTTTGTAATAAGTTAGAGAAGAATGATAATGGACATAGTGTGGCTGCTGAGAATACGACTGACGAAGAATCCAAAAAACATGACCGGAAGAGTAACATTTATGTGGTTAATTAGTACACTTTACGTTATAAACTAAAGTCACGCTTGTATGTAATATATTACTTATTTGAGCATCAAAAGATTGTTTTTTCTGATTGAAGTCTGTCAATAACCGACTTCCCGTTTTCTGTATCTCCAAAATTCTGCATTAGATTTTCTCTGAATTAAAATGGGATCATCTGAAAAGTATACCTTTTATACCAATAAAAAAATTCCAAATCACCTAAGACGTCTTTGAGTTATCGGTGAACATACATGAAATAAATAATAGTTAAGAAAAACTAAAAAAAAAACGCTTTTATAAAAATAGAACTAAAAATAGTTAGAAAATTGTTAGTTAAATGCACACTGTTGATTCTGGTTTACACTTTACAGAAGATACTGTGGTGGAAACTAGACGTGGGCCCATTGCCCTAAAAATGGACAATAGATAGTTTAGATAATAGTGTTCATTTTCTTTGTTTAATGTAAAATTATGTACCTACAGTTGTTCCTTAGTACTTTTTCTTATGCACTGCCTGGAAGAAAATGTTTATAGACGTTGACGTCTATAAACATTTTCTTCCAGTTAACCCAGTTAATAAAATGGAATCATCTGGAAAGTGTACCCTTTGTACCAATACAAAAATTTTCGAAATCAGCTCAGGCGTCTTTAAGTTATTGGTGAACATACATGAAATAAATAATAATTAAGAAAAACTAAAAAACACGCTTTTATAAAAATAGAACTAAAAATAGACAATAGTTAGTTAAACGCACACTGTTGATTCTGGTTTACAGAAGGTACAGTGGTGGAAACGATATGTATAGACAATAGTGTTCACTTTCTTTGTTTAATGTAAAGCTACGTACCTACAGCTGTTGTTTTTTTAGTACTTTGTCTTGTACACTGCCCGTTACAAGTTTTCTACAAAATACAGGGTTAACTGTAAGAAAATGTTTATAGACGTTAAAATCGCCTGGTGCAAATATTGTGCAATAAAAAGTATAAATAAATAAAATAAAAAATAAATTTAAACTAAGAACGGCGTATATAAATTTGAATAGAATAGTGTGAATAAGAAAAAGATATATCCCATTAAATAAAAAAAAGCGTGGGTGCTTTTTAAGATATCTACTGATACCATGCACCGCACGCTTTTTTATAATGGAATATTTTTTTTCTTATTCTTATTTTAATTGCATTCCAATTGTTTACACTATTCTTAATTTAACTTTGCTTTTCATTTTTTAGTTTGATTTTTATGGAAGGATGTTTTTAGTTTTTTTACTATTATTTATTTTTCATTTTTAGTAAAGAAAAGCAAATCGTTAATCCTAAAGATACTGGTAAGGATAATAGGTGTTAGCAACTGCGTTTGTCAACAAGACAAGCCGGCCAGGTGTGGCGCACCTGTGTGATTTATGCACCTATTATTGTGAGATAATGATGTTATTGTTAACAACAATGAACAAATATAGACAAGGATATTATAAATAAGCTGGAATCGGATGTTTTAGATTAATTGTAATTCTATCACTTGTTGAGGGAGTTACTCTGTCCAAAAATTATACTGTGCGTGTAAAAGTGATTTAAGTGTTTTATTCGGCCAAACTGCTTCTCGGTTATATTTCAGAAGTGGGATGGAATACATTCCCTAACAGTTTTGGAAGACGTAAACCACTATTCGGCCAAACTGCTTCTCAGTTATATAGGACTGTTTATGTTTATATTATTGCATTGTCATCGATCCTTGATAAGACTGCAAAGAGCCTCGGCAAACTTTCATACATCACAATATCTGACTAGAATCTTTAAATGAAAAATATCTCTATTTCTGAGCATTAATAAGTAAAGGCTTTCTTCCTTAATTCCTAGAACTTAGAGAATTTGTGAGACGGTAGTAAGTAATATGACAATTTAAGTACTTATATCTAAAAATCTGTGAATAATATTGACAAAAATATTGCAGCTTACCAACAAAACCTGCGTGGGTTTTATATTCATTGCGATTGAAATTGTACATAAATACAAACAGTAGCAGAAATTAAGCAAATTAGGTAACAATTTTAAACGATATCTACGCCGCGTGTCCACAAAATACTTTATAATATTATTATCTATACGAGTGTATTGACTCTTACCGCCATACGACACAAATCAGTGTTGTCAGCATGGATTTTTTAATGTGTTAATGGTTCATTGAATTTACACAAAAGTAAACACCAGTGGGATAAACCAATTTTATCCTTTATTACAAGTAATATTTTAAATATATCTATTTTAAATATGCTTTGCTTAATATTCATAGTACATTTTTAAAAAGCATACTCCTATTAAAATAATTTTATTTAGAAAAATAAATACCTAGAATACAAAAATATTCTACTAATATTAGGGAAAATATAGATTGGCAACATTTAGTTTACTGCATAAAACAGAATATTCTTTGATTGTAGTCAGTTTACTTCCCTTTAAAATTAATTTTAAAATGTGAAACATAAAAAAATAATCGTATTATAATTGATATTTAAAGACGAAGCAGAAAACAAAGATACATTTTTGCCGACCTTCTTTCAAATTAATCCGAGGATTTAAAGTACGTCAAAACCATGTTCAAAGTTTCCGTTACATACTAATATACAAACATACGAACGAAGCTACTAATAAAACCGTGTCTCCTTTTTAGGAAATTGATTGAAAAATATATTTCGATAATCCGTAAATAAAATTACAGCATGAAAAACAGACACATATAGATGAATGGACTCTTTGGATGGCCAAGATTTTCCATCGTGATGTCTATGTTTTGGTTAACTTTTTCAATAATTAAGGGAGCTATACACTTTTTATCGTACGATATTGAAATCGAACATTCTGTCTTAGCACAAACAACTGCATTATTTAACCATTAGTCTGGTTAACAAGTGCTTTTGAGGTCAAACTTTTTCTAATTCTCTAAAAATTATGATTTAGGTGTCATTCGATTCGGAATGGCACGTAGAAACTTTTTGAGAAAATTGAACGGCCGCTCGCAATAACTGCAAAAGTTATAAACAATTAAGTGAAAAAAAAAACTTAAACTTGATTATTAAAAAACGAAACAATAGTAACATTATGAAAAAAAAAATAATGCTTAATCGCGCCGTCATAATTGTTAATAACAAAGTGAAAATTATCATTTTTTTTAATTTTTTCCAACGGGAATCTCTCAAAAGCTATCTAAAAATTATTACAAATCATTTTTACATAGCTTTTGATCATTAAAAACGAAACAATAGTAATATTCTTATGAAAAAAAATAATGTTTCATCGCGCATCATTTTTTTTATCTCAGTAAATTGTTAATAACAAAGTGAAAATTAACAATTTTTTAATTTTTTTAACGGGAATCTGTTCTAAAGCCTTTGTCAAATAGCTCTATAAAAGGAAAAAAATCCAGATTTATAGTTTAACAATTATCGCATTTTCAATATTAACATTGGTACTCCAAAAAATTGTTAGTTAATGAATGGATAAGTAAATAAACAATCGCGATAAAAAAAAATTGCCGACGGATTATTGTTTATTGATCTATCTTGTAGGCGTATGAATTTTTTTACTTCTTAATTTTCATATTTAATAAGTCAAAATAATATTTATTCTTAAAAGGCCAAAGTTGACGTGGCTTGCGCAAGCCGGAGTATCCGTTTACGAGCGTATTTATTAACCCTCTGGAAAAATTATAAATCTTTATCCTACAGTACTAGTACTCCTAGTTTGTAAAATAAAAAGTAGACTTTGTTTGGAAAATTTACTTCTCTATTTGAATCTTTTTTCAAATTTTAAAAATCTCAAACAGTTTTTGAGATATTTGCGATAAACCGAACCTCCCGTTTTTTTTTCACTTAATTGTTTATAACTTTTGCAGTTTTTACGAGCGGCCCTTCAATTTTCTCAAAAAGTTTCTACATGCCATTCCGAATCGAGTGACAACTAAATCATAATTTTTAGAGAATTAGAAAAAGTTTTGACCTCAAAAGCACTTGTTAACCAGACTAGATCGTACAAAATGAATACTTTTTCACATTATATAGCAGCACAAGTTTTATATAACTGAATACTAAAGTGGGAGGATCAACGTAACCGGATAGTTATTTTACCGTAAACATACGTCAAAATTACAGAAACGAACTCCATTGACGCAAATGCAGTGTGTAAACAAATTACCTACAAATTACAAAGCGTGCATGTACTGCATATTGTATGCGCAAATACACCATAACAAACTATCTTTAATGTAATATGTTACAACAAATACGTGGTAAAAAAATATGACACACCTAAGCATAGATTAGCTACTTACATGAGTAACTCTTCAAGTTCAAAACTTGGTTGAAAACTATTTTAATTTTTGAAAATCTTTTGAACGCGATCATCGTTTTTGATCCTTTAAACAGCTTTTAACGAAGTTTTTTGAGTTCTAAAAAATGTTGTCTTGTATAAAAACAACACTTTTTCTTTGTTAAAGCAATTTATGCGTTTTTTAACTAAAAGTATTGATTCAATCAGTCTAGAAGTTACAAAAACATCGTTTTGGGCAATTTTTATAACGTCTAGACTGAGTGAGCTTCCTCAAAATCAAATCGGCCAAATCGGTTTTAATTTTTAGTAAGTCAAAATTTGACGAAACCCTAACGAATTTCGTTCGAAAAAATCAAACTACGTGTCAAAGAGCTCTTATAGTTCGTGAACCTTTGTCTGAAAAGGAAGCAGTTAGGCTATTCTATGGATAATGGCGTGGTCTCGTCTATTTTTTATATGTTTATAGGATTATAGGTAAGAGTTTTCTAGGGTTCCACTCAGAGATCCTTAATATTAGAAAGCTGTAATTTGACATAAATATACATACTAGTCCCAGCAATAAAGAGGGAGTATATAAAATTAAAATTAAAATCCCACCACTTTATTTTATCTTAAAAATATTTTTAGAGGAGCTCCTCTACATGTAATGTAGGGATGCTATTTTTTTTTTGCGTAAACCATAGTCGCCTCTGTGGTCTTGTGGTCCAGCGTTGGCGTTGACCACATGAGATCCCGGGTTCGATTTCCGGGTCGGGCACATAAAAAAAAGTGTTTTTTCAGTTTTCTGAGAAACACAAAGTTGCCCGGGATTGGAAAGTGCCCAGATAGCGATAAGCTTGCCATCTATCACATTTGTGGGACTAAGTATCTTCTATAGGATACTTTTTTTTTGTAAACTATAGTGTGAGGTATCGTTGGATAGGTTTTTTAAAATTTTTTTTTTTAAAAACCTACCCAGTTTTTCGACTAAGGCTCGTTTGCGAAGCGTTAAGCTTTAGTGCTAAATTTTATTACAGTCAAGTGCCCCCTCTCTCCCCCCCTCTGCCAGATAAACGGTTGGTTGTGGTGGCGGGAAAAAAATCACGGCAGTAGTAAATATAATGAAGTTAAAAGAAAAACTATCACGGCTTAGAAGGCTTTACAAATAATAAAATGCACTTGGTTTTTATAGGCGGCGAACCTGTGGTGCGGATATATCCGTCATTGACATTAAATAGAACAAATTGTCATAGTATAAGTCAATAACAGCTCTCTTCTTAGTTCGCATTATTGTGATAGGAAACTTCGAAACCCTAAGTTGCGCGTAACCCGACACGTACTTTATCAATCAATTTTTAAAATTACAGGATAGCTACAGAAATAAGTAAGACAGAGGAAGATAGGTACCAAATCTGAATGAGATTCTGCCGAATACTTTTACCAAGTGGCCAAGGTGGTATTGATATATGGCCAATAATACGCCTTTTACGAACTGCCGGCTAAATTGTCTATTCGCCAAACACGAGTAGGGATTTCTTGAAAGGTAACAACCTTACATATCATAGGATTTACTCGTAATAACGTTAGTTTTACGTGGATGCTACAGCTACACCTCTATTTACCTTCTCGGGGTATGAGCGTGATCGCAATTGTAATTTTATATATTTACTGGACTATCCGCGCAGCTTCACCCGCCAGTAGAGTAACTAATGAATAATTGAGTGAATGAATGAAAAAATGAATGAAATAATGTTTTTTATTTCAGGTAGGTAACAAGGTCATCAATATATACGTTAATACAAATTCCATTTAGGAGTTGATTTATTGAAAATGTAGTCATAATTCGACTCCAGGTCTTCAACTTCAGTTTCTAATGTTTGACCTCAAGTCTAACTATTTTCTTGCCAAATTTCATCAAAATTGGACAACGATTTGACTGTGAAAGCGTAACAGACAGAAAAGCTTTTGCATTTATAATACTGGTATAGATATATTTATATATCTAATATATGAATCTAATATATATTTATTTACATTAGCGATCGCCCTGTCGTCGAATTTCGACCATAGACTAAACAATAAAATCTCTTTAAGTTTTACAACAGAGTAGCCATAAAGTAAATAGTATACATGTGTGTATATTCTTTGGTGTATTTTGGTGTACATAATATTGTATACTCTTTGGTGTATATTATCATCATCCATGACACATAAGTGTTATTTGTGAAATGTATATTTTTATTAATTTAATGTATTTCTAATGCATCTATCTCATTATTATTTAATCTATATTAAATTATAAATGTGAAAGTTTGGATGTTTGGTTGGATGGATGTTTGTGTTGCAAAAACTCCTAAATGGATTTGAAAGAAATTTAGCACACAGGTATATGATGACCTGGAATAGCACATAGACTTTTTATCCCGGAAAAATTTGGTGATCCCGCGGGATTCACTAAAAACCTTGACTATGCAGCGGGCTGCACGCTACAGCTAGTAATGTATAAAAATATTAAGGTGCTGATCGATGGGTTAGCCCATACCACGGTCTTAATGGTCTAAGAGCCCTCGACACAAAACTTATGATCGATTGCATTACATAAAACCGCGGTATTGTGATGATACTCGGGCGAGCTTTACCGACGAGCCATAGGACCGCGGTATACGGTCGCTCGGACCTCGCGCGGACCTTAAGGCGAGGCATCGAGACAAACGGGAAAAAACTGGTTGGTTGAATGATGTTTTTTTGTATTGATTGTTAAATAACAATTTTACAAAAATTACACGATATACCTGAAGATATTATCTAAAGAATGTGCTAACTCATTACATGATAGAATGTACTTTACTCGATTATATAAAATTCCGAAAACAGGCTAAAAAAATCTCTATAACAAATAATTTGTTAATAATATTTCTAATCTTCCACATGATTTTTATATGGTGATATTTAGTTGTAAATACAAATAAGAATGTGCTAAATTTTAGTTTTCAGCTGATGCCCTATATTTATTTATCCGAAAATTAACACGTTTCCCAGCGGTTTCAGAACATATCGTGCCACCCATTTTCTAAAGAATTGACGCGCGTCGAAATACCTCGCCTTAATGGTCCTGATCTATCGGCCATTAGTTTTGTGTCGAGGGCTCTTAGACCACAAAGGCCGCGGTATAGGCTCGCCCGTCGATCAGCGACTTTGTTTCTGCAGTCCTCCGGAATGTAAACTTTAACTATGTCAACTTTTCGCTTAATTGTTGTAAAAAGTGGTCCAAAGTTTTTACTTCACATATTAATATAAAACTTTATGGTCTTATGATATTAGTATTTATAGATAATTAAATATGTAGTTACTAATTAGTAATATTAACTAGAACGTCTCAACTAAGTACTATGGTGAGCCGGCGCCGATCTGGCATGAAGGTGTCTTCTTAATCAAAACGAATTTATTGGAATGCTGCACCGAATTACACCTCTTGGCATATGTCGAATGAATATATTGGTTGCGACGGGATTTAGGCTATGTTTGTGCATATGAGAGAAGCGTTTTTAAATTCATAACATTATATAATGTTATATAACATTATATAATGTTATATAATGTTCTGCAACTTTATTTTTGACCTCGGATTGTATAATTATTTTTTATATCATACGATAGCAAACAAGCAAAGGTTTCTCCTAATGGAAGGAGAAACTAACGCCTATAGAGACCAAAAATGTTAATGGCGCGTTGTTATCTGATTGGCGGGATGGCAATGCCACATGCATAAGTCTACCGACTGATTTACCCTTCAAACATGATTACGAAAATAACAAACATTGACGCTATCGCGATATCGCGAAATAGGTAGGGCGGTGGTACCAAATACGCGGGTGAGACGTGGCGGAACTCTAAGACCTAGGAGTCACGATGGTAGCGACACGAATAGCTAATCGTATTTCTTTTACGACCTGCCTGGCAGAGCGACAGTTGGTCTATAATTCTTCAAAGGAGCCCGGACCAACACTGCGGATATATAGAATATGGCTAACTTTTAGTAACATCATTACTTCATTTTACTAAGTCGAAAGAAAAGGTGTTCTATGCTACTCCTGGATAGTGAAGCTTTCTAACGATAGAAGAATTTTGAACATTGATCCAGTAGTTGTGTTATATGTTTACCAGGAGTATAATATTGACCAGCTCTGTAGCGATTACAAGAAAAAGTAAGGTATTAATCAAGGAATCAACAGTAGTAAAATGCATTTTCCAATATTGAAGATATAAGATTTTTTGAGTGATATCCCGGAAAATACGCAATATTTGAATATTCATAAAGTAAGTAATAACTTTAAATAAACAGAAAATTATTACAGGTAGTAGAGATTAGTTCGTTAATAAATAATTAACTCTCAAATGAATGGATTCAAGAAATCATTTATTTGTTAAAACTATATTAGCATGGAGTAAAATTGGCTACAATAATTGGCTTCAATAAATGTCGGTAAATACATAATGCTACCCAACTGATACTTCTAAATTTTTCTAAGAATTTGCTACCAAATAATCAATATTAATATCATAAATGCGAAAGTTTGTATGGATGAATAGATGTTTGTTACTCAATCACGCAAAACTACTGAACTGATTCGGATGAAATTTGACATAAAGGTAGATGATGACCTACAATAGTATATAGGCTATCACGGAAAAATGAGTTGTTCTCACGGGATTCACCAATAACTTTTATAATGCAGCGGGCTGCACGCTGCATCTAGTTAAATAATAAATTAACAGTAAAGTGTTCTTTCTTTTGTCGAGTTTTGTGATGCGTTCTAAAAAGTTACTTCTAAAATAAACTGTTCGACGCCGTCTCTGTTTTTATTTAGGTAACGTGATCTGAGGTTACTTTATAGGCGTAAAATTTACTTAGCTACAGAAATAATAAATCTATTCGCGTTCCGCTTTCCACTTCGCGCCGCTTATCTATTGTATACAAAGCACAGTGTTAGTCACCTGAAAACCGAGTCGATAACCCAAATTAGTGTCTACCAATGCAGCTAACATATAATTCAAATCGATTGCACTTTGGTGCGCTTTTAAATAACTTTGTCAAGATATAGAAGTTTAGTAAACTTCAAATGGAACTAACTGAACTTACTTTAAATTTGTAATAATAGATTTTCTTACACTCAGACTAAAAAGCATGTATGGGTACAATATAATCCATATAAAAATGTCATCTCTCGTTAAATGATTAAAATTTAATAGACCATGATACCAGGAACATTTTTAATTTTTATTAATAACAAACTGAATTTTTGGAAACAGCTTCGTTTTGACGAGGCACCCTTCTTTTCTCTCTTCGGAAAATATCGAATCAGGTAACTAATAAAGATAGGTGAAAAAAATCTTCATCGGCTAAGATGAGTTAGTAATAAGATGATGGACATGAACTTTTAAACAATGCAAATTCTGCAAAATTAACGGAAACGTGGTTCAATAAACTGAATATTATAGATGAATCTGTTTTTAAAACACAAATGTCAAGCAATCTTATATACACTGTATTAGGGCCTAAACATATAACAATGTCGTTTTGCAAAATTGACCACTTTGATCTCAAATATCTATTGCCAGTTTAGAAATTGTTATTATTTTTAGAAATTTAGAAATTAGAAATTGCTTTTACTTTTTATTTTAGGCTTGTGCAAGCAATCACTACGTTTTACATTAGTGTTTCGAATTCAATGATAAAAAGGAAAGCAATTATTTTATTCAACCGAGGACTCATTTATTTATCGTTTCATTTGATTTTTCTTTAAAACTATCTGTTCAACTCGAATTTCACCGCGGCACCAACGCTGCGTAAACAGTTGGAAGGAATAATTATGTGTATAGCTGTAAAAACAAGGTACTTTTTGGTTCTAACATTTTTGTTCTGGTTCTAACGTTTGACCTACAGAACATACGGCGCGGACGTAAGAATTTAGTTGAAAATTAAGAATTGAAAGTAATCGTAGCAAGGGATCTATCGCAAGCAACGTATGAGTGTTAATATTTGAGTCGAATTTGGTATGAGTCATAAAATAATTTTAACTCACTTAAAATAAATGTAAAAGAAAAGAGCTCGAAACCTGACTATTGCGATCTCCACTTTATGCCTGAGTGTAGTAGCACATCAGGATCACTCCTCGAAGTACAATTTTTGAGCGTAACAGACTTTTATCTCCTATATAAACAAATAATGTTTACATAAATCTACTATGACATTGTTTATACATTATATATGCATCGTGTCATATAGATTTTATTATGTAATAACCATTTATATAGGAGTTATTTACCCTCGACACCTCAAATCCGGTTAATTTTGCACGTTTTGCACGTGTAACACGTGCGCCGTGTTCTGATCAATCGCAGATATTTTTTAATTCACTTACGCTTTTAATCAGATTTATACACAAAATTTAAAAATACAAATCATTTTATATTCTGGTCAAATTTTCCATCCCATTGTAGTGAAAGTTTTTGTTTTATGAGTATAAGTAAGTATGTAACACATTTGCCAAAATTTTAGCTTCGCTTTTTGCGATGGGTACTAGTACTACTACGAACTGGCGAGGTCTAGACCAATCGGGATTGGTTTTTGTGATTCTATAGTTGTGCTGCTGGTTGTGGGTCAAGTAGTCGTGGCCTTGGTTCAACCCATTTCGGTGCAAGAGTCAGTTCTCCAATTTTTAAATTTTTGGTTCTCAATTTTCAGGAATTTCCATGTCACATTTTTAGAATATAATCGTATTATTCAGTAAACGTGTATTGAGGTGTTATACCTAATTCCAAATGTAAATAGCTAATAACAAATTAGCAGCTTATATCTTTCCAATGGCGAAAAATTTCGAAATATATGCTTTTTGGTGATTTCCATGGTGTAATTTATGTGTATAAAACACCACGAAATTTACATAAAACATAAAAGTTAAAAATTTTATTTGTAATAAATAAAAAGAAATATTCAATGTTTATACTGTAATTCATGCGATCACCAGATTAAGTGATGAATATTATTTGTCTAAATAATATTCATCACTTAATCTCATCATCACTTGTCTAAGTAATATTCATCGCTAAACCAAAGCTCATTATCATTTACACTGCATCGTGGTCGAGAGTTCGATCCCAAATGGTATTAAGGTTTTCGAGGTTTTAAACCAAAAGGAAGTCTTAAACCTCAGTAGCAGCTCAGAATATGGTTTTGGTGTATTACCAATCCCGTGCCTCGGATGAGTACGTAAAGCTTTCGGTTCCGGTTAATATTAGGAATAGTCGATAATCGTTAACATGTCGGTAAATTCGGCGATGAGGATCATTTTTTTTTCAACCGAAGCCAACCGTTTACCTGGCAGAGGGGGCATACTTGACTCTTACAAAAATTAGCATTTTAAAGCTAAATATTTCGCAAAGAGTGCCTCAATCAAAAATTGTTATCACAAACTTACAATATTTTTTAGAAACCTATGATACCCCACATTTTGGGGAACACGAAAAAAAGTTTGGACTTATGTTTTTATAAACAAAACAAGAAACTAGAAATAATTTCCAGGTTAATACACCGATTGACTTAAAAATCTTATCAGCTTTTTTCCTTTAAAAACTGCATCAAGTACCGTTAATTGGATCAAAATCGGTCCATTTCGTTTGGGCTTTTATCAATGACGAAAATTTTTGAAAAAAATGTATTTTGACATTACTTCGAAATTTTTCCACCTATCGATTATTTAGCTTAAGCAATATTTTAGATCCCACACATTGAGTTAATTGCCATTCGAAGGATGAAAATCGATGCTTTAAGTTTTTACTCTTTTCATCTTAAAATACCTTAATTTAGCGAGAAGTTTCGGGGATTTCCTGCAAAGTCAACCGTTTACATATCTTTATTTCACAAAAATTAAACGATTCATCGATTGACGAAGTAGGTGAAAACCTGATGATTGCCGCTTATTTTTAGCGATAACCGGGATCGACAGATTTACGTGCACATGTGAGCATGAGGGTGTTATTACACCACCACCATAATTTCAGCTTCTACTGAGATCTTGAATTCTAGAAAAAAAAAAGTATCTTCACGCCCATATCCCCGAAGGGGGTAGGCAGAGGTACAACAAGTGCACCCACGATTAGCCGAAGATACTTGGTCCCACAAATGTGATAGGTGGCAAGCCTATCGCCAACCGGGCACTTTCCAATCCCGGGCAACTTTGTGTTTATCAGAAAACTGAAAAAACACTTTTTAAGTGCCTGACCCGGGAATCGAACCCGAGACCTCATGTGGTCAACGCCAACGCTGGACCACTAGACCACAGAGGTCCAGCGTTGGCGTTGGCGTCATAAAAAATCTCAATAACGATTTCCAAGAATCGAATGTAGGATCCCATGGTGTGAAACCAATAGGCAAACTCCTAGACTATAAGGCAGTCTTTTTTTATTTATTTTTTATTCATAAAATATAAACTTTTAAACTATAAAAGTGATACGGAATCTATTATCGTGTATATTAGTGCAAGATACAGAGGTATAAATATTAAAACTCATAACCGTCCCTTTTCATGGACGCCGTCGGTTAAAAATAGAGCACGCTTTACGCAAACAACCGTGATTCATGGTTCGACACCGTAAAACAAAAATACTTGTATAAATACGTGGTAGTTATTAATACGACGGGCAAAGGCGACGAGACCGCCATACTTCTAATATAAATACTTCAAACACAAAAAATACGTTATACCTCCTAAACTATTTTGCTAATATCCATATTCATTTATTTATTTATTTATTTAATATTTTATTGTACACAGAACAATTAGAATAAAAATATATAAACACTAGCTGTTGCCCGCGACTTCGTACGCGCGGACTTTGTTTACTCCGCACAGCTTCTCCCCCTTAGGTGGTAGCGTGATAATATGTAGCCTATATGTTGACCCGGCCTGTTAGTAATATTCATGCAAAATTTGAAGTAAATCAATGCAGTACTTTTTGAATTTACTCCGGACATACATTGACTTTCCTACGATTTTATTATATGTATAGATAACATAAGTACAATGGGCGAGCTTATCTCTACTTAAAGAGATTTCTTCCAGCCAACCCGATAAAGGAGATAAAAAAGAAATCAAATAAAGTAGACTTGATGTACAAAAAAAAAATAGATATTATGGTTACATAACTAAACTAAATATATATATTAATATTACAATACATATTAAAATTATAAATGCGAAAGTCTGTCTGTCTGTCTTTTACGCTGTCACGGCTAAACCGCTGGACCGATTTCATGCAATTTGGCATGGAAATAGTTGAAGATCTGGGGCCTAGCATAGGCTATTTTTTTTCAAAAAAAGTCTCTGAAGGGCTGGAATAGGGGATGAAATTTGCATAAAACACTTTTAATCTACTCGCGGGTGAAGCTGCGCGGGTCAGCTAGTATATTATAAATATGAAATGTTCTTGACGGACAATACTGGTGTAAAAATTAGAAAGGATTTATATTGGTTTGGACATGTTGACAAAATGGCAGATGAACGATTAACAAAACAGATATACAATGAAAATATGGATGGATTAAGTTTCCCCTGTTGGTCCAGGCTCCTTTAAAGAATAGGCCAACTGCCGTTTTGCCAGCAGGTCGTAAAAGGCGACCGATTGGCTATACCAGTTACTACCATCGTGGTAGAGTTCTGCATTGTTTCGCCCGGGTCTGATACCACCGCCTTACCTATTCCTGCCGCAATAGCGTCAGTGCATGTCATTATCGTGTTCCGGTTTGGAGTGCAAGGTAGCCGGTAAACTTATGCATGTGGTATTAGACCTCGCCACAAGATAGCAACGCACTATTGACCCTTGTGGTGTCTACAGGCAATGGTTGACTGTTTCCATCAGGAGACCCATCTGCTTGTTTGCTATCTTATGATATAAAAAAAGACTAGACAACCTGACATTCTACCATGCGGGTTGTAAAAGGCGACTTATTGGCTATACATGTCACTACCATCGTGACTACTAGGTGGTAGAGTTCTGCAACGTCTCGGCCAGGTTTTGGTACCACCGACTTTTTTAAGGGTAATGGGCCCACCTCTCGTTCCCACTACTGTAACTTCTGTAAACCAGAATCAACAGCGATAACTGTCCTGATAACCTCTGAGTTGCGAGCTCAGGGTGCCCTGGGGGAAAAGCTAAGCTGTCTTGGATCCCGCAACGAAATTAATCAGAAGTATATAGGGCCACCGACTTACCTATTGCTCTCGCAATAGCATTAAGGTTTCCAATTTCGGTTTGGAGGAGGTAGCCGGAAAAACTGTGAATGTGTATCAGCGTGTATCAGCATCCCACAACACGGACAGCGATGCACCATTAATGTTTTCGGTGTTTATAGGCGATAGCTGTCTCTTTCCATCAGGAAAACCACCATCATCAACAATATAAAAAAAAACTGTAAATTCGTTGTCCTTTCCTAAGACTGTTCACTTTCTTTTGGGATCTGATTTGATCTAATCCCTTAAATAATAATAAATATAAATATTCACGGGACAATTACACTTACTGATCTAACCCCAAAAGTAAGCAAATTATTTGCTTGTGTTTTCAATAATACTAATACATAGAAATACACATATAAATACTGGAATATATTTAATAAACACCCAAACCCGGGAATACAAACATTTATGCTCATCACACAAATGCTTGCCCCCATCGGGGATCGAACCAGTGCCTCGTCGATTGCGTAGTCAGGGTCGCTAACCACTCGACCAACGGGGCGGTCAAATCCCTTGCCTTTTAAGAAACTTTTTATAAGGAATTATTGCTCTTTGAAATATACTGTAATGTAGGACTCCAGTATGGCTCACTCATTGCTACGTACTTAACTCTGGATGAGCGAGGTTGCGCCCGGGTATTGTTTTACGATCCGGTCAGGTAGTATATTAATGAGCGCCTCGTTGGTTGAGTAGTTAGCGAACATGACTACGCATCAATGGGGTTCGGGTTCGATTTCCGACAGGGACAGGAACTTATATATAAGTGTGTCGAAGGTAATTTAAAAATCTCTTGTATATTTAAAAGATGAAGTTACTTAATTTTGCTATTTTCCGCGGATTGTTTTGTTTTGTACAAAAGCACACAATTTACGCACACAACTTGTGGCGGGTTATTAATGCGAAAATGCTTTTCCCTATCAAGAATCGAACCCGAGCCCCATCGGTTGTGTAGTTAAGTTTGCTAACCACTCGACCAACTATGTAATGGTGTATTGCAATTCGTGCATAAGACTGATGTTTAGTCAAAGTATTACGATAAAATAAAATAATAAAATAAATAAAATTATTTTTATTCAAAACCACGACCGCTTAAGGTCTTATCACCGATACCAAATTAGTGCTCCGCAGTCAAGCGAGTGTGATCTACAGTATCTCAGTCTAGGTATTTTCCGGTACCTATATCCTTCCACATTCGCATTGTATACCTGCCTACCTGTATATTTGACCACTTCTTTGGTCGAGTGGTTAGCGAACCTGACTACACATCAACAAGGCTCGGCTCTTTTTTAAAAGATAGCAAACAAGCAGATGGGTCTCCTGATGGAAAGAGTCAACCATCGCCTATAGACACCCAAGATGTTAATTTGTGTATGGGATGAATAACCGATATTTTAAAAACATCAGGAAAAAGGCCAGTATTAATAGATAAATTAACTATGTGTGTTATTGCCGGAATGATAATTAATGATGGGATGTATGTTTTTAGGAAAATATTATAAATTCCATTATATCCAGTAGTGCTATCATTTTTTAAACCTATAATGATATTTTTTATTTCTAACTCATCAGACTCGAGCATTACCATGGATTTGATAGTTATAGATGGGAAGTTATATGAAACGTTACTGCATGGTATTTTGTCACTGTACGACTTATCGACATTAGCAAAGTAGTTATTGACCAAATCTATAGATTTTTGGGCGGAGTTTCCTTCTCTTCCCTTCCCCTCCCCACCCCTCCCCCTCCCCTCCCCTCCCCTCCCCCTCCCCTCCCCTCTCCTCCCCCTTCTCTCCCCATCCCATCCCTCGCTCTCCTCTCCTCTCCCCTCCCTCCCCTCCCCTCCCCTTCCCTCCCCTCTCCTCTCCTCTCCTCTCCTCTCTTCTCATCTCCTCTCCTCGCCTCTCCTCTCTACACTGCACCCCTCTTCTCTCCTCTCCTCCCCTCCCATCTTCTCTTCTCTTATCTCAACTCCTCTAATCGTCTCTCCTCTCCTCTCCTCTCCTCTCCTCTTCTCTTCTTCTCTTATCTCATCTCCTCTAATCGTCTCTCCTCTCCTCTCCTCTCCTCTTCTCTTCTCTTCTCTTCTCTTCTCTTCTCTTCTCTTCTCTTCTCTTCTCTTCTCTTCTCTTCTCTTCTCTTCTCTTCCCTTCCCTTCCCTTCCCTTCCCTTCCCTTCCCTTCCCTTCCCTTCCCTTCCCTTCCCTTCCCTTCCTTCCCTTCCCTCCCCTTCCCTCCCCTCCCCTCCCCTCCCCTCCCCTCCCCTCCCCTCCCCTCCCCTCCCCTCCCCTCCCCTCCCCTCCCCTCCCCTCCCCTCCCCTCCCCTCCCCTCCCCTCCCCTCCCCTGCCCTTCCCTTCCCTTCCCTTCCCTTCCCTTCCCTCCCCTCCCCTCCCCTGCCCTTCCCTTCCCTTCCCTTCCCTTCCCTTCCCTTCCCTCCCCTCCCCTCCCTCCCCTCCCCTCCCCTTCCCTCCCTCTCCTCTCCTCTCCTCTCCTCTCTTCTCATCTCCTCTCCTCGCCTCTCCTCTCTACACTGCACCCCTCTTCTCTCCTCTCCTCCCCTCCCATCTTCTCTTCTCTTATCTCAACTCCTCTAATCGTCTCTCCTCTCCTCTCCTCTCCTCTCCTCTTCTCTTCTTCTCTTATCTCATCTCCTCTAATCGTCTCTCCTCTCCTCTCCTCTCCTCTTCTCTTCTCTTCTCTTCTCTTCTCTTCTCTTCTCTTCTCTTCTCTTCTCTTCTCTTCTCTTCTCTTCTCTTCTCTTCTCTTCCCTTCCCTTCCCTTCCCTTCCCTTCCCTTCCCTTCCCTTCCCTTCCCTTCCCTTCCCTTCCCTTCCCTTCCCTTCCCTTCCCTTCCTTCCCTTCCCTTCCCTTCCCTTCCCTTCCCTTCCCTTCCCTTCCCTTCCTTCCCTTCCTTCCCTTCCTTCCCTTCCCTTCCTTCCCTTCCCTTCCCTTCCCTTCCCTTCCCTTCCCTTCCCTTCCCTCCCCTCCCCTCCCCTCCCCTCCCCTCCCTCCCCTCCCCTCCCCTCCCCTCCCCTCCCCTCCCCTCCCCTCCCCTCCCCTCCCCTCCTCCCCTCCCCTCCCCTCCCCTCCCCTCCCCTCCCCTCCCCTCCCCTCCCCTCCCCTCCCTCCCCTCCCCTCCCCTCCCCTCCCCTCCCCTCGGGGTTGAAAAAATATTATGAAACAAATCGGTTTCGAATGACCGAATCAGTGGTGGCAAATTAATTTTGTAATTGATTCACTTTGCTACCACTGACAGGCCATATAATTTTTATGTATATGCCCCATTATATTTCAGAAAACGGGTTGATCTTGTCTGACATTATTTTTACACTAAACTTTCGAAACAAATATTTTTTGAATGACCGAATCAGTGGTAGCAATGTAAATCAATTTTGTAATTGAGTCACTCCGCCACCACTGACAGGCCATATAATTTTTATCTGTGACTTTATGCCCCGTTATATTTTAAGAACGGCTAGATCTTGTCTGAATTATTTTTACATAATCTTACGACACAAGTCTTATTTGAGTGATCGAATCCGTGGTGGCGAAGTGAATCAATTACAAAATGTTTACCAATTTACTTTGGCTAGCAGCAAGGTCAATGTTCAAGTCGGTCTGAATTCTTGGCGTGCAGATCACATGTTATTACTCGTAATATTCAGAATTTTAAGTGGCCACCGGTTTGTGCGTTTGTTTGGTATTTTTGGAACTTCTGCGATTTATGAACGTTTAAAACAAATCGGTGGAATGAAATACTCTTGTGCTAAGTTTAATTGAAGTTTTTCAAATCATTAGATATCAAACAATCAGATGGATGGATGGATTTCCAAGAGGCAACCATCGAAAAAATGTAAATGATTCCTTGGTATCCGTGTGGTGGAGTGTTAAATGTTAATGTCGTATGCGGCAGCGGCAACAGCTTGTTGGCTAATAGCCAACAAGCTGCTGCCGCTGTCCTGATCGTAATAATCGGCTGATCATAATGACTCGTCTTTTATAAGACACTGGCTTTCATCATTTATAAATGAATTTCAATTCAATTAAATAGCAATAATATAGTAATTTAAATAAATTAATTTAATAATATAAATTCGCAATTGTAATGAATAATGTAAGTTAAGTTAAGGTAATGCAGTGACATCCGTACGCCTTTGTAGTCCGGACGAAAGTGTCAGGGGGCTGCGAATGTGGAGGTGTACGCATGAACGCTGCGCGAAGGAGGCGCGAATCCTTTCTAGCGGGACAAAATATCAACTCTAGTCGGGAAACAGGCGTGAAAGCGCGTAAACAACGCGAAAACCGTCCACGTTCACGTTCACGCCTATTCACAGAGCTTCTTGGCACTAATGTGAAGCCGCCATAACGGGACATAGAGGCAGAAAGGCAAACAAAAAAGAAATCGAGTAGTTAATCGAGTTCACACTTGGTAAAAGTGAAACTCTATTCTGGTTAATTTGTACGGGAATGAGATGAATACGCTATAAGGCCTGTAAACATAGAGAGTAAGGACTATAGAATATGAGATAATGTTCTCAAAGTAATCGAACATGAAATGAATTTTCTGAATGACAAACAAGTCTGTTCTCCATTAATTTCAATTCTGGAACGACTCCAATTTGAACTCACCTGGGTTTACCTATCTCACTTTCCCAAAAATACTTCAACATTTAAAATCAATGCTAAAAAATATATATTATCTGTAAGGCGCTTCACACACATCAGCTATAATGTATAATAATGAACATTACATGAAAATAATATCTAAGATGTAGCTTTCATATACATTAAAACTGTCGTGAGTGGTCTCTTGACGATTTCTATGGAAAGATGTAGTGATATGTATCTTACTATAATATACATTTTTACATTATAGTTGCCTTGTATTAAGTTCTTAAATATCTATATATAAAATATTATCTGTGAATATATATGCAAAAAAATGAAAACAGAAACTGATCTGCCAAAGCGTCGCGTCGGTTTTCAACCAAAGGCTTACGCTTCCGAAACGATCGGGCTGAAATAAATATTATGCAGTATGTGTCCGGTTCCTCTTTAAATAATAGGCCAACTGCCATTCTGACAGGTAGTTTGTAAAAGGCGCACAATTGCTACTACTAGGTGGTAGAGTTCCAAGTCTCGCTCGGGTTTGGTACCACCGCGTTACATATTCCTGCAGCATAGCATGGATGCTTGTTACTATCGTGTTCCGGTTCATAGGGTTAGGTAGTCGGTAAGCTTATGAATAATAATAATAATAAATATATCTGGACAATAATATATGAATTGATCTAACTCCAAAGTAAGCAAATTACTTGGTTGTAATATGTGTTTTAGTCAACGATATTAATACATAGAAATACATATATAAATACTGGAATATATTCAATAAACGTTTAAACCCAGAAATATAAACATCTATGCTCATCACACATATGTTTGCCCCTATCGGGAATCGAACTCGAACCCCATTGATTGCGTAGTCAGGGTCGCTAATCACTGGGCTATCATGGAATTCTCGCCACTCGGATGGTAACAATAATCTTTGGAATGTATAGGCGATGGTTATCTCTTTTCATGGGGAGAACTATCTATTCTTTACTATTCTATACCTTTGATTTTTTAAATATTTGTTTTAAAGTTCTAATATTTTACCGTTAAAAAATTTTAATAGAATAATCGGAACATAGACAAGATGAATTTTACAGGAAGCTTACACAATTTTTAACAGAAAAAATGACTTTCACAGAAACCTTTCATAACTTTTTAACAAAAAAAAAACACGTAAATGTTTAAGAACTTTTTAATAGAAAAAATGTAGTCATGAGTGACCTACATATAGCGTAGGTGACGTGGTCTGACAAGAAACGGAGTCCCTGAATGACACATAAGCTACTATCATGATTCTGGAGCGACTCCAGTTGGCCATGTTCGTCGCGGCTATAAATATCACATTGTGGAAGTCGCTTGGATTTGTCTAACACACTATTCCAAAAATACACTAACGTCGAAATTAATTTCTACGCGAGTAATTTTTAATTGAATGTAATTACTAAATTATTAACTTTTACAGTTTGTTAACAGAGATTAGCTTATCTCGTTAGTATCCTAATATTAGAAATGCGAAAGTTAGTTTATTAAAACAATGTTGAGCAAGGGGGCGTCCACAAATTAAGTGAGATGTTTAAGGGGTAGAGGGGGTTGAGTCAAATCTTATGTAATCTTACGTTGGAGAGAGGGGGGGCTTCGGCAAATATCACGCAATTTTTTTTCTGATTTAAACAAAAAAATATATATACTATTTTGGTCCATTATCCAGATTGTAATATGATTAAGATCATTCACTAATTCGTTCGAAAGAAAATAATTTCATTCATACTTTGACGTTATTGTCTTAACTAGTCGTAAATAAAAGCACGAAGCAAATTTTTTTACAATAAGTAATAACCATCCAACGCGTTTACATATTATTTAAGAAACCCACATTTTGAAAAATCTCACGTGAGATTGGGGGATGGGGGAGGGGGTTGAATAAAATCTCACGACATCTCACCAGGGGGGAGGGAGGGACAGAAAATTTAAAAAAACACCTCACGTAATTTATGGACGCCCCCAAAGTAATAAAAATTAAAAATAAAGTACTTAATTGTGAGTAATAAGAAACAAAAATATCGCAATTGTAAATAATAAAAATTAAAAATAAGAGTGAAGTAGAACTCATTAAACGGGGCTCGGGTTCGATTCCCGACGGGGACAAGCATTTGTGTGATGAGCATAAATTGTATTTCTGGGTTTGGGTGTTAGTTAAATATATTCCACCATTTATATAATATGTATTTCTATGTATTGGTATCGTTGACCAACACCCATTACACAAGCAAATATACTTGCTTAGTTTGGGGTTAGATCAGTAAGTGTAAATTTGTCCCGTGAATATTTATTTGTTTATACTAATATGATGCAATTTATGGCGATATGACTGATAGAATTATAGAATAAAAAAGTACTCTGTATCAAAACTCGGTATCAAAATCCTAGCCACCTCTTTCCACTTTTATAAAAAAATCAATGCTTAAATTCGTTTACTTCTCATAGGTATGTAGGTATAGCTTAAAATTTTGTACCATATTTTTAAATTTTGTTTTGTGCCCGGTTGGCGACAAGCTTGTCACCTGTCACATTGTGGGACTAAGCATCTTCGGCTAATCGTGGATGCACAGATTGTACCTTTACATACCTCCTTGGGGTACTGGCGTGAAAATTCTTTAACATTAATTTTAACTACTTTAATATTACTATTAGTGCTCTGTTGGCGATAGGCTTGCCACCTTTTATATCATGGGATTAACTATCTTCGGCTAATCGTGGGTGCACTGGTTGTACCTCTGCCTACTTCTTCGGGGGTACGGGCGTGACGATACTTTAATATTACTGCAAGTGAACAGTTTAATTTCGCTTAAATAAGCCATCATTTAAACTATTAATGTCATATCTGCAGATATACTGTTACATAGTAATTTGTTTACTAATTTATTGACATTTGCAAAGAAGAGAAATGGCCCTAATAACCACCCTTGTCATATCTATTCCATGTTTAATAATATAGGTTATTAACACATGTACCGCATTAACTTTTAATATAGTAATGCAGAAGAAAACCCAGTTTATATTTATGACAACTATTGAGGTTGATATATACACATATATATAGACCAATGGATTGTCGAAATTTTTTGCACAAGTTAGGAGCTTTCAGCTCATGTGGCAGTCTAAGCGGGGACCGTCAAAAAGGGTGTCGATCCAAAATGAGAATAAAAATGGTCCTTATTGCTTTTTGGATATTAGACAAATAATAATCCATCCATCATCATCGATCTGGCACTCTGTTACTTGTCCAATTTTTTCAGAATTTCAATAGGCAAATAGGTTTTTTTTTGCCTTTTTCTTATTAATGCGCCGTACCAATGCCATTCAAAGGAATGAAAGTACAAATATGTCGTTTAGTTTTTTTGCAGTCAACATTTTCGGGGTGGTCTAGTAGTAGCTATGTCAAGAATAGCAGTGCCAGACTCAAATTTTCAATTTTTGCTGATAGATGATTTTTACTTATTTATGTTTGCAAATATACAACTCACTATTAACATATTTTATAGTGCGTATAGCCCATGCTTGTTAGAAATTCCGTTCAAAATATTCTGTCCTATTTAGTTTACTTGCAATAATTATATCATTGATATTCGACAGAGATTTATTTAAAAGAAAAATCTTTTTACTTCTTATAAAAAAATCTAAAAATAAGGTCATTCGAAACGAGACTTTAAAGTGTCAAAAATTGGGTCACAATTCCTTTGACAGTTGATGATAGATTAGTACAAGGGAAATTAACTCCTATTACAATAATTACGAAACATATATTTGATTGTCTTTTTTCACGCTTTTAAGAATAGATTTGGCACGTACCAATAGTGAGGTGCATATTAGGTTTCTAATATTGGCTAGCCGGTGTATGACTCATGGGACAGCTTGGTTAGTTTAACTAGGCTTCGAGAAATTATAGAGCCGTCATGGGATCTGACACAATGAAATTAAAGATTAGAATCCTAGAAGCCTAGAAGCTATACTTTTAAATTTTTATATTATAGAATTATTCTTTTCTATTAAAGGATAGGAAATAAGCAGATCTCTCGTAATAGAAAAAGATAACCATTGCCTATAGACATCAAAGATATTAATGATGATAAATATTGCAACAATTATTACATCAATCCTACATGTTAGACACAATTAACAATGTACTTTGTACTTTAACTTCACTTCACAAGGTATATATTTTGGTATATTACGCAACCAGCTTCACTTTTTAAGCATCTTCAGGATGTAATATATTATAGTAATATATATTTATATTACTATAGTATATTTTTATTTATATACATTACATCCTGAAGATGCTCAAAAAGTGAAACCGGTCTGTTAGACATAATTAACAATGTATTTGTAATTTAATTTCACTTCACAAGATATATATTTTGGTATATTACGTAACCGGTTTCACTTTTTAAGCATCTTCAGGATGTATATTACTATATGTAATATAAATATATATATATATATATATATATATATATATATATATATATATATATATATATATTACTATAATATATTTTTATTTATAAATATTATTATAATATATTATATCCTGAAGATGCTTAAAAAGTGAAACCGGTCGCGTAATATACCAAAATATATATCTTGTGAAGTGAAATTAAGTCCCGGCTTCCTTTGAAGAATAGGCCAACTGCCGTTCTGCCAGGCAGGTCGTAAAAGGCGACCGATTGGCTATCGAGTCACTACCATCGTGTCTACTAGCTGGTAGAGTTCCGCATTGTCTTGCCCGGGTCAGGTACCACCGCCTTACCTATTCCTGCCGCAATAGCGTCAGTGCTTGTTGCTGTCGTGTTTCGGTTTGGAGGGTAAGGTAGCCGGTAAACTTATGCATGTGGCATTACACCTCGCCACAAGATAGCAACGCACCATTAACATCTTTGGTGTCTATAGGCGACGGTTGACTCTTTCCATCACGAGACCCATCTGCTTGTTTGCTATCTTATGACATAAAAAAACATTGTTAATTATGTCTAACAGTAATGAAATTTCACTAAGTACCGACGATGGAAAGTATAGAATATATGTAATTCTACATGTCACACTTCTATCGCTTATCTATGAATTCTCATGTTCCTGTGCAATTCACATCATAAGAGCGCGAAAGCGAGTGAAATCAGGTGAAAACAGAGATTTTTGGCTTCGGCAACAAGAACACAGCACTAATGTTCATGATATGATGCCATGGTAACTTCATAATGGGAACAATGCAGCTTGCACTTACATAATAATACAACTTCCTAGAGACTTTACTAGGTGGTAGAGTTCAGCATTGTCTCGCCCGAGTCTGGTATCACCACCTTACCTATTCCTGCCGCAGCAGCGTCAGTGCTTGTAGCTGTCGTATTCCGGTTTGGAAGGTAAGACAGCCGGTAAACTTATGCATGTGGCATTCGACCTCGCCACTAGATAGCAACGCACCATTAACATCTTTAGTGTCTATAGGCGATGATTGACTAAAGAGTCATGATGAAAAGTCATCTGGAGACCCATCTTGTTTGCTATCTTGTGATATAAAAATAAGACAAGGTGTTTGAAATATGGCAGAGACGAGTTAGTTTTCTATCACGACCCCTTAGTTTTCTATCCCGATTTTGGAAATCATAAAGAAAGATTCAGCCGTGAAAACCCGACGAAAAGATTGAACATTCTGGTTATAAATGCAGTGCAGTGATTAGACATTTATTCATTCTTTACACATTTTACTTTCATACTTTTTTATATTTTTTTATATTTTTCGTTATATACTTTGTGTCCTTTGTCTCCACTTTAGGCCCGCAGGATGAACGGGATACCGTGCAATAAGTCAATGACGTACTTTTTTTAACTTAATTTAGGTTACGTATAAACAATATAGTTAGCCATACATGCACACATTGTTACTATCGCACTTTTATTTACTCATTGCATTATCTTAAAAAATAAATAATCACCCTTGTAGTCTAGTGGTCGGTGTCGGAGTTGACCACATGACTGCTATGCTCATTAAGTCAACCATAAGTGCATGTTGGGTGCAACAGAGAAAATCGCGCCCAAAAATGTGCACCTTTTTTATGACGCTACAAAAAATCTATAAAAGACATGGAAAAAATGTGATTAATTTTTGTAGCGTCAAAAATAAAGGTGCAAAGGAGATTGATGAGATCGGCCTAAAAGAGCTATAAGAATATAGCGTCAGCCGAAATTATTAAATTAATTTTATTTACAATAATTCAATATTAAAATTCAACGGACACTTTTTGATAGATAGTTAATTTTAAAAGTATTTTAGTTGAAAAGTCATGAAACTAAACAAACTTGTACGCTTTTCCTTATTTCTAAATTATGCAAAGATTTTTCTTTTCTGTTGTATAAAATACAACAAAAATGAAAATATTATTACTATAGTCGAAACTTACAACATACAAGACTGTATAAATAAGTACCCTTACTATCATCCTAAAGAAACAAAAAAAAAAAGTGTCATCTATTTACACTGTGAGCGGGTAAGAAATATTTTAATAAACTTATATAATGTATTACAGTACGGTAAACAGTCATCATGTGTTGCGTTTTAGGTCAAATTTGTATGGAGCCTCATCATTCTCCTTTTTTAGCGCTACTTTCTCTGTTGCACCCAACATGCACTTACGGTCGTCTTAATTAGCAGGGCAGACGAGCTCTCCGGTTCGATTCCCGGGAGGGAAAATTCAAAAATGCGTTTTTTTTTCAGTTTTCTGGCAAAAAAACGTTGTCTGGGATTGAAAAAAGTGCCCGGTTGGCGATAGGCTTGCCTATCGCCACTTATCACATTGTGGGACTTAGTATCTTCGGCTAGTCGAGGGAGCACTTGTTGTACCTCTTTGGGGATACGGGCGTGACTATACTTTTTTTTAAATAAATCAGTGTTAGAAAGAATTTCACTGAATTTATCTCGTACACGGACTCTCCCTCGTATATTTTCAGCACTCATCTCAAACTGTACACAGACATTACAATAATAACTATGTGATTCTTATCTGACAAAAATACCAAGTGAAACTCGGTCGTGGAGGTATGAAAAATGTGACAGATCAAACTTATCTCTTTTTAGGGTTCTGTACCTAAAAGGTAAAACGGGACCCAATCCTAAGCCTCCGCTGTCTGTCTGTCCGTTTGCCTGTCACCAGGCTATATTTCATAAACCGTGATAGCTAGAAAGCTAAGATTTTCACAAATTATATATTTCCATTGCCGCTATAACAACAAATACTAAAAATAAAAATAAAATATTAGGGGATCACCATATAATAAACGTGTTTTTTTTTTCGTTTTTTTTTGATATGACGGTACGGAACCCTTCGTGCGCGAGTCCAACTCGACGGTACTTAGCCGATTTTGTCTAAAAGATAACATTGAAAATCGCCATTTTGATAATAAATGTGCATACCTCAATCTTGACATTGGCGGAATCGCAAAAAACTTAAGCAGTAATTAAACAAAAATAAAAAATAAGTTATTGAATTTGTGCTGTCAATAAGTTTATTTTATTTATTTTTTATTTATTTATTTATTCACATTTACAACTTTTTTTACAGGTTGCCCTAATACAATAGTGTAGTCCTCACAATATCACAAAATCGTATGTCATTATAAAAAATTGAAAAGTTGTTTTGAAAAATCGTCATTGTATACAAAAAACAGAATTTTACTGCAATTGATTTACCAATAAATAATATTATAAACATTAAAGGAAAATTATAAAAAACTGTCAAAAAAAAATAATACATAAAAAATCATAAGGAAAATCAAATTTGAAATCAATTTCTACTATAGAATTATATATTTTTTTTAAAATTGTCAAAATAAATATAATTTAAGAAAAATAATCACAAGGAAAAATAAAATTGGGAAACAATTATTATAACACAAATAAATTATAAATCAGGTCAAATAATAAGGAACTTAATATAAAAAAATAAAATAGAAATAAAAATAAAATCTAAAATTAACTGTTTGGTAAGTCAACGCCACGACACCCTAGTCGCCATAACGTTACTTGTCGAACTGGCCCAGAGAACACGAAAATACGTCTATGCTGTCGCTTACCAAGTTAAGCACCTGTAACGAGCGTGTCAGAGGTGATTTATCTTGCAAATTTGTTCTTCCATAAGGTACCTTGAACAAAGGTGGTTTTCGTCTCCGATGGACAAACTGGTCGGGGACATTTAATCCCAGGCTGTCCAATATACAAGTATTAATTTTTTTTAATACTTGTATATTGTATATAAGTTAGTTGACTAAATATAAAAACAGTTTAATGCTTTATCTTATTAAGTATGTTAAACAAAAATCTAATATATTTTTTTAATATCATACATTTATAATAAAAATATCGCGTTTTAAAATTTTACTACCAAAACGTTTTGGACTGTCATGGCGTCTAAATGACATCACGCCGATTTTTTAAAAAAATGTCAAAAACAATGTGACGTTTTACGAAGCATTTCCTAACATATGATATCTCCATAACATGATTAATTATTAGAAACTAAAATATATCCCATCCGATGGAAATAACATAAGGATGTTTTCAGTTTTTAAAACTAAGCTAAATTTTAGAATTTTTAAATTTTGATGGCCCCAGACAAGCAATAAAAAATGTACATTAGTTTACTTTCTAATGTTAATGATTATGACTTTGTTACGGCAGTTACATAAAGACATCAACGCGAGCGAAGTCACGGATAAAAGCTAGTATGAGATTAAACCTCAGGTTATGAAATATAGCAATATTTATGAAAAATGACATCATAGTACAAAATCTTAGTTACACAGAGTAATTAATGAATCGTTAAAAGGACTCTGTTCCACTTGGCAAACGTAATTACCAATTAGTGTTTCCGAAAATTTAGCACATCTGTTTATTTTGAGAAAATACTAAATTGTGGTCTGTCTTCAATATGTATCCAAGTCTAATCATTGCGTGCTTGAATTAAATGACTCTCCAGGCAAACGATAGTTGGCAACGAATCAATTCCATGATTTTTTTGCTGATTATAACGAATCAATACATTTATGACCATATTTGCGAAGAGGTAAGCAGAGAGACAAATAATGCAGTGATGATCCAATGCATGAATGGGATTGATGTTTGCATTTTGCATAAGCAAGTGTGAATGCCGCTAGCGACATTATATCACTATCGTTAAACAACCGTAATTGTGTGGCTAGACATATCAGGCTATAGCGAAGATTTGTGTTGTCACGATGTGGTCGGGCTATCGCGGAAATGCACCGCGAAAGTGTTCAGCGCGTCACTGCAGCGGTCGTCAATCTGCGGCCTGCAAGTGATATTTATGCGGCCTACGAGTCGTTACGACAAAAAACAATAATATAATTATGATAAATAATAACACACTATAATTTAGGCGTGTACATATGCTTAGTAACTTTATGTTCACGTCATATTTTAACATTGGCGTAGTATATCGACATATTATGTTATTTTGTTTTGTTCCATGACTGAACGAAAATTATAAGAAAAAGAACGAAGATATTATAAGAATATCTTCGTTCGCGAATTAAATAAGAAGAAACGGTACCATAAAATTAAAGAATTTAAGGATCGAAAGTTAATGAATTAAGAATTCAAGAAGAAAATATTTTAAAGAATTTTACAATATTCTTATTTGCTTTTTCGCGGGCCTAATATCATGTGCGAGCCATAGTTTGATGACAACTGATATCATGATGTTAGCAGTTGTCGTTGTAGTTCAAGATTTTCGCCTAGACGTCTTTTCGTTGCTTTACTGCAAATCAACACGGCTGTTTAAAGTAACGTAAAGTATGTAGTGTCCATTGATATAAAAACCCAAGATACACTGTTAAGATACACAGTTCCGAACAAAGCTGGTACTCAAAAGTGTCCCTAATTTCATTTAAGTAGTTATAGATATGGCAAAAACATATGTTTTTGCATATGCAACCTTAAGTGCAAGATTTATGGTTGTTTTTACAAAGCAATGTACGAAAAGAAATAAAATTGACAGTGTCGCGAGCGACGCGATTCTATTTGAAATGAGCACACAATTTTAAATTGTGCGCTCATTTTTGGAGGACGTTTTTGAGACACTGATTGTGTACCTTGGGTTTTTTATATCAATGGTAGTGTCTTTATAATTTTTGGTGTCATACTTCGATCAAATTTAACGAGTTGCCTACAAACTCGGTGTGGAAGTTAAGGTACTTGCATATGTTATATGCAAATATCATTAGGACCCCGCCAGATAGATAAAAACGCACCATTCATTTTTTTTGTATCATTAGATAGCAAACAAGCAGATAACTCTCCTGATGAAACCATCACCTGTAGACACCAAAGATGTCAATGGTACGTTGCTATCTGTGTGACGGGATGACAATCTAACAGGCATAAGTCTACCAGCTACTCTATCTTCCAACCGGAACACGACAGTGACAAGCACTGACGCTATTACGACAGGAATAGGTCAGGTGGTGGTACCGAATACCCGGGCACATCTTTGATATTAATTAGGGTGGTAGAACTGTGCAATGTTTCGCCTGGGTACGACAACATTACATATTCCTGCCGCAATAGCGTCGGTATTTTTCGCTGTCGTGTTCAAGTTTGGGGGGTAAGGTAGCCGGTTAACTTATGTATTTGACATTCCGTTACTGACACATGAATAGTAACGCACCATTAACATGACCTGACCTGACCAGATGAAAATAGTCAACCATCGCGAATAGACACCTAAGATGTTAATGGTGCGTTGCTATCTTGTGGCGAGGTTTAATGCTACATGTATAGTTTACCGGCTACCTTACCCTCCAGACCGGAACTCGACAGTGACCAGCACTGACGCTACTGCGGTAGGAATAGTTATTAGGCGGTGTTACCCGGGCGAAACATTGTACAACTCACCACCAAGTAGCCACGATGGTAGTGACTCGCAAAGCTAGTCGGTTGCCTTTTTCGACCTTTCTGGCCGAACGGCAGATGGCCTATTCCACAAAGGAGCCCGGGACCAACACATGTCAGTATAAAAGTATGTATTTGTAATTGAACGACGAGTTTGGACTTCAGTTAGCCTACGCACCTTGAAGGGATCACCTGCAGTGAGTCACGGGAGCTTGGCCAACGAGCTCCGATATAGATTGGGATATCATGGTCGTATTTAGTCGTGTACATTCACCTACATTATTATGTAAATGTTAATATATTATACACTAACTGTCCCGCGCTGCTTTGCCTGCGGGTAGAGTAACTTTTTTTATATTACAAGATAGCATACAAGCACATCACTCTATTGTTTTTTTTTTTATATTATAAGATAGCAAACAAGCAGATGGGTCTCCTGATGGAAAGAGTCAACCATCGCCTATAGACACCAAAGATGTTAATGGTGCGTTGCTATCTTGTGGCGAGGTCTAATGCCACATGCATAAGTTTACCGGCTACCTTACCCTCCAAACCGGAACACGACAGCAACAAGCACTGACAATATTGCGGCAGGAATAGATAAGGCGGTGGTACCAGACCCGGGCGAGACAATGCAGAACTCTACCACCTAGTAGCCACGATGTTAGTGACTCGTTAGCCAATCGGTCGCCTTTTACGACCTGCCTGGCAGAACGGCAGTTGGCCTATTCTTCAAAGGAGGCCGGGACCAACACGGCGAAAAATGTAAAGAGACATCCATTGCTTATACACCATAGATGTTACTGATGCGTTGCTATTTTATTCGAGGTCTTAATGCTATATGCATAAATTTATCAGGTACCTTACACTGCAAATCAGAACACGTCAGTGACAAGCACTGACGCTATTCCAGCAAGAAAATGTAAATGTAAAGCCACGATGTTAGGAACTCGCATAGCCAATCGTTCGCCTCTTACGAATTGCCTGGCAAAACGGCAGATGGTCTATTTGTAGCGGCTTAAACAATCACAAACGCTACAAGAAAAAATAATAAAAAATGGACAAAAATCAATAACAAATGGAAAAAATGAAATTCAAAATAAAATCCTGAATCGCGATATTACAATTATTTATCTTGTAACACTATGTATAAGTTTCAACGCTTCTGAAATGGATTTCGGTCCCCAGGCAGTACACCTTGCCTGGCTGGGAAGATCTTTTATTTTCCTCTTACTTGTCCTTGTGTGACGTCATCGACCTCCACAGTTATGACGTCACTTGACAAGCAGCTGGCCCGCTGGTTCCATCGCTATGACCCTTCGGTGGTACCGATCAGAGGCGCCACATATTCTTCAAAGGGAATCCGGACCAACACGGAGTAAGGTTTGCCGACTATATAATATTTCATGACTGCTTCGTGATCTAGGCTTAGCTTATTCAGCCCAGATCATGTGTTATTAAGGTTTTTCGAAGTATTTTCTTGAAAATCTGTAATCTCAATAGCAGCTCGGAGTCTGGCGGATGGTGTGGCCACTCCCGTCCCTCGGATGAGCACGTAAAGCCGTCGGTCCCGGTTATGGCTAGGAGTGGTCGATAATCGTTATTTAAGTCGATATCGATCACCACTCACCTCGCCAAACGACAAACCGGTGAATCGCGGTGAACCAAAATGTCTATATACGTTCAGTTTACTCTGCTGGGAAAAGAAAGGAACCGTGCGTGATGATGATACTAAATTAAAAAAATTAAAACACAGAATATAAATAGGTAGGTATATACTTTATCTTTGTACTTGTTTTTTCAGTCCCTTAAGGGATTATTGTTAGTAAAATAAAAATCAATTGTTACCTTGTCAAAGGAGATAGATGAGATAGGCGTCAAGTGGTATAAGGATATAACCATTGATATAAAAAACCCTAGATGCACAGTCCCGAACAAAACTAACACTCAAAAGTGTCCCTAATTTCATTTAAGTAGTTATAGATATGGCAAAAACATATGTCTGCATATCCAACCTTAAGTGCAAGACTTATAGTTGTTTTTACAAAGCAATGTACGAAAAAAAATAAAATTGACAGTGACGCGGCCGACGCGATTCTGTTTGAAATGAGTGCACAATTTAAAATTGTGCACTCATTTTTGGAGGACGTTTTCGACACACTGATTGTGTATCTTGGGTTTTTATATCAATGAATATAACGTAAGCCAAAATTATCAAATTAATTTAATGTACAATAAGCCTATATTAGAATTCAACGGACACTTTAATAGCAAGTAAATTTTAAAAAGGAATGTACTTAGAAGTCATGAAACTAAAGAAACTTGGACGCTTTTTCTTATTTCTAAATCAAGCAAAGATTTTTCTTTTCTGCCTTAAAGTTAACACTATCTTTTATTTATGACCAACCTAACAAGAGAAATATGTCGGGATAGGTAAAACGCAAAATATAAGTAAACTAGCTGTTGCCAGCGACTTTGTCCGCGCGGACTTCGTTTACTCTGCACAGCATCCGCCTCGTAGGTGATAGCGTGATAATATGTAGCCTATAAGTTGACCCGACCCGTTAGTAATATTCATGCAAAATTTGAAGTAAATCCATGCAGTACCTTTTAAGTTTACCCCGGACATACATACAGACAAACAGACATACAGGCAAACCGACAAAAATTCTAAAAACTATATTTTTGGCTTCTATATCGATTGTAGATCACGCCCCAAGTATTCTTTTAAAAAAATATTCAATGTACAGTTTTGACTTTCCTACGATTTTATTATATGTATAGATATTAGTAAACATTGGTGAATATTAGTAACACAAAGCGCCCGGGATTGGAAAGTGCCCGGTTCGCGATAGACTTACCACCTATGACATTGTGGGACCAAGTATCTTTGGCTAATCGTGGGTGCACTTGTACTTCTGCCTACCTCTTCGGGGATACGGGCGTGAAGATACTTTTTTGGGACTGTTTCCTAAGTTGGAATATACCTAATTTAAATCAAAAAGAATTATTTCAATTTGATTTTTAGTTCCTGAAAAATTAATGGCCAATCATACAAACATACATGCACTTACAAAATTTAGTTATTCCAGAGCCTCGCTCATCGCCGCAGAATGGTTAGTTTATCGGTATTTTATCGGATACACTTCGGAGAGTGTGCTGCGAAATTGCACATTTTAATTTTGCCATCCCCGTTTTTCTGTCGATCTTCGAGGCGCCCAGATTCTTGGCATCACCATATGGTGGACGTTCCATGCACCCGGGCAAAGCGGTTCGACTCAACATTCTTCATTCGAATCGCAAGGGACTGGAACATGCTTCCTGAGTCTGTGTTTCCCGATGAGTACAGTCTGGGGTCTTCAAGAGAAGACTGAATAGGTACCTTCTAGGGATGCGCGTTCCACCTTAGGCCACATCTTAGCTTACCATCTGGCGAGATCGTGGTCAAGTGTCCTATTTAAAAAAAAATAGTATCTAGGTGTATGCGCTTGGATGCCTAAATAGATGGTCATATTGAGGAATGAAACAACTCCAACAATCCTATCCTACTTATATTATACGTGCCAAAATACATATTATGTTTCGTTGGATGGATGAATGTTTGTTACTCTTTCACGCAAAAACAGCTAAACCGATCTGGATGAAACTTGGCACACATATAGATGATGACCTGAGATAGCAATTTTTATCCCGAAAAATAAGTTGATCCCCTGGGATTCGCAAAAAAACTGTTATAATACCGCGATCTGCAAGACGCAACTTGTATTACATGCATACATGTCAAACTGGCACCTCCGTTTTTTCATCAGTTAAAAACGCGCTTGGATCAACATGAGGGAAAACAAATCCATACAGTTAGGTCGTATGTAACAGACTAATAAAAAATTCTGTAGCGCCACGGTTAACGACAAAACGAAACGCACCCGTTCTATATCTGTCGCATGCCCTGCCGACTATTTCAGCTGGTCTAAAATTATCCTCACAAAGATCGCTACAGATGTGGGTCGGAATTCCTATTACAACAATGGCGGATACGAATGGTGACATTTGGGTGATCTTTGAATCATATTTTTATGTTTTATTTCAAGTGCGATGTTATTGCTTTGTAACTTTGTATGTAAATGGATTTTGTGGATAATCTAAATTAATAACTCAAAATAAAAAAATTTAAACCCCTGACACATTTATATCGTTGGTGTCTTGAAGCGATGGTTTCTTTTCCACCAGGAAATAATCTGTTTGTTTGTTTTTTATCAAAAAAATATTTATTGTTAGATCAGTATCTAGTGTCGTGTGCACCATTAGAAGATCTGTTTTAGCATTTATAAATATTTAGAAGCAGTTCTTTATTATTTTACTTTTTATAGGTAGGTATTATAATTGTATCTAGCAGATAAGTGCTTTTTTGCACCAAATATAGCTAAAACCCATATTTTAAGGCTTTTGATTGAAAAAACACACTCGAATTGATCCATCTATTCAAAATTTATGATGCAACAGATAGATATACGAGATAGATATAGAAAAATACACATTTAACTTTATAACACCCTTCATTTATAAAATGGTAAAAAATGAATTAAAAACTATTTTAAAATTATACCTATAAGAACGAAATGATTCTTTGATATCTTCAATTATTATTTTCTTAACAATTCGGCGATTTATTAATAAAAATAAATCGCCGAAGTATTTGTAACTTTGGAATAAAATGCACCAAATTGTATATTTTTTATTTGTGTTTTTTACAGTGAGGACAAGGTTTGTATGAAAAAAAATCGTACGGTAAAATCTTATAAAAGCTTAAAATATTATTTTAAGTAACTGAATGAGCGAGATAGAAGATATTGAGGAGTATCTTCAATGTATTACAATAAAGAACGGTCAAATTGTTTTACTTTAATTCAATTAATTTAATACGGTCGTACTGTAATCGGTAGATATATTTTTTAGTATGTACAGCACCCGTGCAAAGCTGGGGCAGGCAGCTAGTTAATACAGCATGCCAAACATATATTAATCGATAAATGTGTTCAGTAGATTCCAAAGCAGCTGGAACGATTTCGATGAAATTTCTAGGCAGCCTAGGCATGGGAGTAGTAGTACATCACCCACCAGACTCCGAGTTGGTACTGAGATTTTGGATTTTTGAGAGAAACCTCGAAATAACCTCAACAACAATTTTGCCTGACCCGGGGGTCGAACCTGGAACCTCATAATCTGAGCAGAATAGGCCCTGTCGTTTGACTGCCTAGTGGTATAATCACCTAGACCATGGGGCAGTCAAATAAATGGAAGCAGAAATAGGTAGGCCATTTTAGTAGGTCCTCAAATACCTGAATTTCCGTAGTGCAATAGCAATCAGGCTTAACCTGATTGTAAACGTCTCATTTTTTAGCAGTTTTTTGCTTTTACGCTGTCTCCTGCTGAAAAAAGAGGGAAACTAGATGTATTTTCCTGCTCCTCCTATATACTCCTGATTAATTTCGATGCGGGTCCCAAGACAGTTTTCCCCAGGGCAGCCTGAGCTTGCAACTCAGTGGTAATCAGGAAGGTTGCCGCTGTTGATTTTGGTTTACAGGAGTTACAGTGGTGGGAACGCGAGGTGGTCTTATTGCCCATAAATATCTGTAAACGGTTGACCCTGCAGGCCATCCCTGAAACTTCACGCTAAATTAATGTTGTTTAAGCTCAAAGGAGTAGCATAGATTTTTTTCAATTCAAACATCTATTTTGTTAAATATATGAATATTTAACAAAATAGAATGGCAGTATATTGATTTTTGAAAAGTTGTATATTTTGGAAACACTGATTGAATTTGATCTTTCGAATGACGTTCAACTCAATTTTTGACAACTGAAATATTGCTTTAGCACATAATCGATTGCTTAAAAAATTTCAAGGCAATGCCAAAAACTTTTTTCAAACATTTTCGTCATTGAATAATTCCAAACACATTGACCGATTTTGATCCAATTAACGACATTTGACGCAGTTTTTTGAGGAGAAAAGCTGATAAGATTTTTAAGTCAATCGGTGTATTAGCCTGAAAATTATTTCAAAAATATTAAGTAAGTTTCCAAAAAACAACGTACCTAATTTTAATATTTGAGAAGCTACAACTTTCAGAATTTGATTCGATTATGATTATTGAACACTTTTTTCGAAAAAACACAACGACTTACTCCAAAACGGATTAACCAATTTTGACGCAATTTACGATTTAGACGTATTTTTTGTGGAATAGAGCTGATTAAATTTTGTACTCATTCGGTACATTAATCTGGAAGTCTACCGTTATATTAAAAAATACTGTTCCGCCAAAAAATTTTTGACGTTTTTCAAAATTTCTAAAAATCTCCTAGGCCGACTTGGTTCAAATTTTCAGGAAGTCATCGAGGATGCCATCAACGGCGTTGCGATCGGTCAAGCCGCACATAAACACACACACACACACACACACATACATACATGCAGACATACTGACGTCATCGTGAAAATAATCGGAAAAGGTTCATAGGACTTCGAAACGTGGAGAACTGGTAAAAACTCGATTTTCGAAAATCGGGGCGAAATCAGTAACTTCCTTATCTATATACGTAGCGGGAAGTTAAAAAATTAAAGTTAAAAAAAATATTTATGGGCTGGAGCTCCTCAGTACCAGCTCCTTCCTTTTGATCGAATTCAACGTAGGGTGGCTCGAATTGTCGAGGACGTGACTCTTTCAAATTGGCTTGATTCTGTGGCGTTACGTAGAGATGTGGCATCACTCTGCATCTTTTATCGGCTCTACCATGGGGAATGTTCCGAGGAACTGTTTGGATTAATTCATGCTGCCGAATTTCACCATCGAACATCGCGACAAAATTCGAAGTTCCATCCTTACCGTCTCGACGTCTGGAAATCCACAACCGTGCGATTCTCGAGACATTTTTTGCCCCGCACCACTCCTTTGTGGAACCAGCTATCGGCAGAAATTTTTCCAAATGGATACGACTTAGGGACCTTCAAGAAAAGAGCTTACTCATTCTTAAAAGACCGGCAACGCAATTACAAGACCTCTGGTAGTGTAGTTGTCTATGGGCGGCGGTAATCACTAATTACCATCAGATGAGCCTCCTGTCCGTTTGCCCCCTCTTCTATAAAAAAATGTATCTCGATAGTATTTAATTTTGAGAGTGTTTTGAGAGTCCACCCAGTAAGGAATTGTCACTAAGTGTATGTACTTAAAAAGCTATATGGGTGTTCTCAACTAGGTGGTAGAGTTCTTCAACTTATCGAGCGGGTTTGGTACTGTAACACCTGCTTTGTGTTACTAGTATAATAGTAGTGCTGCCTACTTGTCTGTTTTAAATTGTAAATTTAAATAATAGTAGAATTTTTTTAGAAATATCATGAAGTAAAATGTATTCCTAAATGTGAGTCAGTTCGGACATGAGTCCCAATAAATGAAGTCAGAGTCATAGTCTCATTTTGTAAAATTTAAACAAATTACCGAGTAGTGGTACCTAAGGAGCCGCAGACAAGCAGTAGCCCTCTGGATATCGTCTACATCTCCACAGTACTACCGCCTGTACCTATTCTCGCCATAATAGCGTCAGTGCTTGTCCCTTTGAAGAATAGACCTACTGCCGTTATGCCAGGCAGGTCGTAAAAAGCGACCGATTGGCTATGCGAGTCACTACGATCGTGGCTACTAGGTGGTAGAGTTCTGCATTGTCTCGCCGGGTCAGGTACCACCGCCTTACCTATTCCTGCCGCAATAGCGTCAATGCTTGTCGCTGTCGTGTTCCGGTTTGGAGGGTAAGGTAGCCGGTAAACTTATGCATGTGGCATTAGACCTCGCCACAAGATAGCAACGCACCATTAACACCTTTGGTGTCTATAGGCGATGGTTGACTCTTTCCATCAGGAGACCCATCTGCTTGTTTGCTATCTTATGATATAAAAATAAAAAAAATAAAAATAAATAAATAACACACTATTAAAAATACAAAAACTAACTTATTGTATTTTCACGCCTGTATCCACGAAGATATTTTGACATACTTAGTGGGTATGATATGGCTGCCTCGTAATTTAGGGGTTGGCTTATTCGGCTGAGAATTCAAGGTCCCGAGTTCGATCCCTGCGTTGAACAAGTTTATTTAATTTTTATGAGGATTTCCTCGAAAGTCGAAATCTTTGTAACAGATCAAAGGGTGGTGATGGTGGTGAGTTAGCCTCCACGTACCCCCGATAATCACGTAAAGCTATCGGTCACAGTTACCGCTACGCTACAACTAAGCGGTAATAATTACCGCTGTAATAATTATTGGAACGAAGTTCCTTACCGCGCGTTGTGAAAGGGGGCTAGACGGAAAAAATTCTTACGAAAAGTTGTCACGACACTTTTTGCTATAGTAAGCTATTGTAAGCTGTGCGGCGTGCGCATGTTTCTCTGTCTCTCTCTGTCTCTCTCTCTCTCTCTCTCTCTCTTATAGAAAGCAAGCCAGATATTTTCATTTCTATTTCGCGAATAATTAGTCGAAAGGAACTTCTTTCCATCCGGGTGTCCCTTGCCACCTCTCAAGTTTTTTATTATATGTATTTCTATGTATTAGCATTATTGACTAACGCCCATTATACAAGCAAATAATTTGCTTACTTTTGTGTTAGATCAGTAAGTGTAATTTGTCCCGTGAATATTTATATTATTTTATATTATACTAGCTGACCCGACAAACATTGTTTTGCCATATAAATTACTTGTATAAAATATTAATGTGGGGTACTTAAAAGGGAGGGGGGGGGGGGGAGATTGAAATAAAAAATAAACCTATCTTTTAAGTTGGACCAAACAATAGATTATCTTCAAAACTTCACTGAAATCGGTTCAGTAGTTTTGGAGTTTATTGGCAACATACATCGTGACACAAGGTTTTTATGTATATAAGATTTATTATAAATTCGGCAAAATTTCGCCAACCAACGCACCTGTGACTCGTGGTGAATCGAAAGTCATTAGACGTTCGGTTCGGTTCACTTTGCCTACCCTCCAAAGAAACCGGCATGATGATATATTTATAATCTATATAACCACCACGCAGAGAAAACGGATTGGCGAACGCAGGGCCAAGCCTTTCTATTTTTCTAGTCATGCATATAATACGAAACGTATTTTGGACGTAAAGCAAAAATTTCATTTCATGAGCAGTTGCCAACAATCTCCAAATTTAATAATTGATATACTTCAAATATTATTTTAGACGAGATATTTATTTACAACTATGCTCCATGCGCAATTTGATTGTGCGTCATTCTGTCATTTATTTTATCACCCATGTTAGTGTATGCTCCTTATAAGGAATTATCATCTTTTTGGCAGCACGTTGATGCGATAAGACTAAACTATTTAGCAACATTTCGTGGTGTGAAGTGGTATTTGTTTTTCCTGAAGATGCTTCGGTTCCGAAGTCAAACGTGTGCGAAGTAAATATACTAACTGCGTAAGTTAGTAAGTAAGTATCATTACGCCCGGTTCCCTTACGGAGTAGGCTGAGTAACCGATCGTCTATACACTTTTCAGTTCACCACGATTCACCGGTTTGTCGGTTGACGAGATAAGTGGTGATACTCATCGCTCCATTTTACTGATACGTTAAAGATTAGCGACTATTTCTAGCGATAACCGGAATCGACAGCTTTATGTTCTCATCCGAAGCACGGGAATGGCAACGCACCACTCCGCCAGACTGCGAGCTGCTTGTGAGATATTAGATTTTCGAGAATAACCTCGAAAAATTTCCAATAATAGCCAGGCCCGGGGATCGAGCTCCGGATCTTATAATCCGAATTTGCGCCAAATAGACTAACAACCCCTAGACCACGAGGCAGTCAAGATACTTAGTGTATGGTTTTTGCTGTTGCTAGTGACCTAGCGAAAAGTCTGGTGGATATGGGTGGATAATTTTACCATCTTCTATATACATAAAAATCAATGCCACTTTTCGTTGTAATTTTATAACTTAAGAACGGGCTCACCTATCCAAACCAAATGTTTAGGCTTTGTTCTGACTATTTAGTAGATGGTTTATGTGAAGTTTGCAAAAATCGGTAGAGCGGTTCTTCATTTATCACATTTTTAATATTTCACTTTATACGTAGCGAAGCACGTACCGGGCCGCTAGTATTTTATATCATACTAGCGACCTGCCCGCGGTTTCACCCGCGTAGCTTTTGTTCCCGTGGGAATATCGGAAAGTTTATATACTAAAACCTTCCTCAAGAATCAATCTATCTATTAAAAAACCGCATTAAAATCCGTTGCGTAGTTTTAAAGATTTAAGCATACATAGGGACATAGGGACAGACAGAGAATCGACTTTGTTTTATACTATGATGAAGTGAAGATTGCAAACAATTCATTAGTAACCTTTAGAAAATTTTTAATGGAATTTTATTTATGTTTCGTTTTAAGAACAAATGGCATCGTATCATATCAGAATTAAATAAATAAAAATATGTTTTTTTGTATATTGTATATTTCCAAATTAATAATCTGTTTACTTGTATTCTGCAATTCTTTCAGGCTTTCTCACTGTTTTGGGTTTGCTGGAAAAAACTTACAGAGATAAGCTCAGTTTTTGTGAAATTTTTATGAATTAAAATGTCATTTGCCCTCTATGTGTACAATAAAGTATTAAATAAATAAATAAATAAATTCTGTAACAGTAATACATATTTAATATAGGTATAGAGATCACCATCCATTTCACCAGCGGACACATAAGTGAATAGAGGTACGCTAGGCGTACATTAACACAAAATTGTTTCTGCCTACGCTACACACACACGCCATGCACACACAATTACATTTAGCCCTCTATAGACAAACAAATCACAAAACAAGACATTCACGAGGAAGACAGAAGACATCCACTCCTTTGTTAGGAAAACACAACACACTATAACATACATACATTAACTTATTACGAACCAACCAACGTGCTTCATTTGTTATTATTATGATTATTTGTTTATTACTGTTTCTGTTAAAATCATAGCTAACTTTATTTTATTTTAATGTTAAGATTACCTACTGAAAATTTGCTTCTACTGTTACGACATATTATATTATGTACCTACATGTTAATTCAAACCGCGAAGTGGAGGCCTGGCGACCTGTATTACAGGATCTTCTAGAACTTACCTCAGGCGCCAGTCTCTCACAAACGGGTGTACAAATAGGTATTAAGCCAATGAAATTTGGAACAAGAACCCATTCGCTTCACGCCAAATCGCTTGCACACCGAGAACTTTATTTTTATTATTTTATATCATTGGATAGCATAAAAGCGTATGGCTCTCTCGATGGAAAAATAAACCGACACCTATAGACTCTAAAGGTGTTAATGGTGCATTGATATAGGTGTGATGGGGTGGCAATGCCACATGCTTAAGTCTACCAGTTATCTTACACTCCAGACCGGAACACGAGATTGACAAGCGTTAAGGCTATTGCGTCAGGAGTAGGAAAGTTTGTAGTATCATATACCCGGACGAGGCGTTGCGGAACTCAACAACTTAATACGATAGTCGCTACCTCAATAGCGTGGCTGCTTTTCGCTGTCATGTTTCAGATTAGAGACAAAGGTAGCCGATAAAATTATGCATGTGGTATTCCAAACTCGCACACGGATACTAACGCACCATTAACATTTTTGGTATCTATTGTACGTGACGGTTGTCTGTCTCTTCTTCAGGAGAGTAATTTGCCTATTTGTTATTTTATGTTAAAAATCCGGCTAGGTGCGAGTCGGAGTCGCGCTCCGAGAGTTCCGTACAAATTTTAATTTTTTTTCAGCTTAAGGTTAATTTAGACCTGAATATTTTATAGCAATTTCAATTTAATACCTCTACGCGTTCCTCATAAACGCATGAACATGAATAAAGGGGTAGTAACTTTAAAATTATTAAAAATATTGTTATTATATGATGTACCCAAAAATTGGCGGTTTCAAATTTCAAGATTCTGAGTGCACGGGAAGTACCCTGTAGGTTTTGACTCCCTTGCAAGTTTCGAAAATTAGCGAAAAATTGCGACACAAACGACTATATCTTTTGATTGCGTTGGCTTAGAAGTTTTATGTTTTCACAGCTCCAATGGACGGTAAACGGTAGTATTTGATATAAATTTCAGCTTAATAACTCCACGCATTGCTGAGAAAAAGGGTTTTGACAGATAGACGAACGGATGGACAACAAAGTGATCTTATAAGTGTTCCGATTTTTTCCTTTCGAGATACGAAACCCTAAAAACCAAAAACCCCTAGCATAACTATCCAAATTCCAGGCTAATAAAGTCCGAAACGCCTTTATATTATTAGAATAAATCGCTGGAAATAATTCAGCCATCTTAGAATTCTTAATCAAAATAAGCATGAATCATTCGAACACCGTGACGATATCTGGAACGCTTGGTGAAGGATGAAATACTAATTTCTTCCTACAAAGTGCACCTGTTTATTTCGGTTCGTAAAATACCGCCATGGTAATTTAAACTTTATGACTCATTTTATCCGACTTATTCAGAAGGAGGGTTCTGTGAGAGTTTATTCTTCCCGCAATAGCGTCGTTGCTTGTCATTGTCGTGTTACGGTTTGGTTGGTAAGCAAATCGGTTTTATTGATGTTGAATTTTAACCCCGTTACATGGATAATACAGCAAAGAATTCTTAGGGCTCATTCACACGAGGACGATTCGTTTTCTTTTGTAGAATCGTTTCTTTTTTTCACGATTCGTTTTTTTAAGGCGACAATAGTTTTTACATGTCCATGTTCATACGTACTACGAATCGTGAAAATGACGGACATGTCTTAAATCACGCATCATCTTTAAAAAGATCACATTTTTCAAAAACATACTGCCTTAAAATTGGATGCAATCATTGCATTATTTTTACTATAGTCATCAATTTGCGTTTTAGCCTTTTCTTATCTATGTGTAATCTTATCCTTGCAATGTATGAATAATTAGAATTTCAATGTAATTTATATATTTGTGTTTGTCTTTATGCTTGTGCACGATGCCTTCCACTTTCCTTTCCCAGCTTCACTTTCTGGGTTAGCTGGAAGAAATCTCTGTCGTTAGGGATAAGCTCACCTTTTGTGCATTATTTTAAGTATCGTTTAATTTTTTTGTCATTATATAAGTGTACAATAAAGTATTAAATAAATAAATAAATATTTTTCTATTTATCCTCGTTTTAGATCGATGATAATATCGATATAAAAGGAATGTATTCACATTCAATGTTTGTTTTTTTAAATGAATAAAAATTAATATTTCCCCGTGTTGGTCCCGGGCTTTGAAGAATAGGATAACTGTCGTTCTGCCGGGCAGGTCGTAAAAGGCGACCGATTGGCTATGCAAATCACTGCCATCGTGACTACTAGGTGGTAGAGTTCTGCATTGTCTCGCTCGGGTCCCAGACCCGCCTTACCTATTCCTGCCTCAATAGCGTCTGTGCTTGTCACTGTCTTATTCCGGTTTGGAGGATAAGGTAGTCGGTACACTTATGCATGTAGCATTAGACCTCGCCACAAGCAATCAACCTCCATTAACACATTTGGTGTCAACAGACGATGGTTGACTCTTTCCATCAGGAGACTCATCTGCTTGTTTGCTATCTTATGATATAAAAAAAGCTACTTTAGAAGTTAGTGTCCTCCCCCGTGTTTGTCTTGGTCCCCTTCGAAGAATAGATCACGTCGAAGAATAGTCCAATTACGACTTGTTAGACAATGCAGAACTGTACCACCTAGTAACATTTGGCTACTAAATAGCCATGTACGACTACTGGCGCTTAGGATGTTTAGTTCTGCGTTATTATTCGTAAGTTGTCGTTATAAGCGCCAGTGGCTTTATTTATGTAACCCATAAATGTATCATTTTTTAGCCTTCCACTGTATTAGTCCGGACCCGTTTAAAAATTAACTGCCGTTTTTGCAGGCAGGTCGTGAAAAGCAACTGATTGGCTATATGTGTCATTGCTATCGTGACTACTAGGTAGTAGAGTTCCGCAACGACTTGTCCGGGTATCTGGTACCACCGCCTTGCCTATTCCTGCCGCAATAACGTCAAATCTTGTCATTATCGTATTTCGGTTTGGGGGATATGGTAGCTGGTAGACTTATGTATGTGGCATTGCCATTCCGCCTCACGGATAGCAACATTAACATATTTGTTGTCTATAGGCGATAAATTTTCATTCCATCAAGAGAGCCATCTACTAGTTTGCTATCTTATGATATAAAAAAGCATAGTCGGATATGGAAGTAGCCTATATTAATTCGAAATAATGTAGCTACGTTAATTCGAAAGATTTTTTTAAATCGATCCAGTGGTTTCAAAGTTTATCCATAACAAAGTTACAAACAATCAAAACTAGCGATCGCCGTGTGGTCGAATTTCGGCCACAGACTAAAAAATGTGTAGACGGTTGACCCTACAGGCCATCCCTGAAACTTCTCGCTTAGTTTAGGTATTTTAAGCTCAAAAGAGTAAAAACTGTAAACATAGATTTTTTTCAGTTCGAACATCTATTTTATTAAAATGGCAGTATATTGATTTTTGAAAAGTTATATATTTTGGAAACACTGATTGAATTTGATCTTTCGAATGACATTCAACTCAATTTTTTGAGATCTGAAATATTGTTTTAGCTAAATAATCGATAGGTTGAAAAATTTCGTTGCAACGTCAAAAAACATTTTTTTTTCAAATATTTTCATCATTAATAAATCCTAAACAAATCGACTGATTTTGATCCAATTAACGGTATTTGACGCAGTTTTTAAAGGAGAAAATCTGGTAAGATTTTTAAGTCCACCGGTGTATTAGCCTCAAAATTATTTTAAAAATATAAAGTAAATATGCAAAATTTTTATATGGTGATATTTAGTTTTAAATACAAAAAAGTATGTGCTAAAGTTTGGTTTTCAGTTGAAGTCCTATATTTATTTATCCGAAAATTAACACGTTTCCCAGCGGTTTCAGAACATACTGTGCTGTCCACTTCCTATAGAAATGACGCGCGTCAAAATACCTCACCTTAAATTTCGTATCTATTATTACAGTCATATTTTTATCCGTAATAATTTACACAGTACTATTTTGGTAGTGTTGTATGTGTCTGTCAAACTATAAAATTAATTATCGATGATAGCAATTTGTCTTAGTAACAATAAATCATGCCCTTAATTTCAACGCTTAATCTTCACGAAATGAAAAATGATGCCATGTAAATAACGAGTGGACATTTGTGTGTTTAGATGTTTGTATATTCATTACCGTTAAGTAGAATGGGTTTTAATAAAAATGTAGTCGCAACAATTGTCAAGAACGGATTGCAGTTTAAGCAGTTTTATTTTGATGATTTTTGACTATAATTTACTTCAATCAAAAATAACAACATTCAGCGTTGCATAAAATGCAGCGTTTCTGGACGTTGTGGTTTAGTTTCGACTTATGCTACGTTTTAATGACGAAAGCTCGTAATTTTTTTCCTTTACGAGCTTACGGGCTTAAATTAGGCACTTAGGAAATTCTATCTTAGGAAAATCTATCTTTTGTAACGCATCCGCACGTTGGCTGTAATTGGACGAAATAAGGCCACACATTCATTCGTGCTCTTATTTCAGTAGCCACTTTTAAGGTTGCGATCTCGAATCTGGATATTTTTGATCGAATATATTATATTGATGCGGCTGCTCATCTTAGTTTTAGTAGTTCTCTCTCTCTTTCTCTCTCTCTCTCTATTCCTACTACTTCGAAAATGTGAACGTGACTGTAGAAATGTAGGTGTCGGTTAATATTTGAAAAGTTCAGCTTAGATAAAAGCTTAATATAAGGAATATTTTTTACAGATTCAGGCATTATTTTGCGGGAATCCATAACTTAAAGAAGAAATCTATTCAATTTGCTATATTTCGCGGACTTTCATATGTGATCTCTGTGTCAATCAATCAAAAAGCTACTTTGACTCTTGTTGAATGAAGTAGTGTTAGTTTGTCCGTTGCTTTGGTTGCGAAATGGAACGTTTGTTGAGTATGTATAATATTATGTGCTTTTGTATTTGATGCCGACGTGGTGGAAAGTGTTGTGGATGTGACTGGATAGTTATGTCGCTGAGGTCTTCTTTACTTTCCGTACCTTCGGTGAGTTTCTTACATTTCTTACACTGTTTTTCCTTTCAGTGGGATTGCAGAAGTCACCTAAATTAATAAAAAAAAACACGGATGGTTGCAACTAGAATTGATTTCTCCTTTAAGCAACATTTAAATAAAAGAAAATCGTAAGTATACTGTATAAGTATACCATTATTAGTATAATTAATATATACTTAATTTTTTTTAACTTCCCGCTACGTAACAAAAGGAAGACACTGGTTTTGTCCTGATTTTTAAAAATAAAGTTATCACCTGATCTCCACGTTTTCAAGTCCTAAAACTCTGTTCGAACTATTTTCATAAGTTAATGATGTTAGTATGTTTGTAAGTGTGTATGTATGTGTGTGTATGTAAATTTCTCGTAAATTTTGAACGACTTGGAATCTGGTTGATGGGACTTGATCAGGTTTTGCCAAATTTAGATTTCCTAAGAATTTAAACCAAATCGACCCACGCAATTTTGAGAAACTTTGCAAAAGCACAAAAAAATCTCGGCGAAACAAGGTTTTTTTAAAATAACTTTCTGATATTTGAACTTCTACAATATTAAAAGAACTTAAAAAAATGCATCCGATGACAATTCAACAATCAAATCGAATCAAAATTTCAAGAGTTACTTTTTTATTACTTTACTTGTCAACATTTGTACTTTAAAATTACGCAACAGATTTTGATGTGGGTTTTTTAAAAGATAGAGTGATTCAAGAGGAAGGTTTATATGTGTACATCCGTTAGTAGAGAAAACTGTTATAAATATATTTAGCAAAGCAACGTTTGCCGGGTGAGCTAGTATTTTTATAACATGAAAGACGATCGTTCTACACATTACAATATACCGATTAATTTCGATACCTTGTTAGCTTTCTCATCTAAAAATCTGCATCAAATACAGTAAATAATTAATGGAAAATATTTTGAATAAAGTTTTTTTTTGGCATTACTTCGTCATCTTTCAAATACTTGATTTTTAGCTAGGACAACATTTCAGAGCTCAAAAATTGCAAAGAATGCCATTTGAAAGATCGAAATTGATAATCGTTTTGAAAATATGCAACTGTTCAAAAATTAAAATACTGTCATTTTTAACAACTTTAGAATTATAAACTTTCGAACTCAGAAATATATGATTAAATAATATAGTGTTTGCTTCTTTAAGCTTAAAATACCTCAATTCAGCGGGAAGTTTCAGGGATAGCCTGCAGGATCAACTGGCTTACAGATTTTACTTATATAATTATAATAAACTTTAACCTTATATACATTATTAAAAGTTGAGAAATTAGTACAGTAGAAGTGATTTTTTCCTAATATTTGTACACCCTATTTGGTTCCTGATTTTTGGTAAAACATGTTGGTAAATATGAGATATCTACAATAACTTTCCATATACATATTCTTGCAAATGAACAGTGATTCTGTTTTTGACAGCTGAATAAACACCAAAACTTTAGGAATATAATTCAGTTGAGACCCTTTAGATACGACACTCTAAACATAAAATTTTTATAAACCTTTAAATTCACGACTGTACGTAATATGAAATATTTAAACCGTTCACTGGATCATTAAAGATTTTAATTTGTAAAACAGATCAACCATGAATCCCAGACGTACGTGAAATATATTGAAAGTAATCTCTCCCATTTAATTGCAGTTAACAACATTTATTGCACATTACGTTGCGATCAAGATGTTTCTGACATGTTTACACTTGCTATTCAATTACTATGAACACTGAGATCCAATAATTCATCTAGACATCCAATAATTTAGGGTTTATGTCTTTATCTTAATTATAATATATGAGTATTGACCTTCTCTACTTTATATTATTCAAACTTTGTGAAAGACAGATTCTGAAACGTCAGATGGAATACAAAATCGCAATTATTCTGTGGCTGTATATTTTACGAAGATTCGCGTTGTTGCAACGTGTGTGGCAAACATAGAGATAACATATATAGATAGAGTAGGCAAACTATAAGCACGTATATAAGTGAATATGTCCCGTTCGTATAAAGAGAAAGAACGTACAAATGGTTGACGAATTCACACAGGTTAGATAGAGAAATGAGAACTAAATATCATTTTTCTTGTTTAATCTCTATCAATGGTACGAGTTATTGTTTCAATCTACCCCTTCTGTCATTTCTATGCCTCGACGAAGTTCATCTTATTTTGCTTTGGTGCGCATTGCTTACAGTTAAAGCGACATATAATATTTTCGACGGATTTTATATTGGTCACGTAGTTCGCCGTAGCACAACTATGAAGTTTTATCACGACTCACCACGAATTATGTTTATGTTGGCCACCTAGTCCGCCGTAGCACAACTACGAACTTTTATCATGATTTACTACAAACGAGATTTTTGTTGACCACCTAGTTCACGTAGCACAACTACGAATATTTATCACGATTCACCACAAACTAAGTTTTTGTTAACCAACACGAACTCGTGTAGCACAACTACGAAGTTTTATCACGGCAACACGAACGAAGTTTATGTTAGCCACCTAGTTTATCGTAGCATAACTACGAAATTATATCACGAAGCACTACGAACTATTAGACTGATTTCACAAACCATAGTCTAATCTTCAAGTGAAGCCTGGACCGGATCAACACGAGAGGAAAATATCTATCCTTTTTTTGTCTTCATGCCATCTTTGGTTGACATTTTCGTGGCCCAATTCTGAGGGAAAGGTAGTCGATAAACTTAAGCACGTGACATACTGATAACAATATATTTTTACGCTTTTAGTTTCAATACGAATATATAATGATATCTATTAAAAAATGTGTTACAAGTCAAAAGTTCTGTAAAAAAATTAACTGAAATTCACGATCATTAATTTCTTGTTGCCTGTTCAATTGATCTGGGTCCCCTTTAAAGAATAGACCATCTGCCATTCTGCCAGGCAATTTGTAAAAGATGAAAGATTGGCTGTCACTTGGCATTACTCATTATCATTAAGTGATAGAGTTCCGCAATGTTTCACCTGGGTATTTAATACAACCGCCTAACCTGTTCCTACCGTAATAAAAAGGTATCCGGTAGACTTAAGCATGAGGCATTGCCATCCCGTCACACGGATAGTAATACACCATTGACATCTTTGGTGTCTATAGGCGAAGAGACATCTGCTGCTGGGACACAAATAGAAATATAGTAAAAATCACAGTTTTAACAGACGTCACTATTACAATCGAAAAAAATCCAGGGATACTAAATAAGAGACACGAATTAAATCTTTATAATACTTAATATTATATAATAATAATACTTTTATAAGCCTTTATTAAAATCCACCAAGTTGTTTGAGCTAGGGAACATGTTAAAGTTATGAACATACGTTATACACATAAACGATCGAAAAACATTACCCTACTTCTGGCATAGTTGTGTAAAAATAAAAATATTGAGCGTCAAAAAACCTTACTTAACGAACTAAATCATTCATGAAGTCAAAGATGATACGAGTGTAAATTTAATTTATAAGTAAATTAATTATAAAAATTAGAACTGCATCATTACTTCCTGTTTTCTAAATAAATGAAATACAGATCTGCTATCGCTCGGTATATAACAGAATATCTTGGCGTTTTATTTTCATTACTTCGCGAATGCTCGTCGAGTGATATTCCAGATTTTGGAGAACATATTACTTACATTTTACACAAATAAATCTATTTCACATGAACTGTATTTTATTTTTTGAAAATTTTAACATTTATTATTCATAAATCTGTTTTTTTTTAACAGAAATTTAACATTTGACTTTATATAATATTTAAGCATAGCCAAATATTACGATATTTGTCAGACAATTGTAATTTAATAAGAAATTTTAAAATATTCGGTCCAGTATAAAACTTTAACACTGTAAGATTTATGACAGAAAAATTTTAATAATTTCCTATTCAATACAACATACTTGAATAAAATATAATAAATCTAATTTAATAATTAGAATAAGTAACTGTTATGTGTTAAGAAAAGTTTCAGCTATCATAATCATACACATTTCTTCAATGCAAATAGATAGTGCGTTGATGCTAGCGTCCGTCCAAGTGAAAGGTAAGCTCGACTGAAAGAGTAGATGCTGGGCAGACGAGTATCCGCCTAAAATGGGGTGATCGGGCGCGGTGGTATCGTGTTGCGAGTATATAAAGGAATGACACTCCCCGCCGCCGGTCAGAACGGCTTGAAACGTAAGTTACAACGCACGACCCCGTGCGTCTTGTGGAAGTGAATCGCGAGTGTCTATAGTGACGTCGAAGGACGCCAGCTGATTAACGGATTGGATTTTGCAATTGTGTGCAAGTGGTTCCCGTTTGTTTATTGATGTGGTGATGGATTGTTGGAAACGAGACGTTTAGTGCCATTAAAGCTTAATCTGAATAATATTCGAATTATACGTCAATTTTGAATTAAATACATTAATAAAAAAAATGTTTTTATGTTAAATATTAATGCAATCGAAGAAAAGTTTTGTTTGTCAATGTCGGTTATTCGTAAATTAGTACCTATATTAAATTACACGGAAATATTTAAATATAACTGTCATACATTCAATTCTGACATTTATATTTTTAACTGATGTGAATCATAATTTCAAATTGGAATGTCAATTAAAACAGTTTACCATCAACCATTGCCATAAAAGACAATAAACAACAATCCACGATCGGTTCAAATCTGTTGGCGTTGTTCCAAATTCGAATTCTTGTGACGTAACATCCGCGAAGGGCCGTTTGGGATAAGCTAATTAAAACGCGCGCACTAAAGCATTACGCAAACGGCGTCCGAGCTGGCACAGTTCCCAAACCGGCTACTACTCGGGTTACAGCTACAAATAGACGCACGGGGTTTATTCTTTAGCTGGAAGCGAAGAAATTAGTTTAACGTTTAGTGTGTTCTTTAGGAAGGCTCCTGGGCTGTTCCCGTGTCTCAACAAGCCCAAAAGTCTCGTTAGCCCTCCGAAATGCCGAAGCCACAAGTACAAGAGGGCGAGGATCCCGATCCAACCCCCTTCTTGTTCGTATCGCTCGAGCAGAAGCGTATCGACCAAAGCAAGCCTTACGATGGCAAGAAAGCTTGCTGGGTACCTGATGAAAAAGAAGGCTTCGTGCAGGGTGAAATTAAGGCTACCAAGGGCGACCTGGTGACCGTCAGCCTCCCTGGTGGCGAGGTAATAATCATTGATGAATAATACCTAAAATTACCCTAACTTTAGGTCCTAAAAGCATATGGAAATAAATAAACTCCAAATCTACTAAGATATTTAAAAAAATATACAAAATTATTTAACAATATTAAATCAAAATATTGGAATTTAAAAAAAAATGAAATTGCCATGTAGCCTTTCGTAAATATAACATAAAATGTTTAATAGCAAATATTTTGGAAATAAGTAGATATGATTGTAATCGATATATTGATTTTAATTATAGTAATATCAATTAGTATGTAAGCGAAATATATGGTAGAAATGCTTTATCAATTGTTTCACATAGTCTATAAAAGGCTGACCATTTTTAAAAAGAATGTAGCTTATACTCATAAAATATCGCATAAGGGATATGTATGAGTGATAAATAAAGCCTAAATGTAGATTAACTTTTATATATTTTGCGGATATTCTAAAATATATTATTTCACCACAAATCCCAAATAAATGTGATAAGGATTTATGAATAGTAAGTCTATTATAGAAACCTAATAGATAGATTTGCTTCATTAAATCTCGAGGCCATAAGATATTGTGAAAATAGTTAAGATAATCTATTGGAGAAGTAAAATAAAGAAGACAGAACTTAGTTCTGAAAGCATTGTCGTTATAAAAAACTATTGATAAAGTGTGATTAATATTAACATCTCTATATTTATAATAATTTTGTGATTAGCTATTAGTGCAAAACACGTTTTAATTTAATTCTTTAATGAGCAGGAAAAGACATTAAAAAAAGACCTCCTCTCTCAAGTTAACCCGCCGAAATTCGAGAAAGTCGAAGACATGGCTGACCTTACGTACCTCAATGAGGCTGCTGTACTTCACAATCTTCGACAACGATACTATGCGAAACTTATTTATGTAAGTAGGCGCGAAAAGCGCCTTTATTTTAATTGTAATACTAATAATTATATTGTTTCCACAGACAAAAGACTTCAAAAAGGACTTAGTAGCTCAAGTGAACCCGCCTAAATACGAAAAATGTGAGGATATGTCCAACTTAACATACCTCAACGACGCTTCTGTTTTGTATAACTTGAAGCAGAGATATTATCATAAACTTATTTACGTAAGTCAGGACAGTGTCGGGAGTTGCAGAGTTGCAGTTTGCATGCATTTTCCTTACCTCTCATCCATCCGAATCTTGGAAAACTTCCAACAACAAATACTTAAAATTAATTACAAATTTATATTTCAATTAAGATTGTATAATTACTAGTTGTATTAATATGACCTATGGTCGTCTATTTTAATTATTTTCAACTGTTTTTTTAAAGAACTCATTTGAAGAGTAATGACAAATATTGAAGAGAAAATTTTAAAATTTTACAAGGAATTCTATATTTGAAATATTATTTGATTAAACAATCATTTTATTAGCATTTTATTTTTATTTATTCTGTCACTATTTAATTTAACAATATTGTAAGAGTTAGTATGAAAACAACATAGTTTGAAAATCTCATTCAAATTTTTACCTATATTTTGTAACATTGTAAGTTTAAATAATGAGGACTAATTACGGATTTCAGTATGATTATTTTTTAACTTCGAAACACCCAAAAGTTTTCCTAAACACAAATCTACCGATTCTCGATACTTCCTCTTCAATTTCTTTTCAATTTCTTGATCTCTATCCATCTATCCTTTAGCCGTTCTTGAACCCTTTTACACAGGACAAGACGGTCAACGGACTCGGAAGCGTCCAGCGTTTTTTGTTGTTTTTAGAATAGTTTTTTGTGTACTTCAAAACAGAAGTTTTTGAACTGTTGAAATTATTGTTTTTATAGTTATTTTTTATGATTAATAGTATAAATGAAAATTATCACAAAAATAAATTAAATAACTATATAAAACATTTGAAAACTTCTGTTTTTCGGAGCTATAAAAGACATAATTGAATGTCCTAGCTCTTTTGTTTCAGGAATTCTGTTTTAGACTGTAGTAAATTATTCCATAAGTTATTCAAAAGCAAACGAATTTGGAAAAGTTTACTATTTAATATTGCACAGAATTAAAGTATTAAAAAAATACTTTCTGTGTAAAATTTTCATTTTTGTTTATCATGCTTGAACGTACATTTTTATAATGCTACGCCGTAGCATAGCTACGTAATATTTGTATCTTGTCAATGTAGGCAGTTGCGTACATAAATATGTATTGTGCTTATAGTTTTACGTTTATAAGTATTTAAATTTTAATATTTTTATAATTTTATTTTTGCAATTAAAGCATTATAAAAATGTTACAAAAAGATTATTGAAACCGATTGTGTGTTTAAATGTGTACTTTAAATTTATTTAATGACGTAAAAAGCATTAAGTAGCTATTAAAATATCACAATACAGTATACAAGTCGTATTAATTTACGACACTAAATATAAACACTAATTTACGACAGTAAAGATAAACAATTTACTATAAAAGTGTAAAAACAATACCGCATAGTTTTTATAAATGACTAACTATATTAATACAGATGATTTTACTTTTTAGATTGTTGAGAAAATAAAGACTTAATAAAAAACAAAAAAATTGAAGTATTTCTTATTTTTAAATTCAGATTTATTTATTATACAACATGCATTTGTAAAGATTCATAAGACTATTTTATTAATAATATATTATATTAAAATAGTTTTGTTAAAAGTATATCTAAGGATATGCTGTGATTAAGCGTTAAATATATTGTAAAAAGCGAAACAAGTTAGCGTATACCTATAAATTAAATCAAAACTAATTTGTAAAACGATACTAGCATAATTTTAACTTAGTAATAATAGATGTTATAAAATGCTGACGATAATAATAATCGAAAAATAAATTTACGCAAATAATAATTTAATATATTTTGTAATTTTACACATATTATGTCACTTAACTGTAGACATATTATGAAGTTTTTAAGCGCCCGCGTTGGTCGAGTGGTTAGCGAATGTAACTACGAACCGATTAGGCTCGGGGTAGATCCCGACAGGGACTAGCATTTGTGTGATGATCATAGATGTTTGTATTTCTAGGTTTAGGTGTTTATTATGTATGTAACAGTATTTATCTATGTATTTCTGTCTAATAGTATCGTTTATCACCCATAATACAAGCAAATAGTTTGCTTACTTTGGAGTTAGAAGAACTTGTATGATTTATCCAGCAATATTTCTATTATCAATAATATATAATTTTATAAAAATATGTTTAAAGTACACATCGCTTTGTCATAAAGAGTGCAAGATTCGATGACTTATGGTGACAGATTAAAACTTTAAAGAGTAAGGAGTGTATTACAAAGAGCTACTTTGTATTTTGATAAGTTAAAAATGTGAACATTTTTACTTATCAAAATTGTATTTAATAATAATAAAAGATTAATTTTGTATTTACTTAAGCACAAAATCAGAACCAAAATGTTTCAGCTTTACATAGTTCTCTTATTTTACATGTTGAGGTAATAAATACTTAATAGCAAATAAAAATTAGAAGTATATCTTATTTTTAAATTCAGATTTATTTGTTGTTTTACATACATTTGTAAAGATTTACAAACTATTTTATATTAATATATTTTAATAACAGCATATCTAAGACTATAATGTGATTAAGCCCTAAGCTAATCAAGAAAATGACGAATAATCAAACAAGTTAAAAGTTTATTGATTTGACTTTCTATATTTCGTTTTATATTATATCCAATATCCGAAGTATTTTATTATTCAAAAATGTATTTATTTTTCGTAATTGCAATCCTTACATATTATTTTATTATTAGATGAAGTCACATTTGTCGAGTTTTTACAAAACCCGACATATTCGCGTATTCAAAACCAAAACTCGATTTATTCACATTTTGATCTGTCACTATTTTGTTATGACTAAGTTTTTACATGTTTTACTAATAATTGAATTGAATATAGACGTACTCGGGTCTCTTCTGTGTGGCCATCAACCCTTACAAGAGGTTCCCTGTGTACACGACCCGATGCGCCAAGCTGTACCGAGGCAAGCGTCGCTCGGAAGTGCCGCCTCACATCTTCGCCATTTCCGATGGCGCTTATGTCAACATGTTAACCAACCACGAGAATCAATCTATGTTGATTACGTAAGTTAAAAATAATAATTATTTATTAAGTACGAGCAGTTGCCCGCAACTTCGTCTGCGCGGACTTATAGCGGATAGCGTGATAATACGTAGCCTATATGTTGACCCGACCTGTTAGTAATATTCATGCAAAATTTGAAGTAAATCCATGCAGTACTTTTTGTGTTTACCTCGGATATACATACAGACAAACAGACGAAAATTCTAAAAACTATATTTTTGGCTTCGATATCGATTGTAGATCACGCCCTAAGTATTTTTAAAAAAAATATTTAATGTAAAGTTTTGACTTTCCTACGATTTTATTATATGTATAGATTAGTATAACATAAATGCAAAATACTGTAACAATAAAAGAAAATTACTTTTAATACATATTGCACTTTCTTCTATATCAGCGTTTCCCATTTGCCGGGTCGCGACCCGGTACCGGGCCATCAAAATAAAATTCCGGGTCGCAACATTGCCTCCTTGTTTTAAAAATATTACCAACTATCGATCGACAACTGATAGATTTTTCGTTTTCTTGTCGTCAAGAAGAAACAAAATTAGCTTATCAAGCAACAACACTTTTAATTTGCTTTCACAACTTATAATTGTAAAGCTCTAAGCACGCCGCGCTGTTTGTTTTGTACCTACCTACCTATGTATTCTGTGTTGATGCGCGCTGCACGAAACGTGCGTCCGCGTGGTGTCCAAGTATGGCGAGATAAATATAGGATTCTCGGTGTACTGTTTACTAAGTTTACTAAGAAGTATTTTAATATGTATTTTTAATGTTATTTTTTATCATCATATATGATCGCCAACTATCCCGTCCTTAAATATTGAAGGTAACTCACCAGTCAGTCTGTATATCTGTTAACCTTTCATCTGGCATATTATGATCGCTCGTAAATGAGTACTACTATGATTATTAATCATGATTCTGTAACACCTAAAAACTATAAAAAAATATAGTTGTGTTCGTTTTATACAAAATAGTCAATGGCATTATTAGATGTTATAAAAATTATTAGGTGTTAAAAAAGTTTTTAATATATTTTACACTTTTCGTCGTCAATACTTTGTGAAATTCCATTATTAGGTATTACACAATTGACTTAAGTCAATAATATTCAATTAAGTATATTATATACTGAAGATGCTTAAAAATGAAACCGGTTGAGTAATATACTAAAAATAAAATTATGATATAAAATTAAAGTACAAGTGATTATTCAAATATGTAATAATTAAAAAAGGGTTTCTCCCAATGTTGTGAGAACCTCCTTCATTCTTTTATCCTTATATGAAACAGATCTTGATACTATTGATAAATTAAGCATATCATTGGTCATTCAAAATTTATCTTCTTAAAAAATAAAAGATAAAATAAATGACCACAACCTGAGATTACAATTTGGAATATGTGTAACTGTATATCTTTAGACCCAGGACAAAAATCCTTACATACAAAATATATTGTTGAAGTAAAAAATAAATAAAAAAATTATATTAAATATACTTGAATCGTTAAAATGCAAAAAACGGTTGTTTCAATATTGTGAAAAGTTTCTCAAGGTCATGCAAAATTTATCTTCTTAAAAAATAAAAGATAAAATAAATGACCACAACCTGAGATTACAATTCGGAATATGTATAACTGTATATCTTTAGACCCAGGACAAAAATCCTTACATACAAAAATATATTGTTGAAGTCAGAAAATAAATTAAAAAATTATATTAAATATACTTGAATTGTTAGAATACAAAAAACGGTAGTTTCAATATTGCGAAAAGTTTCTCAATTACCATGTCAAAGTCTTAACAAAAGCTGTCATTCTCAACAGCGGTGAGTCTGGTGCCGGAAAGACTGAGAACACGAAGAAGGTAATTGCGTACTTCGCTACCGTTGGTGCATCGCAGAAGAAAGACCCGACACAGGAGAAGAAAGGCTCTCTGGAAGATCAGGTCGTCCAAACTAACCCTGTGCTTGAAGCCTTTGGTAACGCCAAGACTGTGCGTAACGACAACTCCTCACGTTTCGTAAGTATCCTTGTTAATATTTTTCAGTAACTTACAATAGTATGTAATCAGCGTTAAACTTAAAAAAAATGATGTTGAAACTTTAAAAAAAAGTATTACATATGCTATGATAATATTTGAGTAATTAATAATGGAAAATACTTCACATTTATACATTCATTATTTTTAATTTAGAATTACTTAATTCGCTTAAATTTCCAAACATTAAAAATACAATCAACTTGTTTTTATTCTTTTCTTACATATTGTGAAGACGAAGAAATGAGATGTCGTTAATGACAAATATATATCTTTTAAAAGTAAAATTAATAATATAAACTATGTTTGAATAACATTAGAATAACATAATATAAACTATGTCTGAATAACAGTAAAAACACGAACCTTTAATCGTAGCTTTAATCATTCGTAGTGACAATTCACGATTGTTTCTAGTTCCCAGTGAAATTCTTAATGATATTTTTACATTTCCCAGGGTAAATTCATCCGTATTCACTTCGGTCCATCTGGTAAACTGGCTGGTGCGGATATTGAAACCTGTAAGTATCGACACTGTCATATTCAACCAATATTTAAAAACTACTAAAAACTCAAGAAGTAACTCTGCAATGATAAATTATAACAAATGCTTTTGGATTTGAAATTTAGTTTAGTTATTATAAAAAATATTTTAATAACAATTGAAATCTATACACTACTCTGCAGACATTCTGACTTGTATTCTGCTGTCCTTTACTTAACCATAAAGTTTTTATTTTTTTATTTTTTTAATAAATATTCACGGGACAAATTACACTTACTGATCTATCCCCAAAGTAAGCAAATTATTTGCTTGTGTTATGGGTGTTAGTCAATGATACTAATACATAGAAATACATATATAAATACTTGAATATATTTAATAAACACCCAAACCCGGAAATACAGACATTTATGCTCATCACACAAATGCTTATCCCCGTCAGGGATCGAACTATCGAAGGGAAATTGCGTAGTCAGGGTCGCTAACCACTCGACCAACGGGGCGGTATTTTATATTATATTTGTTTATAAATTATTTAATATTGTCAAAACTCTTAGTCTTTAATTTCATATGACTAAGTCTTTAATTTCATATGGTTCAATCATAAAAAACACAATATTTCTAGCTTGTTTACTATTTTTGTATATTTGTTAAAGAAATCCACTGTAATAAGAAACTTATAGAACTAAATCTGAACGAGTTGATGATATTATTTTTTTTTAATTTCAGATCTGCTAGAGAAAGCCCGTGTCATCTCACAACAAGCTCTTGAGCGTTCATACCACATTTTCTACCAGATGATGTCTGGCTCTGTTAGTGGCCTTAAAGGTGCGTACATATATTTTTTCCGAGAAATTCATTAATTTAGTTAGTTTAGGAATATTTTTGTTAGTTGATAACGTTATTTAGAAACAAGAACTCAATAAATCAGCATATCGCTAGCTTTATTTAAAAAAATAAGTAGCAGGAGAACGACGACTTAAGAATTATGCCAATAAAATTTACAATAAATACAATTCAAATAACAAAAATACACACAAATACTACTATAGTTAAATTCACATAAAAAATAGATAAATGGCTTGCTTCAAACGGACTTTAGGTCCGTTTGAAGCAAGCCATTTATCTATTATACTAGTAATTATTATTAATTATCTTTATAATAACACAGAAAATATTTTTAATTTCTTTGATTGTATTATTTTTATATTTTTTAATATTAAAAAAGAATAACTTTAATAATACTATCCGAAAAATACAATTATTTTTAAATTTCATTTTGTGAAAAGCTATTCGCCTTAGTACATTTTCAGCGCTCTACAAATATCAGTCGTCATAAAGTTGATTGCTTGATACCGTCGTTTCCGGCTTCGATGTTAGGGGAATATGCTCGTGAATGTGGTTTGTTATTCCGAAAACGTGGATAGCAACACATTAGTGATATCTTTACTCTTTAAAGGCAACGGTTATTATTAACCATCAGCAGAATTGACTGCTTGTTTGCTATCCTGTGTTTTAAGAAATGTATAATATTTTTCTTCAAATTCCATATATTTTACCACTGATGGGTTACTTATAACTTCTTTCAACCTAAAGTTGAAAAATATGTTCTATTTACTAATAAAATTACTAACTTTACAAGGTAATGTAATGTTTTACATTGTAGATGTTTAAAACTTTAAGTAATAAGTAAATGGTCAAAATTTAGAGAGGATATTGGATTTAATTTTAGGAACTTTATCATCATGCATTATATAGCCAATCTGTTAAAAAACTATTAAAGTATATTTAAAGTAAAGTACTAAATAAAACGTTGATGATGGAAAGAAAATCGTTCTGATTTTGTTTCTATCATCAATCGTTTGAAAATCAGAACGATTTTGTTTCTAACATAAGTTCAGTAAATTTCGCAACAGTCTATAAAAAGAATCGGAATATTTCACATAAATCTATCAACGGCGTATATTATAAAGACTTACATCTTTGTTTATGTAAGATTTGTAACAATTTTGAAAATATAAACACTGTTATTCAGATTCTACTTTACAAACACTTTACAAATTTCAAAGCCATAAATATATATATGATCATAAACAGTGACACTTAAACAGTGACACTTGACCTATTTCTGTTTAAATGAATTATTATTGATCTGTATTTTAATATTTAGAGATGTGTTTGCTGTCCAATGACGTATATGACTATTTCATCATATCGCAAGGAAAAACTACCATCCCTAACGTAGATGATGGAGAGGAATGCGTTTTAACCGACGTAAGTTCCGCCTTCCAAGAACCGAAGGCTTTGAAGGAATTTCAAAATATTTGACCCTTACCATTAGATTGCATAAAACCAATTAATGGTGACTCGTGAACGAGCTAACGAGATACCCAATAGACGTTTTAGTTGTTCCAAAGCATGTTTGTGCCCCTAGTTATCTGCACCAAATACCATATGTGACTGTAAATGGTGTCGTTTTGTAGCCATCTGCTTATTGTCTAACGACATCAACGACTACCACATCGTAGCGCAAGGAAAGACCTCCATCCCAGGCGTTGATGACGGCGAGGAAATGACAATTACTGACGTGAGTCCAGAATGCGACTACTGGATCATCTTTCTATCTCATCTCACACTATTCCTTCTTTCTATTGCTTGCTTTGCTTAAGACTGAATTAAAGTCAGTCTGTGCGTGTGTATGTCAGATAATTTGATGTTTACAGAATTAACGATGCTAAGCAACCGCATCTCGGAATATCCCCTCATAAATCAAGGGAAGACACGGATACCTGGAGTCAACGACGCTGAACAATTCGATCTGACGATCGTAAGTCTTGTACCTACGCAAGGAGCGTGCGTCTTGAAACAGATATTCGGGTTGAAACTTTTGGAAGTTTAATTAAAATTCTGACATACACATTGCATGCTCGCTCCATGCAAAGGTCCAATGAGCATATTATGCACTGGTTTGATTCCACAGATAAAATGTTTGCTCCCGTTCCAGCACTGGCACTCCCTGAACTCAACTTTCGTTCATAAACACACGACACATAGGGAATTTAGGTTAAAGGTATTGTTAGGGAATATAGGGATTATAAGGGACGATACTAATGTCTAATAAAATAAACATTATTTAATCAACAGAGATGTGTATGTTGTCCAATGACATATACGATTACAATAACGTCGCCCAGGGTAAGATTACTATTCCCAACGTGGACGATGGCGAAGAATGCGTTTTGACTGACGTAAGTGTAAAAGAGTCTAAATAAATTTCTCCTTCCAAAAGCAACGAGACGCTATACAATATTAGTAAACAGTTTGGAATTTATGTATTAAAATGTCCAAAAGAATTTGTTTGGAACATCATAGGCATTCTCTAGAACCACTCAATAAGTGTTGTTACCCTAATTAAAAGCAACAAGACGCTATACAGATTATATTAGTTTTATATTTAATAGTTTTTTAATTCCTTTTCAAAACAGTTTAAAGGAATTGTATTATATATGTTCAATATTATATCCCAAACTAAGTTATTATTCCACTTTTCCATATTTAAACGCAAAGGGACGCTGTATCCTCAATACCTGAATAGATGTTAGTGGATAAATATTCAGAATTCCTCAAATACTTTAATGCCAATCCAGTGTACAAGCAAACACATTTGCTTTTGCAGCCTAACCGCAAATTTTAACTAATATTTCACCACGGTAAGTTTAAATATATCGCACAAAACTAATTTTTCCAACACATTTATTTATTCATATATAAATAAAATGTAAATAACATGAAATTTATGTTACCTACAATATCTAATTTAGTTGTTTTAATGATAATGTATTATTATAGCAAGCCTTCGATATTCTGGGTTTCACACAAGAAGAGAAGGATAATGTATACAAGATCACCGCAGCAGTCATGCACATGGGTTGTATGAAGTTCAAACAGAGGGGTCGAGAAGAACAGGCTGAAGCTGATGGCACTGAGGTACGATATTAGCTTTGTCTTCAAAGAAAGCTTAAAACAGGCGATTTTTTATAATTAGCCTTAAGAAAAGTGTACAGGCTGACGTCCTTTGAAGAATAGACCATCTGCCATTCTGCCACGGATTCGTAAAAGGCAAACGATTGTCTATACAAGTCGCTACCATCGTGTCTACTAGGTGGTAGAGTTCTGTAATTTCTCACGGGGATTTGGTACCACCGCATTGGCTTTCCTGCCGTAATTGCATCAATGCTTGTCATTGTTCTGTTCCGGTTTGGAGAGTCAGGTAGCCAGTGAACTGATACATGTGGTATTAACATCCCGCTACATAGATAGCGAATATCTTTGGCGTTTCTTTCCATCGGGAGAGACTCTGTATCTACATATTTTCATATAAGAGGAAATAGTTATATAGCCGAGAAAACTCTAATCATTGTAAACACAAAACAAAGGCAAAAGACTTGACAAATCTTTGTGGAAATCAAAACAAAGGACATGTTTGCTCATTCATTGAAACAATTTTATAATTTGAGAATCACTCCTTTAGTATTTGTTGTTTTTATATTTCTGTAATAATGCTAAGATTATTTGTGTTTTGAAATTGCTAGTCGTTTGAGTGGTTATTGACCCTGGCTACGCAATATATGTGTCTGTAATATTGTCTAGTCGACATTCTTATAATTACTATCGAGAACGTGGCCCGTCACTGAGAAGATCTATGTGTAGACTACGAATATATAAAATTTGTAAATTAATTAATAATTTACAACATCTAGAAGACAGTCTACTGAAAATCGACACTATAGACTTGGATTATGATTCTGATATGAAAACTGCTGGAAATTAGTGTAGGAGTTTTTTGTTATCTTTTATGAATTTCTTACCTTAACTACTTGATATATTCTAGTACTCTAATATTATGCGCCAAATATCGCAGAAAATACGCGGCTCATTCGTAAGTTCCGCAAGCGACGAGTTGTAGCAATGTATATTTTATATTACATGAAGTGAAAATAAGAATAAACCATAAAACACAAGTTTTGTATTTCCTACAAATAAGGAACTACCATCATGACTAGAACGTAAAACTGGCATGTTTAATAATATTTCGGTAAACCACCCCTTACAAGCTGTTTATTAAAAATTCTATTAATACTGTAGATATGAATGATGAGATTACAAAAACCGTACCCTATCTTTTTTTATAGGATGGTGAAAAGGTTGCCAAGCTCCTCGGTGTTGACTGCGCAGATCTGTACAAGAACTTGTTAAAGCCCCGTATCAAGGTCGGAAACGAATTCGTCACCCAGGGTCGTAACAAGGACCAAGTAACAAACTCAGTTGGTGCCCTTTGCAAGGGTGTGTTCGATCGTCTCTTCAAGTGGTTGGTGAAGAAGTGTAACGAAACTCTAGATACCAAACAAAAGAGACAGCACTTCATTGGTGTACTGGATATTGCTGGTTTCGAGATCTTCGACGTAAGTATTAGTGGTCAGAAAAGAGTAATAGATGTAACTTAAACAACATTTAGTATATTATAGATGGTCTTAATATAATTGATTAAGCCTTGTAAAGCCTTGAAACTGTTTTAAACCTTATAAAAAATCTTTTCAGTTTTTAAAAAATATTTGAGTTTCTTAACAGATTTTTTTTAATTCTTGCAAATCTTTGTGAATATTAAAAAGTTTATATAAGCGTGTATAGTAAAAAAAAATACATTGTAATTTTTTGGTCTAGTGATAATTTGGTTTCTTCAATATAGTTGACTTCACTTTTAAAATTGCTAGAGTCAAATCATTATTGTTTTAAGGTTATTGGGTACTTTAAATTCATAGTCAACACATTAGATATCCCGATATTTTTTTAATATTTAATTGATTTCTAATAATGTATTGTGTAATATTTTTCAGAGCTCTTAGAACCTTAAATATAAGCTTGTCTTTTTTTTCTTAAAATAATGTCGTTAATAAAACATCTACTAGCTGACACTCAAGGTATCCCTTAAAATTTCAGTTTTAAAATTTAAAAAATATATTATAAAATAATGATTGTTTTGACCGAATTTTCTCACAGTAGATTAAATTGGATGTGATATAGGTTTTTTATTTTCATGAGTAATACCACAGTTACAGGATGTATTGACCGATTTTTATAATTCTTTTGTGTTACTAAGAATAAATTATACCTGTAGAAAATTAATGTGTGAAGTATGAGTAATGTAAAATACAAAGGGTATCATAATGGATCACTTAAACTGTCAGTAAATAAGTAAAATCATAGAACAGAAGGCAACAGAAAATATCAATTACATGGATTTTTCAGTCTAATTTTTAAAAATCCGTTATGGCAGCTATACTAGATAGAAACAATTTTAAACATTTTTATTCTTTGGTATTAATACTATTTGATTTCTTAGTTCAATGGGTTCGAACAACTTTGTATTAACTTCACCAATGAAAAATTGCAACAATTTTTCAACCACCACATGTTTGTGTTGGAACAAGAAGAGTACACCAAGGAAGGCATCCATTGGGAGTTCATTGATTTCGGAATGGACTTGCTCGCCTGCATTGACCTTATTGAAAAGGTACACTGAAAGAAAGGAACAACTCTAGGAGAACCTAGACGTTTTGGTGTTATCAATGTTTGGTTTAAGCTATCAACGATCCCCGCTTATAACATTTTAGTATAGTTTCCTAACTCTTTTCTTCAATACGTTCACTTGGGTTTATTTTTCAAAAAGTACAACGGTTTCGAGCAACTCTGCATTAACTTCACCAATGAGAAGCTGCAGCAGTTCTTTAACCACCATATGTTTGTCCTCGAACAAGAGGAATATAAGAAGGAGGGCATCAATTGGGCCTTCATCGACTTCGGAATGGACTTACTTGCTTGTATCGATTTGATCGAGAAGGTAATAGATCTAATAGGCCGTTATGCTCCTCGTCGCTCGAAAACCTTCAGATAGTATATGTTTAGCACCTGCCAGATCTATGGGGATAGACGCGGCTCCTTTCACTTCCAGGTCTTGTTAACCAGAACCACCTACGGAATGTGATCCGTAGTGACAATGTGTTAAAAATCCTTAGTAATTTAATACACCATTACCTTTAACCTTTTCATTACTTATCTACCTGCAGTTCAACGGTTTTGAACAACTCTGCATTAATTTCACCAATGAGAAACTTCAGCAGTTCTTTAACCATCATATGTTTGTGTTGGAACAAGAAGAGTACCAACGTGAAGGCATCGAATGGACCTTCATTGATTTTGGCATGGATCTCCAAATGTGCATTGACCTTATTGAAAAGGTAGATGGCGGAAACGCAACCATGAACGCTTGCAACTCGCCATGGTCTTCGAGAAAAGCCATCAAAATTAACTATTTTAAAATTTATATCAAAATTACAATTAGAATTTGTGAGGCTTTACTCGAACGACTAGCCAATGTGATCATTGTGTTGTGTGATTTAAAGTGTGTCTATGTATCTATTATCCTATCTTACACTTATAAACGCCACAAAACATTAATACATACAAATAAAACAAAACAATACTTGGTTTCTAATAGTTCTTGGATATTTTTTTCATGTCGCCACCGCAGATGAACGGGTTTAATCAGCTCTGTATTAACTTTACCAATGAAAAATTACAACAGTACTTTAATCATTTCATGTTCGTCCTAGAACAAGAAGAGTATGAAAGAGAAGGGATCATATGGGAGTTTATAGATTTTGGTATGGATCTCCAACCGACCATTAATTTAATTGAGAAGGTATTTTAGGTATATCGTTAATAGCTTGAGGCTGTAGGGTCGCGTTTAGAAGAAGCTTCAGGCTGAAAAGTATATGATCAACGCCTACAAACATAGTGAAAATTTGAATTGTTGGATATTTTTTATAAAACCTGCCGCACGTTGTTTTTTTTGTGTGCATCGTATTTTGGATGTGCTCTGCTATTTACGAATGCAAACATAGAAAAAAAAGTTAATTCTGTAGAATATTATTCTGAATGTTTGTCTTTACACGGTGCGCACATATATAAACGGCGCGCAGTAGTTTTTTTTAAATATATCCGACTAAAATTTAAATTTTAACTATGGTATAAATGACTGCAAAAGTAAAATTAAAATGCTGGCTGTATCCCCTATTCCGTCATCAAGATGTGGCTTCACAGCACATGCAAAAACCCGATCGGAAGCTAATTCATTTGCTATTTCAGACTCTTTAATATGCACTACGCTATCGCGATACCGAAAACATATTGTTAGGTACCACAAAAATAATTATTAGTAGATTAAATTGAGAAGTGTTGCTTTTAAATATTTTTGTAGTTATATGCTATAATTATAAATTAACTTATATACATTATAATTCGCACGCATATATACACGCAAAATAATATTAGCACAATTACACATCTACATTTTTTGTCTTTGATTTGCACGTTGCTTTATTAACATAACTTTAAGATTATTATAAGTCCACAAATTTTCTGCTTCATTTGTGATGCAAGTTTTTAAATGTGATTTTATAATTATAAAAAAATTACACAAACATTTTATTTCAAAGTATTTGTATTTGTAATAAATCACGTGTTAGTAAAATTATCAAATTAATATTGTTTAAAAAAATTGTTTTCCAAATAGGTTACTGGATTTGTACATTTATCGACACATATTTATGCCGATTTAATTTCTAACTCTAATATATTTGGTTAAATTTTAGCCTATGGGTATCCTCTCAATTCTTGAGGAAGAGTCTATGTTCCCGAAAGCCACTGATCAAACATTCGTCGAAAAATTGAACAACAACCACTTGGGCAAGTCTCCCCCATATCTGAAGCCAAAGCCTCCCAAACCTGGTTGCCAACCCGCCCACTTCGCTATTGGTCACTACGCCGGTAATGTAAGTATCGTTTAGACATACTGAGTTACTCAAATCTGGAAACTCAAATTTTATTTGAAAGTTCGAATTATTGTTTTTATGTATATGATCTATGTTTTTTGTCCTATTCCCATATTAGACTTTTGGAACGAAGTTCCTTACGGCAGGCTTGGAGGGGATAGGGATTTTGCTGCGCGACCGAACTGAAAAAAATGTGATAGTAAAACCGCAAGAAAAATGCGTGGAATAAAAGCGTTAAATGAGACGTGCGCAGGCGCGACAGTCGCGTACACAAGCGAGTAGTGCCGTTTAGCCGAAGGAAGTTCGTTCCTACCTGGTGTCCCGCAACACCACATCATTTTTTTTTCTAAAATTTGATTTGCATATTGCCAAGTTGTAAGGAATGTTATAGTTAAATTTACATTTATTAGTTACCGGGCCAGTTATTAATAAATGCTATTTTATCAATTTCTGACACAATGGCGTGGGTATTTTTTGCTATCATGTTCTGGTTGACAGGAAAAGGTAGCCGGTAAACTTATGCATGTGTGATTACACCCCTGCCACATGAATAACAGCGCAATCATTAATATCTTTGGTGTCTAAGTAATGGTTATCTCTTTCTAACAAGAGAACCATATTCCCAAATCTATAAACGCCTAATTCTGTGGTATAAAAAATTACGTCTTATTTTGACTCATTTTTATATTTCGAGCTTTTGAATAAATGTATTCCCTTGTTTTTAATCAGGTCGGCTACAACATCACTGGATGGCTTGAGAAGAACAAGGATCCCCTTAACGATACTGTTGTTGACCAATTCAAAAAGGGATCCAACAAACTTTTGGTTGAGATCTTTGCTGACCATCCTGGTCAGTCTGGTGATGCCGGTGGCGGCGGTGGTGGCAAGGGTACGTAAGGTTTTTATACTTCTACGTTTAAAGTAATTCAATTTTTTAAAAATTAATGAATTTTAGTAAGAAATGTTAGAACAGAAGAAAAGAGTTAGGACCCTAAATCACCGGGAAGCCATGGCGACATCGCCGGCCACCGTGTTCAAATAGTTTATATTGAAATACTACATGGCGGCTAACTCCATAAGCGACGTAGCCAATTCGTTAAATTCAATACAAATTGTTTGGATGAGTGGCCGAATACATCGCCATGACATCCCGGTGAGTTAGCGGCCTTAAGTTTCATCTTAAACGTATGTAACATGAGCTGTATCTACTTCTGTGAACGTGCTGACATGGATTATTTTGAATTCACATGAATACTTTGTGAATTAAAAACATTCACTTGTAGTTAAAACATTTCATTCAAACATATCAATCGTAAATCTACCACACTCATCGGTTTTATATTCACAAGAATACATTGTGAAATTAATACCTACGTTTTACTAGTTTTGAAATCATTTCATTCAATACATCACAGTAGTATAGTATATACAGGGTAATAATAAAAGGTGTTAGGAAAAAACTGAGCATAATCAAGTAGTGAAATAGAAGTAAATGAAATTGTCTGAAATAGTAGGTATATTGAGTTTTAAAAATGTTGTATTATATTAGTTGGTCCATTATATGACTATTATACACTGACCTCAATTTTATTATTTTGAAATTTCAAGTCTATTTGTTTGTAAGTCTGTGTAACCCGCTAATGAATTTACGCTCGTCGAAGCAGGTAGTGTTAGCAACTACTAATAAAAGATCCGTTTTTGCTGCGCATAGAAAACTCAATATAAGCATAGAATAGACATCTATTTCGCTTCTTGTTTTTTATTCGCATCTATTTAGCTGTTTTTTTCCTTATATCCTTTATAATCACTCAGTACATCACAAAACACTATCATCTTTGGAATTCACACAAATACGATGTGAATTGAGTAACTAGTAAAAAAATTAACAAAAATACTTCATTTTATATAAATATTTGCTTCATATTCAAATCTTTTATATAAATCAGGAGCTGGAGGCAAGCGTGCCAAGGGTTCTGCCTTCCAAACCGTCTCATCACTTTACAGGGTAAAACAAATCACACAAAAGCTTCTATGTCACGTAGCTTCTTGTCTTCGTCTATCAACCTGCTTGGGGTTGTCACCTTGGATATTTTACCATCAGTGAATGCTAATCATGTATGATAAAAGGTGACAATCCTCCACGCTTTCATACTGTCTGTCTCTGTGTACGTTTTACAGCCAGCTCATGTCGTAAAATTTGTCCAGGTGTACGTCGTTGGTGTATTATGTTTTTCCTTGTCTACAATTGTGTATGTCCTAGTATTAATTCTTGCTTGTTAATGTACATTCTTAGGAGGTCGCGGTAAGAAGGGCGGTGGTTTTGCTACTGTCTCCTCCGCTTACAGGGTACAATAATATTTTATTTTTACTAAGCTAATTGGATTTTACATCACAGTGGAACAATACTATTTTCCACACAAGTTAAACTATTCTGTAAACGAAATAGTTTGTTTTAATCGGTCACAAGTCAAAGAGGTAATGATCACCTCCCATCATTCAAAATTTTAAATTTTGTGTTTTTCACTATACACACTGAAAATACCTTAGTGTGTTACTATTCCTACATGGAATATGTTAGACAAAATTTCTTTTACTGCTAATTCCATTACTAAGCTTTCTGTTTGTAAATGTTTAACATTAGCTTTGTGTGTTTAATATTTGTTGGTTTTTACACTTTCATACTTCAAATTATCATTTTGAGTGTTGCTTTACGTGTCTAAATGTTATTTGTTATATCAGAACTTGATAAATTGGTGGCAATTGAATACATTTTTTTAATACATTGACAAGTTATTAAATAATTTCTATGTTTAGGAACAATTAAACAACTTGATGACAACATTGAGATCTACCCAACCTCACTTCGTACGTTGTATCATTCCCAATGAGTTGAAACAGGCCGGTAAGTACTTTTGCGTTTTTTTAACCATTTTTACAGTAATGATACTTGAAAAACTTTAAAAACAACAAAGAAAAATTTCGACACGTAGGATTTGAACCTACGACGTTCCCTCAAGCCGGGACGCTCTACCAACTGAGATAGTGTCGACTAGTCGACTTTTTAAAATTTTTGAAGTTTTCCCAAGCACGTGGTGAGTGCTAAAACCAAAATATAATTAGTAACGATACTATTTAATACTAATTATGAAAAGGATATCCAATAATGGTTTTTCTTGTATTATTATACTTAGTACCTTACTATTTGATAGCGAATTTTAAAAAATATATAAATTTGACATGAAACTATATTTATTAATAAAATATTTATTGATAAAAAATAGAAATTAGATAATTTCAGTGATGGAAAAATTCCATTGTGTTAGTTTAATTATTGTCATATAGTTGCGGTTGATATAATGGAGGTATCTATTTACATAATACATTGCATTATGCCCTAATTTTACTAACAGTAAATGTATAAATATCTCTAGTAACCTCACTCACTTAGCGAAGTAAATAATTTTGATCATATTTAATATATTTCAGTATTTATAGATGTATTTTCTATGTATTAGTATCGCTAACTAGCATCTATATTACAAGCATATTTTGAGGTTATATTAGTAGTGTAATTTGTCTTGCGTTATTTATTATTATACTTTTTAACTTCCCGCTACGTATGTAGATAAGGAAGTTACTGATTTTACCCCAATTTTCGAAAATCGAGTTTTCACCAGATCTCTACGTTTTGAGGTCCTAGAAATCTTTTCCGGTTATTTTCGCGATGACGTCAGTATGTCTGTATGTATGTATGCATGTGTGTGTATGTATGTGTGTATGTAAACACCTCATAACTTTTGAACGCTTGGACCGATCAAAACGCGGTTGATGGCATTCAATTGTATTCTGCTCAAAGTAAACTTGCTGAAAAGTTGAACCAAGTCTGCTCAGAGGATTTTGATTAATTTCGAAAAATCCCCCAAACATTTTTATTTAATATAAATAAATAAATAAATATTCATGGGACAAATTACACTTACTGATCTAACCCCAAAGTAAGCAAATATTTGCTTGTGTTATGGGTGTTAGTCAACGATACTAATACATAGAAATGCATATATAAAAACCAGAATATATATATAATAAACACCTAAACCCGGAAATACAAACATTTATGCTCATCACACAAATGCTTGTCCCCGTCGGGGATCGAACCCGAGCCCCGTTGATTGCGTAGACAGGGGCGCTAACCACTCGACCAACCAGGCGGAGAATATAACTTCCAAATTAATATACCGATTGACTACAAAACAAAAAATCAGCTCTATTCCTCAAAAAACTACGTCTAATTAATACATAAATTGCATCAAGATCGGTTAGTAATCGTTCACGAAAAATTTTGAAAAAGTGTTTTTTCGATATAACTTCAAAATTTTTCAACTAATAATTTTTTGGTATTCTACAATATTTTAGTACTAAAAAAATTACGTTGCATGCCCTTTCAAAATTCAAAATCGAGTCTAATTTTCAAAAGTTACAGCTATTCAAATATTAAAATTATGTTTTTTAGCTAATTTATTTATTTATTTTATTTATTTTTATTTTAACCAAATTATTATAATAATTATTAACCAGACAAAATTAGTATAAAAGGCTACTCTAAAGAAATTTCTTCCAGCAAGTCTAAAATAAGAGAAATAAATAAATAAAAAATAAGATAGAAAAACACGTGTAAAAAACAAAAGAAGAAAAAAAAAACAAAAGAAACTTAACTACTAAATTAATACAACTTATTATAACTACTTACTAAATCTACAAACAAAAGAAACTTTGAAATAGATAAGCAGTGCTGTTTCAGGCGACTTTGAAAGGTATCCAGAGATTCACTTATTCTGATCTTCTTCTTCTCGTGTCAGGAAGTTCAGCTTTTAAATTTTATTAGATGAATTATTTAGGAATGAGGCAAACACTTCCAGAGCCTAATGGCACGAATGGTAAAAGGAGGAATAGGTCGTCTTATGTACTGGAACTCGCAAGAGAGCTCTTATACAAGGACGACAAGGAAGGTCTGTTGGATAAAGAAATTCAAAATTTTCGCGTAGAGATATGAAGGAAAAGAAGGATTGAATAAAATCTATATATATTAGTCTCGCTAAAACTCAAGAACGGCTGAACCGATTTGGCTAATTTTGGGTTTGAATTAATTGTTGAAGTCCAAGGAAGGTTTAAAAGGTGAGAAAATATAGAAAAAATAAGAGTAGCTAAAACGGCAGAAAAGCGTTTGCCGGGTCAGCTAGTATTATATAAAAATACAATAACCGTAAATTCCTACGAAGGCGGATAGGAAGCCAACCAAGTTGGCTCCTAAAGCTGGAAATATAGTCAAATTTTCGTAAAAAAATTTTCGTTTCCCCGTGTTAATCCCGGGCTCCTTTGAAAAATAGGCTAACTGCCGTTCTGCCAGGTAGGTCGTAAAAGGCGACCGATTGGCTATACGAGTCACTACCATCGTGGCTACTAGGTGGTAGAGTTCTACATTATCATTGTCATTATCATGTCAGTGCTTGTCATTGTCGTGTTCCGGTTTGGAGGGTAAGGTAGCCGGTAAACTATGCATGTGGTATTAGACCTCGCCACAAGATAGCAACGCACCATTAACGCCTTTGGTGTTTATAGGCGATGGTTGACTCTTTTCATCAGGAGACCCATTTGCTTGTTTGCTATCTTATGATATAAAAAAATGTGATGCATAAATTTTGGAAACGTTCTAAACGATTAAGAAGTTCCTCTGTAGCATGAGCATAGCATGAGTCTGCATAATTTTTAAAATGGGAAAAATTAACGGTTGGACCAAAGGTATTATTGTTTTAAAAGAAAGAAAATTAAGTCATTTAATGAATGAAATTATTTACTCGTATATCTAATTATTATTTACCTGTATGGGTAAATAATAATTAGATATACGAATATGAGGTTTCGAAATCATTATTTGATTTATAAAACAAATATTGAGATTTTTCCCATAAGGGAAAAAGTAATTGTAGCACGAAATCTAAGAAATATGTTTCAATAAAAGATTGCTTCTCAGAGCACATAAATGTGGCGATATGAGCTGCTACAGAACGAACCGGCGAATCTTTGTGAACAGAAATGTTTAAACATACCTGATTTATGTAGCATCAGATTCATCTAAATCACTCTGCAAAGAAACCTGTGTGATGATATTCATCTAAAAATTACACTCCAAAGCTAAATTAATCGAGGAAATGTCAAACAATTCCTTATATTAAATTTCTATACGGGGAACTAATTTTTAAGTATTTTAATCTAGCAATTTTACAGTATATAGTGGGAGTTTCCTCATGAGTTAATCAGGTCCTAATGTACTCGGTAAATGCAAAAAAATGTAAATTTTTTAAAACACCACAAACTGTTAATTTGATGCCTCATTATGTTAGGATACAAATATGAATTCGTTTGTTCTTATAAATTCTGTAGACATATAAAGAAAAATTACTTTCTTGTTTATATTTAAATGGCTGCAAGTCTAATAATATTATTATTGGTGTAATAGTATTATTATCGGTACTTTGGAAAATCAAAAGTAAGAAAACTATGTAAACTCGATTATTTTTCTTAATCAAACAGATCTTAGCGAAGTAACACTAATGTACTGCTAAATTTTTGTTTTATGAGATATGAGAGATGCTGCTTATGAGATCGTGTTTGACCTATAAATGCCTTGACGTGAAACAAATATGCGTTTTGACACTTTAATAACACTGTAATTTATTAGTGAAATAGTGTCGAGTATTTTAATAGATCACTACTTTTCATCGCACCTACGTAATTTATATCAGTCAGACATTTACAACGATATGTAGGCGGTACATGCCTGGAGTGATATTTCCTCCAAAACATCATTAAACATGATAAATTTTCTGCACAAATTTATGTTGCAATCAAATTTAACTTTAGAAATTTATATATACGAATTCCATGTCATTCCAAGGTTTCCTTTAAAGAATTTTGAGAGTACTTGTAATTCATCAATTTAATAATTATCATAATGTAATAGTAAGATGGCAATTTCAAAATTTTTATTTGCATACATTTTAATTTTATTATTATATAATAATAATAAAATTAAAATGAATTAATTATCTACCATAGGCACTGAATAAATAATAGTATATTCGATAGGTAGGAACATGATGTTGGTAGGTATATTGAATTTAATGTACATCACAAATAATTTTTACTAATAAAATATATAGACCGCGATCCCACAAAACATTTTTTTTTATAATAACAAACTGAATTTTTGTGAACAGCTCCGTTTTGACGAGAGGCCCATCTTTTTTATCTTCGAAAAATCTTGAATTGGGTAACTAATAAAGTTAGCGGGCTTCGAAATTTTTTATTCGGTGTAGAAAATTATTGATTAACAACAATTTTTTTACTTTAATCACTTGATTATTTTGTGAAAAATACGAAAAACTTTTGTCCTACACATTCGATGATTTTTCTGATAAGTCCTCCATTTTAAAGATTCGGAATTATGAGATTTTTAAATTGATATTGATCAATTTAAAAACAATCTATTTTTTTCACAACAGCTTGTTAGTTATTATTATAATTTATTGTTAGTTATTATAATAAATTTAAAAAGTGGAAACTTTTTCTAGTCCGACACTCTAAAGTTTTCTTTTTTATCTATCCTTATTAGTTACCCGATCTTTTCGAAGATAGAAAAGATGGACGTTATATCAAAACGCAACTGCTAACGAAAATTCAGCTTGTATTTAATCAAAAAAAAAATTGTTTGTGGGACCACGGTCTAATACTTTCTTTTAAAATTTAATATAAATGGAAAGAAAGCATTTTAAAAGGAGTTTCTGCTTAGAATCTCTAATGTACGATATATTTTTAAATCAACTAATAAGGGAGACACAGTAGATATTTATTCATAGACAATAATAAAAAAAAATGTTGTAAAACAGACATTTTGTAAAACAGAAAACAATTGAAAATTGAGCAAAATTATTATTAAATAAATTTGATCTGAAGTGTAAAGAAAAAAAGGAGCTCATTGACATTTTGATTGTTTTGAGTTATATACAAATTAAACTTTAAATAAATTTATAATAAATTAACAGTAAATTCAGAATAACTGGTTATGGACTTGTTTTTTATACAAAACGACAATCTACCCATTCTAGCTAGGTTAGGTAGGTAATGGGCCCTGATATAACAGCATAAAAGCTAGTACTTTTATTAAAAGCTCGTTTTATTACAAATGTTGCTTTTTTAAAGTGACGGTGAAATCAGCTGTTATTATCGTTTTTAGCAAACATTGTTTACTTAGTTATAAAATAACATAGTCGATGTCATGATTAGTTTCATAAACGTTAAATGGTCGATGAGCTCTTTTTTCCTATACCCTTCATATGTTAAAATCAAATTCACACATTTATTAGATAAACTAGAAATATTCAGGCAGTACAAAAATGTAGGAAGCAATTTATTTTGTTCCAAAAAAACAATGAAAATAGTTAAGTAAGCTAAAAATATGAAAGAAAATATCTTAGATGTAAGATTTTTATAAATTTTTGTTACATTGATTAAACTTGTCCCATAGGTCTCATTGACTCCCACTTGGTAATGCACCAGCTCACCTGTAACGGTGTGCTTGAAGGCATCCGTATTTGCCGTAAAGGTTTCCCCAACAGAATGGTCTACCCTGACTTCAAGCTCCGGTAAGATAATTAGTTCTATAAATATTTTGATAACTGGAGTATCTATCATAAATTAAATTAATGTTAAATCTCAAAACTATTTTTATGTGTGGATATTTGTAGCTCAGAACATTTTGACACAGATTTATTTATATGATTCAGTTGACTCTTACCTGACGTCATGTAGGTGTTATGAGTAACATGTTCTAAATTAGTAATATTCAAAATTGCAACTTGCATTACTTATATCTGAAATTTCAAAACAAACTGCCGTTGTATTATTTGATAACATGTTTTTTAATGAACAGTTACATGATTCTTGCGCCAGCGATCATGACTGCTGAAAAAGATCCCAAAGAGGCGGCTAGGAAATGTTTAGAAGCAGTTGGCCTTGATCCTGAGAGCTACCGTATTGGGCACACAAAGGCAAGAACCACAACCCGACAAACAAATGAATGAATTACATAAGCCTCTAAAGAATAGAGGTCTGAAAATGTTTTTCCCTAGTATTTTATATCCATCCTGAATATCATTTATGCATATTTTATATAGTACCTACTACTGGCAAACGAACTAAGTCAGTTCCTAGCAACTACAAATCATGTTTTGAGAATTTTTTCCAGTCCAATTTAATCCACTGTTATACGTAGATAAATCGCCTGTGTTTTCCATATCCTCATTTTGTGTCCATATTATTTTGATAATATAGCTACAAGATCCTGGCTCCTCAAGCTGCAGAGAAGGAGAGTGACCCCAAGAAAGTCGCCCAAGTCATCTTGGATGCAACCGGACTAGATGTTGAATCTTATCGTCTCGGTCACACCAAGGCATGTTTGATAACCGTATTTGCACCTAGCGGTTTGACCATATGCGATTCCTATTTACCTGAACAATCGCAAAGCTTTAGTTTGATATAATTTTAGAACCCTTAGGAATTAATGCTAAAACTCCTTTACCAAATACCCTTACACCTTACAGACTAAGGCTGTTTTTGTGTTTGAGCCCAAGCTACTTTGGCTCTCGTTTGTTACCCTACCCATATCACGTTGCATTGTTTCATTTTTGTGTGCTCCTTAAACGCAGATACAAAATTCTGTGCCCGAACCTGATTAAAGAACCCATTACACCCGAGAAAGCCACCGAGAAAATTCTCGAACATACCGGCTTGGATTCGGAATCATTCAGACTTGGAAAAACCAAGGTAGAGCTATTTGCATGAAAATTCATTACTTGCACTTTTTCTTGTCTCATATCTATATCTTGTATCATCTATATTTTACCTATAACTTGTACATTGCAGACGATATATAATTCTTATACTTTATTTGTCATTTACTGTATAATTTAATGTTTAATAAAGGCATTTTCCAAATAATGCTATTGTTATCTTGCAATACATATTTTACTAATATTATTTCACTTTCCCTAATATTTTCGATCTAAGCATGTTACTTTTGGTATATCTGCTATTTAATATTGAATCCAAATGATACCGTAAATTAATATGTTTAAAATGATGAGCAGGTGTTCTTCCGCGCTGGTGTCCTGGGTCAGATGGAAGAATTGCGTGACGACAGGTTGTCCAAGATTGTATCATGGCTCCAAGCTTACATTCGTGGTTACTTGTCCCGTAAGGAATACAAGAAGATGCAGGAACAGAGGTGCTTATTACTCTAAATATTATATTAATTAGACAATTTGTATTGACAGTGTTTTATAGCAGTAAATTTTCTTTATAGATTGTCTCTCCAAGTTGTCCAGCGCAACTTGCGCAAGTACTTGCAACTCCGCACCTGGCCCTGGTGGAAACTGTGGCAGAAGGTCAAGCCTCTCCTCAACGTCACCCGTGTCGAGGATGAGATGGCCGTAAGTAATTTACACACTCACCTGTAAAAAATGATTGAAGAGTGACCTATAAAATATTTCAGAATTTCAGTGTGAATCAAGTGTACGTAAATAGATTCGACCGCGCCCACCTGGTGGTTACGTGACACCATCGCACCTGCCGCATCCATTTCTGGATTCTTCCCCACTCCAGCAAATATGCTTTTTCCTTACACAATGTATCGCGTGCGGGGGCGAATACACGCCCGCTGGAAAACTCCAGCGCTCCTCAGTAGCGAAGTGGTCGGCGGCGCGCGCACCACCCTTCCGTATATCCGAACGATCCGAATTATAATTACTTACATTTTAATTTGATGGTGTGATAAATAATTATGGCGGCACATCTTATGATGTTGGATGGAATTGATAATAGTGAAATTGTTTTGCAGAAACTCGAGGAGAAGGCACAAAAAGCCCAAGAAGCCTTCGAGAAGGAAGAAAAACTCCGCAAGGAGCTTGAATCCCTTAACGCTAAGCTTCTGGAAGAAAAGACAGCTCTTTTGGCTTCACTTGAGGGAGAAAAGGGATCACTTTCCGAGATCCAGGAGCGCGCTGCTAAACTTCAGGCACAAAAGGCGGATCTAGAGAGTCAACTTAGGGTTAGTATTTTTATTAAGCCTTATTATGGCAATTAGTTCTTATTTAAGTTATAAGTTTTAAACGACAGGGAAATGATTACAATTTAAATTATTACTTTACTGGGTTAAGAAAATTACCTGCGTCTGCCGTATTACATTCAAATTTTTTAGTCAAGTCTTATTTTGTAAGATGTTAGAATATACAAATCCTAATAAGCAAATACGGCTTATAGCATGATTCAACTACTCTGGAAAAACTTGACGTAATACTTTAAATAAACATTTTGCCTTATATTTAGAAAACTGTTTAAAAATAAATTGCACGTCTGCAAAGTGCACGATTTTATTGCAAACAAAACATTCGTCGATACATTTCTTGTTACTATTTCGTGCCGATAGATATAAAACATAGCATCTGTTTTGTATCTATTGAAGCGAAATGGTAACAATAAATGTATACATTCACACTTTTTTAGAGGAGTTTTTATTTAGCTATCGATTTTATATTTGCGTTTCATATTTTGTTCAGGACACCCAAGATCGTCTTACACAAGAAGAGGATGCTCGTAACCAACTTTTCCAAGCCAAGAAAAAATTGGAACAGGAAATTTCTGGTCTCAAGAAGGATGTTGAGGACCTTGAATTATCAGTGCAAAAGTCTGAACAAGACAAGGCAACCAAGGATCACCAAATCCGCAACTTGAATGATGAGATCGCCCACCAGGACGAGCTCATCAACAAACTCAACAAAGAAAAGAAAATGCAAGGCGAGAGCAACCAAAAGACATCTGAAGAATTGCAAGCAGCCGAAGATAAGGTCAACCACCTTAACAAGGTTAAACAAAAGCTTGAACAGACACTTGATGAGCTTGAAGACTCTTTGGAGCGTGAAAAGAAACTTCGTGCTGACGTTGAGAAGCAGAGGAGGAAGGTTGAAGGAGATCTTAAACTGACCCAAGAGGCGGTTGCGGATCTTGAACGCAACAAGAAGGAACTCGAACAGACCGTTCAACGCAAGGACAAGGAAATCTCTTCTCTTACTGCCAAACTCGAGGATGAACAATCTCTGGTCAGCAAAACACAAAAACAAATTAAGGAACTGCAAGCCCGCATCGAAGAATTGGAGGAAGAAGTTGAATCTGAACGTCAAGCCCGTGCCAAGGCTGAGAAACAACGCGCAGATCTGGCTCGCGAGCTTGAAGAGTTGGGAGAGCGCCTTGAAGAAGCTGGTGGTGCTACCTCAGCTCAGATCGAGCTTAACAAGAAGCGCGAAGCTGAGCTTAGCAAACTTCGCCGTGACTTGGAAGAAGCTAACATTCAACATGAATCCACTCTCGCTAACCTCCGCAAGAAGCATAATGATGCTGTTGCGGAAATGGGCGAGCAATTGGACCAACTTAACAAACTTAAATCTAAGTAAGTATCATTTTAATTTTAAAATCATTTTATATGATGATTGTATATAATGAATGTGCAAAGTACAAAAATTAGTGCAGTGATTACATTTTCTAGGACATTTTATTCATATTGGACGTGGAAATTGAATCTTGCGTTACAAGTCTATATTCTTTATAATATGAAAAGTCAGTCCGTCATTATAATAAAAATGTATTAATTTATTAAGATAGTAACTGCAGTTACCTTTACTACAGTTTAATCGCACATGATAAGTCATCCAAATATTGGTTAAATGTAACATCAGGGGGTTCAGATAAAATAATATCGCTTCATAGTGAAACTTTATCCAAATTCGTTATCGTGAGATAATGAAAAAAAATGTGACACTATTGTCACGATTGTTTTTTCGAATTTTTTATCTTTAAGAAAAAAATAAAGCCAATGTGACTGCAAACCAAAACTTATAACGTTGAATTGCGAATTATAACAGTGCCTACCAATTTGCGATAACTATGGCGATTGGCCACGTGATTTAGCGTGGCTTAGTCAAACCAATACATTTTATTAATTTCTAACTTCGTTATTGTTTCTATATTGTTACTTTGTAGAAACCCTCAGGTACTTTTATCCTTTAGTATAATTTACAATTAAAGTTACAGAGCAAAATAGAAAAGTCATTTTGCGAAAGTTTTTTTAATTACTTAACCTAAAAATTCAGGGCCGAACATGATCGCGCAGCTTGCTACAACGAGCTAAACAACACACGCGCGGCTGTTGATCAAGTCGCAAGGGAAAAGGTAACATGTCATTTAAAAAGGCATGTGTACCACCCCTGGTTATTTTGCATGGTAACTTTGTGGAAATTCATGTTTGAAAATTTGAAATCATTTTACAAGTATCAACACACCTCTTTATGTTGATGACACAAAATTTTGTGTTTAATTTCACGGTATATTTGTGTGTAAATATTTGCAAAATAATTTTAAATTATTCATCATTCCTTGTTCCCAGAGTATCTTACAATAAATACAAGACAAACCAATACATGCGGCCACAAAAATGTAAATTTTGTTAACAACAGTATGAGTTTGAACAATTAAGATGGTTATTTTAAATATTCTATTGTATTTTATCCATCCAGGGCTGAGAAAGAACGTTCTCAATACTTTAGCGAAGTTAATGACCTTCGCGCCGGTCTCGACCACTTGTCCAACGAAAAGGTACAAAAAATGAAAAGCTAAACTTATTGGCCTCAGCAGGACGCTTTGCAGCTTTATACGAAATTAAAAATAAATATATGTACATAAAACACACCTGCCAACAAATCTTCAATTCCATAAAACTAACAATTAAAACCTAAAAAACTAATAAATAGCTAAGCATAGGACGCAAAACATTGTTTATTACTTAGTTAATTTCCAAATCTAACAAATAATTTCCAAAAATAACTTTTCGCATGATCATTTTGTTAACTTATAGCTGTTTTCGACTAACATTAATTTTAATACGATAGAGTTGGAAACTTTTAGAGGAATTAAATAGCTAAAAATATATTTTCCTTCTATGTTAAAATCATAACTCGTTAAGCTATTAATATTAAACGAATTATAATAATAACTTTAATATCTAGCAAATGTTTTAGTAAGTTTGTGTTACATGCCATTGTTTTATTGTTCATCTAGCCATCATGACGATGTATAAATATATATTTTATCTTTAAAAATACATATTACGCAAAACTTTATAAAAATACAGATTTATTACCGTTATAAATAAGTCACATTGCTGCTGAATCATTAAATTAATTATAATTAATCATAGAGATTTACGTCATAATATGATCTAATGAAACTATGACGATTATAATTTTCATACTTAATTTTAATTACAAAATTACAGAAATAATAGTTCTTTAGTTAACAAACACATATATTTTTAAATAATAATAAATTACAAGTATTTACTACTCCTTCGGGGTAAATAAAAATATCAAATCAGAGATTTAAATTTAATTTCAAATATGTTATACCAAACCACTTTATGAAAATATAAAATTTACGTTTAAAATTTACTATTATGTACTAAATATAATTAAAAATTTACTTAGGCTGCCCAAGAAAAGATTATCAAGCAACTCCAACATCAACTCAACGACGTTCAAGGTAGAGCTGATGAGGCTAACCGTACTCTTAATGACTTGGATGCTGCCAAGAAGAAGCTGTCCATTGAGAACTCGGATCTTCTTCGCCAACTTGAAGAGGCAGAATCTCAGGTTTCACAGCTGTCCAAGATCAAGGTGTCACTCACCACTCAACTGGAAGACACCAAGAGGCTTGCTGATGAAGAAGCTAGGGTAAGCTTTATATCTTTGTTTATATAATCAAACGAGCATATGCCTCTCCTAATGGAAAGATATATATGATAATGGTGCATTGCTGTCCGTGTAGTGAAATGGTAACTCAAACCGCAACAAGCATTGATGCCATTACAGTAAGAGTAGGCTATATAAGTGAAATATTCCATTACTTGAATAAATGCAAAAAAATGTGAAGATTTATATTTAAATTTTTGTGACGTTGGAAGGATTTCAATTATTGAACTTTATTGACATTTTTATTTTAGACTTACTAGTAATCATTACGTTCTTTTATCCGGAAAAAGTACAAATATAGCAGCGATTTTGGTTATTAAAAGATAATAGAAATAAAAACGATACTTTTTTTGACCTAAAATATCTTTAGTGAGGTACCTATAAATAAAGTAAGTTTTCTGTGACTATGACACTATTAAAATGATTACACTCGTTGTCACCTCATTAGTCAAGTGGATAGGAACCCTGAACACGCAATCGGTGGGATTCCGGTTCGATTCCTGACAGAGACAAATATTTATGAGATAAGCATAAGTATCTTCACGCCCGTATCCCCGAAGAGGTAGGCAGAGGTACAACCATTGCACTCACGGCTAGTAGAAGAAACTTAGTCCCACAATGTGATAGATGGCAAGTCTATCGCCATCTGGGCACTTATATAATCCCGGACAACGTTGTTTTTATCAGAAAACTGGAAAAAAAAACATTTTAAATTTCCTGACCTGAAAATAGAACCTGGGATCTTATGTGGTCAACTCCGACACCAGGCCATTAGACCACAGAGGTGAGGATGAGATAGAATTTCTGGGTTTGGGTGTGTATTAAAAATAGAATTCAGTATTTATATGTGTATTTTTATGTATTAGTTTCATTGACTAATACTCATATCACAAGAAACTGGATTCGATCAATGCATGTAATTTGTCCAGCGATATTTATTTATTATTTAACGTAGGTACGTAATAAAGTTTTCTTTTATCTTATAGGAACGCGCCACCCTCCTTGGCAAATTCCGCAACTTGGAACACGACTTGGACAACATTCGTGAACAAGTTGAAGAAGAAGCTGAAGGCAAGGCTGATCTCCAACGCCAACTTTCCAAGGCTAACGCTGAAGCTCAAATCTGGCGCTCCAAATACGAATCAGAGGGTGTTGCCCGTTCAGAAGAACTCGAAGAGGCCAAGCGTAAGCTCCAAGCTCGCCTTGCAGAAGCCGAAGAAACCATTGAATCTCTTAACCAGAAGGTGGTTGCCCTCGAGAAGACCAAGCAACGCCTTTCGACTGAAGTTGAGGACTTGCAACTCGAGGTTGACCGCGCTACCGCCATCGCTAATGCTGCAGAGAAGAAACAGAAGGCCTTCGACAAGATTATTGGTGAATGGAAACTCAAGGTCGATGATCTTGCTGCTGAACTCGATGCCAGCCAAAAGGAGTGCCGCAACTACTCGACCGAATTATTCCGTCTCAAGGGAGCATACGAAGAAGGCCAGGAACAACTTGAAGCCGTCCGCCGTGAAAACAAGAACCTTGCTGATGAGGTCAAGGACTTACTCGACCAGATCGGTGAAGGTGGCCGTAACATTCACGAGATCGAAAAGGCCAGGAAACGTCTTGAGGCTGAGAAGGATGAACTCCAAGCTGCTCTCGAAGAAGCTGAAGCTGCTCTTGAACAGGAAGAAAACAAGGTACTCCGTGCTCAACTCGAACTGTCTCAGGTCAGACAAGAAATTGATAGGAGAATCCAAGAGAAGGAAGAGGAATTCGAAAATACTCGCAAGAACCACCAACGTGCTTTGGATTCCATGCAAGCCTCCCTCGAAGCCGAAGCAAAGGGTAAGGCTGAGGCGCTGCGCATGAAGAAGAAGCTTGAAGCTGATATCAATGAATTAGAGATTGCTTTGGACCATGCCAACAAGGCTAATGCTGAGGCACAAAAGAATATCAAGAGGTACCAACAGCAAATCAAGGACCTCCAAACTGCCTTGGAAGAAGAACAACGTGCTCGTGATGATGCTCGTGAACAACTCGGCATCTCTGAACGCCGTGCTAATGCCCTTCAAAACGAGCTTGAAGAATCTCGTACCCTCCTTGAACAAGCTGACCGCGCTCGTCGCCAAGCTGAACAAGAACTTGGAGATGCTCACGAACAGCTAAACGAGTTATCCGCCCAAAGTGCTTCGTTATCTGCTGCCAAGAGGAAACTTGAAACTGAACTCACAACATTACATTCTGACCTCGACGAGCTCCTCAACGAGGCTAAGAACTCGGAAGAAAAGGCCAAGAAGGCAATGGTTGATGCCGCCAGGCTGGCCGATGAACTCCGTGCTGAACAAGAACATGCGCAAACCCAAGAAAAGCTCAGGAAAGCTCTTGAGCAACAGATTAAGGAATTGCAAGTTAGGTTAGATGAGGCAGAAGCTAATGCACTCAAGGGAGGAAAGAAAGCAATCCAGAAACTCGAACAAAGGGTACGAGAACTTGAAAATGAATTAGATGGCGAACAAAGGAGGCACGCTGATGCACAGAAGAACTTGCGTAAATCTGAGAGGCGTATTAAGGAACTGACCTTCCAAGCCGAGGAAGATCGCAAGAACCATGAACGCATGCAGGATCTCGTAGACAAACTTCAACAGAAGATCAAGACATACAAGAGGCAGATTGAAGAAGCAGAGGAAATTGCAGCCCTTAACTTAGCTAAATTCCGTAAGGCGCAACAAGAGTTAGAAGAGGCTGAAGAAAGAGCAGACTTGGCTGAACAGGCTATCAGCAAATTCCGCGGCAAAGGTCGTGCGGGATCCGCAGCGAGAGGAGTCAGTCCGGCGGTAAGTTTTTTGTATTTCTTACATTAATTTTTATAGCTGCTTTACCATAAATAATATGGCAGACTTAAAGATTTAGACTCTAGAAAATATTTGTAGACACTCAGTATAAATATACATAATATGTGTGAATGTTTTACAAATATAACCGTCTCATTAGAGTCGTATTGTTTAGACTCCAAATAAGGCATGACTCTGATTCGATCCCCGATAAGAAAAAACATTTGTGTAATGAGCACAAAAGCTTTTGCTTTTCCTTACTTTGAGTATAGGCCAATTCGTGTAATTTTTCCAGTGAATACGATTTATTTTCATTGATTTCCTAGTTCATGTGTCTAAGAGCATAGGCAATCCGTATTAATATTTCCAAAAACTAAGAAATTTACATACCTCGTATCCAATAGCATAACTAGTACGCTTAAGCTTATTCCTCTTGTGATCAGAATATATATATCATAAAGCTGTATATATGGTTTATTTAATAAATTTTAAAAGTAATTATTTTTCTCTCAGGCGTCCGTTAAAGGGCGTCCCTAGATCTACACCGGATAAATGTAAGTTGCATTTCCCCCGCTAGATGCATATACAAACAACACGAGAGGCTGTTGATATACCATTTACCAACAACATTAATATTACCCTCAATGGGCTGGAATGGAACCTCCCTAAATTAAAATATCCTTCATATTAAAATGTTCTTACATAATGTAGTGATTTTAAATCTGATAAAAGCATGAATTAAATATTTAAACTTTATAACATTGATTATGTCATTGATAAAAGCTGCAAATGAACTGTATTGCCATTTTTTGGATATATCATTCATTTCATAATGTCCTATAACTTCAAGCATAGATAAAATTCGTTTGTTGGTGGCATTTTTAGTACAGTCTCTCCATCGTTAGATTTTCTTAAAAGAAAACAATCCTATTTACATTATATTATATTATCATTGAAATGAATTTATGCAATTCAACATTTACTTTTTAAATTCCTGACATTTTTAACAGTTGTTCTTACCTGGTATATACTTAAAAAAAGCATTCTTTAAGAATCTGAGCTATTATTTTACTATTTGAGAATATATCCGTATTATGAATCCAGTGTTGTTTAAGAATGAACTCCTGCATGTCACTCCATGTAGTTTTATACGCATCTATTTGTTTTAAGTATGTTACAAGATGTTTTTTTCTTTTCAGCCCCCACGTTCGCGCCCCGCCTTTGATGGTTTCGGCACCTTCCCACCAAGGTTCGACCTGGCGCCCGAAGAGTTCTAAACGTTCCACAATATAAAACGGACTGTACTGATTAATCGTTTAAACAATTTTTTATACAATCGCAGTGTTAACAGCGTGATAAAAGCTGTAAAAAAAACGTAATACCCAAAAAAATATACACTAGTAATCTTAATGTTTTTACGAAAAGATATTTTGTAATTTGTTGATATTTATTTATATTATTTATTACCGTGACGTATGTATGTATCGTACGGACGAGCGATGTATGCGCATGCGCCGCGTTTTCTGAGACACACCCGTTAACCCTTCACCGGCATTGCATGCGCATCCATCGCTGGCCCTTCTGACATCCAATAAAACGATATCGTTGTCATAAAATACTATCCTGTCGTTTTATTTCTCTCATGTAAAGAGAGAACTCTTTACATAAGCTGATAAACTTGATCCAACGCAGACTACTTTAAATGATTCTTTTTATATCATACACATTGTTTTACATATTATGCCGCGTCGTAGCATGGCGCGATGTTGTACACTTATATGTGTAGGAGCCTTAAGCGCTTCGACTCAATTGACATTTTGTTACTTGGTTTGGTGAGCTTGTCTAATCCAGCCGCAATAGCGTCTATGTTTGTCACTGCCGTAAAAAATATCTTCACGCCCTTATCCACGAAGAGGTAGGTAGAGGTACAATAAGAGCACCAACGATTAACCGAAGATGCTTGGTCCCACAAATGTGATAGGTGGCAAGCCTATCGCCGACCGGGCACTTTCCAATCCCGGGCAAATTTGTATTTATCAGAAAACTCAAAAAACACATTTTTTAAGTGTCCGACCCGGGAATTGAACCCAAGAAGTCAACGCCAACGCTGGACCACTAGACCAGAGGCGATTATTCATCTCATTCATTCATTGTAGTTTTTCTTTTTATATCATTACTCATCAGATAGCGAACATTAGATGGGTCTCCTGAGGGAAAGAGTCTATTATCGCCTATAGACACCAAAGATGTTGATAGTACGTTGTTGCCTTGTGGTGAGATCTAATGCCACGTGAATAAATTTACCGGCTATCTTATCCTTTAAACCAGAATACGATAATGAGAAACATTGACGCAATTGCGACAGGAATAAGTAAGGCAGTGGTATCTGACCGAGCGAGACAACGCAAGACACTACCATCTAGTAGTCATGATGGTAGTGACGTATAGTTAATCGATCGCCTTTTACAACCTGCCTGGCAGAACGGCCAAGCTGGTCGTTAAAATCAATGGTTTATTCTTTAAAGGACCAACTGGACCGGACCTAACGGGGTATTATTACTTTGATATTATTTCTTAGGTAATAGCACGTATAATAAAAAAGTATCTGCACGCCCGTATCCCCGAATAGGTAGGTAGAGGAACAATCAGTGCACTCACGATTAGCCGAAGATACTCAGCCCCACAATGTGATAGATGGTAAGCAGATCGCCAACCAGGCACTTCCAAGGCAATTACATCCAATCCAATTCAAGGCAACGCTGTTTTTATCTTAAAAAACATATTTTTGAAACTTAACAAACATATTTTTGAATTGCCCGACTCGGGAATAGAACCCAGGGCCTCATGTGGTCAACACCGATACCGGACCACTAGTCCACAGAGGCGATTATGTAAACATGTATAATATTTATTATTACATGTGTTACTTACTCTTTGATAAATATGTAAGAAAATATTTACTTTGTTCACTTTTCTTCATTTAATTTATATACAGTGAGCAACAAAAACACTATTCGATCATGAAATGTATTATTTCATATACACATACAGATATATATCTTCACGCCAAGTAATTTATTCCATCGTATGTATTATTTCTTAGCTTAATATTATCATATACAGGTTGACTGGTAAAATATTGCTAAATGTACGAAAATATAAGCTGCCGCGTGCAGCCTGCTGCATTATAAGTTTTTGGCGGATCCCGCGGGATTTCCTAATTTTTCCGGGATCAAAAATGGACTATGTACTATACCAGGTCATCATCTACCTGTGTACCAAATTTCATTCAAATCCGTTCTGTACTTTTTGCGTGATTGAGTAACAAACATCCATCCATCCAAACATCCAAATTTCCGCATTTATAATATTAATATACTCGTAGATTGAAGGACATGATAGTGACACATTATAGACTAAGTATCATCGGCTAACCGTGGGTGCTCTTTTGGTACCTCTACTTACCTTTTTGGGGATACGGGTGTGAAGATATTTTATAATATAAATCAAAAGTTTTGATGCATGCCTTCAAGAAACGAGCTTATTCATTCTTAAAAGGCCGGCAACGCAGCTGCAAGACCCCCGGTATTGCAGTTGTCCATGGGCGGCAGTGATCACTTACCATCAGGTGCACCACACCTGCACCTATATATATATATATATATATATATATATATATATATATATATATATATATATATATATGTACATATGGTTTGATCTAACTTAAAGGTAGGATAGTTTTTTATCAATTAACTCCCCTCCCGCTCTCCCAATTACCTCGCCAAAATATTTAATACTGATAATGGTTAAGGCAAAACAACGTTTGCGACGATGACGCAAACATTGACGACGACGAACGATTTTTTCTAATTAGAACTAGCTGGCCGTGAGGTTTCGCCCGCGGCTAAATTATCATGTCAATGAAAGAATTTTCATACAATATTCCTACCTAATTCACCATTTTAGGGGATAACCTTCAAAAAAACCTATCTTTTTTTTATATCATAATATGATAGCGACCAAAGAGATGGCTCTTCTGATGGAAAAAGAAAACCATCGTCTATAAACACCAAAGACGTTAATGGTGCATTGCTATCCTTGCGGCGGAGTCTTAATACCACATGTATAAGTTACCCAGGTACCTTACTCTCCAAACAGTTTGAAGGGTAAGGTACCTGGGTAACAATCTTCTTTCAGTTACTGGAAGGACTGACGCTATTGCGGCGGTGGTGGTAGCAAAATGCTTGCGAGACGTTGCAGAACTTTACCAACGAGTAGTCACGATGGTACTGACAAAATGAACTGCCTGGCAGAATGGCAGATAATCTACTCTTTAAAGTGACACGGATCAACACGAGGAAAATATTATAAAAACAACCCCTATGAAAAATTCCAGCCATCTTGGTTCAAGGGCTTAGGCTGGGCGTTTATATGTCAGTCAGACAGTCAGAAGCACCCTCTGGAAAAAACTCGTTCCATTTGATACATCAAACTCGGAAGTAAGTTCTTATAACTAGGACTATTCCCCCGTGTTGGTTCCGGGCTCCTTTGAAGAATAGACCAACTGCCGTTCTGCCAGGCAGGTCGTAAAAGGCGACCGATTGGCTATGCGAGTCACTAACATCGTGGCTACTAGGTGGTAGAGTTCTGCATTGTCTCGCCCGGGTCTGGTACCACCGCCTTACCTATTCCTGCCGCAATAGCGTCAGTGCTTGTCGCTGTCGTGTTCCGGTTTGGAGGGTAAGGTAGCCGGTAAACTTATGCATGTGGCATTAGACCTCGCCACAAGATAGCAACGCACCATTAACATCTTTGGTGTCTATAGGCGATGGTTGACTCTTACCATCAGGAGACCCATCTGCTTGTTTGCTATCTTATGATATAAAAAAAAAGACTAGAATCCTAAGCACATATATGTACTATATGTACACTTTATAACCGAAGCATTTTCAGGGATTACGCAGAGATATTGGTTCACTCTGTGTCTTCTATCGTAGCTTTCATGGGGAGTGTTTCGACAAGTTATTTAGATTAATTCCTGCCGCCTAATTCCATCATCGGACATCGCGTCAAAATTTGAAATTCCATCCTCATCATCTTGATTTCTGGAAATCCACAACTGTGCGTTTCTCTCGGCACTTTTTGCCTCGCACTACTTTGTTGTGGAACCAATTACCGGCAGGGGTATTTCCAAACGGATACGACTTGGGGACCTTCAAGAAAAGAGCTTACTCATTCTTAAAAGGCCGGCAACGCAACTGCAAGACCTCTGGTATTGCGGATGTCCATGGGCGGTGATCACTTACCATCAGGTGCACCTCCTGCTCGTTTGCCCCCTCTTCTATAAAAAAAAGGGGAAACTGCTAACACTTGGTACATCAAACGTGGAATTAAGTTTTTATAATTAGGAGCATATATTTCACGTATTTGATTCTTTTATGTCAGCATTTCTGCGTACAATGCGTACATGTACAATAACGTTTCATTTTATCGATGCTTTAAATAATCGATTAGCATTATAGAGAAAATTCTTATCATTAACAATAAATAGACCATGTCATTCAACTCCACTTTTCAACAATCATTCGATGATGTACGTTGCGCTGTTGTTATTCCTCTTGCCAACAGCGTATAGTTTGTGCTACTGGAACAATAGTAATCCTTATCGTTATTTTGGGTGTAAAACTTTCTATAATGATGTAAGAGGTGATATCAACGAAGTGCCACTTCTAGAAGGTATATTTTCTTTAATTAATATTACGATTGATTTATTTTGTGATGTGAATGAATGAGGCAAGGACTTAATAATATTTCATATATTATTAAGTCTTTGCCTCATTCATTCACATAAAGTAAGACGATGCTGTGTGGCGAAGAAAAAATTTTTGGACAGATAAGAGGCCGAACATTCCAACGCGGTTTTTGGTCCTGACTACGCAACCAATGGGACTCGAGTTAATTGATCGGGAAATTAATCAAACTCGCGACTAGACTCGTTAGTACATCGTGCGGTGACCATATTTTTTGAATATGAATATGAATATAAGTGTATGTGGTTAAGCAATATTTATTGATTACATATGATCACCTCGTTGAGCGACTGATTACCGAACGTAACTACAATAGATAGGGCTCAGGTTCAATTCCCGACAGGGACAGACATTCATGTGGTGAGTTTAGGTTTACGTATTTATTAAGTTTATTCCAATATTTATATGTGTATTTCTATGTATTAATGTCGTTCACGAACAGCTATATCACAAGCAAATAATTTGCTTACTTAGGGTTACTTTTGCTTACTTTAGGTCAATTCGTGTAATTTGTCCACCAATAGTATATTTTCAAACACGTCATTGTTTCAAATGCGTCGAATCGATTTGTGCATTGAAATGACGCATTCGTCGGCGTGTAGTCGAACTATAATAAAGTTAGTTAGTTCGAAATTAAAAAGTAATTACTCAAAGGGAAACACGTCTTCCCTTTCAGTAATTATCTACTGAGAGTGGATGTAATTATACATTTGTACTGAGTAGGTATGTATTTTTACTAAAATTATGTGCACAATAAAGAGTTATCATTCATTCGTTCAATCATTCATTATAATTATCAGAAAAAGTAATAACTTTTGCTTAAGTAAAAGATAACAGGCAAGAAGGAATATTAATCCTAATGTCTAACCACAGAAAACATATTATATCCGTGGTCAAAACTAAGGCCTTTAGATACCCAAGATGTTAGTAATGAGTTATTGCTTTTATGTAAAAATGGAAACAACTTTTGCAAGCTTACTGACACTTTTCTTGTCAGCACGCACACGGACGGTATGGCGGCAAAAATAGCCAAGGTGCGTTAATATCTGTATGGCGGGATAGCAATGCCACATGCATAAAACTACCAGCTACTTTATCCTCTTAATCTGAAGACGACGCCGCAAATATTGACGTTAATGCGGCGGGAATATGTAAGGCGGTGGTACTGTAATACCTTTATGGTATTACATGCATACTGGCAGCTTTGTCTGCTTTTAAACGTAGAACACTGTCTAAGTTTTTATATGGAATGTGTAAAAAAATAGAAGTGATCGAAGTAATCTTGACGGGCTAAGACATATGCCCAAAAATAAATGAAGTTCAGAAAATATGTGGTATTATTTTAATATAATACTTACATTACATATAAAACCGACGGTCTTCGTGTACCTCAAGCAGCCAAGCAAATAAAGTTAAATCTTCCGGGCAAAAGACTTTACAATTGGTGGAGTCGCCCGGCAAGGCTCTACAGTACCATATACCCACAAGACGTTGTGAAACCGAGTAGTCACGATAGTAGTGACAAATATAATCTATCTATCTATCTAAGACTAAAGTGTAGTGTCAAAGTATTACGCTTAAGTATTACACTAAAGATTAGTGAATTAGATTTATTTTACAATAAACTTCCCGAAACTATAAGAGATCTACCAGTAAATAAACCCATGTATATAAGAGCTCTACCAGTAAATAAACCCATGTATATAAGAGATCTACCACTACATAAATCCATGTATAGATTAATACAAATAAAAGAAATTGGCGTGTATGATTGTAATATTAATATAACCGCTTTTTACTAAATGCATATGGATACATACACAGTGTATATAACAAAATAACATTTTTTAAATTTTGTCTGTCTGTTTGTCTGTCTGTTAGTTCCGGCTTATCTCTAAAACGCTGGACTAGGGATTGCAATTGCTGGATCCAGCGCTTTTTTGACATGCTGGATCCAGCAAACCGTGCTGGATCCAGAAGCGTGGATCCGAAAACGTATCAAATTCAAAATTGTAATTGTAATACATGTTGTAATGAAATAGAATGGAAAATAGAAAAAAAGATAAGCCCGCTAAGTTTCTTCAGATCCGCAGAGGATCTTATCAGTGTGTAGCCGCGTTCCGATGCGGTAGTAATTTTAAAAATGTCGACTTGTCAAAAGTGCCTGCGAAGATTTATTTGAACAAAACATTTTTTGAATTTGAGTTTATGATTTTTTCTTAGGCTGTGACGTCATCAGCGTGTGGATGATAATGCGGCACGGTGTTCGCTATCCCAACCAAAGGAATATGGATGCAATGAAATTAGCTATGGCATTCAAAGACGTAATTATAAAAAATCACGCTCTCGGCAAAGGACAATTATGTGATCAGGTATAAAAACATATGTAATACTCTTGTCTAAGGCTTGCCGCTTCTGTCTTCTGTCTTCTGTCTTCTGTCTTCTGTCTTCTGTCTTCTGTCTTCTGTCTTCTGTCTTCTGTCTTCTGTCTTCTGTCTTCTGTCTTCTGTCTTCTGTCTTCTGCCTTCTGTCTTCTGTCTTCTGTCTTCTGTCTTCTGTCTTCTGTCTTCTGTCTTCTGTCTTCTGTCTTCTGTCTTCTGTCTTCTGTCTTCTGTCTTCTGTCTTCTGTCTTCTGTCTTCTGTCTTCTGTCTTCTGTCTTCTGTCTTCTGTCTTCTGTCTTCTGTCTTCTGTCTTCTGTCTTCTGTCTTCTGTCTTCTGTCTTCTGTCTTCTGTCTTCTGTCTTCTGTCTTCTGTCTTCTGTCTTCTGTCTTCTGTCTTCTGTCTTCTGTCTTCTGTCTTCTGTCTTCTGTCTTCTGTCTTCTGTCTTCTGTCTTCTGTCTTCTGTCTTCTGTCTTCTGTCTTCTGTCTTCTGTCTTCTGTCTTCTGTCTTCTGTCTTCTGTCTTCTGTCTTCTGTCTTCTGTCTTCTGTCTTCTGTCTTCTGTCTTCTGTCTTCTGTCTTCTGTCTTCTGTCTTCTGTCTTCTGTCTTCTGTCTTCTGTCTTCTGTCTTCTGTCTTCTGTCTTCTGTCTTCTGTCTTCTGTCTTCTGTCTTTTGTCTATTGTCTTTTGTCTTCTGTCTGCTGTCTTCTGTTTTCTGTCTTGCTGTCTGCTTGTGTTAAATTTTAAGATTCCATTTAAGGGTTGCATTTTTAAAAGCTCAGTTTTTAATATTAAAGCTTACTATCCCTGACGGGAACAAGCATTTGTATGATGAGCATAAATGTTTGTATTTCCGGGTTACGGTGTTCATTAAATATATTCTAGGATTTATATATGTATTTTTATGTATTAGTAGCATTCACTAAAACCCATAACACAAGCAAATAATTTGCTTACTTTGGGGTTAGATCAGTCAGTGTAATTTGTCCCGTGAATATTAAAAAAAAAAAAGTTTTTTTTATACCATAAGATAGCAAACAAGCAGATGGATCTCCTGATGGAAAGACTCAACCATCGCCTATAGACACCAAAGATGTTAATGGTGCGTTGCTCTCTTGTTTGCGAGGTCTAATGCCACATGCATAAATTTACCAACTACGTTACCCTCCAAACCGGAACACGACAGCGACAAGCACTTACGCTATTGCGGCAGAAATAGGTAAGGCGGTGGTAACAGACCCGAGCGAGACAATGCAGATCTCTACCACCTAGTAGCCACGATGGTAGTGACTCACGTAGCCAATCTATCGCCTTTTACGACCTGCCTGACAGAAAGGCAGTTGGTCTATTGCGGGTTTCTGTCTTAGGACCATCTTAGCTTTCCCCAGGGCACCCTGAGCTCGCAACTCAGTGATTATCCGGGCGGTGTTGCCGCTGTTGATTCTGGTTTACAGAAGTTACAGTGGTGGTAACGAAAGGTGGGCCAATTGCCGTTTAAAAGTCAACATTATAGTTTTTCAAAAAAAAGGAACTAGATAATGCGTTATATTCAATGTATTTAATACGTAAGAACTTCTTACGTGCGTACATAAGTACACACACATACGTTTTTTATTAATTTAGTGTATTTAATTTTTTTTTTGTATATATTTTTTAAATATTAAATTTCTGCAGTCCTGCGCAATGCAAACTTTAACTGTAACAAGTTTCATACTCTACAATATATAAATATACATGGGTCTATTACTAACTTTAACCCATCGGCTCTCTTTGCTCTCGTGTCGTCACACACGGAAACAAAGGCATATATTTTCGTATGAGACTTTAACACCAGTCATTAGCCACACAAATAGCAGCTTATTATAATTATTTTGGGGTATATAGGTTATCTTGTATCAGAACTGTCTGGCTATTTGCAGTTCTACAAGAATAGATGTTGTGACTTTTTGAATAAGAACTTTTTCATTCGTAATTGTATAAGAAATAAATAACTAATTTTGAATCTAGATAATTTTTCGTAATTGAATTGGCTGAATGTATAGAAATCGTTACCTTGCTATGTTTTTTAAAAAAGAAACTTATATATATATATATATATATATATATATATATATATATATATATATATATATATATATATATATATATATATATATATATATATGTTATATTATATATATATATATATATATATATATATATATATATATATATATATATATATATATATATATATATGTGTGTGTGTGTGTGTGTGTGTGTGTGTTTTAACATTGATGTACTTAAAACGTAGTTCGATACACGTCCAGTGTTATCATTTCCACTCAATGACGTGTATAATATTACCATATTATACACGTCATTGTTTCCACTCTTCCCATTATTCACTTGGGTCCACAAACCGGGATTCGTGAAAAATGACAATTTCTACACTTGTGTGAAAAAGTTCTATTTTGTAATATAAAATAGCATGCGGCACATTATCTGGCGATAGTAAAAGGAGAGAGGACTTTTGGGCAAAATTTTAATAGGTTGAATAGTAGTTAAAAAAAATTGTACTATTTTTCTATTTCAAAGTTCAAAATATGAGTCTTATCTAAAGCGGATCTCAGAAAAAAAGAAATCACGAAAATAAATTTGCGGTACTAAAATTGTATAATCGATATAATTATAATCGATTTATGTAAATAATTTTAAGGAAGCTCGTAAGTATATGGAAAAGTATATTCTTGATTAAAATTTAATTTAATCAACTATAAGTACCATAATTATTTTACAAACCGTAAATAATAAAAAAGAAAAAATGTAATCAATAAAATTTTAATAATCGATTTATAACATTTTAATGTCTGTGGAGTTAACACAGCTAAAAGTGACAATACAACTGACATCAATGACAGCTCGCAAGTCGCGGACTTCACTCCTCTATTTTAGGTACAGAGAGCCGAGAGGCATCCTTGGACTTGTGATTTGTATTCTAGTATTGGGTCAATTAATAAACATGCAACATTGTTGTTTGAATTACAAGTATCAGTTACTCATGTAATAGTAGGACGGTTAAACTACACCGGTAAACCATTAAATAGTACCGTAACCTCACTTTTACTGAATATCTTATATCTCTGTTCTCAGATTGCTATAATCTGTAAAATTTTCAGTATTTATGTAATGTTAATCTAGGTATTATTAATGCCCATACCAAAACAAAAAAAATAGGTATTAAAATTGTTTAGGCGCCAAGAGAAACATTTTCCGCCTACTGTAACTTCACTTACATTTTGTTCTCATTCCGTGCTAGACACGACGAAATTGTGTTTCTTTTACTAAAATTAAATTTTTAACTCCTAAAACCATCATTTATTGCAAAATCCACATATTTCATTAAATCTCCAAAGATTTAATATTGGCGACCGCCAGAATTGAAGAATCTGCATATTGTGATCGGCGATACATAGGCGTCACCGGACCTCAAGAACAAAGAGATTTACTGTCGGTGCATGTTCCATTTCTCAGTTTACCTGGGCTTATAAGAATATACAAATACACCCAAAAGGATCCATGCTAAAAAAATTGTCTGGATAATTCTGCGTGTGTTATTCGTATTTGCGCCCGAGAGTTTGATGACGTCAAATGCTGCCGTTTAGAAGACACATAGAAGTCGATGAAAGTAATGCGAACTCTGCATCTCTATCTGACCTTGCATCTCAGGAAGGCACCTGCTTTATATTTTCCCCTAGCTACGCTCCTCATTTTTGTGGAAGTTTTGAGATCGGCATAAAATGCGCGAAATATTTAATTCGTAGAATAACCGGTGACAGCCATTTAACTTTTGAAGAGATAAGTACATTATTTGCGCAGATAGAGGCAATTTCAAATAGTCGTCCTTTATGCCCACTCTCTTCCTCGCCCAATGACCTCCAATTCCTTTCTCCTGGATACTTCTTAATTAAAAGACAATTAACAGTAATACCGGCGTCAGATTTGTTAGATTATACAGAAGGCAATCTCCAGCGCTACGCTCGCGTAGAAGATATAAGACAACACTTTTGGCAAAGATGAAAAAAGGAATATATTTCCGAGTTACAGCTCCGCAGAAAATGGCATAATAACCAAGGAAGTCAAAAGGTTGGTGATTTAGTTTTGCTGCATGAGGATCACGCTCCACTGCTAAATTGGCGCCTTGGAAGAATTACAAGACTTTATCCCGGACTTGATGGAATTGGTCGCGTAGCAGACGTCACTACAACTCAAGGGTGTTTGCGGAGACCTCTTGTTCGCCTCTGCCCTTTACTGGATGATCAAGATAACTGCAGACATCTGAAGTTGAAAATCAGGATTTTCAACGGCGGGCAGGATGTTTACGCACCAAGCGAAACGAACATAATTCAAAAGATATTATTTTTCCGCCTACCGTAACTTCACTTGCATGTTGTCATTCCGTGTTAGACACGACGAAATTGTATTTCTTTTACTAAAATTAAATTTTAACTTCTAAAACCATGATTTATTACAAAATCCACATATTTCATTAAATCTTCAAAGATTTAATATTAATGGACGTAATTTTCATGTTATTACTAGAGGGCCCAAGTCGGTATGAAAGGGTATCTGTCTCCTTTGTTTTTTTTTAAACTAATTAGCTACGCTAACTAAAGGGATGTTTTCTCACGTAAAAATGGATTATCATGGAGATGCCACTTACCTAAACCAATTTTAATAGTAAAAGACTGTTTAAATAGAAAACTTCATTAAAACTGTTAAAGCTGTTTCGGAGAAACTAATTAAGTTACAAATATATACATATTTATAATAACTTAATGGAAGTATAAGATTTAGATTAGTATAAAGAGCATTAACCTTATTAATCTGATTAAAAATTTAAAGATTTTTCATAGAATGCGCAGTAAGAATGCAGCTTCTACCGTCTGCCAGATTATCTGCTTACAAATCAGTAGAACGAAGGAGGACATGTCAATAACCTAGCGTTCTAGAAATTCTTTTCCAAAATAATTCTAACTCCTAAACGATTATGGAAGTTCATTATTTACTTTTTCATAAAAATAATCATAACACAAAGATTACACATGCATACTACTTTTTTATTTTGGTTCTATCTAAGACCTTCTCACCACGTTGATCAGGGCCCTTTATAAACAATAGATCAATTGCCACACTGTTAGAAGTATCTTCACTCCATATGCCCGAAGAGGTAGGCAAAAGTACAACAAGTGCACGCACCATTAGCTGAAGATACTCGATCCCACAATGTGATATGTAGCAAGGCTATCACCAACCGGGCAATGCAATTCCGGGCAACGTTGTTTTTATCAGAAAACTGAAAAAACACAATTTGAATTTCCCGGAAAATTGAATCCGGGACCTCATGTGATACTGGACAACTGAGGTGATCTATACTGCTAGGCAACTTTCAAAGGCCAAAAGAGGCTATGGCATATCTTTAGCATCATAGCTATTAAGGTTAGGCATCGGGACAAACAGTAAAAAAACTTGTTTGCTAAATCATGTTATTTGTATTGATTGTTAAATGACAATCTTACAAAAATTACACGATATACCTGAAGACATTATCTAGGGAATGTGCTAACTCATTACATGACAGAATGTATTTTACTCGATCATATAAAATCCCGAAAACAGGCTAAAAATCTCTAAAACAAGAAGTTTGTTAATAATACTTCTAATGTTCCACATGATTTTTATAATTTAGTTTTAAATACAAAAAAGAATGTGCTAAATTTCGGTTTTCAGCTCAAGTCCTATATTTATTTATCCGAAAATTAACACGTTACCCAGCGGTTTCAGACCATGCCGCGCCGCCCATTTCCTATAGAACTGACGCGCGTCAAAATACCTCGCCTTAACTAGATAGTAGAGATTTGCAACGTCTCAACCGAGTTTAGTACCACTGGCTTTCTGTTCCTGTCACAATAGCGTCAGTGCTTGTCGCTATCATATTTCAGATTTGAAGATAGAGAAGCTAGTAAGCTTCTGAAAAAAGCATTACTTTCCCCACATGGATGGTAACGCACCATTAATAACCCGTGTTTAAAGACGACGTTCGTCTCTTTACATCAAATGAGACACCTGTAATAGACCGACCGTGGTCCCAGAAACAAAGTTTTTTTTTATTAGTAACAAACTGAATTTTTGTGAACAGCTTCGTTTTGACGAGACGCAAATCTTTTCTCCCTTCGAAAATCTCGAATCGGGTAACTAATAAAGTTAGGGGTTTTGAAAATTTTAGTTCGGTGTAGGAAAAATATTTTATTAATAACAATAATTACTTTTTTGCTTTAACCGGTTGATTATTTTATGCAAAATATGAAAAATCTTTTGTCCTACATATTTGATGGTTTACGATGGTCCGACGAGTCCTCCACTCTAAAGATTCGGAATATGAGCTCTTTGCTGACCCGGCAAACGTTGTTCTGCCTTTTTAACTAAGTACTCTATTTTCTCACCTTTTGAACCTTCTCTGGACTTCAACAAATAATTCATAACCAAAATTAGCCAAATCTCGAGTTTCAGCGAGACTAACGAACAGCAATTGATTCATTTAAAAATATCCCACGAAAGTCATGAATTGCATCGAAACTTCTGAATGAACTCTGTAAAGCTGGCAATGTGTCATTTTACATTTACCTATAATAACTATTATGTAATCCGTCGCTCTAAGTACATTTTTCCTAATAACTTTAGTTTGGTTGAAGGCACTATAATATTTTAGTTCAAATTTTGAGTAAGTAATTGAAATTATATCCATGCGTTTTGTTTTTTGTGTCCGATAAAAATGTAATACCTACTGATTCTTTTAAATTATATTTTTATTACATATATCGAACATATTATGGATTCTGAACAGCATCTGAAAATTTAGCCGGACGTTTAAAAGTAACCCTGTATATTAGCAAATACCTTGCTCTTTCTAAGGTTAATAAATCGATTTGTGTAATTTATCCACCGATTTTATATGTTACTAGCTGACCCGGCAAACGTTATTCTGCCTTTTTACTACACTACTACTATATATATATATATATATATATATATATATATATATATATATATATATATATATATATATATATATATATATATATATATATATATATATATATATATATATATATATATATAGTAGTTAGAAAGGCAGAACAACGTTTTCTTAGTCCAACACTCGAAAGTTTTCCTTTTTTTATCTACCTTTATTAGTTACCAGATTCGAGATTTTTCAAAGATAGAAAAGTTGGGCGTCTCGTCAAAACGAAGCATTTCACAAAAATTCAGCTTGTTATTAATCAAAAAAAGTTTGTTCCTTGGACCACTGTCGTTTATTACTTTGTTATTCTATAATATATTAAATACTTTGCTATTCTATAATACATTCTACAGACACATGAGTAGATAAACGGAACAGATTCTGCAAATAACTGACAACGATTAGCGTTCTTAATGTTTCGTTGTTCTATTTTATAGGACATTTTACATTTAAAACAGTGGAGATGGAACAATATTTTAAACACTCATGTATCAGATATCACGATGGAAGGATATAAAGAGATTCGTGAATTTGCTGAAAGGTTTCAATACAAGTTTTCTACATTTTTGAAAAACCTTGATGATTATACACTTCGGCCTACCAAAGAGATACGGACAATTAACAGCGCGAAAGCTTTTGTTGATGGTCTGGAAGGAATGAACAAAACGTATACTGTTGATGCACCTTTAAGAAATGACAAAATAGCTCGAGTAAGTAACCGGCTCTTTTGTTGATCATTTTTTTTATATACTCAGTGCTTATTACATAATCAATTAAAAAAATAGATATTTTGAAATCTCTGAGTTATCGATAGATTTGGTTGTATTAATGACGTCACTTAAATATTATTATCCTACGCGTCAATGAACCTAAGCTCTGGGCAGCGAGCGGTAGGTATAATCAAACATGGATGATATCATACCCCATAACGCTTTACAGGCTTTGGACTATTAGAATAATTAAGTCAGAATAGGTAAGAATTTTTGTGATGCGAAAGAAGAATAATTTAGGTAAATAAAATAGAATTTAAAAAAAATAGTATGTTTACATAAACAATTTAGAGACCATGCCTATATGACCGGCATGCTTGCATTAATTGAACCACATATCGCTTCGTTCAGTGTAGCAAAGTTTTTCTTTGATTTGTGACTGATCCCGTTGATTGTACTTATCGCCATATATGCATAGTTACCTACGTACAAAACGTTTGTCGTAGAAAGCATATATCTAATCTAATCTAATGCCTTTAAACGAGCAATTCTTGTATATATATAATTGGAATCTCGGAATCAGCTCCAACGATTTTCATGAAAGACACAAATTAGGGGTTTTTCGGGTCAAGGAATAGATTTATCAAGGTTCCAGGTCCAAGAAAATTTCGGTTTCCAAGATATGGGTATGTGAAAAACCGAGCAAAGTTCGGTCAACCAGATATTTAAAATAGAACGAACAAGAGCGAAGAGAAATAGAAGAAACGAGATAGACGGCATTGACAAATATCTCCCCTCACATACGATATATCACACGATGTTTATCCACAGCGGGCAGGATTAAAAATAGTATATTAATGGAAATTACGAGATTTTTATTTTAGCCATATAGATATTGTAAGAGACGTGAAATGGATGTGATTAAAGCCTTACAAGATGAAGAACGGCAGCTCCAGAAGTCACCAGATTTTATTAATGTAAGTATTAACAATTAGTCCAGAAAGACAAGTTAATGTTGATTTCAAAAATTTTAATACGTTTAACACAATCAATTCGGGCATGCTCCGTTGGTTCGGACATGTAGAAAGAATGGCAGATGAAAGGTTAACAAAACATATATACAATTCGAATGTGGAAGGATGTAGGTACCGGGGAAGACCAAGACTGACATACCACAATCAGATTGATCGAGTATTGTCCGAAGGTGGTGTCAAGAGTCTTCGCAACCGGCGTGTGTGTATGAAGAGAGTGATGAATGTGGAGGAAGCGAGACAAGCCTGCAAGGATCGTGATGTATGTCACTCGGTTGTCTCTGCCTACCCCGTAAGGGATCTGGCGCGAAGATATGTATGTATGTATATACAATTAATTCTTACTATCATCATCATCTTCTTAATTCTCATCTTAACACACTTCTATTGCGCTTAACACAATTAATCATTATCATATATGATTGTTATTCTTATTATCACATAAATAAAATCAACAACATCAAAACCGTCCAAGTCAACCGCCAAATAAGGACTGACTAGCTAATCCAAAGAATATAATACTCTCTACGAGAGAGCTAATCGCTGCAAAACCAAGCTCCAAACGTATATGTCCATTCTCATTTTTATACTGAAACTTAATTTTATTTACATAATTAGATAGCAAACAAGCAAAGTGCTCTCCTGATGGAAAGAGAAACCATTGCCTATAAACCAATGATAACTTTCCGTGTGACAGGATGGGAATGCCACATGCATTAGACTACCGACTACCTTACCCTCCGAACCGGAACACAAAAATGACAAGAATTGAGACGACAAAAACAGATTAAGCAGTGGTACCACATACCCGGGCGATGCTTTGCGGAACTCTACCACCTAGTAATCACGATAGTTGTTGCACGTATAGACAATCGTTCGACTTTTACGAACTGCCTGGCAGAATGGCACATTGCCTAATTTTCAAAGAAAATCTAATACTGTTTATTTTTGACATAATTCTTAAAATCAATAAATACTGTATACCTCATCACTTATTAATTCAATTATAGAAAATAATACATTTCAGGCACTTCATGAGATGAAAAATCGAACTGGTATAACTGAGTTGCTGCCAAGTACGTTGATAGCATTTTATAACCTATGCAGATACAACAGAGCTGCTTCACCAAACAAAAGGGATGCTTGGTGTTCTCTGTTCTCCGATAAACAATTGCAAACGATGGAGTACATCAACGACATTAAACATTACTTTAGGTACGCAAAAGATTCTCTTCTACTACTGATTCCCATTTACGAAGAAACTGTCTAGTCTAGTGGTCTGATTTCGGTGTGGACCACATGAGGTCCTGGGTTCGATTCCCGGTAATTCAAAAATATGTATTTTCATGATAAAAACAACGTTGCCTGAGATTGAAAAGAAAAGAAAGTGCCCGGTTGGCGACAGGCTTGCCACCTATCACTTTGTGACAAAGTATCTTCGGCTAATCGTGGATGCACATGTTGTAGCTCTACCTACCTCTTTGGTGATACGAGCATGAAGATACTTTTTGTAACTGAACATATATTTTGTCAAAGAAGAATTTCAACACTTGCTGGTTTTCAGCTGGCTTTCAACTGACTGAAAATTTGCTCCACTTTTTTGAGAAGTCAGTTGAAAGTCCTCAATTTGGCTGTATTTTATGTTTTTTTTTTACCTCAGAACTCAATTATTTATTAATAACTGTTGGAAATTCTGTTCGTTATTGTTAGTTCTTTCCATTTAATCCTGTAGCGGTCAAGTAATATTGACGGCCTGGTAGAAGGGCAGTAGGGATGGATAGAAGGGCAGATTTTTCTTCAAAGGAGGCCCTAATCAATACGAGATAGCTGGTAAACTCTCCCATGTTTACATTCCAGTCCCATGTCCCAACTTTACATCCCAGTTACTTTAATAACGATCTGGGCATCTACTAAAAAGAGAATTAAGCGATTCGTGTTTCTCCAGTGTTCTGTCAAGTCTCCACCCCATCTATCCATGCCATCAGCCATATTCAAAATGACGATCGAACGAATGAACGAAAACTACAAATTAACGAGACTACAAAGCTTCACTTCTACTACGTATGAACTCACACATTTTTAGGGTTCCGTTCCCAAAGGATACAAACGGCACCCTATTACTAAGAATCCGCTGTCCGTCTGTTTATCACCAGGTTGTAGCTCATGAGCCGTGATAGCTAGACATGTGGAATTTTCAAAAATGTCTTTTGTCGCTTTTTACTAGGTGGTAGAGTTCTGCATTGTCTCGCCCGGGTCTGGTACCACCGCCTTACCTATTCCTGCCGCAATAGCGTCAGTGCTTGTCGCTGTCGTGTTCCGGTTTGGAGGGTAAGGTAGCCGGTAAACTTATGCATGTGGCATTAGACCTCGCCACAAGATAGCAACGCACCATTAACATCTTTGGTGTCTATAGGCGATGGTTGACTCTTTCCATCAGGAGACCCATCTGCTTGTTTGCTATCTTATGATATATAAAAAAAATACTAAAAACAGAATAAAATAAATTCTTAAGGGGCTCCCATACAACAAACGTAATCTTTTACTGTTTTTAATAGATAATGGTACGGAACCCTACGTACATGAGTCCCTCTCGCACTCCACCGGTATATTTTAATAAAATCAAAATTTGACATTATTGGATAGCTTAAAAAAAATAGTTCCTAATCACGGGATCAGTGCTAAAACACACTATTAGAAATGAAAACATTTTGATGACTTTGTAGCTCAGTTAGTTTTAATACTAAAAAATGCTAGGAGCGTGTGTGCTACCATAAGGATGTTACATCATCGCTGCTGCAAATTTAACGAGCTTCCATGAGTTTGTTTCTAATTAATATTGATACTTTGCCAAGCGGTGATTCACATAAAAAATTAATGCTCCGTTTTCGTATGATATATTTTTACCGATCCCGATGACCCGATAACTCTGGCCAACGGTTTACACGATAACACTACACACCTACATTCGCGACACCGTTGCCGCCGGCGGCGACGAGGACCCCTGTTTCGCCCTTCGGCGAACCGAGCCCAAGGGCAAGGTTCGGCGGACGGACAAAACAATGCCACTAGCCCTCTCATCGCAAATCACGACCCCACCCTAAGCCGAGGTTCGGTCTCACAGGAGACACCCTTAGGGCGGAGGGCGTACAGCCCTACACCTTTAAATTCTGGCTGAGCACTCTGCTCGCCCCCGCGACCGGTGAAGCTGTAACAGCCCATAAGGCTAACAGCAATTGAGACATTTCGAAAAAAAAAAAAAGATGTGTTGACACAAGTCATTCGCCTATTATTAGGTGTCTATGGGCTGTGTGGTCGGTACTTACGACGTATGCTTAGTAGGACTAAGTAAGCCCGGAGTTAACACTTTTTTATAGTTATTTGAAACATTTAAAGCCTCTGCATCTCACTCTTTGAAGTCTCATCTTTTCTTACACAGTCAGACAGCAATTTAGCGTTTTGTGTTTCAAATAGATATTGTTTATATATAAATCAATCCCTATTTTCCATGGTCTCGACATCACGCGTGAAGGGCTGAACCGATTTCGCTAATTGTTGTGTTTGTAATTGTCAGGAGAAGGTTCTTATAAAAGAAAATTGCGTGGAAAATTAGAAAATTTAAGAATACTTAACTGCTGTATAAAGTTCAATGCCTTTTCGGCTGCCTAGAAAGACAATACCGTATACTTATATAAATTACGTGTCACGTTGTTTGTCCGCTATGAATTCCTAATATATATATGGCAAAACAACGTTTGCCGGGTCAGTTAGTTTCTATTCACATAAAAAACTTCAAATGAATCGAAGCGTTTAGGTAGGTAACACTCCGTTGTCTGTTGAGCTGCAATTCAAAATCGCAGTTCTATCTAGGAATAAATGTGAACTGCGATTCAGAATCGCAGCTCTATTTGCAAATAACTTAAAAAATTAGTTTAATCTTCGTTTCGATTAAATTCATTTCATTTCATTTTAAAAAAGTTTTGGTGCGGATTAAATGGATATGACTTTCAAGACAATTTCTTAGTTTGTAAGTGTAACTTGTAATTACCACTATCGTGCAGCGGGTTAAAATGCCACGAAATGCACCACAGGCCATGCAATTTGTTCTTATCCAGTTCCAGGAAACGTAAACTATTCGAGATCAATTGCATATGTATATAATAATAATAATATTGTTAAAAATTGCACAAATTGATCTAAACCCAAAATAAGCAAATTATTTCAAAAATCAGAAATTAGAAGAACTTTATTCAATAAAACTTATACAAGTTATTTTGACACGTCAATATATTTTAAAACTACTACTGGATCGGAAATGCAGCCACAGTTTGCTTGTGTTGTGTGTGTTAGTCAACGATACTAATACATAGAAATACATATATAAATACTAGATTATATTCAATAAACACCCAAACCCAGAAGAACAAACATATAATATGCTCATCACACAAATGCTTGTCTCCATCGGAAATCGAACCCGAGCTCCGTCGTTGCGTAGTCAAGGTTGCTAACCACTCGACCAAAGGGGTGGTTTAAAATTTATCCCTTCATATGCGAGCCCAACTCAGACTTGCCGGTTTTTTTAATAATAATTTAATTATTTTAAATAGTTTCTTTAATATTTTTCAGTAACGGGTATGGCAATAAAGTGAATATCAAATTGGGAGAATTGGGTCTAAAAGACCTTTACGAGAATTTCAACAAAGCATCCAGCAGTCACAAGACTCTAACAGGGTATTTCACGCACGCCGCCATGATAGATATGATATATTCAGCGTTGGGACTTTTTAATGACACAGTTGTGGGGAGAAAGAAAGTGAAAAAAAGGATGTGGCGTAAAAGTTTTGAAACTCCGTTTGCAGCTAATTTTATTGCTGTTTTATATAGGTGAGTGACAATATAAATTATAATTTATAACTTTTAATTACTAAGTATATTAGTAATTAAATTTTTATTTAGTTGTTTCCTTATGTAATGATATAAATGTAAATAAGTATCTAGTTAATTGTGATTAGATTTTATACTTCAATTCGCAATGATATGCTCTTACGCACTACCCAAGTTTTTTTTCTCAGCATAACCAAGGTAAAATAGCAAGTTACGTCTTTTGTACTGATTTGTGCAATAGTATTTAAATAAATAAATAAATATATTATATATTTATTATTAGACTTTTTTATATTATAAGATAGCAAACAAACAGATATCTTTTCTGAAGAAAAGAGATATAACCATCGGTTATAGACACCAAAGGTGTTTGAGCGGTGTAGTGTTAATACCACTTGCATAAATTTACCGGCTACCTTATCCTATAAACCGGAACATGACTGTGACTGACGCTAATGGGCTGAAATAGGTACCTGACCCAGTCGAGGCAATGCAGAACTCTGCCACCTAGTAGCCACAATGGTAGTGACTCGCATAGCCAATCGGTCGCTTTATATGACCTGCCGGGCACAACGGCAGTTGGCCTATTCAAATGAGCCCAGACCAACACGGGGAATATCAGGTGCGTTCGGATTATTACAAAAATCTAGTAGTCGATACAAGTTAAAATTTAAATGGTGCTATACTCCTCTCCCACAAGAGATTTTGACGAAATAATTTACATTAAAACTATGATTTTTTTATTTATATTTTATAATTTCCAGATGTCAAGGAAACACAAGAAAAGTGCAGTTTATTGTCAACGAGAAAGAAATACATACGTGCAAATCAAATTACTGCACATGGCGAGAGTTTCAGAAAAAATTTAAGCCATTTCTAGATAGTAACTACAAATTTTGTGACGATTTGACTTGGAACCATTAACTACTAATTGACCCGACAGACGTTTAACAATTAAGGGTTGTAACAGTACGCAACGTATAAGTCAAGTACACTTTATTCTAATTTTTAGATAGCTTTTTTTCATTAAAAAACGAAACTATATTAATATTTGAAGAAAAAAAATAATGCTTAATCGCTATTCGTAATTGTTAATAACAAAGTTAAAATTATCATTTTTTTTAAATTTTTCTAACGGGAATCTATTTTAAAGCCTTTGTCTGATAGCTCGATGAAAGGAAAAAATTCCAGATTAATAGTTTAACAATTATCGTACTTTCAATGTTAACACTGGTACTACAAAAAATTGTTAGTTAATTAATGGATAACTAAATAAAAAATCGCGATAAAAAAATGTTGCCGACGGATTATTGTTTGTTGATCTATCTTGTAGGCACATCAGTTTTTTTATTTACTTTATAATTTTATTTTATATTTTGTAAGTTAAAATAATATTTATTCATTAAAAGCCCAAAGTGGACGTGGCTTGCGAGTATCCGTTTTCGGGCGTATTTTCAATCCCTTAGGAAAATCATAAATATTTATCCTGCAGTTCTAGGAGTAGAGACGGGATTTTTTATTTAGTTATCCATTAAGGATAACTAAATAAAAAAAATCGCCATAAAGATTTTTTGCCGACGGATTATTGTCTATTGATCTATCTTGTAGGCGCATGATTTTTTTTACTTCTTAATTTTCATATTTAATAAGTTAAAATAATATTTATTCATTAAAAGTCCAAAGTTGGCGTGGCTTGCGCAAGCCGGAGTATCTGTTTACGAGCGTATTTTCAACCCTCTGGAAAAATTATAAATCCTTATCCTACAGTTCCAGGAGTATGGACTTTTTTTGGGAAATTTACTTTTCTCTTTGAATGTTTTTTCTAATTTTAAAAATCTCCAATGGTTTTAGGGATATTTGCGAAAAACAAAACCCCTCGTTTTTTTCACTTAACTGTTTATAGCTTTTGCAGTTTTTGCGAGCGGCCCTTCAATTTTCTCAAAAAGTTTCTACTAACATGCCATTCTGAATCGAATGACACCTAAATCATAATTTTTAGGTAATTAGAAAAAGTTTTGACCTCGAAAGCACTTATTAACCAGACTATAACAATAAATTGGATATATATTATTATGTAGTTTTTAATTATAATTTATGATAATATGAAGATAACAAAAAACTAAAATATTTTTTCATAAAAGATAAGGATTTTTTAAACGCATGATAAAAACCACGTTCTGAAAACTAGTTAGACATTAATGTTAGAGTGCTCACTGAAGAAATGGCAGCAAAGCTTATAATCACAGACCACATAATAACTAATCGACACGCCATTGGGAAAGAAACGGGTCGCCGCGCATATGAGCAAACGCTCCTATTACTGTCAAAAGTTTCATACATTTGTAGGTTATATTATATTGTGAAAAAATATAAATAAAGCATGTTGTTGTTTTATCATACCGAATAAGATGACAAGGTTTAAAAATTACCCTTGACGTGATTGTCGCGGTCGACGTAGTACCACCAGTAGGCGAAAAAATTGCAACGAAATGATAATAAACAATACAAAAACAAATAAAACAATAAAAAATATTCTGCGTAACACATTGTGTTTCTTAGGTTATTATTTTTGTGTTTGATCTAAAAAAATATTTTTACGTCTACCGTCCTTTGAAAAATAGGTGCTGTATAATAATAATAATAATAATAATAATAATAATAATAATAATAATAATAATAATAATAATAATAATAATAATAACTATATTTTTTCATAACACGGATACACAATAACATTTATTAAAAACAAAATTTGCGGGTAACGTTAAAACAAGATTACTATAACTAGAATATTGTAAAGTTAGACCACTAAGTCTAATAAACAATTTTTACATAGGTAACATATAATAATTTAAATTTTTTTGTATCGTTTAAGCGGTGACCATTTCTGGCACTCTACATAATAGTTACTTTTTAAACCTCTGCATTGTAATCGCCGCTCGCCGAAGGGTCTGTCGCGTTTGCTGGTACTCGCGATGGTCGAAATTTTTTTTATATTATTAGATAGCAAAGAAGCCGATGGCCCTCCAGATAGAGAGAAGAATTTTTTGATCAATAGACCAACAGCCATTCTGATAGGTAAGTCGTAAAAGGTGACCGGTTAGCTATACGTGTCACCATCACCACGGTGGACGACTACCCATTCCTACCGCAATAGTATCAATGTTTGTCACTGTCTTGTTTCGGTTTTGAGGGTAAAGGAGCCGATAGACTTATACACGTGGCAATATCAACCCGTGACACGGACCGCAACGCACCATTAACATCTTTATTGTCTATAAGCGATAGTTGTCTCTTCCCACCACAAATCACCTGATTATTTGCTATCATATTATATAAAAAACTAAGATATTTGCAATTGACATTAGTGCTTAATTTTTTTATTTTTAACATAAATAATAATTTTATGTATTTATATGATTATAATAAACTTAGGCCTTATAAAAATAGTTTTAAGAACATGAATAGATATATCTACTTGTAAATAAATAATAATTTATACACACATACTTTCATTCGTAACATGCAGAATTGTGAGAGAGAAAAAGTAAGCTATCTAAAATATGTACAGAAACCTATAATTTGCAATAAATTATCAAATAATCTCAATCTTTCTTATATAGAAGAGGAGGCAAACGAACAGGAGGTAAACCTGATGGTAAGTGATCACCGCCGCCCTTGGAAATTCGGTACGGCGCTCAAGGACAACTGCAAGACCTCTGGTAACATTGGTAACATACCAGAGGTATTGCAGTTGCGTTGCGTGCCTTTTAAAACAATGAGTAAGCATTTTTCTTGAACTTGAACGTACCGAGAGAACCGCACAGTTGAGAATTTCCTAACATTGGGTGGTGAAGGTGCAAACTTCAAAATTTTTTTTAGTGTTGATAGGGAAGCGCTTGACCACGATCTCTCCTGATGGTAAGCTAAGATGTGGCCTAAAATGGAACGCGCATCCCTAGAAAGTACCTGTTCACTCTTCTCTTGAAGACCCCAGATTGTACTCATCGGGAAACACAGACTCAGGATGCATGTTCCAGTCCCTTGCAGTTCGAATGAAGAATGTCGAGTCGAACCCCTTTATCCGCGTACATATGATTACAAATATTTAACGAATATAATATTAAACTATATAACTATATAAATATTCATGGGACAAATTACACTTACTGATCTAACCCCAAAGTAAGCAAATCATTTGCTTGTGTTATGGGAGTTTGTCAATGATACAAATACATAACAATACATATATAAATACTGGAATATATTTAATAAACACCCAAACCCGGAAATACAAACATTTATGCTCATCACACAAATGTTTGTCCCCGTCAGGGATCGAACCCAAACCCCGTCGATTGCGTAGTCAGGGTCGCTGACCACTCGACCAACGCGACGGGACGGTCAATGAAATATAATAACGAATCTTAAATCTATCAAGCCGTTCCGACTACAAAACCTGACATATATATATATATATATATATATATATATATATATATATATATATATATATATATATATATATATATGTCGGAGATTGGAAAACGGAACGTCAAATCGATTATTGCTAATCGATTTGGGCGTATTCGGATACGTTAGTGGGCAACACTTTGACAGCTGTCAGATGTAAATGTCAATTGATGCAAATATAAGCAGCCGTGTGGCCGTTAAACGAGCATTATTGTGACGGACACCACGGTGAACACAAGTGTAGCCGAATTAAGTCCGACTTCGCCACGTTCCAAAAGTAATCCATTCTCATCCGAGTCCTGGGTGTATATTGTGATTGTCAAGTGAATTAATTCATTTGATTAAAACCTCCTGAGTATATACCGAGTCTTATTTTCTGAATCTACGATGGATGAAGAGCCGAGAGACGAAGAACGCCCACACTCTCCCACGTTCCCTACGTTATCAGAAGTGGGATGCAACCGAGAAGAAAATCGACGTGAATCACGTTGCACTGAAAATACGAAATGGCGCTTACTTATGGAGCAGCAAAATCGCAACTTTATGGCATTAATCGAGGTAATAAAAGCGCCGTCTACTAACAAGGACATCCAGCTACCTGAGTTTAATCCAGACAGTTGCAACATGGATGCTCGCGCATGGATTACGACCGCCGACATGTGCATCACGGATCCAGAGTTGCAAGGAGCTTCGCTAATGATGGCTTTGAGTCGTGCGCTTAAAGGACAAGCTTCAGCCTGGCTGTCACAGGTGTCATTTCATGGAATGACCTGGAGCAACTTCAAGGATTTGTTTACTGCCAGGTATGATAATGCCGAAACTGCTGCTGCATTTTTGATTAATTTAAATAATAGCAGACCAAAAGAGAACGAATGCCTCTTATGCAGCCACATTGATGTCTCCTATTATGTCCAAGTGGAAGAATCTCTCAGTCGAACAAATTGCAGTATCCACTATCCTAGCGCATATTTCTCAATTTGAGCCTCGGGTGCAGCGAATCTCCTTCACGGAGGATATTACTACAAGAATACGTTTGCAACCAGAACTCAAAGCTACCTCATTTTTGAAACGGAAACCATCCTATTCACATGACCTTAGTCATGGCCGAAAAGACCTCGTTTTGATCCTGAAATCTCTTCTGTGAAGTGCTACACTTGTGGCAAAATTGGTCACAAAGCAATACAATGTCGTTTAAAAATTGGACCGAAGAATATAGATGTGAAACCAAAAACATCAGTAGCTGACGTCATGCCTAGGACGACTTTTTCTGCTGCTTGTGTTACCTGCTTCAGCTGCAGAGACACGGGCCACTATGCGAAAAACTGTCCACGACGTGGCAATAAGGAGGACAACGTCATTAGTGTCGCCGGGCCTTCGCAAGACAAGCGAGTCAACATCTGCGTCGTCAACACGCCTGAGGGGATTCTTCGACATGCTGGTGAGCAGTTTTATTTTACTTACGATTCTGGAGCCGAGTGTTCGTTAATGAGAGAATCTATATCTTGTAAATTCCTTGGCACACTGTGCATATAGATGCTACTGGCAAGTTAAGGGGGGCAAGTGATGTGAAGGAATACGTCTTTGTCTTAATAGACGCATTTACAAAGTACGTTCTTTTACATCACACTCGCAAGATAGATACTGCCAGCAGCATTGAAGCAGTGAAACACAGTGTTGCTTTATTCGGTGCTCCAACACGAATTATAGCGGATCAGGGTCGTTGCTTCGCGAGTCAGGACTTTCGTGACTACTGTAATTCAGTTAATATAAAGTTGCATTTGATCGCAACTGGTAGTCCGCGAGCCAACGGTCAAGTTGAGCGAGTCATGTCGACTCTTAAAAATATGCTCACTGCCATCGAAACATCTCAGGGCTCTTGGCAGGATGCTCTTGCTAATGCGCAATTAGCTCTAAATTGCTCAATGAATCGCGTAACTAAAGCAAGTCCATTAGAGTTACTGATAGGCAAGGTAAGCAGACCTCTTGAGGTTATGTTAGCTGAGGAAGTAGAACAAGACCTTGACTTGGACGAGTTGAGATCAAACGCAGTAATTAACATCGACAAAAATTCAGACTATGACAAAACTCGATTCGACAGATCGAAGGCTAGACTTGTTCCTTTTTCTTTGGGTGATTATGTCCTATTAAAGAATGAAGAGCGAAATCAAACGAAGCTCGATCCTAAATTTAAAGGGCCGTTTAAAGTTATTGAAGTGTTGACTAACGATAGGTACATTTTAAAGGCCCTAGATTCCAAGCGTACCTATAAGTACGCCCACGATCGCTTAAAAAAGATGCCTAGCAATGATAATATTCCTGATTTTAGTGATGTAGAAGATATAGAATGAAATGATCTCAGCCTAACTGAATGATAAGTTAATTTTAGTGGTGCATTCTTTCTGATTAGTGAACAGTAATTGGTGTCATTACTGAGCTGGAAAAATGGAACACATCGCTCGATTTAGGTGATGTGCTTGTTTTATTTATCAATAAGTAATCTAAAAGTCACTCGATGGAGGTGACTTGGTTATGGTCACTCGATAGAGGTGGCATGGTTAGTGCCATTCAATGGAGGTGGCGAGGTTATCGTCACTCGATGGAGGTGGCATGGTTATCGTCACTCGATGGAGGTGGCATGGTTATCGTCACTCGATGGAGGTGGCATGGTTATCGTCACTCGATGGAGGTGGCATGGTTATCGTCACTCGATGGAGGTGGCATGAGTTGCTATTGCTCGATATAGGTGATAGCAACGACCCTTTTCGTTGACAAACATTTGTGATATTATTTACGGCTGATACTGTTCATTAATGAGCGAGTTGCTTTCGTAAATTTGTAATGCGATATTATTGATGTAGTTGAAATCAACTTGTTGTTGACTTAAAATGATGCGGTTTATTTCGTAACAAACCTAATTCATGAACTAGACAAATATCAGGATGGGCCGAGCTAAAACCTTAAGATACTGCAGAAAGTTGTTTCAATTGCAGGAACATCACACGGGGACGTGTGACGTGTCAAGATGGCCGTGTCGGAGATTGGAAAACGGAACGTCAAATCGATTATTGCTAATCGATTTGGGCGTATTCAGATACGTTAGTGGGCAACACTTTGACAGCTGTCAGATGTAAATGTCAATTGATGCAAATATAAGCAGCCGTGTGGCCGTTAAACGAGCATTATTGTGACGGACACCACGGTGAACACAAGTGTAGCCGAATTAAGTCCGACTTCGCCACGTTCCAAAAGTAATCCATTCTCATCCGAGTCCTGGGTGTATATTGTGATTGTCAAGTGAATTAATTCATTTGATTAAAACCTCCTGAGTATATACCGAGTCTTATTTTCTGAATCTACGATGGATGAAGAGCCGAGAGACGAAGAACGCCCACACTCTCCCACGTTCCCTACGTTATATATATATATATATATATATATATATATATATATATATATATATATATATATACCGCTCTACCGATTTTATGCAAACTTCACATAAACCATCTACTAAATAGTGCGAATAAAGCTAAAAGCATTTGGTTTGGGTAGGTGAGCCCGTTCTTGAGTTATAAAATTACAACGGAAAGTGGCATTGATTTTTATGTGTATAGATATACGGATATGTTTCCTAACCACTGATATCACTACTCTTCGTATCGTGATTATTTCTTTCTACTCTCGTGCGCAAAATAAAGACAAACTAACAAATTTGAAACATCACGTGTTTATTATCACACAAATATTTGAAACATTAATGTAGGCATTTTGCGTTGTGATTTAAAATTTAATCCTTTGATCGGTTTCAGGCTACAACCGATATTTAATTTAATTATGAGGTAGATTTGCAAGAAATATTAACGAATAGCATATCTAATAGTAATTGATAATTCATGTGATGACCATCGAAAATCATGATATAATTTAAAGTTGCCATTGGTGGTAAACATTTTAATGACGCTCACAACAGATGTCGTGGGATACGATGAAAGAATAAAGTTCATTTTACTACATATTATATACTGTCCAGGTTTTTTTGTCTGGTTTTGCAGTAACGGTGATACAGACCAAGTGCTTATAATTTTGATAACTTATACTTGCTTGTATAATTATACAACCGCTTATTTGTGTATATCAAAAGAGGTAAGGAATTTTTTAAATTAAATTTAAATTTAAAGGTAAGGGATTTTTTCCCCTCTTTGGTCGAGGTCCCTTTTAAAGAGTAGACCACCTGCTATTCTGCCAAGCAGTTCGTAGGGAGCGAAAGATTGGTTATGCGAGTCACTACCATCGTGGCCACTTAGTAGTAGAGTTCTGCTTTGTCTCTACTGAATCTGGTATCGCTACCTTACCTATTCTGTCGCAATAGCGTTAGTGCTTGTGGCCGTCGTGTTCGGGTATGGAGGGTAATATAACCGGTAAACTTATACATGTGGTATTAAAATCGCGCCAGCAAGATAACAACACATGATCAATATTTTTGGCGACTACTAAGTAGTCGCCAAAGATATTAAATTCGAATTATTATCGATTAATATGTTAAATAAACGTTACATACGTTCTTTAACGATAAGGAAGTTACTAATTTTGCCTCAATTTTCGATGATCGAGTTTTTACGTTTTGAAATACTAAAAACCTTTTCCCTCTTTTTCACGATGACGTCAGAAACCTCATTTTTAGAAATTTGGCTTAAAATGTATGTTATTTATTTTTTAAATAAACAGATTAGAAATGTATAAATGTAACAAGTCAAGTGCTATATAACATTTTTTTCTATAAACTTTTAAATAAAAGGTTAATTATCTCTGTGCTAATATGTGGGAAGTTTATAAAGGTGGATATCGCAAATGACCTAAAACTAGGTTTTCATAACTCATAATGGGGTTAACTGAAAACGCTAACGTACCTTTACTGGTAATCCGATATGTGCTTACAATTTTTGGTATTTGGAGACCAGAGCATTTATATGGATTGAAGAAATATATGTTTAATGTATATACAATTTTCTCCTACATGTTTTCTATAGGTAAGTTGTTTGTTACACAGTTTTTAATATCATAACCAGCTGAGCCGCGCAGCTTCGCCCACGACTAGATTAACATGTCGTCAATATATTTTTTCACACAAAGTCTCATCCCCATCCCCTTTTGCACCTCCTTAGCGGCTGTTTTTAAAAAATGTATAACCTATTTAAATCCAGATCTTCAACATTCCTCAAATTTCATCAAATTTAATGCAGCGGTTAAGCCGTAAAAGGCGTAACACAGCCTCACCGTCTTACCGTCGTGCCAACTAGGTGATAGAGTTCTGCATTGTCTCGCCCGGGTCTAGTAACACCGCCTTACCTATTCCTGCCGCAATAGCGTCAGTGCTTGTCACTGTCGTGTTCCAGTTTCAAGGATAAGGTAGCCAGTAAACTTATGCATGTGGCATATAACCTCGCCACTAGATAGCAACGCACCATTATCACCTTTGGTGTCTATAGACGATGGTTGATTCATTCCATCAGGAGACCCATCTGCTTGTATCTATCTATACTAATATTATAAAATTGCAGAGTTTGTTTGTTTGTTTGTTTGGTTGTACGCGCTAATCTCGAAAACTGCTGAACCGATTTGAATAATTCGTTTTGAGTTGGATAGCCTGTTTATCGAGGAAGGTTATAGGCTATATAACATCTTCCTACGACCAGTAGGAGCGGAGTAAATACAGTCCTCGCGGACGAAGTCGCGGGCAACAGCTACTCTTATGATATAAAAAAACTAAAAATTTAGAAATCTGCTGATTCGAGTGTAGCGTTAGAGAGCGGGAGAGTTACAAAGCTGTAAAAAGTTGTTTTGATATTCTCAAGCGCTTATGAATTTTCTTTTATTATAATCTGAACTTTTTTATGCAAAAAATTTGTAATAGGTATAACCATAACCAGAGGTGAGCGCTTAAACAAAAAGTTACTTAAAAAGTTTGCTTTTCCACATAAGCATACAAGCGTGCTTAAAAGTGCAAGCAGTTTTCGCTTATGCATAAAGCGTACGCTTTTTTTCAGCGTAATTGAAGAATTACCTTATTTTAAATTTATTTTAAATCGCCTCTGTGGTCTAGTGGTCAGCGTTGGCGTTGACCACATGAGGTCCTGGGTTCGATTCCCGGGTCGGGCATATAAAAAAAGTGTTTTTTCAGTTTTCTGAATAACACAAAAGTTGCCCGGGATTAGAATGTGCCCGGTTGGTGATAGACTTGCCACCTATCACATTTGTGGGACCAAGTATCTTTGGCTAATCGTGGATGCACTTGTTGTATCTCTGCCTACCCCTTCGGGGATACAGGCGTGAAGATACCTTTTTTTAATATGACTAAAGCACAATAAGATAGTGACAAAAAATACTAAATTTAAGTGTATTTATTAGCTATTAAAAGTGTAAGCACACCCAGACTGCTGAATTTGGTCGGTTAACTTTCGTTTAATAAGCAACAAGCAAAGGCTTTTTTCGTTCGCATTTTGTTTTGTCGCGCCATTGATATATTTTATATCAATGTGTTAGGTTTTTATTTAATAAAGCAGGATTTTGCCCGACATCGTTGTTGTACGAATTAAAATTATTTACTCTGGTAACACAGAGCTTGCACGAAAACAACAATGGCGGGTAATACGGGTTGAAAACTCGGACATTCAGTCTCCTGCATCGATCAGTGTAACACACACTGGTCTCCGTTTAAAAGTACGATAATATTTGAATAATCCAGAACGTGCATAAGCAATTTAAGGTACATGTATTTGTTAATTTATATTATATTTCACCATTTCATCATGAGAATTTATGGATAGAATGTTAAAATTAGAGTGAATAAGGATTTTGGCTATATTAGACAATGTAAAAGAAAATATAAAATTGTAAACACCGATTACGTTGTTTTAATTAGAAAAGGCAGTTATTAATATTTAATACAAGGGCGGAATCTGGCCATTGCCCATAGGTATTCTCTCATGCACCACTTTAATTGTCAAATGTAGGGTATTGATTACAAATGTGTCGCGCCTATGTTCATATAGTTCATTACAAGCGTTTTCTACAAAAAGCGTTTTAAGCGAACAGCCGTTTACTAAGCGCACTTATCAAAATAACAATATTTAAACGTGTTGACAAAAATAAGCCGTTTATCACACCTCTAATAATAACATCAAAATATTTTAGCTATTATTGGTTTACATTTCCGTTCTTCCAGTTAACAATAAATCAAACACCTAAATCAAGTGCCACCACCACTTTCTTATTCATAAGCCAAAGTTGATAACCCTAGCGCGATCGCCGAGCGTAGGTATACAAGTGAAGTACGGACATGATCATGGGCGTGTACCCAGGTTCTGAGCCAGGGCGGGGGGCAACCGTAACAACGTTATCTACAACAGTACATGATTAGTAGAGAGGTAAACAATTCAAGGGGGGGCAGCTGCCCCTCCTTACCCCCCCCCCCTCCCCTCGGTACGCCCATGTACATGATATTGAGTTCTTACCTATTGTTTTTTGGCTCAGTCGACTGTCAGCGACATTAGAGTTGATAGTTAACATTTATACAACCTATGTTATCAACAATTTGTTTTCGGCAATTTGTATTAAATATTTTTTTTCAGTTTTCTGCTTTTGTCAACAGTCCATGTAACTGTCTTTTTTTTCAGGCATATATATAATTGCGCAATTCGGAGACCTCTATCAAGTTTGGGGCGACGTCCCTCTGATGACAAGTACTCTTTTTCTTCTTGCAACCAATCTAACTTTAACTATCAAGGTGACAAAAATTAATTAATTTCATTAAGCATAATGTCTTTGGACATCTATTCGTATTTCTTCCCGTGTTGGTCCCGGGCTCCTTAGAAGAAAAGAACAACTACCGTTTTGCCAGGCAGATCATAAAGGGCGATCGATTGGCTATACGTGTCACTGCCATCGTGACTACTAGTTGGTAGATTTGCGCAATGCCTCGCCCGGATATATGATCACCGCCTTACCTATTCCTGCCGCAATATCGTCAATACTTGTCATTGTCATGTTTTAGTTTGGGAGATAATGTAGCCGATAGATTTATACATATGGGATTACCATCCCGCCACACGGATAGCAACGGATCATTAACATCTTTGGTGTCTATAAGCGATGGTTTCTCTATCCACCAGGAGAGCCATCTGCTTGTTTGTTATCTAATGATATATAAAAAAACCGGGCCAAATTTTATACTCCACCGCGTATTTATTTGTGGTAAAAAGAGGTATAAAGTTATTTCTTCGTATATGTATATAAATTTAAAGATTGTTTTCCTCATTTTATTTATTAACGGTTTAACGTTTTAACTATTTATCTAGCATCGTTTACAGTTTTGCTAATTTTTTATTTTTCCGAAAGGTATTTAATGCGATATGGAATCAGAAAATTATCAAGGCATTAATCGCAACTTCCAATGACGTTATAGCACAGACGAGCACCGAAAATGAAAGAAACATTGTACAAAGGTACTATAGTGCGCGCGGAACTAGTTGGCCGCGCCATACATAATACGTAATACGTAAGGCGCGGCCAACTAGTTCCGTGCGCACTATAGATTAGTGAATAATAACTTAGCGATCGTCAATGGCCGAAATTTGACCATAGACTAGATTCGACAATAAAATCTCTTGAGTTTAACAACTGACTTCAGCCGCCGGACGCTACGTCAGAGCGTTGAATGAAACGCTTACGACATTTTGGTCGTGAATATATATTATACCCTAAGATAAATAATTGGTCAAGCGCCGCGAGAGTAGGTAATAATTTATCTATGACTAGCTGACCCGGCAAACGTTGTTCTGCCTTTTAACTACTCTTATTTTTTTCTATATTTTCTCACCTTTTAAACCTTCCCTGGACTTCAACAATTAATTCAAAACCAAAATTAGCCAAATCGGTTCAGCCGTTCTCGAGTTTTAGCGAGACTAATGAACAGCAATTGATTTTTAAATATATAGACCAGCGGACCCGGCAAACACTTTTCTGCCTTTTTAACTACTCTTCTTTATTTTCTATATTTTCTCACCTTTTAAACCTTCCCTGGACTTCAACAATTAATTCAAAACCAAAATTAGCCAAATCGGTTCAGCCGTTCTCGAGTTTTAGCGAGACTAATGAACAGCAATTGATTTTTAAATATATAGACCAGCTGACTCGGCAAACACTTTTCTGCCTTTTTAACTACTCTTCTTTATTTTCTATATTTTCTCACGTTTTGAACCTTTCCTGGACTTCAACAATTAATTCAAAACCAAAATAAGCCAATTCGGTTCAACCGTTCTCGAGTTTTAGCGAGACTAACGAACAGCAACATTCCCCGTGTTGGTCCCGGGCTCCTTTGAAGAATAGACCAACTGCCGTTCTGCCAGGCAGGTCGTAAAAGGCGACCGAGTGGCTATGTGCGTCACTATCATCGTGACTACTAGGTGGTAGAGTTCTGCATCGGCTCGACCGGGTCAGGTACTACCGCCTTACCTATTCCTGCCGCAATAGCGTCAATGCTAGTCGCTGTCGTGTTCCGGTTTGGAGGGTAAGGTAGCCGGTAAACTTATGCATGTGGCATTAGACCTCGCCACAAGATAGCAAAGCACCATTGACATCTTTGGTTTTTATAGGCGATGGTTGACTCTTTCCATCAGGAAACCCATCTGCTTGTTTGCTATCTTATGATATATAAAAAAAAATATATAAAAAAAACAGCAGTTGATTTTTATATACATATATAAGATATGTAGATTATATCTTAGTATACACTGCATTGCTGCTTAATTTTAACTTTGGTTGGGAATTGTTTCACCGCTGCAGCGAGTGTTAATAAACATCGAACACGACTTCTACTTAGCATTGTTTATCTAGTGTATCGTTACGTCCGGATCTTTCCGGGGTAGGCAGAGTAAACCGGACTCCTATAGACTTTAGATTAACCGGTTTGTCGGTTGGTGAGATAAGTGGTGATCCTCATCGCCGCGTTTACCGAGATGATAACGATTATCGACTATTTCTAACGATAACCGGGATGGACAGCTTTTGAGCATTTTCGAGAAATTCCCCGAAAAAACTTTAATATCACTTTTGGCCGACCCTGGAATTGAATTCAGGATCTCATGATCTGAGCCGAATAGGCTAACCCTAGACCACGAGGCAGTCAAAGTTAAAGTGTACATTAAACGCCCTGAGTGCTGTGTGAGTTTTTCTTTTCGCATTCGATCGTGAGCGCGCTTGGAGTTTACAAAGAATTTGTATGTGATTTGTACAGCGGCACCTAATGGTAAACGTGAGAAACAAGTTTACCACTAGGTGGCGCTGTACAAATCACATACAAATTCCTAATAAACTCGAAACGAGCTCACGATCGAATGCGAAAAGAAAACTCACACTTAGCACTCAGAGGCCCGATTCTTTGTAACTTAACGTCAATCGAGTCGAATCAAAAATACAGCCGTATTAATAACCTCCTCCTTTTGGAAAGTCGATTGAGAATAGTCAGAAAAGTTTTCTAGGACCTTAAAATGTGGAGAGCTGATAAAAACTCGATTTTCCAAAATCTGTGTGTGTGTGTAATCAGTAACTTCCTTCAGCAAAAAGTTAAAAAGCCCATACACATTTTGTTATACATTGTGCCACATCGCAACACGACACAACATTGTATCGTGTTTAAGCGTGTAAAAGCCCTAAATGCTTCGATTCAATTGACGTTTATTATGTGAACTGAAATAGATTTTAATCTGTGTGTCTTGGGAACCCTGAATTCTAAAAGATCTATACACAATGTTTGTGGTATCAAAGGAGGCGTAAACCCAAAAAAAAACCAAACGAAAAAAATTCAGATACGATAGTAAATGACCGAGTTGAAGTTTCGATATAGAGATAATAAACATAAAAAATGCATTGATATATAAAAACCCAAGATACACAATCAGTGTCTCAAAAACGTCCTCTAAGAATGAGTGCACAATTTAAAATTGTGCACTCACTTCAAATAGAATCCCGTCACTCACGTCATTGCCCGCACGTCAAAAATAAAGAATTGTTCTCTGATAAATTGTAAAATACAACATTATGAACGTTAAAAAAATATAAGATATTGTATTTTCGGTAAGTATAAGAGTTTATCAATTTATTTTTGTAGTTTATGTGACTAAATATAGGGTGTAATGTATGTTTTTTATTTTGTCTTAAAAATTTACTCGACGCTCCAAATATAATACGACAAATTTTCAGTGGTCACTTTTTCAGTAAAAGGACAATGCATTACAACCTCCTTTTAATTTAGTCGAATAATACAAATTGATCCTGTTATTATTAGTGGAGTCAATTCTTTTTCATTAATAAGTTAATTTTTTTATAAGTCAATAAGTCAATGCATAAAAATATTTATATTCGACTCCACTGATACCGTGTCCTACCGGTTAACTTAAGTCAAACATTTTATTGCTTTTTGTACATTGCTTTTTTAAAACAACTTTAAATCTTGCGCTTAAGGTTGAATATGAAAAAACACGTTTGTGCCACAACTATAAACTTTTTAGACTTAATTAGCGACAGTTTTGAGTGTCAGTTTTTTTCGGAACTGTGTATCTTGGGTATTTTATATCAATGAAAAAATGTTATTAATTCTATAAAATCTATATTTCTTTTTAATCATAATTTCAGTTACAATCGAGAGGACGGCAAACAACTATATATTTTTATATTTCTAACAATTTTCACCGTCACTGGATGGCTCACGAGCTCTCAAGAAGGTCAACTGCCGTTTAATGCTTGGTGTGTAATAACTGAAGTCTTTTTTTATAAGTATGTATAAAAATCTGGTGAGTTACCTTCGATCGGTCCTCGATTCTCGTTAAAATGAAATAATAAAATTAGGGGCTTAATTTTTAACAAATATTTCTCTAAAAATAAGTGGAATGTGGATATTATACTCTCTAAGCACGCCGCGCTGTTTGTTTTGTACCTACCTTTGTATTGTGTGTTGATAGCGCGCTGCGCGACACGTGCGTCCGCGCGGTGTCCAAGTATGGCACAAGTGAATATGGGATTTTCGGTGTACTGTTTACTGTTTACTAAGAAGTATTTTAATGTTTATTTTTAATGTTATTTTTTCTCATCATATATGATCGCCAACTATCACGCACTTAAATATTGAAGCTAACTCACCAGTCAGTCTGTATATAACATAGTAAACAAGTAGATGGCTTTCCTAGTGGTAAGAGACAACCATCACCTATAGGCACTAAAGATGTTATTGGAGCGCTGCTATCCAGGTGGTGGAACGTAATCACGCGGGTTGCTAGTTATGCTTTCTTCTTTAGGTGCGTAATTACTATTACTCCTTTGAGTTTAAAATATATCATTTTAATGCAGAAAGTTTCGGGGATAGTCGGCAGGATCAACTGATATATATATTTCGTTAAGGTAAAAATTATTTAGTCACGTTGGGCGAGTTTTATTAAAATGCCGGATATGACGTGACGTATTGCGCCATATTGGCAACGTGTAGTGGCCTATGTACATTGTAAATGTATACATATAATATATATTCCATTATTATCAGTTTTCACTTTTGTTTGCAGTATTTCATCGGAAAAGCCATCAGCTTGTTAACGTTTTAATGATATAAAAAAAAACTATAAGAAAATAAACATGGTCTAATCCGTCCTTTTTACGATTTCGGCTTTAAAAACCCGGTTTATCCTATAGTATTATGTATGTTATGTTGTAATTAAAACCATTTTACAGGTACCCGTACGACACTTCTAAATCCCCAGCCTTCGAATTGACTTTTGCCTATCAGGTAAGAAAAATAATATATTAGAAACTTATAGCAGTTAATTAACGCGGGGAAATTGTTTTGCTGGATATATTTGAATTTACACAATAATATATTTTGCCGGCTATTAAAAAAAAATCCTTAAGTCGTTTTGAAAATTATAAATATAATCATACCAATTGTTTAATGATAGCTAACAGTCGAATAGATATTTTTTCTAAATAGGTCAGAATGACATACCTACATAAACTTTGATATTTTTAGTAAATCTATAATATAAAATTATAAATTTACTAACATAAGTTATTGTAAGTGAAAGACAGTACATATTTTATGAATATCCTAATCTACCTTAAAATGTTGTTCTTATCAACAAAGGTTGTCTGGTAGAGACCGCTCGTAGGCGATAAGACCGCATTTGTGTACTATGAGTCTTCAAATTGTTTGTACTAAGCACATATTTTTACTATTAGTGCGTGCACAATAAAGAGTTATCATTCATTCATTCATTCAATATTCGAGGCTTCAGTTCATAATCCATACCACCGAATTTCATCATTAGACGTTACGTCAATATTTGAATCGAGGCGAGAAGAGAGGCGAGGAAGCTCGCCATCTTTATTTTAAGAAATGCAAAACTGCATTTTTCGAGGTACTTTACCATTATGGAACCAATTATCGCCGGGAGAAAAGGCCGATAGCGCAATTGCTAGACTTCTGGAGCCCGATTCCCATAACAAAATGACAATCGATTCGAAGCGTTTAGGACTCTGACACATTTTATTACACATTATGACGTATCGTTGTATCATCCTGTTTATGCGTGAAGAGTCCTAAACGCATTGACCGATTGACGTTTTGTTACGTGAATTAAGGGCGCAGATATAATTGTTGATCGAGGGCGGTGGCCATCGCTTCCCATCAAGCGATCCTTTTGCTTGTTTAACCATTATTCTATAAAAATACTTTTTATTAGTTGTTAGTTGTAGTTATTTTGTTTATCAAATTAATTACAGGCTATTGCCATATATATCGCTGCAGCTGTTGATGTCTGCGTTGACACCCTCTTCACCTCGTTAGTTAGTCAATGTCGGTGCCGCTTGAAACTCCTAGCTGAGCGACTAAGGTCGACGAATCACCACGTAAATGTTTTAGAAAATGTAAGTTGTTAGTTTTAGAGATATAAATATATCTGACTGGAGCCCTTAAATAAACGTTCCCAAACGTTCCCAAACTTTTTTCCTCATAGACCACTTTCAAAACTTTGCTGGTTCCGGTGGACTCCCTGAATCTAAATTTCTACCATACTCCCAAAACTTTAAAGAAATAAGAAGATTAAATCTAACTATAGAAATATGCGTTGCAGCTGAGTTCCAATCGTGAATTAACTGTTTTCAAAAAAAGTGAGAATTGAATAGGTAATTATTTGATATTTTTACTTCGCTTACGAATTGTGACCCCCATTTTAGTCACACCAACGTAGACCCCCGTCGAGTCTCCCACGAACCCCTGGAGGTGTACCTGGACCATTTTGGGAATCAGTGCAGTCTATCCAAATCGTAGCAAACACATATCTACTGACGAAAGCGACTAGGACCCTCACCATGAAGTAAGAGTGTGCAGTAATGGCGCTGCCTTAAGATATGGACGTTAGGATATTATTTATTTAACTTACTTTGCAGACAAAAACATTCAGTACCCTTACATTAAATTTAAAAAAAATCTTTATTATTTAATAGATGACCCACGCAGCTTCTCCCACGAGTAGCGTAACATGAAATCAATATAATCTTCTATAATATAATACACACTTTCATTTCCAATTTAGACCCTTAGGGAATGAATTTTGAAAACATAGTACCCTGTGTTTAACTCCGAGATTTCAATTAGGTATGTCCTAGTCAAATTTTATTAAAATCACTTCAGTAAAGGGGCTTAAGCAATGTGGATGAATTTTGAAAACATAGTACCCAATGTTTAACTCCGAGATTTCAACTAGGTATGTCCTAGTCAAATTTCATTAAAATCGCTTCAGTGGTTTTGCCGTGAAAGCGTAAAATACAAACTTATAAACAGACAGACGTGAATAAATAGACTTTCATATTTATAATATAAACATAAATATGGAATATTTTATTATTTATTTATCACCAGAAAAAACTCCAGACTCACATGAAAAAGAAAATGGAAATTGAATAAAATTAATATTACCTTGTTGATTTACGTTCAATATTTAACAAGATTTCATTATTTTAGGGTCTTTTACCACAGGCTGATGAAAAATTGATAAAATTAAAAATGTGCTCCTGCATTTTGGAACACCAAAATATTCTTGAGCAAGTGGATAAGATAGAAATTAACTTTACCATCACCATTCTAGCACAATTGTGTGTTTCGATGCTTATAATATGTGTCACGGCATATCAGCTGGCATTTGTAAGTACTTGAATATACAGCACGAAGCTTCACTTCGGTGCTCCTGATTTTATTCTGAAATAGCTACTTTATTGTTTTGTGATATTGTAAAACATTGCTTACTCCATGAAGTATTAGGTATAGATGGGGCTAGCACTCTTAATAATCAATTGGAACAAATATTTACGTTATATTTCTGTCTAAGAGGTGTCGCCATCTCTTTTTGTACAGATGTATTAGAATGAGAGGGTAAGATCTCAGAAGATGATAGCAGTATTTAAAATTTAGTTTCAAGTACGTTTTAGAAGTGTTTCCTCCAGATATAATACAGCTTCATGGCTTACTCAATTTTTTAAATAGTACTTAAACATATCAGCACGACTTCACTTTGCTGCTTCTGATTTGTTTTAAAACAGCTACTCTATTGTTTCTACATTAATTATACAGAGTGTAGAGGACAGTCTACCAATAATAGATACCATAGCTTAGGACCATGATTCTGAGATGAAGAACCATTGAAAGTTGATGTAGGATATTTTTGATTTTTGATGATTTTTTACCTTAATTTTGTATAATTTGATTTATTTTAATAATCTACAACGACTTTTCTAAAAAAATTGTAAAATATAAAGAAATATACAAAACAATAATGTATTATGCACCACATGCCGCGCAAAAAAAAACGTCTAACGCGACGAGTTGTTATAAAAATAACAAAAAAATCATAAAACTCCAAATTTGCGTTTTCCACAAAGAAATAACAAAGTGCCACTATAACTGGAACGTAACAATGGCATGTATTCTCAATATTTCGGTAGACACTCCCTTATACTCTGTATAGTCCTTGAATATATTTGCTTAAAGCTTTTTTGCATTGAGATTGATCATTGTCTCGGATATTGATATGAAAAAACTATCCTGTTGCCTTGAAGATATCGGCCGGAAGATTCATTTCATTGCATCTGATATTGATATAAAAAGGCTAATTACTCTATTTCTTTGTATAACATATAACATTGTTGACTTTGTATACTTTTAATATTTCGCCGCTTTTTTCAAATGAATTATTAAAAATCACACACACATATATTTACGCCAGATCCCTTGCGGGGTAGGCAGAGAGAACCGAGTGCCATACATCACGATCCTTGCAGGCTTGTCTCGCTTCCTCCACATTCATCACTCTCTTCATACACACACGCCAGTTGCGAAGACTCTTGACACCACCTTCGGACAGTACTCGATCAATCTGATCATGGTATGTCAGTCTTGTTCCTCCCCGGTACCTACATCCTTCCACACTCGCATTGTATATCTGTTATTAAAAATCAACGGGATCTTACCGCGATTTGGTGAATAATTTTCCCGATATTTCGGATGGGACGGGGAACTTGCCCTGTGATGATGGTGGAACTTCCTCCCACGGGGGAACTTCCCCCGTAATCATGGTGCTTCCAACAGCGCCGAAATATCTCATTAACTAATCGCGGTAAGATCCCGTTGATTATTAATAATTCATTGTTGACTTATAATTATTACAATAATTATTATTTTTCAGGAGTCAACAGACCTAGTTCGTATCCTCAGCATGACTGGATATTTGATTAATATGATATTTGAAGTATTTATTTATTGCAATCAGGGAACCAAGCTTGGCATAGAGGTAATTTACAAGCTTTTATTTAACTTCGTTCGTGTGAAGTGGGCATGCGAGACAAATTTTGCAATCAGGGCATCGGACCTGGTTGTTGTGATAATGTATAAAAATAAATTTCAGAGGTCAGCCGTTATGCACGAATCGTATAAAAATGGCCAAGTGCGAGTGGATCATTAATAATCAAAACGGCAAAAATTACGTTTGTTTTATGTGAGCCCCTAAACATTCCTTTTATTCTGTTTTTAGTATTTGTTGTTATAGTGGCAATAAAAATACATCATCTATGAAAATTTCAACTGTCTAGCTATCACGGTTCGTAAGGTACAACCTGATGACAGACGGACGGACAGCGTAGTCTACTTTTGGGTACGGAACCCTCGGAAACGAATGGATAAACCACATTAAAAAAAACCTGACATTGATAAAAAGACTGAGCTCAATTTAAATTTCATCCGTGTTGGCCCGGGCCTCTTTGACGATCAGACCGTTTGCTATTCTGGCAGTTAAGCCCCGTTTTCACTTTGTTAGTGCAAGTGCGAATGTTTAGTGCAGGTGCTTAGTATTAAGCAAAAAATACGTGAAGATAGCCGTTGTACAGTGCGAGTGATTAGTAATTAGCATCTATTCACTTTTACAACGCTGATTACTAATTACTCGCACTGATCAACGGCTGTCTTCACGTATTTTTTGTTTAATACTAAGCACCTGAATTAAACACTCGCACTCAGACTAATCAAAGTGAAAACGGGGCTTTAGTTCGTTAAAGGCGAATGAATGGGCTGTATGAGTCACTACCATGGTTGGCTACTAGGTGGTAGATTTCTGTAACGTCCCGCTCGAGTATCGTACCACCGCCTTATTTATTCCTGCCGCAATAGCGTCACTGCGTACCATTGTCGTGTTCCGTTTTGCAGGTTAAGGTAGCCGGCAAACTTATGCATGTGACATTAACACCCTGCAATATAAATAGCAACACGCCATTAACATATTTGTTGTCTATAGACGACAGTTGTCTCTTTCTGAGAAAATCGACTTTTTTTGATATCTTATAATTTTCAAAAGTATATAAACAAGCTATAACTTTTCATTATAACGTTGATAATGTCTTAAGAAACTAGGATTTTTAAAAGCAATACGTGTCTAGCAATGTGTGGCAATGTATAAAAGCACTACGTGTCTAGCAATGTGTGGCAATGTATAAAAGCACTACGTGTCTAGCAATGTATGGCAATGTATAAAAGAAAACAGTCACAGGAATAAGCTAGTTTTTAAGCTTAAATCCACTATGCCGTTTAGAATATACTGTATGCGAAAGAAATGCCCCTTTTCTACCCCTTTTTCTAGTGCACTTAGGTGAAAACAGCAAATATTAACATGTAGTGCACAGGACGTGTAAAGGCAATACGAGCTGTTTCCATACCTCCCTATCACATTATTATGTTATTGCATTACATGACTCAATAAAGTAAACAAAGTAACTATGTTTTTGACGTCAATAAGTGTAACCGAGTTTACCTATGTCGAATAAATGCAATTTGAATTTGAATTATACGAAGCATTAAAATGTTATTATTTTTAAGTTATTATTCTCGCCGTGTTGGTCCCGGATTCCTTTGAAGAATAGGTCAACTGCCGTTCTGCCAGGCAGGTCGTAAAAGGCAACCAATTGGCTATCGAGTCACTACCATCGTGGCTACTAGGTGGTAGAATTCTGCATTGTCTCGCCCGGGTCTGGTACCACCGCCTTACCTATTCCTGCCGAAATAGCGTCAGTGCTTGTCGCTGGCTCGTTCCGGTTTGGAAGGTAGCCGGTAAACTTATGCATGTGGCGTTAGATCTCGGCACAAGATAGCAACGCACCATTAACATCTTTGGTGTCTATAGCCGATGGTTGACTCTTTCCATCAGGAGACCCATCTGCTTGTTTGCTATCTTATGATATAAAAAAAAGTTATTCTACGATCACAATTTTCTACGCTTTATTTCTGTAAATATTTCAGTTGTAAAACTCTTGCTACTTCACAGAATCTACCATTTTTGTTTACCATTGAATTTATAATTTATCTAGTTTAATTTAACATTTTCTAAAATTAGTGAAATGTAATAGAAACAGAAAATCATTAAAATAAGTTTTCCCATTTTCTCATCCAGCAGCAAAAATAGATCAAAATCGATATATCTATATATACATATAATAAAACTGTAAAAGGTCGAATTTTGTACATTAAAGATATTTTGAAAAAAAATTTTGGTAGACACTATTTAATCGATACTGAAACGAAAACTGTAATTTGCACATCTCGCCAAATCTACTGAATGTATACAAATAAAATTAAGCATAATTTGAGTTCATACTCCGAAGAAGGTTATATACTTTTCATCCTAAAATTCAGTACGGTCCCCGTGGGATAGGGGGTGAAAGTAAAAACATATATTTAGCTTTACTTCATTAACATGCAGTCCGAAGTAATTTATTATTTTTTCAAAAGTAAATACTATAAAGATTATCCCTTAAAAATTTCAAGGTCATCAGTTTTATAATTTAGAAGTTACAGACATCACAAGTTTCAACAATTTCCGGGTGGAAATCCAGTTGAACGTGATACCCAGAATGTATAAGAAACCTTTGAACGCACGGCTCATTATAAGTTAGCATATCGTTTCATAGTGTTTGTGTAACGGATATAACCCGAGAGAATCAGTTCTAAAATAGGTATATCATTTTTTTAATAAAATGTTATAAATGCAATTTTACTAGCTTAAAAATTAGTATATTATGTGTAAAATGTATTTTATTTATTTATATAAGAAAAAAATGTAACTTGTAATAACCAATTGAGCAAACAAATTCAATCGAAGCGATGAGTTTGCCCTAGACATTTTTTTAAATGAAAAAACATTTTTAAAAATTCTACTGCAAAGCGGAGCGATGGCTTTGCAGACGAATTTTTTTAAGGCGAGGTATTTCGACGCGCGTCAATTCTATAGAAAATGGGTGGCGCGGTATGTTCTGAAACCGCTGGGAAACGTGTTAATTTTCGAATAAATAAATATAGGACATTAACTGAAAACTAAAATTTAGCACATTCTTTTTTGTATTTACAACTAAATATCACCATATAAAAATCATGTGGAAGATTAGAAATAATATTAACAAATTATTTGTTTTAGAGATTTTTTTAGCCTGTTTTCTGAATTGTATATGATCGAATAAAGTACATTCTATCATGTAATAAGTTAGTACATTCTTTAGATAATATCTTCAGGTATAACGTGTAATTTTGGTAAAATTGTTATTCAACAATCAATACAAAAAAAACGTGATTAAGCAAACCAGTTTTTTCCCGTTTGTCGCGATGCCTCGCCTTAAATGTTTTTTTCACAAAATAAATAATATTTGCGAATGGAAATAAACACATCTAAAGAGCCGCATGTGGCGCGCGAGTTGCAGGTTGCCGACCACTAAATGAACTAAATGAATGTCGTTCCCAGAATTCTGCATACGTATTATGATTATGACTAATTATTCTTAATGTAATTTATTATTTTGAGAGTGAAGACATATCGGATGCTGCCTACGACAGCCCTTGGTACTCAATGAACGTTCCTCTCCGTCGGTCTGTGCTGACTATGATGACCAGGACACAGCACCAAGCTCGCGTGACTGCTGGAGGATTTACAGAGTTGTCTCTTGTATGTTTTGTAACGGTAAGTTTATAAAAAAAAGATGAAAGAAAAGCTAGAAAATGGCTGTTTGAAGTTGTTAAAGTTAATGTATAGGCACCAACATATTTTAACTTAAACCACATAAAGACTAATAGACATGGTGTAGAGCAAATTGTAAGTAGCCGAACAAAGAACCAAATTCTCCTATCACTGTTAAAATTTTGCAGATATATCTTGACAAAAAAAATACGCTATTTTATTCTTTTTTATCGTGTCAGATAAGATGCCAAGATTTAAAAAAAGATCCCTGAAATGATTTTATTTCGTAGGTATGTACTATAACTCCGTATTTCTCGATGTAAATGCAAGTCATATCCAGTTTAATCCATGTATTCCACCAACCCATTTAAAAAAAGTACAATTCTTTAAAAATAATTTAAAATTTTAACATTTTTTTTAATCTACCTTCTAATTTGGTATCAAGAAAGTATTAATTATAAAAAATGTAATTAAACAATAAATTATTTTTTAAATTAATATTTCACTTTTTGAAAAGGTTATTCAATAAGTTCATAGTATATTTGTAGCGTCTAAAGAGGTCATCATTTATCGTATATTAATAATCTTTTGTTATCTGCAAACTAGTTTAACCACAAAAATGCCTATTTTATGCACATTCGATTCCTGACAGTTAAAATGGAATATGATAAGCATAGGCTTTGCTTTGAGTGTTTATTAAATATATTTCAGTATTAGGTACACGTGTACTTCTATGTATTGGCATCATTAATTAACACCCCTATCACAAGCAAATAATTTACTTTGGGGCTAGATCAATTCGTGTTATTTGTCTAGCGATATTTCTTATTATTCTCCTTATTTATGGTTTTTTTTTTAGTTTTTAAAAAATATTATTATTAGTGCTAAATTGGTCTAATTAACTCAAAAATATTTTCCCTCACAATAATTTTAATACTTTTTTACAGATAGTCAAAACGTCGTACAGTTTTTTCACTGTTTTGAAAAATGCGGAGAATTAAATCTAATAATACAACACCATTTGTTATTCTTCCTAAATTAATAAAAATCTTACTCAAACGGTTAAAAGCTTTTTATTCCGTGTTGGTCCGGGGTCCCTTTTTAAGAATAAACCAACTGCCGTTCTGCCAGAGAGATCTTAAAAGGCAACAGATTTGCTATAGGTGTTACTACCATCGTGACTACTAGATTGCAGAGTTCTGCATTGTCTCGCCCGGATCTGGTACCACCGCCTTCCCTTTTCCTGCCACAATAGCGTCAATGCTTATTGTTGTCGTGTTCCGGTTTGGAGGGTAAAGTAGGCGGTAGAATTATGCATGTGGCATTGATAGCAACGCACCATTAACATCTTTGGAGTTTATAGGTGATGGTTTTTCTTTTCATGGGGAGAGTCATCTGCTTGTTTGCTATTTGAAGATACAAAAAACGCTTATGATGCTATTAATAAACCTATTTTACATTGTGTACATTTTCGTGTGCATTAACACCCATTTAGTACTTGAAACTGTCGTGTTCCAGTTAGTAGGGTAAGGTAGCCGGTAAACTTATGCATGTGGCATTAAGACCCCACCAGAAGGTTATAACGCACCGTTAATATCTTTGGTGACTACAGACGGTGATTTTCTCTTTCCATCAGGAGACCCATTTGCTTGTTTAGCTATAATAAATATTATAAATAAAAATAATATTTAAAATTTCAAAAAATATAATAACAAATTATTCACTACAAAGTCTAGAAATTAAACAAGAATTAAAACTACATTATGTACATATTCAAATCAAATTTATTAATTAATATAAAAAATGTAATTTAAAATTATATTTAATTTTATGACCGCAATAAAAATTCTTCTTCTTTTTCTAATTATTAAAACTTTTTTCTTTAAACCGGTTTGATAAAACTTTTCTAAGCTTTTTAAGGCAATTCTTTAAAGTTACCAGATATTGCACATAGCATAGTCTTTCATCAACAAATTCAAGAGCAAGCTCTAGTCGGTACAGCATCTATTTCGCCGTGGAATTTGTTTCATTTTTCCCTATTCAATGCCGCCTCCTTGATCTATACCGCTAATCTAAGTTAATTCCAAGACAAGCCTATTGGAGTTTTAAAAAAATTGGCCAACTCCAACATTATGTATACATGCTTGGTAGTGTCATTATTCCTTATCGCTTAAATAAGGGTTTGCAGGATTTATAAAGATATGTTTGGCCACTCTTTTGCCTTTGATTGTGCCTATCTATTCTTAAAAAGGAGTCTGGACCAAAATTAAAATATTTTTGTTAAGTACTTAAATTTTATATACACTAACAATGGCTTGCAATACAACTATAAATCCTAACATACTTCTTAACACTGTTGAGCTACCAGTTACTGGTTCTGGGATTCTATAATCCAAGCTGCAGAACTCAAGATCAGCGTCAACAAATGGTTCAAATTTTTCGACGAACTCGCTCCATGTACAACCATTTGTAGGGCATAGACTGGTCACTTTTTCGTTTGTAAAGAATTGTACGCGATGTGTTTGAATCCCGGATTCTTGACATCTAAAAATAAATAAAATAAAACTTTTATTATTATTTTGATGAAGATTGATGGGAATACTTTATAACCGACAAAAATATCTGGGACATTTTTTTTGAATTCTAAAAAAACCTAATTAAAAAATGAAATAAAAAACAAGTTGCAAAAAATACGTTTTTTGGGATTTTTTTGCAAATATTGTGTACTGCGCAGTAGCGAAATAATGGCGAACGCTCTGCCAGACTCGCAGGCCTGCCCCCCAAGACAAGTGGCATCAACGCTAGGAGAATAGAAAAGGAAATGTATGGATTTGACATAAGCTGTTGATACGAGCGTAAACGAATGTGTAATTGGTAGCCAAGTGTCCTTCGTGAAACGAAACGTTATATTGCATCGATCATTTTTGATAATTTTCATACAAAACCTTAGCCAAGTGGCACTTTTGACAAGCAAAATTGTGATTCGATGATCAGCGAACGCTAGAACCCTGTAAATTACGCTAAAAATGGCGGATGATCACTATTATTCAATCAGCTGTTCTAAATCGTGGATATTATCTGTTAGAATTTTTGATAATTTTAAAGTAAAATGAACGCAAATTGCCATAATTTAAGAGCCCTAACCTAACTAAGGGGATTTCAATACATTTTTTTTTCTAAGCCGCAGACGCCTTCGTAATGGATTTCGGTTTTCATCCCCTAACTCCACGGGGAATGAACTCAGAGTGAAGTGACCTTAACAAAAGTTGGTGTCCCTTACCCCCTTCACGCAATAGTACAATAAAAAGGGGTGTTATATAGGGTTAAAATTTTCCATCAAAATTTTTCTAAATCCTGCGCACGCTCTGACCGCCAACCGAGCTCTCTGTCCATTCTAATTTGACGCTTTGGCGTCATTTAGACCAAATTGGTAGCCAAGTGGATCATGGCTTGTTTAACGTTCATTCTATTGAGGTCTATCGAATATTGTCTGTGAATCGACGGCGATGTCAGTTTGAAGTGTTATTTTTACAGCGTGAATCAATCTCGGATGAATAATATACATGGATGGAATATATAAATAATATAAATAATAAGAACACAGTCGCTATATCTGATTCAATTTTGACTGTATGTACCGCGTAAGTGCGAATAAGATAAAATATACTATCTTTTCTTCTCGATTACTGTCATGCCGTAAGTTTCTATATAGCTAACATATCAATTGAGCTCTGTCAGTACTACCAATTTAAAGAGTTATAAAATTAAATACTGTCACCAAGATTTATGTATTTATCTTCGTTGCTATCAAATTTGATTGTGTTAACATATTTTAAGTAAATCCTCTTTACATTACAAGTGAACGTAGAATTGTACAAAATGTTATCGATGGTCAAAACTTATGTTTCAGATTTATGAAAGCTGATGATAAATCCTGCAGCAATAGCAACAGTGCTTGTTACTGTCGTGTTCCGGTTTGGAGGGTAAGGTAGCCGGTAAATGTATGCATGTGGCATTAATACCCCGCCCGCGCCACAAGGATATCAAAGCACCATTAATAATATGCCACCAAAAGCCTTCAAATTTGCGTTCATTTTACTTTAAAATTATCAAAAATTCTCACAGATTTTATCCACGCTTTAGAACAGCTGATTGAATAATAGTGATCAACCGCCATTTTAAGCGTAATCTACAGGGTTCTAGCGTTCGCTGTTTATCGGATAATTCGCTACTATTTTGCTTGTCAAAAGTGCCACTTGGCTACGGTTTTGTACGAGAATTGTCAAAAATGATCGATGCAATATAACGTTTCGTTTCACGAATGACACTTGGCTACCAATTACAAATCCGTTTACGCTCGTGTCAACAGCTTATGACAGATCCATACATTTCTCTTTCTATTGCACTAGCGTCGATGCCACGTCTTGGAGAGTAAGTCTTTTTTGCTTTTAATGCACTTTTCATATAAATAAAACTTATAATCTCGGTGAAAATAATACTTCAAACTGACGTTTACCGTCAATTCAGAGACAATATTCGATATACTTCGTAAAGTTCGTATGGAACAAACGTTGAACATGCCATGATCCACTTGGCTACCAATTTGGCCTAAATATCGCCAAAGCGTTATATTTGAATAGTAATTGAGCGTTTGCCACTTGTCTAGGGGGGCTGGTATCGCCATAATATGATGAAGTTATATTTTTTCGCAATTCCAATCTGTTAAAAGGACTTTCCCGAAATTCGCCACCAGCTCCTGGACCATTTTATAGAATATTGACTTTTAACAACAAAGCAACGTGTGCATACGGTAACGTGAATGTAATACGTGATTAAATTTAAACTTAATACAATTCACCTTTTCATCTCAGATCATATCGAGCCGTAGCTCAGGTGGTAGAGCGCTCGCTTAGCATGTGAGAGGTACCGGGATCGATACCCGGCGCCTCCTTTTTTTTTGTGTGTTCTTTTAAGATTTAATACAATTAAATCAAAGTTTTACCATGTTATTCTTCTAACCATGATTAGATTCATCTCCTTGTGATAAATCTACATACGTTATAAAATTGATTAAAACTCTACTACTTAATTGTTAGTCACGATTTTGGTGAAACTTTTTAATTAACCCAGTTGCAATATATTTATTAACATATTTGACCGCCCGCCGTTAGCGACCCTGACTACGCAATCGACGGGGCTCGGATTCGATCCCCGACGGGGACAAGCATTTGTGTGATGAGCATAAATGTTTGCATTTCCAGGTTTGGATGTTTATTATAATATATATTCCAGTATTTTTATATGTATTTCTATGTATTAGTATCGTTGACTAACACTCACAAGCAAATAATTTGCTTACTTTGAGGTTAGATCAGTAAGTGTAATTTGTCCCGTGAATATTTATTTATTATTATTATTTATTTACATATAATAATAATCAATAAATATTCATACATACATATAATACATACAATACATATAATAATAATAAATAATAAATAAATAGACATAAAATACGTTTCATCTATTAACCTGCTCGATGAATGTTCTCTTACCCATTACGAGATGCCCATCAGCAAGGAACCGTTCTGCCAAAGGGGCCCAGGGTAACACCTATCTCAATAAATAGGAATGCCTCTTAGTATATAACATACAAAGATGGAAGATAAATTCTCAATATTATGTTTAATTTTATGTATTTTTCCCACGTTAATTCGGATCTTTTTTAATGAAACTTATATACGCCTTTTATGAATTGATGACTACCGGTACTGATATATATATATATATATATATATATATATATATATATATATATATATATATATATATATATATATGTGAGGAAGTATGAGAGTATTTGCAACCTAAGGTAGCGTAGCGCTATCTAGAGTAGAATAAAGTGTATTTGACTTATACGTTGCGTACGTCACTTACGTCATTTTATATCTTAACAGTCATCCATCGGCCAGCATATATCAAATATCGCCTGTCGTAACGAAATCCGAGTCAGTAGATCGGTTTATAAGAGGACTCACAGCTAGAGAACCGACCGTGCCTAACGTGCGCACTGATTCAATGATAAGACGACTATATGGTGGTATACTATAATTTATTGTCTTCTGCGAAAGCAGCGGTGGGATCAAATCCAATGCGTCTAATATTACTATCGGCCCACCAGTTCATGAATGTTGAAAACGAACCAATTTGAAGAAAATGGTGATGCAAGTGCAAAAAAAATAAAAAAGTGCGAAACAAGGATTACCGTATTCATTCATTTACAAGGCCGTGCTCATAAAAGGGTGTCAAAATCACCCTTATGCAAAACATTGGATGAAATAAAGGAATGTTAATCACGTCAGTTCGCTACTATTGGAAGATTTCACGACATGGTGCAGTATACTAGTAATTGCGATTCAACTTATGTGGAGAACTCTATAAAAAAAAACCTAGTAATGGTGGATGAAATAGAAACTGGGTGGAGCGAGGTGAACAAAATTGTAGACGTCATCTCAGGTATCTCCGACTACCAGGTACGGTCTGATTTATTAAAAATACTGGCGAACAAAATTGAAGTCGTCATCTCAGGTATCTTCGACAGCCAGGTATGATCTGATTTATTAAAAATACTTCTAAGTAGCAGTTACTCGCGATTTCATTCACGTGATCAAAAATCAATGCTTCTATTTGCCCAGTAGGTAAAATAGTGGCCTGTGTCATTGCTAAATAATGTGGCTTTCTGGGCGTGAGAGAATTTTTGCAATTGGTTAAGTAGTTTTTGAGTTAAATTGTAACAATGAGTACAATGCTGTGGCCATTGGTCAGACCATGATAAGTGCACTTTTAGCTGAACAATGTTAATAATACAATTAGCATTGCGAAAAACGGATCGTTTGATCAGTTAGACATATCTCCATCAACACTGTACTCTTCTACAGTCTATGAACATTTCAAGATAAGTTAAAAAACAGAATATTACATTTGATCATAACAATACATACGCATTGTGCATTGTGCATAATACATGTAAAATTATTTTTCGTAATTATCACTTTCTGATCTAAGGCCACAGAACGATCGTATAGTGTTACAAATATTATAAATCGAGTTATAACGCAAAATGTCGAAAGTTTAGATGTGTAGCCTTAATTCCAGCGATGAAAATGTTCAATGATCTTATTATCTGAAAGTGGGACATACGGAACAGGTGTATTTTTCTAAACGAAAAGATGATAAGTATACAAAATCAAGTGTTAGTAAGTCTATACTTACAATCAGAAACATAAATTTAAGTATTTGCGCGCCAGCAATTGGCCAAGCATATTTGGTCTCACAATGGGTGGCGGGCCTGTTGCCGGCCGGGCGCTTGTCCGATCCCAGGCAGCGTTACTTTGCAAAGGTGAAAAGCACATTCATTGATTTGCCTGACCCAGAAATCGAGCCCGGTACCTCACGTGGTTGGCACTGGCACTGGACCACTGGACCACAGAGGTGACAAATCAATAAATTTACGCGTTGGAATCGATCTCTAGAGTTTTAAGTTACAATGTTTAGTTAGCGGCTCTGATTGTTCACTCTACCTTATGACATCATTATCGGGCGGGATGTTTTTTTAGTCGACCCGGAATGAACCTTTCATTATAAAAACAAAGCTACGCACAGTACAAAAAAGTTCAAGTGGATGTTTATGTTTTACAGAGCGCAGACTTACATGATATTGATACCAATATTACTATCGACGATAGACATGGGTGTTTTGTTATTTTTCAGCATCGATGCACATCGTTGTTTCGTTAACGTTACCATTGTCAACATCGTTGTTTCCGACAACGGTGTTGGACATCTAACTAGCGTACTAGCTGGGAAAAGTCAAGCACGTTGATGGTTTGGCGTTTTCATAAACGTTGTGATACTGTCGTGCATCAACGTAAAAACATTTAGGAGAGTAAATGAGAGTTGATGTAAATAGATAAACAAAATATTGAAATATAAAGTTTTTTTTAGTTTAGTTAGTTAAAATTTGGATACGCATTTGAAAGGATGATTTTCTACTCAAGCACGCAGTAAGGTTGGCACTTAGAATTGGTAAAGTTGCGCTCATCCGTTGTTTATTCACAGTTGGATATTCACAGTATGGGCCATCGGGCATCGACGTGTTATGATTAATATCGGTTGCTGTCGATTACAGTCGTCGTTATTCGACGTCTGCCATCGCGTTGAAATTGGGTGTTATTCCCATCCGTTATTGGGCATTTCGGCAACGGATATCGTCACCATGGGCCGACATTGATCGTCAGCAGCGTTTCGTTAGAAACGGCCACCTCTAATCGACGATGATATTGCCCGTTTATATTACTTGATTAAAAGGATTTGCGTTTGCACAAAGGGCAATTCACACTATTTCGTTACTATGTGTGAAATAAAAATGAGACTTGAAAATTTAAATAAAGTCGTACTACACCATCCTTAACCATTAATCTCTACAAAAATAAATTCTACAAAGGATATCACTTCCAAAATAAGTTCATAACCCTCTACTTGCCTTGTTATTCTTGTAAAAAAAAGGGACAGATAGCCTTTGTTTTATTTCAGAGATTTAAAAGCTAAAACCATGCATAATAATTATTATCTTTCGATGAATATCAGATGACAATATTATCAATATTTGACTCTAAAAATGTAGCTATTTAGACGTCAGCCGTCTCGTCTATGGAACTGTACTATCGCAAAAATCGACACTCAAGTTAATTTTATCAAATAAAGAAAAAGCCAAAGCCCTGAAGCATTTCAGGTACTATTCTTCTCAGGACAAGTTTTAAGGATGTCATAAACTACAACAGTCTTAAGGCATTTCATCATACAAAAAAAAAGATTTAGCTCTTTGAATACATAGATAATACATGGGCCTAGGTAGGCATTTTGATGTGGAGTACCAGAAAGGGATACCACACTTCTATTATTTTAGTCGTCAATATGGTTGGTTTCAACTCGACCAGAGGCTAGACCCTGACACTAACTGGATTATCCAGGCTTTAGTAAACGACACATTCGAAGTAAATTTGCGGTCATTATATGTTATGGAGAATAAGCTAGCTTCATAAAAACTTTCAAATTATAAAAATATGTTATATCACGTAATAGTTCTTAAAATTATAATAGGCAACTTATTCAACACTTTCATGAGGATTCAAAACATATAGTTTGAGAGATACAACTTAAATAAAATACGAAAACATATATGGTTTTCCAACACTACCGCTTGTGCCAGAACATTATATGTTCACCGGTGCTTAACATGTAAAATTGATAAAATACCATCGGATAGTTTAGCTGCTTAGCTTAAGCCAGGATGGACGAACTAGCTTGTGCCGATAAAGCACGCTTTAATAAGAGTTAGAACGAAGTACATTTTTTAATGTAAGCGATATAGTTTTAGTTGAGTAAAATCCTAGGCTAATTAATAAATTATGGAAAGGTTTTCAAATTCTTGTAAAAAAACAGATGTTCACGATTAAAATAGTAATTAAGAAGGTGAGCCAAATAAGAGTTTATAATGAGAATTAATAGATGTATCTAACCTTCCTTTTATATCCTCGTAATGCGATTTCTGTGCCTGTTTCCGTTCTTTTGTACATTCATTGTACATCTATACAAATAGGAAAATATATCAAAAATAAATGAGAACAAAAACATTTTTTTTGCTTTTATTTTTATTATAATGTTATTTTGTTGTGTTTTATTTAATTACTGTTACATTATATAAAAAAAAATTGTACGAACATTTAAATGTTACTGTGTTGATATCTCTTAATATTGTTCCAGAAATGCAGTGAAAAATAATGAAAATTGTTGGTTTTAAGATAAACTACTTTTGTGTTAATGCTTTTGGAGCACCATGTCTCACTTTAATTCATGTAATTACCATGTCAGTACATTGGAAGCTCCACGCTTCATGTAGCTATCATGTCAGTACATTGGAAGCTCCGCGCTTCGTGTAATTAAGAAGTCAATGCGTTAGAAGCTTCGCGCTTCACGTAACTATAAAAACAATACATTGGAAGCTCCGCGCTCCATGTAATTATCAGTTCTGTACATTGGAAGCTCCGCGCTTCATGTAACAATTAAGGAAGTACATTGGAAGCTTAGCGCTTCGTGTAATTAGCAAATCAGTGTATTGGACGCTCCGTGCTTCATGTAACAATTGAGGAAGTACATTGGAAGCTTAGCGCTTCGTGTAATTAACAAATCAGTGTATTGGAAGCTCCGCGTTTTATGTAATATAAGGAAGTACATTGGAAGCTTAGCGCTTCGTGTAATTAATAAATCAGTGTATTGGAAGCTCCGCGCTTAATGTAATAATTAAGGAAGTACATTGGAAGCTTAGCGCTTCGTGTAATTAATAAATCAGTGTATTAGAAGTTCTGTGCTTTATGTAACAATTAAGGGAGTACATTGGAAGCTTAGCGTTTCATGTAATTAACAAGTCAGTGTATTGGAAGCTCCGCGTTTCATGTACCTAACAATTAAGAAAGTACATTGGAAGCTTAGCGCTTCGTGTAATTAACAAGTCAGTGTATTAGAAGCTCCGCGCTTCATGTAACAATTAAGGAAGTACATTGGAAGCTCAACGCTTCGTGTAATTAATAAGAAAGTGTATTGGAAGCTTCACGCCACGCTTCCGATAACTAGCAATTCAGATTGTAAAGGAAGGTCTGTGCTTAGTACAGCTCCCAGGTCGGCGTTGTGTGTCGTTTTAATATTTTTGTGCGACGTTACTATGAGCTTTATGTGCTTTGTATCACATCAAAAGACAGTAAAATTTTGACGAAGTGGAAATTTCTATTACGTATTGCCTACAGGCTTGTAAAGTTACGAAGATAACTGTGCGACACGCGAGAGCGCGTTGTCTGTCAGAATGGCCGTGTGAGGAAGTATCAGAGTATTTGCAACCTAAGGTAGCGTAGCGCTATCTAGAGTAGAATAAAGTGTATTTGACTTATACGTTGCGTACGTCACTTACGTCATTTTATATCTTAACAGTCATCCATCGGCCAGCATATATCAAATATCGCCTGTCGTAACGAAATCCGAGTCAGTAGATCGGTTTATAAGAGGACTCACAGCTAGAGAACCGACCGTGCCTAACGTGCGCACTGATTCAGTGATAAGACGACTATATGGTGGTATATTATAATTTATTGTCTTCTGCGAAATATATATATATATATATGTTGACAAATGTTTTTGCTGATGGAAAGTGAGAACCATTGCCTACAGACACCAAAGATGTTAATGGTTTGGCATTGCTCATCTTGTGGTGGGGTCTTGATGCCACATGAATGAGTTTACTGGCTACCTTACCTTCCAAACCGGAACACGAGAGTGATAAGCACTGACGCTATTACGGCAGAAACAGGTACGGCGGTAATACCAAATGCCAAGGCGAGACAATGCAGTACTACTCTCAGTCTATAAGTCACGACGGTAGTGACTCGCATTAACTTCGCATCGCGTCGCATAGACAATCGTTTGTCTCTTACAAACTGCTTGGCAGATGGTCTATTCTTCAAAGGCAGTCTGGATCAACATGGGGTAAAAAACTTACCTATTAAGCACGGCAATAAAGTTATTAGAAAAAGCAGCGATATAACTGGTTTTCCATAAACGATCGCTGTCCCTCTCTGACCCACGGATAGGTGTAGAATCTCTGTAGAGGCCCATCGCACAGAAAGCCATTTCCAGCATGGTGTCGTGAGTAAAATAAGCTACTACTTTCTTGCCATTGTTGTTTACTGCTTCATTGAAGTTTTCATACAAATCTTTTAATGGTGGACCACCTAAGTTTACATTTACCTAAAAATATTTCAAACAAATTATGGAAGGAACTGACGTTAAACTAATTTTGCTTCTATTTTAAAAATAGAAGCAAAATTATAATATCTGAACAATAAAATCGCGTACTATATTACAAAAAAGTTTTGTTAAATAGTACACGATTTTAAAACCTATTGGAGCCGAAGGCGCTAAATGGGGATTAAATCAAGTGTCGTTGGGATACATTGGATTGTGCAGATCAGATGATAGGAAAAATATCATATCACTATCATTTCAATGATGGGGAAAAATCTACTGATAAAAATGTGAAAAAAAAGTCAGTGACATCGAAATACTGAACCGCCAGATTTAAGGTATGGTGGGTTGATTGCGAGCTAAAATTTAGAAAATCTGACGATTCGAGAGTAGTGTCAGGGAATAGGAGGGTCACAAAGTAACAAAGAAAACGTTGTCTTGGCATTCTTGAGCGTGTCTGATTTTTTTAAGCAAATGATGTAAAAATAACGAAAAAAATATAATCTGACAATTTCCACAAACTGAAGTTATTAAAATTTTTTTTTTTTATTGCCTTAGATGTCCTGCTTATATTTGGTGGATAGCCTTGACTGTATTCGAAGGATCCCCCTATGTAAATAGACTAGAATATGTAAATAGATAGAATATGACGCGCTCGAGTAAATTCCAAACTCTTGATTTTCATCATTAAATTTAAACCAAATCTTATTAAATATGAATATATGCAGTCCACGTCTGTATATGTTTGTATATACATTTTAAAATAAAATAAATATATCGAAAATAAACAAAAGTTTGGCGAATGGTTTTTAAATTAAGATAATTATTAGGACTCTTTTATTTCAGTACTTTTGGAAATAAAATAAAGAGTCTGCACAAACTCACTGACAATATTATCTTTATCATTGTTTTGGGTTAATTCACCTCGATAAGGCCCCCAATTATATTTTTTTCTCTTGTATCTTCCATACTGTATATGGACCAGCGACCAGTTAGATTTTTTACATGTATAAATAACCAACCAATAACCAATAATGCACCATTAACATTTCGGATGTCCAGAGACAATGGTTGTCTCTTTCCATCAAAATATCTATCTGTTTATTAACTATCCTATGTCTATTAAAATAACTAGCTGCAGCGTACAGCCCGCTGCATTATAAAAGTTTTTGGAGAATCCCGCGGGAACGCCTTAATTTTAAAATAGTAATAAAAAGTATATAGTCCGGGATAAAAAGTACTATGTGCTATTCCAGGTCACCTGTGCATCAAATTTTATTCAAATTCGTTCCGTAGTTTTTGCGTGATTGAGTAACAAACATCCATCCAAACATCCAAATTTTCGCATTTATAATATTAATATAGATATTTAAGAACGTTGTGTATAACTCTTTACACAGACTACAAATATTTACTACATATTCTGCATCCTTTGCCAGTCGTAGCCTCAGTTTTTTTTCGAAATGACTAATACAATGGACCTTGCGGGTGTTTACTGCGACATCGGACTTTTGAAGCGAGCAGAGTGCTCAGCCAGTGTTTAAATTAAAATTTGGGCTCGGCTTAATGCGGCATCTATACATATAATAAAATCGTAGGAAAGTCAAAACTGTACATTGAATATTTTTTTTAAATAATACTTGGAGCGTGATCTACAATCGATATCGAAGCCAAAAATATAGTTTTAAGAATTTTTGTCTGTTTGTCTGTATGTATGTCCGGGGTAAACTCAAAAAGTACTGTATGGATTTACTTCAAATTTTGTATGAATATTACTAAGAGGTCGGGTCAACATATAGGCTACATATTATCACGCTATCACCTACGGGGGAGGTCGTGGAGGACGAAGTCGTGGGCGACAGCTAGTACTGACTAATGTGGAGAGCGGGAGCATGGCATTGCGCCCCGCGTTAAGGCGATAGAGAAGTCTTCGTCGTCGAGACCGGCGACGACCGCGACGGTGAGTGTTGTGTGTATGATTGTGTCGCTTGTGATGGTATTGGGATTATCGGAATACAGTAGGCCCCAATATTACAAGTAAATATAACTCACCCAAGAGCCATAACCGTTGCTATGATAATGTCTGACATCATCTCCATACTCCAAAACAATAAGGTCTTCGTCACTGAAGACAGCACACCAGGGCGATTGGAGATTTGGAGTCCAGGATCTAAAGAAACGGCAAATCTCGTAGAAGTTATAAACGTCATCCGACGTGAGCTCCGTAGTTATACCCAATCGTGTTTGTACTGCATTTCGTACCTGGAAAAAATATGCATACATACACATCTACACGCCGAAATCCTTTATGCGGTATGAATGAGAAACGGGTATCATAAACACATGTATATCTAGGCAGGAGTTTCTAATTTATAAGGTTATTTGTTTTCAAATATATTTATTTTTATTTTATTTCGATAGGATATTAGGGTAGGAAACAAGCAGATGGTTATCCTCATAAGAAGAGATAACCATGACCTATAAGCAACAAAGATGTTAATGGTGCGTTGCTATGTGTGGTACATTTAGAATGCGACATAAGGACATTAGTTTTTTTTATATCATAAGATAGCAAACAAGCAGATTGGTCTCCTAATGGAAAGAGTTAACCATCGCCTATAGACACCAAAGATGTTAATAGTGCGTTCCTATCTTATGACGAGGTCTAATGCCACATGCATAAGTTTACCGGCTACCTTAACTTCCAAACCGGTACACGACAGCGACAAGCATTGACGCTATTGCGGCAGGAATAGGTAAGGCGGTAGTACTTCTACTACCTAGTAGCCACGATGGTAGTGACTCGCATAGCCAATCGGTCGCCTTTTACGACCTGCCTGGCAGAACGGCAGTTGGTCTATTCTACAAAGAAGCTCGGAACCAACACGAGGAAAAGTAAGTAGCTTAGAGGCTACCTTTCTCTCTACAGCGGAACACGATAGCGAAAGAACCGACGCTATTGCGGCAAGAATAGTTAATTATTCTTGGTATCAGTGGTACCAAACCTTACGGAGACGTAGCATACTTCCGCCACCTAGGCAGTATGATGTTAGTAACAAGTCTTTTACGAGTTGTTGTGTTTTTGTTGTTATGTTAATCATACTGCCTTTCATTCGCCTTTTACGAGATGCCTAGCAGTATGATAGTTGTTGTATTCTGCAAAGTTAGGCCTAAATCAACATGAAGAAATATATATAAAGAAATAATGATGAGGCAAAAGTCTACCGGCTACCTTACCCTCTAAATCGGAACACGACAATATATTTCCTCGTGTTGGTACCGGGCTCCGTTGAAGAATAGGCCAATTGACGTTCTGAGAGGCAGGTCGTAAAAGGCGACCGATTGGATATGCAAATCACTATAATCGTGGCTACTAGATGGTAGAGTTTTGCATTGTCTCGCCCGGGTCTGGTAGCACCGCCTTACTTATTTCTGCCGCAACAGCATCAGTGCTTCTTACTGCCGTGTTCCGATTTGGAGAGTAAGGAGCCGGTAAACTTATGCATGTGGCATTAATCAGAGTCTACTATCAATGATCTACGTATTGAATTATCGCATTTATTCAATATGTAGGTCACCTGAGGCCGCTTACGTCACCCGTGGCGCGTAAGCAGTCACGTTTAGTTCGTCAGCAGTATCCGAAGGGGCAACGAACACCGCCGTTGCCTCCCCCGCCCGCCTTCCCCTCCCGGTTGCGCCGACGCCGAGTCCACAGGCGACTCAGTAAAATTTTGCGACTGTTGCTGGTCGCCCCGCACCTCTCCCGCGGGCGAATACAAATGGGAAGAATGAGAGCCGCAAGGCTACGACGAGTCGCAAGCCATATGTACCCGAGCTGCGTCTGCGGAGCGAGGTCCACACATCGCTCTTGTACATATCTCGTCGGCACTGGTCCATGGATGTCGAGGACGTCGTGGACTACATTAGTAAGGAGACGTCACTCCACTTAGGGGCCGTTCATAAATTATGTAAGACGGGGAGGGGGGGTGTTGATTGAATATTTTAACAGTAGTAGTAGGTAGGGGGGGCAGAGAATCTAAAATTTCGTAAGATTTGAAATTGAAAATTTTACCACTTTCGCGCTAAAAATTGCTTTCTTATTTTTTATTACAGTTACAGTTATTATTAGTTACAGTTATTATTTATTACAGTTAGTTATTAATATTTATAGTAGTATGATTCCAATAAAGTCTATTTTCGGAATAAATTGAGTTATATTTTATCAAAAATGATGTGGTGTCGCGGGACACCAGGTAGGAACGAACTTCCTTCGGCTAAACGGCACTACTCGCTTGTGTACGCGACTGTCGCGCCTGCGCACGTCTCATTTAACGCTTTTATTCCACGCATTTTTCTTACGGTTTTACTATCACATTTTTTTCAGTTCGGTCGCGCAGCAAAATCCCTATTCCCTCCAAGCCTGCCGTAAGGAACTTCGTTCCAATATATCCTTTTCTTACGAAAATTTCTTATCGAGGGGTAGGGGGGACTAGTCGTAATCTTAAGATGTCTTACATTAGGGGGAGAGGGGGTCAAATTAGCCCTCAAAACCTCTTACGTAATTTATGAATGGCCCCTTAAGGGACGAGCGTCTGCAGTCTCGCCACAAGGTCAACTTTAGTTCCTTTGTGGTGAGAGTACTGACGCATCTTCTGTCGACTGTGGACTACCTGAGGTTCCGGGGGAGACTCCGGAATGAAGTGCGTGTTACGTCGCTGTCAACACGTGACGAAGTTTAGTTTTAAGTATATTATATTATATAATATGTATGTTAGTCTATAAGGTATTTATAATATGGGCATTCTTGCCTGAATTAAATGGTAAAATAAAAAAATAGACCTCGCCACAGGATATCAACGCAACATTGACATCTTTTGCGTCTATAGTCGATAGTTGAATCTTTCTATCAGGAGACTCATCTGCTTGTTTACTATCTTATGATATAAAAAAAGCAACATCTTCGTTAATAATAACACTTTTCAGCTAACAGCTCTTAGAACGATTGGATGGCGATAGGTATTAGTATATGGTTATACTAGGCTATTACACACTTCATACGTACCGCTGCAAACTCAGCAGTGCTGTAATAAGCATCCATTTCATCTTCTAAAGCTTGACCACCTTTTACTTCTTGTTGATACCTGTCGCAGTTCTCGTAAGGCTGAAAATGTAACAAGTCTACATAAAATAGGTTGAATTAAAGCGTTTTTGACAAGATTTTGCTGATGATAGAAAAATAGCAGATTTATCTAGGACTCAGAAATCGGTTTCTTTTCTAAACTGGTTTCGGTCATTGACCTCGCGTCTGAAATGGTTGCGATGTAGGTTACGGTTACCGATATTTAAATAAACCGGTTCACATAAAAGTCGGCACAAACGCATCAAAGCGTAAATGACAAAGAGGCTTCTGATTATACCACATCCAATAAAATGCGAAGGAATTGGCAAGCTACGTTAGGAGAAATAAATTTTGCGTTTAACCGGCTAATTTGACTGGCGCGCAAATTAAAATATATACTTTCTTTATTAACGAGAAATAATTATAATTTTCTATGGCTTAATGATCACGACCCATATATTCAATAAATCGTTTAATCAAAGAGTGGAACTTAACCGGTAACATGAACGATATTAACCGCTATATCAATACCGGTTCCATGTCCTGGATTTATCTTTTAAATACTTACACGAATTATGTCATCTCTCTGCCAAGGACCATCAATCGTCAAATTTAAATTAGTCCCTTTACCAAAACCATGAATGTAAGCCATAGAACTCGCTACAGTCCTCTGTTCACTGGTAGGCCTGAAGTAATAATCATCATCGGTTCCTGCTAACAGCTGAGGATACTTCTCTCTTATTCTCTGAGCAATATCGTATATCTCTTCATAGCCAGTGCCGGTGAGAAATGACTGGGATACTTCCATTGTGGAGTTCCATGACCATTTTTTGAAGTCTTGAATTTCCTATAAAATGTTATTCAGAATATATTTAAAAATTCTATATGTATATATATATATATATGTATATATATATATATGTATATATATATATATATATAAATATATATATATATATATATATATATATATATATATATATATATATATATATATATATATATATATATATATATTATATATATATATATATATATATATATATATATATATATATATATATATATATTGCAACGTTTGCCGGGTCAATAATATTGTCCATACTAATATTATAAATGCGAAAGTAGCTCTGTCTGTCTGTCTGTTACGCTTTCACGGCCAAACTACTGAACCGATTTGGATAAAATTTGGTACAAATATAATTTGAGACCCAAGAAAGGACATAAGATAGTTTTTATCCCGGAAATCCCACGGGAATGGGAACTATGCGGGTTTTTATTTTAGATTTTTTCCACGCGAACGAAATCGCGGGCACAGCTAGTAACAAAATATATATTAGTAGCCAGACCCAGCAAATGTTGTTCTGCCATACAATTTACTTATACTGAATATTTTGGAGGGGTACTTGAAAGAGGAGAGGGGCGTAATTGAGATAAAATCTGTAGTTTCGGAGTGCATCGCGGATAAACGACGTGACACATAATTTATATAATATAATTAAGAGATTAAGATATAGATAAGATTTACCCTACGCGAGTGTATTACTTACACTCGCGTAGAGTGAGGTAGTGTTCGTTTCTCCTGAAGATGCTTCGGTTTCGAAGTGAAACGTGCGTTGAGTACGTACATGAATTGTGTGCTTTTGTGTGATGTGGGCGGATAAGTGTGCCGCTGGGGTCTTCGTTTGATCCGAACCATCGGTGAGTCTTATCCATTTATTAAACCGGCGTCTCTCTTTTCGGTACCATCACTGAGGATACATAGAACGGTTCGCGGATAATAGCAAATTTAATTAATTTCACCTTTTTAATAATGGATTTCCGCAAAGTAACGCCTGAATCAATGAAATAGATAAGATTTAATTAATATCTATTGTAAAAACTCTACCTGTGCACAAAGCTGACTCCTACCAGCTTCATAACTTGAAATTATTTCAGCTTTGAATTTGTTCTGGAGTTCATTTATTGCAGTGGTCACACTATCACTAGGGTTGCGGTTACCATGACGATGAAGAGCCCATATACTTATCGCTTCACAATCTAAAATTATTGTATTTCTTCTTAATTATTAGGGTTAGTGCTTAGTTGCATGTTAGAACATTTGCTTACATGCTTAGTAAGAGTTAACAAATGACCATTAACATGATAACTAGGTGCAGGTAAATCTCACTTGCATTGTTATTTAGTAGATATACTATATATAGGATAACAAGGAAGTAGAGAAGCAAACAGAACTAATTTGCATGATTTATTGTGAAACAGTGCAAAAGTCTAATTATTTTTGTTTTATAGCAGTCACCCAGTGCCTGGAAAAACTTGAAAAACTTTAAAAACAACAAAGAAAAATATCTACACTCGGGATTTGAACCTGCGACCTAAACCTGGGGTGCTTTCCCACTGAGCTAGTTTCGATAGGCTCGACGTGAGGAAATTTTTCTTTGTTGTATGATCGATTCCGTCGATTGTACTGACCGCTGGATATACATACGTATAACTAGTTAAATGAGTTCATCGTTACAGATGAAATTCACATTTATAATTTTGTTCAGTACTTTCGTGTTTCTAATTATTTTTGTGTTATAGCACTCATCCCGTGCTTAGGAAAACTTGAAAAACTTTAAAAACAACAAAGAAAAATATCGACACGCGGAATTTGAACCTGCAACCTCCCCTAATGCCGGGGTGCATCTTGTAACAGGATCGATAATGTCATTAGGTATATTATGTTAACCCCGGCTCTATGATTGGCAATAGAAGAATTTTTCCTGCAATCAATTGCGGGAATTATTTTTTATACATGAGTTCAGTATGACGTGCTGAAAGTAAATGTACAAAAAACATGCAAATGAGGGAGCGGATGTGTTGCCATTTTGCGAAAAACCTATTTTGAAAAAGGATTTTCAAAACATAAAAGTCAAATAAATGTTTTATTCAATTAAAACCGTTACAGGTACTTTTGCCGATTCGACATTCATTAAAAATTACTACCGGATCGGAACACGCCCACACACTGAGAAGATCCAGCAGAAGAAACTCAACGGGCTCGCTTTTCTGTCTATTTTTTTAATAATAATAATAATAACAAATAATAATATTCACGTGACAAACTACATTTACTGATCTAACCCCAAAATAAGCAAATTATTTGCTTGTGCTGCGGGTGTTATTCAACGATACTAATATATAGAAACACATATATAAATACAAGAATATATTTAATAAACACCCAAACCTGGAAATACAAACATTAATGCTCATTAAACAAATGCTTGTCCCCGTCGGGGAACGAACCCGAGCCCTGTCGATCGCGTAGTCAGGGTCGCTAACCACTGGACCAATACGGCGGTAATATGTTACATATTATAGGAATTATTTCATATTACACAAAGTATAAGAGATTGGTATGAGCAGCAATTAATCTCAGAAGAATTAATTAAACCCCAAAACAATGAAAAATTCAAATAGTAATAGTCTTATAAGTCGTAAATAGTAAGATATATAAAAATATATTCAAGCAAAAGGAAATGAAATTTAATTATCTACAATAAAGGTACATTTTTGGCCTCAAGTGAACTGTTACGGAGATATATGTTAAGCCGAAACATCGGAGACTTTTATTGGAATTACAGATTTAAGCCAATAATAGTTTGTACTGCATATTCCGTTTAAAATGCTTCTTATTGCTTTTTTTTACAATTTAACTCTATAGAAAACTAGTTTCACTATTTGAAACTTTTTAAAATAAGATGAGAGAAATCGGTAAAGTTAGAGGTTGTAAACTTGAGATAGTTAATTTAAACGCAAAAAAAACTGCAACAACCGAACCTTCATTGAATTTTAAATGGGACTAACTAACAGTGTACTCTCCCAAACATAAAAAAGAAGAAAAAAGAATTTTGCAAATCGAACAATCAATTATTATTCGATTTGCAAAATTCTTCAAAATTCTTGCAAAAATCAATTATTATATTATTCAAATTGATAACTTTTTTTAAGAAAGTCGCCTTTAGTGTAAGTTAATTTAAATAAATTGTATTTATAAATAAAATTTCTTACTTTGTGGAGTAGCAAAATCTCTTATGTCTCCTCGAATTGTGTCATATGGAGTTTTTGTGGAATAAAGAAGGTAGGGGCATTCTGCGTTCCAATAACATTCCTTCTGTCCTAAAACTAGGTTGATGCCTAAAAATACTATGAGACTTGGAATCATTGTACATGAAGTTTATTCGGACGATACAAGACAAGCCTGTTTATAAAGGTTAGATAAACTTGTTTTCCGATAAAGATATAAGGCCAGTTTTATATGCAAGGAAAAAACGTGGACTAAGACAAATCTATACTATCGTTAAAATCAACCGTAAAGCGTTTGCACATAACTTACGGCAAATTTGCATTAGCGAAGGACGATTGTTCCTAAATAATCTATCGAATGAATTAACAATCGTAGATGCGTGTATTCGAATGTCGATTTATTCGTTGACACGATAAAACATTCGAATGACAATCGAACAATTGAATAAATTGTTATATAACTTGCGTTGTTTATATATCGCAGAAAGGTGTGCGCCGTGCCACAGAATACTTGAGACTAAAAGAAATCGTTGTATATACAAGTAATATTCGAGCAACGCACACATAGACACCTCTCACGCGATGCTTGAATTAAATTGACTTGTAATTTAGTCTCCCGTCTTGTGTGGCCATGCGGTGTCTTGGCATAAATTATAATATGTGTTATAACTTTTCTTTCGCGTCAACACCACTGTACGTCGTTGCTACCGATGGCACAGATTATATTATAGTAGTTATGAACCGGCTTGCGTTTAAGTGACGGTAAGCGACTAGGTCTCATAACTGTTATAATATAATTTGTACCATCACCTATACGGCTTGCGTTCAAGTGACGGTAA